>JAWZYU010000004.1:99630257-101116090 GCA_038380435.1 Ryuthela nishihirai | reverse complement strand
TTCCGAAATAAGCTCAAGTACCTTATCACTCAGATAATTCTGTCTCTTCTGCTCCTTTTTTCCTAAAAAAGTACTGTTAGTGTCCAAAAATGCCTGTTTAAAATGATCCCATTCTTCCTCAGCTTCAGTAGTAAGCATACCATGACTGTCATAATGACTAAGTAACCTATCACGGTAAGCTTTGGCTATAACTGTGTCTTTCAGAGCTTCAGTATTAAAAGCAAATTTTTTAACCCTAGCACAACACTTTTTAAGTTTAAGTTGCAAGACACTTTTAACAAGGTAATGGTCAGATCCAATTTCAGCTCCCCTATATGCCCTGGTATTCCTAACAGAACTAGCCCATTTGCTGTTAATTAATATGTAATCAATCATATACTTATGCAGCCCATCAGGTGAAACCCATGTGTATTTATGTATGTCGCGGTGTTTGTAATATGTGCTAGTTATTCTGAATCCATTGAGTTTACTTACCTGTAGGAGACGTTGCCCATTGCTATTGCAGCTACCAATACCAAAAGGGCCTATTACTCCTGCCCAAAGGTCAGAGTCAGTACCAACTTTGGCATTGAAGTCACCAAGAACAAGGGTAATATCTCCTTTCTTGACAGAATTCAAAATATCCTGAAGTTGTTCATAGAACCTATCCTTCTCATCCTCATCGGCATCCTCAGTGGGGGCATAACAGCAGATAACATTCAGGTCTTTAACGCTTGTCTGAAATTTTGCTGTAAGAAACCTTTCATTAATGCACTCATATCCTAGAAGAGCATCATTAGCGTGTCTGCTGAGAAGCAGACCCACGCCTTGGTGATGCTTATTGTCGTCCCTCCCTGAAAAGAGAAATTTAAGATTATTTTTAAGAATCTGACCTTTATCTGTCCATCTGGTCTCTTGCAAGCCGAGAATATCTAAATTATAATGGTGGAATTCTTGTGTGAGGACATCAAGAGAAAAAGCTCTGTGCAGAGTCCTCACATTCTAACTACCTATGGAGAGAAAAATGGTTAGTAGGATGTTTAAAGTTAAAGTTTAAAATTAGTTATGTTTATTGAGAAAGGGAATGCCGACAATATCAAACAGCCCCCTAATCGCAGACATGGGGCAAAGACCCGTTCCCCCACCACTAAAGGCTGAAGCCATCTACACTGGAAGACTTCCTCCAATGTAGAATTTGACGATGCCAATAGAAGCAAAGAGTTCAGGTGCCTGCGATGACCTCTGCTCAGGATTATCCACTAGCTGATAAACATATCCTGCGAATCTATTCACTTGGGGTTGTCAACCCACAAACAAACAGAAAACACAGCGGAAGATTTTCCCTCCACAGAAGTCCACCAGTGCAGCAAAATCAGGATCCATAATCAAGCTCAGAGCCATATATCTCTCCAGTCCAGTGGGTTTATATGGTCAGCACCAGGACCCTGTGTGGTTGACCACTCCTCAGCAGGGTAGAAAAAAAAAAGAAAAGTAGCCATAGTTGTCCAGATCAGTAGGACACACTAATCTGGCAGCCCTCCCCTTCCGTTCACTTCCACAAGAGAGTATCTCTTTTGAAAGGTACTAACGGTCTACACCGCCAGAAGGCGGGGTCGGACATTAGGTGCTAGGCCTGGCCGGTTCTATGCATCATCACAGGGGATTGGTGCATAGCTCTCCTTCCAGTGACTACCTAGCTACCATTAATATGCAACATATAAACTTTTCAACTGTTTGTAGCATGATTCACGATAAAAAGGAATTAATCGTTCAAAGTTTGGTAATAGTATACGAAGAGAGGCAGTGATTACAGTGTCAGAGAGTGGCTCGCTGTTCTCACTCTCCATCTGCTTCTGTGACGTCATTGCCAAGCGTCTCTTTTAATGGGGCTGACCAGGCCCAGATCTAGTAAAAAATAAAGGGGGAGGGGCAAGAAAATCAACCAAGCCGTAAAAAATTAAGGGGAGAGGAACTGAATTCATCTTTGCAGTATAATTATTTCTCCCTCCATTTTATAGGTAATAAAATTTTTTTCTTGAAAAGTACTTGAAATATACACAAGTTTCATAATATTTTTTCCCTTTATTACCATTACTAGCATTCTCAAAGAGAGGGGAAGATGCATGTCCGATCCTCCCAAGATTCGGTCCTGATAGGTACTGATAAAATATTGCAATTCTCATTTTCCTAATCTTCCAAAAGAAGTCCTTTTTTTGTACACAATGGAGAGATCACAAGGCTCAAAAACGAGGACCCACTGGACAGCAGTTAAGAGAGAGAGATGATAGCCTCACGTCAAGGCCATCCAGCATGTTCTTCATAGGACATGGCTCTTGTACCAGTGGACATAGGCTTCGACGAACGGCGGCCTTTCTTAAGTTCATCGTTGTCTCCTTTCTGACCGAGGGCTACGCGGAGATAAATCTCAAAGCTGGCACATTTGGGACTCGAACCTGGGAATTGCAGATGACGAGTCTGGCGGCTACCAACTGAGCCATCCTACTACCACGAACTTTAGCTGAACATTGTAGTAGTTTGAAATAGAGGGTGGTGATCGATAGTTAATGCCTAACAACAGTAATTTGCTCTTTACTTCCTTTAGGTGTGTGGTGGTGGCGGCGGGGGGGATTTATTCTTAAAGTGAAATCAGATTTTTAAATATACCGTATTTCTTCGATTCTAAGACGCACTTTTTTTCCCCATAAACGTCTCTAAAAACGGGGTGCGTCTTAGAATCGGCGGCGTCTTAAAATCGAAGAAATACGGTATTTTTCTTTTTGGAGGGATATTAAGAAAATATGATTATTAACCTTTTCTGAATTTTTCGTCAGTTTTAATTTGCCCAATTTAGAAGTCGCTAAATTCAGAAACAAAAATTCACAAAATTTTTTCTCTTTGAAAACGAGCATAAGCCTTTTTAATTTTATCAAGGGTGAAAAAATTTTCGGAAACTTTCTTTTCTTGAAATTAACATGATTTTACTAAGTGATATATTTCCTGCAAATTTTGTATTATTATTATCGTAAATATTTTTAGAGCATATATATAGAAAAATATTTCTGATTAGTATTGCATTTTATGAATTAAAGAAGAGGCTCACGTTTGCTCTTGAAAGATGTTCAATCAGTCTTCATCCCACCCTTCCCCTAATCTTTGGAGTGCTTGTGAATTGTTCATTTAAGGCCTAGAACACATTCTACAACAGTCTTATCCAATGCGTGGCTTATTGTAAAAGAATTTTCGGCTCATAAAGCAATCAATGTACCAAATTCGGCTTACTTCTGTCAATTTTGTTTTTGATCAAATACTTTTAAGGTGCATAACTAAATGATTTTGTCAATGCATAATACTCGTTGAAAACATAATCTCTTTTTTTAATCCGTATATTTTCTTGATTCCTTAAAAGTATAGTTTTTTTTTCTTTAATTCAGTACACATTAAGAAATGTATAATTTTCCTTTTCAGTGAAAACTTTTTCCAGAGGTTCTTTAAGGATATAGTTTTTCTCTAGTGTCTCTTCGCTAGTTAAGGTTCGATTGTATTGGTTCTAGAGCAAAAAAATAGCGTTCGAGGTAATTTTGCTTTGAATCTTAAGATTTGATTTTTTTGCAAAAGCAAAGTATTTGAAGAATTATTCAAAAAATACGAGTTCGAAACATAAAATAAAACTTTATTCATTTAAATTTAGCACACATAAAAATACCTATAAATTGAGAAGAAAATTTTTTGTTTTGCACTTAAACAGTCTTTTTTTTTGCTGTATCATTTTGGAGTTGCTTTCTCTTTCACTGTATAGAAATTGGACTTCAAATACTGAAGTATCTAAAGTGTCTCTTTCAGATAGAATAAGAGCTCGTGGTTCTTATTTCTGAAAAATAAACTTCTGCGTCGAGATACCAGAAGAGACTTCATCGTCGTCGTAGGAAAACGATAAAAACTTTTTGACATCTGATAGCTGTTATTTTAATGGTTCAAAAGATTGTTCTTGTTCGTTATAGGTAAGTCTTCTTTTCATATTGAAGGTCATCCATCTAGAAAGATTAAGAAAAATACTTTATGGTTTTTTTTCTAGTTAAAAGTGATATATATATAACACTGGCAGAAATTGAAAAAAAGAAAACTGAGAAGGAATTCCTTTAGGAACGTCATATTATAATGCACTGGCGGAAATTGAAAAAAGGATACCATTAACAATTAAAGCGTAATTTATGAGATTTATTTAGTAGAAACAACTTACTAAGAAAGGAGAGTGATCATGCGTGTGAAGTGATTCAATGTTTATTTTACCTTTTAATGTGTATTACATTTTACAGAAGGCACAATTTAATAAGGCGTTGAACCTCCTCGAACAGCAATACAAGCTTCCAATCTGGTATGCAATCGGTCGTACAAATGCTGGATATCAAGCTGGGGGATACCATTCCATGCACTTTCAACTTGGACGTGTAATTCAGTGATGGTCTTTGTCCGATCCAGTCCCAGACATGCTCGATTGGAGACAAGTCGGGAGAGCGTGCTGGTCAAGGGAGTTGGTGCACTGCCTGAAGAGCATGTTGAGTTGCCGGGCAGAGTGTGGGCGGGCGTTATCCTGCTGGAATATCGCATTTGGGATTACACTCAAATATGGCAAGACGACTGGCTGTACGATGTCGCTGACATACATATTGCTAATCAGTGTACCCTGTACAAACACCAGACATGTACGAGAGTGATAGCTAATCACTCCTCATACGGTGATGCCCGGCGTGGGTTTCGATGGCGAATGCACGATAGAAGAAGCCGCTCACCCTGTCGCCTTTGGACGCGTAAATGATTATCAGACACTCCTGAGCAGAATTGGCTTTCATCACTGAAGACCACAGACTGCCATTCTTCCCTCTAATGAACTCGTTCTTGACAGCACTGCGAACATGCTCGACAGTGACGATGTGACAGTGGCAACCATGCCAGTGGCACGTTTGCCCGTAGTCCTGCTTCCATAAGACGATTGCATATCGTTCTTGTAGACAGAGGATCGAATTTGTAACGCCATAGCTGTCCGCTGTGCCACCGCCGTTCTCCTGATACGCCCATCCTCTTGTTCATCCTTAACTCTCTGTTGCCCAGAACCACATCTGCGAGTGTGCAAATGCTCTTCTGACCATCGACGCCACCATCGTACCATTGCCGAAATCTCTCGTCCAACGCGGTATGCAATTTGACAAAAAGACTAACTTGCTTCCCAAGATTCACTATACGATTTCGCTCAAACTCCGCTAACTGAACAAATGTTGTGCGCCTGCGTCGTCCAGGAATGGCAGTTTCTTCAAAGAGCACTGAACAGCACGACCAAGACGAATAACTTCTTTCTTCACACCCTAGTCGTTAAATACGCGCTGCGTACATTTGCATGTTGTCGTCCTCAGTGACGTCATTATTTTATCCAATGACTTTCAATCTTGGATCACGGTTTCTGCTGCACTTAACTATTAATATATCATAATAAGACGTTCCCGAAGGAATTCCTTCTGGGTGTTCTTTTTTCAATTTCCGTCAGTGTGTGTTAATAGTAAGGTCAGCAGAAATCGTGATCTAAGACTGACAGTCATTGGATGAAATAATGACGTCACTGAGGATGAGAATATGCAAATGTACAGCGCATATTTAAGAAAGAAGTTATTCGTCTTGTGCTGTGTTGTTCAGTGCTCTTTGAAGAAACTACCATGCCTGGACGACGCAGGCGTGCAACATTTGTTCAGTTAGCGGACTTTGGCGACATAATATAGTGGGTCTTCCCGAAGCAGGTTGATCGTTTCGTAAAATTGCACACCACATTGGACGAGAGATATTGGCAGTAGTACCATGGTGGCGTTGATGGTCAGAAGAGCATTCACACACTCACAGACGTGGTTCTGGGCAACAGAGAGTTAAGGATGAACAAGAGGATGGGCATATCAGGAGGACGGCGGTGGCAGAGCAGACAGCTACGGTTACAAATTCGATCCTCTGTCGCACCAAGGGTGTCTACAAGAACGATATGCAATAGTCTTCAACGACCTAGAATACATAGACTGCCTTTATTACTGCTTTAAGCGCCACCAACACGTGATTTCGGGAAACTTCGCATCCATGACACTTTAGGGCAACTCGTTGACAGTCGTGGTTCAGCTCCATAGCATAACGCTTGTTTCCGTGACTGTAATTTTGCAAGTATTTAGGTTTATACAGTACCTTAAACGGTGAGAAAAATGTCGAATTCATGCTGTGCAACTAATTGCAGCAATAGGTACAGAAAAGATAATGGAATTACCTTTCATGGGTATGTAAACGAAATTTATATTTACTAATATTATACATGTGAGAATCAATGTTCGCCCCATAGTAAATACACAGATTTCCTGTGCTAGATATAGAATTCATCTGATAAAAATTATTGCTCTCCGCCGCGTCAGCAATAGTTCTTTTCAGATGAATAATTGTTCGATGTTCGCTACTTTAAGAAAATATTCTTAGCAATCCATTGCGAAATAAAGAGCTGTGTAACAAATGGATACATCAAGTAAGAAGATTAAATTGGACACCGAAAGAAAAGACAAAAATTTGTTCTGTGCATTTTAAACCAGACTGTTTTAGTCAAGATTAATAATCATAAAATACATAATAGACCTGTAGATAGTGTGAGCAGGGAATTAAAAATGTAAAATTCATATTTTTTAATATAGTTTGAACATTCAGTATGAAATGAATAAATTGAAAATGAAAATATGTTGGTTTAATAAATGTCTCATAGAATGTTCATTTCTGCTTTGATTATAGACTTAATCAATGTCATTTTAATTAACAGAAGCAGTATATATAAAGGTCCTCATAATCCTTGAGGTCACAGGATTGTGGGATAAAATCCATAGTCCACAGAAATCTGTTTTGATAAATTTTAACTCAGAAACTATTATAATCATAATAAATGACTATTACATTAGCTAAAAGAATTCTAAGTAAAATATTCTCATTCATTTAAATAGTAAAATGAAAATAATTTTTGGGGTTAATCAAGTCAATGACAGACAAAGTTTGTCTCTTCCTATTCAAAGTGACCATCTCCTCCACCCTCTGGTCACCAAATCTTTATATAGGATACAATTTTAATCAACAGAAGCAATAAGTCTAAATTGAAGAAACTGGAGTTAAGAAAAGTTTTTAACTCTTTGAGGCTACAGGATTTTGGAGTAAGAAAATCCATGTTGCACAGATATCTAATTAGAAAAATTTTAACCCAAATACTTTTATATTTTGGTGTGATAATGGGAGCCATATTTTGTAAAACAATACAGGCATTTAAAAACAATGACAATAAAAAAAACTTTTTTTTGGATGACTTGGCTCAATGAAATACATAGTTCAACCTATCCCCTCCCCCTTTTTTTTTGCTACAGAATCTTTAAATAGAATATAAATTTAATTCACAGAAATAATTATGGATGTATCAACTAAAAGGTTACTTAAATTTTTTTGACCACATGATTTTGAGTTGTTTTACCTCTGAGCAGCATTTTTTTGCACACAATGAGCTAAATCGCCCGATCACAAGGACCCAGACAAATTGGGGTGGGAACCCACTGGGACAGCTATTGCGAGACAGATGGTAGCTTCCTTCAAGGCTATCCAGTGTGTTTTTTAACGTGCACAAGGTATGGCTCTCCTGCACACAGGATCACAGCTTGCCATCACAAGACCATCGGTGTCCCCTACTGACAATGACAGGGAGTTTTGTGGAGATAAATCTGAACAGTGGCCCAGCTAGGACTCGAATCTGGGAACTGCAGATTACGAGCCTGGTGCGCTACTGAGTCACCTCGCTCAACACAGGATTTTGGAATGAAACACAACCCATGCTACATAAAAAATGGATTTGATAAATTTTTACCCAGAAAGTATTATAATCACTATGATACGAGAGGATCTACATTTTGAAAATAATTCAGGTATAAAATGTTTAAAAATAATAATTTGGTGTGTTAATATTCCTCCACTGTGCAACATGGGTTTGCTCAATGAAATGTTAGATTTAAAATTACACTGATTTGCATACAGAAACACTGTAACAATTCTAACATTAAATTATGAGAATCTGTTAAGCAAGGTTTGATCTGATAATCAATCCTGATTAGTGAATAATTATTTGGCTATTTCATTAAGTAGTACTACACAGGACACATTTTCTACAAGGAAATTCCAGTTTGCATATTTAAATTGAAACATTTGGTTTGACTTCTTTATTTGAATTCACCAAGAAATGGGTGAAATGTTTTGTGACAATATTTTTGTAGCAAATTCCTTTGCACATTAACCTTTGAACTGTTTGGGTGCTATTATTCTTCAAGGAAAAATTATGCATTCATTATGGCTGATGTATCGAGGAAATGACAGATAGTGAATGGCACCAGTTTTTGCTATTTATTATTTACTGTTAAGAACTGTTTGTATTAAATGTTATTTATCCTCCAAATGCTTAATTTTTCTAAGGAGTTTAGAATAAAGGATATAGGTATGATCATTGGCAAAGCCAATTATGCTACATTCCCCCATTAAGGATGATATCTTCTTGAGATGGGATAATGTTTGATCATTACTTTGCTGCTGACTATATTCCAATTTTTGCTATATCAATGAACTTATAGACAAGCATATATTTTTTTACTGAAAATTAGTGACTTCATTTCATTCCTAAAAATTTGTCATTCCCTTCTCACCGAAGGCACAGCAGGGATTAGCAGTTGAACTTGAACCTCAGGTTACATGGCACTAGTGTCAGAGTCAACCTCCACTACAATTACTATAGCATTGCTAAGTATATTATTATTTTTAGAATTACTGAATCATGAATATTTAAATTAATAATAATTAAATAGTGGGATAAAAGATATTTTGATAGTCACATAAATTGCATATTCTCTAATTATTACTTACATTGGGTAGTTTTACCTCTGAGCGGCACCTTTTTGCACACCATGGGCTAAATGGCCAGGTCACATGGACCCCGAAGGCTCAGAGAAGGTTGGGGGAGGGGACCCACTGGAACAGCTATTGGGAGACAGATGGTAGCCTCCTGTCAAGGCCATCCAGCCTGTTTTTTAACGTGCGCAGGGTATGGCTCTCCCGCACACGGGGCCACGGCTTAACGTCCCATTAGACGGACGGCGGCCTTTCCAAGCCCATCGGTGTCCCCTACTGACCGTGGCAGGGCGGGGAATTTTGCGAAGATAAATCTCAACGCGGACCCAGCTATATTACTTACATTACAAAGACTTTAGATTAATATATAATTTTTAGAATAATTATTATGAATTTTATAATAGAATTTTCAGATCATTCATAAGAACCCTTCATTGTTTTTAAACATATTGTTTATTTGATAATTCAATGTGAATATAAAATGCTAAAAAATTTAGGAAAAATATGTAACCCTAACACTTGCTATTTTTACAGTATATTAAAGAACAAATTGTAATAATTAATCTGTAGTTAAGTTGATTGTAATTACTATCTTAGTGCTTTCCATCATATTCATCTAATGTGACATAATATTTTTAGGTTGGTCAATGATCGAAGATATTTGCATGAAAATGCAATCCCGTCGATATTTGATTATTCTGAGCATCGTCAAAGGACATCTCCTAAGAAGCGAAAAGTCAGAATTGAGGAAAGCCCATTAAGTAATGATCACAGATTGTCCCCTCCCAAAAAGAGAAGAGTCATGTTATTCTCTCATGGGGATTGTAGCATAATTAGCTTTTCCAATGATCATACTTATGCCTCCCTAGCCCTCGAAAACTCTTGGGAAAAATTCAGTATTTGGAAGATAAATTGCATTCAACACAAACTAGATTAAAAAAATCCACAATAAAACGGGAAAGAAGAGGGAAAAAATCAATTTCTTTGAAAAAGTCCTTCAAGACTTAAAATCTCAACCGTATCCAAACACTGCTTCACTTATTGAGCATACATTTGATGATGTTTTGAAATAGTTGATAGAAGGTAAATGTGGTGAAGAGTATTCGGACTCTCAAAAAATTTGCAGTTACCTTGCAGTTTTATTCAAGTAAAGCAGGCGTGTCCAATCTTTTGACTTCCCTGGGCCACATTGAGTGAAGATGAATTGTTTTGGGCCGCATATAAAATATATAATATAGTTAATATATATGAATAATAAAACTTCATTTATTTTCTTATGTTTTTTATTATAAAATTAAAAAAGTGCAACATAAAACTAGTGGGATATCAAAAACTCGCTGAAAATCACATAGTGATGTTGAAAGCTTATGTCATAAAAAAACACGTAAACTTTACGATTTTGTGGGCCGCGGGTTGGACACGCCTGAAGTAAAGCATATGATTTCTTACGCAGTTATGTGAAGTTTCCTCACCGAAGTTCTGTAAGGACAAGCATCGACTGTAGTTCAGGTTTCACAGAACAATGCTTTGATAAACTGAAGGAAGAAGTAAAGAAAAAAGAGGGTTCCTTGTATGTGTGTTTAATGCTTGATGAAATGGCTATTAAAAACAAGTTGATTGGGATGGTAAATCAGCTGTTGGTTACTGTGATTTGGGGAATGGAGCTTTAGAAGATGACAACATCCCTCTTGCAAGTGATGCTCTTGTTTTCATGATTACAGCAATCAATAATTCATGAAAAATGCCTTTATGTTATTCCCTAATCAGTTGAGTTTCTGGTTCTGTTCGAGCCAACCTTATAAACCAATATAATAAGGATTCATTCTGCTGGGGCAGTGTGTATTGCTCTAACATGTGATGAAGCATCATCTAATATTTCAATGTTTAAAGAACTGGATATGAGAGTGGATAACAAAGGAAACCCTTTCCAATCATGGTTTTCACATCCTGCTGATGCTGGGAAAAAAGTTTAATGTCTGTTAGATGCAGCACATATGTTGAAACTTATACGTAATCTTCTCGGGGAAAAGAAAAATTATTAGGGGTGAAAAAGGGTTAGTGAAATGGGAGCATATTGAAAAACTATATACCCTGCAAGATAATGAAGGTCTGCATGCTGTAAACAAACTTTTAGCAAGGCATATTCAGTGGCAGCAGCAAAAGATGAAGGTAAAGTTGGCTGCTCAGACTCGCAGTAAATCTGTAGCTGATGCATTGCAATTTTGCAGAGATATTGGCATAAAAGAATTTATTGATGTTGATGCACAATAGAATTTGTAATATTTAATTACAAAATTTTTAATTTGTTAAATTCATGCCTATATAATATATAAATGATAATATATAAATTTTATCCTCATGGGAAAATGGGCAAAATGTCCTATAAACGAGCAAAACAAAGTAGTGACCTTAACTACCATCAATAAGGGGCTTCTATACTTAAAAAGCCTCAAAGACTCTCAGGGCAGAAATTTGCTGGAAACCAAAAGAAAAACTCCTATTTTTGGGTTCATTCTTAATTTAATTGGCATTAAGGTTATGAGTGAAGAGTATGTATGGGCAGCTAAATCCCCATTAAAATTTCTACTGACAAAAAAATGCAGTCAAGATCATTTGGAACTTTTTTTTCCTCTATAAGAAATAGATGAGGAAACCGTAATAACCCTAGTGCATTGCTGTTCAAGCATGCATATAGGAAATGCCTTATAGCTGCAATTGAACCATCAAAGTTTGGCAACTGTGAAAACAACAACACTTTAAGTAATATGATTGATTTTAAAGATGTACAAATCAAAGAACAATATGAAAGTTCCATCTTCAAATCTGATTTTGATCACTGTTATGTTCAAGAGTATGAGCCCTTGACATTATATTGTGAAAATATCATTGAATGCATTGCAGAATGAGTGGTCAAAAGTTTAAAAAAAAAGAATAAAATGTGAAGAGTGTATTGATATACTTTTAGGAAAGCAAGAGCCTCTAGCAGCATCTTTGATTAATGCGAAACAAGGGGGAGGATTGCAGCATGCCTCAAGGGATGTTATAATCCTTTGCCAAACAGCAGAGAAGGTTCTGAGGAATATTTCTGATGGAAAAGTTAAAAATGGAAAAAATTTATTACTTCAATTGAAGATATCAACTTTGTCCATGATAAGAGATAAAAATGTTTTTCGTGCTAGTAATTTGTTCAATTCTACAGAGTTTGTAAGCAGAATTTATTATGACATTCTGGTTAAAGGTTTTCTGGACTGCGTCTTTAATGTGAGGCTGAAATATATGTGCAAAAAGCAAAGCATTGCACAACAGGTCCTATCAGTAAGGCAGAAGTTTACAAAACTGATTCTATTTAAAGGACAATAATGTTAACGATATATTTAGATCATATCTGAATGCTACACTGTGTACTATACATACAATGAATCTCTTTTGTTGCGATCTTATGCAACCACGGCAATTCCCGGTTTCGCTTGTACAGCACTACCTGGTTATGAAAAGCCGTGCTTATCTAGAGCCGGGGGCAAGGAATACGCCCTATAGGCGCACCTCAACCCCAGCCTCACATGGCAGCAGTCCTATAAAAGGAAAGCTGACCACCGGAAGAAACCTTACTTTAATCTATTCCCCGGTTAGTCATGAACAAGGATATATAGATCTAAGTTCGATCGGCGTCCGGGGTGGAGACTCTTAGTAAGACCCAGACTTTTGTGAGGGCTCTGGCCTATTAGGAGCCAATCCCGTTCTGCCGAGCCCTCGAACAGCTCACCCAGAGCTCCTGATAGGTGAGGTCTCAGACGCTGTCACCGACCAACCGGCCAGAGAACTGGTTGGCAGCATCGTCGACCTCGGTTGGCCTTGGCAATGCTCCAGCCGGGGACCCAATCAGGCCGGCAAAGCCTTCAGCCGGTTTGCTGGGCCCTAGGCCCCCCACCACGACAAGGTGGTCCCCTATCGGGGGGGGGGGGGTACTATATATACAGAGTGATTACAAACTCTTTCAACAAAAAAAGAGGGGTGATAGTAAACATCAAAACTAACAATTTTTGCAATGGAACCTAGGGTCGCATTCCACTCCTTCTGCCAGAAAAGAGTACTTTCGAAAAACGCCACGCATGCACAAGTATTTACAACTGTTGCATGAAAAGCGCAAGATGCAAATCAGGTACGCTGAGCAAGTGCGTAGACGATTAAGAACAAACATTTAAAAACGCAGCCGAACCCGTTCATTGACATTACCCGTGATAACGTCACATGATAAGTGACGTATTCGACAAGGACATGGAAGACTACACATAAGAAGAATTGGCGGATATGCATCTGATGTACGGCCAAGCAGATCGTAATGGACGTGAAGCACAAAGATTGTACCGTGAGAGATTTCCGAATCGTCGTATTCCTTACCATTCGACCTTCGCCAGTGTTGATCGAAGATTGCTTGAAACTGGCTCGTTGGCTATCTCAATGGGTGATACTGGACGTTCGCGAAGTGTCCGGACACCGGAAACGGAAGAACGTGTCTTGCAGCGATTTGCAGAAGTTCCTTCCACAAGTACGTGAGTGGTGTCATCCGAAATGGGAGTTTGTCAAACCTCGATGTGGAATGTCCTACATGAGGCACGGATGCATCCCTTCCACGTGCAGAAGGTCCAAGCTTTGAACGAAGAGACTATCCCCGCCGGGTAGAGTTTGTTAGGTGGATGCTCCAGATGAACAATGTTAAACCACAATTTCACGCATTAGTGTTATTTAGTGATGAGGCCACATTTCCCCAGGAACGCATTTTCAACAATCACAACCAGCACGCTTGGGCTCAAGAAAATCCACACGTCACTGACCCTCGTAAACACCAGCAGAAATTTGGCGTCAACATCTGGGCAGGTATCCTGGGTGATTGTCTGGTGGGACCTTACCTCTTGCCGGAACGACTGACTGGCACAGTGTACCGTGTGTATTTGAAGCAAGTGCTTCCCGATCTGTTGCAGAGTGTTCCGCTCACCACGCAGAGGAACATGTGGTTTATGCATGATGGGGCCCCAGCACACTTTTCCATCGAGGTCCGATACTTCCTAAATGCAACATATTCCGGGCGGTGGATTGGACATAGTGGACCTGTGACTTGGCCTCCACGCTCCCCAGACCTCAATCCACTAGACTTCTTCTGGGAGCACATGAAAAGACTTGTGTACGAGGCACCTGTGGATTCCCTGGAAGATCTCGTCGCGAGAATCGGTGTTGCAGCGGAAAAGACCAACACCACACCAGGAGTCTACGAGAGGGTGCGACAGTCCTTCATTCGCCGGTGTGAGCTGTGCAACAACACCGTCGGACACCACTTTGAGCAGCTACTTTGAGTCTTTCTCTGATGCGAATGTAATTAAGCAACTCATAAATTGGTTAAGTGCCTTTGTTTTCACTGTTGAAGGATCAACGTGGATAGGCAACTTTACACTTCTCTGGCGGAGGGGAATGCGACCCTAGGTTCCATTGCAACAATTGTACGTCTTGATGTGTATTATCACCCCTCTTTTTTTTGTTGAAAGAGTTTACAATCACCCTGTATATCTATGCTTCAGCCTTGGAATATCCTGTATATATTAATTATGAGCTAATATTGCTTTCAGTAAGTCAGAGATTTACACAATATTCTATTTAAAGGAAAATAATGTTCATAATAAAACATTTTGATCATATCTGACTGGTGCTTATCTTAGCCTTTGGAATATCCTATGTATATTATTTATGAGCTATTATTGTTATCAGTAATCTTTATTTTAGTATAAAGATAAGTAATATCAGCTCATAACAAATACAATTCCACAATAACATACTACATAGAATCTTGTGAAATGTTTATTAAAATTTTTTAATCACAATTATTCAAGTATGATTTAATTCCTTGTGTTTTTTTCAAAAAGAAGACAAGAATATTATATATATGAAAGAAACACTTTGAATATTGCATAACAGTCAGTGGCTATTGAATTCTAACTACCTGATGCCATGCTATGTCAATAAGAAGTTAATATCGTTACTTCTAAAATAGGTACTTTTAAATGAAAATGTGAATGAAGATCATCACAAGATTTAGTTTTATTTTTTTAAATCAAAGCTTATAAATTTTGATTTTTCAACAATATGTATTTAAACAGTTATGGAAATATGAATATTCAACGTGAACAATGTATTAGAACAACTACTAGAAATTAACAAAAAAAAGGACAATTTCAATAATCATCACTGTTTTTATAATTTTCTTAAAGTGCTTTTGCTGCTAAAAGTTTTAAATATTATAGCAATTTAAATATTTAATGAATATTGTTAAAAACTGATATTTAGATTGATTTGATTGGGAAAGTTAATTTCTTTTCAGCCATATTTTCCTATAAAAGATTTATTTTAGAAGTTGATGAGAAGCTATTTTTGAAGCTCTATGACAACATAATATGGAGTTGGATGATTATAATTCAATGACCATTCCTAAGTGTCATGTCATTTTTTACATGCAAGAAGTATGCTTTATTGAACTTTTAAGAAATTAAAAAAAATCTAGTTCTGAGCATGTTTACTGATTCTTCCAATTGCATATTTCTTGGGCATTAATGTATTGCGCCCTGTTAAAATTAATATATTTCAAAATGAAAATGTTCACAGTGTCAAAAATTTTCAAGTAGTGAAAGTTAAGGTGCATTATTTTATATTGTAATTGTCAGGTAGGTATTATAAGAAAATTAAACATGAATTTGTCATTGATAGGATCATCTTGGGGAAAAAAGATGCGGAGGATAGAGTGCTAAATGAACTCATTTTCTTTTCCAGGTGATCTAAAACAAATGTGGCATTTACTTTTTTCCCCCGCTATCATTCCAGATGTTAAAATTCTCAGGTGGGTAGTTTTAGCCTGAATTCATTTACAGCCCGTTCTAAAATGTACTATTTTGGCTTTTAAAAATTGAATGTATAGAAAATACCACTCTAAAATTGCCGCTCCTTGGTACGATTCTTATCAAACATGTATATCTATTTTAACACATTTATCATTGTTTTTCACAATGCAAATGAGTAATAAATATATTTAAAGTAATCGTTTAAAACCACTCCAATACGATATTGCCAAGGTAGCATCTTCTATCAGCGCTAGATGGCGCTGGTGTTTTGCCCTAAATGAACATGACCGCTGAAGCGTTCAAATTGTCTCGCAATGGCTGCCATATAAGCAGTCAAAGTATTCTATGTCGTTGAATAGTCTTATGGAAGCAGGACTATGGGCACACGTGCCACTGGCATGGTTGCCACTGTCACCTCGTCACTGTCGAGCATGTTTGCAGTGCTGTCAAGAACGAGTTCATTGGAGGGAAGAATTGCAGTCTGCGGTCTTCAGTGATGAAAGCCAATTCTGCTTAGGAGCGTCTGATAATCATTTACGCGTCCGAAGGCGACAGGGTGTGCGGCTTCTTCTATCGTGCATCTGCCATCGACACACAGGGCCCACGCCGGGCATCACCGTATGAGGAGTGATTAGCTATCACTCTCGTACATGTCTGGTGTTTGTACAGGGTACACTGATTAGCAATATGTATGTCAGCGACATCGTACAGCCAGTCGTCTTGCCATATTTGAGTGTAATCCCAAATGCGAAATTCCAGCAGGATAACGCCCGCCCACACTCTGCCCGGCAACTCAACGTGCTCTTCAGGCAGTGCACCAACTCCCTTGACCAGCACGCTCTCCCGACTTGTCTCCAATCGAGCATGTCTGGGACTGGATCGGACAAAGATTCTTGCGCGGACCACGACAGGCAACGACCATCACTGAATTACACGTCCAAGTTGAAAGCGCAAGGAATGGTATCCCCCAGCTTGATATCCAGCATTTGTACGACCGATTGCATACCAGATTGGAAGCTTGTATTGCTGTTCGAGTAGGTTCAACACTTTATTAAATTGTGCCTTCTGTAAAATGTAATACTCATTAAAAGGTAAAATAAACATTGAATCACTTCACACGTGTGATCACTCTCCTTTCTTAGTAAGTTGTTTCTACTATATAAATCTCATAGATTACATTTCAATTGTTAATGGTGTTCCTTTTTCAATTTCCGCCGGTGTATATAGAAAAATGAAATACCCTACCAAACAGTTGCTTGCAACAAAGGTCTGATAGGAGCCTATTTGTTTAATACGCCATAGAAATTATTTGGAAGCTAGGTTAGAGACCTCAGGAGAAAGACAACATAAACAACCCGTACTCCAACCCTAGTCCCTTTGATTAGTAGTTAACCATTTGGCTACGGAACGTCTTTATAGTGATATTTACGTATAATGAATTCTCGATTTTCCGCAATGCGTCACTTTCCCTCCTTTAGAAACTTTTAACATCTCCGATAGAATTAGTGTAACATGAGGAGCAACTGGATGATTATGAGGAGACTATGAGACTGCGCAGTTCGCACTTTGACAGTTGTTATCGATCGTTAGCCCATTTCGTTTTCATTAACAACAATCTATGAGAACTGTTGAAGCATCACCTGCGCAGTCTCCCAGTCTCTTTTCCAGTTGTCTCTCATGCTACGCCATCCTTCTCTATTGATCATCTCGTTAAACATCGTGCTCTTATGTTTAGTTCTTTTTTTCTCCCTTTGTCGCCTGTCCGTCCAACTGTTCACTCGTCGACATTCAACATTTTTTCTTTTTTAGAGAAAAATAAAAACTTTTCCCGGATTTAATAGATAAATATGATCATCATTATTTTCTGAATCTTCAAAGAGTTTTTTTTTAAATTTTAGAAGGCTTCACATTTATAAAAATAGAAAAATTTAAACTAATATTTTTAAAAATCAATTCGTGCTTGAAATGTGATATTTAGATGGTAGAGCAGGGTTATCAAAACACTTACATTGGCAGCCGCGATTTGCTCCCTTATCCCCGGGGAGGGGGAACCTTATTGTTTTCATTATAAGAGAAAATAATAAAAGTGTAAGCTGAAGTTTTTATTCTAATGAAAGTATAAGCTGAAGTTTTTATTCTAATGATGAAAGTGTAAGCTCAAGTTTTTACTCTAAGATAATAATGAAAATCTAAATTCCAGTTTATATTTTATGAGGGAAATATTTTGATTCCATAGGGTAGTAACTAAAACATTAACATTCGCATTTCAAATTTCCCACTAATCCGAATTTTTATTGTTATAAGGCGCTGAACTTGTAAAATGACTTTTATTTCTAGCAAAAGTGCAAAGTAAATAACGATATTATTAATAATTCGTTGAAAGGGAAAATTCGCGAGTAACGTAAACGCCGAGAGATTCGTTTATGAAAGTGATAAAAAATAGATTTAAAAAACCAAGGCCTGAATGGTGTTCATTTTGATCGAGAGATTTTTATTTGAGAAAGAATTGATTTTATTTTTTGGTTTTTTTTTTTACAATTACAAAAACTCTCACAAAAACTTAACCGAGACTCCCACGAAACCTGTCGTACTCGCGCTCACCTTTTTCATTATGCACTTGATAAGAATGATTGCGGATCATGTGTTCTTTACTTGAAAAAATACTTAACTGTAGTTGCTAAGTAATAGATTTCCTTCTGATCAGTATTTCAGAATTAGAGATGTCGCTCAGGCTATTTAGACTAAGCCGGGATCACCGGGGATCTGCAATAACTCGGGCGACTACAAAAGCAGAGGACTTTTCCTCTCAATGAAATATGTGCCCCTATATGTGCACTAATATGGCCTCGCTATATGTCACTATAGGTACACCTAAATATATCTCGGACAAATCATGATTCAGAAACAATAATTTGCTCCCCTTTATAAATACCTTTTTTGAGCTGCATGGTATCCCGAGACGCTATTTTGATCGCTACTAGTATATATGAAGCTATAATACAATTTATTGCTGTAAAACTATTCCAATCGAACGTGTCAAAATACGGTTATCGAAGTTCTAGAACGAAGATTTGAAACCCATACCTGAATTCATTTAATAGCAACACGAGAATTATATATATCTATAACAATAAGAGCCGTCCTGTGGTCGAGTGGTTAGCAGGCTTGGCAACTGATCAAAGGAATCTGGGTTGGAGAGCAGGGTAAGGCATGGATGTCTGTGTCATTTTCCTACTGAGTTCCCTCCATCCTCACAGACCTTCTACTATGGCGTATGTCAGACAGGCTCATGTCAGATCTCTGTGGCAAGCAGCTGCTTGAGGGGCTATTTATTTATTTTTTATAATAATAAGAAGACGACGTAAGAGTGATAATAACATTTAAATTTGTTTCCGTTATCAGATTTCCCATATTTCCAAAGATTTGTGTGCCTGTGGCAGCCATAATTCATCGGGAAATCATAGTAAAAGCTTCAAATTTTCAGAGAATGTTTCTGGTTGTTGCTCGGGTTGCAATGCCACATTTCAAGTCGAAACTCCAAAATGAGGGCTTGCTGGAAGCAAATATATTTGCCATGCCATTCCTACCGGAAACGATAATGGCTATCAAATTTAGTGTTGCCATGTACTTCTCCCTAACTGTGAATACGTAAGAGTAAAAATAATAATATTTAAATCTGCTGCAGTTTTGCCAGATTCCCCACATTTCGAAAGACATTATTATTTTACGGCGTCCCATGGCAGCTAGGGACCTGATTTTTTAGCCTAACTCGGGATCATGTAGAGGGAACGCCTCGAAGAAATTCGGGACCTTTTGCTTTTGGTCAAGTACGTCGGTAGTCAAAGAACACAGCAATCTGCTGAAAAAACAATATCGATAGTAATCTCGAAATATCGATGGAAATAAAAAACTCGATAGTATAAATAGATATAAAAATCTCGACGAAGCCTCATCGCTATGAGAGTGCTCGCTGAGTCCACAATGATCTTTGCAACACAGGAAAATTACACGTGTTGAAATTGTACTAAAATATCGGAGGAGGGGAGTAACAAAACTAACCTTTAGCGCAGAAAAAAAGGAATGTGCAGATTATATATGAGACCCGAGTGTGATAATTTGTGTACAAACGAAGCCACTGGCCAAGTAGGAACCTGATTTATAAACTAGCCACTGGCCAAGTAGGAACCTGATTTATAAACTAACCACCAGGGCACGCAGGGGAAGCCATGCAGGAAATTTGGATCATGCACTCAAGTATCACGGGAGCCACAGGGCAGCAAAATCTGTCGTAACGGAAATAAAAATCTCAATAGTTTAGGTAGAAACTAAGCCACGGTTTATGAGAGAGTGCGTTGATATCAGCAATGACCCAAGCAAACGCTGGGAAATTTTCTTTGTGTTCAATCTTCCTTTGTGTTCAATCTTCGCTAAAGTGTCGAGGGGGGGGGGGGACTTACAGAACCCTTATTGCAATGAAAATAAGAATATACAGATTAAAACTGACACCCAGTCAGCGCCGGATGCCATTCAGCTGGCAGGTAATAAATTATGCATTAACCTTAATTTTATTCCAAAGATGTTATTTTCACACGAAGATAATTTTTGAGCAGTACAGGTTTCAAAAAAGATATGGAAGAAACGAACTGTTAGTGTAATTTATAGATGAAGAATGAACAGCTGGGGAATTTAGATAAATTACTGAGCAAGATGATTTACACTATCGTGGTTGAAAGAACACCATGGAACGGGTAATCGAAAAGTGAAATTAAAGAGTGTTAAAATATAATCTCTTGGAATCTGACGCGTCTCTTCGACTGGAAAGTCTGAAAAAAAAAACTTCACAGTTCTTGTACTTCTTTTTTTTTTGAGAGTGTATTGTCTGGATACTGAGTCATCCGTATTATTAAGTGCCATCCCGTGATCTGAGTGGTTAGCGCGCTTGGTTACTGATCTAAGGGACCTGGGTTCGAGACCCGGACATGGATGAATGTGTCGTTTTTCTGCTGAGGACATGCCATCCTCTCAGATCTTCTACTAAGGCATGATAAACTGACAGGCTCCTGTGGTAAGCAGCTGCTTGAGGAAAATTTTTTGTTACTATCTGATTTTATTACAGCTCTATCAGCACTTTTAACTTTCCACAATAATTTATCTAGTCCAGCAGCTGTCTGGAAATTCCGCTAACAATTTTCTCTTTCACTCTCTTTGTTCAAGTAATGTATTAACAATAATTAAATGTTTACTATAAATATTTTTAATAATATATTAAAATTTAATTAAATTGTAAATGATAATTAACAATTGTAATGTTTAATAATTGTTTGTCTTTAAAGGTTTCAGGTTGTTTTTCTTCTGACCGTTTTCTTTTCTGCACACAATGGGCTAAGTGGCCCATTGGCACACACAATGGGCCCTGGAAAGATTGGGGGAAACGCATCTACTGGAAATCTTTTACGAAACATATGGCACTCTCCCATCAAGGCCACACGGTGTGTTCTTTAATGTACAAAGGGTACTCCTACATACGGAGCTATGGATTTAATGTCCTATCTGATGAACAGTTCCAAGTCCATCGGTGTCTCCTTTCTCACTGATTGAATGATGGGGTCTAGTCAAAGAACGTCTATAGAATTTCTATTTTCAGTCTAGCAGAAAGAAATCTCAACTCTGGCAAAGCTGAAACTCGAACTTGGGAAGTGCAGATGGGAGTCTGACGCTCTGCTGACTCGTCTATACAAAAATTTACAAATGGTACAGCCATTTACAAACAGAAAAAAATATTGTTCAAAAATATTTAATTTCTCTTGCATGATAATTTTATAATTTGCTGTCAAATAATATAAGATCGATTGTTAGTAAGAACCCTTATTTAAAAAAGTTAAAATTTTGGTTATTGAAACCAGAGGCCATCGCAGGTACCTGAACCTTACTTTGCTAGTTGGGCATCGTCAAGCCTAAACTGGAGTAATGTGTCTCAGGCAGGCCATGTGGCTCTTGAAAAAGTCCACTTGAAAAGGTGGTGCCTGAAGTTCCTACCAGCATCGGTGACTTCAGCCTTTAGCGGAGGAGGAACGGGTCTTTGCCCCATGCCTGCGATCAGGGGGCTGTTTGATATTGTTGGCCCTACCAATCTCAATAAACCTAATTTCTTTAAAAATCCTACTAATCATTTTCTTTCTGCAGGAACGTGGAACGTGAGGACATTACATAGAGATTATTCTCTTGATGTCCTCATGCAGGAATTCCAGCGCTATAACCTAGATATTCTAGGTTTGCAAGAGACCAGATGGACAGGTAAAGGTGAGATACTTAAAAATAACTTTAAATTTCTCTTTACAGGGAGGGAGGATGGAAAGCATCACCAAGGCGTGGGTCTGCTGCTCAGCAGACATGCTAGTGATGCTCTTCTAGGATATGAGTGCATTAATGAAAGGTTTCTTACAGCAAAATTTCAGACAAGCATTAAAAACTTGAATGTTATCTGCTGTTATGCCCCCACTGAGGATGCTGATGAGGATGAGAAGGATAAGTTTTACGGACAACTTCAGGACATTTTGAATTCTGTCAAGAAAGGAGATATTACCCTTGTTCTTGGTGACTTCAATGCCAAAGTTGGTACCGACTCTGACCTTTGGGGAGGAGTAATAGGTCCTTTTGGTATTGGTAGCTGCAATGGCAATGGGCAACGTCTCCTACAGGTAAGTAAACTCAATGGTTTCAGAATAACTAACACATATTACAAACACCGCGACATACATAAATACACATGGGTTTCACCTGATGGGCTGCATAGGAATATGATTGATTATATATTAATTAACAGCAAATGGGCTAGTTCTGTTAGGAATACCAGGGCATATAGGGGAGCTGAAATTGGATCTGACCATTACCTTGTTAAAAGTGTCTTGCAACTTAAACTTAAAAAGTGTTGTGCTAGAGTTAAAAAATTTACCTTTAATACTGAAGCTCTGAATGACCCAGTTATAGCTAAAGCTTACCATGATAGGTTACTTAGTCATTATGACGGTCATGGTTTGCTTAATACTGAAGTTGAGGAAGAATGGGGCCATTTTAAACAGGCTTTTTTGGAAACTAACAGTACTCTTTTAGGAAAAAAGGAGCAGAGGAGGCAGAATTATTTAAGTGACAAGGCAATTGAGCTTATTTCAGAAAGAAGGAATTGCAGGAATGTCCTTAATCAGTACCCTACTAGTCCTAATAGAAAAGATTACAGAGAGCTTAATAAACGTGTAAAGGATCAGTTAGCTACTGATAAAAATCTTTGGCTTGATAGCTTGGCTGACAAAGCTGAGGAAGCAGTTAGGCAGCACAACAGCAGAGAACTGTACCAGATAGTTAATGTTTTATGTGGTAGAAAACGGACAGGCATACAGGGATTGAAGGATAAACAAGGTAAGGTTATAGAAGGTGAGGATTCTCTCATGGCTAGGTGGGCTGAGCATTTCAGTGATGTTCTAAACAATGTGGTTAGTTCTACTCCCATTGTTTGTAATGATGATAGATGCATTGGCAGCTTTAATGTTGGCCCTATAACACAATCTGAAGTTAGTTTGGCTATCTCTAAACTGAAACTTCATAAATCCCCAGGGGTAGATGAAATTACTACAGAAATGCTCAGAGCTGGGAATGTTTTGGTTATCACTTGGATGACTGAAATTTTGAATAACTTTTATGATAAAGGCGTGGTTCCTAAAGATTTTACCAGAGCTATTATTATCCCTATTTTCAAAAAAGGTGATCGCAGTTCTTGTGATAACTATAGGGGTATCAGCCTACTCTCTGTTCCAGGTAAAGTTCTATACATGATTGTGCTTAATAGAATTAAGAATCTGGTTGACAGGCAATTGCGTGATGAGCAATGTGGATTCAGAAGTGGTAGGGGATGTGTGGATCAGATATTTTCACTTAGGCAGATTCTTGAGAAATGTTTAGAGTTTCAGAAACCTTTGGTTGCTAGCTTTGTTGATTTCAAAAAGGCTTTCGACTCTGTTGATCGTCATAATTTGTGGTTGATTGTGAGATCATATGGTATACCAGACAAGTTAGTTAACATTATGAAAGCTCTGAGTCGTGTGTGAGAGTTGGTAAGGCTTGTAGCAATTGGTTTAGCATTACTTCTGGTGTTCGACAAGGGTGCATTTTGTCTCCTTTTCTCTTTAGTTTGGTTGTTGATTATGTTATGCGAAATTCACTTCAAGGGAAAGATTTTGGCCTTAAATGGGCTGGAGATACGAAAATTTCTGATTTAGATTATGCTGATGATTTAGCCCTTTTTTGCAAATGATGTTGATGAGATGAACTCTTTCATTCGAGCTGTTGATGAGACTGGTAGTAGAGTAGGTTTGGTTATAAACAGAGAGAAAACTAAAGTGATGAAAATTGGGCAGGCAGGTTGTGATTCAGGTCATCTGAATGGTTGCAGTCTTGAGCAGGTGTCACAGTTTAATTATCTTGGGAGCTATGTAACAGATAATGGTGATGTGCGGCATGAGATTAACAGACGAATAGGGATTGCTGCCGGGACTTTTAAGAATCTATGGAGATTGTGGAGAAATAGGCGTATACACCTAAAGACTAAAATTAGACTGTATAATAGTTTGGTTCTTTCTAGGGTTAGTTATGGTAGTGAAACTTGGACGCTGTGTAAACAAGGTAACAGGAAACTAGATGCTTTTGATTCTAGATGCTTACGCAGTATCTTGGGTATTAGGTGGTTTAACTTTGTAACTAATGATGAAATTAGGGAAAGAAGTCTGCAACCTCCTTTAAGCAGCATATTGTGCAGAGAGAGACTCCGCTGGTTTGGCCATGTTGCCCGTATGATAATTATAGATTGGCGAATAGGGTTATGAACAGTGTGCCTAAAGGCCTCAGAAAGAAGGGGAGACCTAGGATGCGGTGGGCAGACAATGTCAAACAGGACCTTGTTAAAATTGGTGTGCAGTGGCCAGATGCAGTAGATGTAGCTCAGGATAGACTTGCTTGGAGAACTAAATTGTACGGTCTGGTTGGACCTCCGTAGCCCATGGCTGCTTGAGGATGATGATGATGATGAACGTTGACTATGAATGAATATTACGTATGAATCTTCAATATACTTATCACTATAAGACATTATTTGTTTGTTTGGAAATTGTAAAAGGAAGTTACTATATGTGTATGTAGTTAAATTGATTTGATGTATATATTAAATACGATTTTTTTGCATGCCTTTACATGAAAACAATTTCTCCAATGGAGGATTACATTCATATCTCTTTTAAAAAATTTTAGTGGTTGATAACTTGCTTTAAATAAAGTATAATAACATTTTTTTTAATTTTATGATTTGTATTTGATGCAAATTCAAGTAGAGTGAAGTGTAATATGAAGAAATAAATTCAAATACTAAAAAAATTTGCGTTACTCCCTCAGAAAAATAATATGTAAACACAGAATATCGTTACATCAACACCATAGAAGAGAATGAAGCTCACTTGGCGTAAATCACGAGAGGCAACTACTTTATTTCTTTTGCTTTCTTCCGTTCAAAGTCGTATGACGTCATGCTACTTCCATTCTATTACTAATCTAAGATCACTTTTGAGTAACTCAACCGGTCTCTTGGCTAAAAATATTTGTGAAGATTGCTTTATTTTCATTTAGTGGAATAATATAAAATATATTAAAATATATCCGATAAAAGATATAACATCCAGGTTCCAACTTGTCCATTGTATGAGGAAGAAGTTTGGGATCAGTGATTGTTATAAAAACTCAGAAAGAGCGAATTATTTGTTAACATTTTTGGTTTCTATTCCTTTAAGGTATCTTTGCTTACTTCACCATTTTAAAGTAAAACGTTTTCTAAACGATTATTCATTGGTTGTTAAGAAGGTCGCTTCATGAAGAATTCTGTGAATAAGAAGAATTTGACTCCTTCATTTGTAATATGTCATTAGTGTACCTGGCTACTAAACCAGCGGGCATGTCACTGTATGTATGTTGTATGAGAAACAAGGACAAGCCCAACAGAGCTTTTATTCCGTCCTTTGTTTGGCAGAGTACATTCTTAACGTTTTAAAAATTAAAAAGAATGTAAATGTATTAATTTTATACCTACACAGCAAAAAATGTGTGTTATGCCTTTGGAAAAACAAAACGGAAATTCTCTAATTTCTAAATTATTTTTTACGGGGAAATATAAAACTGATGACGAAGAGGCAATTCAAATTTATAAAATTTTTAAAACATAAATATTAAACTGTTATAAAAATCGGTTAATAAATAAAGTGTTGCTTTTCAGAAATGTGTGTAATGATTCTTTAAGATTTCGTCAAATTTAAACTAAATGTTTTAGGATATTATCGTTTTCTTTTAGGCAGTTTATAGTGACATTGTCAGCTAAATTCAACTAATTATATCCAACATTCCACTTTATTAGGCAAATTTTATACATTTCTTGCAGTAAAAAACAGATAATAGTTTATTATGCTAATATACATCTCAAACTCGTTATTAAATTTAAACGTATCATTGTCTTTATTTGTCTTGAGATCACTGAGCACGACGTTGCTCAAATCCCAAGAAGCTTCTGTTGTTAAATAAACCATCTAAGGAAGCAGCAGCTAAGACCGCGACGTCCCATTCGCTGACACGTGATCTCCGAACGAGGTAGGAACCACATTTCTCTCCGCCCAGCCGTCAATAATCCCTTCGGCTTCCTCCTAAAACATCACAAAAAGGAGGAAATAAAAATAAGAAACTTTTTTTGAGAAATGGACAAAGGGCTTTCAACTTAAGACAAACTGTCAATGCAAAAAGCTAATCATAGTGTGACAGCGATTACCATGCTTTAGCTGAGGTTATTAACAGAGGAGAAATTTGCAAAGAAATTGCTGCTTTGACAGAATTAAGGCATTCCTAAAATTACTAGATTGGAAGAGCGACATCGTTGCCAAAATTTCTGTAATTCAAAATTATGACAAATAGGTTTAGCTAAGACCTATTTGAAGAAAACGAGAGGCTGCCAGGCCATTTGGCCTGAAGCCCAAAATATGAGTGGCATTTTCAAATTATATGTCAAAGAAATGTAAATAAAATGAGAAACACTGCAAATAATTTTTATATAATTTAAAATTTCTTTCAATAAATGATAAAAAATCTGATTTTTTCAAAAGTATCTATTAAATATATTAATGTATTCAGGCACTGTATATATTCAGCAAATACAGTCATATGTTCAGAAAAAATTTAGGGATGGAGACAAATGATCCAAGTGAAGGGGGGGGGGGTCGAGTTGAAATGAACCAGAAAACCATTCCAGTGTTAACTTTAACCCTCCATTTTACGTGGGTCTTAAACAAATGAAAATACGGGTAAAAATACGGGTAATATTTACATAAAAATACGGGTAATATTTACCTGAGTTTAATATGTTTTTCGTCTCCTTTCCCGTTATTAACCCTAGATACGGCCCTAAATATATTTATGTGGCTTTCAGAATGGGTGGAGACTCCTCATTTGTGACGGGCCCGGCCTAGCTCACCTCTCGCAAGCTTTAGGTTCAGATATTGCATAAGGTGGTCACTTTTTATTCCTTTGATAGTACCAGCGATTTATGGGAATGGTTGGGTTTATAGGAAAATAATGAATCATTCTAATAGGGGGAATATTCATAAACGTCTAACAATACTTTCACATTTAGGGAGGGTTAACTAAATCCGATATCGAAACACTAGTAAAATCGTTCATTACATATCTTTTATCTAACTGTTGAAACATTTGAGTAGGTTACAGAGCCATACAGCTAATCTTCCCTGTAACTCCCTGTGTGAGAAACAGCAGCACTCTCAGCTAATTGAAACCTAGACAAGTGATCTATATATATAATATCTAGCGTAAATTTAGTCGCATAGTCCCCCTGTCATAAAGCATTCTCGGTTTAGTCACTAAAGCTAACAACTCTTTTTAACCTTTCGGCTGCTAACTAGTACGGTCAAAGATCAATGTGATTTAAGTGTTAACTGCTCTTTTCGAAGTGCTCAGTGAAGAGCTAGTGCAGCACTGAGCATCTTTTTTTATTTTTGCCTGGTGTGTTTTAAAATTTTCAACGATGAAACCAATGTTGTTTCATGTGCATCCTGAATTCAGAGCAGGCATGAGCGGATCTAGAGAGGGGGGGGGGGCAAGGAGAACTCCCGCCCTTTACCCTTTGAGGATATGGATACCTCTAAGTGAATGGAGGTAAAAATTAATTAAACTTAGGTATATTTCGCGCATTTTTCGAAACATTTCTTAAAAGAAGTCTAAAACGGTGGGGAAAAATTGCACAGCAATAGAATATCAGTCTCTTGCCTCCCCCACCCCTTTATTTTTTCTCCTCCCCCCAACATTTACTTTTTTCCAGATCCGAGCCTGCAATTTATTATTTCAGTGCCCAGAAACTTACTGTTACTGTTACTTACTAGAACCTCGCTGTTATATCATTGACGAAATTAATTTCCTCATAAAGAACAAGTTTTTTTAGTCACCCTTACCACACCAACTGCAGAAATTTTGTAGGAAGTTTATCCTAATAATAACAATGTGACCCTAACCAGTAGTTTAACCCTTTCAGTTCCAGTTGAGGTACAATCATCTGTACACGGCCTTCGTAATTCTTACTGAGGTTGGTAATAATTAGTTTCAAATCTGGTTATTCATTAATACCATCACTTGATTTTACAAGAAATGGCATATGAAAACAGATGATCGATCTGATCAATCCTGGATATTTGCGCAAATTCTCCTACAGTCAAACTGATCGATCCGGAATTTTGCATTCACTTCGTACTTAGAAGCTACACAAAAGGATATAGATTAACTCACATAAATCACAAATGTAAGCATCTACACTAGATGCAGATGTTACATGTGCAAACAGGCTGACATTACATTATTAAACAGGATAATTATGAAGTATTAATTATATCCACAGCTCATCAGTTTTTACTGGGTATTTACACTATTATATATGCCGTCCCATGGCCGAGTGTTTAGCACGCTTGGCTACTGATCTAAGGGACCTGGGTTAGGCATGGATGTGTGTGTTGTTTTTCTGCTAAGGTCCTGCCATCTTCACAGACCTACTATGGCATGTAAACTGTCAGGCCTCTGTGGCTAGCAGATGCTTGAGGGGGTATTTATTTTTTTTATACACTATTATGTTGTGTTCCTCTACACCTTTTTCATCATATGGATAATCATATAATGACAAAGGTGTAGAGGAAAAATTGTTTTTAGGATGGTGGGATCCGAACTCACGACCTCCTGCTAATGTGTCAGGTGCCAAATAACATGTCAAAGGCCGGTTAATATAATAATAACATCACATCCGGCTAAAGACAATTTTTCCTCTATACTTTTGTCATCACATAAATAAATACAGCATAATAGTGTAAATACCCAGTAATTACAAAGTAGCGTTATAACTTCATTCATATATAACTGCTTCATTTGTCACAGGAAAGAGAGTGGCAGAATAATGAAAATTTCAAGATTTTATTGCTTTGCAAAATTTTTGAGCCTTTCTTAGTATAAATATAGTTATAGGCTTGTGTAACTTGATATGATGGAGAAATGTTTGATGAGAGATCAATGAGAGGAACACGGATGAAGAATCAGTTTCAATAAGATAACATACCTCTCCATTACCTGCCGCAAGTGTCATAATATCCAAATCAGTAATTCTCAGGCTGATAGAGTTGGCTCAGCCGGTAGCGCCGTATGCTCGTAATCTGCAGTTCCTAGGTTGAAGTCCAACTGCACAAGCATCGAGTGTGAGCTACATCCCCACCTGCCCTTGGCCAGAAAATGGACAACTATGGGCTTCGAAAGGCCGCCGTCCATCGGATAGGACGTTATTTGCTCTGACAACTTGTGTAAGAGAGCCAACCCTGTTAGAGAACACCCTGAATGGCGTTGACGGGAGGCTTCCATTTGTCTGCTATTACAGTTTTCGGTGGGTCCTCTTCCCTAACTTTCTGAGTCCTTGCGAACCGCCCATTATGTGCACTAAAAATGCCGCTCAGAGGTAAAAAACCGAGGCCGTTGGATCGGTGATCATCAAAGATGCAGTTTATCACCAGTCATCATCACAATCCATCAATGGACTGGATTACTATTGCTACTTTCAGAGTAATTTCTTGTATATTTTATAGAAAATATAATTTTTTTGGGATGTCTGTGCATTACGTTCGGCGCTGATATTAAATGTTTGTAAACTATTATTTTCATATAATTTTTCTTTATTATCATGCAATTTGTTTTCTTGTCGCAAATAAAGTAGCTTTACATGTTTGAATTTTTAAAGCTACTTTGCAATTACCTTATACGTGAAGAAAACTTGTTTTTATTCGTAATATTCATGTTTCGCTGTGCCAGAAGATCATAACTATCGGAAAGGCAAAATTGAAATAATCAATTGTGAATCATGCTTCGGATTGAGACATCATATAACAAACCATAAAGGATGAACACTTTATACCAGTGGTTTCCAACGAGGGCGGTTTAAAAATTGGTGAGTATTCTTCTTTAATTTTCTGTGGAAATGCATTAAATAGAATATCGAATACTTCATAAATTAACACAGCCTTCGGTGTTTGCAAAATAACATTTGGCAAAAGGAAGCTTTCAGCTCAGAAAGGTTAGGAGTCACACGAAAGACAAGGTGAAATTATTAGATAATTTGTTTTAATGAAAGTAACCTCTTACTATATTAACCTAAAACACACGTGGGCTTCACCTTTTCATTAATATGAATAAACACACGAAAAGTAAACCCTGGTTGTTCAGCAATGCCTGGTCGAGTTGAGAGATCACTGCTAAGTCTGGGATCCCGGTTGAAATCCGAAATAATGATGTATGCATTTGCAGATTCTCAGATGATCTGGGAAAACCTAAATTCCAACAAATGTACAGATTGCAAATTCTAAACAGTAGGACACAAAAAGTATTGGTTTAAATCCCAATTCCATGCAGACAGTACAGGAATTGGATTTAAACACACTTAAAAGTGACTTTTGCTCCCTTTTCTGATACCAGTCAGGTTAATAAGAAATAAAAGATTTGAATTATTTCACTACCTGTATTGAATTAAAGGAGAGTATATAAAGAAATGGATGTTTTTAAATATTATTTACTTATTTGTTGGGCCAGAATTTTTAAAGTACAACACTTAAAGTTTTTGGAAAGGGCCATGGCTCATTAAATTTTAACTTTGAATTTTCTTACAGTAGAAAATAAAGAATAAGAATTATATTTTGAAACGCATGTATGTTACAAAGGAAACAGAAGTAAATTTTTGATTTCACCTAACTTATAAGGCTCTTTTTTTAAAAAAAAATATAAATACACATATAACTGGAAAAACTAATAGAAAAAAAATAACTTATCGTTCACATTAAATTTCGGAGTAACTAAGTTCCTTGCAACTTACATTGTTATTTACAACATGTGTACTACAAGTTTACTCTAACTTTGGTCTAGTTTTTTTTATAATTAAGATAATTTTTAAGATTCTAATTTAATAAGAAACAATATTAACGTTAGTTAATACCATCTCTTAAGAATTTATTACAATTCAAATTAGATGAAAGTTTTGAAAGGAATCAAACTTCTTCTGCGAATGCTGCAATCATTGTCATTCTGATACACTTACCATTGTGAATAACTCGTTAAATTTAAATCTAATATCATTTACTAAAAGTATAAAATAAAATGTGTGAATCTTAAAGTTTTGTTTCGTACTTATTGTATCTATTTTGTTATTATGGATTATTAAGGTTCAAGAGCCTCAGAAAATGCTATTTCGGGGTAAAAAAGTACTTTTGGACTGAATTAAGCTGATGAAAAATTTCCCCGTAATACTTTTCTCAAATATTCTGAAAACGTGAAAGATGCGAATTTTAAACGACAAATAAGATGACTTACGTTGGGCGGATCCATAAGAAGTTCTGGAGGGGGTAAAGGCAGAGACTTGTCCAAAGTCATATCCTCAAATGACAGCTGCAGAAAATAGAAAAAACAATCATTAGAAATTCGGAATGCAATTAAAATTTTAAAGCAACAGTTCAAAATTAAAGAATCGATGCTTTTTACCACCGATTTATGACATCTTTAATTCCATGAATAAATTACTCACATTCCAAATAGTCATATTTTTTGGCTCTCATTTTGCAACTGAAAAGCGGATTTTTTGCTTCCCAATGAGCACTCGAAATAATTTTCAGAAACGCTTCGCTTCTGAGTTATAACACGTTTTGAGAGTTCAAGTAAGGAAGCCTGTGAAATGGTACGATTGTCAGACAAATTTGCATGTCTGACGGCATAGCAGATGCATGCAAATGGACAAAATGCCACCATTGTCCTGGGTGAAGTAATGCTATATAAAGTGAGTCGACAATTATTCTGAAGTTACGTGTAAGTGAATCAGTAGTTTCGTTATTGTAAATCCATTTATCAACGCTGAAATGGCAGACATTCATCATTTATGGACGAGGGAATGGGCACTGCAGGGAACTCAGCTTTTCTACAGGATAGAGTTTCCTGATGTCCAACCAGGGATATTTTTGCAGACATCCATCAGCATCTTCAAGAGACAGGATTCTTTTTGCCCGTTACTGCAGATAAGGAACAGGTCAGAGGTGTCCAAATACCTGCTTTAGAGGAACAGACGCTGGACATGGTCACGGAGGATCCCAGGAGTAGCATGAGAAGATGTGTTTCACATTCAATTATTATGAATTTGTCCTCAGGACCAAGTTTACGCATACCGGGTGCAACGAGTAGGGGCTATTTCACCAGGTTTTGCTTTAGCAATGGCTTTTGCAGCAGTGTATTGCACATAATTTTCTCCAGTATCAGCTTTTCACCGATGAATTGCAATTGCAAATCGCAATGATATTGTGATATTTCGCAACATTCACCGCTGGGCGCGAGATAATCCTTATGAAATCACCCAGTCGTGGCATCAGCAGAGGTTTCATGTGAATGTTTGGGCTGGCATCATTGATGACTACCTGATCGGCAAATTTTTTCCTGCCACCAACGCTCAATGGCTAACTATACACTCATATCTTGGATGCGAAACTACGTGCATTGCTGGAAGCCATTCCATTTGCATTGTGCCTTCGCATGCGGTTCATGCATGATGGAGTTCCAGCATATTTTCGTTTCACTGCTCAAGAACATTTCAATCGTATGAATCCAGCCCATCGGACCAACTATGTGGTTTCTACCCTCTCCTTATTTGAATCCACTTCATTTCTTCTTATGGGACACATGAACTCCAATGTTTATGCTTCCTCGATTCCTAATAGAATAGTTCTCCGTGAATGGATAATAAATGGTTACCAAAGAATTCTGAATACTCCAGAACTTTTCGAATGTGTCCGACAGTGGATTAGAAGACGCTTTGAGGAGTGTGTTGCTGCTCAGGGAAGCCATTCAGAACACTTGCTCCGATGTAGGCTTATATAATTGTTGCCATCGATCACTTGCAGTGTGCGGAAATAACTGGATTAAAAACAAATTAATTCACAGGCTTTCTTACTTGTACTCACAAAATGTGCTGTAATTCGGACAGAAAGTATAATTTTAGTGTAATAGTTCATTTTTGAAATTTGTAAGGTTTTTGGTTCAATCACGAGTTTCGGCACAGTCGTAATTTTGTAAAATAAAACTGCGCAGGCCGTCGTTTTATTTGGCTGAGAAATAAATATCCCAATGTAATAATTTGTTCTCGCAACTAATGCAGCATTTGAAACGAATACTGTTGCTCAAGTATTATAATAATGATCAAATGAACGCAACGCAACTGCCAAAATAGCTGCTTTGGAAGAGCTTTAGACTGAAGATCTAAAGGTACTTGGTTCAATCCCGAATTTTGGCACAGTCATATTTTTGAAAAATGCAACTTCGCCGTCCGTCGTTTTGTTTGGCTCACAAATAAATATTCCAATATAATAATTTATACTCGTAACTAATGCAGAAATTGAAACGAAAACTGTTGCCCAAGTGTTATAATACTGATCAGAGACGCTAATGAAACTGCCGAAATAACCAGTTGGGAAAGCGTTAGGCTAAAGATCTAAAGGTCCTTGCTTCAATCTGGTGTTTGGGCACAGTCGTATTTTTGGAAAATAAAACTGCGCCGTCCTTCTTTTTATTTGGCAGCGAAATAAATATTCCATTGTTATAATTCGTAGATGTCGTTCCATAGCCGAGTGTTTGGCGTGTTTGGCGACTGATCTAAAGAAGTTGAGTTTCGAGCTCATGATAAGGCATATATGTGTCGTTTTTCTGCTGAGGTCCTGCCATCCTCTAAGAACTTCTGCTATGGCATATAAACTTACAGGATCTTGTCAGACCTATATAGCAAGCAGCTGCTTGAAGGGATACTTTCTTGTAGTCGAAAATAATGCAGTATTTTAAACGAAAACTTTTGCCCAAGTGTTACAATAATGGCCAAATGAACGTAATGCAATTGCTGAAATAGCTCGGTTGGGAGAGCGTTAGTCTGAGTATTTCAAGGTCCTTGGTTCAGTCCCGAGTTTCGGCACAGTTCTATTTTTGTAAAATAAATCTCCGCCGTCAGTCGTATTATTTAGCTGACAAATAAATATTCCAATATAATAATTTGTTTTCGCAAATAATACAGTGTTTGAAACGAACATGCTCCCCATGATTATAATAATGGTCAGATGAACGTAATGCAATTGCCGGAATACCTGAGTTGGGAGAGCGTTAGACTGAAGATCTAAAGTTTCGGCACAGTCGTGTTTTTGAAAAATACAACTGCGCCATCCGTCGTTTTATTTCGCTGACAAATAAATATTCCAATATAATAATTTGTTGTCGCAACTAATACAGCATTGGAAACGAACACCGTTGCCCAAGTATTATATAATGGTCAGGTAAACGCAACCGAACTGCCAAAATAGCTGAGTTGGAAAAACGTTAGATTGAAGATCTACAGGTTCTTGGTTCAATTCCGCGTTTCGTCACAGTCGTATTTTGCGAAATAAAACTGCGCCATCTGTCGTATTATTTGGTTCACAAATAAATATTTCATTATAATAATTTGTTCTCGCAACATACACTGTATTTGAAATGAACATTGTTCCCAAAGTATTATAATAATGGTCAGTTGAATGTAATGCAACTGTCGAAATATCTGGCTGGGAGAGCGTTAGACTGAAGAGCTAAAGGTTCTTGGTTCAGTCCCGAGTTTAGACACAGTCGCATTTTTCTAGAATAAAACTCCGCCGTCCGTCGTCTTATTAGGTTGAGAAATAAATATCCCAATATAATAATTCGTAGTCGCAATTAATACAGCATTTGAAACGAATACTGTAGCTCAGACGTCGGCAACCTTTTTTGGCTGCGGGTCAAAATCAACCAAAATGTGACTATTAAGAAGACAGTTCGGGTCAATGGGTATTTTCATTTTAAAACAGTCCGTTAGTGAATAATAAGATAAAATTTATTGAGAAAACTATTACAATATGCTTTTAAATTCAAAACATAAAAAAAATATAATTCTAATTATTATAAAAACAAATATAATTGTCAAGTTTTAGTTCATTAATAATTTATGAACTTTATTTATAAGCGTTCTCTTCGTTATCAATCCCTGATGCTAAATTTGTGACGTTAATTTAGTCGTCTGATTCATACTTAGTCACCTTACGACGAATACAAGCGTCTGAATTTTCTGTAGTTAATCTGCTCCTGTTGTTACTTAAAATAAATTTCATGTGTGAAAATATTTGTTCACATTTATAAGTAGAACCGAACGCGGACAAAATGGCAAAGCCAATTTTTTTCAAAGATGAAAACTTCGTAGGAAGTGATGCCCAACACGATGATATCATGAGAAGCTGATTATCTTCCGTGTTTTCTAAATCTTTCCGCAATGTCTTGAATTTGTCCGTCCACAACGTTGAACTTTTAAAATCAATCATTTATAAACTTAAATTGTCAATTTTAAGATATTCAAAATACTGCAAATCTAAAACATTTTCTTCTATTTCGTTTGGCTTTATTATAAATGTAAACATTTCGCCATGCATCTTAAAACTTTGAATTCTACTTTCAAATTCACTTTTAATCTTCAAAATACAACTTTCGAACATATTTAGATTGCTTTCATCGGTATTTTCTTTCTCACGGTGGGTTTTTAGTAAGGAAAAGAAAAGAAATATTTTAGTTTTTATGTCAGTTTCAAATAATATTAATTTCGAACAAAAACTCTTCCATTCCTCGTACAGTCGCTCAAAAAAGTATCCGAACACTATAGTTGATTACAGAATTGAGAAAAACTATCGAGCAACGATTTTTTAAAGAAATTAGTGATCTGGCAACCTCCGTGTAACGTGACACGAAGTTGCCAGATCACTAATTTCTAAAAAAATCTTTGCCAGATATTTTTTCTGAATTCTGTAATCAACCATGGTGTTCGGATACTTATTTGAGCGACTGTACATTTTCAAAATTGTGTGGTTATTTCCTTGGAGTCGTACGTTGAAATCATTATAATGGTTCATTATGTCTGTTAAGAAAAAAAGTCTTAAAAACCATTGTTTATCATTGAGCTCGAGATCATTTTCACCGATTTCGTAAAGAAATATTTGTATATCATCAAAGCACTCTACAAATCTATTAAGAACTATGCCTCGACTTAACCATCGTACTTCAGCACGTAACAGTAAATCTCCCTATTTCGATTCAATTTCCTCCAAAAAAGCTTTGAAGCGCCTGTGTGTTAATGCAGATTGTGCTACTATTATGTTTACGATCTTAACAACCTTTTCCATTACATCCTTAAGTAGTTGCGTAGATGCCTTTGCAAATAAATTTTCTTCGTGTATGATACAATGGAACGATAAAAGTGGGCGGCCAAGTTCATTTTCCATTAGTTTCACAAATCCAACATTTTTTCCTCTCATAGCTGGAGCACCATCAGTTGTTACGGAAAACAATTTACTTTTTAAATCCAATATTTTCCCATTTTTGAAATTTGTAAACTCTTGTACTTGACGGAAAATATCAATGCCTTTGGTCGTGTCATTCTTTGAAGCAAGAACGCATAGTTCTTCATTGACATTCGAACTATTTATTGATGCAAATCTAATAATAATTGCCAGCCTAGCCATGCTATTTACATCGGTACTTTCATCGAGTGCAATGCTAATTACGTCACTAGATAACAAATCATTTTTGACCTGTGCGTCAATATTTTTGCCATACCTTCTGTTCTGGCAGACAATGGCATTTTTTTAATTCTTTCAATTATTTGCTTTTAATTTGCAAAGTCATTGAATAAGTTTTCGGAATAATATCTGAATGCGTTTTTCAAAAATTCGCCGTCTGTAAACGGTTTTCCGTTGGTACCAATACTAAGAGCTGGAATAAAGCTGGCAGATGTAGCGTAATTGTGGCTGGTAACAAATCTCTTCAAAAATTTATTTTGTTTACCTTAATTTAATTAAGTTAAGTTAACAATTAATTAATTAGTTAAGTTAATTTAATTAAGTTTAGCAATGTATTCATATTTTTCATCATTTGGCATTTCACTCACATCTTTATGTTTTGAAGAAAAGTGTCACTCAATATTGTAAGTCCTGGCGGTATTTATATCTGTACATAAAGTACATATCAATTTGTCACCATTTTCCATACATCCATACTTTTCAGTCCCCACATTTTGAAGTAATCTCTTTTTTGCTTTTTGTTTATCCATGGTTATAAAAATAACAATTATTTCGCTTAGGTAACTGTTCTCGCGCTTTTGAACTACTGTTTATTCACGTTAAAGACGAAGTAAACCAAGACAAGAGTAGATGCGTGATCATCAGGTGGGCAGGGCTCCTATTGGTCGGCTGCAGGTGGCACGCAGTCAGAGAGCCCAGCCGACGAATAGGAGCCCTGATCACGTGCTGATCACACATCTACTCTTGTTTACATCTACTTCGTCTTTAACGTGAATAAACGAGAGTAATGATGACGTAATGACTCGTCGAGTAATGATGAGATTCGTTCGGACAATGTCGCTGTATTCCGCCTATGTTCATTACGGCAACTTTGTAATCAAACCAAAATGTTAATCTTATTTTTTATACTTTCTCAAAGTGTTTGTTTCATGTTTATGTTTTATAATTTATTTTTATATATTATACTTTATTTGCGGAACTCAAGTGGGTCACTTGAAATTATCAAAGGGGTCACTTGGTGACCCGCTGGTCATAGGTTGCCGACGCCTGCTGTAGCTCAAGTGTTATAATAATAGTCAGATGAACGTAACGCAACTTCCGAAACAGCTCAGTTAGGAAACCTTAAGACTGAAGATCTAAAGGTCCTTGGTTTAATCCCGAATTTCAGTAAAGTCGTGTTCTTGTAAAATAAAACTACGCCATCCATCGTTTTATTTGGCTGAAAATTAATATTCCAATATAATAATTTGTTGTCGCAACTAATACAGTATTTGAAACGAACACGGTTGCTCAAGTATTACAAAAATGGCCAGAAGAACTTAACGCAACTGCCGAAATAGCTCAGTTGGGTGAGCGTTAGATTTAAGATCTAAAGGTCTTGGTTCAATCCCGAGTTTCGGCAGAGTGGCATTTTTAGAAAAAGCAACTGTGCCGACCGTCTTTTTTGGCTGTGAAATAAATATCTGAATATAATAATTTGTTCTCTCAAGTAATGTAGTATTTGACACAAACACTGTTGCCGAAGTATTATAACGGTCAGATGAACGAAATGCAAGTGCCGAAGTAGTTCAGTTGGAAGAGTATTAAACTGAAAATCTAAAGGTTCCTGGTTCAATCCCTAATTTCAGCACAGTCGTGTTCTTGTGAAATAAAAACTGTGCATTCTATCTTTGGCTGAGAAATAAATATTCCAATGTAAGTGGTCGTTGAGAAATAAATATTCCAATTTGTACTCTCAACTAATGCAGTATTTAAAACGAAAACTTTTGCCCAAATGTTATAATAATATTCAGTGAAAGCAACACAACTGCCTAAACAGCTCAGTTGGGAGAACATTAGACTGAAGATCTAAAGGTCCTTGGTTCAATCCCGAGTGTCGGCAGAGTCGTGTTTTTGTAAAATGAAACTTCGGCGTTCGTCGTTTCATTAGGCCGACATATAAATATTCCAACATAATAATTTGTTCTCGCAACTAATTCAGTATTTGAAACGAAAATAAATAAATAATAAATAAATACCCCCTCAAGCAGCTGCGTTCCACAGAGGTCTGACAGGAGACTGTCAGTTTATATGCCATACTGTTGCCCAAATGTTATAGATAGTCAGATCAACGTTATGCAACTGCCGAAATAGCTGAGTTGGGAGAGCGTTAGACTGAAGGTCCTCGGTTCAATTTCGGCACAGTCGTATTTTGGGAAAGTAAAACTACGGTGTCAATCTTTTTATTTTACTCTGAGAAAAAATATTCCAATGTTATATTCTGTAGTAGCAACTAATGCAGAAATTGAAACAAAAATTGTTGCCCAAGTGTTAGACTGAAGATCTAAATTCCTTGGTTCAATCCCGAGTTTCGGCACAGTCGTGTTTTTGAAAAGTAAAACTGCGCCATCCGTCCTTTTATTTGGCTGATAAATAAATATTGCAGTGTTCTAATATGTAGTCGCAACTAATGCAGACTTTAAAAAGAAACCTGTTGCCCAAGTGTGATAACAATGATCAGGAGGGACGTAATATAATTTCTGAAATAGGTCACCTCTCATACCTTGGGGGGGGGGGGCGATGGACCGCCCCCCTGGGAGAAAACTCGCTCTCCGTCTACAGGACACTACACAAGCGACAATGAGAAGCCTGGAAGTAGAAGATAAGTGTTTTTCTCAGAGGAGACCAGTAGGGGCTTGGTGTATGGGTGACGTTAAAGGGGGTGCGAAATGCAGCCCAGCTAGAAAATGGGGAACATAAGTAGAAGAGCGAAAGCAGCTTCTGTCTAAAAGCTGTCTCTTCGCTCTCAAAGGAGCGAGTCCTGGAGCCGGCAAACGAGTCAACCCATGTCCTTCAGGTGTGCCCTGACTTGGGCACTCCTGATGGACACCGTGATTGTCCCGCCTGCTTCCTCTCCGATCGCTTGGGAGCTTGTAAGATCGTTAGCGAAGCCTTCCGTAATCGGCATCGGAGGATTTAGTGCCCGACATCTGCATCTGGAGCCCCGTAGCCGCAGTAACTGTGGGTAGAGATCTTGAAATGCTCCAGATACGCTGGGAAGTTCCCATTTCCCGTCAGTACCTGCGTGAGGTAGTGGTTTGAGGACATCAAGGATAGACCGACCCTTTGTAAGAACACCATTTAAGCCCATTCTCGGTCGTACCCCAGAGCCTCTGCCACTCGTCCATAACTTTTTGACCTAATGTATACTTCAAGATAGTTTTAGAAGTCTTCACCGCTATCTCAGACTGGGTGTTAGTACCTGCTGAAAGACTAGTTGTTCTGAGTACCCAGAAGGCGCTTGACCTCGTTAACCGTTTTATTACTGTTGTTCGCAACTTCAAGTACTTGCAGAACTGCCCGGCTATCGGTATACAGCCGGATGTCACTGCAGTGACTGCCATCGTTTAGGGCCCATTTAAGGGCCTCTCTGATGGCAAGCAGCTCTGCTTGGAAAACCGAGCTATTGTCAGATACCTTCCTCTTAGAGTCATACACTTTGGTTCCTTGATTGTGGACAGTGTAGGTCTACACCATCCTCGCTCTTGGAACCGTCTGTGTAAACTTCTATTCCTCGAACTGATGATAGACTCTGAAGTAATGCAGTATTTAAAACGAAAACGTTTGCCCAAATGTTATAACAACGTTCAGTGAAAGCAACGCAACTGCCGAAACAGCTCAGTGGGAGAACATTAGACTGAAGATCTAAAAGTCCTTGGTTCAAACAAAAGAAAAAAAAGTTTTTCACAAGAACCTCCATAGACCATGGCATACGCAGTATCTTGATGGGGCATGAATCCCTCCTAGTGGTATTAGCCTTGTAGACCTCGGAGTCATACTGGACTCAGAGAAATGCTGCCTTTTTCCTTGCCTGAAGAACTCTGAACATGATCGCTTCTTTGCCAGATGTTAAATACAGAGGCGGGATCCTTACTATCACCAAGAGCGCATCCATAGATGTGGTCCTATAAGCCCTGGTGATCCGCAATAGAGCTGGTCTCTGGGCTTCGAGCAGCTTTCTACACATGACAGAGTAGTCCGTCAGATGCCACCAGTATCACACTCCATATGTCAAGATCCTCTCTGTTCCCCCTTAAAAAAATTTCTTTAAGGACCTCTTTCCAGTGGCCCCATGAGACGCGAGCCATACGCCCCAGTTGAACATCACATTCGTGCATTTATCCTTAAGGTCCTGCAGGTGCGGGATCCAGCTCATCTTCTCATCCAGAGTGATCCCCAAGTATTTTAAAGTCGTCTTATAGCTTATGGTATTGCGTTCACTTTAAAGATCGGACCTCTTTGGCCTATGGATATTGGATATGACAAGCAGCATGTCGTCTGCATAAGCTTGGAGCCGGACTCCCTCGGGTAGGGTCAACTCCAGAGCCGTGTCTGCAACTAAGTTCCAGAGAAACCATCCACTGCACAAACCTTGTGGACATCCCCTGTTCAAGTTCCTGGAAACTGCCCCGCTGGCTTGGGAAAAAGTGACCTTCCTGTCTCTGAGGTAATTAGAAACTAGATTAAAGGTATTCCTTGGACAGGAACATTCTTTTAGCCTGCCAAGGATTGCAGGTCACCAGACATTATCAAATGCACCCTTCACATCCAAGGCGATGAGGTAGGTTTGCAGTTAGTTGTCTTTGTTGACCTTGATTATGTCCACCACCTGTTTGATAGCGGAAGTGGTGAACTGATCTGTCCTGAATCCGTATTGTCTGTTATTCAGGAAACCGTTCTAAGTACAGTGGCAGTACATCCTGTTTGTGAGAAGCTTGTTTAAAATCTTTCCCATCACCGGCAACAGACATATAGGTGTAGGATCTCACATCTGCCGGGTAAGACGAAATAGGTCAGTTGGGAGAGCGTTAGCGATGATCCAAAGGTCTTTGGTTTAATCCCGAGTTTCGGTAAAGTCGTATTTTTGGAAAATAAAACTGCGTCATCTGTTGGGGGTAGGGGTGGAGGGTTAGATCAGCTGTTAGCGCGCTGAGTTCGTAATCTGCAGTTCCGAGGTTCGGTGTCCCGGATGGGTGAGCGTTGATATTTATTCCCGCTAAACTTCCCGCCCTTCCCATGGTCAGCAGGGGACACCGATGGGCTTGGATTATAGTGTTATGAATTTGATCAGAAAATTGTAACATAGCTGCCGAAATAGTTTAGTTGGGAGGGAGTTAAAGCAAAGGATAACTAATAACAGATAAACAAATTTGTATTAAAATGCTTGCATAATTTGAACTAAATCATTTTAGAAATGATTCATTTCTCACTAATGAAAAAAAAATGATTTATTTCTCACCTAATGGAAAAAATGATATATGAACAACAGAAGAATAGGGAGAAATTTTAATATTAGAAAGATTTCTAATTTTAAGAGTTATACTGGAGGTTTTGATAAGCACGATAAATGTGTATTCGGACGGAAAAAAGAACGTCACCCACGGCTGTCAACTTTATGTTAACGAAGTTCGCGGTTTGAAACAATGAGTTCTGGTCCACAGATAGCAAGTTGAGAAATTTCAATTGGAAAAACAAAGCTGATTGTCCATGGTCTGTTATTAAGCATTGAAAGCTGTAGCAAAAATTCAGGGTTCTTCTTTTAAAGTGTTGTATATCAAGTTTGACATTAAATTTTGTAATTTATTCTTTTTGCAGGGTCCTCCTAACAATGGGGTCCCTTTTCATTCAGGGCGTTGCAGGGGCTATCAGTACGCCTCCGATAGCAAAAGATTTTAATTGTGTTCAAGTTTAATATACCTGACAATTTAAGTTAGTATGCAGTATTACTGCCCCAGTGTTCTTAACGTAGAGTGTTGTAATTATGCTTGATGATGTAATGATGAATGATGTAATGGTACAGATGCTTCATTTGGTGAATACCTAAATAGATACAATGGATGGTCTTTATTATATACCCTTATATATTAATACTGATTTTATTATTGCCATGATACTATAAATCAAAAACTACTTGCTTGAAAGTAACTCTCGAACGATGTATTTAATGTAACCGCATATTTGATCTAATGGCACATCACAATCCCCAAGCTTGATGGATAATCGACAGTTTACTGTACATACTGTAGTAACCTAAGTTGCAGTCGACAGGAATAATGACACGGATGAGATATTTCAAAATTTAATCTAACTTGTGGCACTTATTTGTTTCATTTAGATTTTATTTTTCTGCTTACCCTTCTCCTTCGTTGTTCTCTCTGATGAACCTTCCAGTAATATTGCACCATGGAAAAGAGTCCCAGAAGAAAGATGCCAACAAGAAGCACATAGAAGAGACCAGACATGGAGTGTAGAGTAAGGAAACCTTGTTGCTTCTGTGGGAAGGAAAAGAATAGGAGTTCAGTCAGAAAATATTAGTATTTCTGCGGGAAAAAAGAGTACAGGACTTAAGTCAGGAAACTTTGTTTCTGTGGGAAGAAAAAGTATAGGAGTTCAGTCAGGAAACCTTGTGGTTTCTGTGGGAAGAAAAAGTGTAGGAGTTCAGTCAGGAAACTTTTTTTCTGTGGGAAGAAAAAGTATAGGAGTGCAGTCAGGAAACTTGTTGCTTTTGTGGGAAGAAAGAGATAGGAGTTCAGTCAGGAAACCCTGTTGTTTCTGTAGCTAAAAAGTATAGGAATTCAGTCAGGAAACCTTGTTGTTTCTGTGGGAAGAAAGAGTACAGGAATTCAGTCAAGAAATCTTGTTTCTGTGGGAAGAAAGAGTATAGGAGTTCAGTCAAGAAATCTTGTTTCTGTGGGAAGAAAAAGTGTAGGAGTTCAGTCAGGAAACCTTTTTGCTTCTGTGGAAAGAAATCGTATCGAAGTTCAGTCAGAAAACGTTTTTCCTTCTGTGGGAAGAAGGAGTACAAGAATTCAATCAGGAATCCTTGTTGTTTCTGTGGGAAGAAAGAGTATAGGAATTCAGTCAGGAAACGTTGCTTCTGTGGAAAGAAAAGTTATAGGAATTCAGTCAGGAAACTTTGCTGCTTCTCTGGAAATAAAAAGTATAGTTCAATCAAGAAACCTTGTTTCTTCTGTGGGAAGAAAGAGTATAGGAATTCAGTCAGGAAACGTTGCTTCTGTGGAAAGAAAAGTTATAGGAATTCAGTCAGGAAACTTGTTGCTTCTGTGGGACGAAAGATTTAGGAATTCAAAGAGGAAACCTCGTTGATTCTGTGGGAAGAAAACGTTGTTGCAGTCACGAAACGTTTCTTTAGGAAGTAAAAGTATAGGAGTTCAATCATGAAACCTTGTTGCTTCTGTGGGAAGAAAAAATATAGACTTTCAGTCAGGAAACCTTTTTCTTGCTTCTTTGGGAAGAAAAGGTATAGGAGTTCAGTCAGCAAACCTTGTTGCTTCTGTGGGAAGAAAGGGTATAGGAATTCAGTCAGGAAACCTTGTTGCTTCTCTGGAAATAAAAAGTATAGTTCAATCAAGAAACCTTGTTGCTTCTGTGTTGAAGAAAGAGTACAGGAATTCAGTCAGGAAACCTTGTCGTTTCTCTGGAAATAAAAAGTATAGTTCAATCAATAAACCTTGTTGCTTCTGTGTTGAAGAAAGAGTATAGGAATTCAGTCAGGAAACTTTGCTGCTTCTCTGGAAATAAAAAGTATAGTTCAATCAAGAAACCTTGTTTCTTCTGTGGGAAGAAAGAGTATAGGAATTCAGTCAGGAAACCTTGTTGCTTCTCTGGAAATAAAAAGTATAGTTCAATCAAGAAACCTTGTTGCTTCTGTGTTGAAGAAAGAGTATAGGAATTCAGTCAGGAAACTTTGCTGCTTCTCTGGAAATAAAAAGTATAGTTCAATCAAGAAACCTTGTTTCTTCTGTGGGAAGAAAGAGTATAGGAATTCAGTCAGGAAACCTTGTTGCTTCTCTGGAAATAAAAAGTATAGTTCAATCAAGAAACCTTGTTGCTTCTGTGTTGAAGAAAGAGTATAGGAATTCAGTCAGGAAACTTTGCTGCTTCTCTGGAAATAAAAAGTATAGTTCAATCAAGAAACCTTGTTTCTTCTGTGGGGAAAAATATTATAGGATCTCAGTGAGGAAACCTTGTTGTTTCCATATTTAATTGGATTAAGCTATGACAGTAGTGCATAGCTTTCAATAGGGAACACTTTGAAAAGAGAAAACTCCAGCGACGAAGATTAAAAATAAGCCATCATTAGTTCGCGAATTAAGTGACCCACCCTCATATATATATGTGTTAATTTTTGAATGGCACTTTTCCACATCGTTGTAATGGTTGTGAGAGGATTATTCATGGCCCACTTTTTCCAGACACTACATCCTCAGATTTCTTCTCATGGAGCTACATGAAATATATATATGTTAGTAGTGTATAGGAGTGTCCAACTTTTCGTTTTTCACCCGAGTCAGCACGGTAATTTTTGAACGAGCATGTACAGACTTCATATTATCAGAACCACAATGGATGCATATGCTGAGGTATATTGAAACGAAGGTATATGCGAGGCATCTCCGGTGGTAAAAAAACAAACTTTGTTAGTTTTTTAATGTCCATACTGCTCTCTCGATTGTATGATAGTTTTTTTAGCTAAGATCTGTGATAAGCGAAGTTAAAAAAAAGATCGATTTTATAATGTAAAAGAAGTGAAAGTTAAGGTTAAAATAATTCATTTAACTGCAATATTAAGCAAGGCTTTGCTCCCCAACAATTAACAAATAGTTTGGCATATGAATACCAATTAACACATTTCATAGCATGGGTATCGATTATTGTAATATAAAAATGGTAATATATTATTTACAGGCCAATAATATATTACCATTTTTATATTACAAAATGGCCTGTAAATGGCAGCTAGGCGTAAACTGGAAGGAGAGCTGTGTACCAATCCCTAGTGATGATGTACAGAACCGGTCAGGTCTAGCACCTAATGTCCGACCCTGCCTTCTCGTGGGGCAGGCCGTTAGTACCTTTCAAAAGAGATCTCTTTTGGAAGGGAACGGATGGGGAGGGCTGCCAGTTCAGTATGGCCTACTGATCTGGTCATCTATGGCCACCGTTTTCTTTTTTTTTCAAACCTGCTGAGGAGTGGTCAACTTCACAGGGTCCTGGTGCTGACCATTTATACCTACTAGACTGGACTTGTTTATGGATTTGAGCTTGATTATGGATCCTGGACTTTCTGCACTGGTGGGCCTCTGTTGAGGGAGAATCTGCAGCTGTGTTTTCTGTTTGCTTCTGGGTTGCCAGCTCTAAGTGAACAGAGGCATGGGATACCTTATATCAGCTGGTGGATAATCCTAATCAGAGGCCATCGCAGGTACCTGAACCTTACTTAGCTAGTTGGGCATCGTCAAGCCTAAACTGGAGTAATGTGTCTCAGGCAGGCCATATGGCTCTTGAAAAAGTCCACTTGAAAAGGTGGTGCCTGAAGTTCCTACCAGCATTGGTGACTTCAGCCCTTAGCAGAGGAGGAACAGGTCTTTGCCCCATGCCTGCGATCAGGGGGCTGTTTGATATTGTTGGCCCTACCAATCTCAATAAACCTAATTTCTTTAAAAATCCTACTAATCATTTTCTCTCTTCAGGAACGTGGAATGTGAGGACATTACATAGAGATTATTCTCTTGATGTCCTCACGCAGGAATTCCAGCACTATAACCCAGATATTCTAGGCTTGCAAAAGACCAGATGGACAGGTAAAGGTGAGATACTTAAAAATAGCTTTAAATTTCTCTTTACAGGGAGGGAGGGAGGATGCAAAGCATCACCAAGGCGTGAGTCTGCTGCTCAGCAAATATGCTAGTGATGCTCTTCTAGGATATGAGTGCATTAATGAAAGGTTTCTTACAGCAAAATTTCAGACAAGCGTTAAAGACTTGAATGTTATCTGCTGTTATGCCCCCACTGAGGATACCGATGAGGATGAGAAGGATAGGTTTTACGGACAACTTCAGGATATTTTGAATTCTGTCAAGAAAGGAGATATTACCCTTGTCCTAGGTGACTTCAATGTCAAAGTTGGTACTGACTCTGAACTTTGGGGACGGGTGATAGGCCCTTTTGGTATTGGTAGCTGCAATGGCAATGGGCAACGTCTCCTACAAGTAAGTAAACTCAATGGTTTCAGAATAACTAACACATATTACAAACACTGCGACATACATAAATATACATGGGTTTCACCTGATGGGCTGCATAGGAATATGATAGATTATATATTAATTAACAGCAAATGGGCTAGTTCTGTTAGAAATACCAGGGCACATAGGGGAGCTGAAATTGGATCTGACCATTACCTTGTTAAAAGTGTCTTGCAACTTAAACTTAAAAAGTGTGCTAAATTTAAAAAATTTACCTTTAATACTGAAGCTCTGAAAGACCCAGTTGTAGCTAAAGCTTACTATAATAGGTTACTTAGTCATTATGACAGTCATGGTTTGCTTACTACTGAAGTTGAGGAAGAATGGGACCGTATGTTGCCCGTAAATGTTGCCCGTATGGATAATTATAGATTGGCGAATAGGGTTATGAACAGTGTGCCTAGAGGCCTCAGAAGGAGGGGGAGACCTAGGATGCGGTGGGCAGACAATGTCAAACAGGACCTTGTTAGAATTGGTGTGCAGGGGCCGGATGCAGCAGATATAGTTCAGGACATACATGCTTGAAGAATTAAACTACGAGGTCTGGTTGGCCCTCCGTAGCCCATGGCTGCTTGATGATGATGATGATGATGATGATGATGATGATGATGATGATGATGATGATGATGATGATGATGATGATGATGATGATGATGATGATGATGATATTGCATTGGATATCGATCTTGGAATCAGTTTAAAACAGATTCCTAAGTAAAGGATCAATTAATACCATTCATTGCCTTAGGGACAAATAACCACTTTGTTATATTAAGATAAATTAAGAACTGATTTCTTAATGTATGATTGTTGGCAGAACATAATTATATGTACAAATGACGTATGTATGTACACTCCCTGGCCAAATTATTTTGAGTTGCTTTACCTCTGAGCAGAACAATGGTCACAATGGTCAGATCACAAAGACCCCGAGGGCTCAAAGAAATCTGAGGGGAACGGACTCTCTGGAAAGCTGTTGGCAAACAGATGATAGCCTCCAGTCAAGGTCATCCAGCGTGTTCTTTAATGTCCATACGGTATGGCTATCCCGCATACGGCCATGGCTTAAAGTCCTGTCTGATGGACGGCGACCTCTCCAAGCCCATCGCTGTCCCCTACTGACCGAGGGCGGGGAATTTTGCGGAGATAAATCTCAACTCTCGCCCTGATGGGACTCGAATCTGGGAACTTCAGATAACGATCCTGGCTACTGTCTGAGCCACCTCCGACTCCCAAATTATTATGAACACCTTCTAATACTTCGTAGGGCCTTTGTGGCCAGAGATAACATCTGGACTCGACTTGTCATGCTTTCCACATGCTTTCGAAAGACAGAAAGAGGGATTTTGATCCACTCTTCCAGAAAAATTGCGTGAATATCTGTACTGTTAGACGACGACGAAAGAACGTAAGACGTAAAGAAGGAGTGGTCTGTGCATTCAAATAGTGATTTCCATATTATCCCATATGCTTTCGATTGGATTAAGAGCAGCTGAATTTGCAGGCCATGAAAGATAATAAAAGTCCATTTCATGTTCCTCAAACCACTCCTGCGCGATTCAAGTTCAATGAATCGACGATACGTTACGATCCTGGAATTTGCGATTTCCAGTGAGGTAAAAAATATACATCACAGCAGCACCTGATCGTCCAAGAAGCTTTTATATGTCTGAGAAAATGATGTGACATTGCAGAGAAACCAGAGGGCTCAATTCGTGCCAAGAAAATGCTCCCCATATCATCACACACTTCCTCCTGCATCTTGTACAGTAGGAGCTACGCATTGTGGTCCATTGCTTCATGGGGATTGTGACCACACTTTACGTCGGCCATCTGTTGAAAAAAGTGTATAACGTGATTTGCCGGACCATATGATACGTTTCCAGTCCTCCACTGACAAGATTTAATACTCCATAAACCATTGGAATCTTCGAATCCTATCGTTTTGGGAAAGGCTTTGGCATCATATTACAGTTCCAAAATTTCAAAGTATTCAATTCTTTGGAGATAGTGCTCTTTGAAATGGGTTTTGAAGCACTGCTAATGATCATCTCTATCAGAGTCATTTTCCTCCCTCTATTTCCACGATTGGTGGACTTTGTTTGAGGCCATGCCATTCTCCATACATTTGGGAAATTGTGCCCCGTGATTTTCCGCTGAGTTCCATCGCCTCTGTTACCTGTGCTCCTGCCCATTGTCTTCCAATGATGAGCCCCCTTTCGAAGTAAATAAAATCAGCCTTTTTACCCATGTCGTACTTGACTTTGCTTTCCACAACGCCTTTACGTGTTTTAACAAGACTTCGGAATCATGTAGAATACTAACGTCATTAAGAATATCTGCACACGTTGGCATCCCTTAAAAATTCGTCACAAAGATGCTCAATAGGGTTTACATCTGGGAACTCTGCAGATTAATGAAGCAAGGAAAACTCGTCGGCATGTTCCTGGAACCATTCGGTAATGATACGTGCCTATGAGCAGGTGCATTACCATGCTGAGCATGTTCATCCGAGTGAGGATAAACTGTAGCCATGAAGGGATGAACTTGGTCAGCGACGATGTTCAAATACGCTATGGCATTCAGATGTCCTTCATTGGGTGTCAGTGGGCCTAATGTGAGCCAGTAAAACATTCCCAACATCAACACACCACTATCACCAACTGTCTGTACTGTCGACACCATATAAGGTGGCTCCATGACCTCATGTTTATTGAACCAAATTCTGATCCTTTCATCAGCATGATGTAAATGGAACCTTAATTCGTTCGATTACACTATCTTCTTCCTGTCCTCAACGGTCTATGTCAATTCTTCTGTGCCCACTGGAGCCGTGCTTCCATGTTCTTCGCTGACAACATCGAAACTCGACTTGGTCAGTGGCTATTGTAGCCCGTTCATGACAAGGTCTGATACCTGATGCATATGGAGATGACCTTTTGCACACCAATGTTTAATTATGTGTGATTTACCTGGTTGTGGCCCATCTGTTCTCTTCCACGATTCTCGTCATTCTCCGTTCACCGTTCTGATCCCCAAGGTGTTTTCATCCACAGGATTGCCGATCACTGGTAGTTTTTTGTTTGTCATACCATTCTCAATAAATGCTTGAAATGGTTGTGCGTGAAAAGTCCAGGCGATGGCAGTATAGCACCAACTATCATGCCACGTTCAAAGTCGCTCAGGTCGCTCGTTTTGCCCATTCTGATGTTCAATCCAACTCTAACTGATGCTCGAAGAGCTGATCTGCCTGATTTATACCTTAGACTATGGTCAAGTGACGTATGTATCAAGTGACGTATAGTGAAATTAACCATTTACATGACAAGGGGTGGTGTACATAATAAACTGGCATTTCAGTTGGGTTGGGTTGCTTTACCTTTGAGCGGCACTTTTTTGCACACCATGGGCTAAATGGCCAGGTTACAAGAACCCCGAAGGCTCAGAGAAGGTTGGGAAAGGGCACCCACTGGAACAGCTGTTCGGAGACAGATGGTACCTCCTGTCAAAGCCATCCAGTGTGTTCTTTAACGTACGCAGGGTATGGTTCTCCCGCACATGAAGCCACTGTTAACGTCCAATCCGACGGAGGGGGGCCTTTCCAAGCAAATCGGAGGCATCTCAGTGCATGTATATATACTCCAACTGGTAGTTGAATCCGTCTTGCGACCAAGAGATCAGTGTCTTGGTCTGCGTGATTGTGTGTTATTTTTCTGCATTAACAGAGATTGATGATCATATACCTAAAGTAATTTGTGCAAGAGAAAATCAGTACTACATTTTGTTGTTTTAAGATTTGGATAATTAAAGTTAGCAGAACATTTAGTTTAATTCGAAAAGCAGACCCTGCTCATAAAATTAATAAAAAAGAACTATAATCTACGAGGGTTGTTCCAGGTTGACCTGGAATGTTTTGTACAAAGAAACGAATAGGAATCATCATCATCCTCCTAAAGCAGCCGTGGGCTATTGAGGTCCAACGAGACAGCGTAATTTAGTTCTCCAAGCATACCAGTCCTGAGCTACATCTGCTGCACCTGGCCACTGCACACCAATTCTAACAAAGCCCTGTTTGACATTATCCTCTCACCGCATCCTAGGTCTCCCCTTCTTTCTGAGGCCTTTACGCACACTGTTCATAACCCTATTCGCCAATCTATAATTATCCATACTGGCAACATGGCCAAACTAACGGAGTCTCTCTCTGCACAATATACTGCTTAAAGGAAGTTGCTGACTCCTTTGCCTAACCTCATCATTACTTACAAAGTTGAACCACCTAATGCCCAAGATACTGCGTAAGCATCTAGTTTCCTTTTGTCTAGTTTACAAAGCGTCCGAGTTTCACTACCTTAACCTTAGAAAGAACCAAACTATTTTACAGTCTAATTTTAGTCTTTAGGTGTATACGCCTATACAGGTAACCCCCGTTCATCGCGAAGGATACGTTCTGGACATGGTCGCGATAAGCAAAATTTCGCGATCAACGGGGGATTTTAAAAAATTATTTTAAAATTCGAAAAAACACTTTATTAATAAAATAAATATTATTAATAACATAAAAATATCATATAAACATAATTCATAATTCATTCATTTTGTTCCGCGTTGCGAAAAGGAATCTAGATTTCCTTGTTTGGCCTCTCTACGTTTATTATGCAAAATTTGCCGATAACTGTCAAATAATCCGTTACAACCACGCTTTACAGCAGTAGGTTTATATGGTCAGCACCAGGACTCTGTGTGGTTGACCACTGCTAAGCAATGTAGAAAAAACAGAAACGTAGCCATAGTTGTTCAGATCAGTAGGCTACACTAATCTGGAAGCTCTACTTCCCCGTTCACTTCCACAAGAGAGTATCTCTTTTGAAAAGTACTAACGGCCTGCACCATGAGAAGGCGGAGTCGGACATTAGGTGCTAGGCCTTGCCGGTTCTATGCATCATCACAGGGGATTGGCGCACAGCTCTCCTTCCAGTGACTACCTAGCTACCATTTACAGACCAATACACTTACCAAATTATGGGTCCTCCTCTAGGTACTCTTCCTTAACATTAACACACTTGTCTCCTCTCCGTGGAAGACTCTGTATTCCAGCCATGGAAAAGGATTTGGGTTGCTATTGTATTCACTGTAGGACACACTTCTGTAGTTGTTCATCTGTAGTGAATTTTTACCTCCTAAATACTCTTTAAATGGGCTGAACAGGTGGAAATCATTTGGATGAAGTTAGGACTGTAGGGGAGGGATGGCTGAGTATTTCTTTCCTACCACTGTTGTCCTGTGAGTCGTGGATGGCCTAGCATTTTTATGCAGCAGGATGAGCTGTTTCGACAATTTTTCTGGCATCCTCTTGCGGATGGCGAGTCAAAGCTTCTCTTTTACCAGGGTAGCATAATACTGTGCATTCATTGTTGCTCCCCATGCCAAGAAAATCCACCAAGAGTACTCCGTTTATATCCCCCCCGAGAGGGAACCACCTTGCCGTGGTGGTGGTGGTGGTGGTGGGGGGGGCTGTAGGCCCCGTGTGAAGTTGTGGGCTCCGCTGACTGGTATTGGGGGACGGTCGGACGGGGCCCCGATGGAACGGCTGGGTCTCGGTGAAGTTGAGGGCTCCACTGACTGGTATTCGGGGAGGTACCTTGGTTGGACGGGCCCCCGACTGAGGGGCCTGGTAAAGAGGCTGACTAAGAGTTCCCACCACGGCCGACTGAGGCCTGACTAAGAGTTCCCACTACGGCCGATTGAGGACTGACTAAGAGTTCCCACCACGGTAGCTGAGGCAACTTGGATCTGTATATCCTTGTTTGTGACTAACAGGGCGCGATTAAATTCAGGTTTTGACCGATGGAAGAACTTTACTTCTATAGTACTGTTCGCCATAGGTAGTCGTGGGGCGAGCTGCATCTATATGGTGTTGTCTTGCCCTCGACATAGGTAGTGGAGATTTGGCATTATCCCTACAGATGTAGTGCAGTCCATGTATTGCGGAGCATCTGGGTTTTGTCATCACTATTAATTTCCGTTTATATCCCAGAATACAGTATAACCATTAACTTTCCTGCAGACAGCACTGCCTAGAATTTCTTCATCAGTGGGACCATTCACAGCTGACTCGCTTGATTTTCAGAGTAAAATAATGAACCAAAGTCTCATAACTGGTCACGATCTGATGCAGAAATGTTTCTCTCTCAGATTTAAATGATGCAAAAGCTATGTGCAAATATCAACACGAAACGATTCTGATCAAATAGTCTTTGATATCCAACATGCACACACTTTTCTGAACAGCAAGTGCTCATGGATGATTTTTTCCACACTACCAATACTGATGTTGACTATTGCACCTATGTGACGTATCTTACCTTTCTGTTATCCGAAATAACCTATTGCACACGATTGATGTCCATTTCGGTCACAGGAGTAGCTTGGCCTATGTCAATGTAGTTCATTTGCTACTCTTTATCGGCCCTCGGAAAACTTTTTTCACCAATCGTAGACATTTGGCTTTGATAGAGTTTTATCCCCATATTGTGCAATTGTCGCAAAATTTCAGAAGGTTTCGCCTTCTCCTTCAAAAGAAATTTAATAATGCAACGTTCTTCCACACTCACTGACACCACTAGACTCCATGCTTCCCACAATGCACCTGGCACGCGCTGTGTAGACGAAACTACTACTGGCATGAAGGGGAGTACGTATTTACAGTACGGATTCTGTCGCAATCGATACAGAACATAGAGAGTTGCAATAAAAAGTCCAGGTCAACCTTCAAAATTTCACAAAATTTTTATTTATGATTCATCGTAGAAATTTAAATGTAATTCGTATGAAACCAAAAGATTTGTAATGAAATATCTGCGATTAATGTAAAGTAACGTGTGGAAACTGAAATTCACCTATTATTGTGTTGAAGCCATGAAAAAAAAATATTTTATTGCTAATAATTAAAGCATAAACATAGCCTAGATTTAGTTTACTATAAGGTAAATATTTCTGCGGAAGGCGGAAACTAACCATATATTTCGAGAATATTCCCTGCCAAGATCATCTCCACAGAACCACCACCTTGCCTCGGGTCTGTAAGGAACAACGATGGACTTGCAAAGGCTGCTGTCCGTCGAATGGGATGTTAATCCGTGGTCCGTGTGCAGGAGAACTGAGTTTCTTTAATGATCTTAGGGTTGACTGACGTGCCAGATACATATGAGAAATAATATGATGGAAATTACGCCTTCCTGCTAAATATTTGAAGAGAGAAGAAAATGATTCTAAATCTTTAATCAAAAGCCTTAAGTTATCGGATCTTTTAGCAGATTACACACAGTACTAGTACGGGGCCTCAGCTGATAGCATACCAGGCTCGTAAGCTGCAGTTCCCACGTTCCAGTCTCACCTGAGCTAGCGTTGAGATTTATCTCCCCTAAAATCCCCCCTTCCCTCAGTCAGAAAGGGGACACCGATGGGCTTGCAAAGTCCGTCGTATGGACGTAAAGTCATGGTGCAGTGTGCAGAAAGGCCATACCGTCTGCACATTAAAGAATACGCTGAATCGCCTTGATGGGAGGCAACCGTGTGTCTCCTAATAGCTGTCTAGTGGATATCTTTCTCTCTGAGCCCTTGAAGTCCTGTGACCTGGCCATTTAGTCCAATATGCGTAAAAAATTGCCCTCAACACCACAGCACGAGTGTAGCCATCACAAATATGCAGATAACAGTTAATTAATAAGGAATATTCCATGTGTTACAGATAAACTAACTTACATTACTGGGAAGAGTATTTCCATTACATTGACTGTCATCTGCCCACCACTTGCGATACAGCTGCTGCAGTTCTCCTCGATCTTTTATATCACGCAGGGCTTGATTAAGCTGGGATCTGAAACAAAACAGAATGTGGATAGAATATATTTAATAACATATTTAAGCATTTTTCACTCGCCAAGTGTTTAGCATTCTTTGCCTAATGATCCATGGGGCACGGACTTTCGATCTCCGGATAAGGTATGGATGTTTCTGTGTTGACTTTCTGCTGAGATCTCGCCTTCTTCACAGATCTCTATGGTGTATTAAACTGAGAGGTTCATATTAGCAGAGGCGGATTAAGATATCTGCCCACCATAGTACTCATTCTACACTAGTTTACGAATGGAAAACAAAATATGCATCATAATCTTCAGGCAGCCATGGACTACAGAGGTCCAACTAAGTTGTGCAATTTTAGTTCTCGAAAGATATCTGTCTTATGCTACATCTTCTGCATCTGGCCATTGTAGACCAATTCTTATGACGTCCTGTTTCACATTGTCTGCCCACTGCATCTCAGGTCTCCCCCTCTTTGAGGCCTTCAGGCACACTATTAATAACACTTATTATATATTTTACCACTTATTTATAACGCTATTCGCTAATGTATAGTTATGCATATGGGCAAGATGCCGAAACCAACGGAGTCTCTCTCTGCACAATATGCTGCTTAAAGGAGGTTGCCGACTCCTTTGTCTAACTTCAACATTACTTACGAAGTTGAACTACCTAATGACCAATACACTGCGTAAGCATCTAGAATCAAAAGCATCACGTTTCATGCTATCTTGTTTATAAAACGTCCACGTTTCATTAACATAACTAACCCTAGAGAGAACCAAACTATTATACAGTCTAATTTTAGTCTTTAGGAGTATACGCCTATTTCTCCACACTCTCCATAGATTCTTTAAAGTCCCAGCTTCTTATGTTTATCTCATGCCACACATTACCAGTATCTGTTATATAGCTGCCAAGACACACTGAAACACTTGCTCAGGAATGCAAACATTAAGATTTATGTTTGTAATTGTCTTTCTGCTGAGGTCTCGCCTTCCTCACAGATCTTCTCTATGGCATATTAAAATGACAGACACCTGTCAGACCTTTCTGGCATTTTTTTTTTAATTATACATTTTCTCCATTCTTAAATTGTCAAAAGTTTTGTAGACTGAGTCCTGCCTCTCTCCCCTCCCGAACGTTTTGCCTGCAGTCTTCTGATACCCTTATCCGCCGCTCTTTCTATGTTCAGATCAACTTGGCTATATGAATTAATATTTTACACAGTTACAGTGATTATCAGTAAGAAAGCTACATTTCTCGTATCTACAAAGAGTTAAAGTTTAATTTTATTTTCATAGAAATTCTACATTAAAATCGATGAACGTATAAACAATCTAAAATCAAAAGCTTACTAGGTTGTTGTAGTACATAATACATTTGAAAGTACAATAAATGTTTTGAGTCGAATGTGCTTTTGCTTCAACGACAAAACTTGGCTCTTTTCAAATAAAATCCAATCATTTTCAAATAAAATCCAACAATAATTCTGTTATCTGACCAATAATAAATTGTATAGATAGCAGAATTTAGATGAAAATTTGGAGGAGGAATCAACGTGTAAGCTCAGTATATATTTTACACACGATTTCAGTGCAATAATTAGAATAATTGTTGTCGAATATTTCTCTTTCTACTTTGTTGCCAAAATTCTCTTTCTGAAGAGAGAACCCCTTATACCCTTGACCATTAAGATTTAAAGTGTTATTTTGAAACCATTATTGCATATTGCGTGTAACCTCGTATTTGTCGGAAACAGACAGGTACCAAAGATATAGTTTCGTGGGAGGAGGGGGTCGGAGAATAACATTTGAGTAGAGTATACATAGAAAATGCTAGTCCTTTCCTTTTGTCTCAAGAGTGGTTAACTTTAAAAGTCTATTGGATACCAGTGCCTGAAACTCATTCGTTTTTTACGCTCTCTATCTACTACGAATTCAAATTCAAGGGGGGAAAAGCTACAGACATAGTTTGACCGTTTGCATCGAATTATCTGAAAATGTTATTGGTTAGTGTAGAAATTACTTAGGTCCAGACATCAGATCAAAACAGTAGAATAGCACATTAAATCTCGGAATATATACCAATATCAAAAATCTCCTTTCTTGAACAGTAAAGCTAACATCGTCGATTTTATCCGGGGCTCAATGCGTTAAAAATATAAGAATACATTTTTATGATAGGAACAAAATGAAATGCTTTAATTCAAGTATCTTTAGTATAATTGTAAGCTTAGTGTAGTTTAACTAAATTTCATTACTATCGTGAGTTCTGGTTTGGTAGTGTGCTAGAACTGGCCGTTATTATTAAATTGCACGTTACTCTCAAAACTTACTGTAATGGGGATCCCAAGGGAACAGCTATAGCATGTTCTCTGTGGCTTATAATGTCGGGTACCATCACAGTATCACAAGGCTCCTGGTGGCTGTGATATTCATTGGCAGTCGATTGTAATAAGAAAGCGTACTCCCCGTTGGACTGTCGAACTCTGGCCACTCCTTCGTCTACGTTGTCAACCAAGCTATTCGGTTGAGTTTTGAGGAACTCCCAATAGTCTTTGTAAGCAGGGATGGTCGATGTCTGCAAAGGGAAAAAATGATCTCATGTTACTGATCTTTTTTTAACACAAAAACATTTTGTTCTCACTAGGCTTAGTTATGTATTGTTTCTGAGGTCAAAAGACAAGGTTTATCAGTTATGGTCTGGCTATTATGTCTGTCTCTCAAATTTAATAAAGATAACGAATTATGTTGATTCAGTTGTTTTGTCTTTAAATAGTATATTTTTTATTGGCGGTATCAAGAGGACCATGTTCAGTATAAATAGTTCAGTGAAAACAGTGTAAATAGAAGAGGACACTGGCTATATGATATATATATAGTATTTAGACGTTATATGTCGATGAAAACCCCTCTTCTCAAAATTATGAAGTGTGCATATTAATGTAGTAATTCTCCGCCTTTTCCACATCGCCGCACACCTAGTATTGGGATCGTTTTAATGCAACACATTAAAGTGAATTCATTTTAAAAATTGAAAAGATTTCTGCTATTGGTAGCACTGAATCTCCTTCATTAACGGAATACCACTGTACCGTGTCAGACAAGTCTAGAACCGCTACTCTGATATTTTCAAAATTCAACAACTTAATCAATAATAAAAGTAATAATTCGCAATCTATATTTGTCTTATATAATACATCATTAATTTCCATTTATTTTACAATGCTTTTATTTTTATTTTTTTTCCGTTTTTTCTTTAGCTTAGTTTTAGACTTCCTCAAATAGATGTCGGGGCACATTTGGTGCAGGCTCGCGGCATTGTAGTTGAAACTCTCTGAATATAATAATAACAACACTAGACAACAAATTGAAACTTTTTTTATAATATTGGTAAAATAAGATGTTTTTAACTAATTTTGGGGTGCTGAATTCAAATATGGCTATGAAAAATCTACAGCACATACAGTTTTTTTTTTAAATTACGGATTAAAGTATTTCAAATTTCAATGAATACGCTTATCTGGGAAATGAAAATAAATGTGACTATTTTATTAAATTGCAACTTAAAACTCATTAATTAATTACATGATTACAGTGAAAAAATTTAGAAACATCATAGTTATAGACCACTGAATATAAAGTAACAAATAAAATAATATTGAAACGCAAAATAAGAAAATATGGGTGAGGATCTTTTATATTTAGAAGAAGTTAATTTCTGCTATCTTTCTTCTGCAAGAACCAGCAGTAATCACCCATCATTGCTGGGTCCACACTGGTATCTCTCCTCCATGGTTTGGATATCCTGATGAAATCTTTCCCTTTGCTCATCACTAACAGCTCCTAAGTTCATGGGAAAGAAGTCGAGATGCGAGTGCAAGAAATGGATCTTCAAAGACATTCGGTAACCAAGATTTTCATAGTTTTTGAGATCTTGAATGAGCTGATGGTAGTTTTCCTCTATATTATTCTCCAGAAAACCCTGGACCACAGACGTGAAGAATTTCCATGCAGCGCGCTCCTTCATATTCAGTTTTTCTTCCAAGACAGTATCATTCAGTAGCTTCCTGATCTGAGGACCAACAAAGATCCCTTCTTTGAGTTTGGCATCACTTAGTTTTGGAAATTTTTCCTTCATGTGCAAAAATTCTTTACCAGTTTTTCCCATAGCCTTTACAAAATTATACCTCATGTTTCTCTTTCCAGGAATAAAAACATCTCTTTTGGGCCAGTCTTTAGTTTTGTAGTGTTCCTTTCTGGTCCTACTGTCCCACAAACACAGAAAAGAGCAAAATTTTGTGAAGCCTCTTTGAAGCCCGAGCAAGAGAGATATGACTTTTAGGTCACCACATATTGTCTATTTAAATTGGTCATATTTTATAGCAGTGAGTATTTTTTCCATGCTTTCATACGTTTCATTCATTCCTACTGCGTGTGTCACTGGAATGGAAAGTTTTTGGTTTCCTTTATGCAAAAGACAGCTTTTAAGCTGAATTTTGACGAATCTATAAATAAACGTCATTCCTTAGGGTCGTGAGTTGTTCCAATTTCTTCCATTAACCCTGAAATATCTGTGAAGAAACACAAACCAGTTTGCATCTCATAATAAGCAGAAAAAGACAAAATTCTCTTTCTGAATAGAGAAACCCTTGTACCCTTGACCAGAAGATTCCACTCTTGAAGTATTGAACTTAAAACCGCAGCTTGTTGTTTGGAAAGTCCTAGGTCGCGAACAAGATTATTTAGTTCATTTTTCTGAATCTGATGAGGCTGTCTAACGTTTTAGGGGTGTATGTAGGATCAGGATCTGTATGTGCCTCATAGTTATAGACCACTGAATATAGAGTAACAAACGAAATAATATTGCCTTGGTGGTGGGACCCATCTCCTCCCAGTTGGTTGGAGGTGTTGGTATAGGAAGATCTTCTCCATGAGGAACTGGTCTTATGGCTGAAGGCACATTTGGATATTGCATTTTGCTTTTGTTCTTTTTTGAAAAGCCAGACACTTTAGTTAAGCAAAAATAGCAATCACGCAAATGACTAGTTGGCTCACGCCAAACCATTGGAACTGCAAAGGGCATGGACTTTATCTTACCTTTCAACCATTCACTCAGGCCAAAAAAGCATGAAATGCAGCACACATGTGGAGCCCATATTTTGTCCTAATCTCCAAAAATACAAGTTATAATCTTTTTTCGCAATCTTTGTCAAAGAATGACTTGAGATTTTAAAACATAATTTCCACACACATAACAAAACTAATCTGGCACATTAACACATCCGCGACGCTGCCTTTCTGCCTTTAAACTCCATAATTCACTCTTCAACGTACAGCACGTGTTCCTCCTACAATGTAAACCACAAGAATGGCGATCTGAGGTTAGGTTACTGTTACATGTTTTCTCCCACTTGGCAATAGTGTTGCCAGTCACAAAGAGTAAAATATCTAGTATCCTCCCAGTTGCCTGGAGGTGTTGGTATAGGAAAATCTTAATATGAGTCAAAATGACCAATAACATAAAAACGTGATGCGCTAGCCATTTTTTAACGCCAGATCAGCACCTGAAAAATAGTTAAAGCAGCTACATTTGTTTATGCTATAAAAACCTTGTAAACCAGTGTAATTTATTTCGGGCTCCGAAGTTACAGTAAAACCAATATGCAAAAAATTGAAATAATAGTTAAAATGCAAGTGCCCTTTCCCCCCAATATGAATTTCTGGTTTTGAGTCTTGCAGTACAAACATACAATACATACATAAATGCTATATTTGGTGATTATTTCAAATAAGGATAAAAAGGAATTTTTCATCAAGTGAAGTATACTATAAGGTTTTATGCAAGGCTTCGTAAAAGTGTTTTCGACTGACGCAAAATTTCGATTGCGCAAAAACTTACGGAACCCTTGCGTAACTAGGGAAGCGTGTGTACAGTATATAGCTTATTTATGCAGAAGTTAATAAAGGAGTTTGGAGATCATTGTTCCAAAGGGATAGAGAGAATTATTACACTCATAGCTTCAACTAAACAGAAGCAGTGTTATAGATTTAGTCACTTTTTTATCTCTCATTTTACTTCCATGAAAAACATAATGTTTCCCGCGAAATTAGAGCAATATCTTCGAACCCTCGGTATTATTCTTCCTACAACTTTGAAGAATTTATTGTACAATCAGGTTTCTCAACTTATTTAATATACGGTTCTGTCGGAGAAAACGCTGAACTCTGGCAGTTAAAGCTAACACAATGATCAGACATTCATTTTCAGTTTTTTATTTACAGATTATTGCAACTAATATTTGCTTCCCACAAGAACAAAACTTTTCTCTTGATTTTGTCTTGATTCTTTGAAATATACTTCAAGCAAACAATTGAAAAAGCGAAGAGTTTCCTTCAGTCCATTAAGAAGCTAAATGTTTTCTTCATATAATCATATGTCAAACTGTATATTGACTGAAACTTTTGAAAGGAAGCAAATAAATTGATGAAGGAATCAGGAGCGGTGATAAGTCTCAAATCACGATGGGGCCATTTAGGGGCAAATGTAGGATTTCGTAGTTAAGGTGTCATTTCTGGACTACAAAATCCTTGATATGCCCCTACATATAGCCTTCATGTTTGTGTGTGTGTGTGGGGGGGGGGACTGAGGGCATCAGGGATTTGCCTTCAGGGAAAAGAAATTGGCTGGCTCTTGAAATGAAAAAGTAACACACTTGCGAGTCTCTTGGAGGGAGCCATGGTCCCCTCCTTATGATCGCCACTGGAAGGAACTCCCTTTATCACTGAATTGATGCTCCATTTCTTGAATCATAATATTAGCAAATCTTTAAATTTTTTCCAGGTTTGACTTTATGGCTCATTTTATTAATTAGGCTACATACTAGAAGCTTTTTTTTTTAATCTATAACAGTTATAGCCAGTGGTGAAAGTAGATTTTATTTCTTAGCGGTACGCTTCAAAGCATAGCTATGTGTGGAAAATCACACACAGGCGATCACTCCAGTGAAGGCGTCGTACAGGGGTTAACATATTGAAGTGTTTGGCAACTAAAGTACAGTGCTCTTAGATTTTCTCATTTACCATGTTTTCCGCAAATAGTGAATGATTTAGGGATTTTTTAATGTGATATAAATATTAATATATTTAAATACTTGCTGATTCCGTTGTATTCTTGGATTTCAGTCTTATTGAAAAAAAATAATTATATGATTTGGATGTTTTTAAAATATTTTTCGTATTTAAAGAATTTTTTTTAGAAAGGAAAATTAACGTTTCACTCGTATTGTAATTTTGAATACTCAACTTGCATATTTTAAACTCAGAAGCCAAATATAACATTTTTTTAGAATAACATTTATCAGAGATTTGGAATAGCCTTTAAAATTTATAAAGTTTAATCAATGATTACATGACATACGGAAATTTCGCTTCTGACTTATCCCCGATAATAGATGCGAAATTGCAGAGTTCCCGCATCCAAAATGAGGCAGGAAAAGAGTGACTTTTGTCAAAAAAAAGTTGCGAGATGATTTTGTTGCGCGCTCTTTTGTGCCAAGAAAATTCATCTAACTTTCCACTCTTGTTACGGGTACTATAGGTTGGCCATACCTGCAGTAGAAAAATTACTCATTTTACTTTTACACGTGATGTACGTATTTGTTGGAACGCTTAACTTTACAAATGATTTGACCTCAATATAGACCTTGTCTTATATTGTCTGCCACCTTGATGAGAAATGTTTAGCGATTCAGCAACGCTAATACCACAGAGTGAAAATGGCAACTATTAGGTTGGCCGTGCGTGCATGTGGTTTGAATACCAACGCAGCCCGATATGCAGAAGACCATTGCATCCCAAACTCTCCTCATCTCTCATGCTTGCTTCCTTTCCCCCTTAAGAGGTTATTGCAAACTACAACGCTACTTGCAAACTACAACGCTACTCTTCTAGTGTACCTGGCAGAATTATTTCTGTTCTCTCCTAACCTTAATCCACTCTCATAAAAGGTTCCAAGAAAAGTAACCTCGCTTTTCTTTAACGCAAAACTGCTGGGCTTTTTCTTTCAGTTCCATAGCATTGTTCTTTAAAGCAGAACCCAAATCATGATATAGCATTATTTTTATATCAAATTTATTGTTTGGTGTAATTAAAAAGTTGATAATAATTTTATCAATGTTTCTAAGGAAAAACATCTTTATCATAAATTGATATCATAATTTCTTTTTATTATAACGATTCTGATATTTGGGAATCTGAAACGGCTCGACGTATCTAATATGTATAATAAAAAATACCCCCTCAAGCAGCTGTTTTGCCACAGAGGTCTGACAGGCGACTGTCAGTAGAAGGTCTGTGATGATGGCAGGACCTCAGCAGAAAAACAACACAAACATCCATGCCTTACCCGGGGCTCGAACCCAGGTCCCGTAGATCAGTAGCTAAGCGCGCTAACCACTCGACGGTTTGCTATGTACACAAATACTCTAAATTGTGATACTGAAGGTTATTAAATTCCAACGGATGCAAATGATGAAAAAAGCATTAGAGAATTAAATTCTTAGTTGATAATTTTTATACACCTCTCAAACAGCTGTTTATCACTGGTCTGATAAGAGTCTGTCGATTTAAGACGTCAGATGACCTATTATGAAGGCGAAATCTCAGCAGAAAGAAGATAACCATATTTATTGGGTCTCGAATCCAAGTCCCATGAACTTGAAGCGAAGCGTGTAAACCACTTGATCACAAGAACAATGTCAAGCTCAATAAATTTGACAAATGACAGTTATCAACGACGCAGTTTTTGTTAATCATTTTGAATCTTATGTGGGCCTTATTCTTCAACTATTTTCTTTATCATTAGCTATCCATTATTTTAAACTTCTTTTCTTACAGACGACAATGTTGACATGCTGCGGGTCAATAGCTACAAATATGCTGAATTCTGTGAAAATGACAGTGGTTATAAAAGTCGAAACTGCTGATAAAATATGAGGAGGATTCATCATTGCAATTGCCTTGAATATGGGCCTTTTTTGGATGTCGAAAATGTCACACTACAGGTACGTATTAAGAGTCAAGAGATTTTTCAAAAGCATTCATTACTAATATTTAACATCAAACAAACAAACAGACAAAGAATTTGAATATTGTTACTTAGAAAAAGAAAATTTAAAGAAATCTGAAGTTTTCTCTTCAAACTCTATAAACAAATTAACTGCACTGAAATGAAGATTGCAAAATTGTTTTCCCCAGTAGTATATTAAACAAGAAAAAAAGACAAGAAAAAAAGTTTTTTGGGCCTAAAGCTAATCTTATGAGGAGCGATGTGGGAGAAAGTAAAATCGATAGCGGTACAATAACCTTATCTAGAGTAAAGAAATATATTTACTTTCTTTTGTTAAAGTTTATAATTAGATTCAAATTAAAAAATTTAAATTAATATACGTTAAAATTCTTTTTTTAAATCTTTCAAATAATGTCAGTCGTAGAGTTTAGGAGTCTGCGTATACTCTTATTGTGTGTGTGTATACTCTGAGCAGCCGTCCCATGGCCGAGTGGTTAGCGCGCTTGGCTACTGATCTACGGGACCTGGGTTCGAACCCCGGGTAAGGCATGGATGTTCGTGTTGTTTTCTGCTGAGGTCCTGCCATCCTCTCAGATCTTCTACTTTGGCATATAAACTGACAGGCTCCTGTCAGACCTCTGTGGCAAGCAGCTGCTTGAGGGGGTATTCATTCATTCATACTCTGAGTACATGTCTGTTTAGAACTCGCAGATGTTTAGGAGATGACGAAACAGACCACCAGTTTTTGAAATGGCTAGGAAGGACAACTTAATATTTTAAATTCATAGCAAATATTTCCTGCCGTAAAATTAAGGGAGGTGTGCTAAGCGAAAATTATGTTTAAAAAAAAATGAGGTGCCAACTTTTGTGGGACAATAAAATTAAAAGAATATGTATTAGTTTTTCTATTATGGTTACTCCAATAGCGTAATGTAAAGTGATTAATTGATAAAATTAATTTTTAAAAATCTGTTTTTCCATGATTTTCCATTAAAAAATCCCCCCTTTCCAACTCATTACTTAAATTTGGGGAAGCCTGTGCCCCATCGCCCCCATTAAGCTGCCTTCCGTTATTCCTAGAAATATTTCGAATTTTCAATTCAGCAGAATATAAAAAAATATATATTTTGGAAACGAAAATTTTAAAACCACAAGTACACGCTGCTTTGTAATGGGTTTCAACGTTTAAGTGAGTTCATATCCTTTCTTTGATTTTCCACCCCGTTTTTCCAGTTCTGCCGCCGGTAGTGATTAAGACCGAACCCAGACAGCTACGGCGGATGGGAACGTGCATTGTCCGTAAACTCTTAACGACTCCCCGAAAGACGTCTTTGGTTGGAGTCTCCTTTGTCTGTCTAGTTCTGCTTTCTATACCCAATATTGTTGCTAATCGTTCAAAGAGAAAAAGCACTACTTCCAATTTCTAGCACTCTCCCTTGGCATGCCCTGTCGGCAGAAATGGAATATCAAGTATCCGGTTTCTAAACAAATTATCAGTTTGCATATTCTAGACAACCACTACTTCTTCCCTCTCTGTTAATCATTAAAATTCTGGTGCCATGGAACGGCTTAATCTTTCAGCTTGTTTATCATGTACAGTCGCTCAAAAGACTCACTGAAAATAAAAATTGAAACTTATGCAAACACGAAGTGTTTCGCAGACCATTACAGGCTATCGGGAAAATTGCAGATTTCTAGCTTAGACAAATGGTTCGCAAAATATATTCATTTAAATTTTACTTATATTTCTATATATAGTTTTAATATTCATTTATATTTATTCAATTTCCACTTTTAGCGCCGACTAACGATGAAAATTAAAGTTTCCTTATCATCTGAAAAATAGAAAAGATTAAGGGAAGGGTTTTAAGAAATCCAACCTCCCTTCAAGGACATCAAGAGTGTTCTTCAACATGAACAGGGTATGGCTCTCGTGTACAATGGGCCAATGGCTTAGAGTCGAATACGACGAACGGCGGCCTTTCCAACCTCGTCGGTGACTTTTTCACTGAAGGAAAGGTGGGACTCTCAAAGCTGGTGCAAGTGGGATTCGAACCTGTGAACTGCCGATTACAACTTGGTATCTAAGGGTTAAACAACTTGGTATCTAAAGGGTTAAACTGTAGTAATGCAATTAAAAAACGACGAGTTTTTCTTAAAAGGAATGGTCCGCTTTAAAAAAGAAATAAATTCTTGATTGAAAAAGCATTAAGGTGAAAAAGAAATCGTTAACGGAGCCACTACTGAAAAATGTCTTACCGGTACCTCGTACCAGCGCATACCGGTTTACTTTCACTACTGGTTATAGCATTACAGTTTTATTAAATGGATGCATTGAGTTCCTGCAGTTTTCAAATTGTCTATGGTCTTTGAAAAATTTTGCGTAGTTTGATACTGCACGTAAAACAAGCAGATACTCAATTTCGGTTATTATTGTATAATTCTCAGTACCTCTCCCCATAGAGATGACTTTGAATTCATGTTTGTACCCCGTTTTCTCGAGTATTTAAAAGACATATGAGGAAGAAGAAGATGCAGCATTTATCAGAGGGTAGATGAAATAACCGTTTCAAAGACTATATTTAATTTCTGTTTTAGACTGTGACAGAGATTCAGCATTACTACTCTCTAGCTACAGACTACGTTTCTTTATAGTAAACTGTATAATTGATTTCTGAGAGGTAACTCTCGACCACTGTAAAGTTTAAATCATAAAGTTTAGGTCACAATGACCCCAAGGCTCAGAAAAAATTAGGCCAAAGGGACGCACTGTAGAAAATATTAGGAGACAGATGAAGCCTCCCGTCAAGGCCATCCAGCTTGTTTTTTAACGTGCACAGGGTATAACTCTCGAGCACATGATGCACGGCTTAATGTCCCATCCGACGAACGGCGGCTTTTCCAAACCTAATGGGTTAAAAAAAACGATATTTGTTAAGTTTCACTAAAATAAAATTAAGACAATAATTCCCTTATGAACACAAACTCTTAGTATTTCGATCTCTTAGAGGATCATTGTCAAAGTGTGCAATCCTTTTGGAGCTCTTTTGGGGGGAATGGAGAAAATTTCCCCTGTTTGCGCTTGAATTCGTCGCTGGTACATAAACGAATTTTCCTTTTACATGAGAAGGAACTCAAAATTGGAATAATACATGATATTTCATGGTCTTTGATGTTATATTCTTGTCTTAGCTAAAAATGTTCTTGTTCATAATGGATGGAAAAATTCGAAAGAAAATTTCACTTAATGGGTTTTTGGGTCGATACTTCATCATTTTGCATCAATTTAAGACAAAAATGTTTTTAAAAAAATGGAAACTTACTTGAATGAATTTTGCAGCTTGGCTGTTCCGAATAAATCCAATGACTGGATATCCTGTTGAAACTGATTCCTATAAAGATAACTTTTAAGCTTAATCTTGTAAAAAATTAAATGTGTAAAAAATAAAATTAAAAAAACACATTTATGCTAGTATTATTAAGAAATATTATAGATTGTAGGTTACAACTCAAAGTTTCGTAAGAAACTATAAAACATGAAATATTATCAAAATTCTTCTAGTTTGGTCTCAAATTAATGGAACCAAAATGAAACACTCTAAAAAATGCATTCGTTTTATTGAAGTAGTGTTCAGTGTAAAAGTGCAATTCTGTCACAAAGTTGTTATTAATCATTTTCTAAACAGACTGTTAAAGAAAATCCAATCCTAAATACTAAGTAAACTTAGTAAATACCGACTTTTAACCTTTAAACATACTGTTATCATTATTAGTGAGAAACTTAAGAATGAATTATTCACTTATTCTGGTGATAAATGAAAAATGATTATCAACACTCAATCCCGAATCTAGAAAAAAAGTCGAGGGCAAGAGACTTGACTTCCAATGCACTATAACATTCCTTCCCACCGTTTAGGGGTTTTTAAACAATGTCTTTAAAAATGCATAAAATATAAATAAGTTTAATAATTTTTTGCCTCTTTTACCCTCACATTCTGAAAGCGCGGTTTAATGACCCCCTCCCACTTGATCCGGCCTTAACAACACTAAACGATTTCCACACATTAATGAAAGAGTTCAGCTCGTAAACGGTTTTTTTTTTCTTGATCTCTGGACCAAAGGATGCATACAATCTATTTCAAACATTTTCAAATCTTTTGACGGAATGTTATACCCAGGAATTTGGAACGGGGAGGTTTTGGTTTAAAAGGCGAAGATGAGCTGCACAAAAGTGGGCGTGGCACTTCCAATTTGCGCATGCTCAAAAACGAAAAATTCTCTTATTTTCCTCAAAATGTTGGTTGTCAAATCTTGAAAAAGGAAGTTTCAACTCCCAAAACTGTCCACGTATAATACGCCCCTATCTAGACATCTGAGATTCAAATATATTACTAGTAAAAAGTAAAAAGTGCGAAAATGCAACCTTATCCACTCTATACAGATGCAATTACACAACAGCGTTTTAGTTTATATACACCTGCACGACATTGAAATTGCCCCATCCAGAAGGAGTTAGCGGATAGAAGTGAAATGTAGCACACACATAGCAATACATATTGGCATATCATGATTTAATTTGCAGCCACTTATAGTGGTTGGCAGATGAGATAATGCAGCACAATTTAACTGCCTCCGTAGGTTGTTGCACCGCCGTGAACGGCAATACAGGCAGCAATAAGGCGTGGATATGGTCCTGAAGAATTGCACACCAAGCAGCGTTGACTTGCTCCCATAATTCATCGAGATTCCGCGCTAGCCGGTGAGAGGATTGCACACCTCATCCAATGTGGTCCCACAGATTTTCTATTGGGAATAAATCTGCATATCGTGCTGGCCATGGCAATACCTGAACATGTTGCAAACATTGTCTGGAGACCTTAGCAGTGTGTACACGGGCGTTGTCATGCTGCAAAATGGGCTGTTGCATACTTCCCAAAACAGGTTGCAGAACCGCGCTAATGTATCATTCAGTTGTCAGTGTTCCCATGATGCAGACAAGAGGTGACCTGCTGTCATATCCAATAGCACCCCATACCATTATGCCTGGCTGATAGGATCCGTCCTCTCGCCAGGTTGTCACCATACATGGACCCATCGATCGTTAGCATCCAGACAGAAACGGGATTCATCACTACACACAACAGTGTTTCCTTCGTGACCCAGTTCCCATGACTTTGGCACCAAGCCAGACGAGCACTGTGATGGTTTGCAGTCAATGACAGTCGACGTAACGGTTGCCTAGAGCGCAGGTGTGGCTCCTGCAACCTTCGGTTTACCGTTTGGGTCGTTTTGGGGACGTCTATGACTGCTGACACAGTCCGTCGAATGTCGCTTGCAGCCGACACAATGTGTAGTCCATGCAGCTTCACATAAGCTTATAATTCTTCCTCTCTCAAAAGCATCCAAATGGCGATAAACCTACAGACGACGTGTACCAGGTATTTTTGGCCTTCGCTGAACAATTTCGAAGCGGAACCGCCTAATCTCAACTGTTTACATGACTTCTACTTATATAAACACAATACCATCCCTGTTCCTTCTTGTACCTTTTATCTCTTGAGCCACACACATCATTGGCTCTGGATTATCATCATTTGCATATCTCAACTACGTACAGCCACCCTTCTATTTGTATGTTTGTACGACATGTCCTTCTGGGTGGGATACTTTCAATGTCGAGCAGTGTATTTCACAGGATTTTATGATTTATTTTATGATCAACCATAAATGATATTGATTAACAGAATCAAAAGGATTCTTAAACTCTACAAAGTAATTATACTGCACGAAAAAAATATCGTTTTTTAAGAACTTTAGTGAAAACTTTAGTTTATTCAGTCTTATCCGAAAAACACGTTGATCGTGGTAAATATTCCACAATATTCCTAATAATTGTGTGATAACGCAATCACCTTCAGCTTTCAGAAGAAATTTCATCGAAACCTGGAGATATGTGTAAGTATAATTTTGAGGCTCCAGATTTAATTTCAGAACTTGACACAAAGAGTGAATGATAAAGGCAGAAATGCTTTTGCTTTTATTACAATAAATAGGAAATCCCTGCCCCTAGAATGCTAGTAAAGGTAATAGGAGCAAAAAATTGTTAAATTATTGCATATTTTATGCTTTTTTTTACTTTCAAATCCTCTAAAACGAGGGGTGGGTGGGTGGATAATAATGTTCTACTGCAATGGAAATCCAGCCTCTTGTTTGACCTTTTCATACTCGACTGAATTTCTTGCCCCCCCCCCCACTTCATTTTTTTTTCTAATCTAGATCCGAGTCTGTCCTTGTGTATGTGTTTGTATATTGCATCTAAAACCAGGAAAAGCCCAATAGAACTTTTAGGTTATATCTTCCTGTGTGTAGAAGAGTACCTTCTTTCAATAATAAATTCACAAATTACCTGTTGAGATATAATTCAAGAAATACTTTTGTGGAAAAAACATGCGTTTCGCCGATGAGTGGGATTTGGACCCTCGCCTCCCAGTTACATGCCAGGTGCTCTAACCACAAGTTATCACTAGCCACACCATTTATCCACTTAGTTGTGACTTTTGAATCTCACTGACCCTGGATATAAAAGTTATAAACAAGTGGATAATTGAAATAGCTGGTGATAGCTTAGTGGTTAGAGCAACTGGGAGGATGAGGGTCCGAATCCATTTTCTCCATAAAAGTATTTCTTGGAGAATGTTCTTGCCTTTAAGAAAATAAATTCATATCCCAATGAACTGTTGAGCCAATTTAAATTAAAAAGAAATGACATTTTATTAAAATGTACGTCATTACCACAATGATCGATTCCAGAGAACGAGACTTCAGTTGCTCAAGTTTAGGACTGTTTTCAGATCCTTTACTTTCCATGTGGAGCCGAGTTGCGATATTGGCAATGTACAGCGCCACCATTAGCAGAGTGAAGCACCACCACGTGCCACCAAGAACCCGAGATGAGATAGATCTGTGAAGAAACAACACAAAACTGTGTCTTCTAAGATTATCAAAAACATATACTATAATTATACTTTTGCTATAGTATAATAAAAAAGAAACATAAATGAAATAATTCGAAAACCTTATTATAGACTTGAATGAAATTAAACAGATGTGTTATGATATGATCTAATAATGCACAAGATTTGGACAAATTCCGAACTAAAAGTAAAGAATTATGATAATGAGCTCAGAGGTAGGTAAAAAAAAATTGCAACAAGAGGCACTAATATTATACTCTAATTGGACTTGTGATCTTCTCTGGTGGTAATACATGTTTTAACACTGACTTCTCATGCTGAGAACGAAGCTGTCATTTAAATGCTATAGGCAGTAATATGTGAGAAAGAAGACACTGATCGTCTTGGAAAGGCGCCGTCCGTCATGTGGGACATTAAGCCGTGTCCCATGTGTAGGAGAAGATACCCTGTGCACGTTATAGAATACGCTGAATGGTCTTGATAGGAGGCTTCTACCTGTCTCCTATCAGTGTCCTCCTTCCTCCAACCTTCTCTGAGCCCTTGTGACTGGTCCATTGAGTCCGCTGCCTGCAAAAAGTACCGCTCAGAGGTAAAAGAACTTAACCTCAACCGAAGCTCTTTATACAGACAAAGAATTTCAGGAAAAAATCCTTTCTCAGCTTTGCAAGTCAAACAGTACAATATAGTGGCAAATCTCTTTCAGTATATATAAACGCGAAAAGTATTTAAAATGCCTACCTTGGGTACACCCCAGTGTTCTGAATCAGCATACTCCCTACTGTAAACCACGTACTTCCGATCAAAGTGAATTTTTCTCCCCAGAGTCCTGCAGCAGCTTCGATATTGTCCGGAGCTCCATTCAGTCGACATACGAAGAATGTCGCCAGAGATACGACGACTATGGCCACGATGAAGCATAGCCACACTTCTGGGGAAAAAGAGGCCAAGAAGAAGAAGGAAGAAGAAGTCGAGCTCTTCGTGTTCGGATTCTTCACCATTAAACTGATGCCAGCCATTTGGAAAGAATCGAGAAAATCCACGACACGAAGACGAAGAGGAGTGATGAGGAGATCAGCCACCGCCATGTCAGCTTTCTAGGAAGGAAAACGTTAAAGAAATGTTAAAATCAAGTTTTACAGTGATTCTAATGGCTAACTCGATTAAAACGAGATTCCATATCGCCTCTGTGGGCAGGCCCATAATCAGTTCAAAGCAATAGTGCGATTTTTAGCATTTATTGGGTGTAGTAGGGTTCGGCATCTGTAAGTAGGGGATCTTTGTCCCGGCATTCAAATTATAAAGTAATCCTTGTATTGTAAAGCAGCAAAAGTTAAAGTTTTAAAAAATGAAACAGACTGAAAAAGCTTGTTAGAGGCGGCTCATGGACTTGCTAGGGGGAGTTTAGTCCCCCACTCTTCTGGTTATGGGGCTGCTCTGGAAATATGGAATGTTCGTTTTCAAAAATAATGGATTTCTTTTTAGTTTCAGGTTTTACCACTTTTTATCAGGAAATTCGAAGTAACAGATGATTAAAAATTAAACGGAAATATTTTATTAATACCTATACAACATAAAAAGAATTTTACATTTATCTCTTAAAATAGAAAATGTTGCGTTTTTCCATGCACCCATGGGTGCAAGGAGACAAACCACTGTTGCCATTGTGGTCATTCAATGCGATACATCTTCACCATCATGTTCTGATATCCAAATAAAAAAATTTCTGCATAAATGGATCATTTTTAACATTCGTTTAAAGTTTTGGCATTTGCCAACGTTTTCCTCAGTTAGAGGGCGTTATTAAAGCTATTTGGAGATTCGGGGGAGGCGAATCGGAATATTCATCAATGCCTATCCAACACAAAAACAAATTGTAAGATTTCTCTAAAAGCGAAAAGTTGAATGTCTTCCGCAGAAAGCCTTGTTTTCTTCTTCAAACGGACGACTAATCTATGTGCGAATTTTATGACGCATTTTAACTATAACACACATTTTAATCTTTAACAACGTATTTATTTTAACTTTCCCGATTTTATTTCCGATACTCGGATGTCTTTTATCGGATCAATCGATTTTATCAAAAGTTTTGCATTATAAAATTTTCTTGGATATTTCAACCACATTTGATTTTTTTTACCCCCACATGATTTGCATTTTATAATGGTTGATAATTATTTTTTACTCCGGTTCTTTGCACCCATTCTTATTGACCTGTTTGTTGTTATTTATTTTTATTCCTTTATTATGTGCTTTTCATTTTAGTTTCGAATTATCTGTCTCTTACCATCTTTTTTATTTTATTTGGATCATTATAAATTGAGTTCCTGATGTGATGCACCGTGAAACCGCGAGTAACCAATTAACATCTGGGGTTCAATCGGATTTTCGGAGCAACTGGCATCCTCAACCGAATCCTTTATTGCTGGTTACTGAACATAAAATCAATATTGGAATTCCCACAATGGCGAAACTTCTTCTAGAATCAGAACTGAAAATAACTATTATATTTAGATACATTCGTTTGCGTGAAATTTCTTTTATTTTGAACTATTATTTTTATGAAAGTGACTATGCAATGAAGAGAAAAATAATAATGAGTTAAAGATATATCTTATGAATTTCAAAACAATAAATATTGAGAAATATGCGCCTTTGGAAAACATAAAACACGAGAAATTAAATGAAACTTTATATTGTCAAGTAAATGTTACAGAAAGTCCTTTATGATCAAGGAGAGTCACGTCCTTAGTGGAGAAACAACAGGTGGCGTAGGTTTCAAAACATTTAACTATTTGAAGAGCTTTGTGATGGTCAAAAAAAGGTCAATATCGATCTCAACTATGACAAATTGTCAACTGAAGTTACGCATTGCCTTAGAATTAAAAATGTTTGATAAATTTAAGCTCCGTCAGATCTTTTACGCTTATCTAAGTCATAACTACTCTTCAGAAATTGATACGTTACGAAGAACTTATGGCATGGGTGATAAACCTAAATCATAGAGGGCCTATATCAGTTACTTCTCAATTATGGCCATTCCACTCTTTTTTTAATCACTCATATAGGGGCCATATCAGTTACTTCTCAATTATGGCCATTCCACTCTTTTTTTTAATCACTCATATAGGGGCCACATCAATTACTTCTCAATTATGGCCATTCCACTCTTTTTTTAAATCACTCATATAGGGGCCATATCAGTTACTTCTCAATTATGGGCATTCCGCTTTTTTCTTAATCACTCATATAGGGGCCACATCAGTTACTTCTCAGTCTATGGCACTCCCACATTTTGTTTAAGCTATGACATAGGAGCCACAACAGTAACTTCTCAATATGTGATTGACTGCATTTTATATAATAAGCAAACCATAATTATTTATACGATTGTTTTAGCATTTGAATATTACATACTTTTAATGCTAGATTATAAACCTAAATTTCATTTGTAGTGGCTTCATCTTCGCTGAGCCCAATCGCAGTTCATCCAAGCTACTAAGCCACAGTTCGCTACCATGAATATAATATAACGATTCCTTATGGGTCATATAATGACTTCGTCGGCCACGTGTTTGAGACCACCTGACCTAGGGTCAATTTTTCAATAGGTTTAAAATAATAACTGAAACTCAAATATGTTACTCTTTCTAAGCTCTTCGGTATAGATGTGGATAGCAAGTGATGTATCCTCAAGGAATGAAAAGCGCGAACTCTGTACGTTATTCGAGTTATTAAATACACTGCTCGTCCTTGAAATTGTCACCCTAAATGAAATAGGCGGATTCATCTGATGATTAGCATGAAGAGTTTCGATGTATATGGATGTGAACGATTTGCATGTCAAGCCGATTAGCCGTGTAGAACGGCCAATAATGTATAAGGTATCGCAATGGCATAGGAATCTGAAGGGGCAATATAAAGGGAGGGAAACGTCCGTCATCAAATAAAATGGTTAGCGAATGACCTGCAAAGAGCTTTGCAATGCCTTTAACATGCTTAAGGATATGTTAAATATGGATTTTGACAGGGGTCGGATCATTGGGTTGCCAGAAGCTGGATGGTCAACACGCCATATCTACCTTCATGTGGGTTGTGACTCCAGAAAGCTTGGGTACTGTTAGCAACAAATTTATAGAGAATTTGGGTTAATTTACCTCTGAGTAACAGTTTCGGGCGCACAATGGGCTAAATGGCAAGTCAGAAGGACTCTGAGAGCTCAGAGAAGATTGGGAGAGGAGACCCACTGGCTGTTAGAAAACAAATGGTAAGCCTCCCTTCGAGGAGATAAATTTCCAGAGAAAAATTTTAATGAATCTCCCAATTGCCTTATTTCAACTCATTAGAAACTGTTAAACATATATTTTCGAACAGTAAGCAATATGATTCTAAAAGACAAAATTTAATTAATTCTATTCAAAAACTAGGTAATCATCTGATAGTTGGCGGCCTTTCCATTAGATATAAAATTTATCATAATTAATAATTAGGTATTTCATATTATTATGAATGAGTATATAAATATTTGAAATGATTCTTAAGAAAAAATTATTAAATTATTGTACATTTACTGTTTTGTATATAAATGTGATGAATATTGGCACTATTTATGAATCAATAGTCATTATATATTGTGAAATTTAATTCTCACTTAAAAATAAATAAATTTTAATTATATTATATTTTTCATAAAATTGCAATTTTACACGAGAGTTTGATACGCTTGTGTGTGGTTGATATTGCAAATATTACTTGTAATGAATAATAAATATTTAAGAATATTATATATTTTATTACTTATAAATGTCTAACGAAACGACTATAAAAATTATATTATAAAATTTTCACAGCTGAAATAAATTCAAAATTTTTGTTTTCTATGAACTCAAACTGCATGAAATGTAAATTGTATGAAATGCGAAATGGAATAATAAATTGCATTGAGAAGAAAAGTATGAGTTCCCTAACTCATGAAGTATTCAGGTGATGATTTGTTAAGACAGATAAGCAGACATCCCTGTCTGTGCTTTTGTTAGGGAGACGATTAAAAGATGACTTCGAAAATCGGGGTTGCATTCATGCCTTTCGTTAGCTCATTTATCTCTGAAGTCATCCCATCGTCATGTGCAGTAATACAGGGAGAAAGCTGCTTAGAGACGAGACTGGTATTGTGTCGTCATTAATGCTTTCTGTTTGGTTTCCTATCAGGTTTTTGTTTGGGATAGAGTGACGGTCGTATGTCATCTGGAGCCACACTGGGGCAAGAGGTAATCCATCCTGCATCAGGAGTGTCATAACGGACCAACACCTGGAATAAAAATGTTTGTAGTGTGCAATTTTCGTGATATGGAGTGAATGATATGGAGCGTCATCAGTTCACTTCTGGTCGTTATTGATGGCACATTAACGGCAAATATTCTTGAAACCATTCTGGGATCAGTGATATTACCCTTTCTACACTCCATTTCAAATGCTATTTTTTTCAGCCGGCCAATCCACGCCCACATACGGCTCTCATATCTCAAAGTGCTTAAGTGATGTGCATATGTTTCAATGGCCTTCACGTTCCCTGGATCTATCTCTCATCGAACACGTCATGGATATAATGGGACCTTCACTGACCATCGCCTCTCAGCCCTCTGCCACTGTTGCCCAGCTCAAGGCAGATGAGCAATGCAGCATAGCTCAGTGTTCACGAGGATGACTTCATCACCTTTTCGACTCTCTACCGCGACATTTCGCAGTTTGTATCGCCATTCATGTAGGATATGCTTCTTATTGATGTTACACCGCAATTTGAATACTGCTGATTTGATAAACAAACTCAGTCATTTCTTGTCACTCCACTTGTTTTGAGCTCAAAGCGAGCACTTCTTGTAAGTAAAGCAATTTCAATGACGAGCAGTGTATTTTCAGATATTTATTGCAATAATTATTAATTTCAGATGAATACGAAACGTTTATCTACCATTAATAAATCATTACATTCTCATTGATAAAAGTTTAATCAATTTAATATTTGTTCTCACAAAAACATTTTGTTCTACGTACTTTAACGCCTTGTAGCCTTTCAGTATATCAGGAACTTGTATAAGCATTGGAAAGAGTTTTAACATTTCGTATTATAGGAATTCATCTCTCATAGTTTATTCCATATACATTTAATTCTGAATTCATTTTCTGTAGATTTGACCACACACTTACCCCACGGATGAGTTCTCCCACCATCCCTGACCATTCTCCTCTGGATTCATCAAACCTTCCGTATTGATTATCGTTTACAAGATGCAAGTCGTAATCAAAGTCCATTTCATTTGCTAGTGCATCGATGATGTCTTTGCAGTAGCCATAGAAACGGTCATTGTTGGATACTTCACTGCCATTGGGACCATTGTGAATCATCATATAAGGAGGATTCTGGAATGAAAAAAGGTTTAAACGCATAATGGCTAGGGATACACAGCACTTGTTTTAATGCATTTACTAGAAGAATAAAAATAGACCACTAGTGAATGCAGAATTCAAAACAATAAAGTTTGTCATCTGGCGAATTTAGCACCTTCTATCGGTGGAAATGGGAAGTAATGGATGATTCGGAAATGCAAATGCCAATATTTCCTTAGTATATACCCAATTCAAAAACAATTTTTCATCAATCTCTTAAAACAAAAAAAAAATTCGTTTTGCCATTACCCTGCGGAAGGGATTGTAAGGAGGCAAAATGATGCTGTTAATGTAAACCTATTGAGCACCACACTCCCGCCCCAAATTGAAAATTTCTAGCCTAAATAGATCGTTTAAAATATTTGCTTAAAGTTTTGCCATTTCTCACGTTTCAAACCTTCCCAACGGTGGATATTCAGAAAACGAGAATCATAATATTTCATTAGTACCTTACCGAATCCAAAAGAATTTTTCACTTTTCTTTGAAAGGAAAGAAAAAATCTGAGTGTCTGTTCATATATAAACGGACGGCAGACAGAGTGAAAAAAAGAAAAGCTAATGTTTTGAAAATGAGCTAAAAACCATTATTAAGTCTTTCATAAAGTATACAACACAGGTATGTATATTTATTTTATTGAATGGTTTGAAGCAATACTTATTATTATATATTATTTCGATTTAATTAACTTTTGAGGTGAATTCTTGACTAATTAATGTTGTGAAATATTCTATCGCTTATAACTCTTCAAATATTGAACGAATCAGGGACGTACCCAGGGAAGTCCTCCCCCCCCCCCCCGAAAATCCGGTCGTCTTACAGGAAATCTCATCAAACCTGTCTTCCTGCTTTGAAATCCAAAACAGTTGTCTCAGTGTAACTTTATTTAGCCGGGTATTTTATGTCCGACACTAAAAATAGATTTAAAAGAGTGTAATATCTTAATCCATATAGAATATCATTTAAATCTTTTCTCTCCGGTGGAATATTTTAGTAATTGGGAAACATTACTGAAATCTTATTCTCAGACACCTCCCCCCAATCTCCGAAATTCCCCGACACTAAATCCTGGGTACGAGCCTGGAACGATTAATGTTGAAAATCGATATTTAATGGATTTGATTATGATCTTTATCTTCAGGCACATTTTCTCATTAACTGCATATTTCAGAAGTTATAGAGTTTGGAAATTAGTTTCCAATTCACATGGAAATTCTCTAATATTTTGGCACAGCAATTGTTTGAGGAGCTTTGTGTATATGTGTTTTCTTTCAAGAAATGAAGTGTAGGATTACGAAACAATTATATATTTTTATCATTATGCTACAGCGGGGATACTATATATCGTGTAACATTGATAATTCAGTTTGAAAAAGATATAGCTAATGATCATATTATCTTAGTGATTGTTTCTATGGTTACTCTTGGAGATTGTTGAAAGAGTAACTAAAATGGAATGGACATTGATATGATGAAACGATAAGAACGAATGGGCAAGTGCAGAGACACTTGCAGATTTAAAGTGGCTAGAATGCAGATCTTTCTTCTTGCATGAGTGAAAGCATACGGTGTAATTTATTTCTTAATTATGTCATTTACGAAGAATGGGATTTGCGCAAAATGTTTAAACTTTTCAAGAACAGTCGGTAGACAAATCATTTTGTTGTAAAAGTACATCATAAGCCTATATATATTGATATTTTCAGTTCGTGCAAGATTTGAAGAAAGATTTTGTCTATCCCCAATAAGTGTCTTAGTCATACATGGACGCCAACATATTTGAGTTCCAATTAGGATAAAAAATTTTTTTATTAAAATCACAAGAGAAAAAGTAAGTACGGAACTAGAATTTTCTTTAAATAATTGATGATTAAATATTTATTATTTATTCCTACCTTCGTATGAACCGTTATTTAAAAATACGCATTAGCCATTTAATTGCAACAATTTGTTAATTGACTTTTTGCCCTTTCAATCCAATTTCCTTACGCAGTGCCATATTATCCAATAAACAAAGTAGGCACTGTACTTAGGGCCTACGAAATTATTTTTGACCATGGTTTTTCCTTTGTATGATAAAAACTCTAACAAATTGATCTTCTTGAACAAATAGTGATCAAATCAGCAGTTAAAACTTGTTACATACTGTTTTGCGAAACGGGAGTAACTCAGTCGGTAGCGCACCAGGTTCGTAATCTGCAGTTTCCAGGTTCAAGTCCCACCTGTGCCAGTGTAAAGATTTATCTCCTCAAAATCCCTGCTCTCGATCGGTAGAGGACATCGATAGGCTTGGAAAGGCCGCCTTACGTTGGATGGGAAGTAAAGCCGTGGCTCCTTGTACACGAGAGCCATATCCTGTGCACATTAAAGAACATACTGGATGGCCTGTACGGGAGGCTTCCATCTGTCTCCTAACAGTTGTGCAGTGGGCCTCCTTCCCCAATCTTCTTTGGTTCTTTGTGACCTGGCCGTTTAGCCCATTGTGCGAAAAAACTGCCGCTCAGAGATAAAACAACCCATAGAATTTTGCAATCCGAGAAAGCTTATTCAAGATAATTTTGATCACCCATGTACCCATCAAAACTTAGGTCCTTGTGACCTGGCCAGAAATCCGTTGTGTGCAAAAAAAGTGCAGCTCAGAGCACTTTTTTTGCACAATACAACCCATGGTAATCCATCTGACTTTGCGGTTGGCAGCAGGGGCGATTTACCGATAAGCGGACTATTCTTACGGCTCCTTATCGCCTTATTGCCGGGTCCCGACTGCGGTTATCTAACGGGTTATTTTCAGCAGCCGTCGTGAAGGAACGGAACTGCTCGATTTGGCCTGCTCCAACGAATCGTGACGTCAATGGTGTGGGCTCCCTTTCATCAAAGCGTATTGAAGTATGCTCCAGTAAATCTCACCGTTTCCTTTATATTCGATACATTTTCGCAAATATCGTTCGAAAAAATTTACAATTGATACCAGATAAATTAAAATAAATAAGTTTCTTTTTCAATGAAATTTCGCCAAATCAAATTTTAAAGTCATGCTGCTGATAACTGTGATAATTTAATTGTATATTTATTTCATTTTTTTATTTAATAACATAATGTTCTAAAGCTTTTTACTACTGATTGTTGTAGAATTAAAGTACGAATGTAGATTATATTTCACTTATTTTATTTAAAACGGATGAATAATAAAATTTTCTCAATGCAGTTTTACATTTTATAATGAAAATACCAAATATATCTATCAGATTTTTATACAAAAGCGAAGTCTTATAATAGGAAATTATAAACACAACATAATTGACACAAATATTATAAGACATTTACATCTTGCCTAGGATTAATGCTTTAAGTAGTCAAATCACTTTCTAAACATCTTGCACTTCGAAAAAGAGAATTTTGAATTACTTTTAAACAATAATTTCGTACTAATAGTGGAACTAAATAATAAATGTTTGAACAGAAAGAAATTTTTAATTATTATTTGCTCAAACATCTCAGCAAATAAACAGGACAAAATATTTTAATAAACCATGAGTTTCTTTTAAGCAATATTTTGAGCTACTGTTTCAAGACTTGCTACATTAGTCATCACACCAATCTCCGATTACAAATGACTTGTGAATGTCACTCACACAACTAAGCAAATAAACAGAAGAAAAATATTCCATTCAGTTTTAATTGCTCACTCAGTAGAAACACATCAGAAGAGACACATTCATAAATCGACAGAAACACATTAATATTTTCTTCAAAATGACTGCTGAGATATTTACTCACAGAATTAAACGAATGAACAGAATAAAAATATATTGTAATCAGGTATGAGATTCTACTAAGTAATTTGAATTACTCACTCAGAATTCATAGATATTACATCTATCATCACAAAAATATTTTTTTCGAAATGAAGTCTGAATATCTTTTGCTTACACATATAAGGAAGCGAACAAAAAAACAACAACAAATATTGCAACATCTGTAATGTACTTTTGATACTTGACAACATACTTTTGATGTTTAAAAGACAATTCTAAGATTTTGTCGTTTTACTTGTAAATACTGATACTTGCTTGCTTTTGTTTTATAGTTTTTATCATTCCTCACTTTGCTATAATTATTTAGCAAAATATTTGAAACACAACCAATACTTTTCTGTAACAATGTATTAGGCAAAATGCCACATACACAAACAGCCTCATTATTTAACATAGATTTAGCATCTAACTTCTTCTTTGCATTTTCTGAAGAAAAATTCTTTGATTGGTGAAGGTTAAAAACCGTTCTTCAAATGAATCAAATATTAAAGTCTGAAATACTTGGAAAGGCAAAAACTACAACATCAATTAACAATTCTGTAGGCCACATTAAACTACCTCTATCGATTATGTCCAAGTATTTTGATACAGTTTCATTGATTTCAACATCTGCTAATAATGAACTGATCTTTGCATATACCACTAACTAAATTTTTACAAACACTTTTAGCCACATACCCAGAGATATACACAATTTCCATCATATCTTTCTCAGTTACAGTAACATATTTCAAAAAGAAATTACTTCATCAAATTCTGTTCCTATCCTGACACTTTTTAACGATTAAATATTTAGAGATGTTTGATTATTTACAGGTATGTTATTCAAATACAGAGATTTTATGTAGACAATACCTAGTTTGCAAGACATCATCGTTACTAAGTTAACTAATTTTATTTTCCCTTGATTGTAAAATCTGAGTAAACGATATGTGATAATTTGCCCCACTTTAATTGTCTATACTGCCAAACCTTGCTTCAAGATTGTCAGTTTGAAATTTTCCAAGTAAAATATATTTGAAGGAGAGCTCTTTAAACAAGTAATTTGATAATTGCACTAATGACAGTGATGTTTACTTCAAGGCAAAGTATGTTTAATAAAGAAAGTTTTCCTTGTCTTGAATGACATTGGATGTCACTCTGAATATTTAAATCGTTCTATTTGCTTAGGCATTGGCTAAATTGCTCAAGATATTTTAATTTTTCATCTGCAGAATCTGACACAGGTTTACAATGTGCATCATAAGCCTAATGCCTTTTAGTGGTATTCACTATTTTCCACTACTTTAAAATAATCTCCTTAAAATGTTTAGTTCCAAAACACCCCCTCCATATTCTGTTTTATTAACCTTTGCTTCTATTTCCAAACTAGCAATAGTTTTTGGTTAAAACAGGTGATATTTTAATATGATTGCTCTGTTCAAGTTGATACATTTTCTTAAATGCAACACACTAGCATGATACACATCATTACATTCATCCATTGATGGAATTATAAATGTTTGGTTGGTTTCTTTTTGATTAAACCATGATACCTTGGGGATAATCCTTATGGATTTAAACAAGTGGACTGTATCAAATAAGAAAAATACTTTTAGAGAAGTGTTAAATGGATTTGGAATGCTGTTTGTAAGTGATCCGCTACAGAGGCTTATGTGTTCATTGTTATCTGAAATCATTGATATAATTCTGAATACACTGCAGGATGTATGACTGTAGGAGGTCTATGAATACTTGCAATGTTAGTTCCTTCAATTGTGAGGCATTTATGTTCTTATTGGAAACAAAGCTATAACATCCTTATTTTTGCACAACGCAGAACTAATCATTAATGCTTGAATAGCAGTAGCCTCTTCAGCAGTGTTGTTGTTGGAAAAGCCCAGTATTTTCCCATCTTCATATGAAACGGATGGCTTTATATAAATTTCATCTAATAAAAGATGGACTAATCTTTCTCCATGTTTCAAAAATTTAATCTTTTCCATTGAATAGGCTGTATGGAAATCCTGAATGCCAGATAAAGGGGAACCTACAGTAGGAGCACCATACTAGAAAACAATTATTTCTTATATTTCTGTAACAGGAAGGGCTTGTATAAAATACAGAACAAGTCCAAATTAACATTTCCAGACTATATATAGGATTAATATATGAAATTCGGTTAATTTATTTATTTAAAATTGTAATCTTTGCAAAAGTGTTTCATTTGAACATATGTTTATGCAATGTTCAAGAATTTCATTCACATGTTTTAAGAGAATGATTTCATTAACTTTGTCACAATTGTAAGAATAGAAGTGACTTAACAAAGTATCAAATTTCGACCACTTATCACATTTTAAGTTTTCATCCAAAATCCAAATAAGCCGAGAAGTAATATTTACATTACTACAATAAACTTCAACCAGCAAATAATTTTTTATTTTTATTGGAACAACAATTTTTGGCATATGTTTTTCCAACTTTAAATAAGTATTTCTTTACTTTAGATAATTAAATAAGTACATTCACTCATTTGCATTGTGACCCACACATTACAAATGTTTGAAGAAAATTTTGACAAAAAATATAAAATGACATAACAGTATCATTTTCACACCATTTTCGAAATTCAGTTTCACTTCTCTTAATAGCCTTATCATGACTATTATCTGGATATTTTCTTTGAAGAGGCAGTGATGAAAATAAATATTTTGGCTGCCAAGAGAATATGGTATGAAATTAATGAGGTTTCAGAATTTCTGTTTTCATAGGAAGAATTAAAATCGATTCATCTGGGTGTGTTGCACTGTCCTCACGTACAATGAAACCTTCATCAAAATGCAAGATGCTAACACATGCACAAGATTCAGGATCGAATTTTTTCCTATGGATCTGATGTAACCACTTTTGACGCAACTCAGGGTCTTTCGGAAATGAAAGTGTTGTTACAGATTGTTGTTACAGAGACATTGTTAATGAAAGTGTTGTTACAGAGATTGGGTCCATCATAGTTGGATCGGCATTCTGGTACACTACATTTATGTGGCATCTGAAAATTTCAGAACCCAAAATCACTTGATTGTTAATGAAATAATGTACATAAATGTCTTTTATATATCAGAAACAAGACAATGCTTTAAAAAGACTTCTGCTGGTCATTTTGTAGCCCTATGATCCATCTGCTTTTTTGCAATTTTCTAATTCTTACTAAATATCTAAGTGTAGAAAATTTTGTTGTAGTATAGCGACACAAACCGTCCCGTGATCGAGTGGTTAGCGCGCTTGGCTATCTAAGGGACCTGGGTTCGAGCCTCGGATAAGGCATGGATGTTTGTGTTGTTCTTCTGCTGAGGTCCTGCCATCCTCACAGACTTTCTACTATGGCATATAAACTGACAGGCTACTGTCAGACTTCTGTGGCAAGCAGCTGCTTGAGGGGGTATTTATGTTTTTATTTATAGCGACAAATAACGGTTGGCAAAGAATTCATTGTTACATAAAAATTAGAGGAAAACCAGAACTAAGCACCTCTGTTAATAAAGTTTGAATACCCTGTATTAAAAATTGAACACTATATTAAAGATAATGGTTAGTTGTTTCTTTACAATGTGTCAGGCAGTCTTGTATCAATATACAATTGTATTACAAGGCTAAATGAATAGCAATGGAATGAGAAAAATAATGAAATGTTATGTTTTTAGTTACTTTAGTTGAAAACTATATATTAATCAAAGTACAACGCTTCTATTAATTTATTGATTGAATGTATCTTATATTATCTTACATTAAATATTTGTAGAATAATATTCATAGATTAAAAGCTTTTCCAGTGATTAGAAACAGTGGACAATGGTTAAAAATGCAGCTTGAATTTTAGCATCTTAGGTCTATAAAATCTATAAAATAATAAAAAATTCTTTGCATTATAATAAGTTTACACAAGAATAGTGAGATGTAAGGTGTAAGAAATGAAACAGGTATATTTCGCAGCAATTGTGCAATTGTAGCATTGTGCAGAAAAACAAATCAATACAATGCTATTTCAAAAGGTACAGACAAAATTAATTTATTTCACCAGTGGTAAAATGATAGATTTACTCTCCATAAGAACTGTATTTCCTGGGATCATTTGATTAAGCAAGCAGATGAGTAAAGAAAATAAAATGGCATTACCCACATGCATACTTAGTAGGTAAAATATTGCTAGAATTCTTTACTAGGAAAAAGTATTTCAGATTATTGGGAATGGTACGCAAGTTAGTGATTTTAAGAAGGAATCAATATCACCAACCATATTTTTGAACCTATGGAAAGAACATATTTTATGTAAGTAAACAAGAGAAAATCATAAACTTGGCAATCCAACAGAAAAGTATCATGTGTAGAGTGATAGGTAGACTGACCTTTGGTAGGAGCATTGCTGAAATGGCAGCATATCCGTGCAATCATCATTTTTAAGAATTGTAAATAATGCAAAAGTGCAATATGTATGAAATGGAAATCTATACTGAAACTGTGCAAAACAAAAAAACATAAAGCTGATATGAGCAAGAGAAATGAACTGGAAAATACCTATCACATGAAAAATTGATGGAATTTGTGCACAGTAAATATGTAGTCTCATGAAAGACAAAGTTTCTCTTGCATTGCAACTTGCTCAGAATAAATATTAGCAACTGCGGAAAATGTCCGTATAGGTAGACTTATCTTTTCACAGCAGATGAAATGGGAATTTTGCATTTCAGTGTTTTTGTATTTCAAATACGCTTGCATTACTATTTCTGCATATGGTTTATAGTAGGGGGTTCTCAACGTGGGGTACGCGGTAAAATGTTTTGGGGTACTCTGTGAGAACTCAAAAGTCGCTAGATATATGTTAAATAGTGTGTTTTATTTTATTCCCATTGTTATACTATAACTATAGTTTTATCTATCTATACAAGGAGTACGCCAGTTACATACACATTTCCAGGGGATACGTTAAGCATAAAAGATTGAGAACCACTGGTTTACAATATGATACAAAATCATTGACACATTGCTCGTTGCTTTCTCCTTATCCAACACTTACTATATTCTTGCTTACCTTTATGCACCATGCTCTGTTTAAAGCTAAAATTTAATTTTCTTTCTCAACTGCATTTTTTTTATATATCACAATATTTAACAGAAACTTAAGATCGTTTATTTGACATACATTCGTTCTATTTTGTTGCGATCTTAAGCAACCACGGCAATTCCCGATTCTACCTGACGGTACTACCAGTTATGAAAAGCCGTGCCTATCTAGAGCTGGGGGCAAGAATGCGCCATATAGACGCACCTCAACTCCGACCTCACATGGCAGCAGTCCTATAAAAGGAAAGCTAACCACCGGAAGAAACCTATTATTTAATCTGTTCCCCGGTTAGCCATGAACAAGGATATGTAAATCCAAGTTCGCTCGGCACCCGGGGTGGAGACTCTTAGTAAGGCCCAGACTTTTAATAGGGCTCCTGCCTACTAGGCGGGCTCAGACCGTTCGGCAGAGCCCTTGAACTTGCTCACACAGAGCACCTGAGGTTGAGGCCTAAGACACCGTCACCATCCAATCGGTCGTCCGACCGGTCAGCGATGTCGTCGGCCTCGGTTGGTCTTGGCTATGTCCAAAAGGGGGAACAATCCGGTCGGCAGGGTGATTGTAAACCCTTTCAACAAAAAAAGGGGTGTTAGTAAACATCAAAACTGACAATTTTTGCAATGGAACCTAGGGCAGCATTCTACTCCTTCTGCCAGAAAAGAGTACTTTCGAAAAACGCCACGCATGCACAAGTATTTACAACTGGTGCATGAAAAGCACAAGATGCAAACCAGGTGCGCTGAGCAAGTGCGTAGACGATTAAGAATAAACATTTAAAAACGCAGCCGAACCCGTTCATTGACATTACCCGTGATAACGTCACATGATAAGTGACGTATTCGACAAGGACATAGAAGACTACACATAAGAAGAATTGGCGGATATGCATCTGATGTACGGCCAAGCAGGTGGTAATGGACGTGAAGCACAAAGATTGTACCGTGAGAGATTTCCGAATGGTCGTATTCCTTATCATTCGACCTTCGCCAGTGTTGATCGAAGACTGCGTGAAACTGGCTCGTTGGCTATCTCAATGAGTGATATTGGACGTTCGCGAAGTGTGCAGACACCGGAAACGTAAGAACGTGTCTTGCAGCGATTTGCAGAAGTTCCTTCCACAAGTACGCGAGTGGTGTCATCTGAAATGGGAGTTTGTCAAACCTCAGTATGGAATGTCCTACATGAGGCACGGATGCATCCCTTCCACGTGCAGAAGATCCAAGTTTTGAAAGAAGAGACTATCCCCGCCGGGTAGAGTTTGTTAGGTGGATGCTCCAGATGAACAATATTAATCCGCAATTTCCTGCATTAGTGTTATTTAGTGATGAGGCCACGTTTACCTTGGAACGCATTTTCAACAATCACAACCAGCACGCTTGGGCTCAAATAAATCCACACATCACTGACCCTCGTAAACACTAGCGGAAATTTGGCGTCAACATCTGGGCAGGTATCCTGGGTAATTGTCTGGTGGAACCTTACTTCTTGCCAGAATGACTGACCGGCAGAGTGTCCATGTGTTTCTGGAGCAAGTGCTTCCTGGTCTGTTACAGGGTGTTCCACTCACCATGCAGAGGGGCATGTGGTTTATGCATGATGGGCTCCAGCACACTTTTCCATCGAGGTCCGATACTTCCTAAATGCAACATATTCTGGGCAGTGGATTGGACGTGGTGAACCTGTGGCTTGGCCTCCATGCTCCCCAGACCTCAATCCACTAGACTTCTTCTTCTGGGGGCACATGAAAACACTTGTGTACGAGACACCTGTGGACTCCCTCGAAGATCTGGTCGCCAGAATCAGTGTTGCAACTGACAAGACCATCACCACACCAGGAGTCTACGAGAGGGTGCGACAGTCCTTCATTCGCCATTGTGAGCTGTGCAACAACGCCGTCGGACTCCACTTTAAGCAGCAACTTTGAGTCTTTCTCTGACGCGAATGTAATTAAGCAACTCATAAATTGGTTAAGTGCCTTTGTTTTCACTGTTGAAGGATCAACGTGGATAGGCAACTTTACACTTCTCTGGCGGAGGGGAATGCGACCCTAGGTTCCATTGCAACAATTGTACGTCTTGATGTGTACTATCACTCCACGTTTTTTGTTGAAAGGGTTTACAATCACCCTGTATATAATAAAAAGAAAGATGTTCAAATTTTTTTGGATAGCAGGAATCCCAAAGTTTAGGGAGTAGTTTAGTCACAAATAGCATACCCCCAATAGTGCTTTCCCCCTATGACCTCACCGACCAATGCTCACTTCCGGCCACACACACTTATTAGTAATTCATAATTAATAATTCATAATTCATAATGAATCCCCCTTTATTAAAAACTCCTTTATTAAAAATTCCTCTCCCTTTATTAAAAACCACTATATTAAAAATTCCTCCCCTTTTATTAAAAACCCTTGCACCCTCTAGTATATATAATGAGTACTATTTTTAGAAAAAGCCTTCAATTTTAGTCGTAATTTTCAATTTTTTAATCCCCCTCATCAAAAAACCCCGTTATTAAAAGTTCCACCCCCTTTATTAAAATTCCCACCCCTTTATTAAAAAAAACCCTTATCAAAAGTTCCACCCCCTATATTAAACTCCCCCTCACCGATCGCAAACTCCTGTCCCTTGGTTTCTATCCTCATCTGAAATTTTCCAAGTCCAACTAAACTTTGGGTGGCAACGCTCAGAATGGCTGATGCAATCCTCAGAAATAATTACAAGGTCCCATATTTTGCGAATTCGACCTTCACTAGAATAAGGATTATCCCGCAGTAACTGTTTTAAAAGACTGTCCCGCAGAAAATGAAAAAATGCTATTGGGTAAAAATAAAAAAATTAATAAAAGGAAAATGGCGAAAAAATCTGATTAAAAAGTCCTGCGAAATTAAAAAATATTATTCCAAACGGGGAATCACAAGGGGACCACGTTTTATTGATGGAGGAATCTTTTATCACCCCCTGCACTGTCGATATACCTTTGCTTCCATATCAGACGCGATGTCTTACAACATGAAAACCCACTGGCCCTCTTGATCGTAGTTTTCGGACTCGGAATTTTTCCAAGTCCAGAGACAGATGACAGCCCCTCTGACTAAACCCATATTGTCTACCTCATTTCAATCTCCTTTCGTTTCAGGCCATCACAGGATATGGAAACAATGTTTTCCATCCTCTCATCGAAACATCCCATTTATGATAGGTCAGTTATTTGTTTACCCCTTCAGAAGAAGACAAACCATTTTGAAATTACTCGCCCCTAAATCTCCTAGTGTTGCACCTCTGTTGTTTAGTCTCCATAGGGTTGAAAGATGTAGCCATCAGATATCTGTGTTTCTGCACTTTCCACGTCAGGACTTGTTTTGGAACGATAAAGTGGTTTAAAATTCTTATCTCTGCCATGTCTCAATTAATTACTCTCCGTAAGTATATCCGTTACGCGACATGGTTTTATTCCTAATACTTTTTGCTGCTGTATCCTCAGTACATGATGCAAACTCTTTCATAGGAAGCAACGCTACGCAGTAAGATAACAATTTCTTCCTCCAAAGAAAAATCAGCTATGGGAGTAATCATTTTTTTTAAAAAATTCTACAGTTCTAAACGCTCTTACAGTTTTTTTAAAAGTCGTCTTTTCCAGCGTTTACCAGCGAACGTGTGTCTCATCACGCTGATGAAATTCGCGTTGCGACGTTAGTACACGCTTGTTCGCTTTACAAGGTCAGTTGTTTTCATTGGGTAAATTCTGTAAAGGAAAGCGGCAGAATGCTAAAGGTAGAATTCACACGTTTCCGCTTGCGTTTCTGCTTACAGTGCGTAAAATACTTTAGTTCCAACATGAATGCATGTTAACGGAGTAGGGAACAATAGTTTTAACAAATACACTAACTGCTATGCAGATAAAAAAACAGTAACTTTACAAACTAAGAGCGTGAAACATCCCAAGTCTAGCAATACCCTTTTTAAAAATAGGAAACTTCCATAAAGTCTACCGCTTCTTAAATCGACTCTGTTAAAAATCTCTGAAAGCTTCTGCTATTCTTGTTCCTTAAATTCGAAGAAATGCCAGGAGACAAGCACGCAGCAACAGGCAACTGGTGATAACTCAAAGGTCACAGGTCAACTCACGTGCTGCCCTATGGAACAGATAAGTCGAAAGCATATCTAATTCCTTTACTTGTGAGAACCGCTCCATGCTGTATCTTCCTCAACTCTAATGAGAAAGTTAAATAATTATCCGTTTCCTGACGAAATGCAGCAGTTCAAAATAAGGAATTCTTCTGCCGTCTCAAGAGATGCACTTAAATATTGAAAAGAAGCTATGAAATTCAAAGTTCCAAGGGAGAATGCTGTGTATTTTTCCATATTATTGGAAATACAATTAATCTTCTTATTTTTGATCAATCCTTGCAGATGGCTGTCCTTTAGGATATGAAATATAACTGGAATCTTACTTGGGAGCTTAAAATTGATATTACACGCATCATGAGCAGGTCCTCGGAGAAGTGCTAGGGGGAAGAAGACTATATCCATGCAATGAAACTCATTCGACATAAAAAACCTAGGCCAAATATCACGACTTGTACACAAACATGCTCCTCTTAGCTGATGTGTTTCAGAAAACTTTGGTTTGCTTCACTTCACTGTCATACAATCTTAGAGATAAACTCATTATATAGTTTAATCTTCAGATGCATGTTTCTCAATATCTATCTTTTCATTTTCTCATACAACTCGCAATACAGTATAATTAAAGCAACTTGCTTGAAAGAACACAATCACTGATTCATCTTCCACATGTGTATATTTACTTTCTAATAAACCAAACGACCAAAGTAGGTAAATCGCAACCATCATCTGAGTCAGATTATTATTTTTTCCATATATCTGCTAATTCTTTACGTTGAAAATCTCACATTAGCCTGAAATGGACAGTACTTTACCCCCGATACAGCTATAAGTTATGATAGCCAACAGATTTAAATTTATCTCATAGACAGTAGCTTAGCACGCTCAGCTTGTGATTGCTCACCTAGAGATCCATGGTAAGACATGAGTGTTGTTTTTCTACTGAGTACCTATGTAGTATGAAAGGATTCTGTAACTGCTATGACAAATAGTTGCACAAAGCCATTTTTAAAGATACACTGATTTCGAACTCACTAACATTCTTATATGCAATCAATAGAGATTTGCATTAAGGATGTCTATATTTTCGGATCCGCCCTCATGCTCTTTTCAGGGTTCTGTGTATATTTCTACAATTTCCTACTACGTTTCAATAAGCGCGTAAGTAAACGGCGTGTATAAGGGCAAAGGTGGTTATTTTTAGCTGCAAGCACACGTTTTTTCGACAATGATATGTATTCGTGTTTTTCACTATACGAGGAAATCTAATCAGTTAAGTTATTTTTCCTGCATGTGAATATATATTTCTACACTAGTGTGGAATTCTTAGAATAAGTGGTACTATGTTTTATAAGGGGGAAGGTGGTTATTTTTCGCTGCAAGGACACGTTTTTTGATAATGTTATGTATTCGCGTTTCACTTGTTTGAAAATCTGAAATAACACTCCCTATAGAAAGTAGCATTACTCCAGTAAATTCCATTAGCTTCTCGATTCTAAGGGTTCCCAGAATTGATCTGTTAGACAATACTTTGCGTTTCAAACGTTTTCGAGACCTAACGCATGAAGTGCGAAGTCTTTTAAAGGTTATTTCACACTTCAATCACTCATCAAGACAATAAATATTGCAGAAGTAAGATTGAAAAGGAGAAGCGATAGGAAAGCGAAAGAAAAGCACCTTACCCAGCATTCTCACATTAAAAGAAAACGTAACGTAACGTAAGCATCCATCGGTTCGACTCAAAACAGCTAAGATACAAAACAACCCAGCAGAGGGCGCACTATGCAAGTAACAAGCAACAATAGTTTAACCACAATAATTCATTTTTAAGTATTAGGGTGTTAATTTCTTACAACAGCGTTCATTTCTAGTGAAGATGCAAGTCGGCCACATTCACTTTTTCTGCGAGCATGTGAATATTACATGTTACTTTTTAATTGTATGTGAATGAAATATTCACTTTTCTGAACATGGGTGAAATTGCTGGAATGGAGTGAACTACAGTGAAATCGATTACTCACACAGGACAAGGTGCGAGATCAATAGCTGAAGGTTGGTCAGAAGGTTGGGGTGGGGGAGGAGACTGAGGTAGAAGAGTTGCACCGGTAGTGGTCTGCGATGCTATTTATTGGTGAATAACCAGTATCAGTGCTAGCAGAGTTGTAGGAGCTCGTACAAGGTGAAGGCGAACTGGTATTCTTCCAAACATATATCGTGTCTGCTTCTTCATATCTATATACTATTCTTTCGAGCACAAATGTTAAAAGATTTCAAAGGAAGATGATACATGCAGCAGTCAAAAAACGGTAAATAAGCGATTTTCCGCCTTTTGGGCATTTAACCAGCGCCATCTAGTGGGTACAGGATTCCTGAAAACTAAGACAAAAATACGTCTTTACTAGCAACGGGAAATCTATGAACAGTACTAGAAAAATCACTATCCATAACATTAATTTTTTATTATATTCATGTATTTCAAACCATTTTCTTGTTACGAGGCATCTGACAGAAAACGTAAAGTAAGACAGGTGTGCTCAAAAAATATTCAAACATTTTGAAAAATACTTACTCTTACTGAAATATCAGTATTCAAGTTCAAATCAAGAGATGAATGGCATTATAAACATTCAATGGATGTCTTTCTAAGTGTGTCTCTATGCATACATGAATGCGATTGACTAAGTTTTTCTTCATATCTATTTTGTCACATACTTGTTTCGTGTTTCGTCTCTGTAATTGTATGTTTGTGCGTGCGTGCGTTGCGTATTGTATGTTGTAACGTGTACATACATGCGTGTGCGTGTGCGTATGTTTGCGTGTTTTCATGTTTGTTACTGTGAATCGGAGGTGTGTGCGTGTGTTCCTTTTGTTTTTATGAATCGTGTGTTCAAGAATAAACATGCTATCTGTCAGTTGGTCGTTACAAAAGAAGCTAACACTTTACAAACCTCAACAGATTGGCATTATAGCTCTATTTGGAATTTCCGAATCTCATCGAAAAGTCACTAAATTATCTAAGTTTACTAAAGAGAAAGATGCACTACAATATACAGTTTTCAAATAGTCTTTTATCATTATTTTACCTTTCTCGATTCAGTTAACGAATAGTCAATAAAACAGCTTATACACTAAGAAATCACAATGATGATCAATCAGATATAGAACAGAAATTACTCTTCTACAACTGGGTTTTTAATATCACTACGAATTAGATCTCGACCAATGGCAGGCTATTGCCAGATGACATCATAGGTTTTAGGTATAAGTTGTACACTTGATGTGTGAAAAGACGTAGTTTTGCAGTACTGAAGTGTTAACGATGGCATGTCTTCACCCCGAAAGTGATCTCACCGTGGAGCGGTTTGCTATTGGAGATGACGGATACCAGATAGGTTCGGACTTGTTGGTGAAGATTTGCAAGAACATTCCTGAAGTGCACATATGTTTGTTTCAGAAGTGCAGTGACATTCCGTTTAGACCATAAAGGCTTCGGTTATATTATCCGATGAACAGTGGTATGGACTGGCTTCTAACACTCGCCTATACGTTTACCTTCGAGTATGAACTGAATGGTATGGTGGTATTCAGGGGTAAAAAAGGGGTGGTCATTGAAAGAGGTGTGGTGTGTGACGACGGTACTTCAATGATTTCTTCGGTACATATCAGCATCAAACAATGGACGTGGTTAAAAGATTCCCGCAACTCCATCACCTGCAGCTTGTTGGCTCTGAAGTTTGAAGGTTTTTCTAATGCTGTAAGGGATGTCGAATTAACTATACACCATACTCCAAGACTACCTAATGTTGAATTGCATGATCAGAGAGCAAAGCTAAGTTTCAGAAAAACATTAAACACACTCGCCAGAAAAGAACTTTTTCGGATTCTACATACGAACTGCTTTGGGTGTGAAGTAGATCACCCAAGTCAGATTCGCCATTCGTGTCTTGCCATATCCGATGAATCAGTTAATGTCCATTTCGCAGAAGGCGTGAGAAACATTCATTTAAGCGATATCGTTAAACTTTTTGTGGAAGAGGCAGGAGTTGATAATTATTCCTACATGTCTGAAAGGAACTTTCCTATGTTACTAAACGAAGTGTACGACGAACTGGTGCGCACCTCTGAATATGTGCTAAATAAATGCTAATAGTGTTACTAAATAAATAGTGTTCTATATCTGATTGGTCGTCATTGTGATTTCTTAGTGTATAAGCTGTTTTATTGACTATTCGTTAACTGAATCGAGAAAAGTAAAATAATGATAAAAGACTATCTGAAAACTGTATATTGTAGTGCATCTTTCTCTTTAGTAAACTTAGATAATTTAGTGACTTTTCGATGAGATTTGGAAATTCCAAATAGAGCTATAATGGCAATCTGTTGAGGTTTGTAAAGTGTCAGCTTCTTTTGTAACGACCAACTGACAGATAACATGTTTATTCTTGAACACACGATTCATAGAAACAAAATGAACACATGCACACACATCCGATTCACAGTAGAAAACATGAAAACACGCAAACATACGCACACGCACCGCACGCACGCGCAAACATACAATTACAGAGACGAAACACGAAACAAGTATGTGACAAAATAGATATGAAGAAAAACTTAGTCAATTGCACTCATGTATGCATAGAGACATACACTTAAAAAGACATCCGTTGAATATGTATAATGCCATTCATCTCTTCATTTGAACTTGAATACTCAAATTTCAGTAGGAGTAAGTATTTTTCAACATGTTTGAATATTTTTTTGAGCATGCCTGTCTTACGTTTTCTGTCATATACCTCGTAACAAGAAAATAGTTTGAAATAAATGAATATAATTAAAAATTAATGTTATGGATAGTGATTTTTCTAGTACTGTTCATAGATTTCCCGTTACTAGTAAAGACATATTTTTGTCTTAGTTTTCAGGATTCCTGTACCCACTAGATGGTGCTGGTTAAATGCCCAAAACGCAGAAATCGCCTATTTACCGTTTTTTACTGTTGCATGTAACATCTACCTTCGAAATCTTTTAACATTTGTGCTCGAAATAAGAGTATATAGATATGAAGAAGCAGACACGATATATGTTTGAAAGAATAGCGGTTTGCCTTCACCTTGTACCAGCTCTTACAACTCTGCTAGCACTGATACTGGTAATTCACCAATAAATAACATCGCAGACCGCTAACGGTCCAACTCTTCTACCTCAGTCTCCTCCCCCAAACCTTCTGATCCAGGCCAACCTTCAGCTATTGATCTCGAACTGTAGGATTTATCACCTGTTTCCAACATGAGTGCTTTGTCCTGTGTGAGTAATCGATTTCACTCAAATTCACTCCATTGGAGCGATTTCACCCATGTTCAGAAAACTGAATATTTGAATCGCATACAACTGAAAAGTTACATGTAATATTCACATGCTTGCACAAAAAGTGAATGTTGCTGACTTGCATCGTCACTAGAAATGAACGTTGTTGTAAGAAATTAACACTCTAATACTTAAAAAATGAATACTTGGGGTTAAACTGTTGTTACTACTTGTATTCTCCTTGCTGTCTTTCTAGCTGGCACAGGGCGCTCTCTGTCGGGCTGTTTTGTATCTTAGCTGTTTTAAGGCGAACCGATGAATGAACCTTACGTTTTCTTTTAATGCGAGAATGCTGGGTAGGGTACTTTTCTTTCACTTTCCTATCGCTTCTCCTTTTCAATCTTACTTCTGCAATATTGATTGTCTTGATGAGTGTTTGAAGTGTGAAATATCCGTTGAAAGACTTAGCGCTTTACGCGTTAGGTCCGGAAAATGTTTGAAACGCAAAGTATTGTCTAACAGATCGGTTCTGGGAGCCCTCAGAATCGAGAAGCATTTAATACACACTAATAGAATTTACTGGAGTAATGCTACTTTCTGTAGGAAGTTTTATTTCAGATTTCCAAAGAAGTGAAACACAAATACATAGCATTATCAAAAAAAGTGTGCTTGCCGGAAAAACAACTTTCACACGAACATAGTACCACTTGTTCTGAGAATTCCACACTACTCTCAAAATATATATTCCCATGCAGGAAAAATAACTAATCCGATTCTTAGACATGAAAATGTGTGTGTTGGATTTCTGCATGTAGTGAAAAACACGAATACATATCATTGTCGAAAAAACGTGTGCTTGCAGCTAAAAATAACCACTTTCGCCCTCATACATGCAGTTTACTTACGCGCTTATTGAAACGTAGTAGGGAACTGTAGAAATACATACAGAACCCTGAAGAGAGCATGAGAGCGGATCCGAAAATATAGACATTCTTAGTGCAAATCTCTATTGATTGCATATAAGAATCTTAGTGAGTTCGAAATCAGTGCATCTTTAAAAATGGCTTGAAGCAACTCTTTGTCATAATGGTTACAGAATGCTTTCATACTATAGGTGCTCAGTAGAAAAACAACACTCATGTCTTACCATGGATCTCTAGGTTTCTTAGATCAGAAGCTGAGCGTGCTAACCTACTGTCAATGAGATAAATCTTTTAATCTGTTGGTTATCATAACTTATAACTGTATCGGGGGTAAAGTACTGTCCATTTCAGGCTATTGTGAGATTTTCATCGTAAAGAATTAGCAGATATATGGAAAAAATAATAATCTGACTCAGATGATGCTTGCGATTTACCTACTTTGGTCGTTTGGTTTATTAGAAAGTAAATATACACATATGGAAGATGAATCAGTGTTTGAGCAAGCTACTTTAATTATCTTGCGAGATGTATGAGAAAATGCAAAGAATTGATATTGAGAGTTTACGATTCTATGGGGAAACATGCGTCCGAAGATTAAACTATACAATGAGGTTATCTCTAAGATTGTATGACAGTGAAGTGAAGCAAACCAAAGTTTTGTGAAACACATCGGCTAAGAGGAGCATGTTTGTGTACAAGTCGTGATATTGGCCTAGGCTTTTTATGTCGAATTAATTTCATTACATGGATATAGTGTTCTTTCCCCTAGCGCTTCTCTGAGGACCGGCTCATAATACGTGCAATCTGAATTTTAAGCCCCCAAATAAGATTCCAGTTATATTTCATAACCTAAAGGACAGCCATCTACAAGGAATGATAAAAAACAAGAACATTAATTGCATTCCCAATAATATGGAACAATACACAGCATTCTCCCTCAGAGCTTTCAATTTCATAGATTCTTATCAATTTTTAAGTGTATCTCTTAAGAAGCTAATCTACCGACAGAAAAATTCCTTATTTTGAATTGCTGCATTTCAACATGTAACAGTAATTATTTAACTTATTCATTAGGGCATCCTCGAGGAAGATAAAGCACGGAGCGGTTCTCACAAGGAATTAGACATGATTCCGGCTTATCTGTTCCATAGGGCAGCGTGTGAGTTTATCCGTGACCTTTGTATGTCACCAGTTGGGCAGCTTGTTGCTGTGGTGTGTCTCCCTGCCATTTCAGCAGATCACATGACAATGATAGTAGGAGCTTTTGTTTTGTTGCTTCTTGTACGCTCTATGTGAGAACGGCGATTTTCGTGACAAAAGTGCAGAATTCTTTTACTGAGGCCCGATCACAACATATTTGTCAGAGCATAGTTAGGCGGATTTTTATGTAGCCGAAGAAGCTTTCTCATTTATGTTGTTCCATAGATATACTGATATAATCGTTGAAGTATTTGCTAAATTTTGACCATGAGTTCAGTTGCAAATAAAATTTCGGTGGATCAACTCATATAAGTTGAGAGGGTATGATCGTGTGATACTTAAATGTATTATTTTTAATAGTAGGTTAGTGTATTTGTTAAAAATTATTGTCTCCTACTCCGTTAGCATGCAATCGTGTTGGAACTAAAGTTTTTTACTCACTGTAAGCAGAAACGCAAGCGGAAACATATCAATTCTAATTTTAGCATGGCTTACTTTCTATAGCATTCTGCTCTGTACAGAAACTCTTTACAGAATTTACCCTATGAAAACAACTGACCTTGTAAAGCGTGTACTAACGTCGCAACGCGAATTTCATCAGCGTGATGAGGCACACGTTCGCTGGTAAACGCTGGAAAAGACGATTTTTAAAAACTGTAGATTTTTAAAAATAATGATTACTCCCATAGCTGATTTTTCTTTGGAGGAAGAAATTGTTATCTTACTGAGTAGCGTTACTTCCTATGAAAGAGTTTGTATCATGTACTGAGGATACAGCAGCAAAAAGTATTAGGAATAAAACCATGTCGCGTAACGGATATACTTACGGAGAGTAATTAATTGAGACATGGCAGAGATAAGAATTTTAAACCACTTTATCGTTCCAAAACAAGTCCTGACGTGGAAAGTGCAGAAACACAGATATCTGATGGCTACATCTTTCAACCCTATGGAGACTAAACAACAGAGGTGCAACACTAGGAGATTTAGGGGCGAGTAATTTCAAAATGGTTTGTCTTCTTCTAAAGGGGTAAACAAATAACTGACCTATCATAAATGGGATGTTTCGATGAGAGGATGGAAAACATTGTTTCCATATCCTGTGATGGCCTGAAACGAAAGGAGATTGAAATGAGGTAGACAATATGGGTTTAGTCAGAGGGGCTGTCATCTGTCTCTGGACTTGGAAAAATTCCGAGTCTGAAAACTACGATCAAGAGGGCCAGTGGGTTTTCACGTTGTAAGACATCACGTCTGATATGGAAGTAAAGGGATATCGACAGTGCAGGGGGTGATAAAAGATTCCTCCATCAATAAAACGTGGTAACCAAGGAACGAGAGTTTGTGATCGGTAAGGGGGGAGTTTAAAAAAGGGGTGGAACTTTTGATAAGGGGGGTTTAATAAAGGGGATGGAACTTTTGATAAGGGTTTTTTTTTTAATGAGGGGATTAAAAAATTGGAAAATTACGACTAAAATTGAAGGCTTTTTCTAAAAATAGCACTCATCATATACACTAGAGGGCGCCACGGGTTTTTAATAAAGGGGGCGGAATTTTGATAAGAGAGTTTTTTAATGAGATGGAGTCAAAAATTGGAAAAATTACGACTAAAATTGAGGGCTTTTCTAAAAATAGTACTTATCTTATACACTAGATGGCGCCACGGGTTTTTAATGAAAGGGGAAGGAATTTTTAATAAATTTTTTTTTAATAAAGGGGGATTAATTAATTTTCAATTACTTTTAATTAATTATTAATTATGAATTATGAATATTAATAAGGGCGTGGTCGTTGACGTCATAGGGGGAAAGCACTAGTGGGGGTACGCTATTCTGTGACTAAACTACTTCAGGGCTTCTAAACTTTCCACCAGACTTTAATCTGTCCAAATTATTTGAAATTATTATATTCAACAGCAATTTCAAGTTCCATTTCGCTTGTGAAAAACGTAGCCAAAGAAATCTACTAAATATTGCTTTTGAGTTAGCAAAAATATAAAATTTAGTATTTTGAATATTAAAGATACATCAGTAAAACTCACAAAAATTCGAATAGAATCATATTTTTCGTATTTATTACCTTTGAAATATTCATATATTCACAAATAATTTAATCTGAAATATGCAAACATATCATCGTACTTTAAAATATTTAGCCGGAGAGTAATTATCAGATCACATTATGAAAGCATTTTATGTAAAGAATTTTAGATTATTACGGATCAATACATTAGGACCATCAACTGCAATCAATATTAAATGACCATGCGTTGTTATATATAAGATAAACACCGAAGAGCCAAAACATTATGGCCACCTGCCTATCAAATGTTGGTCCTCCACATGCCGACAAAAACAGATCTTACCCAGCGAGGCATGGACGCTACGAGATTTCTAAAGGTATCTTGTGATATCTGGTACCAATACCTTACCAGCAGATCTTTTAACTCCTGTTAGTTACGTGGTTGAATCGCTGCAGATCGGATATGCTGTTTCAAAACAAACCATAGATACTCGATTCGATTGATGTCTGGGGAATTTGAAGGCCAGGGCAATACCTGGAAGTATTCCTCATGTTCGGCGAACCATTCTCGAACAGTCCGGGCAGTGTGGCATGGCGCATTATCCTGCTGAAAGAAGGCACTATTAGAAGGGAATACCGCTCCCATGAAATGATGTGCCTGGTCTTCAACGATGTTTTGGTAGGTGAGAGCCGTAGTCGGCCCACAGCTTGCCGGCGGTCCATGGTTTTTCCCTCCTTAGACCACTTTTTGAAAGTACTAGCCACGGCTGACCTCAGCACCCAACAAGCCTTCCCTTCTCGGAATGCTCTGACTGAGTCATCTGGCCATTACAATTTGGCCTTTGTGAAACCCACTTAATACCCCTTCCTTTCCCATCTGAAGAACAAGAATAACACTGATTAACAGAGCTCAGTCACCACCACCACCACCACCACCACCACCACCACCACCACCACCACCACCATCATCATCATCATCATCATCATCATCATCATCATCATCATCATCATCATCATCATCATCATCAAGCAGCCATGGGCTACGGAGGTCCAACCAGACCATGCAATTTAGTTCTCCAAGCAAGTCTATCCTGAGCTACATCTACTGCATCTGGCCACTGCACACCAATTCCAACAAGGTCCTGTTTGACATTGTCTGCCCACTGCATCCTAGGTCTCCCCTTCTTTCTGAGACCTTTAGGCACACTGTTCATAACCCTTTCGCCAATCTATAATTATCCATATGGGCAACATGGCCAAACCAACGTAGTCTCTCTCTGCACAATATGCTGCTTAAAGGAGATTGCAAACTCCTTTGCCTAACCTCATCATTAGTTGCAAACTTGAACCACCTAATACCCAAGATACTGCGCAAGCATCTGGAATCAAAAGCATCTAGTTTCCTGTTATCTTGTTTACAAAGTGCCCAGGTTTCACTACCATAACTAACCCTAGAAAGAACCAAACTGTTATACAGTCTAATTTTAGTCTTTAGGTGTATATGCCTATTTCTCCACACTCTGCATAGATTCTTAAAAGTCCCGACAGCAATCCCTATTCGTCTGTTAATCTCATGCCGCACATCACCATTATCTGTTACATAGCTCCCAAGATAATTAAACTGTGACACCTGCTCAAGACTGCAACCATTCAGATTAACTGAATCACATCCTGCCTGACCAATTTTCATCACTTTAGTTTTCTCTCTGTTTATAACCAAACCTACTCTACTACCAGTTTCATTAACAGCCCTAATGAAAGAGTTCATCTCATCAACATCATTTGCCAAAAGGTCTAAATCATCAGCATAATTTAAATCAGAAATTTTCGTATCTGCAGTCCATTTAAGGCCAAAATCTTTCCCTCGAAGTGAATTTCCCATAACATAATCTATAACCAAGCTAAAGAGAAAAGGAGACAAAATGCACCCTTGTCGAACACCAGAAGTAATGCTAAACCAATTGCTACAAGCCTTACCAACTCTCACACACGACACGGTGTTATTATAGAGAGTTTTCATTATGTTAACTAACTTGTCAGGTATACCATATGATCTCACAATCAACCACAAATTATGAGGATCAACAGAGTTGAAAGCCTTTTTGAAATCAACAAAGTTAGCAACCAAAGGTTTCTGAAACTCTAAACATTTCTCAAGAATCTGCCTAAGTGAAAATATCTGATTCACACATCCCCTACCACTTCTGAATCCACATTGCTCATCACGCAATTGACTGTCAACCAGATTCTTAATTCTATTAAGCACAATCATGGAAAGAACTTTATCTGGAACAGAGAGTAGGCTGATACCCCTATAGTTATCACAAGAACTGCGATCACCTTTTTTGAAAATAGGGATAACAATAGCTCTGGTAAAATCCTTAGGAACCATTCCTTTATCATAAAAGATATTCAGAATTTCAGTCATCCAAGTGGTAACCGAAACATTCCTAGCTCTAAACATTTCTGTAGTAATTTCATCTACCCCTGGGGATTTATGCAGTTCAAGTTTAGAAACAGCCAAAATAACTTCAGATTGTGTTATAGGGCCAATATTAAAGCCACCAATGCATATATCATCATTGCAAACAATGGGAATAGAACTAACCACATTGTTCAGAATATCATTGAAATGCTCAGCCCTCCTAGCCAAGACAGAATCCTCCCCTTCTATAACCTTACCTTGTTTATACTTCAATCCCTGTATACCTGTCCGTTTTCTACCACACAAAACATTAACTATTTGGTACAGCTCTCTGCTGTTGTGCTGTCTAACTGCTTCCTCGGCTTTGTCAGACAAACCATCAAGCCAAAGATTCTTATGAGCAGTTAACTGATCTTTTACACGTTTATTAAGTTCTCTGTAAATCTTTCTATTAGGAGTAGTAGGGTATTGATTAAGGACATTCCTGCCGTTCTTTCTTTCCGAAATAAGATCAAGTGCCTTATCACTCAGATAATTCTGTCTCTACTGCTCCTTTTTTCCTAAAATAGTACTGTTAGTGTCCAAAAAAGCCTGTTTAAAATTATCCCATTCTTCCTCAACTTCAGTAGTAAGCATACCATGACTGTCATAATGACTAAGTAACCTATCATGGTAAGCTTTAGTTTATAACTGGGTCTTTCAGAGCTTCAGAATTAAAAGTAAAATTTTTAACCCTAGCACAACACTTTTTAAGTTTAAGTTGCAAGACACTTTTAACAAGGTAATGGTCAGATTCAATTTCAGCTCCCCTATTTGTCCTGGTATTCCAAACACAACTAGCCCATTTGTTGTTAATTAATATATAATCAATCATATTCTTATGCAGCCCATCGGGTGAAACCCATGTGTACTTATGTATGTTGCGGTGTTTGTAATAAGTGTTAGTTATTCTGAATCCATTTAGTTTACTTACCTGTAGGAGACGTTGCCCATTGCCATTACAGCTACCAATACCAAAAGGGCCTATTACTCCTTCCGAAAGGTCAGAGTCAGTACCAACTTTGGTATTGAAGTCACCTAGAACAAGGGTAATATATCCTTTCCTGACAGAATTCAAAATATCATGAAGTTGTCCATAAAACCTATCCTTCTCATCCTCATCGGCATCCTCAGTGGAGGCATAACAGCAGATAACATTCAAGTCGTTAACGCTTGTCTGAAATTTTGCTGTAAGAAACCTTTCATTAATGCACTCATATTCTAGAAGAGCATCACTAGCGTGTCTGCTGAGCCCACGCCTTGGTGATGCTTATTGTCGTCCCTCCCTGAAAAGAGAAATTTAAGATTGTTTTTAAGAATCTGACCTTTATCTGTTCATCTGGTCTCTTGCAAGCCGAGAATATCTAAACTATAATGGTGGAATTCTTGTGTGAGGACATCAAGAGAATAAGCTCTGTGCAGAGTCCTCACATTCCAACTACCTATGGAGAGAAAATGGTTAGTGGGATGTTTAAAGAAACTATGTTTATTGAGAGAGGGAATGCCGACAATATCAAACAGCCCCCTAATCGCAGACATGGGGCAAAGACCCGTTCCCTCACCACTAAAGGCTGAAGCCATCTACACTGGAAGACTTTCTCCAATGTAGAATTTGATGATGCCAGTAGAAGTAAATAGTTCGGGTGCCTGTGATGACCTCTGCTCAGGATTAACCACTAGCTGATAAACATATCCTATGAATCTATTCACTTGGGGCTGTCAACTCATAAACAAAGAAAATCGCAGCGGAAGATTATCCCTCCACAGAAGGTCACCAGTGCAGAAAATTCAGAATCCATAATCAAGCTCAGAGCCTTATTTCAGTCCAGTTTAGTAGGTTTATATGGTCAGCACCAGGATCCTGTGTGGTTGACCACTCCTCAGCAGGGTAGAAAAAAAAGAGACGTAGCCATAATTGTCCAGATCAGTAGGCCACACTGATCTGGCAGCCCTCCCCTTCCGGTCACTTCCACAAGAGAGTATCTCTTTTGAAAGGAACTAACGGTCTGCAGCACGAGAAGGCGGGGTCGAACATTAGGTGCTAGGCCTGGCCGGTTTTATGCATCATCACAGGGGATTGGTGCATAGCTCTCCTTCCAGTGACTGCCTAGCTACCATTTACAGACCAGAGCTCAGTATCAGGTGTTATTTATACCGTTTCATGACCTTCACATGCGACGTTGTTTAGCTGCAGTTGCTTCGATTTGCATAAAGACCCGCTGGTCAAAATGTTTTGGCTCTTCGACGTATAACGAATATGCGTAATATATCTTTATAAAGTGCGTTGCATTGAAACAGCACTAGAAATTACAATTTGGCTTTACGTTCAGTTTAACACACTAATAAAAAAGAATCTGAAATACTTACATTTCAATAACTTGCAAAAAAGCAGCTTCCAACAGGATTGTCTTATCCTCTTTATGCACCTTGAACATTTAAATGGAAATATCCAAAAATGATTCTTCATTAAAATAACAAACAATATCTGTCTCGAAGGTGGAGCAGACAATGGGCTTTCAAATATAATGCTACTATTGCAATTGATCGTCTGTAGGCGAAAAGCGCAAGCCCATGGCATTGACGTCACGTCACGTGATATGCAGCTTGGAACAGGTTGGGTTGTTTTACTTCTGAGCGGCACTTTTTTGCACACCATGGGCTAAATGGCCAGGTCACAAGTACCCCGAAGGGGAGGAAACCCACTGAGACAGATGGTAGCTTCCTGTCAAGGTCACCCAGCGTGTTCTTTAACGGGCGCAGGGTATGGATTTACCGCACACGAGATCACAGCTTAACGTCCTATCCGATTGACGGCGGCCTTTCCAAGTCCATCGGTGTCTGCTATTGACCGTGGGCAAGGGGGGGAGTTTTGTGGAGATAAATCTCAACGCTGATCCAGCTGGGACTCGAACCTGGGAACTGCAGATTACAAGCCTAGCGTGCTACCCTTGGAACAGGCCTGGTTAATCTAACGCTTAGGGCTTGGCTGCCGAAGAACTCCTGAATTTTGTGAATAACTTTCATAATTCTAGAGGTCATTTCAACTTCAACCATAGGGTCCCTAAATGTTGTTCCGCTTAGGGCCCCTGGACCTCTAACTCCGCTAACCGCTTCGCGAAGCTTTCAATACACTGAAAACTTGTCATTATTTTTTAAGTAATTTTCCAAATACATTATCGAATTCACACATAAGTTTCTCCCTTGTTATCGAGTGTTGCATTAAGAATTCAAGTCTTTACCTGTAAAAGAATCTGAATTTGAACCTCGAGCTAGATTTTATCTCCAATTTTACAGTTCATCCCTTTAAATTAAAATTTTACACTTTTCTGTCCTCCCCTTGTAACTGATCGGTGTGAGTGGCTGATAAGGGATCACGTTAATTGTAACTACGATGCAGAAATGGCAGAGCCCGGGTCGTAGATCTCGGCAAAAATTCGAAATTTGACCTCAGACGCGTCTTTCTAGGTTAAATAGAGGTCAAACTTTGACCTACAAGTGCTAGAAACGTAAAAATTGATGTCTAGAAGTATTTCGGGTTGTACAATTCAGAAACGTTGTGAAAGTTCAGGTCCGCCAGGTCCTATGAGGTCAGAGATCAAACTTCGATTTATTAGTGCTAGAGAGCTAAAAATGATGCATAGAGGTATTTCGGATTTTAGAAATGTTAGGAAATTTCAGATCTGATGTCGCTTTCAAGGTCAAATAGGGGTCGGAGTGCCGGTCGAGAAATAAAGAGGCGCCGATTTATTTCTGGATTTTAAAAGCCAAGCTGTCGAGACAGCCATCGTCAAATTTTCGTGAGCTATGAATCAACATTTCCTGTTACACGTACAATGTTCTAAGGAGATCTCACGGATTTCTTTCTCCAAAAACGCACTCTCGTTTTTGTCCAGCACAGCATCAGACTGTTCGAACGTGATCACTAAGCTCATAATTGTTGAAATGCTTTTCCCGTCTCTGCAGTGAAATTCCATTTTAAACTCATACTGCATCGTATTAGCATTGCCGGTTTGATAAAACTTTTTCATCCGAAACGCTGTTCAGTAGTCTATGCCATCTTGACTATAGCTACTTACAGAAGTTCGTGTTCGGGGACAGCGAAACTTCCTATCGAAAAAAAAAAATGTTAAGTGTTCTAATGACACAGATTCATTACTTTCAGCGTAATACATCAATAAATAGCGGCATTTAAAAGTACCGTGGCTCTTTTGATAGCCCTAAATGCATATACTCCTCATGCATTCTTTAATCACTAATTCCTTATGTGTTTTACTATCGTTATGTTAAACCAGCTCAAACAGTACTTATGTTGGAAGACCAAGGATATTTATATATTAGTTTGGTTGTTTTAACTCTTAGCGGCAATTTTTCACATCCAAATGGCTAAATGGCCAGTTTACAAGGATACCAAGACCTCAGAGTTGGTAAGGGATCCATTGCTTAGCGGTTAGGTGACTAATAGAAGCATTCTGTCAAGGTCCTGCAGCATGTTCTTTAACGTGCACAGGGTCTCGCACGCACACGGCGAATAAATATCCCTTCCACTGGACGGCGGTCTTTCCAAGCCCGACGGTATCCTCTTTCTTGCAGAGAGGAGTCACAGTTCGGATTCGAACCTAGAAACAGCAGCTCGAACTTAGTCCCCTACCGACTAAGCCAATTCCCTTCTCACACTATATAAAATAATAGTGTGATAATAACGTTATGAAGAACTGGTAAAGTGTCGGTTTTATTTAAGGAAAACCCTAAAATATTAAGGTTTTTCCTTAATAATTTAGGCTATTAATATATTAAGGCTATTAAAATATAACAAAATAAATTAATAAATAGATAGATACCCCTCAAGCAGCTGCTTTCTACAGTGGTCTGACAGCAGCCTATTTGTTTAAACGCTTCCAATATATAGAATAATAATAATAATGAATGCATGAGGAGTACATGCATTCATACCCTGGTAGAAGGTCTGTGAGGAAAGCGGGACCTCAGCAGAAAAACAACACGAAATCCATGGTTTACCCGGGGTTCGAACCAGGTTCCTTTAATCAGTAGCCAAGGACGCTAACAGTGATTTAAATATTTGGAATTAAAGTTTATAAATGATTCTTTAGCAGTTTAGAAAGAGCATATTAAATCAAAGAGCAAAAAAATTATAGTTAATAACTAGTTTATTTACTCAAAATCTATATATCTTTTAATAATTATATATTTTAAAATTCTCTCTACTAAAGATGCCATGCTATTTCTAACCATAAACTACTTGTTTTTAAACTCATAGCCTTGACATTTCCAATTTCATCTTTTCGTTTTATTTCTTTCCTTTAGGTTTTACCATTGATGAAAAAGTGATTCAATTGGCTGAGAAAAGCGGATCACAATAGCGACTAATTACAAGCAAACATAAGAAACAATTGGTAAAGCGGTGCATTTTGCCGTTTCTGAAATAAAAAAAACACAATTAACGTCAACTAACAAAAGTAACAGAATTTTCTCTGCTCCATTTTACCTATCGAAAGATGTTTCCAGCTCTAATTCAGTTGCACTAAAAATGTTTGGATTTAGATTCATAAGCGTAATTTGATGAACATTTTAAAACTTTTTGCGCGCATAGAATGAGAATTTGAGAAACCTAGTCAGCAAAATTTCTTCTCATTTTTTAACTAACTTTACTATATCTGCAGTAGACATTTTTGGAAAGAAAAAATATACAGCTGATAGAGCACTTTTTATTATCTTTCAAAATATGCTTTTGTATAGAAACAGTTTTGGGAAAAATATTTATTCAATCTTCATGCGTCACTGCAATGATTTTTCTTTTTGGAGAATTTCTTCACTCGAGTACAAAAAAGTTTATAATTTCATGTTATGTAAATATAAATAATCTGTCCGTTTGTAAGCCAGAAAACTATTTGTTTCTGTTTCGAAAAGTAAGGATTTCTGGGAGAGCGTATGCAGAAAATATCCTTTAGTCGTGTTTTTAGTGTTAAGAATTAATGACTGTATTATGAAAGTGTATATATGTCAATACGTTTAAAACTATGCATTTAGTTTTAGTGTCCTCTTTTGCATTTGCAATTTTTCCAGTAGGATGTAGAACGGCGGAAAACAAAAATATAAAAAAAAGCTAAATAAAACGATGTTAGGAGCACCTTTTGCATTTTCGGAAAGCTTCTAAGAGATTATAAACGAAATTAATGGAATATAATTTCCATAATTATCAAACAAATTACGTGACGCAATGGATGCAAATGCGAGGTTTTTAGAAGACGAATCTGAAAGCATATGTATCGATAACACTGAAACAGAAGCCAAATCTAATGACGAAGCTGAAATAATTGATTACGTCTTAAATGAAACAGATTCGCAATCAGAAGGGAAACAAATCTTCAGTTTTAAGAGCTACAAAGAAGGAAATCACTCAACGCCATTCAGCAAGTGTCAGTCAAAACCCAAAGAACAACATTATCACGAATTGTTCGTGGAAAATATCAGAGAAGACTTCAACTCCTTTGATCTTCACAAAACTTCGAGAAGTTCGGATCCATCGTCAGCGCCGAGATGAAAATTAACGAAAAAGTAAAATCTGAACGTTTCGGATACGTATACTTCGAAAGTTGCGCAAGTGCCCGAGTGGCAACAAAAGAAATGAACGGAATGGAATTGAAGGGGGGAAAAATCTATGTTGGACGAACACTGACGAAAACTGAAATCATCAGTTCTCAACCTACGAATAAGAAAATGAAGGAGTTGACGGATTTGAAGAACACGCCACAGAATTTACATAACGGCACTAAAGTTTGCGTGGAAAATCTTAACGAAAGTATAGACGACGAAGGATTGAGAGAATTATTTCAGACTTTCGGTAAAATAAAGAATGCGATGGTGATGGCAGATATAAAAGGAAAGTCTGAAAAGTTTGAAATAGTACAATTTAGTGAGCCAGAAGAGGCTACACTAGCAATCGCAAAGAAAAATGTATATACCTTCAAGCCAAAAGGATAATCGCTTCAAGTCCACCGTATTCAGGGTAAACGTGCAAGTAAAATGATTTATAATCAGAAGAAAATCCAATGCAAAATTAGTAAAATAAATCAAAAAGAGAAGATGACTCTATCTTTCTATCAAGAGGACGACTCGATGTGTTCTTCTAATTGCAGCTCATGTACAGAAGCTTTTTATGTTTCTGCTGCGCTTGAGTTCGATGATTCTTGCAAAGAAAGTGACTTATCAAAAATCTCGGCACTAGTCTTAGATACTCTTGAAACTAAACAGAAAATAACTGCTAACCCTGAAGGTTTGAATAGCTTTGTTGACAGCAAGATAGAGGTAGAATCTAGGAGCCTGTCTGTCACCTGCCCAGGTTTCATGTTTTCGCATGTGATGCCGTATTTATCACCTCAACCTTTGTGTTCAGATGAAACTGATACCTCTGCAGTTCAGGTGAACAATATCGTCTTGACACAGAAGATTCCTATTCTAACAGGGAATGCAATCCTAAATAAAGCATACCTCTTGCAGCCTCCACTTCCTCCAACCTTAGTGAATAGCTTTTCTCCGAAGGAAATTCTTCCAACATTCGCAACTCCTACACAAAGGCACTGGTACCCTCAAAGTGTACCCTTTGCAATTCTGCCTCCAGCAGAATTGCAAATTCTCCCCTTCTGTCAGAGTCCATCAAGGGACAGATCTGTTTTATATCAGCTGGAGGCAGAGAGAACCAATAAAACAATTAATGATTCTGCTTCTTTCCAGACTGCAAATGAACTCGAGAGTGGCAATAAATTTTCTAGATATGAATTGTCTGCTTCCAATGTTCATGAAGATGCAAAAAAGCAGCTGAAGAAAGAACTGATGGCGAACGTTGAATATGATGGACTATATTCATACACTTCACTAAGTCAAAGGAATGAGTTGATGAAGCGAGAGAAACAAAATCAGAAACGAGGAGAATGTAAAAAAAGGAAACGAGCTTTAAGGGCTAAAGTGTATGGCATAGGGATCGGAAGAAATTATGAAGAAGAAGATCGGAAGAGGATCATGAAGGAAATCGGAAGAAAGAATATCAGAAGAGGATTGGAAGAGGATCAAGAAGAGGCTCGAAAGAATGAAGAAGAAGAAAAGCGCAAAGAGAAAACAATTACGAAGAGCAACAAACTTAGGAAGAAAAGAAGAACAGGAAGAAGTAGCTCAATTCCAAATCAGTGTCTCGATGCAGTGTTTAAAATATTAAAGACTGCAACTGAAGTCGAAAAAAATAATTATTTACATCCAGTATACGTAAAGATATTTCCAACAGTTCTTCAAGTAGACACTGATGAAAAAGACAGCTGTACACGGATAGGAAAATACGAAAATTTTAGCTCTTTAAAATCAACAGGTTTAGACATAAAGCAAGAAAACACTGTTTTAGTGATAATGCAAGAAAACGCTGCATTAGACATTAAACAAGAAAACGTTGCTTTAGTCATAAGGCAGGAAAACGAAGATTTAGACATTAAGAAAGAAAACACTATCTAGCCTTGGAGCAAAAAAAAACTGCTTTAGATATAGGGCAAGAAAACACTGCTTTAGATATAGGGCAAGAAAACACTGCTTTAGATATAGGGCAAGAAAACACTGCTTTATACATTAAGCACGAAAACACTGCCTTAAATATAAAGGAAGAAAACACTGTTCTAGACATAACGCAAAGCAACACTGCCTTAAACACAAGAGAAGAAAATATTGCTCTAGACATAATGCAATAAAACGTGTCTCTAGATATAAAGCAAGAAAACGCTGCTTTAAGCATAGGGCAAGAAAATACTGCTTTAGATATGATGCAAGGAAACACTGCCTTAAACATAAAAGAAGGAAACATTGCTCTAGACACAATGCAAGAAAATTCGCCTCTAGATATAAAGGAAGAAAACGCTGCTTCAGATACAAGGCAAGAAAACTTTGTTTTAGACATATTGCAAGGGAACACTGTCTTAAACATAAAAGAAGAAAACATTGCTCTAGACACAATGCAAAAAAATTCACCTCTAGATACAGGGCAAGAAAACACTGCTTTAGATATAATGCAAGGAAACACTGCCTTAAACATAAAAGAAGAAAACATTTCTCTAGATACAATGCAAGAAAACTCGTCTCTAGATATAAAGCAAGAAAATGCTGCTTGAGATACAGAGCAAGAAAACACTGCTGTAGACATAATGCAATGAAACAGTGCCTTAAACATAAAAGAAGAAAACTTTGCTCTAGACACAATGAAGAAAACTCGTCTTTAGATATAGAGCAAGAAAATGCTGCTCTAGATACAGGGCAAGAAAGCACTACTTTAAAAACATAAAAGAAAACTCGTCTCTAGATATCATCATCATCATCATCATCCTCAAGCAGCCATGGGCTACGGAGGTCCAAGCAGACCGCGCAGTTTAATTCTCCAAGCATATCTGTCCTGAGCAACATCTGCTGCATCCGGCCACTGCACACCAATTCTAACAAGGTCCTGTTTGACATTGTCTGCCCACCGCATCCTAGGTCTCCCCCTCCTTCTGAGGCCTCTAGCACACTGTTCATAACCCTATTCGCCAATCTATAATTACCCATACCGGCAACATGGCCAAACCAGCGGAGTCTCTCTCTGCACAATATGCTGCTTAAAGGAGGTTGCAGACTCCTTTGCCTAACCTCATCATTAGTTACAAAGTTGAACCACCTAACACCCAAGATACTGCGTAAGCATCGAGAATCAAAAGCATCAAGTTTCCTGTTATCTTGTTTACAAAGTGTCCAAGTTTCACTACCATAACTAACCCTAGAAAGAACCAAACTATTATACAGTCTAATTTTAGTCTTTATGTGTATACGCCTATTTCTCCATAATCCCCATAGATTCTTAAAAGTCCCGGCAGCAATACCTATTCGTCTGTTAATCTCATGCCGCACATCACCAGTATCAGTTACATAGCTCCCAAGGTAATTAAACTGTGACACCTGCTCAAGACTGCAACCATTCAGATGAACTGAATCACAAACTGCCTGACCAATTTTCATCACTTTAGTTTTTTCTATGTTTATAACCAAACCTACTCTACTACCAGTCTCATCAACAGCTCGAATGAAAGAGTTCATCTCATCAACATCATTTGCCAAAAGGGCTAAATCATCAGCATAATCTAAATCAGAAATTTTCGTATCTCCAGCCCATTTAAGGCCAAAATCTTTCCCTTGAAGTGAATTTCGCATAACATAATCAACAACCAAACTAAAGAGAAAAGGAGACAAAATGCACCCTTGTCGAACTCCAGAAGTAATGCTAAACCAATTGCTACAAGACTTACCAACTCTCACGCATGACTCAGTCTTATTATAGTGAGCTTTCATTATGTTAACTAACTTGTCTGGTATACCATATGATTTCACAATCAACCACAAATTATGATGATCAAGAGAGTCGAAAGCCTTTTTGAAATCAGCAAAGCTAGCAACCAAAGGTTTCTGAAACTCTAAACATTTCTCAAGAATCTGGCTAAGTGAAAATATCTGATCTACACATCCCCTACCACTTCTGAATCCACATTGCTCATCACGCAATTGCCTGTCAACCAGATTCTTAATTCTATTAAGCACAATCATGGACAGAACTTTACCTGGAACAGAGAGTAGGCTGATACCCCTATAGTTATCACAAGAACTGCGATCACCTTTTTTGAAAATAGGGATAATAATAGCTCTGGTAAAATCTTTAGGAACCATGCCTTTATCATAAAAGTTATTCAAAATTTCAGTCATCCAAATGGTAACCGAAACATTCCCAGCTCTGAGCATTTCTGTAGTAATTTCATTTACCCCTGGGGATTTATGAAGTTGAAGTTTAGAGATAGCCAAAATAACTTCAGATTGTGTTATAGGGCCAACATTAAAGCCACCAATGCATCTATCATCATTACAAACAATGGGAGTAGAACTAACCACATTGTTTAGAACATCACTGAAATGCTCAGCCCACCTAGCCATGACAGAATCCTCACCTCCTATAACCTTACCTTGTTTATTCTGCAATCCTTGTATGCCTGTCCGTTTTCTACCACATAAAACATTAACTATCTGGTACAGCTCTCTGCTGTTGTGCTGCCTAACTGCTTCCTCAGCTTTGCCAGCCAAACCATCAAGCCAAAGATTCTTATCAGTAGCTAACTGATCCTTTACACGTTTATTAAGCTCTCTGTAATCCTTTCTATTAGGACTAGTAGGGTACTGATTAAGGACATTCCTGCAGTTCCTTCTTTCTGAAATAAGATCAAGTGCCTTATCACTTAAATAATTCTTCTTCCTCTGCTCCTTTTTTCGTAAAACAGTACTGTTAGTTTCCAAAAAAGCCTGTTTAAAATGGCCCCATTCTTCCTCAACTTCAGTATTAAGCACACCATGACTGTCATAATGACTAAGTAACCTATCATGGTAAGTTTTAGCTATAACTTGGTCTTTCAGAGCTTCAGTATTAAAGGTAAATGTTTTAAGCCTAGCACAACACTTTTTAAGTTTAAGTTGCAAGACACTTTTAACAAGGTAATGGTCAGATCCAATTTCAGCTCCCCTACATGCCCTTGTATTTCTAACAGAACTAGCCCATTTGCTGTTAATTAATATACAGGGTGAATCTGAAAAAGTGGCCAAACTTTACGGGGTGGTAGAACGCAGCTATTCGAGCAATATTCGTCACAGAATGTGTGGTCGGAACGCAAGCGGTGAGAAGTTAAAAGGTAGTTTTCCACTGTCACATTTAAAGAATGAACACAAGAAGGAGAGGAGATACTTCAGAAAACATTTTATTAACAGGAATGTAATTGAGGTACATGCTCAAAGAAATTGCTGAAAAGAGCCATTTCCGCCATTTCGTGGTTAGTATAACCAGCCATCCTCTCGGCAATCCACGGTAGAAATGCCGTTGGGTGCGAGGACCGAACCTTTTATACCATTTCCAACGCCACCTAGCGGCTCGCCGTTTGCGTTCCGCCCATACTTCCTATGACGAATATTGCTCGTATAGATGCGTTCTACCACCCCGTAAAGTTTTGCCCAATTTTTCAGATTCATCCTGTATAATCAATCATATTCCTATACAGCCCATCAGGTGAAACCCTTGTGTATTTATGTATGTCGCGGTGTTTGTAATATGTGTTAGTTATTCTAAAACCATTGAGTTTACTTACCTGTAGGAGACGTTGCCCATTGCCATTGCAGCTACCAATAAAAAAAGGGCCTATCACTCCTCCCCAAAGGTTAGAGTCAGTACCAACTTTGGCATTGAAGTCACCTAGAACAAAGGTGATATCTCCTTTCATGACAGAATTCAAAATATCCTGAAGTTGTCCGTAAAACCTATCCTTCTCATCCTCATCAGCATCCTCAGTGGGGGCATAACAGCAGATAACATTCAAGTCTTTAACGCTTGTCTGAAATTTTGCTGTAAGAAACCTTTCATTAATGCACTCATATCCTAGAAGAGCATCACTAGCATGTCTGCTGAGCAGCAGACCCACGCTTTGGTGATGCTTTCCATCCTCCCTCCCTGTAAAGAGAAATTTAAAGTTATTTTTAAGTATCTCACCTTTACCTGTCCATCTGGTCTCTTGCAAGCCTTGAATATCTAGGTTATAGCGCTGGAATTCCTGCATGAGGACATAAAGAGAATAATTTCTATGTAATGTCCTCACGTTCCACGTTCCTGCAGAGAGGAAATGATTAGTAGGATTTTTAAAGAAATCAGGTTTATTGAGATTGGTAGGGCCAACAATATCAAACAGCCCCCTGATCGCAGGCATGGGGCAAAGACCTGTTCCTCCTCTGCTAAGGGCTGAAGTCACCGATGCTGGTAGGAACTTCAGGCACCACCTTTTCAAGTGGACTTTTTCAAGAGCCACATGGCATGCCTGAGACACATTACTCCAGTTTAGGCTTGACGATGCCCAAGTAGCTAAGTAAGGTTCAGGTACCTGCGATGGCCTCTGATTAGGATTATCCACCAGCTGATATAAGGTATCCCATGCCTCTGTTCACTTAGAGCTGACAACCCAGAAGCAAACAGAAAACACAGCGGCAGACTCTCTCTCAACAGAGGCCCACCAGTGTAGCAAGTCCAGGATCAATAATCAAGCTCAAATCCATAAACAAGTCCAATCTAGTAGGTATAAATGGTTAGCACCAGGACCCTGTGAAGTTGACCACTCCTCAGCAGGGTTGAAAAAAAAAAGTGGCCATAGATGACCAGATCAGTAGGTCATACTGAACTGGCAGCCCTCCCCTTCCGTTCCCTTCCAAAAGAGAATATCTCTTTTGAAAGGTACTAACGGCCTGCACCAGAAAATGCTGCTTCAGATATAAGGCAAGAAAACACTGCTTTAGACATAATGCAAGGAAACACTGCCTTAAACTTAAAAGAAGAAACCATTGCTCTAGACACAATGCAAGAAAACTCGTCTCTAGATATAAAGCAAGAAAATGCTGCTTTACATATAGGGCAAGAAAACGCTGCTTTAGACATAAAAGCAAAAAATGCTGCTTTAGACAAAAATCAAGAAAACCTTACTCAAGAAAACACGGTTCTAGGTATAAAGCAAGAAAACGCTGTCTTGCACATAAAGGAAGAAAATACTGCTCTAGACATAACATAAGAAAACGCGGCTCTAGATATAAAGCGACAAAATGTTGCTTTAGACATAAAGCAAGAAAAGCTGCTCTAGACCCCAAAAAAAGACTGCTTTAGACTTAGAGCAAGAAAACACTGCTCTAGAATAAAATAAGAAAACATTGTGTCCAGTGAGGATGGCGAGTTCGAAGTAAAATCAGCATATTGTTGCGAGGAAAATGTTTTCATAAAAAGTACAAAAGATACGAATGATGCTTATTAGAAAGCACAATACTCAAGTGAGAAAATAAGGCGATAGTCCTGAAATTAACCTTTCAAAAGATTCTAAACATCTTAGTAATGGTCAAAGCGATCAAGAGTTGGAAAAAAATTCGGCATTAACAGCAGAAGCCCAATTAGAAGAATGAAAAAAATAACTGATCCTAAGGAAAGAAATGAACTGCTTAAAAGTATGAAATGAAAAAGTTTGCTTCTGCCAAGAATCTAATTGTTTAATACAGCTAGATGCAACAGCCGGTATTGCTTAATTACCATAAGAGATGATGCAACAGCCAGTATTGCTTAATTACCATAAGAGATGATGCAACAGCCAGTATTGCTTAATTACCATAAGAGATGATGCAACAAAAGTATTTTTGATTTCTTATTTGCATTTGATGTTGTGCTCAATCACTAGCTGACGAAGACCAGAGGCATTTTTACTTGTTGAAGATGTTTTTTCTTGATTGAGACAAATAATCATCACAAGAGCAATTCAGCTCTAGTGATGATTATTTGTCAAATAAAGTCAATTAAAGTCAACTAGCAATTTGTTTGAAATAAAAGTTACGTTTCATCGTTAAATACGTGAAGTTTGAATAAGAATCCGGCGTTTTTATAAAGCAAATATTGAGCTGTTTGCTCCTTCGATTAGATCAATATCAATTTCTTTAGGAGAGTCGCCAAAGTTTTTTGAGAAGATGCAGTCGTTCGAAAGCAGCTATCTTATCTTGTGACTGCAATCTTCCAAATATGATTAAAAAAAATGCCGTTTTTGAATTTAATTTTATGTGAACATTCGTAAGACAAAGAAAGAGCGATTGTGTTTTGTAATGATAATTAGTATTATTGAATTCATTTATATTTAATACAAGCACAATATTATATACGAAGATTTAAAAGAAGAAAAAATAACAATATTATATTTCTTGTCACAATTTTCAGAAAACTATTATTGCATAACATTTTCTAAAACTTGGCTTAATTTTTCATAAAGTGACAAAATTTCATTGTTTTAGTTTTATTCTTGTTTGTACCTTACATAATGGAAAGAAAAGAAAAGGAAAACTCTATATTTTGCTTTTATAATGATTTTTGGTCATGGTATAACAAAAACTTTATTATCATTATTATCATTATTTTCACGATTTGCAATTATAACGTTAATCATCACAGTATAAGCATTTCATTGTTTTACATCTCATATTTATAGTGCTATTTCTCAAGAGGCAAATGCTAAGTTTTTTTGTCCAACAGTTTGCTGAACTAAAATGAGAAAAAAATACCTGCTTTGCGTTTTACTCAAAACAAACTTGTTGGTGTTAATATCGGGAATGTAATAAAATTCTGTTTCGTATTTACAACAATCATTGTTTCATAATAATGGTAATTTTAATAATTAATAAAGAATATTTTAATTATCAAAAATCATTATACTTAATCAAATAAACAAAAATTACAATTTTACGTAAATTCAAAAGTTTAGGACAATTCAGTAATACATAATCACAGGAAAACGTCCTGTAGACAAGAAACACTCGAAAAAAAAAATGGTTGTTCTGACTGATATTCGAACTCAGGTTTTCCAGAAGCATGCCGGACGTCATAACCGCCACATTTTGATAGCGGCTTGGCTACCCAACTTCTGATAATAGATGGTGCCACTGGTGAATCAACAGCAATGCTTTTATATCACTTTGTTGAAAAAATGATCAGTTCCTCAGCGGTCTAACGGTTATGTCGCCCGTATGTTTTTTTTTTTTTGGGGGGGGGAGACCTGGGTTCGAATACCAGTCAGGACAACCAGTATTTTTCATCTCATTATTTTAAGTGTTCAGAACAATTCTGGCAAGATTTCTGCCAACGCAGAAACTGAAAATGAACTTTTCTTTATTTCTCATGCATTTCATTTGTTTGCTTCGCACACATTGACAGTGAACAAAAACAATTTACGCTACAAAGGATAATATGAACTCGGGAATTATTAAAACATTGTGGAATTTATTGACACATAAATGTGGGCTTGGAAAGGCAGCCATCCGTCGGATGGGACGTTAAGCTGTGGTCCCAAGTGCAGAAGAGCCATACTGTAGGTATGTTAAAGAACAAACGGGTTAGCCTTGACGGGAGGCTACCATCTGTCTCCCAACAGCTGTTCCAGTGGATCTTTTTCAGCAATCTTCTCTTAGCCCTTGAGATCGTTATGGCTTGGCCATTTAACTTATTGTGTGCAAAAAAGAGCCACTCGAGGGTAAACAAACAAATCTATTTAAAGGTGCGAGAAAGGATGAATTTTCGAAAGATCGAATCAAGTTTCGAGGACCCAGTGTGCTAAGATAGGAGGACAAAAAATATCAAAGAGGCGGGCTGGGTGAAACCTCGGCGAGGATTTTTTCCCTCCTTAATGCACTATCAGCTAAACGACCAGGTCACAAGCCTCAGGGTTTTCAGGATGGAGGGAGGAGGATGTCCCCTTCCGAAAAATGCTCACGGATGAGTTCATTTGAAGTCATCCAGGATCAGCAAAGATAAATCTTTCCTGCACTTTAGAGATAGTGCGCCACGCTCGTAATTTTATGTTACCAAGTTTTTATGTCTCCACTTTGCCCGTATTGAGATTTTCTCGCTAGCCCTTTCAATACTCGGTAGAAAAGAGGACACCGATGTGTAGTCATTTAATCCATGTTTTGCAAAAAAGTGCCATTCAGAGGGAAAACAGCCCAACCTTCAACTATGGCGAGCAATTGGCATATTTGTTTTACATTTAATCCCAACACTTTTTTAGTTATTAATTATTGTTTACAATGTAAACAAGTTCAATTTTTATGATTTTTTAATCTTCGATGATATTTTGAATATCATTTTCATAATTGAGGTGATCTTCAACAATTTCTCTGAGCAACCTTTTCCAAACACCCTTCATACACGAATGGGCGACTTCATTCCACGCTTCGTCGATGTTTCTGATAGCTTTCATAATATTAAATTGTTTCCACCAAACCCGCATGGCATCTCTACCACCTCCATCAGTTTCTTCAATGAGTTGGCGCATCGTTTTTCTTAAATAATAGGCTTTGAATGCTGCTATTGCGCCTTGATCCATAGGCTGTAAGATGGAAGTGGTATTCGTAGGTAAGAATACCACTTCAACGGGAAAATCAGTGCACAGGGTCTCAAGTTCCACAGGATGTCCCGGCGCATTGTCCAACACCAAAAGAGCTCGAGGTTCAACTCCAATATCCTCGCAATATTTTTTTATTGCTGGGCAGAAACAAGTTTTAAACCAGTCCATAAATAAATTTTGTGTCATCCAAGTCTTAGGGTTACTTCGCTAAAAAACCGGTAAATTGTTTTTAGAATAACCTTTCATGGCACGAGGAGTTTCTGATTGATAAATCAACAATGGTTTCAATTTTAATTTTAATTCTTGATTCATTTCCGCCGAGAAGAAGAGTTAGGCGATCCTTGACTGCTTTAAATCCAGAAGCAGTCTTCTCCTCTATGGAAATAAACGTACGTGTTGGCATTCGTCAGTCCCGTCTCATCTACATTAAAAATTAAATTTGGTGGATAATTTCCCCTTTCGACAATTTCACGGAACTCCATTGGATATTTTTCAGCTGATTCTACGTCTGCACTAGCCGATTCGCCAATCATTTTAAGGCTATGCAAGTTTGATCGTTTTCTAAACCGATCAAACCAACCTTTGCTTGCTTTAAAAACTTCTCCTCCATTTCGAGATTTTAAATGATCCCAAAGACTAAGTGATTTAGATCCTCTATCCATTTGCGTAATAAATTTTCCATTTCTGTCATCAAAAAACTTCTGGTTCGTGAAACTTTCGTCGCTGTAATTGGAGTAACACTTTCGCCAGCCTTTTTAATTTTGTCTTTTTGTTGCACAATTGGTCGCACTGTAGACTCAGGCAATTTCAAATCCCTTCCTACAACTGTAAATTTACCACCACTTTCTATCCTTTCTATAATTTTTAGTTTCTTTTCTAAAGTCATTACATTGCGAATTTTCTTAACCGATTTTTCACATTGTCTTTTTGACATTTTAAAATTACAAAGGGATAAAAAAAATGTAGTCAATTTAATTAGCGTGCGTTTGACACTGCAGCTAAGATTACACTGAAGGATAGACACTTTGATCCATAGGTTGGTACGGTTGAGCCAAATGATGCATTGGCTCAACCGTACCAGGCACCGGCGTATGGCGTTCTTTTGTCTCGCCACGCTCGTAACTTTAAGTTATGTACATGTGTATGATGTGACTGAGCGAGAAAGAAAGTTAGCACGCACGTGCAACCATTCATTTTGACTTTTCCTCGCATGTTTCAAAGCCAGACAAGTGCCGAGACAAAAAAAAGATCGCGATATAACGAATCCGCACTCGCCAGGGTCGCGATGAACGGGGGGTTACCTGTATGCTGTCGCAATTATCCCTGCACAAAAAACCAGCATCATTCGTTGATACTCACTTACAAAGCTGAGGTTAATTAGTTATCAAAATTTTCTGTTTAACTGAGTTTCTTTGAATATTCCAAATTTGTTTCCTAATCCGTCTGGGATATCTACAGTAAACTCTTCAAAATCCGGCGCCCTTGGGGATTGAGAGGTGACAGATTTTACAGAGGAATATCTGGTGGTTGATCAGCTTTGAAAAATCAATTTCGCTGAATATTCAGCCCTAAAATTTGAACTTGTGTGGTCTTATAGCCACTTCCGGAGGCATCTAAGGTGTTGATGTAGATGATATTCAGACTTTGTTAAAATCACACGGCGAACCCTTAACTAACGAAGAGCTGCAGGAAATGGACTGCCATACTATGTCCCAAGAAGATGACGTCTCGGAACCTGTTCCCGTGCGAAAGTCAAGTGTCAAAATCATTGAAAAGGCCCTTTCTCTTCACAATCAATGCATGGAGTTGTTAGAAGAAAATGACGAAAATTACGAGCGAGTGAGTGCTGTAAAGCGTGGTTGTAACGGATTATTTGACAGTTATCGGCAAATGTTGCATAATAAACGTAGAGAGGCCAAACAAGGGAATCTAGATTCCTTTTTGCAAAGCGGAACAAAATGAATGAATTGTGTTATGCATGACATTTTATTGTTATTAATAATATTTATTTTATTAATAAAGTGTTTTTTCGAATTTTAAAATGATTTTTTTTAAATCCCCCGTTGATCGCGAAATTTCGCTTATCGCGACCATGTCCAGAACGTATCCTTCGCGATGAACGGGGGTTACCTGTATTATGCTATCAGACTAAATAAAGGGGAACCTGATATTTTTTAACCAATCGTTTTATTTCGGCTTTTGCGAACTCACCAAGAAGCAAATGAAAGTACATTTATAAAACAGAACATTCACTTCAATATTACACATGAATATATGTCCTATTAGCGATAAATTAGTATAGAGCGGCATGACCAGAAAGTTTCTGAGTGGCGGAGGGGTTGTATAATTAAGTCTAATGGGGGAGGGGAGGTTGGCATGCTTGAGTTTAATTTTTGGTAGTGATTAAAGAACTACCCGTGGCTGAGTAGTTGCTTGGCTACTGATCAAAGAGACCTGGATTCGAGCCACGGATAAGGTATGAATGTTTCTGTGTTGTCTTTCTTCTGTGGTCTCGCTTTCTCACAGATCTTCTCTATGACATATTAAAATGTCAGACTTCTGTGACAAGAAGCTGCTTGAAGGGTAATTTAGTAAACCATTCGGAGCATAAATCTGTCAAATTCTTTACGCATGGGGCACTCGCATCTACAATCATAAGTGTAAATCAAAGTGTTTTTACACTTACGTGTTAGGTGTACGCAGAGAAGGAATAGAATAAAGCATCACGAGGACTTAAGCTTAATTCAACTTTTGAGGCTTCTCTTCATTAACACGCAATAGCGAATTTTTGTAACAAAGGATATTAATCTCCAACAGGACAATATATACAGGATCTGCAATATTTTATTGATTTATAATATTGTCTCTGTAACGAACATGTGTTTATCCACCAACTCAATCTACGATATCGATTAGAATTCACACAAAGACAAAAATTATACCAAGCAATATTATTCTTATATGCATCATTTTTAGCAATTCTTGAAATGATAGCCAAACATTTCCGAAAATCGGTTTAAAATTTGAAGCACGATGCTTTCAAAAGCATTAAATTAAGTATTTTTTTTTTAATTTATGATGATCAGACCCACAAAGTTACTAGCTCATGCGCATGGTTATAACAGAACAAAAGACCATGCCATCGTAGGACTCGAAACCCAGAAGTTGCAGGGTCACTACGAACCACGAAGCCGCTGACGTTCGGAGTAAAGAGGAGTTTTAGAACAGAAATTTGAATCTTTAATTTATAGTTCGTTTTTCGTATACATAAAAACTAGGCATGGCAATACCACCATCTGATTGAATGTTAAGCCAAGGTATGTGTGCAAGAGATCCATACATAGTGCACGTTAAAGAACACGCTGAGTGACCTTGATGCTTCGATAATTCTCCTAACAGCTGTCTGGTGCATTCGTTTCCTCACATTCAACTCTGAAACCTTGTTCTTTGTGACCTGGCCATTTTGCTCATTTTGTGTACAAATGTGCCGCTTACATTTATACCTTTCCTACCTATATGAACCATTTTTTTGATTGCAATTACCTTATTTTTTGCTTTTTCCCTAAAATGTTCATAATTAATGTTTTCGATGATATATATGTGAATTGGTTCTAAGGAATCATTCATAAATTATCTAACACATGAATTGAAAGAGGGAGGGGTAATGATTTTTGTTACGTCGCGTTACTGGGGGCATTATTTGCAGAGTTAGCATAGCACTAAAATGCTACACATAATTCGGCAATTAATTTTTTTCCTTTTTCTGATTGCTAAAAAAAAAAACCTATTGCTATACCATAATATTCACTTTCTTCTTCCTTTAGGTATAAAAAGTGATTTGTACAAAAAGACCACAAAAAGTTATATTATACACGAGAGTGGATAATTTAATTGTGTCTTGCCGTCGCTAACAATTAGCAGCTTTTCGTGAGAGTTAATACATGATATGTGGTAAGAGTAACAGCAGAATTTTACGCAGTCAGTCTCTGTCATTCTCTCGTTTTTGAAAGGTGGGCGTATTGGTATGTGTGATTTTTGTGTGTGCTATAGCTGATATGGAAACGGAGCAGAGGTACTATGTTCAGAGGAACTTAAGTTATGCACAGACTGTCTCAGAAATGATTCTAGTATATGGAGAACAGTGCTGAAACGAGGCGCGATTTTCAAGTGGCGCTAAAGCTTCATAGACGGGTGCAATTCCGTGGAGGATGATACAAAATCTGAGAATCAAATCCCCTGAGCCCAGATTATTCTCAATGAAGACTGTAGAATAACCCTACAATAGCATACCGCTGCTCAGTTTCCAAATCAGCCATAGCCCTCAAATAAATCACACCCACAGACAAAGACGACAGCCTTTCCAAAGCGTTAAAACGACAGAGACTGACTGCATACTCTTTTGTCGTTGCTTTGCAACGGTTCGAAAAATGTTTCTTGCACAAGCTACTCCATGCCGTCGAAGAGTCATTCTAATATCGTATATCGTGTATTAACTCGTATGAAAAGATACTAATTGTCGGCGATGACACTCCACGAATTAAACAATCCATCTACGTATCTATAGAATATAAAATATGTAGGAGGTAACGTAAGAAGAAATCCACTCTAGTGGTGATACATAGAGGAAAGTGTTGTTTGACTTCTGAGAGGTACTTAACTAAATGGACAGGTCACAAGGACCCCAAGGATTCAGAAGTTTTGTTAAGGGAAAGGGACCCACTGGAAAGCTGTTAGGAGGTAGTCGGAAACCTCCAGTTAAAGCCTTCCAGGGTGTTCTTTAAGATGAATAAGGTATAGCTCTGTTGCACACGGGGCTGCGACTCTCATGTGACGCACGGTGGTGTTTCCAAGCCCATTGGTATCCTCTTTCTAACCCTGAGCTGGATGGAGTTAGCGGAGGTAAGTCTCAACGATGACATAGTTAGTCCAAGTTTAATTTGACTCGAACTTGGGAACTGCAGACTGCAAGAATTGTCCGCTACTTACTGAGCCAAGGAGGGTTAAAATTCGGCTGAAACAGCGTTATGAAATTTATGAACAAACCCTAACAGTCATTCTTGACATTGGAATTTTTGGGAGAAAAGTATATTTTATTACAAATTAAAAATCATTGTCCAAGTTTTTAATAACATATCTCTTACATAAATATGAATTAACTTACGAGAATGGTGGTGATTCTGAATCTTTTACGATCATCAATCCTCGCAGAGGGAGTCGGGTGATTCGTCTGTGGTTCAGACGATATTCTCAATCCGTTGGTATCGGACCAAGATCCTATCTGAAAAAAGGAATAAGAATCCATGGGAAAGAATTAAGAATTGATAACCGAAAATCTGTAACATGACGTCATAGCAGAAATATCCTCTATGTTTCCGCAGAGTGTTTGAATGACCCACAAAAGCAAATCCCTTCTCTAATAGCAAACACCTAATAATATATTAATACTAGCAGATTAACCCCATTTCAATAGGCTATGATATTTTGGTTTGATTAAATTTTCAGTCGATGTTTAAGGAAAAAATTAAATTTTTTTTGCTTCTATAAAACTTTATTCAAAATCTCTAATCTAAATCTAATGTCACATTATTTTCACACAATTTTTTTAATTATAAATGTTTCGTATAAATACTCTGTGATTATTCATAAACTTTGAAATAATTAAAAAATAAAAAAAAAACCTACAGTAAGTGGACCCAAAATTTACATATGTATTTTGTGAGGACCGCAATGAGAATCAGTGTGCAAAATTTGACATCGATAGGAATAAGATACAGAAATAATGATCAAAAGACAGAATAAGCATTTTAGTAGTTTGATAAATCAAATTCGATATAAGCTTTTGAATATATTGTTATGAATTAAACAGATGGAAATTGAGCGTGAATTAAAAAAATAGTATTTAACAATTATAATTCTAGAATAATATAATTTATTACAAAAGTATGATTGAAAATATTTATACAAACTCAACTAACATAAATTTATATCAGTATAAAAATAAACCTTCAGAGGAACATAGCACTTTTTTGTACTATTCATAAAAAGAAATGTTACCTCTAAAATTCTTACTATCTACACTCAAAACATAAAATAAGGCTTTTTGCAACAGTTGATAAGTGGCACAATCATGTTTGTGAACAATCTGCAATCTATCGAGAATAACCTTACCAATTCTTGCAAACAAACTAAAGATAACTGTGCATCAAACGATGAAGTCTTCCCACAGAAAAATTGAGATCAGCTCTACTTGTTCGACTAAGATAAAACCTCCTCAGCCACATTTTTAAGTGTCCCAAGCATCCTTCTTTTTCTTGTCAGTCACAAACTACTTCGCTAACAAGATCAACACTAATAAACTTATGTAACTTCCCGCGAACACACAAAATAAAAACGTTTGTTCTTTGTACTATACCGCACAGACTTAAACAAACTACTTTTTCCTTCACACACTAATTCCTCTTAATTTCCAACTTTTTCTTTATTTTTTAAGTTATGTAAGTTCGTTCGAAGTAGTTTGTGACGTAATTCTCACGCTGTAGTTCACGCGAGCATCACGACGATACAACACATCACAAGTTCATTGTAGCACGTTCATCTGTCGTAATACAGGGTGTCTCAAAAATATAAGTACAAACTTTTAGGGAGGTAGATAAAAAAAAAATCTAAAGGAATGAGAATTGCATAGGAACTCATAACCGGTAATGTCACCGTAAGTCAATAGGCGGCGCTGTTCATCAGTGCGCTAGAGGGGAAATTTCGGATTTCTTCATTCGAGCGGCAGGCGGCTTATGGAGAGCATGCAAAGGTATTCGAACAGGGAGCTGGCAGACATGCACTTAGTGTATGGAATAGCTGAGGGCAACGGACGAGCCGCTCAACGAATGTATCTAGAAAGCTTCCCACACAGACATGTACCCGGCCACCGTTTGTTTGTGCGTGTGCATCAAAATTTGTGCGATTATGGGTCATTAAGAGGAGCAGAAGTGAGGGTAGGCCACGATCGACGCGTTCATGGAAGAAAGTTTCTTGGATGCCGTGGAGACTAATCCTAGTACCAGCACACGTGCTGTTGCCTCTGCCTTAGGAGTGTCTCGTTGCAATGTACAACGTGTTTTGCACGGCGAGTCCATACACCCCTTTCATCTCCAAAGGGTTCAGTTACTTCTCCCCGCAGATCATCCTGCACGTGTGCGTTTTGCGCAGTGATATCTCCAAGAAAGTGCCCAAGACGTGAATTTCCCAGCTTATGTTTTGTTTACTGATGAGGCAAGTTTCACTCGGGATGGCGTATTCAATCAGCACAATACGCATTTGTGGGCTCACGAGAACTACCACGGTGTGAGCACCCATGCGGCACAACATCGTTTCGCAGCAAATGTGTGGGCAGGTTTGGTCGGCGACTGCTTAGTCGGGCCATACCTTTTACCATCCCGCATGACCTCCGCGAAGTATCTGATCTTTCTGGAACAGTTTCTACCAGGTTTCCTTGCCCATGTTCCAGCAAATGTGAGACGCAACATGTTGCTTCAACATGATGGGGCGCCTCCCCATTATGGAAGGTGTGTTCGTGCGCATTTGAACATGTCTTTTGGGCAACGATGGATTGGGTGTGCTGGACCAGTTGCCTGGACCCCACGCTCACCCGATTTAACGAGCGTTGATTTCTTTATATGGTGGGCCCTCAAAGCTACCGTGCATGAATCGCCTGTGAAGTTTGACATGGATCTCGTGGCAAGGCTCGTCTGCGCTGCTGCTACTATCAAAGAAACTCCAGGTGTGTTCGACTGTGTCCGGCAATTAATGCTCCGTCACGCCATTTGTAATAATCACTGTCTTGTGTCCTTTCAGATCTTGTACCTCTGCTACCACTTTCCCATGACGTTTTCGGTTATGGGTTCCTGTGCAATTCTCATTCCTATAGATGTTACCTACTTCCCCTAAAAGTTTGTACCTATATTTTTGAGACATTCTGTATATATAACAGATTAGAGGAAAGTTAAGTAGTTAACATCAGTTGATAGCAAAGGAAAAATAACGTATTTCGCACGATGATACAAAGTTTTGCTTTATTCTAGAGTTGATTATTTTATTATTCGGGATGGGGTAAATATGAACATTATAAGTCTATTGTCAATGTCGAAGCGTCCATGGAAGCAAGGGCATCAAAAGTTCTTCCCTCTTGGGAAGAACTTTTGAGGTAGCTTATGGCATTGGAGACGTCAGAAGCTTTAATTTGAGATCTAACTCGTTAAGGTCGTGAAAATCCCTCCTTTTTTTCACGGGGGGGGGGAGAATGGTGGGGGGGAAAATTCGAATAGGTTAAGATGGTCAATATATGAGTTTTTATTTGACATCTAACTCGTAAATGTAGGTCGTAAATGAAATTCGTAAGATATAGTAGAAGAACGACTTTAAAATTTCCCGTTTTTCAAGGAGGAAAGAAAGCAAGGGGGTTGATAAACAGCATGTTACTTTCGGCACTCGCGTTCTGAAGATATAGCGAACGAATAGCTTTCACATTTCCCTTTTTTAGGGAGAAGAATGCCCAGGGGGAGTAAAATTTTTATAACATGTGACACTCTCGCGTCAGAAGCTTTCATTTGACGCATAGTTGGTTACTTTGCGAACTCGCGTTGCACATTTATAGCAGAACAATCGCTTTCACATTTCCTCTTTTTTAGGGGGGGGGGATAATATACGTGGGGGTTAATTTTTGTAACCTATGGCACCCCCCTCCCATTAGAAGCTTTCATTTGACGCATATCTTATATGTAGTTACTTTCTGCACTCGTGTTCTGGAGATGTAGGAGAACAATCGTTTTCATATCGCCCCCTTTTTAGGGGTAAGAAAGCATGGGGGTAATTTTTTTATAGACTATGACACTCTCCGCGTTACAAACGTTTACGTTTGTCCATTGCGTTTGAAAGCTATGGTGGAACAACTGTTTGGAGAAACTGACAAATGTCAAACGAAAAACAATAGGAAAATAGGTAGTAAATAGGCAAAAAATATTCGCTCTCTTTGAAAATGAGTATCCCATATTCACGAGGCAATATGTCACTCTTCTAGTTATTATACACGTTTTGCAATAAAGATTGACAATGAATTGCAACAAGGCAACCAGATAATAGGATTCCAAACATCAAAACTCAAGTTTGAAAAGAGCAAAATCTGTGTTCAACGTGGCTGCTGCACTAAAAGTTATCAGTGGTCCCCCCCCCCCCCCCTAAGAATAATTTTTTTATAATAAAAAGATCTAGATAGGTCGGATTGCGCAGCCACCTCACATTATAATATCAGCACATTATAAAATACAAAGAGTATTTATAGATGCTTTCATATTAAATACATAATAAAAAGAATTAATTCTTTTCGAAACGATGCTTCCCAGAGAGAGCGCACAACAAAAGAGCTAAAATAGCTAATTAATGCCAATTTTTTGACTCAGACATTGTTAATATTTCCTGAAAAGTGAGCTGCTTTCAGTTAGGCTAGCAGGGATTAACTACAGATCGTTTAACTTTGTGCACGAAGGAAATGGACACATCCTTATCAGTGTAATTGTGAAACTCATGCCCGTGCAATGTGGCAAAGTACGAGGGGAAAAGGGGCCGAGTGCATCCTTCCATCCCTAGGATTAACGCTTCAAGGCTCGGAAAGGTTCAGTTTGCGGAAGAACTAGGTGAAAATGTAGGCCATGCACGATGCATGAAGGTCAGCGAAGAGCGAAACAAGGTCACCACGCAGTCGAATGTGTGGGAAATAGAGTCAAAGAAGGTCAGGAGCAGACGCCAAAGTGTACAATTACTTCCTGACATTCACTGGGGCCCAGAATTGGGGATTTTGCGGTCCAATAGTGAAGAGAGAATCTATTACAAATCAGACCAAGGTCACAATGGCAAAGCATTGTTCAAAGAAAGAGCCTCCTCAGAGGCTGAAATATTTGCTGTCTCCTCATCCCTATGAAATAGGGTTTGGTTGTTTTAAACCACCGATCGGCCCCTTGTTTTTCACACAATGGACTAAATGGCCAGGTCAAAAGGACTCCAAGGGCTCAGAGAAGGTTGGAAGAAAGGTATTCATTGGACAACTATTAGGGAACAAATAGAAGTCTCCTATCATGGCCATCCAGTGTGTTCTTTAACGTGCACATGGTATGCACACAGTGCCACTGCTTCCACCCGACGGACGGCGACTTTTCCAAGGCCACCGATGTCCCTTTTCTCAACGACGGCAGAATTAGTTAGCGGAGATAAAGCTCAGAGCAGGCCAACTTGGGATTCAAAACTAGAAACACCAGGTTACGAGCAAATCCCTACTCCTATGAAATATGATTCTGTGCCAGATTTTCGCATTTTTTCGTTTTCAGCAGAGTTGGATATGAATTCCGACATTTTAATCTATCTTCCTATTTCCTTTCGTTCATAATTTGTTGGTTTGTCGATCTGCAGATTTGTCCAAAGAGATGGTCCACTATATCTTTCGAACGCGACGGACAAATATAATGATTTATGTGTAAAATGAAAGCTTGTGACTCGGAGAACGTCATAGGATATAAAGATCGACACACCTGCTTTCTACCCTCCTCCCAAGAGAAATGGGGGAAACATCAAAGGAATTGTTATACCACATCTTTCGAAAGCAAGGGTTGAACGTAACAAGCTGTATATCAAATGAAAACTTGTGACGTGGGGAATGTTATGGGCAATAATATAACCCCCTAAAAAAAGGTGAAATGTGAAAGTTGTTCTACTACTATATCATTCGAAAGCGAGAGCCTGGAGTTACGAATTAAGTGTCAAATGAAAGCTCATATGACGACCGTCGTAGACTACTTCGAATTATGCTCTCTACCATTCTCCCCTCCCCATAAAAAGGGACGTAAATTTCGCTAGAGTCGGCCTTAATGAGTTATATCTCAGGTTAAAGCTCATGAGGTCTCCAATGTCATGGGCTACCTCAAACACGACTCCAAAAAAAATTAGGAGGAAAAATGTGGCCCATGTTTATGAGTCATATATCATATGAAAATTTCTGAAGGTTTGTGTTTTTACTAACAAAGAAAATAGAATAAATTGAAAAAAAATATGCAATGATTAACTCAATTTGTGAATACTGGTGAAACCGGAGCGATGTACAATTTTGCGTTATAAATTATTCCATTAGGAGCAACTGTACAAATTTAATATCTGGCAATTTAGAAGAACGATGTCTACGTAGTTGAAAGCTGGTTATTATACAGGAATATATTCCCTAGATGCGTTTCATGTTTTTGAACGTTAAAATAGTAGCAAAATAAAAAATTGGATTTATACAGACCCAGTTATTAATAAATTTGCATCGGCTTCAAATGTTTTAGCGCTTATTTACATAACTTTTGAGTTCATATTTCCAGAATTTTCTCTCCGCAAAAATTCCCCGCCCTGCCCACAGTCAGTAGGGGACACCGATGGGCTTGGAAAGGCCGCCGTCCGTCGGATGGGATGTTAAGCCGTCGCCCCGTGTGCGGGAGAGCCATACCCTGTGCACATTAACCCTTTTACGACTAAGGGAAACATTTTTCCCATTTTAAAATTGGTGATTGTCGTATTTAAATTATAACCTTATCTGCATTTTTTATACAGAATGTCAAAATAGAACGTATGCCGAACGCAATTACGTAAACGGGAACGTTTAGAAAACAAAAACAGAACTGTCAGGACGCATAATATATGTACTATGTGCAATGTCCATCTTTGCCTCACTACCAAAAGAAATTGCTTCGCAGAATATCGTAATTAGCACATCATTTTGTATAGTAATTTTATTTCATAATTTTGTATTATTTTAGTTAACCTTTAGTTCTAATAAACCAATAAATAAAAGACATTGCATAATAAGCCTAACTATAATTTGTGTTACCTTTATAGTCCATTGGGAAAAATATTTCCTATAAAATTCCAAAAAAACTACACATTGTTATGTATTTTTCTTATGATTTTTATTTATTTTACGTCTAAACAAACTAAAATAAACAGTTATATATTAATATTTACTCTTAGAAACCTTATGGTCCTGAAAGGGTTAAAGAACACGCTGGATGGCCTTGACGGGAGGTTACTGTCTGTCTCCCAGGAGCTATTCCAATGGGCCCCCTCCCCCAACCTTCTCTGAGCCTTCAGGATCCATGTGACCTGGCCATTTAGCCCATTGTGTGCAAAAAAGTGCCGCTCAGACGTAAAACAACCCAACCCAACCCAGAATTTTCATATGCTTCCATTAGATATCTTTTCATATGCGCCCTAAAAAGTAGAAAATAAACCTAAACATATCGATGTGCAATCACTGAATTCGTATTCACTTCGATAAAAAATATGGCGCCGATGTACCTATTCAGCAATATTTCCTGCGCCTTATCTTCCTCTGAACTGTACACGAATTCACTGACTGATTGCACCATCGATATGCTTTAGGGCGCTTCATTGGAAGATACGTTATTTTTTAAATCTTTTAATTTTTAAAATATGTCAAGTGCTCTGATCACCGTTGGATCATACCACTCAAAGCTGATAATTTCGAATTTCTTTTCTTTGTTCTACACTTCTAAATATCGATTTTAACTAATCTGAGTGAGTAAATCTGAATATTGAAATATATATTATATCTTCGTAAATGTTGGAAACGTGCTTGGCTATGACTCACCATCTTTCTGAGCAACAAAATGTAGGTCCTGAGATTTGAATTGACGCAATAATGGCAACCTGAACTTCAGCTGCCCTTTTTGGTAAAATAAAAAGTTAATTTCATCTTTCATAGCTGATGTTATCAGTGGTTAGAATGGACTATAATAACTCAGTGGTCGGCGCATTTGAATTCATGTTGGATGGCCTTTTTTGTAACAGCCATCTGTTTTTCAATGACTGCCCGTCATATTCCTTTTCCAACCTCGTCTGAACCCTTAGGGTCTTTGTGACCTGGCTCTTTAGCCCATAGTGTGCAAAAAGAAAAAAACAGTGCTGTTCAGAAATAAAACAACTTAACAATATAATTTGACCAATTTTAATATAAATAAATTAGAGTTAATCAGCTCATCGCCCCATTATCAAAATGAGAGAGAGAAGAATAATGTCCGAGGTTTTTCAAAGTAGATAGAAGAATAATGATAGAAATGATAAAAGGTAACTCAGGCTAGTTGAAAAGGAAGAAGGTTTTGTGATAAGGAAATAAACCTCAATGCGACCTCAAGAATAAATTGTTCCCTTACTTTTCGAAATCTAGTTGGATCATGGGTTGGGTTGATTGATCTCTAAGGAGCATTTCACACAATATGCTAAATGACCAGGTTAGAAGAACCCCAAGGGATCAGAGAAGGTTGGGGGAAAGGGATCCACCGGGGAGCGCTCTAGAGACAGATGGTAACCTCCCGTCAAGGACATTCGGCAGATTCTTTAACTTGAAGAGGGACTTGACTTTTCTGCACAGAGGGCCACCGCTTCTCATCCCATCCGATGCACAACAGCTTTTCTAAGCTCAACAGTGTCCCCTTTCTGGCCGAGGGCTGGGATTTACAGAAATAAATCTTAACGCTGGCACAGGGGGGATTCGAACCTGAGAACAAAGATTACGAATCTGGAGCTCTACCATCTGAGCCACCCCTGCTCTTCCATGTAGATCAATGATTAAGATCATATTTCACCTAGCTGAAAATATAATATTCTCCTAACTTTTAATAGTATTCTTTAATTTCGGAGTAATTGAAATGACTGACATTAATCTCCTCTGTCAGGCATTAGGATTGTACTGATGGCATCGATTTTCAAGTTTTTTTTTCTAGAGAGCTTGGAGAGTTAAAGATTGTCAAATTCAAATGTAAAAGGAAATGAATTTAAATTTATGGAATAAATACCAAAAAGATAATCAAATTATAACACTGAAATTAAAATCATGTATATTGTTATAAATTTTAATAGGGAATTCTTGAGCGGCAGTTCAAAAGAATATTTAGCGACAAAATTTTATAAATGAACTAATTTCTTGCAAAAGTATGAATAAAAACACAAATATAAAATAAATTCAACTAACACAAATCTTTATCTTCATCAGTATGAAAAGAAACCATCGAAAGAATATTTCACCTTTATTACTACAAATAGCCGTTTCTTTAGAAAATCTTATAGTTCCTACTCAAAGCATAAAATAAGACTTTTTTACAATACTCAATAAATGGCACAATCATATCTGCGAATAAACCTGTAAACTACCAAGAATAATCTTATAAATTCTTTAAACAAACGAAAAATAACCACGCATCAAATGATTTTTCTTCCAGAATTTCAGCCATCAATTACTCCAAAACTACTGCTAAGTGCACCGGGCTCTCAGAACCAGTTCATTTCAGACGTTGATCACCGCTCATCAGACGATGAAATCTTCCTACAGAGAAGTTGAAGTCAGCTCTAATTGCTCGACTAACATTTCACGTCCTTGGCCTAATTTCCAAGTATCTTGAGAAACTTTTCTAACATTAATTTTATGCTAATTCACTTAATGTTAAAGGAATATACACATTCAAGCACAAGCACTACCAACTTTTTTATTCTTCTTAAAACATCGTTATTCGAGTTTTGTCACAATCGACTAGTGACGTAATTCACACGCTGAAGCACGCGCGAGCATCAAAATGATGCATCACATCACGGTTTCATTGTTGCTCATTGATTTGTCGTAACAATATATTATAACTGGCGTTTTCAGCTCATTTTATGTCGAAAATAACTTCTCGATTGTCAAGTTGATAGCGTGTTTGGTTGCAAAACTCATGAGTTTAGAATATCGGTTGAGACATAAATGTCTTTTTTCTGACGACATGTTTTCTCTTTCCGAAGGTCTCACCGTCCCCTCAGATTTTCATTCTATTGTACTATGTTAACAGAGAACTATTGGTGCATTATGTCTGACAGGACACTGTCCAACTTTGTTCATGGCAAGTGGGGCTACATGAAGGAAAATTACAGGCGGTCCTAGGATTTAGGTCAGATTACTTTCCTAGAGAAGAAAAAACGATTAAAGAACAATTTTATTACAGAAATAGTGATATAATAGAGGGTTGGTTTCTGAATAGAATCCGATATGCAACTTGTTATCGATATTAACACAAAGAGCGTGTTCATCAACCACCAAACCCATTACAGGACATTAAAAGTGTTGCAATTAATGTTTAGAATAATGGTTCTCAACCATTTTTTATGCTGAGGCACACCTAGTACTACGTCGAGGCACGCCTAGTTCTGGATTCACTGCGTCGAGTACCTAGTGCTATGTTCAGTCGGTAGCGCACCACTCTCGTAATCAGCAGTTCTCATGTTCGAGTCTCACTGTGCCAACTTTGAGATTTATTCCTTTAAGCCACTGTCCTCGGTCAGAAAGGGGACACTGTCCATCTGATGGGACGTACAGCCGTGCATGACCTATACATGAAGGCCATATACTGTGCACGTTAAAGAACACACTGAATGGTCTTGACGGGAGGCTGCCATCTATCTCCCAACAGCTGTTCCAATGGGTCCCAACCTTCTCTGAGCCTTCGGAGTCCTTGTGACCTTGTGGCCATTTAGCCCATTGTGGGCAAAAAAGTGCCTCTCAGAGGTAAAACAACTCAACCCATACCTTGTGCATATTAAAGAACACGTTGGATGGTCTTGAGAGTAGGCTTCTATCCCTAACAGCTGTGGAGTGGATCCCCTTCCCCCATCCTTCTCTGAAACTTGGAATTCTTGTAACCTGGCCATTTAGCCTATTATGTGCAAAAAAGTGCCGCTCAGAGATAAAACAATCTAAACCACTAGTTCCAGGTCGCAGCACACCTATGCGACAATAGCGTACCCAAGGGGGAGGAAAGATTTCAAATGCTACAATGTCATTTATGTTTGGCGAAGAAGCTTCACATTCTAATTTTAGTTTCAGAAAATGTAAAGTGCAGTTTAACCACATTCAAAGAACTTACCACATTGTGTCCGAAAGGCACAGTTTCCACCACCTCCAAAGAAATGTGCTTCCTGCGCCCATTGTGGAAAAACTGAACTACTCCCGTTGTAGCTTCCATTACTTGACTCTGTGTAAGAGAGTATTCGAAATATATGTATATTGCAATATGTACTATAAATGAAACGATCTACATATCATAACATAAAACTTTAAGTGAGCGTATGTACAATACATATTGCACTAAGTTTCTCTTAAGATAGTATGATTCAAAATTCTGAACAACTAATAGCACACATGCACTCAGGCATGCATTGATATTAATCGTACGATTACGTGTAACGGTGTAGAACTCTGAAGAGTGAGTGATTCTAGGGTCTACTAATGATATTACAATAATTAGAAAGCAACATTTTTACGTACTTTGGCAACTTCTCTGGACTTTTGGATCATACTGTACATTGGTAATCAATACAAAATACCAATTTTCTTTATCCAAAAGCTTAACGTTTTGCTCATCTTCAATTGACTCTACAATGAAATGATTTCCATACTTTAAGGCATGGCTTCAGTTGATATAAATATAATAAATAAATACCCCCTCAAGCAGCTGCTTGCCACAGGGGTCTGACAGGAGCCTGTCAGTTTATATGTCAAAGTAGAAGGTCTGAGAGGATGGCAGGCCCTCAGCAGAAAAACGACACAAACAGCCATCCTTACCCGGGGCTCGAACCCAGGTCCCTTAGATGAATAGCCAAGCGCGCTAACCACTCGGCTCAGTTAATATAGCCCAATCAAAAAAGTTAATGTGCAACACCTCTACGATTATAAGCCACGAATATATGCTAGACAGCTGGAAGTGTGTTATGCGATTATAGAGGTTAAGCTGTTGAGTCTATCTTGAAGCGCCAAACTAAACCATGAAAAGTTTACATTTCAGTGATTGAGGAGTTACATGAATACAAACAAGAGAATCTCAAGTATATCCTCAAGTTTAAAAATGTGAAGCGAAGTGTTAAAACGTTTAGAAGATTATTGATGCGATGATTCCACCTAATGTGCAATCTCTAAAGCAGAAGTTTAACAGAAAGGTAAAATTTAGCAAATATCAGGCCCAAATTTAGAAAAGCAAAAACGAGTGCGCGGTTAAATGACTGTATCTAGCCAGAATACAGTTTCAGTTCGATCCAGTCGCTTGCTCCCGAAAATTTCTATATCAGAACGGCGGCAGGCGGGGGATTTATTTTCAGTTTTAGTAATCTTAAAATATTGTCTTGGAAAATTCATGCAATATAAAAGATGCAACCCTTTGTTGTATTTTTCTATTTATACTTGACAAGGGACACTGTGATGTTGCTTCTTCGTTTGTCTGTCTATTGGGACCACTTAGGAATGTCCCCTCGGTTCGATTGCAATACGCGACGGGTGAAAGGGTTTTTCAGATAAAATCAAAGGTTTTATCACAATTGCAAGGGACTCAATACTGAGGCTCCTCCCCAATAAATTGGTTCAACTTCAGCCTTTACTTAAATATAACAATTATTTATTGAACCTTCCAAACATGCTTGATAGACAAGGACATAACATTATTTATTATGCTCAATGACATAGCATTACATCAACAGCTTACTATGCCTGTTCAGCTGCATTCACAGAGCCCAATGCCGTTATTTCCAGTCGGCATTTACCAGCTTTACAATTTTACGTCTTTCCGCGTTCGTCCTTCGACTGGCTCTGTTCTCCTCCTCGTTGTTGCCAACCCTTTCTCTTTCTCTCTCCGCCTCGACCATCTGGGAAGCCCGCTAGCCTCCGGGTTAGGTGTCACTTGTCAGCGGACGCTAGCCGGGGGTGACCTCCGTTCCCCGGACACTGCTACTTCAATTAACTTTCCAGATGCTGTGACAGAGGGCCTCCCACGTAGCATATGCCCATTTTGGTGAAATCCAAAATAACATACAAAACATGAACAAAAAAAATATTTAAAAATGCCTCTAGCCTGACAGACACAAATTTTAAAATATGCAATTAGACCTTTACAACAGATGTTGAAAGTGATTTCCTGCAACCTGGATGCAGGTTCGTACCAGTTTGATGACATTTGCAGCCACCTTTTCGTAATGTTTGTTTTCTTATGTTTAAAATCTCTCTTTCAATGTTAGCCTTCAAGTCTTCAAGTGTATGAGGATTGTTTTGAAACACTACACATTTGAGATATCCCCAAAGGAAAAAATCTGGAGGATTAAGATCTGGGGATCTTGGGGGCCAAAAATGTTTTGAAATTAAATGATCAAAAAAAATTCCTGCAACATGACCATTGTGTCATTTGCAGTATGGGCGGTCGCGCCATTTTGTTGAAATCAACACTCTCGTTCATTCACATCCAATAGTGCAATAAACTGTTGGATGTGGTCACGATAAACTTCACCAGTTACAGTTGAGTCAAAAAATAAAGGCCCTATCACACAACGACGGGAAATTGTACACCAAACACCAATTTTTCGTGCGTGTAATGGTCGTTCGCGAAAAGTGTGAGGATTTTCACTGCTCCACATTTAACTGTTTTGACTGTTCACATATCCATCCAGATGAAACCAAGCCTCGTCACTGAAATAAACACGGTCCAACACGTAAATGTTTTCCATGGTCTTGTTCTTTCAGATCATGAACGACACCAATGTGGTAGGTATGAATTTTTACTTCTTTGTAGCCCTGAAAACAGCAGCTGGTGGCAGTCCAACCTGTGAAGATAACTTTCTAAGAGATTTTCTGGGTGAGCGAGTTAAACGCTGAGACACATCCTCAAGAACTTCGGCAGTTAACAGTGATGGCCGGCTCGGGCTCTTTCGATCCTGTACAGACCCAGTGTCACGAAATTTATCAATCCAACGAGATATTGTCGACTTGTTGGGAACTGCAGACTGAGGAAACGTCAACTCAAACTCCTCTCTCACTCTTTTGTAAGATTTGTATTACACAATAAGTACTTATTTGTACACACAATAAGTCTCAACAATAAATGCACGTTCGTTTTTGGAAAACAACATAGCTGACACAACACAAAGGAATGAATGCTTGAGTGAGACTTGCGCGCGACAAGGTCATTTCAACTGCTACATATGTTAAACTTGAGTACAGTAATAGCAACTGACTAATGTTATGACATAAAATGTACATGCGCGTAAGTTTTACTATCTTATATTTAGGGTTGCGTCCTTTTTGAAACACCCTGTATATATATAAGATTGTTATTTCACCTCTGTCTCGCTTACTAGCATTCTCAAAGAGGAGAGGCATGACCTCTCGTCCGACCTCCCATAGATCGTGCCGCGGTGGACATGTGTAGTTTTTTTTTTTTTTTTTTTTTTGGGGGGGGGGGGGGCATACGGAATACGCAGCAGTGATTGCAACTGAACTCATCATAAATAGGAAAAATTCGATTCCTTTACTTAATTATTGTCCTATAATGTTCAGATTCGTAGAGTTACTACTACAGATGTAAACATGTTTCAGTATAATATTTTAAATCAATACCGGATCTTTTAGGAGCTGCAGGCTTACTCAGATGATCAGATGACATGGTCCCAACAACACATACGCACACAAAAAATATACTTGCGAAATTAATTTATTTTTTCAGGATCATAATAATTTATTCTTCCTTTTAAAGATTTTCTTCCTTTTTTTTTATTGGAATTGGATTTAACATCTAAGAACTCTAATTAACTTTACTAAAGTCATAGCTGGAATTTATTGAATGGAGAGGGGGAGAGGGAGAAAGTTGATTTTTCGAATTGTAATTTTTTCTTTCTATTGGCAAATATATATAAATTTATAATATAATATATAATAACAAATACATGATTCGAGAAAAACAACATTCAGAATGTTTTATTCCTCATCATCATCAACATCATCAAGCAGCCATGGGCTACGGAGTTCCAACTAAATTCCGTGCAATTTAATTCTCCAAGCATATCTGTCATGAGCTACATATTCTGCATCTGGCCAAAGCACACCAATTCTAAAAAGGTCCTGTTTGACATGGTCTGCCCACCGCATCCTAAGTCTCCTCCTCTTTTTTTTAGGAAAGTATAGATTGTCCAGATCAGTAGGCCACACTAATCTGGCAACCACATCCTTCCGTTCACTTCCACAAGAGAGTATCTCTTTTGAAAGGTACTAATGGCTTGCACCACGAGAAAGCGGGGTCGGACACTAGGCCTGGCCGTTCTATGCATCATCACAGGGGATTGGTGCATAGCTGTCCTTCCAGTGATCAAATACAAAAATAATTTAAAAAGCTCCTTTTAGAAAAAAATATGCGAAGAAAATGAGCATTATATTATTACACCAGTAGCAAAACATGCATATACATACACCTATAGTCTTTAAGTAGCTGTGGGCTACGGAGATGCAACCAGACAGTGAAATTTAGTCCTCCAGCATTATATATCCTGACCTAGAGCTGCTGAATTTGGCCACTGTAAGGTCCCGTTTGACATTGTCTGTCCTCCGCATCCTAGGTCTTCCGTAACCCTATTCGCTAATCTATAGTTATGCATACGGGCAACATGGCCAAACCAATGGAGTCTCTCTCTACACAATATACTGCTCAGAGGTGATTGCGAACTCCTTTGACTAACGACATCATTACTTACAAAGTCAAACTATCTTTTTCTGCAATACAAATAATATTTATTTCTTTGATAAATAATACATTTCATTACATTACTGTAGCCCAGTGGGCATAAATATTTTAATGGATATTTACAGAAATCCCCAAGAGTTTAAAAACTCGCCTGTGGAATTTATTTAAATTCATATATCTAATTAATCATTTTTGACAACAAATACTCTAAAAGTATTAAATACTTTTAAAGTAATCAAAAAATAAAAAGCAAAATAATTTGAAGAGCAATAAAAATGTAAATTTGTTTAAAAAATATATAACTCAATATTATCAATATGTTGTAGCGATTTATGAAAATTTGAAGCAAAGCTATGTAACTGTTTTCCATTTTTATGTTGTCTGGCAAAAAAAAAATCTTTTGGTGTAAAGTAAGGGAAATGTTTTTTAACCACAGTTATTGTAAAGGTAAGAATTCAACGAGATTCACAGAGTTACTCTATCTTGTGGTATAATTAAAAAAAATTATATTTTGGTCCGACCATTTTTTTAAAAAAATCTTAAAATTGAAAGAATTATATATTTTTCTAACTGTTAAAATATCAACGTCCTTATGCAAGCTTTAACACTGTCATATTTTCTGTTCCTTAATATACACTTTATAATTCTATTTTGAGTTACAATTAATCTGCTAATATTAGTAAAATATGTGCCACTCCAAGAAGTAATTCGACATTGCAAATACGATTTAACCTTTCAATTACATATCATCTTTAGAGTTGAAATAACTACAAATTGTCTATTATAATATAACCGTGGTATTACATTTTTTATCTTTATAATAACATTCGTTATATGTACCTTCTAATTTAATTTACAATCTATGCAAACACCTAAATATTTAAACCAATCAACTCACTTAATAGGTTGGGTTGTTTTACCTCTGAGCGGCATTTTGGCCAGATCACAAGGACCCCGAAGGCTCTGAGAAGGTTGGGAGAGGGGACGTACTGAAACAGCTGTTGGGAGACAGATGGTAGCCTCCCGTCGAGTCCATCCAGCGTGTTCTTTAACGTGCACAGGGTATGTCTCTCCCGCATACGGGGCCACGTCTTAACGTCCCATCCGACGGACGGCGGCCTTTCCAAGCCCAGCGGTATCCCCTACTGACCATGGGCAGGGCGAAGAATTTTTGCGGAGATAAATCTCAACGCTGACCCAGCTGGGACTCGAACCTGGAAATTGCAGATTACGAGCCTGGCGCGCTACCGACTGAGCCACCCCCGCCCCCACTTAATAGGCAAAGAGGAACAGTTTTCACCAATGCATTCCAAAGCATGATAAAATGTTTTGTTATTTAGATAATCAGATTGTCCATTTAATCTAAAATGAATATATTTTGTTTTCATTTACATTTAAGGATATTTTATTTTTGAAAAAAACCAATTCCTAATTTTAATCATATTTGGATTTATATTAATTATTAAAGAGTCTAAATCTTCAGCCGTATAAATTAAAGCTGTATCATCAGCAAAAGCAATTAAATTTCCTACTATATCAACTTTACATAAATCATTTTTATATACAATATACTATAAATGAAAGAGCTCCTAAAACTAAACCTTGAGGAACACCAAGCTGCACAATTTCCTCAATCTAATGTTCAAGATACTGCATAAGCATCTAGAATCAAGTTATCACGTTTTCTGTTTTATTGTTTGCAAAGGTTGTTTACAAAGGGTCCAAGTTCACTACCATAACTAAGTACAGAAAGGACCAAACTACTTTTCTACATTTCTCCATAGATTTCTTCCTCGTATTATTTAAAAAAAAACTATGTAAAGAACAAACTCGGAAAGGCGTTCTTGTTCTTTCTACTTCAATAGTATTTTGCCCCTACCCGTATCGGATATCTTGATGTAACAGGACTGAGTACCGGGTTTATGCAACCCTTAACCTCATTCCAAACCCTTCCCCCACTAATGGAATTTTTGCTGTGTCATCAATGACAACTGACTAAATTACATTTATGTCGGCCCATAGGGCTCGGGCTGTTTTCTGACCAATGCAAATAGGGTTGGGCCAAGATGTGCTAATGAAAAATAGTCTTAATCAGAAGAGAAATAGACCAATATCTCATTATCCAATGTAGACTTGGGTCACTGAACTTTTGGATGAAAGGCGTCATCATCGTCAGAAATTTTTGAATATATTCATGTTTCCAATAATTTTGAAGAAAGCTTTAGCATTCTTTTGATGAAAAAGTTGATATGTTTGATTTGCAGGTCCTTGTGTTTGTTGTTGTTCCTTACGCACCATGGCGCTTCAATAGCTGATCTTAGGTATTTATTCTGAAAAGTCTGTAGTGGGTCTAGAGTTATTCTGCCTTGCATACTAGCATACTGGGCATATATGTGATTGTCGCTCTCAATATAGTGTTATATATTAGTAGCTTGCCCTTGATGGGCTTCTTTGAGTTACATCCAATGAATGAATTCAAATTGCATCTAGCTGCCATAGCTTTATTAAGTACTTGTGCAAAGTGCGGCTTCAGCTTTAATTTTTGGTGCAGCACAACTCCAAGACACTTGACTGAATATTCCCGTGGGATATCTGTATTGAAAATATCAACCTTCTGCAGTTCCCTTCCTGCTTTAAGCATAAATATTATATTTGAGATCTTGTCTGGATTAATTTTTATTCTCCATCTTATACACCATTTCTGCATTATGTCCAGTCCCTCTTGCAACCTTCGGATTCCCAGATAAGGGCAGAGAAATGGAAACAGTAGCGCTGTGTCATCAGCATATAATGCAGTTTTGATTGAGTCCAGTGAAGAACAGTGAATAAATATTATATTGGATAGGCTCCAGAAGGGAGCATTGTGGGATGCCATCTTCAATATGTCAAGTAGTCGAAAGAGGACAATTAATTTTAGTTTAAATGAATTAAATTCATATTTTGCGGAAGCAGTAAAATCTTTACAGTCTCACCTTACAGAACAAGAAGCATTGTCAAACGGGTATAGAGACTGTCCCTACAGCTATGCTCAGTCTCTTTTTATGCCTCATATTTTAGAAGGTGAAATTTGGGATGTAATTGTACAACTGGATGTAACTAAATCTACTAGATATGATGATATATCTGCTTTTATCGTGAAAAAGGTTTTACAGGATATTAAATCGGTATTATGCAAACTAAAAAATATATCTTTAGATGAAGGTGTATTTCTAGGTGTTCTAAAGACAGCAGTAGTCATTCCAAAATTTAAGAGAGGTAATCATAATATTCTAGAGAATTATCGTCCGATTTCTATTTTATCGGTATTTTCTAAGATAATGGAAAAAGTGGTTAAATCAAAATTAAATTCCTTTTGGGAACGTACAACTTTTTTTCTGAAAACCAGTTTGGTTTCAGGAAAGGAAAAGGGGCAGAAGAGGCAATTTTAAAATTAACTACAGAAATTTATAGTAATTTTAATTCAAATTTGCATACAGTAGTCCTATTTCTGGATCCAAAAAATTCTTTTGACTCTGTTCCACATGATATACTACTAAATAAAATAAATAAATAAATAAATACCCCCTCAAGCAGCTGCTTGCCACAGAGGTCTGACAGGAGCCTGTCAGTTTATATGCCATAGTAGAAGGTCTGAGAGGATGGCAGGACCTCAGCAGAAAAAACGAGACAAACAGCCATGCCTTACCCGGGGCTCGAACCCAGGTCCCTTAGATCAGTAGCCAAGCGCGCTAACCACTCGGCCATAATTCAGGAGTTAGGGGAAACTTATTTTCTTGAATTAAAAGTTATTTATCAACCAGGAAACTAAAGGTAAAGAACACCTTCAGTAATGAATTACCTATTGAAATTGGGGTTCCACAAGGTTCAGTATTAGTTCCTTTGTTATTTCTAATATTTGTTAACGACATATGCAACATTGATTTTAAAGGGAAAATAACTGCATTTGCAGATGACATGGCACTAACTTATTCAGGAAATGAAAATAAAATTATGCAGAAAATAAATTCTGACTTACTAAATTTGAGACATTGGTTTAAAAGAAATAAAATATTCCTAAACATTTCCAAGACTAACTACAGGGTGGACCAAAAGTCAGGTACTATTTTAATGAAAATGGTTTAATTTATATATTTTATTTTGCAGACCCTTAAGATGAATACAGAGAAGCGCGTATCAATAGTTATCTGGCGAATCCACGCCACAATTGTTTGGAATTACCTGAATGAACAGTTTCCAAATCGGTGGATTGGATTACGGTCTGTTACTTCCACGTCCCTTTGGATATTTTCGCTTGGGGGCACATCAAATCTGTTATCAAGGTCTGTTACTTCCACGTCCAATTTAGAATAGAATTTACCCCTTTGGATATTTTCGCTTTTATCGTGAATGCAAATTTTAATTACAATTACTATAAATTTTTGTAGTTAATTTTAAAATTGACTCTTCTGCCCCTTTTCCTTTCAAGAAACCAAACTGGTTTTCAGAGAAAAAAACTGTACATTCCCAAAAGGAATTTACCCCTTTGGATCTTTTCGCTTGAGAATATATCAAATCACAAGTGTACAGAACAAAGATTGCGACCCTGGATGGTTTACGTGAACGTATACGAAATGCTGCAGCAACAAATGCACTCCCAAATGCTACAGGATCTGTTTCGAAATGCCGTTGAATGATTTGAGTTACGCAGAGATACTAATGTTCGTCATGTCGAACCCTACTAACGATAATTCAACAATTACTACTAATCTTTCATTCTATAAATAAATTATTTATGATTTTAATGTGTTTCATTAAAATAGTACCTGACTTTTGGTCCAACCTGTATGTAAATTTCAGTTTAAGAATAAATAAACAAGACTTCGAAGCAAAATTATGTATCACAAGTTAAATTGTAATAAAAAAGTTTGCCATTGTGGCAAAATTGAAGGAGTAGAAACTATAAAATATCTGGGAGCAATCATAGACAGTCAATTATCCTGGAAACCACAAGTAGCTGATGTTTTGAAAACATTAAAATCGATTATTCCAAAAATTTATTTTATGAGGAATTTTGTTGGCATTTCTACCTTCTTAATAATTTACAAAGCGTGGGTCAAGTCTTACCTCTCATATGGCATTCTATCATGGGGAGGAACGTTTTCGTCTACTATTAAACCATTACAATACCCCCAAAATCATATACTTCGGTGTATGAATAAATTGCAGAAGTGTGAGCAAGTAACAAGAACATATTATAATTTAATAATTTTGCAAATAAGAAAACTATACTTTTTTACTGCGCTAAAGCATCTGAAGAACAATTGGAATCCACAATTAGTTAGAAAATTTGTGCGAGACACTCGACAATCTGAAAATTTATTTCTAAAAACATTACTGTTAGTAAAAATCTAATTACCAAACACTATGTTTTTTTGGCTTCCAAAATTTGTAATGCTTTACCAAATGAAATTATGGTAATAATTAATATTAAAACATATATTAAAGGAAGTGAAAAATTGGATATTAAATACTGAGAATATAATGTATTGTTCTAATCAAGCAACCGTGAGTTAATTGAAACTATGTGATTGAATTGATTTAGAACTCCAAACCGTTTTACTGAGCTGTAATTTACATTTATTTACATATCTAGACTGTTTGTGCATACATGAATTTAGTTATGTTAAAGGGGTATTTATTTTTATTTTTATTTAAATAATACCACATGCGAGTCATAGTTACTATTGTGGATAAGAAAATTGGAATTGAATATATAGTAGTAATGCAGGCATTACTACTATATATTTAATGTTGAAAACTACGTCTATGTTAGTATCATATTGTAAACACAATATTTTGTACTTTTGTGTAACATGTACAGTGAAATGGTGCTGTATATGATTGCCGTTTTTGATAAGGCAATGTAAGGTTACTTTCATGTTTCAATTTTGTTGATAATAAATTTTAAAAAAATAAATTACTCTTCACACAGCTGCTTATCGCAGAGGTTTCACAAGAATATGTCAGATTTGAACAGATCAGTGAGGAAGTCAGGACCTCAGCTGAAAGACAACAGAAGAGAAATCCAGGTCTTTTTTAAGGTTTGAACGCAGTTTCTTCTCCACCGCAGCTAAGCACATTTATATCTAGGCTACCGACACCGCACCTACACTTTACAGAACACAAAGAACTCATTGGGCAATTTAAATTCACTTAATATTGGAACTCTGAAGTTTGATTCTGTTGTCATCACAAAACCTTTTATATTTCGCCCCTTGCAGCAGTGGCGATTTCGTTACTATTAAATCAATTTAAGAAATCGCAGCAATATACTTGATATAAATATGCACATACATAATATGATCACTAAATCTAATGAATCAATATAACTAAAATCTACTGACTTCTTTTAGATAGTTATTGATGAGTTGTCCCTTCTCCAAAGGTACAGCAGGATACGAGAAGCAATCACGTGACGCTTGTGGTTGGTCCTGTTCATTTCCGTGTCTGTCGTATTTAGGATAGAACAGATTTGGAACAGTGTGCAGCATCTTTCCAAAGGTATTGGCAGCAACAAGGGCAGCGTCGTAGTACAGAAAGGTGGACGCCTGGAAAGTAAATAACTATCATCAGCTATTAATTAGAATTCGTTGATATTTTATAAATTTGCGAAATACTTTGGGAACAAAGGGTGAATAAGTAGAAGTACGAGGAGAATTAACAGGGTTGAATTCGTCTTTTGACATTTAAAATACTTTGGAAATGGAAGATGATAAAATAATTAGATTCATAATTCAACACTTTAAGGATGAAAACATAAACAGTTTCAAGGTTGTACTCTTGTATTCCATGTGGGAGATGCTTCAGTAAGAGCATAATTTTTACTCTTAAAAATAAATGTGTTCCATGAGAAAACGGCACTTTGGCTAACAGTCAATAAACGTTTTTGGCCTGATAGCTCTGCTGACAAAGCAGAGAAAGTAACTAGACAGTAAGCAGATATTTGTACCGGAATCATAGAAGCAGTGGAGGGCGAAGTCCAAAAATTCAGGTTGAACAGAATATATGTATAACGTATATGTATAGAGCCATGACGTCACAGTTTCCAGCCAAGGGATTGCCACAACCCAAGATGGACACTATGATCAGAAAAGAAATAATCTTTTCTGTAGGCATCATTTGCAAAGTAAAACTCAAATCCAAACTTCGTGGGTGGCAAAATATCTTTTCTCACTCTCGAAATTTTCAAGGTGAGCAGTTGCCCGTCCCTTTTGCACGGCACTGAATGGAAGTATAGATAGTACAAGACGTTGGTTCTAAACCATACTTAAAGTACGAGGTTTGGTACAGCTTTCAGTCTTGTACAGAACAGAAAGAAACATTCAATAGGTTTTTTTCGTGGGTTATCAATCAGAGGTGTTCTGAAGCTTGTTATTTATGGTTCATGCCAAGGCCAGATCTAAGGGGTTGCAGCTCGATCAAGTCCTTTCCCCTTTATTTTTTCCAGATTAATCAAGTCACTTTCTCCCTCCACACTTTCATTTTTTTCTAGATCTGGTCTGCTGTGGTCTGTATAATATCTGACTGATGGTCGAAGGTGCATGACTGAACTTATAGTTGAAATATGTACAATGCTTGCTTTCATTAGTAAGAAGTACTTAACGAGTTATTTTACATATTACTTGCCCTAAACATCCTTACAAATTCTTTGAACCACAAAACACTTTTTCCAAAGCAATTTTACTCATTTTTAATGTGATGGGGGTGGCCAATTGGTAGCGCACCAGGCTCGTAATCTGCAGTTTTCGAGTTTTCCAACTTGGCCAATGATGAGATTGATCTCCGGAAAACTCTCCGTCCTACCCTCAGTCAGTATAGGGGACACCGATGGGCTTGAAAAGGTCGCTGTCTATCGGATGGGATGTTAAGACGAGGTTCCGTAGGCGGGAGAGCCATACTCTGTGCATGTTAAAGAACATGCTGGATGGCCTTGACGGGAAACTACCATCTGTCTCTAATTAATTGTCCAGTAGGTCTTCTCTCCCAACCTACCCAGAGTCCTTGTGACATTTAGCCCATTTTGTTCAAAAAAGTGCCACTCAGAGGTAACCCAATCCATTTATAATTGTTCTTTTAAATGCAAAACGTAAAGAGAGGAATGCTACGTAAGTGCCAAATTCTGAAATCAAAATGAAAAGAAACGTCATTTTAATTTGCGAAAAGCGAAAATCAAAACGCATCTCTAATTATTATTATGCTACCTGAATGTTTTCGGTTCCAGCGCCGGGCCACATATTCGGAGATAGGGAACTCCACTCCAGAAGAAACTCGTTAGCCGATTGACTGGCGGGAGAGAACAGATTGAATCCAGTCACATTGACTGCTCCGAACTCGGCTGGATGGGCAGTCCAGAAATCCTCAAGAACCTGCAAAGAGCAGTTGGAAAATTCTTATCAATATTGCATCAATATTTTATGTTTCGAAATTACTAAAAAAAAATCCCTCGTGCTTATCCATCCTCCTCTTCATCATTTAATGTACATGTTTTTCGATTTGTTTGTAGATTTGCGTATTTGTCAAAACGGTTTTTCCATCATACCTTTCCAACTAGTTGAATCATTTTCAATGAGTCGAATATACGTAATTATGTATGTTATGTAGTGCTGAATGTGAATATAAAAATCCCGATGCTATTTTGAAATATTCTAAATGAAAAAAAGATAAAAATTTTAGTAAAGAGAGCAAATTGTTTAATGCTGAAATTTTCAACTGAAATAGTATAACAAATGCAACAAGATGTAACTGTATTAATATTGGCTGATGAAGACAGAACGAAGGTGTAAAATACTATTATGTCAATCCACTGTTCTCTTCTACAGATAAGCTGTTAGCTTTGCGGTACATTTGTCAACAGAAAGGATTTATTTGAAATTGTTTGAATAAATAAATTTCTTTATATTAAATGATTAAAAAATAAAGAATGTGTCAAATAAAAGCGTGTGTACGTGAAAAGTGTCATTAAAAGTAAACCCCATGCTTTCTTTCCGACTAGAAAAAGGAAGATATGTAAAAGTCTTCCCTTTTCTAGGGAAGAAGTTTAAACATCTTTATAGTTTTTAAAAGTGACTCCCAAGCATAACAAATCACGTAAGGCATGAATGTTTGTGATGTGAGAATAATGGTATATGCATGGGGGAAGGGGGGTAATATTTTTAGTCTATGATACATAGACCGAAATTATTTACCTTACATGCTTTCTTTCCCCTTGAAAAAAAGTGGAACGTTTTAAACGATTACTCCACTACAAGGTCTTCTAAATGGAAGAATCGAACGTGAAGATTTATTTGTCAAATTGACCGTGTGTGATATGGAGAGTGTCAAAGGCTGTCTTAAATTATGAGCTCCTCTCCATTCTCCGAAAAGGGGAGAGGGAAATTTCAGTGTGGGGGACGATCGCAACGAATTACATCTGAAAAAAAAGCTTAAAACTCTAAGAATGTCACGAGCTACTTAAAATTTTCCCCCAAAAAGTGGGCAGGTAAATTTGACTTGGAATCGATTGTAACGTGTTACGTGATATATGAAAGCATAAAAAGTCAAAACAATATAGGAAATGCAACAATTTTCTCACCCGAAGTAGAGGAAATTAAGTGTTTTTAATAGTAAAGTTCCCTGCGAAGTTGCCATTAAGACACAGGCAGTAGATCATATAAATTAAAAAATTCTACAAACACTCATATTCCTATATGTGCCATAAAAAGTGAAAAATAAAACTAAACAAATTCCTTACTGAATTCATATTTATTTCAAAGAAAGACAGCTCCAAATAATATTTCTTACCAACTGAATAAAAATTTTCGGTGCCCTATCTATCTTTGAAGTTATTATGAATTCAGTATGGGATTTCATCAATGGTATCTTGACATCTCCGTCCTTTGGAATGGGAGTTTCAGTATCATTCAAATAAATACAGGTAGATTAATGAAATAAAAATAAGATCAGCATTTACTCACGGGTTCTGCGACGATGAAATGAAAGTTGGTTTTCCTTACGTGGACATCGTGAACATGCCTGACAATAATCTCACTTGCAAGCGCTGCACGAGTGTCCAGAATGACGTGCAAGGCTTCGTTTCGATGCGAGGTCTCCCGCTTCCTCAGGTAGAGGTTGGCTTCTTCTGGCTGAGATACTCGTGATAACCCTAAGAGTCTAGCATGCAAGACACGATAACCCAGCTGGAAGATCATCTGCAGCTTTTCCGGATCTGAAACAGAGAAAGGATCGTTGAATTGAAAAGTGGACAACCTCTATATCCGAGTAATTAATTGATTGAGCTTTTTTTTCTCTCACACAGGAAAATGGGTATACATAGAAGGAACTCAACACAGAATCAATACAAGTATCCACTTGAAAGTGATAGATGTTGTATGGATTCCATACAAACCCCACATGGAAGCATCCAAAGTTGAACAATGTGCGGTTCGCTGACGTTTTACTTTCACTGGGTCCACTGTTGATTGGATTTCTGGACCGTAGTGACATCATGCAAAGATATTGCAGGCAGCAAACTCGAAGGGTCCAGAACATTTGAGTAAAGCGTATATTTTTTGTTGCATGATAACGTCCACTCCAATGCTGTCCAAGAAACAATAACAACGTTGAACAGATATGGTTCGAAATACTTGGAACATCATCCCTATAGGCTCTGAAAACGTCTGAAAAACGTCACGAAAAGAAGGATGTTGAAGTTGGACGAATAGGTCTGTGCATTATCACAGTCTTCATGCAACACACAAAGTCGCTCTAGGAAAGAAGATATCTGGTTGCTAATTTCGTATTGGAACGAGTGTCTCAATAGGCATGACGAAGTTAAACAAACAAAACAATACGTGATTTACACTTCATTTGTGATTTATCCACTTTTCAACTGAATGTTTCTTATAATTTAAGCCTTATTTATGTATATTCAGAGGTTTGTTTAGGAATACACCTCGTGTTAGGTCAATAGGGAATAGGATTCAGTGGTCGATATCTTCTTAAATACATCAGGCGTGAACTTTTAATGCGAAACTGGTGGACCACCTACAATGTTCCTCGTGGATCACTTGCTTAGAAACACTCTCTAGCGGCTTGACGTTTTTACTCTAAACCAAATGCGAATCACCGAGGCAAAACCTTAGCATTTCGGAAACGCAACAACCCTTTCCTATTCGTTTGCTTCGATTACGGCAAAGCCACCAAAAATATATCAGTTCAAAAAATGTTTTTCATTTTTACACATATAAAATGATCATAAGTGCGCGAAACAAATTCAAGGACATACTCTAGGGACAAATGAAGAGAAAAAAAAAGTCATAAACATATGTTCGAATACCTTATTTGGAAGTTATTTCATACAAATTACTCATATTTTGCATTTGCTGCAATAGCCTTAAGTTTACTGCATGTCCTAACCCTAGTGGTACATACCCCCGCAGGGGAGGGGGTGGCTCAGTCTGTAGTACGCCAGGTTCGTAATCTGCTAGTTCCCAGGTTCGAGTCCAGGGCAGGAAGCGTTGAGATTTATCTCCGCAAAACTCCCTGCCCTCCCATTTATCAGTAGACATTGCTGGGCTTAGGAAGGCTCCCATCTGTCAGATGGGACGTTAAGACGTGGCGCCGTGTGCGGGAGAGCCATACCCCATGCATGTTAAAGAACACGCTGGATGATCTTGACGAGAGGCTACCATCTGTTTCCTAACAAACATTGGGTCCCCTCCCCCAACCTTCTCTGAGACTTTGGGGTCCTTCTGACATGACCATTTAGCCCATTTTGTGCAAAAAAAACGAAACGCCGCTCAGAGGTAAACAATTCAACCCATGCCTCGCAGTTCTACAGTTACCAATTGAATTGCACGTGAAGCCATTAGGACTACTGCAAGAATTTTTGAATTGGTCTACGATCATTATTGCAATGAACAGAAGCATGCATCCACGTTCAAATACCTCCACCTACTGAGAAATCTCTGTCTAAGCTAAAGTTTCCATTCGTCAAGAGAAAACCTGAACTTTACCTTTTTAACATTATTTTTTAATTCGTGAAGAGAAAGGCAGAACTCTACTTTTTACGCAGATAAAAAGAATTCTGCCTGCTCTTTTTGGAAAAGAGAGTTAATATTTTAATTTCGTCGTCTGTATTCATTCACCTTTTTTATTTTTAGATATAATTCAAAATTTGTTTTTTGAGTTGGACAGATATTGAGGGAACATTGCGATATGCATTTCCCGAATCCCAGAATAGCTTTAATAGTGCTTTAGTGCAACTGTTGAAAAGTTGGGAAATGCCAAAACTTTAAACTAATATTGCCAACCATCTACTTATCCTAGGAATTTGACATTTTGGTAGTAGAATGTAACCATCAAAAATACATTGACAGCAGTAATTTTTGGTTGAAGAAAAAAATGAAAATTTTTCGAGTTATATTAATAAAGGATTATTATTTGCATTTTCCCAATCAACAATTGGGGCGGGTGGCTCAGTCGGTAGCGCGTCAGGCTCGTAATCTGCAGTTCCCAGGTTCGAGTCACAGCTGGGTCAGCGTTGAGACTTATCTCCGCAAAACTCCACCACCCTGTCCACTGTCAATAGGGACACCGATGGGCTTGGAAAGGCCGCCATTCGTAAGATGGAACTTTAAACCGTGGCCCCGTGTGCGGGGGAGTGCATACCTTGCGCACGTTAAAGAACATACTGGATGGCCTTGACGGGAGGCTACCATCTGTCTCCCAACAGCTGTTCCAGTGGGTCCCCTCCCCCAACCTTCTCTGAACCTTCGGGATCCATATGACCTGGCCATTTAGTCCATGGTGTGCAAAAAAAGTGCCGCTCAGAGGTAAAACAACCCAATCAACCATTAGTTCGAATTCCTACTGTTAGAGGGCATTAAAGGTGGAAAATAAAAATCTTCATTCTGTTTGAAAATGAGCACCCCATATTCGCCAGAGGCGATATGTTATACTTCATTGATCATTGTCAAAAGTACATACTCAGAGCATAAAAAAGGTTAAAAAAAAAAACGTTGAAACTAGAGAAAAATAATAAATAAATACCTCTCAAACAGCTGCTTGCCAAAGAAGTCTGACAGGAGCCTGTCAGGTTATATGTCATAGTAGAAGGTCTGAGAGGATGGCAGGACCTGAGCAGAAAAACGGCACATACATCCATGCCTTATCTGGGGCTCGAACCACTCGGCAACGGGACGGCTTAGATTCACTTACTTGTGAGTAAATATCCTATTTCGACCCCTGACTGCGGTCGTCATCAGAGGAGGTTGCAGCTTTGACCATTGAGGTAGTAATACTAGAGACAGGACTCCGATTCCCGTAGCATTGACCGCCATGATCACGGATGGGCTGTGCCTGCCGACTGCTTAGTGAGGAAAGATACCCATGATGCCTTGCGAATTGGCTGCGAACAACGATGAAGGCTATTTAAAAATGCTTAGCAAATGATTTAAATGAGGCAGAACTTTGCTGTTTTTTGTTTTTTATTTTAATGAGGTTATTCCAGTGTAGTAATTAAAGCAAAATATATTTAATTACTGCACACTTACTGATTTATATCGGATGAAAAACGAAGACGCTGGAAACTGCTTCTCTTTCAAATCGAGGTTTTGTATGAAAATTTAAAAAAATTCGATATGTTCTTAATATCTGATTAAAGGTGAACTAAATTGACTGTAAACTTAGCAGACTTTAATTTGAGTCCGTCTAAAAACAGGAACAATGGTAAACATATTTTAAAATCTAATGCATGATCAAATCATTCAGCTTAAGCGAAAGCCCTCAACATTTATAGACCTTTTATTAAAAAATATTAATTTTTATTAGAAATTGAAAGAAATAATCAGAGAGTGTAAACTTTTTTTTAATTCAGCTAAGGCAGGAAATCAAATCTCCTCCCAATGAATGACAGAATTTAACTTCATGGTATAAAAAAACCAAAATATTATAAGATTGCGCAATGTATAATATGTTACCTAAATAATAATACACTTTGGCAAAATAAAAAATGCAAAGCAGACGTCTCATAAATTTAATGCCATATGCTTAATATTTCTTACTGTAATAAAATATACGAAAACATTCTTTTAATTTCATGTTAATTCATGCTTTAAATCACCTACTCTGCATATGCAAATATTATTAGTTTCATATACTAAAAAATTCATGAACTACATTCGACTTCGACAGAAAGGTATATTGAAAAGTTGACAACCCTTTATTTTAAATCCCTTAGTTTAACAATTTCAATTTTTAATTTATCACAAAGAACACATCTCGTAATTTTCGTAAAGTACTAACCTATGATGTGTCAAATTACTTCCTTTACAGCATTTATTTTTGCATCCGTACGCGGAACATGAAGCAGGCATTTCACTGTTCACTTATTAAGAGCACCCAACTTTCTCCTCACTATCGACTAGATCTGTACGTGTTCATGGCGTCCGTTGCCAGTCCTGTCTCTAGTAATATTATCTCAATGGCTTTGACGGAACTTTCTTTTGTAGTAGCGGCTGCCAGATTTTGGGTAAAAGAATTCCTTGCGCATCGTTCATGGCACCATCTGTTGACTGTATTAGCAATCCTTCTTCTGCTTTTCTTATGAATGTATTATTTTTTAATTATTGGTGTTGCATTCCAGCTTATTCTATAATTTTTTTTGCGTGTCTCTCCAGTCCTGCTTTATTTTGTTTGTTTTTTATTGCAGCTTTGTGTTCTTTTATTCTTGTTTCTAGTGTTCTTCCTGTTTCCCCAATTGTACGTTTTTTTTTGGAATTCACGTTACTTTATAAATTGTTCCATTTCTCTGTATATAGTATTTTGTGTTCTTACTGTTCGATGTTTGGCGTGTAAATTTTTATTTTCTTGCTCAGGTCTGCTGCTATTCTTATATTGAATATGTTGATCACTCTTGGGATTTTTTAAAAAAAGACTTTTATGGTAAGGCAGTTCTTTTTAGTGAAAAAAGTTTTTTTTTTCTTTATTTAATTTATTTACTTTTTTGTTTTTTATCTTTAGGATTCAATTAACTGGGTGATGGTTTTCACCGAGTTTTTTTCCCCAGTGTTTTAATTTGCGTTATTTTTTGTTCTTCCTCTGTGTTTTGTAACTGAATTTTCTTTATTGCTTGGTCGATTAGATTTTTCTTTATGTACTTTGGATGGTTACAATGAAAGTCTAGTATTTTTCTCGTATTAGTGGGCTTTTTATAATTAGTAACTGAGATTTTTTCATCTGTCATTTTTAGTGTGATATCCAAGAAGATGCTGATGTTTTGTTTTCTTATTTCTATGGTAAATTTTAAGTCTTTTTCGAATGAGTTGATTTTGTTCAGAAAATCTTCCGGGAGGTTTTTGTCGGTTGTGCTGAAGATGCAAAGGATGTCATCCACATATCATTTGTAGAATTTTATTTCTGGCTGAGAAATGAAATTCTGCAGAGGATGTCATCCACATATCATTTGTAGAATTTTATTTCTGGCTGAGAAATGAAATTCTGCAGAGGATGCCATCCACATATCATTTGTAGAATTTTATTTCTAGCTGAGAAATGAAATTCTGCAGAGGATGTCATCCACATATCATTTGTAGAATTTTATTTCTGGCTGAGAAATGAAATTCTGCAGAGGATGTCATCCACATATCATTTGTAGAATTTTATTTCTGACTGAGAAATGAAATTCTGCAGAGGATGTCATCCACATATCATTTGTAGAATTTTATTTCTGGCTGAGAAATTAAAGTTTTTTCCGAATGACAGAGGTAAAGATTTGCGAGATATGGAGCTAATGGCTAGTTTCATTATCAACACGATAAATTTTAAGTGATGACCATTTCTCATCATGGAGTTTTCTTTTAAATGTGTGCAGAGGGCGAATCCTTTTCAGTTCAATCAGGAAGTTCATTATATAAAGTGTTCGTCTAAGTATTTCGTATAGAAATTTTTTCGCTTTCGCTTAATGTGATATGGAATGTTTTCATTGTAAAAGAATTGATATATTTGACGACATATTCTATTATCTTTAACATGTAGTGCTTCTTACAGGCATTATTTGTAAAGAGTTGAAAATGGGTAGCGAGCTGGCTGTCCTTGAGTCTTTCATCAATAAAAATCTCCTCAAGCAACGGCTTGTCACAGAGTTCTGACTGGAGTTTGTCAGTTTATACTGCCATAGTAGAAGGTCTTTGATGATGGCGAGACCTCAGCAGAAAAACAGCTTCTTACCAGGGGCTCGGACCCTGGTCCCTTAGATCAGTAGCCAAACGCACTAACCACTCGGCCACGGGACGACTACCTCACACGTGGCTCAGTGTTATTATAGAGAGTTTTCATTGTGTTAACTAACTCGTCTAGTACGATCTCACAATCAACCACAAATTTTGACCGTCAACAGAGTCAAAAGCCTTTTTGAAATCTACAAAGCTACTAATCACAGGTTTCTGAAACTCTAAACATTTATCAAGAATCTACCTAAGTGAAAATATTTGATGAATACATCCCCTATCACTTCTGAATCCACACTGTTCGTCACGCAGTTGTCCATCAAATTCTTAATTATATTAAGTATAATCATGCAAAGAACTTTACCTGGAACGGAAAGTAAACTAATTCCCCTATAATTATCACAAGAACTACAGTCACCTTTTTTAAAAATAGGGATAATAATAGCTCTAGTAAAATCTTTAAGAACACCTTTATCATAAAAAATATCAGTGAGCCATTTGACAAAACAAGTGTTTCCAGCTCTAAGCATTTCCATAGTAATTTCATCAACCCCTGGGGATTTATGTAGTTTAAGTTTAGAAATAGCCAAAATAACTTCAGATTGTGTTATAGGGACAACATTAAAGCCACCAATGCATCTATCATCATTACAGACAATGGGAGTAGAACTAACCACATTGTTTAGAACATCACTGAAATGCTCAGCCCACCTAGCCATGACAGAATCCTTACCTTTTAGTCTGTGAAGTGGTACTCTTTGGAGTTTCACCCGATATTCCAATTCCCTACATTATATGTGGAGGTATGCAAAAATAATTGAAACACCTCTTGCTTGGAACACCCAATATGGGTCTCAAAGCATATCACTTTGATACAATATATTAATTATTTGACATATTAAATCTATATGATTATTCCAATTGCGTGTCGCCTCAATCATAACTCTTAGGTATTTTACATATTTCAATTTTTTTCATTTCTTCACATTTGCATTCAGTAAGATTCAGTAAGATTTTGGATCTGTGTAATTGATATGATTTCATATATCAATTACATTATAAAATGTAATTGATATATGAAATAATATAATTGATATGTGTATTGATAGGATATAATTGATTGGTATGAATGTAATTAATATGATTCATATTATCATATAATTTATATTATAAGTAATATGATAATATGAATTAATAATTTAAATATTTAAATGATATTTTTAAATATAAATTCATTAACTCAATAATAATTTATTATTGATTTAATGAATTTAATTGATATAATGAATAAATGAATATTTATATATTGATATAATTGATAGTTATGAATAATATATTATTGTTTATTAATAATAATATTATTATATTATGATATATAATATTATTATCAATATTGATATAATTAATTGATATCATGAATAATTGATATTATTCTCAATATAATGATATAACGCTTCTGCATTAACTGACTTGCATAGTAATGCTGTATTATCTGCAAAAGAGATTATTTTTGCTTCAAAAGTTTATTCAAAAATATTATTAAAGGACTGAACCAGGACTGAACCGAGGAAGTCCCCTCATTGGGGTGGGGAATGGCTCAGTCGGTAGCGTGTCATGATCGTAATCTGAAGTTCCCCAATTCGAATCCCAGATGGGCTGGTGTTTAGCTCTGCAAAACTCCCCGTCCTGCCCTCGGTCAGTAGGAGACACCAATGGGCTTGGAAAGGCCGCCGTTCGTCGAAACGGAAATTAAGCCGTGGTTCTGTGTTCGGGAGAGCTCTACCCTGTGCACGTTAAGGAATACGCTAGATAGCCTTGATGGCAGGCTACCATCTGTCTCCTAACATTATACAAAAAAGACACCTATTTTGGATTTCAAAGCAGGTAGACAAGTTTGAGATTTAGTATAAGAAGATATGATTTTCGCGGGGGGGGGGAGGGCTAACCCTCCACACCCCTGGATACGTCCTTGACTGAAGAAATTTACATCCAAATTTCTAGGAATTGTTCAGAAAAAAATGGAGCATTATTAATAACAATTTCTGTTATTAACAACTGTCCAGTGTCTCCTCAATAACATAACAACTGCCCAGTGTCCCCTCAATACATAGAGCCAGTGTTGAAAAACGCTATTGTACCGTAACGAAATAACGTAATAGCAAAATTATTTTGAATAACGTTATGAATAACACTAACGGAATTTCAAAATATTGATAACGATAAAACGTAACAAAAACCCGAAAAAGTAACTTCGTTATTTTCACTTTTTTGTGTTGATATATTTCAGATTTTTTCCTATATAAGATATACTTAGAAACTTGTGTAAAACAGTCAGATCTAAAATTTACTTTTATGATCAACGAACAAAGAACGCCCTTCAGTGACTCTGCCAAAAGGACACATTCCAAAAGTATTTGGATCCTCAATGACCATCCTTGGCAAAATGTGACTTGGCAAAATCGTGAGGAGTTGGCAAAATTCAGGTGAGTTGTAAAAAATTGGAATTTTTTTCTGTAAAATTATGGCGAGTTCGAAAAATCTAAGAGAGTTGGCAAAACTTAGGGAGTTTGGAAAATTCGGAGTGACTTGGCAAAATCGTGGAGAGTTGTCAAAATTCAGGTGAGATGTAAAAATTGCAATCTGTTTTCTGTAAAATTATGGCGTGTTGCAAAATCGAGGCAACTTCGCAATATCTAGGAGAGTTGGCAAATCTTGAGGGAGTTGGCAAAATTCAGAGTGACTTTGCAAAAATCCGGTGAGATGTAAAAATTGGGATTTTTTTTCTGTAAAATTGTGGCGAGATCGAGGAAACTTGGCAAAATCTAGGGCAGTTGGCAAAATTCGAATCCACTTGGTAAAATACGGGCGAGTTGTGAAATTTGGGATTGTTTTTGTGAAATTAAGGAGAGTTGGCAAAATCGAGAAAACTTGGCAACATTTTGGGGTATTTGAAAAATTTGAAGTGACTTGGCAAATTCAGAAGAGATGTAAAAAATTGGAATTATTTTGCGAAATTAAAGAGATAGTATTGTTTTTGTGAAATTAAGGAGAGTTGGCAAAATCGAGAAAACTTGGCAACATTTTGGGGTATTTGAAAAATTTGAAGTGACTTGGCAAATTCAGAAGAGATGTAAAAAATTGGAATTATTTTGCGAAATTAAAGAGATAGTAAAATCGAGGCAACTTGGTAAAATCTAGGGAAGTTGGCAAAACTGGAAACCACTTGGTAAAGTACACGTGAGTTGTAAAAATTGGGATTGGTTTTGTGAAATTAAAGAGAGTTGGAAAAACCGAGAGCTCTTGGCAAAATCTAGAGGAGTTGGCAAAATTCGAAGCCACTTGTTAAAATACAGGGAGTTGTGAAAATTGTGCCTTTCTTGTTCAATTAAGGATAGTTGATAGAATTCGAAGTGACTTGGCAAATTTAGGGAAGATGTAAAAATTGCGTTTTTTTCTGTAAAATTATGGCGAGTGGCAAAATCTAAGGTAGTTGGCAAAATTCTAATCCACTCGGTAAAATATAGGCGAGTTGTGAAAATTGGAATTTGTTTTGTAAAATTAAGGAGTGTTGGACAAATCGAGGAAACTAAACAAAATATAGGGCAGCTGGCAAAATTCGAATCCACTTGGAAAATACGGGCGAGTTGTGATAATTGGGATTGGGTTTGTGAAATTCAGGATAGTTGACAAAATCGAGTAAACTTGGCAAAAACTTGAGGAGTTTCAAAATTCTGAAGTGACTTGGCAAATTTAGGAGAGATATAAAGATTGGGATTGGTTTTGTGAAATTCACACTGACTTGCTACAATTCAGACAAGGAGTAAATATTATGATTATTTTTTGTGAAATTATGGCTAATTGGCAAAATTGGAAGGGAAATGGCAAAATACAGGAGAGTTGTGAAAATCCCCCCCCCCCCACACACACACACGGAGTGAAAATCTAGGGTAAAAACGTGACAGACATTATTTGCTCAGTTGGCAAAATTTGATTTTCAAGTTGTAAAATTTTTGATTTCTCTCCCCCCCCCCCACTCACCATAGTCCTTCGCTACGCCCCTGCCTGTCTTAGACACTTTCTTCGAAATTGGCGCTCAGAGAAAGTGCTTTGCAATAGCCAGATAAGAGATGCAGTGGGAAATAAAAGTGAGTCTCCATTCATGCAGAAGGAAAAGGGCAATTACAATAGGAGAAATACTTAGAAAAGGAACGATGTATGAGTGATAATTTAGGTTTAGGATAGAGAATCGGAGGAAGGGGCCATTAACTTATTGACAATAGCCGAAACTTTCGGTTTTGATCTTCCCACCATTTTCATCGATTATGGTTATGATTGTACTAATTCTGAAAGAAATTTTACTTTTCCTCTAAATTTCTTCGACTCATTTTAGCAACTTGTTTCAAAAATATTAATCTGTGCACAAAAATCGTTATAGAACTAAGAATTACGTTTGCATTATAAATAGTTATTAATAATGCTTCATTTTTTTCTGAACAATTCCTAGAAATTTGATGTAAATTTCTTCAGTCAAGGACGTATCCAGGGGAGTGAAGGGTTCGCCCCCCCAAAAAATGCTATCGTCTTATATTAAATTTCAAACTTGTCTACCTGCTTTGAAATCCAAAACAGGTGTCTTTGTATAATTTTTATTTTATCCTCATATTTTATAATCGACACTAAGTGTAGATATAAAGGGAATAAAAAAAAAAGATATTCTATATGGATGAAATTAAAACATAATTTTATTCCATATAGAATATCATTTTAACCTTTCCTGTTCGATGAAATATTTTAGTAATTAGGAAACCCTTCTTAACTCTTATTCTCAGACTCATCACCCCAAACTAAATTTTCGGACCCCCCTCGAAACTAAATTCTCGAATTATCCCCGATACTAAATTCACTTGCCACCCCCTCCCCCCCCTCGAAACTAAATCCTAGTACGTTCCAGTCTTCAGTAGTTTCGATTGTATGGCTTACATGCATTATTAGAATACATACAGTGGCGCCATCCTATTTATTCATAACTGGGTTTCCAAGTTGAAAATTTTTTTCATTATCATTCTTAAACCACAATTTTTAGGAAAAAATAGAACAAAAAGTAACCGCAATAATTCTATTTACATATAAGTATTTATTTCATTATTAGTAATTGTTATTAATATTGATAATTTTCCTTTTCCCAATTTCTTTATTTCTGTTTCAACAAGTAGATTAATTGAACTGGTGCGAACCACTGGACGAGCCACTGCAACGTATGTAATAGAAATGATAACATATTTTTCATTATTTTGCATTTATAATAAAATTATTTCGAAATAACGTTACCGTAATGTTATAACGAAATTTAAATATTGCTATAACGAAAAACAACGTAAAAAATAGTAAATTTTTGGCTGTAACGAAAAACGTAACTTTTTTCATTTCGTTTGCCAACCCTACATACGTATCATTTGGTGTGTTAGATAGTCAGACAACTTGCTTTCTATTTTGTAAATATGATTTTGGCCATTAAATGGATTCCTCTAATTCCATACTCGTATATTTTTCAAATAAAACACTGGTTGACCATATCAAATGCTTTTGATAAATCCAAAAAGGTTGCCAGAGATTTTCTATTGCAGTCTAATTCTCGAATGAGGGAATTTGTAGACATTCGCTTGAAAAAATTTGGTTGTCCTGACTGGAGTTCGAACCCAGGTCACCCAGAAGCATGCCGGGCGTCTTAACCACTAGACCACCGAGACCCGGCATGCTTCTGGGTGACCTGGGTTCGAATCCCAGTCAGGAGAACCAATTTTTTTCAACTCAATTTTTCAATTGTTCCTTGTCTACAGGACTTTTTCTGTGATAATTTATTACTGAATAGTTTATATAACGCTGTGAGCGTGAGTGACAAATTTTACTACCATCAAATATGTGGCAGCTTGGCTGCCCAACTCCTGATAATAGATGGCGCCACTGGTGAATCAAACAGGAAAGCTTATATGCCACTTAGTTGAAATATTGGTCAGCTCTTCGGTGGTCTAGTGATTAAGACGCCTGGCATACTTCAGGGATCAAATCCCAGTCAAGACAATCAATTTATTATTTTTTTCAAGTGTTCCTTGTCTACAGACTTTTCCTGTGATAATTTATTATTTGTAGAAATTCTATTGTCATCTCAATATTTCTACCTGTTGTGAATCCAAACTGTTTTCAGCTGGAACTTTTTACTATTAAAATATTCAACTAAAACTTTTCGAATTTTTTTAATAATAGGCAATATTGACATAGTTCTATAATTGTTAATAACACTATGACATCCTCTTTTAAAAATTGGGTGGATTATTGGACATTTCAGAATTTTAGTAAACAGTCCTTTTTTCCAAAGACAAATTAAATAAACAAAATTTTTTGTGGAAAAAAATGAGTTTGTCTACTCGCGGACGCATTTTTTCTTAACTCATTTTTTCGCCAAAAAATTATTTATTGATTTAATGACTTCTGTGTGAACAGGTGATCTGTGTGTTCACTACTGATTAATCAAAACTTCTTTTATAAATGGATATATGATTCTGAAATTCTCATCTAAAAGACCATCCCATCTTACAGACCTCCTCTTTTTCATAGTTCTTCAAATTTTTTCCAGCTCACTTATGGTCAGTGGAAATAAAGCAATGGAATTTAAAATAGTATACGTATTTGATGCTGCTTGAATAGGATTTAGATAGTTGTTTTTTCCCCATTTTTGGCATATGCTGGCTTTCTAAACCAGCATATGCTTCAATGTTTGGAAAGAAGTTTATTGTTATTGTTCTAGTTTAAATATTTTTAAAATAAATCAATCTATGAGCAACTTACCGTCAGTAGAGTCATACAGGTAGATGACAGATTTCCATTTATAAACTCGGAGCATGTCCAGCACGGCTCTTACTGTGCTCGGTTTGATGCTTATCCCATACTGAGCTGGTGGGTCAGGGGTTGTCTCGGGGAAAGAAGGACTCACGAGAGGCAAGTGAAACTCGTTAGAATATGACACGAGGATGGGATAATTGGATGCTGAAGTGTTGGCCAGGAGCAAGTAGATGCCACTCTTCAGTAGACGACAGACTACGAGAAAGATTTTAAGGGAAATCAATAAAGTGTATGGGAAAACATTTTAAAATAAACGAAATCATTGGATCAGGACACCATTTTTGAGAGGGCCAACGTTGGAGATAAATTACGGTTAAAATAAATTTAATAATAATTAAAATATCCGATTATTTCTAATTTATTAACCTTATACGATTTATAAACGTAATTCGCTATATTTTACAGTAACGTAGGTACTTGGGGTTTTGGAACAAAATAAGCACGCTATCAAAACGGTCGATTTTTTTACCTTGCCTCAGGAGCCAAAAAGTCTCCCCTAGACTGACCTTGTATCTAATTGCAACCAGACTGAGTCTGAAATAAACAGTGGCCAAAAAGAGTTAAACTATTCAGTTTAAAAAATAATTTGTTTTTCAGACCTTAACAAGAAATTTTCATCAACAAAAAAAGATCACATATCTCTTTTTCAAAGTATTCTGATACTTTGTTTCATAATGTTCTTTGCATTTATTGCATACATTTCACACACGTAAATTAATTCTATTGTTTTAAATATTCTATGCATTTTTTGTTTGGCCGCTAATCAATCTCTCCCGGACACGGTCAATTGGGCGACGGACAACTGGGAGACAAAATAATAGATCAAATATGCAATGCAAATAAATTTTTTTATCGTTTTCGTTATTAAAATCACCATTTTTTTTCTGTTGATCTACTACCCGGTAAATTTAAATAATATATTTTTGAGAAACGAGTTAAAAAAATGTTCTAAACATAAAATTTAAAAAATCTCGCTTATAATTAAGTTTATTTTTTTGTGTAGAATTACAAAATTTTATAGAAGTTATATCGAAATTTCCCATGCAAAAAATGAGTCAGCTAGTTAATAAATATTTTCGTTTATATCATATATCAAAATTTGTAGAATCATTTAAGAAAGAGATGGTTAAAAAAAGTGGCCCGAAGATAATTTAAAAATGAAAAGGTATAATTGAAATACTTCTAACTCATTTTTGAAAATGATTTCTTCTTATACATACTTATTTTAGATTCACGGTAAGTTCTTCGAAAATGAATTCTTCGAAAGTAAGTTTTTCGAATGATCAATTCATCGAATGATCAGTTCTTCGAAAAAATAAAATTTTTTAATTTATCGAAAATTAGAATATCGGATGCAAATTCACGCAGGTAAGCTTAGGTCAGATTTGATCGTTAGGTCTGGATTAGTTTTAGTTTTTTTTTAATTATGTGGAAATAACTCATAAAAATCATAACTTATAACTCATAACTCATAAGTCTTAACCATACTTATATTTATGTCTGTTTTACCTACATTTAGAAAAAAAAATCCGCCAAATCATATGCCTGCTAAACATGCAAACATTTTTAAGCTTCTGTCGCCCAATTGTCGCGCAGTAGTAGCATAAATGAGAGTTCTGGGCCAGTAAATGGGTCCACAGAATTCTGTGAAAATCTATGGGAAAAGTTATGGGGGATGAGGTAAAAAGTATGTTTCGTGTGGTTTTTTGTGGAAATATGTGTGAAAATTAGAAAAAACGGGGGTGTTTTTTAGCATGTGAAAAACTAATTTAAGTTTTTTTGGGAAGATGAGTTTCAAACTAATTTGTGAATTAGTTTAAATCGGTAGTTTGAAGTGACGTGTGCATGAGATAAAATGTGATGTGGTTTGTTGAGTTATCTTACACTTACTGGATTATTCGGTTCTAAAAGCCATGTAAATCGGTGTTTCTTGTGGTTTTTTTCTGAAAATATGTGTAAAAATCGGAAAAAAACCTGGTTGTTTTATGTGTAAAAAGTAATTTAAAATTGATTTACCTGACACAGAGTTATTTTTCGACTCCGAAAGACATTCGACTACAGTGTAATTATTTTATATTCTTTAATATGCAGAACAAGAGAGAAATGTTGCAGATACAAATGGATCATGCAACAGAAATCAGGAAAGATATTTTTATGCAGTTTCAAAACCACACGATTTCTTATTAATCGATAAAAAAACCAAGCACATGCCTCTCAAGTACAGAAAAAACTTTGGTAAATAAAGATGAATTACTTTACAAAGTTTGGCGTCGTCAGCTCTGAGACCAGCTCCGAAAGAGGATCAGCGGGAATTCCAGGTGTCGGTTTTAAATTGACACACGATGGGGACTACGACACGAGTAATAAAAAATTGAGAAATGTAACCAATCCTGAAGAGGGTTCGGACTCTGTGACAAAACAATATTTGGAACAAGAGTCTATAACACTGACTCACACGGGAAATTATGACGCAAATACTAAAAGAATATCGAATGTAGGCAGACCTATAGAAAATGGAGATGTCGCTACTATTCAATACGTTAATAATACTTCTTTGATTTTTCGGAACAATCGCTACGATGCGCGAAATAAACAAATAATCGATGTTACTGAACCAGATGCAGATTCTGGAGTAGTTACAAAACGATATTTGGAAAAAAGAGCACTTTGTAACGACGATGAAAATTACGATGCAACCAATAAAAGCATTAAACATTTTGCAAAACTTACCGATTCATCCAATGCCACTACGAAACACTACGTCAACAACTTGACCACTGTTCAAAATAGTCCAATGAATACATTGGTTAGAAATAAAAATGGGCTTTACGGGGGGCATAGTTTCAATGCAGAAAAAAACAAACAAATCCTTGATATTGCCGATCCCGAGTCGGATTCTGCTGCTGTAACTAAGGGATATTTGGAAAAAGTCGCATTAACAGGCGAGGATGTCTTTAATGCGAACAATAAGAGAATAGGAAATCTCGGGGAACCGAGGCACAACAGAAATGCAACAACAAAAAGTTACGTTGATGGCTTGACAAAGTTAGATCCTAACCCATCCAATGCTGTATTGAGAAATGAAAATGGACTTTTTGCATCAAGTGGGAGCAGTTTTAATGGCGATGCAAAGGGAAAACGAATTACGAATGTTGGCACTCCAACTGTAAACAATGATGCTGCTACAAAACTATACGTTGATAAAAATACTGTAATTTGCCTTACCTATGGTGATAAAGAAGTGAAAAAAGACATATTGCAGTCTCATCTAATTATACAAACACAAAATTCGAACTGCTAACACCACCTATTTTCAAAGATAATTACCATCTATGCATTTCTAATGGATATAAAAGCAAGGTAATCTGCTGCACAACAAATCCCTCTTTTAGTATAAATTATAGTATCAACTTGGACGATCAAAAATTCATTGAAGTAGTAAGACCACAACTTCAGCAGTTTTTTTCTGTTACTCCAGTAAGCAAGAAATTTGACAGGGGTAGCAAGATTAGTGTTTCACTTGCTAGACACTATTTAGATCCAAAAGAAAGAAGAAAAGTGCTTGGAGGTCTTGTTTCAGACTTTCATCACTGGGTATATGTCTTTTTTGTATATGAATAAAGATGAAGGACCATAAGCAATTACACAGTATTATAGATGAAATTTTGAAATCGAGAGCTACTACAAAATCGAAAATTGAAGACACTATTTTGGGAGAGGAACGAGTTAAGGAAATCCTCGAAGAATTTCACAAGCCAGTTGTCGAACGGTTAAAAGGTCTGGAAACTGTGCGTGAAACCATGAAAAACATACAAGATGTAGTGAAAACTTTAGAGCCAGAAGAGCCCACTGAGATGCCAGAAAAAACGTTCGTTTATAATCCAGATTCCAACTTGCAAGATGAAATATTAAACCAATATATACTAAAACTTCCGAGTGATATCTTACAGGCGAGAAACCCCATTCCTCAGCTGAAAGAAATCATTTACCAAACAATCGGGCATCTTCAGAAACTGGGGGAAAACAACGCTACAGAAACCAAACGCTATGGTAGAACTACTGAGAAATATCGAATTATCGATAATCACATTGAGGCACTTAGAAAATATTTAAAGTCGATTAAAATGATGCTCACAGTAATAGAAAGTCAACAGTTTGGTTCTGGACTATACAAGAGTTTCGACGACATATGCGAAAAATTATCAATTTTGATTGCCAGTAAACGAGCTGGAAACACCAGTACAGAAGTAATAAATGAAATTGTCGAAATTTTGGATGTTTTGTTAAAAAACGATATTATTGACAAAAAGTAACATAAGATTATGTTCAATAACATCGGTATTGTTTAGAAATTTACTCTTGGACACACACACTATAATCATGTCTATATCAACTTCCGATAATGCAAAAAAATTTCAATTTTTTGCATTATCGGACCATGATTTTTACCTACTATATATATAATAAAGAGGGTATAACTGCTAACTCAAAGATCAGCGCAACTATTCAATGTACCAAATGTGGTGTATTTATTCGCAAATCCAATATGAACCGTCATATGAAAACTGCATGCACATCTCGCACATTTAAAAATGCGAATTTTGTAATTCCAGCTTTAACAGAAAAAACAATTACAATCATCATCTGAATCAATATCATATAAATAAAAGCAGTGCTTTTCGGAAAACGTTTCGCACATATAAAATTGATAACATAAATGTCAGAGAAGACATAAAAAGTTTTCTGGAGAAAAATAACAATAAATGGAAACAAATAATTCGCAAGAAACTCAGTCAGCCTCTAAAAGTTAGATTCATATTACAAATAAAATTTAAAAAGCAAACGGATCCTGAAGGACAGAAAGAAATACGTGCACATTTTTCGACATGTAACGAAATAATCAGTTTGCCTACCTATCTCAATGAATTACTAAAAAATGCTTATGAGAAAACTGATAACGACTTTGAAAATTTTATACAAAAGGGAAGCGGATGGGTGTTTGACAAAATACTTTCTATGAAAATTCAAATGTCTCAGTATAATGCAGTTGGAGCATCTGCTTTCGTAAATTTACCAGACATTTGAAATCTACCAAAGATATAATGAATGTTAAAAACTACGACAACAAATGTTTCTTGTGGTCAATATTATCAGCTCTACATCCTGCTACAGACCATCCACAACGTGTGAAAAAATATAAAATATTTGAAAACGCCTTAGACACATCTTCATTGACTTATCCAGTAACCCTCGATCAAATCCCGAAGTTCGTGGATTTAAATAATATTTCTATAAATGTTTTCAATTCTAAGAAATATGGTTGGCATACGTTATACAGGGTGAATCTGAAAAAGTGGGCAAAACTTTACGGGGTGGTAGAACGCAGCTATACGAGCAATATTCGTCATAGAAAGTATGGGCGGAACGCAAACGGCGAGCCGCTAGGTGGCGTTGGAAATGCACCCAACGGCATTTCTACCGTGGATTGCCGAGAGGATGGCTGGTTATACTAACCACGAAATGGCGGATATGCTCTTTTGAGCAATTTCTTTGAGCATGTACCTCAATTACATTCCTGTTAATAAAATGTTTTCTGAAGTATCTCCTCTCCTTCTTGTGTTCATTCTTTAAATGTGACAGTGGAAAACTACCTTTTAACTTCTCACCTCTTGCGTTCCGACCATACATTCTATGACGAATATTGCTCGTATAGCTGCGTTCTACCACCCCGTAAAGTTTTGCCCACTTTTTCAGATTCACCCTGTATATTTCACAGAATCCTGTTAAAGAACCCATACAACTTTTACTTTTAAAAGACGGCAGTAATTGTCACTATTGTTGGATTAAAAATATTAGTAGGGTTGCAGCATACCTTTCAAGACATAATGGTAAATCCTATCCCTGTCCATACTGTCTTCATAATTTCACTCGCGACGATTTATTAAAGAATCACGTAGATCAAACACTTTACAAACTATCAAGTTTCCCGAAGCGAATAGTACGAAATTCCATACAATTAAAAACGGTTTGAAGGACCCATATGTGATTTATGCAGACTTCGAATGCTTTTCGAAATATAGAAGAATTGAGAATAATCCATGTAGGGTGCGAACTAAGTATTTAATACCGTCAGGATTTCCATATATTATAGTTGGACCGGAAGGTAAACTGATCAAAACTAGAATGTACAGAGGAAAAATGTAACAGAACAATTTTTGAATGAAATGATCGAAGCTGAAAATTTGATCAATGATTTGAAGAAAAGAAATGTTAAGATGACTGATTTTGATTGGCAAATTTTTACTGGAGCAAAATATTGTAATATCTGTGGGAAAATTCTAGGAACTGATAGAGTAAGGGACCACGATCACTTAACTGGAAAATACAGAGGTGCTGTTCACAACAAATGTAATCTTCAATACAAATTCTCACTTGAAATACCAGTGTTGTTTCATAATCTCAAAGGATTTGATGGCCACTTTTTAGTAAAAAATTTGTGGAAATTTAAAGATAAGAAGAAAATTTCTTGTATTCCACAAACTACAGAAAAATACATATGCATCAAATTCGGTCAAATTAAATTTATTGCTTCATTCATGTTCCTCAGCTCTTCACTGGATTCACTGTCGAAAAATGCGGAAAATTTCTACATCTTAAGTCAGTACTGTAAACAACATGATCTGAATGACTGACAGAAAGAACTTTTGAAAAGCAAAGGAAGTTTTCCATATGAGTACTTGCAACAGAGTGGATCAGTTTTTGCAAACGTCACTTCCATCCAAAGAGAATTTCCAAAACAATGAACAATACGAAAGAGCTCAAATTTTGTGGAAAGCCTTTTCTATTGCTACCTTCGGGGAATATCACGAACTGTATATGATCATTGATGTATTGCTGCTAGGAGATATATTTGAAAACTACAGAAATTCGTGTATAAATAACTGCCAACTCGATCCTTGTCATTATTTTAGCTCTCCTGGCTTATCCTACGCTGCCTGTTTAAAAATGACAGAAATTGAGTTGGAACTTATAAATGGTGATATCTATTTTTTCGTAGAAAATGCTCTGCGAGGAGGAATATCTTTAGTGTCTAAGAGGTTCGCACAGGCCAACAATCCTTTAGTAGATCCATATGAGAGAAGCAAACCACAAAACTATATCATGTACTTTGATGCAAACAATTTATATGGCTGGGCAATGTCTCAACCTCTTCCAACTGGTAATTTCAAATGGGTAAATGATATTGACTTGTTTAATATCCAGACGACAGCAAAAAGGGTTATTTCTTCGAAGTTGATCTAGAATATCCGGCACGTCTACACGATTTACACAATGATTTCCCCTTGGCTCCTGAAAAATTGAAACTCTCTGATAGTAATGTGTCATTCTTGATTCCAAATCTGTTCGACAAACAAAATTATGTCGTTCACTATAGGTTACTTAAACTCTATGTGGAACTGGGATTGAGGGTGAAACAGGTGCATCGAATCTTGGAATTTGATCAAAAACCATGGCTGAAACCTTACATAGATACATACAACGAAACGAATTAATGCCATAAATAATCTTGAAAAAGACTTTTTCAAACTGATGAACAATGCTATATATGGCAAATGTTTAGAAAATAAGAGAAAGAGAATAAAATGCCACATTGTGAATACTGAAGAAAAGCTTAAAAAATTAATTGCAAATCCTAGGTACGTTTCTTGTGTTAAACTTGCAGAAAATTTCGTAACTCTCCATATGAAAAAGAAAAATATTATATTAGATAAACCATATTACATTGGTGTAACGATTTTGGAGTTGAGTAAATTACACATGTATAATTTCTTCTACAATTTTCTGAAACCAAAATTAAATGCAGAATTGTTATTTACCGATAATGATTCCTTCTGTGTCGATATCCAGACAGATGACATATACGAGAAATTTAACTCAGACTACTTTGATTTCTCAAATTACCCCACAAACCATGCATTATAAAATGAATCAAATAAAATGGTTCCAGGAAAATTTAAAGACGAATTAAAAGGTCTTCCAATCAAAGAGGTTGTTGCGTTACGTCGAAAATTGCATTCCATAGATTCTCCAATTCCCAAAAAAACAGCTAATGGAGTTACAAATGAATTTAGTCACGAAGATTATCGGGAATGTCTATTTGACGAAAAAATCCTATATACGCAACAAACGGAATTTCGATCGGAACAACATGATATACAGGTATACCAAATTAAAAAAATTGCTTTATCCCAAGAATACACAAAACGACATATCAGTGGAATTCAAACTTACGCTTTTGGAAATTATAGAATCTCAGATGTGTATGGTAAAGCAGGCAATACCATTTAAAAAAATGTGAATTGAAAACTAATGCAAAAAAAAATTAAGTACTAATGAAACATTTTGAAAACTGTACCAATTTGTAATTCTTTAGAAATGCTAATAATCAGTGTTTATTATGTCTCTCAGTTAGAAGAGGAGACATGGGGATTCCAATTTAAGTGGTCTCGACTCAATTTCTGTGAAATCCTATGGTTTGAAACCCTTTGTAATAAAATTAAGGTAATAAACAGTTTAGAACAACTTTGAACAGGCGACAAAGGATTAAATATCCCAGCAGTTTATCTAGCTAAAGTGAAATATATTTTTTTTTATTCGGTCAACACTAATTATTTTTTGTCAGATTAGGGAACTTGAAAAATCATAACTATCAATGTTAAAACCAAGCTTCTAGCTCGATTAGAACAAAGTTATTGTAACACAAAATCTAAAAGTATCGAACCTGCAAAACTTAAAATAATGGGTCGAGACCACTTCCAATATATTTAACGTATAGTATTAGTACCTTTCAAAAGAGATACTTTCTTGTGGAAGAGAACGGAAGGGGAGGGCTGCCAGATTAATGTGGCCTACTGATCTGGACAACTATGGCTACTTTTCTTTTTTTTTTCTACCCTGCTGAGGAATGGTCAACCACACAAGGTCCTGGTGCTGACCATATAAACCCACTGGACTGGACAGATATATGGCTCTGAGCTTGATTATGGATCCTGATTTTGCTGCACTGGTGGGCTTCTGTGGTGGGAAAATCTTCCGCTGTGTTTTCTGTTTGTTTGTAGGTTGACAGCACAAATGAATAGATTCACAGGATATGTTTATCAGCTGGTGGATAATCCTGAGCAGAGGTCATCGCAGGTACCTGAACTCTTTGCTTCTATTGGCATCGTCAAATTCTACATTGGAGGAAGTCTTCCATTGTAGATGGCTTCAGCCTTTAGTGGTGGGGGAACGGGTCTTTGCCCCATATCTGCGATTAGGGATCTGTTTGATATTGTTGCAATTCCCTCTCTCAATAAACATAGTTTCTTTAAACATCCCACTAACCATTTTCTCTCCATAGGTAGTTGGAATGTGAGGACTCTGCACAGAGCTTTTTCTCTTGATGTCCTCACACAAGAATTCCACCATTATAATTTAGATATTCTCGGCTTGCAAGAGACCAGATGGACAGATAAAGGTCAGTTTCTTAAAAATAATCTTAAATTTCTCTTTTCAGGGAGAGACGACAATAAGCATCACCAAGGCGTGGGTCTGCTTCTCAGCAGACACGCTAGTGATGATCTTCTAGGATATGAGTGCATTAATGAAAGGTTTCTTACAGCAAAATTTGAAACAAGCGTTAAAGGCTTGAATGTTATCTGCTATTATCTGCTGTTACTGAGGATGCCGATGAGGATGAGAAGGATAGGTTTTATGGACAACTTCAGGATATTTTGAATTCTGTCAAGAAAGGAGATATTACCCTTGTTCTTGGTGACTTCAATGCCAAAGTTGGTATTGACTCTGACCTTTGGGGAGGAGTAATAAGCCCTTTTGGTATTGGTAGCTGCAATGGCAATGGGCAACGTCTCCTACAGGTAAATAAACTCAATGGATTCAGAATAACTAACACTTATTACAAACACCGCGACATACATAGGTACACATGGGTTTCACCCGATAGGCTGCATAAGAATATGATTGATTATATATTAATTAACAGCAAATGTACTAGTTCTGTTAGGAATACCAGGTCTTATAGGGGAGCTGAAATTGGATCTGACCATTACCTTGTTAGAAGTGTGTTGCAACTTAAATTTAAAAAGTGTTGTGCTAGGGTTAAAAAATTTACTTTTAATACGGAAGCTCTGAAAGATCCAGTTATAGCCAAAGCTTACCATGATAGGTTGCTTAGTCATTATGACAGTCATGGTATGCTTACTACTGAAGTTGAGGAAGAATGGGATCATTTTAAACAGGCATTTTTGGACATTAACAATACTCTTCAAGGAAAAAAGGAGCAGTAGGGACAGAATTATCTGAGTGATAAGGCACTTGAGCTTATTTCGGAAAGAAAGAACTGCAGGAATGTCCTTAATCAATACCATACTAGTCCTAATAGAAAGCATTACAGAGAACTTAATAAACGTGTAAAAGATCAGTTAGCTGCTAATGACAAAGCCGAGGAAGCAGTTAGACAGCACCACAGCAGAGATCTATACCAGACAGTTAATGTTTTGTGTGGTTGGGTTGGGTTGCATTGTTTTACCTCTGAGCGGCACTTTTTTGCACACCATGGGCTAAATGGACAGGTCACATGGACCCCGAAGGCTCAGAGAAGGTTGGGGGAGGGGACCCACTGGAACAGCTGTTGGGAGACAGATGGTAGCTTCCCGTCAAGGCCATCCGGCGTGTTCTTTAACGTGCACAGGGTATGGCTCTCCCGCACACGGGGCCACGGCTTAACATCCCATAAGACGGACGGTGGCCTTTCTAAGCCCATCGGTGTCCCGATGGTGTCGGGACACCGATGGGCTTAGAAAGGCCACCGTAATATGGTGACACGGGACACCGATGGCCCATCGGTGTCCCGTGTCACCATTCAGTTACTCTGAATGGTGCAGTCTTGAGCAGGTGTCACAGTTTAATTATCTTGGGAGCTACGTAACAGATAATGGTGATGTGCGGCATGAGATTAACAGTTGAATAGGGATTGCTGGTGAGACTTTTAAGAATCTACGGAGAGTGTGGAGAAATAGGCGTATACACCTGAAAACTAAAATTAGACTGTATAATAGTTTGGTTCTTTCTAGGGTTAGTTATGGCAGTGAAACGTGGACGGTTTGTAAACATGATAACAGGAAACCAGATTCATTTGATTCTATATGCTTACGCAGTATCTTGGGCATTAGGTGGTTCAACTTTGTAACTAATGATGAGGTTAGGCAAAGGAGTTTGCAACCTCCTTTAAGTAGCATATTGTGCAGAGAGAGACTCCGTTGGTTTGGCCATGTTGCCCGTATGAATAATTATAGATTGGCGAATAGGGTTATGAACAGTGTGCCTCAAGGCCTCAGAAAGGATGGGAGACCTAGGATGCGGTGGGCAGACAATGTCAAACAGGACCTTGTTAGAATTGGTGTGCAGTAGCCAGATGCAGTAGATGTAGCTCAGGATAGACTTGCTTGGAGAACTAAATTGCACGGTCTGGTTGGACCTCCGTAGCCCATGGCTGCTTGAGGATGATGATGATGATAATGATTTGCCGAATGGAACACAATGATATTAGTTTGAGTTCTGTAGCTCGATTAGAAGCAGAGTTATAAAGCCGCATATTTAAGAGGGGTTCGACCCACTTTGTCGGCTAGAAAATGCTTTCAGACCGATTATTCTTTCGTCAGATTATAGAACTTGATAAACCCCATCTATTAAAATTGAAACCAAGATCCTAACACAATTAGAATGTACGTTATAATTCGACAAAATCTTAAAGTGTCGAACCCAGAAAACAAAAACTAAGAGGTCGAGACTGCTTCCAATACGTTAAACGTATAGTGCTTCCCGAACGTAACCTAAACATATTAGTTTGAGATATGTGGCTCAATTAGAAGCACAGTTATAAGGATGCAAATTTAAGAGGGTTCGACCCAGTTTCTAGGCTAGGAAACGGGTCCGACACCATTTCCAGTTGAATTAACGAAATGAGTTCCAGTACTAGAACGTGATGTGATGTAAAAACTGAAAACATTTCGAAATCTTAATGAGAATCAGCAATGTGTAGTATGCAAAAGGTTTTGAACCCAGAAGACCTTAAGTAACTACGTCGAGACCAATACCCACATGTTGACAGTGTAGTACACCCTGAATGAAATCCAATAATATTAGTTTCAAATCTGTAGCTTGATTACAAGACAAGTTGTAAGATCATAAATTTAAGAGGGTTCGACCAACTTTCTCGGCTACATAAGGGGTCCGAACCCGATTCTGGTCAGTTTGGAAAATAGTGTCTGATTGCTATTACTGAAGAATACCAGAATTAGCTGTGCAGCTCGATTAGAAGAAAAGTTATTGTAACACAAAATCTAAAAGTACCCAACCTGCAAAACTTAAAATAATAGGTCGAGACCGCTTCCAATACATTTAACGTATAGTATTTGCCAAATGGAACACAATGATATTGGTTTGAGTTCTGTCGCTTTATTAGAAGCAGAGTTATGAAGCCGCAAATTTAAGAGGGGTTCGACCCACTTTGTCGGCTAGAAAACTGTTTCAGACAGATTATTCTTTCTTCAGATTATAGAACTAGGTAAACCTCAACTATTAAAATTGAAACCAAGATCTTAGCACAATTAGAATGAACATTATAATTCGACAAAATCTTAAAGTGTCGAACCCAGAAAACAAAAACTAAGAGGTCGAGACTACTCCCAATACGTTAAACGTATAGTGCTTCCCGAATGTAATCTAAACACATTAGTTTGAGATGTGTGGCTCAATTAGAAGCAGAGTTATAAGGATGCAAAAATTAAGAGGGTTCGACCCAGTTTCTAGGCTAGTAAACGGGTCCGACATCGTTTCCAGTTGAATTAACGAAATAAGTTCCAGTACTAGAACGTGATGTTGATGTAAAAACCAAAAACATTTCGAAATCTTAAATGAGAATCAGCAATGTGTAGTATGCAAAAGGTTTTGAACCCAGAATACCTTAAATAACGAGGTCGAGACCAATACCCACTTGTTCAAAGTGTTGTACATCCCGAATGAAATAAAATAATATTAGTTTCAAAACTGTAGCTTGATTACAAGACACGTTATGAACTCATAAATTTAAAAGGGTTCGACCGACTTTCTCGGCTAGGTAAGGGGTCCGAACCCGATTCTGGTCAGTTCAGAAAATAGTGTCTGCTTAGTATTATTGAACAACACCAGAATGAGCTCTGTAGCATAATTATATCAAACGTTATCTCAACTTTTATATTGCAAGGAATTAACACTCCCTCCTCCTCGCCTCCCTCCTCCTCTCTTCTTTCATTCCTCCTCGCCACCCTCTGCCCCCACCTTTCCCATAGAATCAATATTATTTAAAATACTGATCAATATTCCAAAGTAATTTAATCGCACTGGTTTATTTTTTTCCAGCTAGATATTCAAAACACTGCTACAAAAACTTATTATTTTAGATTTGAGTTAAAGTTCATAATACTATTTTATTTTTAATTTTGTTTCTTTACCCACCGCTAGAATATGAGCTTCTGCCGAGTATGGTATATAAGACAATTAGCTTTATATATCAATATCGCTTCCCTTGATATTGAATGAGACTGCTAATCTACGTAAAACCTTTTAGGCTCAGTACATGAGACCTCTTGCTCTTGGAGGGGGGGGGGTTAGTTGGTTCCCTTCCTTTTAGGCTCAGTACATGAGACCTCTTTGGGGGATCTGGGGGGGGGGGGTGTTATTTGGTTCCCTTGTACCAGCTAGCCACATGGTCCCTGCAGGTGATTGCAGTAACTATAGGATCGCTCGGCCCGTGGGTGGTCTAGCAGCGGTAATAACCAGGGACTCCGGTTCCAGTTGTGTCCTGTATACAGCTGGAACTGGAGGATTATTTTTACGCTCGATCGAGGCACAGAGAGAGGAAGAGAGAGCAGAGAGGAGGTGCAGAGAGATGAAGAGAGAGCAGAGGGGAGGAGGGGACAGTGAGAGAGGAAGAGAGGGCAGAGGGGAGGAGGAGAGGGCAGAGGGAACAGAGAGAGGAAGTGAGAGCAGAGGGGAGGAGGGGACAGTGAGAGAGGAAGAGAGGGCAGAGTGGAGGAGGGGAGGGCAGAGGGGACAGAGAGAGGAAGAGAGAGCAGAGGGGAGGAGGGGACAGTGAGAGAGGAAGAGAGGGCAGAGGGGAGGAGGGGAGAGCAGAGGAAACAGAGAGAGGAAGAGAGACAGAGGGGACAGAGAGAGAGGAAGAGAGGGCGGAGGGGAGGAGGATAGAGCAGAGGAGACAGAGAGAGGAGGAGAGAGCAGAGGGGAGGAGGGGACAGAGAGAGAGGAAGAGAGGGCAGAGGGGAGGAGGAGAGAGCAGAGGAGACAGAGAGAGGAAGAGTGACAGAGGGGAGGAGGGGACAGAGAGAGAGGAAGAGAGGGCAGAGGGGAGGAGGAGAGAGCATAGGAGACAGAAAGAGGAAGAGAGAGCAGAGGGGAGGAGGGGACAGAGAGAGAGGAAGATAGGGGAGGGGGCAGAGAGAGAGGAAGAGAGGGCAGAGGGGAGGAGGAGAGAGCAGAGGAGACAGAGAGAGGAAGAGAGACAGAGGGGAGGAGGGGACAGAGAGAGAGGAAGAGAGGGCAGAGGGGAGGAGGAGAGAGCAGAGGAGACAGAGAGAGGAAGAGAGACAGAGGGGAGGAGGGGACAGAGAGAGAGGAAGAGAGGGCAGAGAGGAGGAGGAGAGAGCAGAGGAGACAGAGAGAGGAGGAGAGAGCAGAGAGGAGGAGGGGACAGAGAGAGAGGAAGAGAGGGCAGAGGGGAGGAGGAGAGAGAGCAGAGGAGACAGAGAGAGGAGGAGAGAGCAGAGGGGAGGAGGGGACAGAGAGAGAGGAAGAGAGGGCAGAGGGGAGGAGGAGAGAGCAGAGGAGACAGAGAGAGGAAGAGTGACAGAGGGGAGGAGGGGACAGAGAGAGAGGAAGAGAGGGCAGAGGGGAGGAGGAGAGAGCAGAGGAGACAGAGAGAGGAAGAGAGACAGAGGGGAGGAGGGGACAGAGAGAGAGGAAGAGAGGGCAGAGGGGAGGAGGAGAGAGCATAGGAGACAGAAAGAGGAAGAGAGAGCAGAGGGGAGGAGGGGACAGAGAGAGAGGAAGATAGGGGAGGGGGCAGAGAGAGAGGAAGATAAGGGAGGGGGCAGAGAGAGAGGAAGAGAGGGGAGGGGACAGAGAAGAGGGCCGTCCATCAAACCGAACAACTTCCTGAACCAGTATTTTTTCACCTTTAATTCTGAGGTTCAGTGAATAAGAGATTTAGTTCAGTGAAATTAAATCTCGAGCCTGTTGTTCTTTTGAGGAGACTGATTTCCGTTTAGCACGATATAACTCTTCTCTCTTTACAAACTTCACACATTCTCAAAATTATTCTAACCTACATCACTTTTCACTTCAAATTTTTTCTAATTGTTTAAAAAATTAACCTAAATCACTTTTCACTTCCAAAAAAAATTATTTTTTTCATCTAGTACCTTCTCTTCATACATTCACAGATATTCAAAGTCTATCTTTTCATCAGACCCCCCGAAAAAGTCATTTTACCGGTTGATTTTGTCATATGTTTCAAACAAATTTCTCAAAACTGTCTGACTTTGTGAAATTCTCCGATTTACCTGGCTTTTTACAACCGAATAATCCAGTGAAGTGTATGATAACTCAACAAACCACATCTTTTTTATCTCTTTCACACACACCTCATTTTTTCTGAAAATTAGTTAAACAAATTAGTTTAAATCTCGTCTTCCCAAAAAACTTAAATTACTTTTTTTCACATGAAACACCCAGGTTTTTTTCCGATTTTCACATATATTTTCAGAAAAAAACCACAAGAAACACCGATTTACATGGCTTTTAGAACCAAATAATCCAGTAAGTGTACGATAACTCAACAAACCACATCATATTTTATCGCATACACACCTCACTTCAAACTACTCATTTAAACTAATTCACAAATTAGTTTAAACCTCATCTTCCCCCCAAAAAAACTTAAATTAGTTTTTCACATGCTAAAAAACACCCCCTTTTTTTTTCTAATTTTCACACATATTTCCACAAAAAACCACAAGAAACATACTTTTTACCTCATCCCCCATAACTTTTCCCATAGATTTTCACAGAATTCTGTTAACCCATTTACTGGCCCAGAACTCTCATTTATGCTACTACTTCGCGCACCGATCTCTCCTGCTGATGTTACGATATTATATACTATAGGGTATATGCTATTCAGTGACATCTCAGGAACGATGAACAACACTTTACGCTTCACTTCTCGTACGATCACCAGTAACCTGAATTTAAACAAATGAATTAACAGCTCATCGTTAATTACTATTAACAGCTCATCGTTAATTTACTATTTAATCACCAATATTCTGTTTAATTAACAGGATGGAGATGGATGTAGAGTAAAATTTATCTTGAGCAGGTTGGGATCTGAACCCACGACCTTCGGATGACAGGTGAAGTGCTCTGACGTTAGAGCACCTGCTCTGGCAGCTCTCCCTTCCAGAAAATAGTTTTTGTCATACATAAGAAAAGCACACGGCCGAAACATTTTTCCTAGGCCCTAGATACAGTGCGTACTAGTTGTATTGGATAATACGGCCGTGGTTCCACCCTATCTTCCCAACCAGGCGGCAGATCTAACAAGTTATATAGTAAGGAAACATTTACTCTTCCTAAAAAAGAGTAAATGTTTGTCTCCCTGTATGTTCCAAATGTGAACAGAGTATAATCTAATACATAAAGAAGAAAGTTTGTGTGTTTGTTCGTTTGCGTACCTCTCTGCTTATGCACTCGGCCCTCGAAGAGCTAGAGGTACTAAACTTTGCATGAACGTTCATTTTACCTGGGGGGAGAATATAGGCAATGTGCGAACTCGCTGGGGTGAACCAAAATTATGGTGGGCGGGTTTCAATTTCTCGAAATCCCCATAGACCACAGCGGTTAAACTTAGATGCCTCTCATAGACTTAGCATTAGCAGTTATTCAAATCACCTGGGGAGTGACATCTGTTATAACTTTAGAGAGTTTCAGATCTCCCCTAACTAGTGGAATAATATTTTTACCATGGGAGGGGACGAAACAATCGTAATAAGTTGTATGTCAAATAAAAGCTCGAGACGTGAAGAGTGCGCAACTAATATATACTTCAGAGAGTTTCAGACTTACCTAGAAGACTAGAAGAGGGGGATAAAATGTTTACCATGCGGAGGGAGGGGGGGGGGGTTAGCGGGCTGACGAAAAAATCGTAACAAGTTTTATGCCAATGAAAGTTTGCAAAGTGGGGAATGCCATCTACAATATGTTTTAGCGAGTTTCAGATCCGAGCAATGCCGGGTGAATCTGCCACCCCAAGTTACGTAGAGCATTTAAAAAGCTCTTGACATGTGTCTATAGATTTCCACTCGTTCCTCCGAAGTTAACGAGCTACGACTTGCATGAACGCTTGTCTAAATTTGTCATTATATGTTAAAAACAAAGTCCGTATCATCATTTCTCTCTTGGATGGCGGGGCGTAAAGTTAGGTCTGCCAAATCTGTGCGTTGTTGCTCTGGAGCCTACTAAAGACAGGGAAAAACTTTATATTTTCATAAGAATGCATCTTGAGGATGACTAGAAAACAAATCATGTATATGGGGATCATGCCTGTTGATATGGCACTGTTACGGTGTGGATGCGCAAATTCAGAGAAGGACGACAGAGCTTTGAAGACCTCCTTCGTGAAGAAAGCCGGAAGGAGGCTGTGAACGAGAGAGCCATCGCTGCTGATCGTGAACTCATTAAGAAAAGCCCACACATTGTGGGTAATAAGTTTAGATGTCAGTGGCAAGCGTGGAAACAATCGTTCATCAACATTTAAAGTTGCGAAAGATTTGTGCCTAATGGGTACCCCACAAACTGACAGAACATCAAGAAAGGACTAGAGTCGATTCGTGCAAGGAGACGCTGGCAATGTTTAAACCTAATGACCCCAAACGGTGAACAGACATTGTCACAGGTGATGAGAAGTGGTTTTATTTCTATATAACTCCCTGTAAGATCAACAAATGTGTTTGGGTTGCGGAAGATGAACCGCTTCCCCAAATTTTCCGACAAGACTTTTATTCAAGAAGAGGATGTTCACAATTTCTTCAATTCCCAAGGAGTGGTATCCGTGGACACCTTACCTGAAGAAATGACTATAAATGGTCAATATCACACCAACATGTTTTTCGAAAAATGGTTAAGGAGACAAGGAGGACTCTGCTCCTAAGGTGTGTCAAGGGTTCTTCCTCATGTCAATGACACTGCTCACAAACTTTTTTGTTTATAGAAATAAATGAAAAATTATTTTTGTGTTAATTAGATATTGATGAAATATTACGATTTGCACTTTTGGAACCTTCTCGCAGCTATAATTGCGCCCTTTAACGGCGGAAAAAAGATGAAAAATCATAGAAATTAGAAATTTTGGTGGTGGAAAGTGAGGGTCACGTAGTTTCCATAGGCAACAATGGGTTAACCCCCTTAAACACAGGCGGGTGGGAAAATGCAACTTTTATTTTAAGAGAAAATATTACTCTTTAGCCATATATCAAAAATTATTTTTATGTTAGATAGGTATTGATGAAATAATACGATCTCCATTTTCCGAATATCCGAAAAGCTATAATTGCAAACTCGTGACTCAGTGCTATTAAAGAAAGTTTTCATTATGTTAACTATGACCTGGTATGCCATACGATCTTCAATCAACAACAAATTATAACGGTCAAAAGAGTCAAAAGCCTTTTCGAAATCTACGAAGCTAGTAATCACAGGTTTCTGAAACTCTAAACATTTCTCGAGAATCTGCCTAAGTGACAATACTTGATCAATACATCTCCTACCACTTCTGAATCCACACTGTTCATCACGCAGTTGTCCATCAACCAAATTCTTAATTATATTAAGTATAATCATACAAAGAACTTTACCTGGAACAGAAAGTAAACTAATTCCCCTATAATTATCAAAAGAACTACGGTCACTTTTTTTAAAACTAGGGATAATAATAGCTCTAGTAAAATCCTTAAGAACATCTTTATCATAAAAAAATATGTCAGCCATGTGACAACATAAATGTTCCCAGCTCTAAGTATTTCAGCGGTAATTTCATCCACCCCAGGAGATTTATGCAGTTTTAATTTAGAGATAGTCAATGCGACTTCAGAGTGTGATGTAGGGCCATATTTAAAGCCAGTGATGCATCTATCATCATTACAAACAATGGGAGCAGAAATAATCTCATTGTTTAGAACATCTCTGAAATGCTCAGCCCATCTAGCCATCACAGATTCCTCACTTTCAACCACCTTGCCATGTTCATCCCTCAATCCCTGTGTACCTGTCTGTTTCTTCTCACACAAAATATTAACAATTTGGTACAGCTTTCTGCTGTTGTGCTGTCTAACTTGCTTGCTCAGCTTTGTCAACCAAGCCATCTTGCTAAGATTAATAAACTCTAGTGACTTACCATTCAAAAAAATTTTCCACCTCTGGTTCCTTTTACCTAAAAGAGCATTTTTAGTTTTAAAAAAAGCCTGTTTAATTCTTCCTAATCTTCCGTAGTAAGCAAACCGTTACTGTCATAATGACTAAGTAACCTGTCATGGTAAGCTTTAGCTATAACTGGGTCTTTGAGAGCTTCAGAATTAAAGGTAAATATTTTAACCCTAGCGCAACACTTCTTAAGTTTAAGTTGCAAGACACTTTTAACAAGGAAATGGTCAGATCCAATTTCAGTTCCCCTATATGACCTGGTATTCCTAACAGAACTAGCCCATTTGCTGCTAATTAATATATAATCAATCACATTCTTATTCAACCCATCTAGTGAAACCCATATGTACGTGTTTGTTGTTATGTTGCGGTGTTTGTAATAAGTGTTAGTTATTCTGAAACTATTAAGTTTACTTACCTGTAAGAGACGTTGACCAATGCCATTGCAGCTACCAATATCAAAAGTACCTATCATCTTTCCCCAAAGGTCAGAGTCCTTTCTATCTCCTTTCTTGACCGAATTTCAAATATCCTGAAGTTGTCCGTTAATGATTATGATAAATCTTAACATCCTCATCTTAATGAGGATCATTAATTTATCATCCTCATCAGCATCCCCAGTGTGTGTGTGTGTGGGGGGGGGGGGGGGGGTACAACAGATAATATTCGTCTTTAATGCTTCTCTGAAATTTAGTTTGCCATTGTAACAGAATTGAAGGAGTTGATATTATAAAATATCTCGGAATAATCATAGACAGAGAAACCACAGGTAGCTGATGTTTTAAAAAATTTCAACTCAATTATTATAAAAAGTTAATTTATTAGAAATTTTGTTGACATTTCAACCTTTTTAATAATAATAAAAATTAACTTTATAAACGGCTAATTTTACAATGGCTAATTAATAAACATAATAACTAATAATAATAATTTGAACATTGTTAATAATTTACAATGCGTGAGTTAAGTCTTATCTCTCATATGGTATTCTATCATGGGGAGGAATGCTTTCTTCTACTATAAAACCATTGCAGTACTCCCATAACCATATACTTCGGTGTATGAGTAAATTAAAGAAGTGTGAGCAAGTAACAAAAATTTATTATAATTTAAAAATTTTGCAAATTAGAAATCTATGCATTTTTATTGCGCTAAAGCAGCTGAAGGATAATTGAAATCCACTATTAGTTAGAATATTTGCGAGAGACACTCGACAATCTAACGATTTATTTCTAAAAAAAATTACTGTTAGTAAAAATCTAATTACCTAGCATTAGGTTTTTTTTTTTTGGCTCCTAAAATTTTCGATGCTTTACCAAATGAAATAAAGGAAATAATTAATGTTAAAAATACGTTAAGGAAGTGAAAAATTGGATATTAAATAATAATAATATTGTTTATTTAATCATATGACCTTGAGTTAATTGAAAACACGTGATTAAATGGATTTCAATCTTCAAACTGTTCAACTGGGATTCAAATTTACGTTTGTTTACATATCTAAACTGTTTGTGCATACATGAATTTAGTTTTGTTAAATAACATCCACATGCCAGTCATAGTTACGCTTGTGGATAAAAAAAATCGGACTCGACAAATGTATCTGTATGCTGCATTATTGTTGTATATTTAGTGTTGAAAACGTTACGTCTATATCAGTATTGTTAAAAAGCTAATGGATGGAAACTGGGCGTTAGTTAAAAAATAATATTTAACAATAATTATTCTAAAATAAAGTAATTTATTATAAAAGTATGAATGAAACTTTTATATAAACTAAATTCAACCGACACAAATCTTCATCGGTATAAAAATAAACCTTCAGAAAAACATAGCACCTTATCACTATTCCTACAAAGAGTTGCTTCCTTTATAATTCTTACTGTCTCCACTTAAAGCATAAAATAAGGCTTGTTATAACGTGCGATAAGTGGCGCAATCATATTTGTGAACAAACCTGCAATCTACAGGAATAACTTTACCAATTCCTAAATAAACTGAATAACTATACACTAAATGACTTCCTTCTAAGATTTTAGTCATCAAGCACTCAAACTCAAAACTGGGGCTAAGTATACTGTTTCTCAGAACCAATTCGTTTCAGACGTTGATCACCACGTACAAGACGATGAATTCTTCTTTTTCTTACTCTTTCACTAACAAGATCCACATTAATAAGCTTATTTAACCTCCCACTTACACACCAAATAAAAACGTTTCTTCTTTATACTATAGTGCACAGACTAGAAGAAATTACGTTTTCCTTCACACCCTAATTCTTCTTAATTACAACTCTCTTATTCTTTATTTTTTTAAGTTGATTCAACGCTCGAAGTGGCTAGTGATGTAATTCTCACGCTGAAGTAAACGAGACATCAAAATGATACATCACATCACGGTTTCATTATTGCTCGCTCATCTGTCGTAACAATATTATGATGTAACTTTTTACAATAATTGTACTTTTATTGTAACATGTGCATTGAAATGGTTGCTGTATGTGATTGCTGTTCTTCATAAGACAGCGTAAATTTATTTTCATGTTCCAATTTTGTTATTAAATAAATGAAAAATTTACTACGGATCGATTTTTCATTGGTAACGCTTAAGCGTGAGTGAGTCCCTAATTACATATGACATTTTAGCAACAAGTGGAAAATAAGTTGCCTTCACAGATTTATAGATGGCTCAAGGTCCGCCACAATCAGCGAAAGATACATTCTGGAAGCAAACTATCGTCCGATGGGTGGATTAGCTGGTAGAGCGCTCTCACATGGAGCTTCAAAATCGTGGTATCTTCAGATCGTATCTTTCGATTCCCACACCGTCAGAAATTATTTTTTCCAAATAATTATTTATTGAATTATATATCTACAGGTAATATGTGTATTTACTATGGACTGCATTATACCTGTTTCTGTCTGATTGAGATTTAAATATTCGAGAACCATTTGTTGCATTCTCAACGAGTGTAGAATTTGAAACGTAAACTCTTCTCTTGTTACAGTTGTGATAAGAGGAATTGCGTCATAACAGTTGAAATAGCTCAGTTGGGAGAGCCTTAGACTGAAGATCTAAAGATCCTTGGTTCAATTTCGAGTTTCGGCAACTAATATTTTCAGAAATTAAAACTGCATTATACATGATTTTATTGCAAATCATGTATAATTTTTAACATGCAATTAATTTTAAACTGCAATTATACATGATTTTATTTGGTTGCTTTTTAAATATTTTAAAACCATTTTTGCGTTCTGAACGACTGCAGAATTTTCAACGCAGATCTTGTGGTATTTATGATCAGATGAATTGTGGTGTAACTGTCGAATTAGCTCCGTTAGGAGAGCGTTAGATAGAAGATTTGAAGGTCCTTGGTTCAGTCCCGAGTTTCGGCAAACACGATTTTTTTAAAATTAAAACTGCATTATTCCTGTTTGTATTTGATTGAATATTAAATATATTAAAACCATTTTTTGCGTTCTCAACGAGTGCAGAATTTGAAACATAAACTGTTCTCTTGTGATATTTATGATCAGACGAATTACGACACAGCAGCCGAAAGAGATAAGGTGGTAGAGCTTTAGATTTTGAATGTCCTTGGTTCAATCACTAATTTCGGCAACGTGTAACTTTTTTTGAAAATATAACTGCAGTATACTTGTTTGTATTTGATTCCTTATTAAATAAGGTAAAGTCATTTTTTTTTATTTTCAACCAGTGCAGAAATTAAGACATAAAGTGTTCTCTTGTTATATTTATGATCAGTGGAATTATAGTAGAACCGCCGAAATAGGTTATTTGGGAGAGCGTTAGACTAATGGTCCTTGGCTGAATCGCGAGTGTTGGCTAAATGGTATTTTCGAAAGTGCATTATACGTGTTTGTCTTTGACTGTCTATTTAAGTATTCTAAACCATTTTTTTCGCTGTCAACAAGTGCAGAATTTAAAGCATAAATGTTTCTCCTCTTGTTATGATCAATGAGATTGCGATGCAGCCGCTGAAATTACTCAGCAGGGAAAGCGTTCGTCTGGAATTTCAGGAGAAATTCATATTTTTGGATAATGAAACTGCATTATATGTGGTTGCATTTGGATGCGAATTTAATGATCTAAAATCATTTTTTGTATTCGCAACTAGTGCAGAATTTTTTTAAGATAAACTGTTGTCCTTTTCTTATAATCCTGGTGATAGAGTTGCAAAGGTACACGTGGAGTATGAATTGGAAGAGCATTAGACAGCAGATATAATAGTTTCGTTAACAGTTATTTCTTTTTAGGTGGAAATTTCGACTGCATTATAAGTAATTATATTTGGCTGTTAATTAAATGTTATATATTACTTTTCCTACTATTATTATTATTTTGGTATCTGAAATAGTGGGGTATTCATACCTAAACTCTTTTCTTGTGAGAATGGTGATCCTAGGAAAACAGGATCATCGCCGAAATAGTTGAGTTGGAAGAAAATTTGATTGAAGATCTAAAATTCGCGTTTTTCGAAAACTGGAATTATACTTGTTTGTTTTTGGCTCTTATTAAATATTGCAAAACCATTTTTTATATTCAGAACCACTTGGGGATTTTTACAACAAATGTTTTGTATTTTCTCAGTGTAACTCTTATGATAGGTTTGCAGCATCCCTGCCGAAATAGTTCAGTTAAAGGCGTAAATGTCCCTGTTTTATTATTGTGTCTCTGCAATGAAATTCTTATCGGAAATGAAAACTGATATGATCATGTTGTGTTTGACTGCCAGTTATATATTGTAAAAAAAAACTAAATGTGTACTAAAACTATGTAAAGTGAGGTATTTAAGCGAGAAGTTGGGGGGATTCAGTCCCCCCAAAATTTATACCCTCAAAAATTATTTCGCATTTTTATACTTTTGAAACATTTTAGCAACTATTAAGCATTGATGCAAAATGTATGAAGATTACGAGCCTCGCGAGCTACCTTCTGAGCCATCCCCTGCCCGAGATCAATTGGAATCTGACACTTTCGACTCAGGGAAACAACTTTATGTATTACTGGAAAGGAGGAAATACGAAATGCTTTCGTCATTTCCTATTTGCCAAATGATGTAGATCAAAACTCTGTTGCTTGTTTCCGGAGCAATGATTGCTCTTCAGGTCACGTGCTTTACTAAGAAGTCGTGTTTGCCTTGATAACCCCAAAGTAAGTTCGTAGACAGTCAGGGGCAATGTCCATATGATTACAAGAGACCTTAAACGAAAGCGTTCCTATCACGATATTTCGTACCATAATAGGAGATTGTTATATAATATACCTTGAGTTAAGAACAACTTATGACAAGTACATTTTCGCTTGTTTTTACCGTTTGAAACAAAAGGGCTATTATAACAATAGCGAAAGGAGCACATAGGCAGGTGATGACGAACCTGCGACACTCGTATCACACAGTGACAGGGAATGGATTATCAAACACCTTAATGAATTGCCAGTAAGTACGAACAACGTCAAGGACAGAATTTTAGAATTAAACAAAAACTTTTCAAATTAGCTCGTAATGGATTGAGTTTTTTTCTCTGAGCGGCACTTTTTTTGCATACAATGGATTAAATGGCCAGATCACAAGGACTCAGAGAAGGTTGGGGGAAGCCCCACTGGTCAGATGTTAGGAGACAGATGGTAGCCTCCCCTGAAGGCCATCCAGCCTGTTCTTTAACGTGCACCCGAAACACTGAGCCACTGCTTTACGTCCCATCTTACGAATGACAGCTTTTCCAAACCCATCGGTGTCCCCTACTGACTAAACCACCCCAACTATTAATAGATTTGAAATCTGCAGAAATGTTTTCAATTGCTTATATTTAAAAACAAAACGTCGACCACAACTAATAGAGCTCTAAGTACGATTGGAAAACTCTTGGATTTGTAAAATTTCTTGTGAAAGAAATCCAACACCATTTGTCTGAATTTCACTGTGTTCACAAAGAAGTATTTTGCGTGAAAAAAAAAGTTAATAATTGCTTGGAAATATAATGTGTATTGTGAGAAAATCTATCCATTTCATAGCTGCCCGCTCTCTCCCAACAAATGAGACTTTCCGAAATTATTAAATGAAATTGATTCCCAATATTAGGGATCATTAATGTAAAACAGATGGTTGAATTGATGTTTTCTCGACTGGAACTTTTTGTTAGTCTGCTAGATGAAATAAGATTACATTTAAATGTGGAAAATCGACCTTTTCAAAATTTACTGATGTAAATAGTCTAAACGATTTTTTCCTCTGATTTCACACATTTCAATGAATTAAATAGAAAACTGCAAGGTCAAACCAAATCTTATTAAACAATGCACGAATATAGATGCATTTGAAGCAAAACTTGATGTACCCTGGTTTCCAAATATTAAGGAACAATTATCATATAATGTACATATATGTAGACGATTGTGAGTGATTGACTACAATCACGATCACGTTAACTCTTACTATGATGGAGATGAGGCAGAGCTCTGAAAATTTGCGCTTAGGGGTAACTTTGTCGTAGATCTCGGGAAAAATCCGAAATTTGACCTCCAATGACTCCTTCAAAGTCAAATAAAGGTCACATAGAGGTCAAACATGATATACGAGTGCTAGAAAAATGAAAATTAGTGTATGGGGATGTTTCGGGTTGCAGATTTCGAAAACGTTACGAAATATCTGATCCGGAGAGTCGTTTGAGGTCAAAGGTAAAATTTGGATCTATCTGTGCTACAGAGCTAAATCTTCTTTCCTGGGAGTATTTTGAGTCGTAGATCTCGGATATGTTGCGAAATTTTGGATACTATGGTTCCTTCGAGGTCAAAGGTCAAATATCGATCTACAGGTGTTAGAGGGCTGATAATTGGTGCCTGGAATTATTTTGAGTCAGAGATCACGGAAATTTTGCGAAATTATGCATGCGATGGATCATTCGAGGTCAAAGGCCAAATTCGATATAATGGTGTTGGAGAGTTACAAATTGCTGATGAAGGCTATTTCGGGCAGTGCAACTGAGAAATGAGAAGAATTTTTAGATCCAGTATGGTGTTCCAGGAGAAATAGCTGTCGGAGTAACCATCTAGAAATCAAGAGGTGCGTAAGGTACCAATTGATTTCCAATATGTTATATGAATGGGAAGCTGACGTCGAAGCACTCTAACTTCTCAAATAAGATTTTTTTTTGGAAAAATGTGAGAGCAGATAAAGATCTCAAACCAATCTTAAAACATGTCGATTTTCCAGGAGAAATAGCTGTCGGAGTAACCATCTAGAAATCAAGAGGTGCGTAAGGTACCAATTGATTTCCAATATGTTATATGAATGGGAAGCTGACGTCGAAGCACTCTAACTTCTCAAATAAGATTTTTTTTTGGAAAAATGTGAGAGCAGATAAAGATCTCAAACCAATCTTAAAACATGTCGATTTTCCAGGAGAAATAGCTGTCGGAGTAACCATCTAGAAATCAAGAGGTGCGTAAGGTACCAATTGATTTCCAATATGTTATATGAATGGGAAGCTGACGTCGAAGCACTCTAACTTCTCAAATAAGATTTTTTTTTGGAAAAATGTGAGAGCAGATAAAGATCTCAAACCAATCTTAAAACATGTCGATTTTCTACGCTATTCTTTCAATATTTAATCAGTTACAAAATTTTAATGTTCAACAATGTCAATCACAAACACTGACATCAGAAATTAATTAAAACTTTGTAATAAGTATTGTACCAAAGTGTTTAATAAAATAAGCTTGCATTTTATAACTTTGTGTAAAGAATTCTTTCACTATTCTTCAGTTTTGCATAAGTTTTTGAAGACTGCCTTTGCTTTTGTCAAATATTCAAATTTCCATAACTCTTTAAATCATCATCATCATCATCATCCTCAAGCAGCCATGGGCTACGGAGGTCCAACCAGACCGTGCAATTTAGTTCTCCAAGAAAGTCTATTCTGAGCTACATCTACTGTATCTGGCCACTGCACACCAATTCTAACAAGGTCCTGTTTGACATTGTCTGCCCACCGCATCCTAGGTCTCCCCATCCTTCTGAGGTCTCTAGGCACACTGTTCATAACCCTATTCGCCAATCTATAATTATCCATATGGGCAACATGGGCAAACCAGCGGAGTCTCTCTCTGCACAATATGTTGCTTAAAGGAGGTTGCAGACTCCTTTGCCTCATTCTCATCATTAGTTACAAAGTTAAACCACCTAATGTCCGAGATACTGCGTAAGCATCTGGAATCAATTGTTTACAAAGTGCCCAAGTTTCACTACCATAACTAACCCTAGAAAGAACCAAACTGTTATACAGTCTAATTTTAGTCTTTAGGTGTATACGCCTATTTCTCCACACTCTCCATAGATTCTTAAAAGTCCCGGCAGCAATCCCTATTCGTCTATTTATCTCATGCCGCACATCACCATTATCTGTTACATAGCTCCAAAATAATTAAACTGTGACACCTGCTCAAGACTGCACCATTCAGATTAACTGAATCCTGCCTGACGAATATTCATCACTTTAGTTTTCTCTCTGTTTATAACCAAACCTACTCTACTACCAGTCTCATCAACAGCTCGAATGAAAGAGTTCATCTCATCAACATCATTTGCCAAAAGGGCTAAATCATCAGCATAATCTAAATCAGAAATTGTCGTTATCTCCAGCCCATTTAAGGCCAAAATCTTTCCCTTGAAGTGAATTTCACATAACATAATCAATAACCAAATTAAGAGAAAAGGAGACAAAATGCACCCTTGTCGAAAATCAGAAGTAATGCTAAACCAATTGTTACAAGCCTTGCCAATTCTCACACACGACTGAGTGTTATTATAGAGAGCTTTCATTATGTTAACTAACTTGTCTGGTATACCATATGATTTCACAATCAACCAGAAATTATGACGATCAACAGAGTCGAAAGCCTTTTTGAAATCAAAAAAGCTAGCAACCAAAGGTTTCTGAAACTGTAAACATTTCTCAAGAATCTGCCTAAGTGAAAATATCTGATCCACACATCCCCTACCACTTTTGAATCCACATTGCTCATCACGCAATTGCCTGTCAACCAGATTCTTAATTCTATTAAGCACAACCATGCAAAGAACTTTACCGGAACAGAGAGTAGGCTGATATCCCTATAGTTACACAAAAACTGCGATCACCTTTTTTGAAAATGGGGATAATAATAACTCTGGTAAAATCCTTAGGAACCATGCCTTTATCATAAAAGATATTCAGAATTTCAGTCATCCGAGTGGTAACCGAAACATTCCCAGCTCTAAGCATTTCTGCAGCAATTTCATCTACCCCTGGGGATTTATGAAGTTTAAGTTTAGAAACAGCCAAAATAACTTCAGATTGTGTTATAGGGCCAACATTTAAGCCACTAATGCATCTATCATCATTGCAAACAATGGGAATAGAACTAACCGCATTGTTTAGAATATCACTGAAATGCTCAGCCCACCTACCCATGACAGAATCCTCACCTTCTATAACCTTACCTTGTTTATCCTTCAATCCCGGCCTACCTGTCCGTTTTCAACCACACAAAACATTAACTATCTGATATAGCTCTCTGCTATTGTGCTGTCTAACTGCTTCCTCGGCTTTGTCAGCTAAGCCATCAAGCAAACAGATTCTTATCAGCAGCTAACTGATCCTTTACAAATTTATTAAGTTCTCTGTAATGCTTTCTATTAGGACTAGTAGGGTATTGATTAAGGACATTCCTGCAGTTCTTTCTTTCCGAAATAAGCTCAAGTGCCTTATCACTCAGATAATTCTGTCTCTTCTGCTCCTTTTTTCCTAAATGAGTACTGTTAGTGTCCAAAAAAGCCTGTTTAAAATGATCCCATTCTTCCTCAATTTCAGTAGTAAGCATACCATGACTGTCATAATGACTAAGTAACCTATCATGGTAAACTTTGACTATAGCTGGGTCTTTCAGAGCTTCAGTATTAAAAGCAAATTTTTTAACCCTAGCACAACACTTTTTAAGTTTAAGTTGCAACACACTTTTAACAAGGTAATGGTCAGATCCAATTTCAGCTCCCCTATATGACCCGGTATTCCTAACAGAACTAACCCATTTGCTGTTGATTAATATATAATCAATCATATTCTTATGCAGCCCCTCGGGTGAAACCCATGTGTACTTATGTATGTCGCGGTGTTTGTAATAAGTGTTAGTTATTTTCAAACCATTCAATTTACTTACCTGTAGGAGACATTGCCCATTGCCATTGCAGCTACCAATACCAAAAGGGCCTATTACTCCTCCCCAAAGGTCAGAGTCAGTACCAACTTTGGCATTGAAGTCACCAAGAACAAGGGTAATATCTCCTTTCTTGACAGAATTCAAAATATCCTGAAGTTGTCCATAAAACCTATCCTTCTCATCCTCATCGGCATCCTCAGTGGGGGCATAACAGCAGATAACATTCAGGTCTCTAACGCTTGTCTGAAATTTTGCTGTAAGAAACCTTTCATTAATGCACTCATATCCTCGAAGAGCATCACTACTATGTCTGCTGAGAAGCAGACCCACGCCTTGGTGATGCTTATTGTCGTCCCTCCCTGAAAAGAGAAATTTAAGATTATTTTTAAGAATATGACCTTTATCTGTCCATCTGGTCTCTTGCAAGCCGAGAATATCTAAATTATAATGGTGGAATTCTTGTGTGAGGACATCAAGAGAAAAAGCTCTGTGCTCACATTCCAACTACCTATGGAGAGAAAATGGTTAGTGGGATGTTTAAAGAAACTATGTTTATTGAGAGAGGGAATGCCGACAATATCAAACAGCCCCTTAATTGCAGACATGGGGCAAAGACCCGTTCCCCCACCACTAAAGGCTGAAGCCATCTACACTGGAAGACTTCCTCCAATGTAGAATTTGACGATGCCAACAGAAGCAAAGTGTTCAGGTGCCTGCGATGACCTCTGCTCAGGATTATCCACCAGCTGATAAACATATCCGGTGAATCTATTCATTTGGGGCTGTCAACCCACTAACAAACAGAAAACACAGCGGAAGATTTTCCCTCCACAGAAGCCCACCAGTGCAGCTAAATCAGGATCTATAATCATGCTCAGAGCCATATATCTGTCCAGTCCAGTGGGTTTATATGGTCAGCACCAGGACCCTGTGTGGTTGACCACTCCTCAGCAGGGTAGAAAAAAAAAAAGAAAAGTAGCCATAGTAGTCCAGATCAGTATGCCACACTAATTTGGCGTTCACTTCCACAAGAGAGTATCTCTTTTGAAAGGTACTAACGGCCTGCACCACGAGAAGGCGGGGTCGGACATTAGGTGCTAGGCCTGGCCGGTTCTATGCATCATCACAGGGGATTGGTGCATAGCTCTCCTTCCAGTGACTACCTAGCTACCAATAAATACTGAACGAATATTGTTGAATATCGAGATATTGATTTATTTTATTGATATCTTTCTCTGGAATCACATTTTTCAAAACAAAAAAAACTTATTTTAGAAGTAATTAGAGCTTTGACGTTACTTCCCATTGACTTAACATAGGATTCGCCCTTAATATTTGGAAACCAGTGTATTTGCAAAAGATCAGGTTCTTCCAAAATTTACGCATTTTCCAGAACAGTCAGAAAGAAACAATTTTTAAATTAAATTTATTTTACTATACTGCTAACAAAATAAACATTTCTAAATAAGTATAAATCAATAGTCGAAGACAAGAAACAAATATTTTCCTAAAAGCTTACGCAATTCCATCAAATGAAGATAATTTTGGGAAAAACATTATATGTGAAGATCTGCAGTTGACAATTTTCGAATAGTTAGATGTCGGTAAAACAGGAATAGAATTAATTGAATTTCAAGACAGTGTTGTGTGAGGGCTGTCTCTTGGGCGAAGGCTTAGCGTGCTTGTATACAAACCAAAAGGGACCCAAGTTCGAACCCCGGGTAAGGCATGAATAGTTTTTCTGCTGAGCTCTCGCCTTCCTCACAGTCTATGTCTAGTTTCCTCACAATCTGGAATATTAAACTGACAGCCTTCCTGTTAGACTGATGGCAAGTAGCTGCTTGAGGAAATGTTTTTTGTTGTGTGAGGAAACAAATTTACAGAACTGAATCTGAGGCTAGAAGAACTATTCTGTATCAATGAAAGATCAGAAGCAAAAGTTGAGAACATTTTATCGAAAAGGAACTCTCTACCTATCTATGAAAAAATAAGCAAAAGCTTTGTTAAGGATGTTTGCGCCTAACAATGCTTAGAAACAATTCTTTTGTTCATTGAATTTTGCCTAATCTACAAGCATAAGTCGTTTTGGTAAAAAATAAACTGCTCCTTGTATGGGATTACAATCCACGAATAGATAATTCAGCATCAGACAAAAAACTGATACCGTACATTTCCTGATGGAAAATAGATCCACTGTATGTATATCCATTCCTGATAATATCTATGGTCATAATTCCTGTATTTTTAAACAGAGTTTTTACGCATTGCTTAACGTCATCGTGTCTTCTAAGAGGTGTTTTTTCAACTGATTCTGGAGCATCCACCTGGTTATGAAAACACATTTTCACACCTGCTTGAAACTACGTTGTTGTTTCGCATATCTATTACTTTTTTGACGAAGATAAGAGAACGATTATTTTCAATACAACATAATTGATGACTTGTTTAAATGAATCGTTGCTTTTGAAAGTTGTTTTCATGTAAACGTATAATGCATTCAGATGCATAACCAGAATTTTCTATTTATTTATTTTTTTGGAGGGAAGTCATATATACAGTAGCGTGACCAAGACATTTGTGTTAACTGGGGGGGGGGCGGATTTTATCTGATATATATAGACGATTGTGAGTGATTGACTGACTGACGGCTGACGGCAGATCACGTGAATTCTAACTTTGACGCAGAAATAGTAGAGCACTGAAAATTTGCACTTACGGGTAATCCGGATGGTAGATCTCGGAACAAATTCGAAATCTGACCTCCTATGTGTCCTTCAAGGTCAAATAAAGGTCATGTAGAGTCACACCTTAATCTACGAGTGCTAGAAATGTGAAAGTTGGTGACTTGGGGCGTTTCTGATTGCACCCCATACCTGAATATGCGCCTCTCTATATATATTCTCTTTGTCTTGGGATGAATTTTAAATTTAATTTTTTGATGCAAAAATTGAATTGGACTTAATCATACCTGTGTTGCGAATGGCAATTAATAAAAAGGCAAAACTTAATTCCATGCGCCTGCTCTGGTGGGTGTTTTCCTTTCCAAATTTTGTGCTAAGTTGCTGTCCATTGTTGTTTTAGTCTGTGACGTGATTTTAATTTCATTGAAGCTTCTGAAGCCGCCTTACCAGCTTGGTCGAGCTGCACAACGTTTCCGTCTTCTGCTGTCTCCACCAACACTTCGCCCAGAAATGGAGATGTCGCATCTTGCCCTTTCATCCAGAAGGCGTACTTGACAGCGGAGACGGCAGCCTCCTCCCCAGGACTTATTATAACTCCTGAAAGAAAAGATTAGATCTGGATTATGACATTGAAAAACAGAAAGGAGTAGCTCAAATCTCAAAGGAATTAAATAATTAACTTAAATCTGATTGAACAACTGAAATCAACAGCTATCAAATAAGTTCTAACATCAAATAGGCCTTATATTTAATTCACTAATTTCGTGATAAATACATTGGGATCCTAATGTAATACAGTTTATACTATAATATTATGTTATAATGAGATAGTTTCAAAAGTTCAAGGATGAGCCGGAATTTTGGGATTCGTGTTACAGCAAAGTCCCAGTGTATTAGCTTTCTCAATTGCATATAAGATAACTATTATATGCGCTTTGTTATTATTACTATTCATTACACGTGATATTACCCTACCCTAAGACAGAGAGAAGTTGCGTCTAAAGCTCAGCGTCATGGATATGTAAATAACTACAATACATTAGGCACGGAGCATTCGTCGAAGATACAGAGACTGGCGCATAGCCTCTAGTGAAGATTTTCGGGGTCCATGTGGCCGTTAGTATTCAGTACATTAGCAAATATCAAATCGATCATTATCAACGGAGCATCCAGAAAGCAAAAATAGTGTACTTGCAGTATCGGCAGTTAGATACATTGGAGATCTTTGGATGGCCGTGTCCAGCCACTCTGAATATTGGGCATAATGCAAAGACAGTTGGCCAATGATGGCAATAATAGTTGCAGAATTCTTATAGCCTGGCAGGGTCTGGAACAATAAGACGAAAAAAATAATTAGAAGACAGCATCAACCGAAGACAGGTTTTAGTTAAGCCAACTGCAATGGTAGCCTTTATTCAGAAAGCTTCACTGTCACTGTTGAGGCACTCTTAACAACTCTGAAATCTAAAATTTATACAGGAGAACCATACCCTCTGCACGTTAATCTATATTCTGGGTGACCTTGACGGAAGACTATCATCTGTCTCCTAACAGCAATCCAGTGGGTCTCCTTTCTCCAATCCTTTCTGAAACCTTGGGGTGCGTGTGACCTGGCCATCTAGCCCAGTGTGTGCAAGACAGTGTCGCTCTTAGGAAAAAAAACCCAAAAAAATCTCAACTTTTAGTTCCAGGTAGAGGGGTGAAACGTCTTCCCTAATTCTCCCATCTCTCCGATAATATAATTAATTCACCTCAATTTAGGGTTAAGTTCAAATTGGACTCATCCATGCAAGAATTGTTTGAAAGTGACTACTTGTTCACTCATTTCTTTAGTGTACTCAGCAGTTGAGAATGAGTCGATAGCTATGAGCTGACACCGAAACTACAAATTTCTCCTGTTTGAAACTCGCCACAAATCCAAATCCATCTTTCTATAATTCACCATAACACTGTTTAAACATCCTGTGGATTTCATGCAATTACTACCAATTTTTCCATGCTAATAGAAACTTGAGATTCAATGCTTAATGATTCCAGGCATCGGTTGAATTCAATCCTGAGACTATTGGTTACGATTGGCTAATATCCTAATATCTAGATTAAATGTGCTAGCATATTCTGTCTAGTTAAATATCGAATCTTGTGCGTAGTGATTGAGTCGCAACCCCCATATGTGGCAGTGTGATGGTATGGGGAATGTTTTCCTGCCACACATAAGGCCCCTGATACTCCCTGTGTGGAAAGATGACTGGCGTCATATTCCGGTTTGATTTCGGTGATAACAACCACCAAAATCTCGAGTGGAGATGCCATCGCCAAAGTTCTGATCCATCAACCATTTGAGAATGGCATACTGAACGGGTAGCTAGTGTCATGATTTTAGTGTCTTTAGTTGTGATGGCTGAACTATTTTGGTGTTCGTAACAGGAAGTTTAATCATTCCTGGCAATTAGTATCAGAATCTCATCGACCTGACAACTGTTGTATTATCCTTCCTGCAGAGGAAAATGCGCAATCGCATACTGCAATTACGCTACAGGAAATAAAAAATGCAAGAATTATGCAAATGTGACGAAATTTAGGAAGGCGGTAATATATGGAATTTCATGGAAATGATTAGGTTTGCAGAACGGTGGAAACGATTGGACAGGGGCGAGCTGACGTCACAGGTGCGGAGCAGTCAAACACAGAGAAAGGCAACCAAAGCTCCCTGGTTGACAAAACGTTGTGGAAATTGTTCTAAACCGCTAAAGATGCCCTTACGAAGACGTCGACAGCCGTTCCAGCAGTTAAAAGACTTTGAGCGTGGAAGAATATCAGCCTTAGAGGAACTGGTTGTCGTACAGAGATGTGGACAACCTTGTTGGCCGCAATTCCAGCACCATCGTACACATATGTGGACAGTGGGTTCAAGGAGGATCCAGCACACGCCAACAAGTATCAGGAAGATGACGTATGACCACAGAACAACAGGACCTCCACTTGGGATGTATGACACTGCGTGACAGATTTGCGACTACAACGCAACTGCAAAAGGACTGGCAACAGGTAAGACATCGAATACCTACAAGGTGGACGGTAAACAACAGGCTTTTACAGTTTTCATTGCGAGCCTATCGTCCAGTATCTACGCACATGCAAGCACGTCTTTAATGGTGTCGCCTCAGACAAAACTGGAACGAACAAGAGTGTAGTATTGTGGTGTTTAGTGATGAATATCGTTTTTGTTTTGGTCAGCACGATGGTAGACAGCGTGTTCGCCATCATCCAAGTGAAAGGAACGCCGCCCAGTTCCTTGCTGGAGCGTGCGACATCGTCACACAGCTCCAGTACCTGATGTTTTGGTGTGGGGTGCCATTAGTCGGACATCTGGGTCAGAATTAGTCATCATAAGGGGTACTCTAACTGCCCAACGATATGTTACCAACATTTTGCAGTCAGTGGCTGTCCCATTTGTTCAGCAGCACGGAACCTTTTACCAACAAGATAACGCCTGTCTCCACACAGCCCGCATTAGTCTGCAGTATCTACACGAGCAAATGCTCAGGCTCTACCATGGCCAGCACGCTCGCCGAACCTTTCACATATTGAACACGTCTGGGACACGATGGGCAAACAACTCTAACAACACCCAAGAGGTGCGCCAACCACTGTCTCTGAAATGGAACAGCGACTTCGCGCTATTTGGCGTTATATCCCTCAGGAGCACATTATAGAGCTGTACGATAGCTTTCCTCGCCGTCATCATGAATGCATTGCTGCGCGGGGATGTTCCTCCATTTGCGATTTTCCATATATTTTTGGATAATGTATATAATCACACCCACATCTCAGTGTATGCTAGCAGCTGCCTGCGTTTCAATAAAATGGCATGAATCATTTCAAGTGTTGCAATTTTTTTTCCCTGTAGTGTATTTCCAGATAGTATCTACAAGATGAGAACATCTAATGCAGTGGTTCTCAAAGGGTGGGCTGCGAAATTTCGCATGATATTGCAGATAAAAAGAAATTCAACAACCATTTTGTTTCTATTTTCAACCACTGATTTTTCATTTAACTTTTCCCATTTAATCAAAAACATATCCGTATTAAATCTTAATGTTAAAACCGAAATTAACACAAAATATGCCCGTAACAGGTACAGCGTACGCACTAACCTCAATACACGTCAGAACTTCAACGTAATAGCTCTGTGTTTACAAGAGACTACAGAAATGGCTATTATTCAAGGCAAACTGTGCATTCGCGAGTCTTTCGTAGTGTTGCCAACTTACATTTTTAGTGTGCGGCGAAAATTCATGGCGAAAAATAGAGGCCATGGGCCAAAAAAATGAAACACTGATCAATACGATATCTGATATAAACGATTGTGAGTGACTGAAAGACAACGCTCACCCCAACTATGATGCAGCGACGGTAGAGCTCTGAAAAATTACACCTCGGGGGAATTCGGGTCGTAGATCTCTGTAAAAGTCCCAAATTTGACCTCCGACGTGTCCTTTAAGGTCAAATAGAGTTCACGCAGAGGTCAAACATTTTTCTACGAATACTAGAAGTGTGAAAATTGGTGTCTGGGGATGTTTCGGGTTGTAGATGTCGGAAACGTTATGAAATTTCAGATCCGGAGGGTCCTTTGAGATGAAAGGTCAAAATTAGATTACCAGTGCCAAAATTAGAAATACCAGTGCTAGAGACCTACAACTTCGTTTCTAAGAGTATTTTGAGTCATAGAATTCAGAAATTATGGCAATTTTTAGATGTGATGGGTCCTTCGAAGTCAAAGCTTTAATTTTGATATACCAGTGGTGGAAGCTAAAATTAGTGAATAGGCTATTTCAGGCAGTAGGAATAAGAGGCATTTTCAGCTCTCGTGTCGCATTAAGTACCAAACAGGAGTCAGAGTGACGGACTAGAAATCAAAAGGCGCCGATGGTACCGATTGATTTCTAGCAATAATGTAGTACTGCAATTATTTCCAGATAGTGTCTGCAAGATGCGAATATAATCACTGCTGCAATTTTCTTCAGATAGTTTCAACATGAAATGAACAACAAGACCTTGGCCAACCATAGCACAGGATTTGTTGCTGATTAAAGATTTCTGGGCGTACTGGGATATCATTTGTATTACCATCTACAACCAAACTACTGCCACCTTCATAGATTACCTGGGCACCAGGCTGTGGTGCACGAGATGTTCATCACCTCTTTGATTTCTGCGAGACAAAGCTGCGTATATCATCAACAACAGAGGTCACACTACATGTTGACAGGTTGCTTTACCTCTGAGACGCACTTTTTTTGCCTAAAATGGCCTAAATGGCCAGGTCATAAGGTCCCCAAGGGTTAAGAGAAGATGGGGGAGGGGACGGGATCCACTGTACAGCTGTTAGGACACTTCCTCCCGTCAAGGAGTCGTCTTTCACGGGAGATGCAACTGTTACTCTCATCCTAAAAACTGTTTAATGAAAAATTAAGTGTAATAGGTTTACAGTGAAACTCTAAACCTATTACACTTATGTAACATATATGATATTATAGATGAACATCTAACAGTGCATCTATTTTAGGAAACGATCGTTGTCTTTTGAGGAAATTTTTACAACTAGCAACTGCTTTCATTAACTGCAGTTAAGTATTTTAACTTTCAGAACTCTTTTAAATAAATATCGCTCAAAAACGAAATTAGAGAAATTTTTAAGATTTTTTATTTGTTTCCTGTGATATTTCTTTACATAAGACGCATTTGAAAGTTATGGAGCGTTGAATATGCTTTCCATCCACACAGCATGGAAGTGTTCCAATACTATGATAATTTAAAATAACAATTTTCAATACCAGAGGGAAAAAAGAAAGGAAAAAGGTTTAAATCTAAACATTAATAATTTTATATCTAAATGTTACTGCATACTGAATGTTATGAAAATATATTACATATATTATTAATTTATTTAACAAAGCTGTATTACTTATCATTAAAATTTCACATCCATTTCGACTACATTATTTACTTTCTTCGTGGTTGTGAATTTTTTTATATTTTACTATAAAATTTCGGGAAACCGTACTTAAGTGGGCACTGTCTTTTTGTATCTAGTGGTGCGGGAGGTGTAAATCTGGTTCTGCGCAAGTTTCATAATGATAAATTTCTCACAGAAACAAGATTGTTCATTTTCTATTAACATATTAACACGGAGTTGCTACAGCATATTAGAAAGAGGTTCACATCAGATCAGAGGGTTTATTTTGTGTGTTTGTATTTCATTTCCGATTTTTGTATCTTTCAGCATAAGCCATACAATTGAATATTTCGATGACTAAATGATGTTGGAAACAGTGCTAAGAAATTTAAAATGAAGAATTATAATTTTAACTTAAACCGAACTTTTTTAGTGTCATCGGCCTTTTCTGCAAAAAAAGGACAAAAAACGCTGATGTAAATGATCTTATTTTGGAGTAAGTTGACTATGAATTCCCCTCCCCCACCCCCCTAGATCCGGCCCTGCTCTCCAATATACGCTACTGCTATTCACAAACCACTGGATTTCACTGTACTGCGAAGAAAGAAGTCTTTAGTGTACATAACACACTAATAAATGTAGTAGGGAACGAAAGAGATAAACGAAATGAGAATATCAACTGTTCGTTTAACCTTTGATTCTTCCTATCAGCTTCATCAAAAGAGGGACGCGCGGTTGCTGTTTAGTCGTCTTGGATTTCCTAAGCTTCGTGTTCTGAGCTTTTTTATTAAGAGATTGGGGTTCCCACGCTGCCGAGGCACTTCTTTGCGATTTTTTCTCTTTGCCGTTGGAAGAACTGAAAGCCATTATCGTTGCAAATAGTTAGGATACGATTAATAGAAGTAATAGGCACATACCGGAAGTGTTGTAGTGGAGTCAAGAGAGTGTGTCTACTAGGAAGTTTATATAGGAACTCAAAGCAGTCGAAACGGTCGCTTGGGGTGGCAAAATTTTACGGGCGACATGCTAGTAATTATTTGGATTTGGTTTCAACCCGAAACAAAAGCAGCATGAAAGCAATGTGCTTGAAGCTTCAAAAAAATTTAATCAGTCATAACACAAAAAAGTAAATTGAAGTGGCGAAACACATTTTGTGGGGAGAGTCAAAAGTAAGTTCGTTTGAGGCGCAAAAAATAAATATATTTGAGGGCGACAAGAAATAAATTTACTTGAGGGAGAAAAAAATAAAATTTACTTGAAGGGGGCAAAATGTTTTGCAACCCTGTCTGTATCAGACAGCGACATACCATGCCGAAATTTCGGTAGTCTTATACGATATCCCAAACTTGTCTACTTACTTTGAAATCCAAAACAACGTCTTTGTATAATTTTATTTCAACTCCATAGTAAATCTCCGATGATAAAAATAGATTTAAAAAAACAGCTGTAATAATTTTTTTCCGAATGGAACATAAAATATGTAAAATATCGTTTTAAACATTTCGTTTCAATTTTTCCTCTCCTTCGGTCCGGTAGAATATTTTAGCAATTGGGAAAACCTACAAAAGTTTTATTCTCAGACACCTCTTTAAACTAATTTCGCAGACCTCTTCCCCCCTCCCTAAACGGACCTCACCTCCCCGCAAAACAATATTCTGCGGTACGTCTCTGGTACTAGATATTAGTTAGGTTTCTAATTTTCCTGCCTGGTAAAAGGAACAAAAAAAATTTAACACATAATACAGGAGTGGTTTCTCAAACAATATGTCGCGTTCAAGATTCATGTGTGTCGCCAAAATTTCGAGAAAATAATGCTGCATAATAATTTTTAGCATAGTAATTTTGCATTTTTTATTACGTCTTTTCTGCCAAACGTTAAGTTCATTATGTGTTTTTGTTTAAATAAATTGAATTTCAAGTTATATAGTTATGTAAGGAAAAAAACTGACTTTTTACCACAAATATGTGACTGTAAATGGATTATTTTAGGTGTCTCAAAGCAGTAAAGGGTAAGAAACTCTATTGTAGAAGATAGATACACATTAATGCGTATCTTTGTTTTTAATTCTTCATATAATTATAGGCTATTTTAGTGATATTTAATATATTGAAATTTATATAGGAATTGTTTGCGACAATATTTTGAATATTAAAAATTAATATACTGAATTATTAAAATTCTGGTATTTATTAAAATTCTTTTTATTATAAAATACTGATTTATAATGCTTACCGATGCTAAATCCCCCCCCCCCCACAATTACGATCAGAATATTTACGTTATACAAGTTACACCACTTCAAGCCTAAAAACAATCCCCAAAATATGCGTTTTCTTTGTCCAATACCTGGGTCGCCTCTGATCAAAACTCTAAAAAAAACATTATCAGAAGGTGAAATTAACCATCAAGGGCAATATCTCCCCAACCATATTAATCAAAAGATATTGAGGTGTAGTAAAAGGTAAGATAATCTCTCTCGGCCTTAAAAAACTGTCTTGCTCCATAGAAATTTTTATTTGATTTGAATTAATCAAATTTCCGTGGGACGGTATTTCCACTATACAGTTCAATTTTATTTTGTGCCTCCTTTTACTTTCTGCATTCTTAACACTTTAATCCTTAGTACACAAGCTCCCACTCATTCAAGGAGCTCAGTCAGCATCTCTTTCTTTGCTTTGGTCGCAAAAATTTACTCTTGAGAAATTCCAGTAGTTTTCGAGTGGAATATCTGATTTCGTTTAACAGATAACAGAACTACTACAGTACGATTAAATTTCATGCTATGCTCATTTCAAAATTCCTTAATGGATTTTTGTATTAATTTGGGAGGAAAACAGTAATTTGGAATTCTATACTAATCTTTATCGTCTTTGCATTATACTAATTCGGTCAGAGTTTTTTACTGTACAGGTGTGTTGTTTTTAAGTGAAATTTTACCAACTTTTAAGTATTGCAAAGAATTGTGCTCACATAAAATCACAGGAGATTTTCCTAATAGAATTTAGAAGAACAAGAGGTTGCTAATAGTAACTCCTTTGAAATCTAATAATCAGTCAATTAATTAAATTCATTCCAACTTCCGGTTAATATGAATAATATTTAGCAATTATTTAATTTTACAAGTTATACCACATGAAAATACTATAATCTTAATCAACCTTTCAAGTAAAGAAAAAGCTACATATATAATTTAAAATATTGAGAGTAATGGAATCAAACATAAATTAGGAAAATAACATATCGCCATCCAATGGCGAATGTGGGATACTCGTTTTCAAAGAGAATGAAGTTTTTAATTTTACGAATTTTGCAACCTCTAACAGTGAAAATTCGAAATAATCGATGATCGGAAAAATGTTAATTAGATAATATTCTATTAGTATCTATAAAACACAAAAAATATTTTCATTTCTCTCTTAAAACGGAAAAAGTTGCCTTCTGTCACCTCACTCACCACTGGGTTAAGTGGGTGGGCGGAGGTAACACATTCTACCATAAAAATTTTAAATTTCTGATATAAATAGATCGTTTGTCATATTTCTTTAAAGTATATCATTAAATTAAAACTTTATGGAGGATAAGGAAACGGGATTCATTCATAATACGTCATTATTGTTATGAATCATTCAACTCAAAAAAAGAATTTTTCATTTATGTCTTAAAATAAAGTTGCCTTTTCTCCCACCCCTCTAGTAGTAAAGGAAGAAAGCGTTGCTCTCCATACAAACCGCTTGATTCTCACCTCCATTACCCGAATTACAAATTTATATCAGAAATAGACCATTTCCAATATTCGTTCAAAACGCCAGTAGAAGACGTTACTAAAGCTTTTGTTAGATTCGGAAAATGCGAATCGTCTGCAAAGTTCGTTTTGTGAGATTCGGAAAATGCGAAAATTGTTTTTGTGAGTTTAAAAAATGCGAACGTGAATTATTCTTTTTCCCATTAATGATTAAAAATCATTTTTTATTAATCTTTGAAAAAGAAAAACGTTGTTGGTTACAGACAAAGAGAAGACAAAATGAAGACTGTACAGGTAGTCCCCCTTTTATGGCGGGAAATGTTTTCAGGGGAGACCCACATTAAACGTTTTTTTTTCTTTATTTAATCATTTTCTGTGCATCCTATTATATATTCTGAATTTATTTTCTTTGCATTATAATGGATGTTTAATTTCGAGATAAATAATTATGATTCAGTCTTTATTAAAAAAATTTGCATAAATAATTTCATAAATAAGTACGTGTATGATCGATTAGTCAATTTTACAATTTTTGATTAATAATGAAATAATCCAGCGTGGTTTGCTTGTCTCTGTTTTGTGCATATAGTTGTTTGTTTGTGACACCAGCAGTGGTGGAAATGGGGTAAGATGCGGTAAGACGGCTCCCACTAGTTCCGAAGATGAAAAAAAAACTAGCTGTTGAAACACTTAAAGATGCAAAGTAAAACTTAAACCCGTTACTCTCCACTTGGTCTGTTGGTTTGAATGTTGCTCTTGGTAAGCATTTTTTTCCTTTCGAGGGGGGGGGGGTCATATAATTGATGTACTTTGCCAAACCCCTAGTTCAAAATTCTCATTTTCAGGACTGAACTATACTGCGTTCCACCTAATTTGAGACTTAACTTAGCCATAACTTAGGCAGGTTACGTTGACACTAAACATAAACAAACTGTACGACGATTAGCCTCTAGGGGTCCACACACGAGTGGTTTACTTATTATATGCTTTTACTTAGGCCAACTGAGCTTATTATCAGATGCAGATGGTACTGGGTAAAATTTTACCTGGAACATCGCACATTCATACATGATGTACGATATACGAAACAATACGACACAAGGAACCTTTTTCTAGCATCAGTGCGCACAGAAGTAATTGCTATTGGTTACAATTTGAGGCGTCATTTTTAAGCAGGTGATAAACATGTGGACATAAAACACAGCACCAGAAATGTACCACTTTGTATCTTTAGTGCTAAATACACATCAGGGTAAATTTATGTAGACCTGGGAAAAAATATAAAATAATAAATATATTATCGATAGAAACATCTAGAGGAATGAAAAATGCTATTTCAGTCCGCGATTGTCCTAGAAACCGCTACCCTCTAATATAGGGGTTCTCAACGTGGGGTATGCGGTAAAATGTACGCCGTGAGAGCTCAAAAGTCGCTAGATGTATGTATATATATGTGTGTTTTATTTTATTCCCATTGTTATAATCTATAACTATAGTTTTATTTATCTATACAAGGAGTACGCCAGTTACATACACATTTCCAGGGGTTACGTGAAGCATAAAAGTTTGAGAACCTCTGCTCTAATATATTCCCTAAGACAATGGTTCTCAATCTTTTATGCTTCACGTACCCCCTGGAAATGTGTATGTAACTGGCATACCCCTTTCATAGATAGGTAAAACTATAGTTACAGTATAACAATGAGAATAAAATGAAACATACATTTATACACATTAAATTTTGCATTCATAAATTTCATATATCGATAAACACAAAAAATTACATAAACAGTTTAATAAATCTTATAAAATTATAAACATTTTACTGGGCAATCAGTGAAATGGTTGCGCTTGTTTACGCTTGCGCAGTTCATCAATGGTTTGGGTTATCTTACTAAGGTAGAGTCGCAAGTCATCTTCAACATCCAGCCTGTTTCTATATTTATTTTTAAAAGCAGTAAAAGATGAAAAACCAGTTTCACATAACTAAGATGTTGTGAAAGGTAACAAATATTAGACTGCAATTTTAGACAAAGTAGGATATTCCTTCTCCACTCCAATCCAAAAACTAATCAATGGCTTTTTGGGATGAATGCTTTTTAAACTATTGTCATAAGGTATCTCAGTCAACTCTTCTTTATTGGACAATGAATGCTTACATTTTTTCAAATCAAATGTGGAGTCTGGAATCCATTCTTGCGTTTCATCAGGAGGGGTGGAAAATACTGCCTTATAAGAGTTTTAAGAGTGCTTAAGTGAGCGATTATTTATTGTCTGATGTGTTCAAAGTCTGCAATCATTTGCTCATTTTCTTTAAGAAATGAATCTAATCGCTGAAGTTGGTCACAACTGTTCTTTTTAATTTCGTTTTCCAAGAGAGAATTCTTTTTTTATCATGGCCTCTGTTTTCTTATCAACATAGAACATATCAACGTTGTCTCCTTGCAATGATCAATTCAAAATATTCATTTTTTCAAAAATATCAGCTAACTATGCTAACCGTAGAAGTCGTTCTAAGTCTTGTAATCTCAAAGAAAGTCGCAACTCGTGGTCCATGAAAAAAGGCGTACTTCATTGTGGATTTCAAATGAACGGCAAAGAATATTTCCTCGTGACAACCAACGTAATTCTGTGTGAAGTAGCATCTCTTATGCAAACTACCCATTTCTTCACACATAATTGAAAAAAGTCGAGACTTCAAAATGCAATGGTTGGGTTTTGATGAAATTAACCATTTGTACCCTTTCATCTAGAACTCTTTTCAAATCATCAGGGAGAAATTTCGCTATCAGCGCTTCAAGGTGAAGACAACAATGAGTGAACTTACATTCTGGTTCAACTTGTTTTATATATACGACCTGCTAGTTCTGTGATATAACCACTCATTGCATTGGCTCCGTCAATACATACAGAAATACGATTTTTCCATTCGAGGTTGTTTTCGGCAAAAAATGAATCAATCATATTAAAAATATCCTCACCCGTAGTAGAAGTTTTGAAAGGCCTACAAAATAAAATATCTTCAAATATTGCATCCTGGAATTTTCCACCCACAAAAACAAGTAATTGAGCTAGCCCAGCTACGTCTGTCGACTCATCCATTTGTATGGCAAACCACGGGCTACACTGAATAGCTTAAATGAATTGGTCCCTTAATATTACAGGCCATATCTTTAATTCTCCTTTAAACTGTGTCGTTTGACAAAGGAATGGTTCTGACAAGGTTTGCCTCTTTTTGACGAAACACAAGAAGCTCTTTCTTCCGCTGCTGGAAGAATGAGTGACTCGCCTATTGTGTGAGCCTTTCCGGCTTTGGCAATTTGAAGGCTTACTTTGTAAGACGCTTTGAATGCACTTTCATTTTTTTCTACACCAGAAAAATGCTTAACTAAGGTTTTTCTACTACTCAAGTCTTCCAAAAGACGTTCAAAATAGCTTAAGGGCTTATTTTTTAAATGATCATATTTTGTTTCAAAATGTCGCCGTAAAAGAGACGGTTTCATAGAATTTTGTAACAGGACATCAAAACAAACAACGCACTGTGGATTTGGTTCTACTAAATTTCCTATCCATGTAAAGTCAAATTGCAAATATGATTCATGATATTTACGTTTTTTAATTTTTTTTTAACACTTGATTGTTTAACGTTTAACGTTATTTTAGTTACTGCTGAATCCACCTCTTTACTCACATGGGATGATGATGTAGTCGCAGATGTAGAAGAAATCGGCTCCGGCTCCACGTTACTTTTCTTCTTAATTACCTATTTATCCATGTTTCAAGGCACTTTAGAAACACGTTCATTTAACTTCACAGTAAACGGAAGACTAAAAATAACTTTAAGTACAGCAAGTGAAATAAATCACAACAAATACATAGAGCAGTAAGAGAGCACATTCACTCACTTAGAATGAATGTTTTGACTGTGCGATCAGCTGTTCGGGTAGGTTCGGCTCTCAGGTAGGGAAGGGAGGATTGAGAAAGGTGTACAGATATGAACTACAGCTCCGCGCTTCGTCACTCAGTTCTCAGAAATTAATCAGTAGCAGTGTTGCCAACTTAGTGACTTTGTTATTAGATCTAGCGACTTGTGAGCTCTCAAGGCGTACCCAGGGCCGTCGCCAGATTAGATCGCGTCCTGAGGCAAACAATTAAATATCGCCCCTGATGGATTATAAGACAAAAATATAAGAAAATCTCCAATTGCTATTTTGTTTTTATTACAAGAGAAACATCAATGCAAAACACAAAATGAAATAATAATCCCCAAAATGATAAATATAACGTAAATTAAGCAAAACTGGTTAAGGAAATGTAAAAGTGAATGGGTGGGTCATCACAGCCGCCGTGAGACAGGCTGCCTCTATGCTACACCCTGTCGACGGTACTGGGCGTACCCCAAAAAATTTTACCGCGAACCCCTACCTAAGGTATCGTCACTACTCTTGCTTTGTAAGTCAACAAGTGTTTTCAAAATTTTGCTCGCTTATTACAGTGGCCTGCCACACTTTAGAAACTGCGTTGTCTGAATTTGCCCAAGGTTCTTTTAAATAATAATTTTTTCTTTCACTTCCATGATATGCATTAATTTGTCATAAACAATTTCTTCTCCATGTTATTATATTGTATTGTTCAGTTAAAGCAGCTTCGCGTTGGCGAATGGTAAATCTAAAACCTTATAAGCATTTATTAAACTGAAACTCGGCAAATTTTTAACCCAATTGTATCATTTTTTTCTCCCAGTCTTAAATGTAGAGATATCTTTTCTATATAGTTCTCCTCTTCTGTGCTGTTAACCGCATGTGTAATTATATCGTTGTTCCTTTTTGAAATCCTCACAACTTTTGACTATTCAGCAATCTACTTCATGTATGTTTACACACTTGACAATTTTGCATTTCATGTTTTTGATACGTATTGAGCGGTGTTAGGGTATATTTTTGCACCTTCCTCTCAGTAGAATAAATAAATAAACATGTTAATATTTTGTTTAAATTCTTCAGTATATTTCTGATGAATAATTTTTGAACCTTTCTCCTGCTGCCTGTGAATGCAAATTGATCTCACTTTCTTAAACGACATTTCTTGCCGTTCCTTACCTCTTCGAAATATTCGACTTGAATCATACACTTATAGAGACACGTGTATTTTGAAAAATTCCATTTGCAATTCCCTTTATTCTGCTTTGACAAATTTCACCATAGATTTCAAACTTACGTATAAGTAATTGTAAGTAGCTTCCATTGGCTATTCCATTTTAACTGCACACAAATACGCCATTGATACCATCTTGCCTACTTCGAGAGTTGCTGATTTTAGTTAGGTATTTTATGCTCAGGTTTATAAATCTTATTGCTAGCATTAAGTGCTAATAACCTTTGAGACGCCGAAGCGAATGCTTGTATGATATCGTGCTCTGATGTTTTGAATTTCGTACGATTTCTTTTCCCTCGCTTTTATCTGAAGTAGTATTGCAGCATTCTTTTGAGCTTAACTTTGTAGTGCTTACGAGGACAGCTTATTTAGTTTTCAAAGATGAAGAAGAATCTTTTTTAAAGGTAAATACTTCAAGAATAAAGTTATCTGACATCAGTGCTGTCAAAATCGAGGTTAAGGCTAGAGCTTCTGGGAACGTTACTAAAACAAAAATGGCGGACACCACTGTTCCATAGATAAATATAACTACGTAAAGATACGACACTAACAACTAGCGAAAGCGTTGCTTTTATCGTCGGTCGATAATGGTACTAGTTTAAGCACTCATTCAGTTGCCATTTAGTTGCAACTTTTTGAGTTTTACGTGGGCAAGGTTAAATTTTAAATATCTTCGTTGTGAGAGATTAAAAGAATGTGGGAAGTTCATAGTATTACTAATTGCATGATAATGTAATTACATCGAACGGATTCATTTCATATAGTGAACTTACTCATGGCGGCATTAAGCCAAACGAATATGTGTGTTAGTTGCAGTAAACGATGAAATAGAAATAAACGAAATAATTCTATCAATTAGTTGCTTTGTAAAGCTTCTCAGTTTACATGCCTAATCGATTTTATTACATTATCAAACACAATATGAGAATATTTACATTGAACATTTATCATATAATAAAATCGTAGTATACGATTTTAACATGATAATAATCAACCAATTAATAGTGTAGAGGTATGTCTCTCGGCTTGTAACATAAAGTTCCGCGATTAAACCCCACCGTGATTCAAGAAATTATTATGCCACCACATGTCATCAGACCAATTGATAGTGTAGAGGTATTTCTCTCGGCTTGTAACATAAAGTTCTGCGATCAAGCCCCACTGTGACTGAAGAAATTATTATGCCACCACATGTCATCTGATCAATTGATGGTGTAGCGGTATTTCTCTCAGCCTGTAACATAAAGTTCCGCGATGTCTTGTAACATAAAGTGACGCGATCAAATCCCACCGTGATTGAAGAAATTATTATGCCACTACATATCATTAGGAAAAAGCGGACTGTCAATTATAATAGAAAATGAAGCATAATACATAAGATGCCAATTGAAACAAAAAGACTTTCTCCACTCCCGACACATCTGTGGACCGGAGCAGAGGAACTGCAAACATCGCAGATGTGGAGAAACTCCAATACACCTGTTTTTTTTTATTGTAATTTCACAACCGATGTTTGGAATTTTATTAGAGACGTCCTTAGGAAGTGCCACTGCAAGGCCCCAATTGATTGCCAGACTTCAGCACCAAAAACGCTTTCTGTCCCCAATGCAATCTCATTCTTGCAGAAGCGAGATATACCATCTGGCTGTGCAGGAATGACACACGCTTTGAGAATAAGAAATTCACGACTAAGGGTGTCCTAGCAAGATTTAAAGAGCGGATGAGACTTGCTGCAATGTTCTAGTGTGAAACTAGAAGCATCCTCTGCTTCCAGTTTCAAACTGGAACTGGTGAAGGGAGAGCATTCCTCTGAAAGGTTTGATAAATATCAACTACAAAATATCTCCAACCCTACAGGATGATGGAGTATTTTAGTTAATCAATACTCATATTGTTTTAAACCGCTCCATTGTTTATCAATCTGTCTGATACTTTTGAAGCTCTGAACGAGCAACCTCTGTCAATGAAATCGAATATTACAAATCAATGTTACAACTCTGTAAATAATATTGTTGCAAATTTTAAACGGATGACACTGAGCGTGAGTATAATAAGTATATTTACAATACAAATTACAATACAATGCAAATTATTACAAAAATGCGGATGGAATAACTTATAAACAAACTAACTGCTATCGTACATAAATTAATAAACCTTTTTCTACAGAGCATACAAGACCAGCTCTGTCTGTTCTACTAAACTAATACCTTTTCATTTTGTTTGTCATATCTCTTGAATACCTTCACTTCAAGCATAAACAATCCTTCGTCTTTGATTAGGTCACTAGATTTATCACACTAGCAAAACAAAACGATCACCCGCGCACACACCACATAAAGATATTTTTTGTTTTTACTTATCGTGCACTGACTCAGACTCTCTAAACCTCCTTTTTTTTATTCATCATCATCATCATCATCATCCTCAAGCAGCTATGGACTACGGAGGTCCAACCAGACCGTGCAATTTAGTTCTTCAAGCAAGTCTATCCTGAGCTACATCTACTGCATCTGGCCACTGCACACCAATTCTAACAAGGTCTTGTTTGACATTGTCTGCCCACCGCATCCTAGGTCTCCCCTTCTTTCTGAGGCCTTTAGGCACACTGTTCATAACCCTATTCGCCAATCTATAATTATTCATACGGGCAACATGGCAAAACCAACGGAGTCTCTCTCTGCACAATATGCTGCTTAAAGGAGGTTGCAAACTCCTTTGCCTAATCTCATCATTAGTTACAAAGTTGAACCACCTAATGCCCAAGATACTGCCTAAGCATCTGGAATCAAAAGCATCTAGTTTCCTGTTATCTTGTTTACAAAGTGTCCAAGTTTCACTACCATAACTAACCCTAGAAAGAACCAAACTATTATACAGTCTAATTTTAGTCTTTAGGTGTATACGCCTATTTCTCCACACTCTCCATAGATTCTTAAAAGTCCCGGCAGCAATTCCTATTCGTCTGTTAATCTCATGCCTCACATCACCATTATCTGTTACATAGCTCCCAAGATAATTAAACTGTGACACCTGCTCAAGACTGCAACCATTCAGATTAACTGAATCACAGCCTGCCTGACAAATTTTCATCACTTTAGTTTTCTCTCTTTTTATAACCAAACCTACTCTACTACCAGTCTCATCAACAGCTCGAATGAAAGAGTTCATCTCATCAACATCATTTGCCAAAAGGGCTAAATCATCAGCATAATCTAAATCAGAAATTATCGTATCTCCAGCCCATTTAAGGCCAAAATCTTTCCCTTGAAGTGAATTTCGCATAACATAATCAATAACCAAGCTAAAGAGAAAAGGAGACAAAATGCACCCTTGTCGAACACCAGAAGTAATGCTAAACCAATTGCTACAAGCCTTACCAACTCTCACACACGACTCAGTATTATTATAGAGAGCTTTCATAATGTTAACTAACTTGTCTGGTATACCATATGATCTCACAATCAACCACAAATTATGACGATCAACAGAATCGAAAGCCTTTTTGAAATCAACAAAGCTAGCAACCAAAGGTTTCTGAAACTCTAAACATTTCTCAAGAATCTGCCTAAGTGAAAATATCTGATCCACACATCCCCTACCACTTCTGAATCCACATTGCTCATCACGCAATTGACTGTCAACCAGATTCTTAATTCTATTAAGCACAATCATGGAAAGAACTTTACCTGGAACAGAGAGTAGGCTAATACCCCTATAGTTATCACAAGAACTGCGATCACCTTTTTTGAAAATAGGGATAATAATAGCTCTGGTAAAATTTTTAGGAACTATGCCTTTATCATAAAAGATATTCAGAATTTCAGTCATCCAAGTGGTAACCGAAACATTCCCAGCTCTAAGCATTTCCGTAGTAATTTCATCTACCCCTGGGGATTTATGAAGTTTAAGTTTAGAAACAGCCAAAATAACTTCAGATTGTGTTATAGGTCCAACATTAAAGCCACCAATGCATCTATCATCATTGCAAACAATGGGAGTAGAACTAACTACATTGTTTAGAACATCACTGAAATGCTCAGCCCATCTAGCCATGACAGAATCCTCCCCTTCTATAACCTTACCTTGTTTATCCTTCAATCCTTGTATGCCTGTCCGTTTTCTACCACACAAAACATTAACTATCTGGTACAGCTCTCTGCTGTTGTGCTGTCTAACTGCCTCCTCGGCTTTGTCAGCCAAACCATCAAGCCAAAGATTCTTATCAGCAGCTAACTGATCCTTTACAAGTTTATTAAGGTCTCTGTAATGCTTTCTATTAGGACTAGTAGGGTATTGATTAAGGGCATTCCTGCAGTTCTTTCTTTCCGAAATAAGCTCAAGTGCCTTATCACTCAGATAATTTTGCCTCTTCTGCTCCTTTTTTCCTAAAAGAGTACTGTTAGTGTCCAAAAAAGCCTGTTTAAAATGATCCCATTCTTCCTCAACTTCAGTAGTAAGCAAACCATGACTGTCATAATGACTAAGTAACCTATCATGGTAAGCTTTGGCTATAACTGGATCTTTCAGAACTTCAGTATTAAAAGTAAATTTTTTAACCCTAGCACAACACTTTTTAAGTTTAAGTTGCAACACACTCTTAACAAGGTAATGGTCAGATCCAATTTCAGCTCCCCTATATGCCCTGGTATTCCTAACAGAACTAGCCCATTTGCTGTTAATTAATATGTAATCAATCATATTCTTATGCAGCCCATCAGGTGAAACCCATGTGTACTTATGTATGTCGCGGTGTTTGTAATAAGTGTTAGTTATTCTGAATCCATTGAGTTTACTTACCTGTAGGAGACGTTGCCCATTGCCATTGCAGCTACCAATACCAAAAGGGCCTATTACTCCTCCCCAAAGGGCAGAGTCAGTACCAACTTTGGCATTGAAGTCACCAAGAACAAGGGTAATATCTCCTTTCTTGACAGAATTCAAAATATCCTGAAGTTGTTCATAAAACCTATCCTTCTCATCCTCATCGGCATACTCAGTGGGGGCATAACAGCAGATAACATTCAAGTCTTTAGCGCTTGTTTGAAATTTTGCTGTAAGAAACCTTTCATTAATGCACTCATATCCTAGAAGAGCATCGCTAGCGTGTCTGTTGAGAAGCAGACCCACGCCTTGGTGATGCTTATTGTCGTCCCTCCCTGAAAAGAGAAATTTAAGATTATTTTTAAGAAACTGACCTTTATCTGTCCATCTGGTCTCTTGCAAGCCAAGAATATCTAAATTATAACGGTGGAATTCTTGTGTGAGGACATCAAGAGAAAAAGCTCTGTGCAGAGTCCTCACATTCCAACTACCTATGGAGAGAAAATGGTTAGTGGGATGTTTAAAGAAACTATGTCTATTGAGAGAGGGAATGCCGACAATATCAAACAGCCCCCTAATCGCAGACATGGGGCAAAGACCCGTTCCCCCACTACTAAAGGCTGAAGCCATCTACACTGGAAGACTTCCTCCAATGTAGAATTTGACGATGCCAATAGAAGCAAAGAGTTCAGGTGCCTGCGATGACTTCTGCTCAGGATTATCCACCAGCTGATAAACATATCCTGTGAATCTATTCACTTGGGGCTGTCAACCCACAAACAAACAGAAAACACAGCGGAAGATTTTCCCTCCACAGAAGCTCACCAGTGCAGCAAAATCAGGATCCATAATCAAGCTCACAGCCATATATCTGTCCAGTCCAGTAGGTTTATATGGTCAGCACCAGGACCCTGTGTGGTTGACCACTCCTCAGCAGGGTAGAAAAAAAAAGAAAAGTAGCCATAGTTGTCCAGATCAGTAGGCCACACTATTCTGGCAGCCCTTCCCTTCCGTTCACTTCCACAAGAGAGTATCTCTTTTGAAAGTTACTAACGGTCCGCACCACGAGAAGGCGGGGTCGGACATTAGGTGCTAGGCTTGGCCGGTTCTGTGCATCATCACAGGGGATTGGTGCATAGCTCTCCTTCCAGTGACTACCTAGCTACCATTTACAGACCCTTTTTATTAGCATAACTTTTAACATTGTAATTCTATCATTCTCTTTTTCAGGTCGGTTCTACATTCAAATTCATTTGTTGTATAAATTTCATGCAGAAGCATATGCGCGGGTTCATGTCACGTTTTGTCATGAAGTCACTCTAGCGCGTTCATCTGTCGTAACAATATGTAAGTCTATATTTTGTTAAATAAAATAAAAAAGAAACCACCGTGAGTAAACAATTTTTTTCTCCCAATTTTGCTTTTACTTGTTTTTTCTTTCCTTTTAACGTGTAAATATGTGAAAATATCCGATGTGGCATAACTTACCAAGTTATTTTAAGAGGAAGAACTTGAAGACAGCAAACATTTAACTTGTAAAAAAAAAATTAATAAAAAAAATTGTAAAAAAAATGCGATTCGATTACTTACATTACGTCCATGGAATCGGAAGCGGAAAAGCATAAGTTGCTTTTCCCCTTATTCCGTGATTTATGTGCATTAGCGACAAAGTTACTACCTGGCGCCATTCTAACGCTGAATACTCGGCGAAGGCCACCATGGGCCCTATGGGAGTGTCGTATCTTTATGTAGTTATATTAATCTATGCCACTGCTCAATCCAGCGAACTTGATATGGATTATGGTGCAGCCCTCTACTAGATTCCACTGATGAAGTTTTGCAAAATTCTTCCGCTTCCTCCTGAAATTCTAATGGATCAGACACTGAAGGATTAATTTCTCTGAAAAGTAAAAGGAAAAAGTTGGAACAGGTAACTAAGCCTAATTTGTTTAGTGTCATTAACAGCAATAATGTACCAGTTGTACATTATTGCTGTTAATAAATTACAATCTTGTTATAAATGAAGTTCGATCTTATGTCAGACCGCCGCTTTCCACTAAATTCTCAATAACAGGTAATCTAATAGTAAAAGTAAAAGACTTTGAAACTTCAAAAAAAAGTTAAAACTAGATTACATTGCAAATGTTCCAGTAACAGCTAAATTTGCTAAATCGTTTAATAAACTGCAGGGTACTATTAAAAATGTGAATATAAACCTACGCGATGAAAGTCTCCTTGCAGCCCTCAGTGACTGAGGTGTTAGTAAAGTCAAAAGAATACCGTAAGTAGAAAGGGGCCATTATACCGTACCCCCTTTGCACAGTGCTTTCCCGTCTAATTAATATTCAATTAATAACTAATTAATATCCAATTAATAACAAATAAATATTCAATTAATGATTAATTAATATCCAATTAATATCCAATTAATAATTAATAGTTAATGATTCCTCCCCCTTTATTAAAAGCCCCCTTTCATCCCCTTCCCCCTCAGTGGCGCCATCTGTTGACAGTGAGAAGTACTATTTTCCCAAAAAAACCCTTATTTTTCACTCTAATTTCTCGTTTTCAGACCTCCCGGTCGCCCCACCTATATTTTAAGCCCTCCCTCCTTATTAAAACCCCCCTGGCGCCATCTGTTGACAGAAGTACTATTTTCCCAAAAAACCCTTATTTTCACTCTAATTTCTCGTTTTCGTACCCCCCGGTCGTCACAAATATATTTCAAGCCCTCCCTCCTCTTGTAGGCCCCTGGGTTGACCTTTTAAACACTACCTATATTTCAAGGCCCCCTCCTTCACTCGGCTGATGCAAGTCTCAGAATAATTGCACAGAAAAGGATGATACAAAAATTTAACTGGCGATGTCCAATGCGTATTTTAATACATCTCCTGTATTTAAAAACACCTTCTATCCTTTACAAGACCACTCAACTGTTTTCGAATGCAGATCTCAAAGTTGTATTCTTATTAATTAAACACCTATCGCATCCCCTCTATTAAAAGTTACCTCTATTAAAAATCCTTTGCTGTTCATTTTAGCAAGACTGTTAAACGATTCTCTTTCCTTAAAAATTTAATCGGTGATGTCCGATGCGTATTTTAATACATCTCCTGTATTTAAAAAATCCCTTGGTATTCATCTGAAATTTTACAAGCCCGTTCAATTCTTTTTGAATGCGGATCTCAAATTGTAAATCAAACTCACAAAGTTGTATTTATTCCTTAGTAATTAAAAATCCTCTGCTATTCATTTTACCAAGACGGCTAAACGATTTTCTTATAATTAAAATTCCCAGCTATTAAACTCCCTAGTAATTAAACACTCGTTAAAATTCCCACACCTTCATTAAAAATCATCCTACAGTCGAAACTCATTTTACTCAGTCCTGGCCGAATGGTTTAAATTATTCGTAATAGCTGTGGCATAGAGTAGCGCAGGGCTATGGATGATCTGTTCTCAGAAAATTCAAACTCCGTTATCAACACTCCTTATCGGGTTGGGAGGGACTTTCATCGCAAGCGACATTCTTTTCAAGTCCTTATCGGGGGTAGCAACAGAACCTTCAAAACATAACATGACCTGCTGCAATCGCACGGGAGGTCGAGAGGACAGTGTCCAGTGCTCACTTTGTTTACATGTGATACTGATAAGGTTTCAAAATAGAAGTTGTCAACATCTCTTGTTTTTGTCTACAGCTCTCTATGATGGCTCACCCGCATCACATGTCATGATCAAAGTCACACAAGATATGTCAAATAGTGGGAGGAGGGTATATACAGTGGAACGGTCAAAGGGTTGATATCCTGCCCTGTGTTCTGTCTCTCGAGCTGTCATAGCTTTGAAGTCTCTAGCAGAATGTCGAGAACTCGTCAATCGTTTTATGTAACTGCACGATGCATATTGGCGTCTGTAGGCATTCCTTCATATCAGAAGGATATAACCTATGAGGAATGCCTAGAGACGCTAGTGAATGTTATAACCGAGAAAATCGTGCAAAGGCTGAGTACGGTACAAGACGAGGCAGTCATAGAACCATATGAAGTTGCTCATGAATTTCTATGCCGTGTATGTTTTGCGGAAGTAGAAGCGCTAAACCACGTCAAAAGGATGGATTACTGAATGGTGGCCGAGGATGCCATAGCCCCAATAGAGATGGTCACCAATGCAGAAGCTATGGAATAACTAAAAACAACAAAAGGTTCTTTTCAGAACCATTTCATTTGTGTAGAAAGGATTATCGATCGTACAATTTCTGTTCACAACGCTTCTCTATCTATACATTTTTCTTCTCTATCACACCCGTTAATAGAGTAAATTTTATAGGGATGTTTAACCTTCAGTATAATTTTACAGTGTGTTAGGATTAACAACTCTTATAGCATAGTTATTGTGAGTAGGATCCCTCTCCACTTTTAAAATTTAGATCTTACACCAAAACCCCACAGTCTTTTCATGTACTTATTTTTCATAACCATTTTAAACCAACACTTATTTCTTTTAGCCCTAGCGATTACTGGTTGTTGCATTTTTTACTACAAGAAACGCTACCCCGCAGTAACAGCTCCGCAGAAAATAAAAAATGCCGATGGGTAAAAAATTAATAAAAGAAAACCAAAATCTGATTTTATTCGTCATGATGAAAAATATTGAGGAGTGATAGGATCGACGTAATAGACACCGTGTTCGGATTCTCACCCCGGACAACTTTTCACTGACAAATGGTTAAGCCCTATGAAATTATTCCAAACGGGGAAGCACAGACTTTTATTGACGAATGAATCTTGGATCGCTACTGCTTCAGAAGCGCTGCCTTACATCGTGAAAACCCGCTCACACCCTTGATCCGTGTTTAAGCACCCGAAATTTTTACAAGTCCAGAGGTGGCTCCCAGCATTCCCAATTTCCTTTACTAGCTCACTTCAAAAACATTGTGATTGCAAAAGTATGACTAATAAAACTAACTGTTTTAATTCCTATATATCCATTGAGCGACATGTTTCAAAAATACTTATTGCCGTTGTATCCTCGGTACGGGGGACTAACACGGTTCTAAGAAAAATCAGGTAAAACAGTTTTTAAAAAATCGTCTCCTCTGTCGTTTACCAGTGAACATAAGTCTCATCACGCTAATGAAATTGGGTGAAAAAATATTTTTTTTTGTACGAGGTAGAATGATATAGAAAGTAAGAATGTTAAAAGTACGTTGTGTAAAAAAACTTTAGTCCCATCCCTTTCTTTTACACCCACCTGATATAAAACATTCGACCAAACATAGCTTGCTAGCTATGCAGGGGTCTTGATACAGAGAACAATATTAACACTTCTAAGGCTGACCTTAAAATCCCTGTTAACTATACAAAGAAATCACACTGACAAAAATATCAGAGACATTCGTATTTATTTACATTAAGGTCACATTAATATTTAGTTCGTACATACCAGTTCATCGTACACCTCTTTTAGTACTGTTGCAAAGTTCAATTTAGACATAAATGCGATATTAGCAGGACGATTTAGTTCAATACATGATTCTTCCACACTACGTAGGGCAATATCAGTTAGATTAACGTTTCTTACCACTTCGGGGAAATAATCGTAAGCTGATTCAGCGTTTATGGTGAGGCACGAATGGCGAAGTTGACTCGGATGATCCACTTCACACCCGTAACAGTTCTTACGTAGCAGTGTAAAAAGCTCTTTTCGGAGACTTGATTTCAAAGTCTGCTTTAAACAGTCCATAAGCTTTACGGAATCACTGCTGTCTTGTTCAAGAGGTCGGTCGTTAGATGGGGCTCTTCGAGGAAGATTTGCAGATAATTCGGCCTTCCGCCACGGCATTCCAAAATTTACCGTTTTCAAACTTCAGAGCCATCAAGCTGTAGGTGATTGGATCACATAAATCTGTCAACCGCTGCCACTGTTCGACGCTGAGACGAACCGATGACGAAAATACAAGTCCTCCATCATGGGGGATGCTTTTTTTAATGACCACCCCGTGTCCACCTTTGAGCACGACAGGCAAACCATGGCGTCCAGTTCATACTCGCCGTATTCGACATCTTCGAACGCTTCGACGATTGTTGATGCATACGAAACGAGTCCATGCCACTGCTCTTCAGACAGCATCACACCGTCCTTTGCAGGATATAGTTTTAACGAGTCATCACCCTGGAACACACGTATGTGCACTTTAGGATATGTCCGATATTCACAAACGCTCGCAAACAAATCCGATCCGAGTTGAAACATATTGCGCCCCGCATCTCTAACAGCAAGTCGCTTCACAGGAAGTTCACCACCGGTCAGGGAACGTTTAGCACAAGCCATAGCAAGTCGATACTGTAAAAATAAAGCCTTACTGCTCGTAGAAGGGTAATACTTATACCTTAAACCTGTGACTTGTCCCTGTAACTCATCCCATTGGTCGAGATCTGATAGATTTGCCATCTCTTAGTAAATATAATGACGTCTACAAATATTTACTGGTATGTATAGACGTGCTTTCGAAATATGCATGTGGTGTTCCTTTAAAACGGAAATCGTGCGAGCTTTTGATCACAAAAACTTTTCAGAATACCTCTGAAATTACAAACAGATAAGGGGGGTTGAATTCACTAACAGAGTATTTCAAGCGCAGGGCTATGGATGATCTGTTCTCAGAAAATTCAAACTCCGTTATCAACACTCCTTATCGGGTTGGGAGGGACTTTCATCGCAAGCGACATTCTTTTCAAGTCCTTATCGGGGGTAGCAACAGAACCTTCAAAACATAACATGACCTGCTGCAATCGCACGGGAGGTCGAGAGGACAGTGTCCAGTGCTCACTTTGTTTACATGTGATACTGATAAGGTTTCAAAATAGAAGTTGTCAACATCTCTTGTTTTTGTCTACAGCTCTCTATGATGGCTCACCCGCATCACATGTCATGATCAAAGTCACACAAGATATGTCAAATAGTGGGAGGAGGGTATATACAGTGGAACGGTCAAAGGGTTGATATCCTGCCCTGTGTTCTGTCTCTCGAGCTGTCATAGCTTTGAAGTCTCTAGCAGAATGTCGAGAACTCGTCAATCGTTTTATGTAACTGCACGATGCATATTGGCGTCTGTAGGCATTCCTTCATATCAGAAGGATATAACCTATGAGGAATGCCTAGAGACGCTAGTGAATGTTATAACCGAGAAAATCGTGCAAAGGCTGAGTACGGAACAAGACGAGGCAGTCATAGAACCATATGAAATTGCTCATGAATTTCTATGCTGTGTATGTTTTGCGGAAGTAGAAGCGCTAAACCACGTCAAAAGGATGGATTACCGAATGGTGGCCAAGGATGCCATAGCCTCAATAGAGATGGTCACCAATGCAGAAGCTATGGAAAAACTAAAAACAACAAAAGGTTCTTTTCAGAACCATTTCATTTGTGTAGAAAGGATTATCGATCGTACAATTTCTGTTCACAACCCTTCTCTATCTATACATTTTTCTTCTCTATCACATCCGTTAATAGAGTAAATTTTATAGGGATGTTTAACCTTCAGTATAATTTTACACAGTGTGTTAGGATTAACAACTCTTATAGCATAGTTATTGTGGGTAGGCTCCTCTTCACTTTTAAAATTTAGATCTTACACCAAAAACCCCACAGTCTTTTCATGTACGTATTTTTTATAACCATTTTAAACCAACACTTATTTCTTTTAGCCCTAGCGATTACTGGTTGTTGCATTTTTAATAGAAGAAACCCTACCCCGCAGTAACAGCTCCGCAGAAAATAAAAAATGCCGATGGGTAAAAAATTAATAAAAGAAAACCAAAAATCTGATTTTATTCGTCATGATGAAAAATATTGAGGAGTGATAGGATCGACCTAATAGACACCGTGTTCGGATTCTCACCCTGGACAACTTTTCACTGACAAATGGTTAAGCCCTATGAAATTATTCCAAACGGGGAAGCACAGACTTTTATTGACGAATGAATCTTGGATCTCTACTGCTTCAGAAGCGCTGCCTTACATCGTGAAAACCCGCTCACACCCTTGATCCGTGTTTAAGCACCCGAAATTTTTACAAGTCCAGAGGTGGCTCCCAGCATTCCCAATTTCCTTTACTAGCTCACTTCAAAAACATTGTGATTGCAAAAGTATGACTAATAAAACTAACTGTTTTAATTCCTATATATCCATTGAGCGACATGTTTCAAAAATACTTATTGCCGTTGTATCCTTGGTACGGGGGAGTAACACGGTTCTAAGAAAAATCAGGTAAAACAGTTTTTAAAAAATCGTCTCCTCTGTCGTTTACCAGTGAACATAAGTCTCATCACGCTTATGAAATTGGGTGAAAAAATATTTTTTTTTGTACGAGGTAGAATGATATAGAAAGTAAGAATGTTAAAAGTACGTTGTGTAAAAAAACTTTAGTTCCATCGCGAATGCACGTTAATGGAGTAGGGGGACATTAGTTTTAGCAAATACTTCAGCTATAAAAAAAATAATAAGTATGACTTGAAAGCACCACTCCCAACTTGTCTACGCTAATCCGCTGAAATTTTATTTGCAACGGGACTGATGGGTGAAAATACTTCTTCATATTCGCTATGTGCTCTGACCAGCGCCTGAAATGTTCGCCCCTACTGCTTCAACCCTCGTTTCGACACTCACGCTCTATGTGATCTGGACGACGCGCACAACACGCTGATGACGTACAAAGGCCACTGGAGGAGCGGTGGAATGCCTGACCAGTCACCCCTTTGAATGCTACGCTATCTTTTATTCCAACCGCAATAAAACACCGTTTCTGTGGAGCACGACTGACTTCGACGCAAAGGACGTTCCACACTAACGACCGCGCACTAAAAAAGTCATTAAAACAGTGAATGGACTTATGTAATGTACAGCGCTTGACAACATTAATATAGACAGGTGTCCTCGCATGCTTTCTATATCATAATCCTCGATGTTTTATGAAATTATCAAAGATGAATAGAGTTCTGATCACACAATCTGCGGAGTTCATTCTGCGGTCAGGATCACAAAGGATGTTTTACACATTCAAGGACTTTTTCTGCCATTCGTTAATCAAAGTGTCTACACATCAGACTCATCATTACACCGAAAAACTACCTATCCATAGGGTGAGTAAGCATTTAGAATGAAAAATTGAGTTTGCTTTCATTACAACCTCACGACTTAATTTTCAGATGCACTCCACAGATTCCTAAAACTGTCATTACGTATGCTTTCTCTCTCACAAGATAATTAAAGTTCGAACACTAATACATCTCCCCTATGTGTATCTTTCTAATAAATCATACACCCCAGGGTAGATAAATCGTAAGCATCATCAGATCTGATTCCATATATCTGCTTACGACGAAAATCTCACAATAGCCTATCCAATACTTCACCATAACTGATACAGCCACAAGTTACGATAGCCTGCATCTGTCCCATAGACAGTAGGTTAGCTACTTCTAACAAAGTCAAGGTTTGAGAGCCATGGTAAGACATGAATGTTACCGAACACCTATGTCGTGTGAATGCTAACTGTTAAGACAGATAGGTGCATTTTTTTTAAAGATACATCGAATGCACTCTTACATGCACGAACCATCCATTTCCTAATGTGTGAGAGGAAAGCGTGTACAGTCATTCTTTCACAAGATGTCAATGTTGACTGCATTAAATATGATTCGAACGGTAGACAATCTGAATAGGCACGTTTGTTTGGAAATTTAAAATCCGAAAACTCACTGTTTATATTATTTCCGTGAAAAGTTGGAGGCCAGAATCGCGACCTAGCTTTGCGTTCACTGACTTCAACTGCCGATAAAACGTAAGCTCTCTTTTCAGAGTTCCTGCCTACCCCCTTTGTAATTAGGAAAAAACTCTCGAGAGCAAATTATATCTAAAATCAGTTTCACTTGAGTTTTTCGTAACCCCTTGTGCTGTCGAACCAAGATTCAGACACTCAGCTGTCGGGCATAAAGGTTAAACTAATTTCTCACCTCGGTACGTTCGAATAAGTGCACGCTGCAAACACAAGTATTTCGACAAAAGATAAGGTGTTTCGCTACAACATAACACGGAGATGTCTGTTTAGTTATTTTTCCCTATTTCAACACTGTCTATGGAGCATTACGCCTCTACATACCATAAGCATAATGCCTCGCGATTCTAAGCGTTCCCCGAACCGATATTAATCTCATTTTTGAAGTTCAACGGAGTGCTTTGAGCTTGCTCAACCTCTGTCAAGGGTTGGACCAGTGCTAGCACCGATGGGGTGGACCAGCAACGATGCTATTTATTAGTGGATTGCCCGTACTAGCAGAGCCGGTACAAGGTGAATGCAAATCGGTTCATACATATATCGTGTCTGCTTCTTCATATCTCTATTCTTTCGAACACAAATGTTAAAAGATTTCATGCAACAACTAAGAAACAGTAAAAAAGTGATTTTTTGCATTTAACCACAACCATCTATCGGGTAGAGGAATCCTCAAAACTAAGTAACAATACTAGAAACTTATCACTGTCCATAACATTTATATTCATGTATTGCATTTTCTTGTTACGAGGCATCTGACAGAAAACGCAAGCATTCATTACCTCAAAACAGATAAGACAAAGACGAACTAAGATTCAGACACTCAGCTGTCGGGCATAAGGTTAAACAAATTTCTCACCTCGGTACGTGCTATGCGCCGTCTTGAAAAACACCAAGAAGGCTAGTAAACACGGTTTAACCATTCATTTTTTAAGTATTAGGAAGTTCATGTTACAATTTCTTGCAACAACGTTCATTTCTGGTAAAGGTGCATGTCAGCAACATTCACTTTACGTGTAACATGTGAATATTACATTTCAATCGTGTGTGAACCAGGCATTCAGTTGTGAAGAGTACGTGAATATCACATTTTAACTGTATGTGAATCAGTCACTTCAGAATACTGACACCCTTGCGAACTCACTGAAACGTGCCTCCTTCTTGTGTCTCTCCATATCTATATACTATTCTTATGGGCACAAAAGATAGGATGTTTCAGTACAATCTAACACGGAGATGTCTGTTTAGTTATTTTTTCCTCCTATTTCTACACTAGTGCGGAAGTCTTAGTACAAGTGGTTCGGGTTAGCACACGTTTTTAATATGTATCTTGTTTAGAAATCTGAAAGAACAGTCTATGGAACATTACCCCCTTGCAAGCTAGTACTAATTACTTCACGATTCTGAGGGACGAAGGTTGTAAACGTTGGCAGATATTTTTCAGAAATATGTAATCAACCATAGTGTTCGGATATTTGATCCATTGTAAGACATGAACGTTGTTTACCTCCCATCGATAATCCCTTCTACGGATCGTATGAGAGATAACTGTTACGACAATTGGCTATGTGAAGTCGTATTTATTTTTTAAAAGCAAAGACACGCTAATTACCGACTAGCTAGAGAACGATATATTAACCTGCTAAAGTTTGATTTTAACGATCAGATAATGTATATATCATCACACTTTTAGTTCATACTAATATTCCAGCTTTTAAAAGAAATATTGTCTCGTTATAAGCGATTACATACAAAGAGATACACACTCTATACTTTAAATCTATAGAGACAACGCTCACTATCCATGGAACACATCTGCGAAATATCACAACATTTTTGTTTTTAACGTACGGTTGAATCGTTCTACGATGCTAGCTCTGGTTTCCCATCCCTTTCTTTTACACCCACCTGATATAAAACATTCGACCAAACATAGCTTGCTAGCTATGCAGGGGTCTTGATACAGAGAACAATATTAACACTTCTAAGGCTGACCTTAAAATCCCTGTTAACTATACAAAGAAATCACACTGACAAAAATATCAGAGACATTCGTATTTATTTACATTAAGGTCACATTAATATTTAGTTCGTACATACCAGTTCATCGTACACCTCTTTTAGTACTGTTGCAAAGTTCAATTTAGACATAAATGCGATATTAGCAGGACGATTTAGTTCAATACATGATTCTTCCACACTACGTAGGGCAATATCAGTTAGATTAACGTTTCTTACCACTTCGGGGAAATAATCGTAAGCTGATTCAGCGTTTATGGTGAGGCACGAATGGCGAAGTTGACTCGGATGATCCACTTCACACCCGTAACAGTTCTTACGTAGCAGTGTAAAAAGCTCTTTTCGGAGACTTGATTTCAAAGTCTGCTTTAAACAGTCCATAAGCTTTACGGAATCACTGCTGTCTTGTTCAAGAGGTCGGTCGTTAGATGGGGCTCTTCGAGGAAGATTTGCAGATAATTCGGCCTTCCGCCACGGCATTCCAAAATTTACCGTTTTCAAACTTCAGAGCCATCAAGCTGTAGGTGATTGGATCACATAAATCTGTCAACCGCTGCCACTGTTTGACGCTGAGACGAACCGATGACGAAAATACAAGTCCTCCATCATGGGGGATGCTTTTTTTAATGACCACCCCGTGTCCACCTTTGAGCACGACAGGCAAACCATGGCGTCCAGTTCATACTCGCCGTATTCGACATCTTCGAACGCTTCGACGATTGTAGATGCATACGAAACGAGTCCATGCCACTGCTCTTCAGACAGCATCACACCGTCCTTTGCAGGATATAGTTTTAACGAGTCATCACCCTGGAACACACGTATGTGCACTTTAGGATATGTCCGATATTCACAAACGCTCGCAAACAAATCCGATCCGAGTTGAAACATATTGCGCCCCGCATCTCTAACAGCAAGTCGCTTCACAGGAAGTTCACCACCGGTCAGGGAACGTTTAGCACAAGCCATAGCAAGTCGATACTGTAAAAATAAAGCCTTACTGCTCGTAGAAGGGTAATACTTATACCTTAAACCTGTGACTTGTCCCTGTAACTCATCCCATTGGTCGAGATCTGATAGATTTGCCATCTCTTAGTAAATATAATGACGTCTACAAATATTTACTGGTATGTATAGACGTGCTTTCGAAATATGCATGTGGTGTTCCTTTAAAACGGAAATCGTGCGAGCTTTTGATCACAAAAACTTTTCAGAATACCTCTGAAATTACAAACAGATAAGGGGGGTTGAATTCACTAACAGAGTATTTCAAAAGTATCTTAAAAAACACACTCATAATGAAACCAAAGCTAGCATCGTAGAACGATTCAACTGTACGTTAAAAACAAAAATGTGGTGATATTTCGCAAATGTGTTCCATGGATAGTGATCGTTGTCTCTATAGATTTAAAGTATAGAGTGTGTATCTCTTTGTATGTAATCGCTTATAACGAGACAATATTTCCTTTAAAAGCTGGAATATTAGTATGAACTAAACAGTGATCATATATACACTATCTGATCGTTAAAATCAAACTTTAGCAGGTTAATATATCGTTCTCTAGCTAGTCGGTAATTAGCGTGTCTTTGCTTTTAAAAAATAAATACGACTTCACATAGCTAATTCTCGTAACAGTTATCTCTCATACGATCCGTAGAAGGGATTGTCGATGGGAGGTAAACAACGTTCATGTCTTACTATGGATCAAATATCCGAACACTATGGTTGATTACATATTTCTGAAAAATATCTGCCAACGATTACAACCTTCGTCCCTCAGAATCGTGAAGTAATTAGTACTAGCTTGCAAGGGGGTAATGTTCCATAGACTGTTCTTTCAGATTTCTAAACAAGATACATATTAAAAACGTGTGCTAACCCGAACCACTTGTACTAAGACTTCCGCACTAGTGTAGAAATAGGAGGAAAAAATAACTAAACAGACATCTCCGTGTTATATTGTAGTGAAACATCCTATCTTTTGTGCCCATAAGAATAGTATATAGATATGGAAAGACACAAGAAGGAAGCACGTTTCAGTGAGTTCGCAAGGGTGTCAGTATTCTGAAGTGACTGATTCACATACAATTAAAATGTGATATTCACGTACTCTTCACAACTGAATGCCTGGTTCACACACGATTGAAATGTAATATTCACATGTTACACGTAAAGTGAATGTTGCTGACATGCATCTTTACCAGAAATGAACGTTGTTGCAAGAAATTGTAACATGAACGTCCTAACACTTATAAAATGAACGGTTAAACCGTGTTTACTAGCCTTCTTGGTGTTTTTCAAGACGGCGCATAGCACCCTCTGTCTTATCTGTTTTGAGGTAATGAATGCTTACGTTTTCTGTCAGATGCCTCGTAACAAGAAAATGAAATACATGAATATAAATGTTATGGACAGTGATAAGTTTCTAGTATTGTTACTTAGTTTTGAGGATTCCTCTACCCGATAGATGGTTGTGGTTAAATGCAGAAAATCACTTTTTTCTGTTTCTTAGCTGTTGCATGAAAGCTTTTAACATTTGTGTTCGAAAGAATAGAGATATGAAGAAGCAGACACGATATATGTATGAACCGATTTGCATTCACCTTATACCGGCTCTGCTAGTACGGGCAATCCACTAATAAATAGCATCGTTGCTGGTCCACCCCATCGGTGCAAGCACTGGTCCAACCCTTGACAGAGGTTGAGCAAGCTCAAAGCACTCCGTTGCACTTCAAAAATAAGATTAATATCGGTTCGGGGAACGCTTAGAATCGCGAGGCATTATGCTTATGGTATGAAGAGGTGTAATGCTCCATAGACAGTGTTGAAATAGGGAAAAATAACTAAACAGACATCTCCGTGTTATGCTGTAGTGAAACACCTTACCTTTTGTCGAAAAACTTGTGTTTGCAGCGTGCGCTTATTCAAACGTACCAAGGTGAGAAATTAGTTTAACCTTATGCCCGACAGCTGAGTGTCTGAATCTTAGTTCCACGGCACAATGGGTTACGAAAAACTGAAGTGAAACAGATTTTAGATATAATTTGCTCTCGAGAGTTTTTTCCTAATTACAAAGGGGGTAGGCAGGAACTCTGAAAAGAGAGCTTACGTTTTATCGGCAGTTGAAGTCAGTGAACGCAAAGCTAGGTCGCGATTCTGGTCTCCAACTTTTCACGGAAATACTATAAACAGTGAGTTTTCAGATTTTAAATTTCCAAACAAAAGTGCCTATTCAGATTGTCTATCGTTTGAATCATATTTAATGCAGTCAACATTGACATCTTGTGAAAGAATGACTGTTCACGCTTTCCTCTCACACATTAGGAAATGGATGATTTGTGCATGTAAGAGTGCATTCGATATATCTTTAAAAAAAAAATGCAACTATCTGTCTTAACAGTTAGCATTCACACGACATAGGTGTTCGGTAACATTCATGTCTTACCATGGCTTTCAAACCTTGACTTTGTTAGAAGTATCTAACCTACTGTCTATGGGACAGATGCAGGCTATCGTAACTTGTGGAGAAGTCGGTCTAATCTTCTTTCCTCTGTTTTTTAATATCTTTCTTAAGTTTTGCTGTAGCTTTCCGGAATGCTATGAAGTCGTAAATATTTCTTGTTCTTCTGCATTTCCTTTCTGCTCTTCTTTTGAGGGCTATCAGTTTGTTGACAGATGGGTTATATTTTGTTCCTCCTTTAGTTATTACTTTGTGAAAGGAGTTCCGCTTGATAAGCAAAGTAATTATATTAAGTGTCTGATCAGGGTGGGAGAGGTCAATACAATTTTCAAAGACTGACTTGAGATTTTCACAGTTTATGAAGGATTTTCTTTAAAGGTTGGAGGTGGGAAAGATGTCGAAGTTGATGAGGATAGGTCAACTTCGAATGGTCCCCATTGGTCGAATGTGCAGACCACGAGAGCTGGAAAAGGAAATTTCTAGAACTTAGGCTTAAATGAATAGAACTAATGAAGTAATTGTTAGCAAAAGCAAGGCTACTATCTTGTTAGTACAAGTTCATAATGATGGAAGAGATCAACTAATCTCTCTCCTCTACGATTGTCGTTTTCATTGACCCAAAGTTCACTGTGGGCATTGAAGTCTCCCATAAGAATGAAGGGATTTTTAATATAACGAAGAACTCTTCCAAAGTCTTTTATGAACTTTTCTGAATTAAGAGAGCATTTGCCATTCCAGTAGCTGTTTATAACATCTAAGTTATGGTTATCAAGTTGAACAGTTACAACAACGTAGTTAACATAATCAAAATGCAGAGGGATGTTAACTTCATAGTGTGGTATATTATTCTTGATCAGAGTAGAGACCGTAGTTCTTTAGTAATAAGATCGGTCTTACAATAGCAGATATGTGGATTAAATTTGAAGTCTTGATTAACTAAAATTTTATTCATTTTATTCACGAAAGTTTCTTAAGAAAACAAGTTTGTTTTTGAATCCCCTCGAGTTCCACTGAAGTAGAAGACAATTTTTAGTGTTTCGAAGGAACGGAGAAAAGAGGAATCAAGAGAAGATAGAGGAGAAAAGAAATAAAATTTTATGAAAATAATTTTTTAAGTAGAATAAATTCTTCCAACAATGAAGTTAATAGCATTTAGGATGGCATTTACTTCCAGAGTTTTGCTGCTTGATGGGATGAGGCTTTCAATCAGATTGATACACATTAATAGTAAATAAATGACGATTTTATTTTTCCTGTTTATTTTTTTTGCTGGTGAGATTTTCTTCGATCTATTGGACCTTAAGAATTTTATTTTAGTTCTTTTTTTTAACTAACTTTAGGCAAGTGTGCTTCCGTCTGTGGGGCTAGAGAGTCGCATATTGTAAGTGGTAATGGAATGCTGTAAGGTAAGGACGGAAACTCTGATTCTGAGAGAAAATCTGGAGGATTGTTAATCGGAAGCACAGAGGATGTACTAGGCTTAGATACTTTAGTGTTATTGTCCTCCAAGGTTTCATTATTGACAGGAGAAAACACATTAACAGTGCTCGATAGTCTTACGGGATAAGGTTTCGTATTAAAAGTAATTTGTCGTGATTTAGAGCTTCCTTTGAAAACTTCTGCCCAGGTTTTTTCATTAATATATATACTACCTTTTTTGAAGCAATAGCTCTTTCTCTATAGCTACACTTACCATAAGAAGCCACTGAGGGCTTCCACAGTTGCAGGAAAAAACGGGCTTTCATTTGTCACAATCAGTTGATAGATGTCCTTCTCCTCAATATTAGCATCAAGCTTGTCCTCTACATGTCTGAATGATATGCTCATAATGCAAACATTTAAAGCACTGGGGAGAAGGTGGCATATATTCTGTAACGGGAAATGTCTCAAATCCCATTTCCACCGAAGCTGGAAGGGGATAAGACTCAAAGGATAAGATCACTTTGTCAGTTTTTCTATGCACTACTGTTACTTGAGCATTGGTGAACGAATACGGTAGTAGTAAGGGGCCATTATACCGTACCCCCTTTGCACAGTGCTTTCACCCTAATTAATATCCAATTAATAACTAATTAATATCCAATTAATAACTAAATAATATCCAATTAATAACTAATTAATATCCAATTAATAATTAATATCCAATTAATAATTAAAAATTAATGATTCCTCCCTCTTTGTTAAAAGCCCCCTTTCATCCCCCTTCCCCCCTCAGTGGCGCCATCTGTTGACAGTGAGAAGTACTATTTTCCCAAAAACCCCTTATTTTCACTCTAATTTCTCGTTTTCAGACCTCCCGGTCGCCCCACCTATATTTTAAGCCCTCCCTCCTTATTAACCCCCCCCCCTGGCGCCATCTGTTGACAGTGAGAAGTACTATTTTCCCAAAAAACTCTTATTTTCACTCTAATTTCTCGTTTTCGTACCCCCCGGTCGTCCCAAATATATTTTAAGCCCTCCCTCCTCTTGTAGGCCCCTGGGTTGACCTTTTAAACCCTACCTATATTTTAAGGCCCCCTCCTTCACTCGGCTGATGCAAGTCTCAGAATAATTGCACAGAAAAGGATGATACAAAAATTTAACTGGCGATGTCCAATGCGTATTTTAATACATCTCCTGTATTTAAAAACACCTTCTATCCTTTACAAGACCACTCAACTGTTTTCGAATGCAGATCTCAAAGTTGTATTCTTATTAATTAAACACCTATCGCATCCCCTCTATTAAAAGTTACCTCTATTAAAAATCCTTTGCTGTTCATTTTAGCAAGACTGTTAAACGATTCTCTTTCCTTAAAAATTTAATCAGTGATGTCCGATGCGTATTTTAATACATCTCCTGTATTTAAAAAATCCCTTGATATTCTTCTGAAATTTTACAAGCCCGTTCAACTCTTTTTGAATGCGGATCTCAAATTGTAAATCAAACTCACAAAGTAGTATTTATTCCTTAGTAATTAAAAATCCTCTGGTATTCATTTTACCAAGACGGCTAAACGATTTTCTTATAATTAAAATTCCCAGCTATTAAACTCCCTAGTAATTAAACACTCGTTAAAATTCCCACACCTTCATTAAAAATCATCCTACAGTCGAAACTCATTTTACTCAGTCCTGGCCGAATGGTTTAAATTATTCGTAATAGCTGTGGCATAGAGTAGCGCAGGGCTATGGATCATCTGTTCTCAGAAAATTCAAACTCCGTTATCAACACTCCTTATCGGGTTGGGAGGGACTTTCATCGCAAGCGACATTCTTTTCAAGTCCTTATCGGGGGTAGCAACAGAACCTTCAAAACATAACATGACCTGCTGCAATCGCACGGGAGGTCGAGAGGACAGTGTCCAGTGCTCACTTTGTTTACATGTGATACTGATAAGGTTTCAAAATAGAAGTTGTCAACATCTCTTGTTTTTGTCTACAGCTCTCTATGATGGCTCACCCCCATCACATGTCATGATCAAAGTCACACAAGATATGTCAAATAGTGGGAGGAGGGTATATACAGTGGAACGGTCAAAGGGTTGAAATCCTGCCCTGTGTTCTGTCTCTCGAGCTGTCATAGTTTTGAAGTCTCTGGCAGAATGTCGAGAACTCGTCAATCGTTTTATGTAACTGCACGATGCATATTGGCGTCTGTAGGCATTCCTTCATATCAGAAGGATATAACCTATGAGGAATGCCTAGAGACGCTAGTGAATGTTATAACCGAGAAAATCGTGCAAAGGCTGAGTACGGAACAAGACGAGGCAGTCATAGAACCATATGAAATTGCTCATGAATTTCTATGCTGTGTATGTTTTGCGGAAGTAGAAGCGCTAAACCACGTCAAAAGGATGGATTACCGAATGGTGGCCAAGGATGCCATAGCCTCAATAGAGATGGTCACCAATGCAGAAGCTATGGAATAACTAAAAACAACAAAAGGTTCTTTTCAGAACCATTTCATTTGTGTAGAAAGGATTATCGATCGTACAATTTCTGTTCACAACCCTTCTCTATCTATACATTTTTCTTCTCTATCACATCCGTTAATAGAGTAAATTTTATAGGGATGTTTAACCTTCAGTATAATTTTACACAGTGTGTTAGGATTAACAACTCTTATAGCATAGTTATTGTGGGTAGGCTCCTCTTCACTTTTAAAATTTAGATCTTACACCAAAAACCCCACAGTCTTTTCATGTACGTATTTTTTATAACCATTTTAAACCAACACTTATTTCTTTTAGCCCTAGCGATTACTGGTTGTTGCATTTTTAATAGAAGAAACCCTACCCCGCAGTAACAGCTCCGCAGAAAATAAAAAATGCCGATGGGTAAAAAATTAATAAAAGAAAACCAAAAATCTGATTTTATTCGTCATGATGAAAAATATTGAGGAGTGATAGGATCGACCTAATAGACACCGTGTTCGGATTCTCACCCTGGACAACTTTTCACTGACAAATGGTTAAGCCCTATGAAATTATTCCAAACGGGGAAGCACAGACTTTTATTGACGAATGAATCTTGGATCTCTACTGCTTCAGAAGCGCTGCCTTACATCGTGAAAACCCGCTCACACCCTTGATCCGTGTTTAAGCACCCGAAATTTTTACAAGTCCAGAGGTGGCTCCCAGCATTCCCAATTTCCTTTACTAGCTCACTTCAAAAACATTGTGATTGCAAAAGTATGACTAATAAAACTAACTGTTTTAATTCCTATATATCCATTGAGCGACATGTTTCAAAAATACTTATTGCCGTTGTATCCTCGGTACGGGGGAGTAACACGGTTCTAAGAAAAATCAGGTAAAACACTTTTTAAAAAATCGTCTCCTCTGTCGTTTACCAGTGAACATAAGTCTCATCACGCTTATGAAATTGGGTGAAAAAATATTTTTTTTTGTACGAGGTAGAATGATATAGAAAGTAAGAATGTTAAAAGTACGTTGTGTAAAAAAACTTTAGTTCCATCGCGAATGCACGTTAATGGAGTAGGGGGACATTAGTTTTAGCAAATACTTCAGCTATAAAAAAAATAATAAGTCTGACTTGAAAGCACCACTCCCAACTTGTCTACGCTAATCCGCTGAAATTTTATTTGCAACGGGACTGATGGGTGAAAATACTTCTTCATATTCGCTATGTGCTCTGACCAGCGCCTGAAATGTTTGCCCCTACTGCTTCAACCCTCGTTTCGACACTCCCGCTCTATGTGATCTGGACGACGCGCACAACACGCTGATGACGTACAAAGGCCACTGGAGGAGCGGTGGAATGCCTGACCAGTCACCCCTGTTGAATGCTACGCTATCTTTTATTCCAACCGCAATAAAACACCGTTTCTGTGGAGCACGACTGACTTCGACGCAAAGGACGTTCCACACTAACGACCGCGCACTAAAAATGTCATTAAAACAGTGAATGGACTTATGTAATGTACAGCGCTTGACAACATTAATATAGACAGGTGTCCTCGCATGCTTTCTATATCATAATCCTCGATGTTTTATGAAATTATCAAAGATGAATAGAGTTCTGATCACACAATCTGCGGAGTTCATTCTGCGGTCAGGATCACAAGGGATGTTTTACACATTCAAGGACTTTTTCTGCCATTCGTTAATCAAAGTGTCTACACATCAGACTCATCATTACACCGAAAAACTACCTATCCATAGGGTGAGTAAGCATTTAGAATGAAAAATTGAGTTTGCTTTCATTACAACCTCACGACTTAATTTTCAGATGCACTCCACAGATTCCTAAAACTGTCATTATGTATGCTTTCTCTCTCACAAGATAATTAAAGTTCGAACACTAATACATCTCCCCTATGTGTATCTTTCTAATAAATCATACACCCCAGGGTAGATAAATCGTAAGCATCATCAGATCTGATTCCATATATCTGCTTACGACGAAAATCTCACAATAGCCTATCCAATACTTCACCATAACTGATACAGCCACAAGTTACGATAGCCTGCATCTGTCCCATAGACAGTAGGTTAGCTACTTCTAACAAAGTCAAGGTTTGAGAGCCATGGTAAGACATGAATGTTACCGAACACCTATGTCGTGTGAATGCTAACTGTTAAGACAGATAGGTGCATTTTTTTTTAAAGATACATCGAATGCACTCTTACATGCACGAACCATCCATTTCCTAATGTGTGAGAGGAAAGCGTGTACAGTCATTCTTTCACAAGATGTCAATGTTGACTGCATTAAATATGATTCGAACGGTAGACAATCTGAATAGGCACGTTTGTTTGGAAATTTAAAATCCGAAAACTCACTGTTTATATTATTTCCGTGAAAAGTTGGAGGCCAGAATCGCGACCTAGCTTTGCGTTCACTGACTTCAACTGCCGATAAAACGTAAGCTCTCTTTTCAGAGTTCCTGCCTACCCCCTTTGTAATTAGGAAAAAACTCTCGAGAGCAAATTATATCTAAAATCAGTTTCACTTGAGTTTTTCGTAACCCCTTGTGCTGTCGAACCAAGATTCAGACACTCAGCTGTCGGGCATAAGATTAAACTAATTTCTCACCTCGGTACGTTCGAATAAGCGCACGCTGCAAACACAAGTATTTCGACAAAAGATAAGGTGTTTCGCTACAACATAACACGGAGATGTCTGTTTAGTTATTTTTCCCTATTTCAACACTGTCTATGGAGCATTACGCCTCTACATACCATAAGCATAATGCCTCGCGATTCTAAGCGTTCCCCGAACCGATATTAATCTCATTTTTGAAGTTCAACCGGAGTGCTTTGAGCTTGCTCAACCTCTGTCAAGGGTTGGACCAGTGCTTGCACCGATGGGGTGGACCAGCAACGATGCTATTTATTAGTGGATTGCCCGTACTAGCAGAGCCGGTACAAGGTGAATGCAAATCGGTTCATACATATATCGTGTCTGCTTCTTCATATCTCTATTCTTTCGAACACAAATGTTAAAAGATTTCATGCAACAACTAAGAAACAGTAAAAAAGTGATTTTTTGCATTTAACCACAACCATCTATCGGGTAGAGGAATCCTCAAAACTAAGTAACAATACTAGAAACTTATCACTGTCCATAACATTTATATTCATGTATTGCATTTTCTTGTTACGTGGCATCTGACAGAAAACGCAAGCATTCATTACCTCAAAACAGATAAGACAAAGACGAACTAAGATTCAGACACTCAGCTGTCGGGCATAAGGTTAAACAAATTTCTCACCTCTGTACGTGCTATGCGCCGTCTTGAAAAACACCAAGAAGGCTAGTAAACACGGTTTAACCATTCATTTTTTAAGTATTAGGAAGTTCATGTTACAATTTCTTGCAACAACGTTCATTTCTGGTAAAGGTGCATGTCAGCAACATTCACTTTACGTGTAACATGTGAATATTACATTTCAATCGTGTGTGAACCAGGCATTCAGTTGTGAAGAGTACGTGAATATCACATTTTAACTGTATGTGAATCAGTCACTTCAGAATACTGACACCCTTGCGAACTCACTGAAACGTGCCTCCTTCTTGTGTCTCTCCATATTTATATACTATTCTTATGGGCACAAAAGATAGGATGTTTCACTACAATCTAACACGGAGATGTCTGTTTAGTTATTTTTTCCTCCTATTTCTACACTAGTGCGGAAGTCTTAGTACAAGTGGTTCGGGTTAGCACACGTTTTTAATATGTATCTTGTTTAGAAATCTGAAAGAACAGTCTATGGAACATTACCCCCTTGCAAGCTAGTACTAATTACTTCACGATTCTGAGGGACGAAGGTTGTAAACGTTGGCAGATATTTTTCAGAAATATGTAATCAACCATAGTGTTCGGATATTTGATCCATTGTAAGACATGAACGTTGTTTACCTCCCATCGATAATCCCTTCTACGGATCGTATGAGAGATAACTGTTACGACAATTGGCTATGTGAAGTCGTATTTATTTTTTAAAAGCAAAGACACGCTAATTACCGACTAGCTAGAGAACGATATATTAACCTGCTAAAGTTTGATTTTAACGATCAGATAATGTATATATCATCACACTTTTAGTTCATACTAATATTCCAGCTTTTAAAAGAAATATTGTCTCGTTATAAGCGATTACATACAAAGAGATACACACTCTATACTTTAAATCTATAGAGACAACGATCACTATCCATGGAACACATCTGCGAAATATCACAACATTTTTGTTTTTAACGTACGGTTGAATCGTTCTACGATGCTAGCTTTGCTTTCATTATGAGTGTGTTTTTTAAGATACTTTTGAAATACTCTGTTAGTGAATTCAACCCCCCTTATCTGTTTGTAATTTCAGAGGTATTCTGAAAAGTTTTTGTGATCAAAAGCTCGCACGATTTCCGTTTTAAAGGAACACCACATGCATATTTCGAAAGCACGTCTATACATACCAGTAAATATTTGTAGACGTCATTATGTTTACTAAGAGATGGCAAATCTATCAGATCTCGACCAATGGGATGAGTTACAGGGACAAGTCACAGGTTTAAGGTATAAGTATTACCCTTCTACGAGCAGTAAGGCTTTATTTTTACAGTATCGACTTGCTATGGCTTGTGCTAAACGTTCCCTGACCGGTGGTGAACTTCCTGTGAAGCGACTTGCTGTTAGAGATGCGGGGCGCAATATGTTTCAACTCGGATCGGATTTGTTTGCGAGCGTTTGTGAATATCGGACATATCCTAAAGTGCACATACGTGTGTTCCAGGGTGATGACTCGTTAAAACTATATCCTGCAAAGGACGGTGTGATGCTGTCTGAAGAGCAGTGGCATGGACTCGTTTCGTATGCATCAACAATCGTCGAAGCGTTCGAAGATGTCGAATACGGCGAGTATGAACTGGACGCCATGGTTTGCCTGTCGTGCTCAAAGGTGGACACGGGGTGGTCATTAAAAAAGCATCCCCCATGATGGAGGACTTGTATTTTCGTCATCGGTTCGTCTCAGCGTCGAACAGTGGCAGCGGTTGACAGATTTATGTGATCCAATCACCTTGATGGCTCTGAAGTTTGAAAACGGTAAATTTTGGAATGCCGTGGCGGAAGGCCGAATTATCTGCAAATCTTCCTCGAAGAGCCCCATCTAACGACCGACCCCTTGAATAAGACAGCAGTGATTCCGTAAAGCTTATGGACTGTTTAAAGCAGACTTTGAAATCAAGTCTCCGAAAAGAGCTTTTTACACTGCTACGTAAGAACTGTTACGGGTGTGAAGTGGATCATCCGAGTCAACTTCGCCATTCGTGCCTCACCATAAACGCTGAATCAGCTTACGATTATTTCCCCGAAGTGGTAAGAAACGTTAATCTAACTGATATTGCCCTACGTAGTGTGGAAGAATCATGTATTGAACTAAATCGTCCTGCTAATATCGCATTTATGTCTAAATTGAACTTTGCAACAGTACTAAAAGAGGTGTACGATGAACTGGTATGTACGAACTAAATATTAATGTGACCTTAATGTAAATAAATACGAATGTCTCTGATATTTTTGTCAGTGTGATTTCTTTGTATAGTTAACAGGGATTTTAAGGTCAGCCTTAGAAGTGTTAATATTGTTCTCTGTATCAAGACCCCTGCATAGCTAGCAAGCTATGTTTGGTCGAATGTTTTATATCAGGTGGGTGTAAAAGAAAGGGATGGGACTAAAGTTTTTTTACACAACGTACTTTTAACATTCTTACTTTCTATATCATTCTACCTCGTACAAAAAAAAATATTTTTTCACCCAATTTCATTAGCGTGATGAGACTTATGTTCACTGGTAAACGACAGAGGAGACGATTTTTTAAAAACTGTTTTACCTGATTTTTCTTAGAACCGTGTTAGTCCCCCGTACCGAGGATACAACGGCAATAAGTATTTTTGAAACATGTTGCTCAATGGATATATAGGAATTAAAACAGTTAGTTTTATTAGTCATACTTTTGCAATCACAATGTTTTTGAAGTGAGCTAGTAAAGGAAATTGGGAATGCTGGGAGCCACCTCTGGACTTGTAAAAATTTCGGGTGCTTAAACACGGATCAAGGGTGTGAGCGGGTTTTCACGATGTAAGGCAGCGCTTCTGAAGCAGTAGAGATCCAAGATTCATTCGTCAATAAAAGTCTGTGCTTCCCCGTTTGGAATAATTTCATAGGGCTTAACCATTTGTCAGTGAAAAGTTGTCCGGGGTGAGAATCCGAACACGGTGTCTATTAGGTCGATCCTATCACTCCTCAATATTTTTCATCATGACGAATAAAATCAGATTTTTGGTTTTCTTTTATTAATTTTTTACCCATCGGCATTTTTTATTTTCTGCGGAGCTGTTACTGCGGGGTAGGGTTTCTTCTATTAAAAATGCAACAACCAGTAATCGCTAGGGCTAAAAGAAATAAGTGTTGGTTTAAAATGGTTATAAAAAATACGTACATGAAAAGACTGTGGGGTTTTGGTGTAAGATCTAAATTTTAAAAGTGAAGAGGAGCCTACCCACAATAACTATGCTATAAGAGTTGTTAATCCTAACACACTGTGTAAAATTATACTGAAGGTTAAACATCCCTATAAAATTTACTCTATTAACGGATGTGATAGAGAAGAAAAATATATAGATAGAGAAGGGTTGTGAACAGAAATTGTACGATCGATAATCCTTTCTACACAAATGAAATGGTTCTGAAAAGAACCTTTTGTTGTTTTTAGTTATTCCATAGCTTCTGCATTGGTGACCATCTCTATTGAGGCTATGGCATCCTTGGCCACCATTCAGTAATCCATCCTTTTGACGTGGTTTAGCGCTTCTACTTCCGCAAAACATACACGGCATAGAAATTCATGAGCAATTTCATATGGTTCTATGACTGCCTCGTCTTGTTCCGTACTCAGCCTTTGCACGATTTTCTCGGTTATAACATTCACTAGCGTCTCTAGGCATTCCTCATAGGTTATATCCTTCTGATATCCTTCATGTAAACAAAGTGAGCACTGGACACTGTCCTCTCGACCTCCCGTGCGATTGCAGCAGGTCATGTTATGTTTTGAAGGTTCTGTTGCTACCCCCGATAAGGACTTGAAAAGAATGTCGCTTGCGATGAAAGTCCCTCCCAACCCGATAAGGAGTGTTGATAACGGAGTTTGAATTTTCTGAGAACAGATCATCCATAGCCCTGCGCTACTCTATGCCACAGCTATTACGAATAATTTAAACCATTCGGCCAGGACTGAGTAAAATGAGTTTCGACTGTAGGATGATTTTTAATGAAGGTATGGGAATTTTAACGAGTGTTTAATTACTAGAGAGTTTAATAGCTGGGAATTTTAATTATAAGAAAATCGTTTAGTCGTCTTGGTAAAATGAATAGCAGAGGATTTTTAATTACTAAGGAATAAATACTACTTTGTGAGTTTGATTTACAATTTGAGATCCGCATTCAAAAAGAGTTGAACGAGCTTGTAAAATTTCAGATGAATATCAAGGGATTTTTTAAATACAGGAGATGTATTAAAATACGCATCGGACATCACTGATTAAATTTTTAAGGAAAGAGAATCGTTTAACAGTCTTGCTAAAATGAACAGCAAAGGATTTTTAATAGAGGTAACTTTTAATAGAGGGGATGCGATAGGTGTTTAATTAATAAGAATACAACTTTGAGATCTGCATTCGAAAACAGTTGAGTGGTCTTGTAAAGGATAGAAGGTGTTTTTAAATACAGGAGATGTATTAAAATACGCATTGGACATCGCCAGTTAAATTTTTGTATCATCCTTTTCTGTGCAATTATTCTGAGACTTGCATCAGCCGAGTGAAGGAGGGGGCCTTAAAATATAGGTATGGTTTAAAAGGTCAACCCAGGGGCCTACAAGAGGAGGGAGGGCTTAAAATATATTTGGGACGACCGGGGGGTACGAAAACGAGAAATTAGAGTGAAAATAAGAGTTTTTTGGGAAAATAGTACTTCTCACTGTCAACAGATGGCGCCAGGGGGGGGGGGTTAATAAGGAGGGAGGGCTTAAAATATAGGTGGGGCGACCGGGAGGTCTGAAAACGAGAAATTAGAGTGAAAATAAGGGGTTTTTGGGAAAATAGTACTTCTTACTGTCAACAGATGGCGCCACTGAGGGGGAAGGGGGATGAAAAGGGGCTTTTAACAAAGAGGGAGGAATCATTAATTATTAATTATTAGTTGGATATTAATTATTAATTGGATATTAATTAGTTATTAATTGGATATTATTTAGTTATTAATTGGATATTAATTAGTTATTAATTGGATATTAATTAGGGTGAAAGCACTGTGCAAAGGGGGTACGGTATAATGGCCCCTTACTACTACCGTATTCGTTCACCAATGCTCAAGTAACAGTAGTGCATAGAAAAACTGACAAAGTGATCTTATCCTTTGAGTCTTATTCCCTTCCAGCTTCGGTGGAAATGGGATTTGAGACATTTCCCGTTACAGAATATATGCCACCTTCTCCCCAGTGCTTTAAATGTTTGCATTATGAGCATATCATTCAGACATGTAGAGGACAAGCTTGATGCTAATATTGAGGAGAAGGGCATCTATCAACTGATTGTGACAAATGAAAGCCCGTTTTTTCCTGCAACTGTGGAAGCCCTCAGTGGCTTCTTATGGTAAGTGTAGCTATAGAGAAAGAGCTATTGCTTCAAAAAAGGTAGTATATATATTAATGAAAAAACCTGGGCAGAAGTTTTCAAAGGAAGCTCTAAATCACGACAAATTACTTTTAATACGAAACCTTATCCCGTAAGACTATCGAGCACTGTTAATGTGTTTTCTCCTGTCAATAATGAAACCTTGGAGGACAATAACACTAAAGTATCTAAGCCTAGTACATCCTCTGTGCTTCCGATTAACAATCCTCCAGATTTTCTCTCAGAATCAGAGTTTCCGTCCTTACCTTACAGCATTCCATTACCACTTACAATATGCGACTCTCTAGCCCCACAGACGGAAGCACACTTGCCTAAAGTTAGTTAAAAAAAAGAACTAAAATAAAATTCTTAAGGTCCAATAGATCGAAGAAAATCTCACCAGCAAAAAAAATAAACAGGAAAAATAAAATCGTCATTTATTTACTATTAATGTGTATCAATCTGATTGAAAGCCTCATCCCATCAAGCAGCAAAACTCTGGAAGTAAATGCCATCCTAAATGCTATTAACTTCATTGTTGGAAGAATTTATTCTACTTAAAAAATTATTTTCATAAAATTTTATTTCTTTTCTCCTCTATCTTCTCTTGATTCCTCTTTTCTCCGTTCCTTCGAAACACTAAAAATTGTCTTCTACTTCAGTGGAACTCGAGGGGATTCAAAAACAAACTTGTTTTCTTAAGAAACTTTCGTGAATAAAATGAATAAAATTTTAGTTAATCAAGACTTCAAATTTAATCCACATATCTGCTATTGTAAGACCGATCTTATTACTAAAGAACTACGGTCTCTACTCTGATCAAGAATAATATACCACACTATGAAGTTAACATCCCTCTGCATTTTGATTATGTTAACTACGTTGTTGTAACTGTTCAACTTGATAACCATAACTTAGATGTTATAAACAGCTACTGGAATGGCAAATGCTCTCTTAATTCAGAAAAGTTCATAAAAGACTTTGGAAGAGTTCTTCGTTATATTAAAAATCCCTTCATTCTTATGGGAGACTTCAATGCCCACAGTGAACTTTGGGTCAATGAAAACGACAATCGTAGAGGAGAGAGATTAGTTGATCTCTTCCATCATTATGAACTTGTACTAACAAGATGGTAGCCTTGCTTTTGCTAACAATTACTTCATTAGTTCTATTCATTTAAGCCTAAGTTCTAGAAATTTCCTTTTCCAGCTCTCGTGGTCTGCACATTCGACCAATGGGGACCATTCGAAGTTGACCTATCCTCATCAACTTCGACATCTTTCCCACCTCCAACCTTTAAAGAAAATCCTTCATAAACTGTGAAAATCTCAAGTCAGTCTTTGAAAATTGTATTGACCTCTCCCACCCTGATCAGACACTTAATATAATTACTTTGCTTATCAAGCGGAACTCCTTTCACAAAGTAATAACTAAAGGAGGAACAAAATATAACCCATCTGTCAACAAACTGATAGCCCTCAAAAGAAGAGCAGAAAGGAAATGCAGAAGAACAAGAAATATTTACGACTTCATAGCATTCCGGAAAGCTACAGCAAAACTTAAGAAAGATATTAAAAAACAGAGGAAAGAAGATTAGACCGACTTCTGCCACAATGTAACAATTGATATATCTTCCCGAGAAATACGGGAAAAAAATCAACATAAATAAAACTACAGTTACTTATTCCTTGTGTAGTGTACTCCAAGCAAATGAATGGGATGAACTTTCAGGAGCGAACAAATTTCTACATCACTTTAACAGTTAAGCGGCTAGCAAAGATAGTTCTTGCACTCAGTTAACAGTTAACAGCTCTAAGAAACCCCATTCTTCAAAATTAAGACCCTCTAAATGAACAGTTCAAATTTTCAGAACTCATTAATGCACTCAATACAGCAAAAAAGACTCATCTCCGGGCCCAGATGGCATAACCTATGCTGTCTTAAAAAAATCTACCACAAGCCTACATAATTTACTTCTTACTTTTAATAAATGCTTTGGAAGATTTCAAAGGAAAATTTCCAAAGGATTGGAATAACGCTTTCATTATTCCCATCAAAAAACCAAACAAAACTAGCCATAATATACTGTCTTACCGACCAATTACTCTCTCATCTTGCTTATTAAAAGTTTCTGAAAGAATGGTTTCATACAAACTAAATTATTTTATCAACAAAACCATAACTCTCTCTATCTATCAGTGAGCTTTACAGTTCAATCGGGCAATTAAAGAATATTCAATTCATACAATAGTAAGAAAACTGCCATCTGTATATTCCTTGATATTAAAGGGGAATATGATACAGTAAACCACAATATTTTGTTTTTGAAACTCCAATAACTGGAAATTGCTCATAAATACTGGTACTTCATAAAACACTTTCTCACCTTAAGATCTGTTCAAGTTAAACTTAATAATACCGTTTCTCAAAAAATTGTTCCCTCTGTTGACCTGACCTGCCACAAGGATCAGTCTTAAACCCCATACTATTAGACATTTATATTCATGATATAGCTTCATGCATACCTCAAGAAATCAACAAATCTCGTTTTGAAGACGACATTGCAATTTGGATCTCTGGAGGCAACATTTTTAAAATCCATCACAAACTTCAGCAATCTTTTGATATCATTACATCTAAATGCCAACAACGAGTCTTTCTATAGTTACTGAAAAATCAGTTGTCCTCCCTATCACACGAAAAAGATTCAAGGACAAAATATGCTTCAAAATAAATAATAACCCTTTAGAAATTTCTAAATCTCACTGCTTCCTTGGAATCACTCTTGAAAAACATTCGTACTGGAAGTTTCATATCAAGAAACTTAAGCAAACAGTTTCGCATGATTTATATACACTTCGATCGCTTGCTGGCTCCACATGAGACTCAGATGAAAACGCTTTGCTAAGACTCTTCAAGGCTTTAATCAAATCCAAATTAAACTATGGAAACTTTCTTCTCTCTAACTTTTCCTCAAGTAATTGGTAGGATCTGGAGGCTATTCAAACCACAGCTCTTAGACATTGTCTAGGATACTTCCAGGCAATTCTAACCCGGCCACGTTGGCCGGAGCAGGATGCTCTTCGCTCTATCACCTGCATAAATTTTAACTGTATAGTACCTATCTTGAAATTAAATTCCAAATACCTCTCCAGCCACTTATTAAAAAAATTCAGGAGGCTGATACTGCTTCAAATTCTATCCTTAATGTCAGGAATCATTCTGATTTTCCCACATGGAAAATTAAAATTCCACCAAAGAAAGAAGCCATCCCACTATGGGCGATTGATTACCCTTATTTCGATCTAGAACATCTAAAAGAAAAGAACAGAAACCCTTATCCAGATCATATAAAGTAAATTATTGAACTCTCCATCCTCGATCTGACAAAAACTGCCACTCCAATCTTCACTGATGGCTCTTTAGCCTCTGAAGAAAACTTTGCAGCTTCAGCATTCTTTGTGCCCAATCAAGCGGTTGAAATTAGCTTTACACTAGAACATGCCTCTTCAAGCATGTACTGCGAATTAATAGCAATTAAATTAGCACTTGATTGGATAGAAATCGTCATTTTTACTGACTCGCTCAGCTCCATTCTTAAACTCCAACAAAGTGACAATTAATGGAAGCATTATAATCTTAACAAAAGCATACACACTCAGATTAATGAACTCATTGAAGAAGGCAAGAGTATCATTCTCTCTTGGATACCAGCACACAAGGAGTATTCGATAACGACAAAACAGATCAACTAGCCAAATATGTTACAGTCCCCTTGAGCTTCTACTTGAGCCATAGAATTTCAGGATCCTTACAGATACCTTCTTCAGTCGCTAAAGAACCAAGAAAAGACTGACTGGAATTTAATTTGGCAGACAAAAGCCGAAAAAAAAACTTTTTCGATATCAATTGGACTCTTCCACTACATTCCATCCCCTTAAAAACGAAAGCAGAAGAGATCAAGTCTCTATCCGGAGACTTAGATCAGGTGTCTGTCTACTCCAGAGCACCTTGTACCTCTTTAAAAAACTCGATGTGAAACATTTTGAGATGCACTGCTGAAAATTTTTACAAGCTAGAAACATCCTCTTCACAAAGTATTTTTATTCCACTAATTCTCCGCCGACTTTACGAAATTTTTCAAATTCCTAGCCGAATGGAAAATTCCATTGGGATATTTATAACTTAATGATAGAGTTGATCCAGTCTACTGAGGGTCAACTCTAACCGATTCTTTTCTCAGTGTATATTATCACCCTTTTCTCCTATACTTCCTCTCTGCAGAGAGAACCTAGTTTCATCGGTAGCCCCTCCGCTATTTCGCAGGGATTCCTTTTGACTGGCTATACATCCTGAATTTTTATTGGCTGTGAACTATTTAAGGTCTGAAACCAGGCTTGAAATGGTAAAGCAGAGATTAAATATACATGTCCCAAATTTTACCATTTCCTTCAAATTAAAAGAGGAAGAAGTGCTAATAACGTTTAAGTGCATAATCGAGCAACCACATAAAGTAAATTCAATTTATGTTTTTCTGACCGCTGCTTTTTTTTTTGAAACCAATATATTGATAAAAATCTACATTTTTTATGCGAACAAATACACTTTATACGTAGTGACGAGGTCGTTAGTTAATAGGCAAAGAAAAAGGTGAAAGGTAGTATAGTGCTACTGATCATGTAAACAATTAATTACATTATTTTGGCTTTCACATCAAGCAAAGATAATCACGTAATCACGCGAAACGAGACGATGGAGGTGTTGGCTCATCAACGAGCTACACAGATTTATAACTGTTAAAGTTGTAAACGAAATACTGTATTTATTTACAACAAGCGGGCTAAGAGATACACCAAATGTTTTTATATCTACACGATATTTTAAAGACGTTTTACTAAACAAAAAGGGGGAAAAAACAGCGTTATAGCGAATTCGCGTTAAAAGGGTGTTAAATGTAGCCAGAAAAAGAAATAAGAGATGAAGACCAAAAAATGAAGTAAAGGAATAACAAACATATCGCTTCTGGCGAATATGAAAAGTTCGTTTTCAAAGACAATGAAGTCTCTCATTTTCTGACTTTCATCATCATCATCATCATCCTCAAGCAGCCATGGGCTACGGAGGTCCAACCAGACCGTGCAATTTAGTTCTCCAAGCAAGTCTATCCTGAGCTACATCTACTGCATCTGGCCACTGCACACCAATTCTAACAAGGTCCTGTTTGACATTGTCTGCCCACCGCATCCTAGGTCTCCCCTTCTTTCTGAGGCCTTTAGGCACAATGTTCATAACCCTATTCGCCAATCTATAATTACTCATACGGGCAACATGGCCAAACCAACGGAGTCTCTCTCTGCACAATATGCTGCTTAAAGGAGGTTGCAAACTCCTTTGCCTAACCTCATCATTAGTTACAAAGTTGAACCACCTAATGCCCAAGATACTGCGTAAGCATCTGGAATCAAAAGAATCTAGTTTCCTGTTATCTTGTTTACAAAGTGTCCAAGTTTCACTACCATAACTAACTCTAGAAAGAACCAAACTATTATACAGTCTAATTTTAGTCTTCAGGTGTATACGCCTATTTCTCCACACTCTCCCTAGGTTCTTAAAAGTCCCGGCAGCAATCCCTATTCGTCTGTTAATCTCATGCCGCATATCACCATTATCTGTTACATAGCTCCCAAGATAATTAAACTGTGACACCTGCTCAAGACTGCAACCATTCAGATTAACTGAATCACAGCCTGCCTGACCAATTTCCATCACTTTAGTTTTCTCTCTGTTTATAACCAAACCTACTCTACTACCAGTCTCATCAACAGCTCGAATGAAAGAGTTCATCTCATCAACATCATTTGCCAAAAGGGCTAAATCATCAGCATAATCTAAATCAGAAATTTTCGTATCTCCAGCCCATTTAAGGCCAAAATCTTTCCCTTGAAGTGAATTTCGCATAACATAATCAATAACCAAACTAAAGAGAAAAGGAGACAAAATGCACCCTTGTCGAACACCAGAAGTAATGCTAAACCAATTGCTACAAGCCATACCAACTCTCACACATGACTCAGTGTTATTATAGAGAGCCTTCATTATGTTAACTAACTTGTCTGGTATACCATATGATTTCACAATCAACCACAAATTATGACGATCAACAGAGTCGAAAGCCTTTTTGAAATCAACAAAGCTAGCAACCAAAGGTTTCTGAAACTCTAAACATTTCTCAAGAATCTGCCTAAGTGAAAATATCTGATCCACACATCCCCTACCACTTCTGAATCCACATTGCTCATCACGCAATTGACTGTCAACCAGATTCTTAATTCTATTAAGCACAATCATGGAAAGAACTTTACCTGGAACAGAGAGTAGGCTAATACCCCTATAGTTATCACAAGAACTGCGATCACCTTTTTTGAAAATAGGGACAACAATAGCACAACAGCAGAAAATAGGTAAAAAATAAATTGAAAATAGGTAAAATCCTTAGGAACCATGCCTTTATCATAAAAGATATTCAGAATTTCAGTCATCCAAGTGGTAACCGAAACATTTCCAGCTCTAAGCATTTCTGTAGTAATTTCATCTACCCCTGGGGATTTATGAAGTTTAAGTTTAGAAACAGCCAAAATAACTTCAGATTGTGTTATAGGGCCTACATTAAAGCAACCAATGCATCTATCATCATTGCAAACAATGGGAATAGAACTAACTGCATTGTTTAGAACATCACTGAAATGCTCAGCCCACCTAGCCATGACAGAATCCTCACCTTCTATAACCTTACCTTGTTTATCCTTCAATCCCTGTATACCTGTCCGTTTTCTACCACACAAAACATTAACTATTTGGTACAGCTCTCTGCTGTTGTGCTATCTAACTGCTTCCTCGGCTTTGTCAACCAAACCATCAAGCCAAAGATTCTTATCAGCAGCTAACTGATCTTTTACATGTTTATTAAGTTCTGTGTAATGCTTTCTATTAGGACTAGTAGGGTATTGATTAAGGACATTCCTGCAGTTCTTTCTTTCCGAAATAAGCTCAAGTGCCTTATCACTCAGATAATTCTGTTTCTTCTGCTCCTTTTTTCCTAAAAGAGTACTGTTAGTGTCCAAAAAAGCCTGTTTAAAATGATCCCATTCTTCCTCAACTTCAGTAGTAAGCATACCATGACTGTCATAATGACTAAGTAACCTATCATGGTAAGCTTTGGCTATAACTGGGTCTTTCAGAGCTTCAGTATTAAAAGCAAATTTTTTAACCCTAGCACAACACTTTTTAAGTTTAAGTTGCAACACACTTTTAACAAGGTAATGGTCAGATCCAATTTCAGCTCCCCTATATGCCCTGGTATTTCTAACAGAACTAGCCCATTTGCTGTTAATTAATATATAATCAATCATATTCCTATGCAGCCCATCAGGTGAAACCCATGTGTACTTATGTATGTCGCGGTGTTTGTAATATGTGTTAGTTATTCTGAATCCATTGAGCTTACTTATCTGTAGGAGACGTTGCCCATTGCCATTGCAGCTACCAATACCAAAAGGGCCAATCACCCCTCCCCAAAGGTCAGAGTCAGTACCAACTTTGGCATTGAAGTCACCAAGAACAAGGGTAATATGTCCTTTCTTGACAGAATTCAAAATATCCTGAAGTTGTTCATAAAACCTATCCTTCTCATCCTCATCGGCATCCTCAGTGGGGGCATAACAGCAGATAACATTCAGGTCTTTAACGCTTGTCTGAAATTTTGCTGTAAGAAACCTTTCATTAATGCACTCATATCCTAGAAGAGCATCACTAGCGTGTCTGCTGAGAAGCAGTCCCACGCCTTGGTGATGCTTATTGTCGTCCCTCCCTGAAAAGAGAAATTTAAGATTATTTTTAAGAATCTGACCTTTATCTGTCCATCTGGTCTCTTGCAAGCCGAGAATATCTAAATTATAATGGTGGAATTCTTGTGTGAGGACATCAAGAGAAAAAGCTCTGTGCAGAGTCCTCACATTCCAACTACCTATGGAGAGAAAATGGTTCGTGGGATGTTTAAAGAAACTATGTCTATTGAGAGAGGGAATTCCGACAATATCAAACAGCCCCCTAATCGCAGACATGGGGCAAAGACCCGTTCCCCCACTACTAAAGACTGAAGCCATCTACACTGGAAGACTTCCTCCAATGTAGAATTTGACGATGCCAATAGAAGCAAAGAGTTCAGGTGCCTGCGATGACCTCTGCTCAGGATTATCCACCAGCTGATAAACATATCCTGTGAATCTATTCACTTGGGGCTGTCAACCCACAAACAAACAGAAAACACAGCGGAAGATTTTCCCTCCACAGAAGCCCACCAGTGCAGCAAAATCAGGATCCATAATCAAGCTCAGAGCCATATATCTGTCCAGTCCAGTGGGTTTATATGGTCAGCACCAGGACCCTGTGTGGTTGACCACTCCTCAGCAGGGTAGAAAAAAAAGAAAAGTAGCCATAGTTGTCCAGATCAGTAGGCCACACTAATCTGGCAGCCCTCCCCTTCCGTTCACTTCCACAAGAGAGTATCTCTTTTGAAAGGTACTAACGGTCTGCACCACGAGAAGGCGGGGTCGGACATTAGGTGCTAGGCCTGGCCGGTTCTATGCATCATCACAGGGGATTGGTGCATAGCTCTCCTTCCAGTGACTACCTAGCTACCATTTACAGACCTTTCTGACTTTAACACACTCTAACAGTGGAAATTTTAACTAATGGATGATACATAACAAAAATACCTTTTATTTATTTCCTACAACAAACATATTGGACTTTACCAATCCCCCGGGGAGTAAAATCGCTGCAGTCACTGAAAACCACTTTACAAACTACTTTATCATCCAAATTTCTAGCATGAATAGATCGTTTATAATAAAGGTTAAAAGTTTTAAAAATTTACCTTTTTTAGAAATCGGAAGCAAAAATTATAAAAATCTACCACATGTTTCAGAGTTTTTGTAATTATAAATTAGTTGTTTGAATGATGAGTTTGAAATTTATTCCCCCACCCAACCCCAAAAAAAGCTGTTTCAGTTAAGAACCTTAGCAACAGCGAAAAAATTCTCTAGCATGGTAATATTACAAATATGTAAGCAATTTGTTTTCCACGATATATTGAGAAATTTTGTCTTGTTTCACTTAGCAAAGCACAATTGATACGGATGATTTAAATAACAGTCCCGTGGCAGAGTGGTTAGTGTGTGCTTGGCTACTAATCAAAAGGACCTGGGTTCGATTCCCGGGTAAGGCATGGATGTTTATGTTGTCTTTCTGCGTGAGGTTTCTCCTTCCTACTACACCGGCGGAAAATGAAAAAAGAACACCATTTATATGGCAGAAACAACTTGTTGGGAAAGAACAGTGATCATACGTGTGAAGTGATCAAATGTTTATTTTACCTTTTAATGAGTATTACATTTTACAGAAGGCACAATTTAATAAGATGTTGAATCTCCTCGAGCAGCAATACAAGCTTCCAATCTGGCATGCAAGCGGTCGTACAAATGCTGGATATCAAGCTGGGGGATACCATTCCTTGTGCTTTCAACTTGGACATGTAATTCAGTGATGGTCGTTGCCTGCCACGGTTCACGGAAGAGTCTTTGTCCAATCTAGTCCCAGACATGCTGGATTGGAGACAAGTCCGGAGAGCGTACTGGCTAAGGGAATTGGTGCACTGCCTGAGAGCATGTTGAGTTGGCAGGGCAGAATGTCGACGGGCATTATCCTGCTGGAATATCGCATTTGGGATTACACTCAAATATGGCAGGACGACCGACTGTACGATGTTGCTGACATACATATTGCTAATCAGTGTACCCTGTACAAACACCAGACACCTACGAGAGTGATAGCTAATTAATCACTCCTCACACCATGATGCCAGGTGTGGGCCCTATGTGTCGCTGGCGGATGCACGACGGAAGAAGCCGCTCACCTTGTCGCCTTCAGACGTGTAAACGATCATCAGACGCTCCTAAGCAGAATCGGCTTTCATCACTGAAGACCACAGACTGCCATTTTTCCCTCCAATGAACTCGTTCTTGACACCACTGCAAACGTGCTCGACAGTGACTAGGTGACAGTGGTAGCCGTGCCAGTGTAACGTGTTCCGTAGTCCTGCGTCTGAAAGATGATTGCGTATCATTCTTGTAGACACCCTTGGTACGACAGAGGATCGAATTTATGACGCCTTAGCTGTCGGCCCTGCCCCCCCCCCCCCCCGATACGCCTATCCTTTTGTTCGTCGGTAACTCTATGTTGCCCGGAACCACGTCTGTGAGTGTGTGAATGCTCTTCTGACCATCAACGCCACCATGGTACCACTGCCGATACCTCTCGTCCAATGTGGCGTGCAATTTTACGAAAAGACCAACCTGCTTCCGGAAGATCCACTATGTGATCTCGCCAAAGTCTGCTAACTGAACAAATGTTGCACGCCTGCTTCGTCCAGGCATGGTAGCTTCTTCAAAGAGCACTGAACAACACGACACAAGACGAATAACTTCTTTCTTCACGCCCTAGTCCTTAAATATGCACTTCGTACATTTGCATGTTGTCTCCTCAGTGACGTCATTATTAAATCCAATGACTGTCGATCTTGGATCACGGTTGCAGCTGCCCTTAACTATTAACATATTATAATATGATGTTCCTAAAGGAATTTCTTCTGGGTGTTCTTTTTTAATTTCTGCCAGTGTACTACGGCATTGCCACAGAGGTCAGACAGGAGCCTGTCAGACCATTTGTGACAAGCAGCGGCTTCAGGGAGCATTTATTCACTGTAGCCTTATCAATAGGATATAATGGAAAACTAAACTCTAAGGTTGCGAAACGTTTGAGGCTGTGGATTTTGGTGTGATTCATATGAATTTACATGAATGAGCTTTAAAATCATATGAGCTGCTATATCGTATTTCCATGGGAGTAGACAGGAATGACGGCTCGGCGGAGGTGGGGATTGCTGACTGTTGCAATTTCATTTTAAAACCAAATCCTCTTGCAGATTTCCATTTTCAGAAGATAAATTCTGTGTGTGTGAATGTGGTCCGTACTTCTATTAACTACTGGAATGGCCGATGGACTGGGAGAAGGCTGCAGTCCGTCGGATGGGATGCTAAGCCGTAGATCTGAGTGCAGGAGAGCCATACCCTGTGCATTTTAAAGAAACCGCTGGATGACTTTGACAGGAGGCATCCATCTGTCTCCTAACAGCTATTTAGTGGATCCTCTTCCCCTAATCTTCTGAGTTCTTGGGGGTCTTTATGACCTGAACATTTAGCCCATTGTGTGCCAAAAAAGTGCCTCTTAGAAGCAGAACAAAACAACCCTAAAGTAATGAAGTTGACTTATTTCACAATAACGAGAGCTAAACTTCCATTCGAAATATGCTATCTATTCATTCTCTGTATGCCACGCTGATCACAATAAGGCTAATAAGTCTCGATCCCTAATATATATAAAAATCCTCACAGATTTACACATGCAGACACACTTTTTACGGAAGACTAAGAGAAGCCTGTCAGTGTAGCATGAAAAATTATCAGTTTACGACCTCGTATCCCTTTCTTCAGCAATTAAATAAATTAATCGTTCGACCATTGTAAGAAAAACATCTAATAGGTACAGGGCCGGATGTAGGTGGAGGAAGCCAAGGGTTCATGCCTTCTTAGCTCCCCCCCCCCCTACATCCCTCTTCTTTTTCGAATGCTAGTAAGGATAATAGAAGAAAAAGGATCAAGGATTTTTTCAAAGGCCAGTAAAAAGAAGGGGGAAATATTTTACTGCATTGGAAATCCAGTCTCCCCACACACACCCAAAACCCTTTTCACATTTTTAGGCTCGGTTGTGTTCCTTGGTCCTCCCGCCTCGAAGTTCTAGATCCGGGCCTGAATAGGTAATTTTCCTAAATCGTTTTGTGTTTTAAAATTTTGTATCGAATTACATGGGAAATAATTTTCTTCTGTCTGCATATTAGTATCACGTGCCTCAAAGTAATTTAGTGGAAGTAAATCAAATATAAATTCCTTTTGAATCTTTTTTCTTTGGAGCTGTGTTTCCATAATTATATATCGCTGTTTACTAATCTGCCACTTCTTAGATTTTACTTTCAATATTCGATTAATAATAATTATTAAAATTCAGAATTTTTTTGTCAGGTGTTTTTCAGGTGTCAGACTTTTTTTTTATCTCTGAACGTATTTGAACTCAATAATTGTCGTAATTATCCGGATTAGGGTTGGGTTCGGACTTACACGATTTAAGCACGGGCTCGAAGATTTCAGCAGGAATACTTCACCTAGAGCTTAAGTGAATTGTGACAGGAATTTCAATTTTTTACAAGGCTTAGTTTCATCGCGAAATTTTTATCGATATTCGGTTGTGTATCTTGGAGGCACTTTTTTGTACATTGAGTTAAATACGATAGTCATCCGTTGGATGGGTCGTTAAACCACGGTTCTGTGTGCCGGAGAAAATCTTCAGTTAAGAACCAGTGTGATTTTGGCCAGATCACAAAGATCGGAGGACTCAGGTTGGGGAAGGGGATCCACTGGACTGCTGTTGCGAAATAGCTGAAGGCCTGCCGTCAGCGCAACGCAGAGCATTATTTAAAGTGCACCGGGTATGGGTCTACTGCGCACGGGGCTGTGCGCCCTGTACGATGGAATGCGGTCTTCCCAAGTCCATTGGTGTCCTCTTTCTCAACGTGGTCAGGCTGGGGGTTAACGGAAATAAATCTCAACGCAGGCACTCGAACTGCAATCAGTGAGACAGTATACTACATTCTAAAGTTAATCTGATCGTTTACTCTGAAAATAAATATGTCATTATATTCTGAAATCTTAATCCATGCTTTCATATGCTGGAAGTCAAAGACGTCAGTGGCATTTTGTCCTTTTGGGGGGTAGGGTTGGGAGAAAAATGATAGAATTATATTTGAGAATTTATTAATTTGGTCCCTTTTAAAGTTAATTAGGATAGGTAAACTTGGACTCTCTGTATGCAAGATAACAGGAAACATTATGCCTTTGATTTTAGACGTTTGTGCAGTATCTTGGGCAGAGAGACACTCCGTTGGTTTAGCAATGCTGCCCGTATGCATAACTACAGTTTAGTAAATAGGTTTATGAAACATGTTTCTAATAGCTGTAGAAAAAGGGAGAGACCTGGGATGCTGTAAGCAGACAATGCCAAACACGGTTTTCTAAGAATTGGACTACAGTGGCCAAATGCTGAAATTCAGTCCAGACATATTTGGAGGACTAAATTACACAGCTTGGTTGTACTGCCACAGCCCAGCTGCATGAAGACTATATATGTATTATATTATCATATTTTTTTTTATATTTCACACTAGGTTTAAAATACGATATATCCTTTTCTTGACTTTGAAGTTCAGAGCTTTTAAGTTCATGTATATTTAAAATACTTTTTGCTAATTTAGGAATGAATAAATACTCCTTTTTACTCCTCATGTTAAGGATACTAATGAAAAAAAGGAAAGCCGATGAGCTTGGAAATGCCGTCATCCGTTAATGATCCATTAAGAATACGATGGATTGCGTTAACAGGAAGAATCCATCTGCCTCCTCCTAGCTGTTTAGTGGATCCCCTTCCCAAACATCTTTTGGACTCCTGGGGGGTCTTTGTAACCTAGCCATTTAACCCGTTTTACGCAAAATAAGTTCCTCTTAGAAGTAAAGCAAAACAATGTGATAAGTTTAGTATGTGTATTTTGAAGGTTTCGTTTGTGACCTCTAGAGGTAATTGAGGTGACAGGCTCCTGTGAGACCTCTGTAGCAAGCAGCTGTTTAAGGGAGTATTTAACGTTTTATAACTTCATTATTTTCAATACAGAGTGAGAGGAATTCTCCCTGAAGAACTTTTGATACTAAATTTCTTGAGTCAGTAGCCGAACTTTGCCGATTACTAATTAAATTTCTTCGTAATAAGTAAACGTTCTCTTGAAACTAGTGAAATTCTAAGGAAAGTTATTTCCAGATTAAGTGAAAATTCTAGCTACGATCCAGTAATATACAGAAATTAAATTATTCAGTCATCCGTTGAATTTTGTAAATGCTTTTATATTATAAAGAAAAAAAGTTTTTAGTAGTTAAAATATTTAAAAAAACTTTCATTACATATTTTATTAATTATTTATATTTATTATATTATTCATATTCATTTTTTATATTTTATTATACATTTTATTAATTTAATTAATGTCCAAGCATCTATTTCATTAAAAAAAAAGCATTTGCAACAAACTTACCGATTGGGATCCTCACTCTATAAGAAGTAATTAATCCACATAAAGAGAGGGACGCTAAAGTAATCCATAGCTTCATAATTTCATAAACCTAAAGTAGACGATCATCAGAAGTGGATCCCGAAGCAGATGAGTTCACCGAGTGGGCAACATCGGAAACACGAATTGGTTGTGACGCGGTGACCACATGCTTCATAAACGAGCAGGTCTTATCAGCAGCTAAAGCAATTGGATTTGTGAAGGGAGAGAGTCAACTTTTCTGCACTTACGACGAGGGGCCTTGACCATAGAGTTTGGCATTTCACTAGTATAAGAAATTGTCTACCAATCGTTGTCATATACTTTTTTTGAATTCACAATCAAATGAATATATCAGACGAATATATTTTTTGCAATCCAATTAATGTATCGTGAAACTTTTAAAAAGTAGGCGAATGTTAAAATCGAATAGATAATACAGTGAAAAGCTTAATGATATATTTTTAGGGGAAAAAAAGCTCTCGAAAGAAACTAATAAAATTATCAAATAGTTGAAAAAAAGAACGTTTGTAAAAATAATGTAAAAAAAAACGGCTTTTGCAAAAGACGATCCAGTGGTAAGGTTTGGAAATTTTAGGATACAATTGTTATCAATTTCTTTAATGGATTGCTGCTGATGAATGAAGGAATAGGCCTCCTTCACACTTACCGCTCACCGCGTCGCAAACGCGTTGTGACGTCACTCGCCGCTCCGCAAGCGACGGCTGTAGTCTTCACACTTAACGTGCGGTCTGCAACAAAGAACTAAGCTCATTGGTTCTCGCTGCAATCTGGAACGCGTGCTTTGTTTTCTCTGCGAGATCTACCCGCACTTTCTGACATTACTTTCACTCTATTTTAAACATCATGTCCAGGAAAAGAAGTTTGTTTTTTCGTAAACGGTTACAATTACTTGCCTTGGCTAATCATAGACGTAGTAATAAAAAAAATCGCACTAAATGGGTTCGCGAGATTTTTAATGAACGATAGAGAAAGAGTAGGCGATTTCCACAATTCAATCCCTACTATTCAGGAGGCTGACCCTAAACATTACCAAAATTTTTTGCGTATGTCACCTGTTCAATTTAAAGCGGTTTTAGCTCTTGTTGAACCACTTATTGCTAAGAAGGACACAAAATTTACTAAGTCCATTTCTGCAGCTAAAAAATTGGCGCAAACTATAAGGTAACTTGCATTTAGAATTGTTTTTATTTCGTATTCAATAATAGCTAATGTTTTTACTTTGTCGTCTGTCTTTATACATGCAACCAGGGCCGGATCTAGGAGAAGGACATTGGCCTCCTTTCAAAATGCTAGTAAGTGCAAAAGAGGCAAAAAATTATGAAACATTAAAATGCAACACATATAAATATTTTAAAGAACTGCAAAACTGAATGTCAAATGTTATACTGCATTGGAAATAAAGTCTCTTTATTCCCCCCACCCTCCTTTTACATTTTTCTGGATCGATTATGTTTCTTAACCGCCCCCCCCTTGAAAGTTTTCTAGATCCGGGCCCTGCATGCACTTATTTTTGGGTTTTTCGAGATATTCTTCTGGGGTTTGATATGATTGATGAACTATTAACACTTTACAAATCTAAAAGTTGTAATGGTGCTCTCTAACGATGGAAAATTTTGAAAATCCAAGACCTCTGTGACAAGCAGCTGCTTGAGGAGGTATTTTTTTTTATTTTTTTATTTCAAAATCTAAAAGCCCTGTGTATCATTCTAGTTGTATTTTGTTAATGAATCATTAACCACTCATTTTGATATCAGCAAGCCATCAAATCGTTGAGAAAAATATATAATAAAGATGCCATCCTCTCAGACCTTCTACTATGGCATGTAAACTGACAGGCTCCTGTCAAACCTCTGTGGCAAGCAGCTGCTTGAGGGGGTATTTATTTATTTTTTTTTTTAAAAGATGAAACCATTCTTATTTTTCCATAATATTGCAGCTCATAAAACTGCAATTCAATAATATTTTCCTAACATCATAAAACAGGTGAAAGTAGAATATACTGATTTAATAACAATTGTCACACACATATTAAATATAACGTTCATCACGTAGAAATTCACCTGAAACATTGCTCAGATGTGATGCTATTAATTGACTCATATTTTGTTTCATTCCTCGATCCCTATGATATCGATGCGTCTTGTCATAAAGACAAGGTCAATCGCACACTAAATTTAAAAGTTTGTGGTTGTCCATCTCGACAACGCACCTAATAACAAATGCAAAGAAATGCTCACTTTCGCCCAGCTGATCTAACTACGTCATTCGTCAGCGGCTATTTGATTGGCTCTTGCTTGCGGTCGCTTGCATACCGCGCGGGGAAAGTAGAAATAGAACCGACTCCAGCCGCTCCAGCTACTGTCGTGCGGTGGCCAGCGTAGAGGAAGTGACGCCTTACTGCCGACTCCACAAAATGCGCAGTCTTCGAAAACTCGTCCTTGCAGAGTGCAGAGCGATGCGGCGCGGCTAATGTGTAGCCACCATAGGGTAGAAGAAGAACGAAGGATACGGGGTTTGGAGGGGGGGGAGAACTGACGACTCTAGAAATCATAAAACGAGTGGCCCAGAGAACAAGTATTTAGGAGTATACTTTTCTTGTCTTTAACAATTTCCACTTAAGTCTGACTTATGTTCACTTAACATTTTCCGTTAAGAAAAATGCTTCTCGAAATCCAGTCTCAGGGCCCTCTCACCGGGTTCGTAATCTGCAGTTTCCAGTTAGAGTCCCAGTTGGGCAAACATTCAGATTTATCTCTGCAAAACTTCTCTGCCCTGCCCTCAGTCAGTAGGAGACACCGATGGGTTTGGAAAGGCCGCCGTCTGTCGGATGTGACATTATATCCCCATGGGAGAGAAAGCCACATCTTGTGCACGTTAAAGAACACCCTGGATGGTCTTGAGGGAAATCTACCATCTGTCTGCTAACAGCTTCCCCCAACCGTCTCTGAGCCTTCGGAATCCTTGTGACCTGGCCATTTAGCCCATTGTGTTCAAAGAAAGTGCTGCCCAGAGGTAAAATAATCCAACCTAACCCTCACCGGGCCCCTAAGGGTCTTGGCTCTGAGGCACTGCTCCAGCCTATTTCAGGCACTGCTCTGAAACTGAATCAAAATTGTTTATTCTGTTACTACATTTTACCGAACTTAGTAACTGTTCCTTTTCTGCAATTTGTTTCGTTCCCTTTCTTGTATCTATCCGGCATTTTCGAACAGTTTGCAAATGTGATACATCGGTACGAATACACTCATAAAATTGCTTAAATGCTGCATATATTGCTTAAATACATATGTTTTCGATTGTCTGAAGGTATTTCAGTCATGGATAAAAGTATCATAAAAAAATGGATGTCCATAATGCATTTTTTGGTTCAAAGCGACAGACATTCTGTAGTAGCTCAAGTTTAAATATTCTTGAAACTTTATTTCTAGAAATTTGCTGACTCAGTCTATTATTTTAGCTCGTTTTTAAATGAGTTATAACTTTGTCACCATTTTTCTTTTTCGTAGCGTATTTTTGCTTTTGCCTTGATTATTTAGATCCCTGTTTCCTGCTAAAGCTTTTGTTTTAAAACACCTTACTTTTGCATTATGTCTGCTCTTTTGACTGTGAACTTTATCAAAGGCTTATTAGCTCTTTTGACTGTGAACTTTATCGAAGGCTTATGAGCTCTTTTGACTGTGAACTTTATCAAAGACTTATGAGCTCTTTCCAAACTTTTCTCCAGACTTGCATTATTATTAGGTAGACAGTTTGAGCTTCTTTTCGATGTGAACTGATCTTGAATGTCAATGATCTCAGACTTGTTGGAAGATATTTTATGTTTTGAAGTTTGTAATTACTTGAAATAATGATAATTAATATCGATCCTTATATTTTACGATATACCAATTGTACATTTATTTGCCACCTTCTAAAATCTTAATTTGCAGTTTTTTTAGCTTTATTGGTCCTTTTTTCATTTTATGAATAACTTTTTATTTTCTCTGTAATTTGCTATTTCTGAAAGAGAAATAGATTTAAGAATCTGTGTGACAGGCAATTGCGTGATGAGCAATGTGGATTCAGAAGTGGTAAAGGATGTGTAGATCAGATATTTTCACTCAGGCAGATTCTTGAGAAATTAATTAATTAACATAATAAAAACTCTCTATAATAACACTGAGTCGAGTGCGAGAGTTGCTATGGCTTGTAGCAATTGGTTTAGTATTGCTTCTGGTATTCAACAAGGTTGCATTTTGTTCCCTTTTCTTTTTAGTATAGTTATTGATTATGTTATGCGAAATTCACTGCAAGGGAAAGATTTTGGCCTTAAATGGTCTGGAGATCTGAAAATTTCTGATATAGTAACCTATATCAGAAATTTTCAGATTTTGACCTTTTGGCAAATGATGTTGATGAGATGAACTCTTTCATTCGAGTTGTTGATGAGACTAGTAGTAGAGTAGGTTTGGTTATAAACAGAAAGAAAACTAAAGTGATGAAAATTGGTCAGGCAGGCTGTGATTCAGTTAATCTGAATGGTTGCAATCTTGAGCAGGTGTCACAGTTTAATTATCTTGGGAACTATGTAACAGCTGCTGGAGATGTGCGGCATGAGATTAACAGACGGATAGGGATTGCTGCTCGGACTTTTAAGAATCTATGGAGATTGTGGAGAAATAGGCTTATACACCTAAAGACTAAAATTAGACTGTATAACAGTTTCATTCTATCTGGGGTTAGTTTTGGTAATGAAACGTGGACGCTTTTTAAACAAGATAACAGGACACTAGATGCTTTCGATTCTAGATGCTTATGCAGTATCTTGGGCATTAGGTGGTTCAACTTGTAAGTAATGATGAGGTTAGGCAAAGGAGTTGGCAACCTCCTTTAAGCAGCAGAGAGAGACTCCGTTAGTTTGGCCATGTTGCCCGTATGGATAATTATAGATTTGAGAATAGGGTTATGAACAGTGTGCCTAAAGGCCTCAGAAAGAGGAGGACACCTAGGATGCGGTGGGCAGACAATATCAAACAGGACCTTGTTAGAATTGGTGTGCCAGATGCAACAGATGAAGCTCAGGACAGATATGCTTGAAGAACTAAATTGCACAATCTTGTTGGACCTCTGTAGCCCATGGCTACTTGAGGATGATGATGATATTGAAAGAGAACACCTTACCTTATACCTAAAAGTAGAGGACTTCACATTTCAAGGCATTTGGATGAGAGGTTTTTAAACCTGAAGGTCCCAGAATTTGAATAATTGTTATAATCGTAATTGTCGCCTATTGGCCTCTGGACATTGAAATTTTTATTTAACAGATATTCCTTTTTGAATAGACAGGTATTACCATTCGCATTTTACGAATCTTAGTTCGAATTTTAACCGTCAAAGAGAGCTATATTGGAAAATAATAAATTTAGACTAATATATAAACTGCCTATTTATTCCAAAATAGGGTTTAAAGAAAGTTGGGGAATAGGATTCAATGGACAGTTATTAGGAGATCGATGTAAATATTTCATCTTGGCCAGCCACTATATTGCTTAACGCCCACAGGATATGGCTCTCCTTCTTTGACATGAGCAATGGCTTAGTCCCCATCCGACGGAAAAGGTTTTTCCAAGCTCATTCGTGTCTCTGTTCTCCCCGAGAGCAAAACGTGAGGAAGCGGAGAAAATCTCAACACAAGCATGACACCTGGGATCATCAAATTATGATCCTAGAGCGCTATCTACTGAGATAATCTCTATCCATAGATAGTAGAATATAGTCATCAAGGAATTTCCATCATCTATCCTCATAAAAGTCAAATCTCCGTCTATAGAATGCTGGGTAAAACCTGAAATAAAACTCTTGGTATTTAAGCAGATACCGTCTTCCCGTTATTTAGATCAAAGATTCGTTTAACTAGTAACTTTTTGGACCATCCATATCTCGGAAAATTGCATTTTATTTATAATATAAAGACAGTTATATGCCCAGTCCACCCCTGCATGGGGTCAAGATTTAACGTCCCATCCGACGGACGGCAGCCTTTCCAAGTCCATCAGTGGCCCTTTCTGACAGAGGGCAAAGTAAGGTTTCAGTGGAGATAAATATAAACTGTTGGCAGTGTTGGGACTAGAATCTGGGACCTAAAGCTTACGAGCCTGGCGCGCTACCAAAGAGGTTAATAATTTTCTCTCGATTTTCATATTTCAGCATTTTGGCGCTTTTGTTTCTACTGGACAGTATTCCCGAAATAATGTTGAAAGTATTATAGCTCTAAACATTAACTCTCTCTCTCTCTATTTCACAAAGCTGCAGTTTTAATCGTATTGAAATTTAAGGTCCAATAACTTGTGACAAAATCCTGGCCTCTACTTTCTAAGAACATTGGGAGACTGCCAACTACTTGCGTTCTCAAATTCGCCACTGGAGAACGCGCAGCTTATTTTAGTATAAATTAGCTGTTTGACAGTTTCATGTTTGTGGATCGAATCTGATATTAAACCACTACTACGTATGTGCATTGCTACGATTGGTTCGCCCTGTGGCTGTGCCCGTTTTGTCTGCTCCACAACTCTTTCAGCTGCAATGGATCAGCTAAGACCAAGAATTTTGAAGCCCAGGATGCTTCAGAATATAAAACGAACAGTTGAAGATACCATTTTAAAAAGTTATCTGAATTAGGAGGGCACAAAATCATGAGTCTGGTAAAAACAATATTTACTAGCCGCTTTTTTATACGTGATTTTATATTTGTATTATTAATAATTTTTAGCAAAATCTAAGTTGATAGAAAAAGCATATTTTAATCGTAATGCATAAACGATTTTCTCAATTTGCATTTTTTAAATTAGAAACACTTCATTTGAAAAATTATTTTATTCTTTGTAAAAAAAAATTCATAAACATTCAAAGAACCTAAAAAATTAAGGAGGAGAGTGACTTGATTAAGTGAGTTGCCCTTAATTGGATATATTTTGTCAAATTGCTAGTGATTTGCCAAATCTAGATATAAGTGACTGCATAAAATTACTTTTTCTTTCGTCTTAGTGGTCTTTAAAAAATGTTTTGAAAAATACATTTAATATATTAGTTTAATATTTTAGCCTCCTTTCCGCTTACTAACATTCTCAAAGAATTAGGGAAGGGCTTGTTTATTTCCACAGATCCATCCCTGAAAATCGAAAAAATGCTTTGTACAATACAACTAAAACAAAGAATATTTGCAGTTTAACTTAAAAACATCTATTATAATTAAAAACATCTATATATAATTTTAAAAGCATCCAACTTTTCCCGTTGATTTTTCATTATGACATATTCCCAGAAAATTGGGAAAGAGCGTTAAAAATTTTCATTTTAAACACTATTTTCAAACATGCAAGCAAAAGCATTTTGAAATGGCCTTAAATCATTGATAGCTTGTATTCCTCGCCACTTCAACTTACATTAGTCAATTTACTATAAAACTAATATAAGACGAATTGTTTAAATATTTTGTCTCGCACCATACTTTTTCGTTAATTTTTAATTGAATTAATAATAAAACAGTAAAGTACTTATAAAACTAACGAACGTTTCAATACTTATAAAATTAACGAACAGGAGGAAAAGTATATACTCCTCTACCCACGTGGGAGATGCATCTCTCCAGTTTTGTTTACTGTGAGAATCTTACAAGTGTCTAATGCAACATAAACAAAGAGCTCCACTGGTTGACAGATAGTTGGTAATCAAAGCCGAAATTATCGCGCATTCTCCTTTGCTGAGGATTGTAATGAGACAGAAGATGGTCTGAAGCAATAGATGATGCAGCCAAAGAAACGACAAAAGGAGCGACTTTTACGAGGAATGTATTCGTAATTCAGTTCTTCTTGTATTAAGAGAATTCGGTCCTTGTTGTCTATTATAATGTTTTAGAAAATAAGCGTTAAATTTATGTAGTGAACATAATTTTTAATAACATTTCTTTAACTAGAAGAATGCATATCGCTTCCGGCGCATATGCTATATATGAATGGATTTTTTCGTTTACCTACTTTTTTAATCTTAAAAGCTTTAATTAGAACTTACAGAACTTATGAATGATAGGTAAAATTCAAATAGTAATATAGTAAATTCCCTGTTATACGGTACTCAAGCATCTGGAATTCTCATTCATCTAGCATAAATTTCAAAATATCTTTGTATGAGAAAAGGAAAGGATGCAGACATAATAAAATTATTCAAGAAAAAACTAGACCTAATTTTACGTCTTCTCAATTCTCGACATCAGCTGCTGCTCAAGAATCAAATGCTAGTTTAGTGGATGACACTGAGGAAATGGCATTCGAGCTTCTAGAATGCACTTACATATGCATAGGTTTCTTTTCTGAAGTTAATGTTTAGCTTAGTTTCACTATTCTCGTTTCTCGGATAGTAGTTTTTTGTTTTCTGTATGCTTTTCTACCGATTTGACTTTTCAAGAATTCTCTTCCACATTTCGTTATTAGGAAAATACGGTATTACTAGAGATCCTGTATAGTTAGAGACTGGCCATCTCGGTGATTCATTGCCATTGGTTGATCGAGTCATTATGGTTTATGGGCGCCATGTTTTGTCGTACCGTGAGACGGAAAGCCTATGAGATAGTGTATGCATTCAAGTAAAAACCTCTCAGTTATTATAGTTTTATATATTTCTACCACTTTCTTTGTCTATGAAAGCTGTCATATTTAATGAATGCCTCACTGTGCTGCAGTTGGGTGTAAAAATTTCATTCAAAGAAAAAAAATTACTGAATATTTTTTTCCGAGAAACTCTATCAGAAGACGGCAATCGGCTGCAAAAGTGAAATGAGCCAACTGAAAACTAACAAATAATTTCCTTTAAGGTTCGTTTGAAAACGAACTAATGCTTCCTCTTTATCGTCTGCCTAAGCCAATATTTGTTTGTCTGTCTGTCCGCCTCTCTGTAAACTGTTGTCGGTTCATCTGTCTTTCCACCTGCTTGTCTGTCTGTCCGTCTCTCTGTAAACTGTTGTCGGTCCATCTGTCTTTCCACCTGTCTGTCCGTCTATAGAAAAAAAAATAAAATAAATACCCCCTCAAGCAGCCGTCTATAGAAAATCAATTTTTTACCTTTAGAGCAAAATGAAAAATTCTTTTTGAGTTGGATAGGTGTCGAACAAATATTGCGACTTACAATTTTAAAAATTTTCAATAGCTTTAATAGCGTCCTCTAGCGGTGGAAAAAGATGGAAAATGTTAAAATTTCAAACGAATATTGCAAACAAACTATTTACACTGGAAATCTGAAATTTTGGTAGTAAAGTGTTATGGTCAGAAGGTTTACAATCGCAACAGGCTTTGCCGTTTTAGGCAAAAAGGGGTACGGAAATGAAACTATTTTAAGAAACAAACGAAACAATATTTTTTTTGGTTTGCAGGCACTAACAAAATATTAAGGATTTCAACAATATTTGATAATCACAGCGTTACCTGTAGACGTCTTAAACGTCTATAAATCAATAAATGCTTTTTGTGAAAAAAGCCGGCGTTAGTTCAACAGGTTATAATACTCTGGCATGTTTTTGGAGAGATGCGGGTTCGAAACCCGTATGTTGGCGAAATTTTCTTCGACAAAAATATTAATATTTACATTTTTCGAATCGCCATCTGTTGGAATTTCCAGTGTTAGAGAGTGCTAAAGGCGGTAAATAAGAACTCGAAAGGAGACTTCTAGCGGCGGAAAAAAGCTGAAAAGTACCAAATCTTTAAATGAATATTTTAAAAGATCTATTTTTCCTAGAAACTTAAATTTTTGGTCATAGAGTGAAATGTTAAGTGGTTTACACTAATAGTAATGATTTGTCCCATTGGTAAAATACAACTTTCCTGCCTTAAGAGAAAAATGAAAAACATTTTTTGTGTTTTACAGGAACTAATAAAATATTAAGAGTTTATTTTCACAATTGTACATTAGTTCGAATTTTCACTGTCAGAGGATACTGAAAGTGTAAAATAACTAGAAGAATGCATATCGCATCTGGCCCATATGGGAATCTCGTTTTCAAAGAAAATGCATATCGCCCCTGGGGCATATGGGAATCTCGTTTTCAAAGACTTCTTCCTTTGCCTACTTTTCACTCCTTAAAAGTTTTAATTATGGATGTTCGTGTTGTTTTTCTGCTGAGGTCCCTGCCATTCTCATGGACCTTCTACTATGCTTAGTTTCTACTATATGCTACTTCAGCTTAGTTTGAAATATATTTTGAAGTTTATGTTCATGAATGTGTGGCAAATAAACAACCCGCTTGAAAACCATGATAGTTCTGCAGCCTGCCTTGTAGAAAAGCATGACTGCTAATGGTAATAAGTGCAAAACATCATTACAAAAAAGTATCCATAGTCAGTGGAACACAAAAGTAGTCGACAAAAACTTCAACTACAATGAAACCTGGAATGGCAAACACAGCATCAGTGGTGTAGAAAACATCATCAATCTGACATTGAAAAAGCCAGGGAGCATAAAGCAGGACTTACAACCTCAGCTAGCAACTGTCATCTGTGCCAGCCAATAGAAGCAGCAGAACTGGTAATTGGCTACCTTTATAACGTAAAAGTAAAGGTGACATTAATTGTGTAGGAGTAATATAGGAGTAATAAGAAAATTGCACTTGAGGCAATGAGCCCATATTGAACATTGAGCTAAATTAAGCCACCTCAAGAACTATCTTAATCGTAAAACAACTATAATCGTGTATAAATAAATAAAAATAAATACCCCCTCAAGCAGCTGCTTGCCACAGAGGTCTGACAGGAGCCTGTCAGTTTATATGCCACAGTAGATCTGAGAGGATGGCAGGACCTCAGCAGAAACACGACACATACATCCATGCCTTACCCGGGGTTCGAAACCAGGTCCCTTAAGATAGTAGCCAAGCGCGCTAACCACTCGGCCATGGGACGGCTAATCGTGTATAAGTAATTAAATTAAGGTAAAAATATAACAACTTAATCTATGTATGAATTGTTGTTGTTGTTTTAAGCTTTGAAGGAATACATTAATAGATTTAACATTATTTCACATGGGAAAAATTCAGCTTACGAACATATTTCAAGGTCACATTACATTTATAAGTTGAGGTCTATCTGTATTCACATAAAAGGCTCTATCAAGCTTCTGTGACTGAAGCAAAACTACTTTTACTTTAAAATAAGTGTAAATAAAAATAAAATGAAAAATAATAAGATGTTTAGAACTTTTTAAGATATGGAACAGGGAATAATTTATTTGTGTCAAATATTTAACTGTTAATATCAGTGAATGAATCATGGAAATCAAACACTTTTATATATAAGACAAAATTTCCTGTGAAGGACAAAAACTTTGCACTCCTCCTATAATAAACTTAGGGTTCTATTTTTCTTGCACATTTTGACAGTAAATAAATGAGAACTGTAACATAGCACAAATTGTTTCTAATGTATAGTGTTTAGAAAACTACAATGCTCTTATAGAATTTTTTATTTCCATTAAGAGAATATTATAAAACTCTAATAAACTTACAGGCTCCTGTCAGACTTCAGTGGCAAGCAGCTGCTTGAGAGGTTGTTTATTTTTATTTTTTTAATGTATGATGGGGAAAATGCACAGAGTAGTATTTTATTAGATATTTTATAACCATAACAGAATCTGCAGCTGAGATTACTAAATATCCAAAGAGCAAACTTTTTAACATTCGTTAAAAGTTTTATGTTTGGATATTTAGCGATCTCTAATGATATAAATTAAAACTACCTTTGAAAATGCTAATTATATTTTATTAGTTCTAACTAAAAAAAGTGATTTCCAATTATCTCTTAAAACCATTCTGTTTCCTACCTACCTTGGGCGTAAGGGTCAACGCATTGCAGGCAATGTAATCTTCAAGACTGTCATATTCCACGACCAAAATTTCAAATTTCTTACATAGCTGCATCGTTTGCAATATTCGTCTTAAGTTTAACGAATTTTTCATTTTTTTCCCACCGTTTTTTTCTGCCTTACACAGCATCAACAAACATACATACAACCTATCACAAAATTACTCTCTTTTCCATATTCACAGAATTTCACACAATATAATTGCCACTCGCAAAACACTAACATTCCACTGGATACCTTCTCATTGTAACATAACCCATAATGACACTGCTGACCACCTTGCTAAACAAGGACACAATATCCCTACACCTAATTATCACACCCCGGAGACATATAATCATCACCTAATAGAAATCAACAAATTTTTCCACTCCACATGGACACAAAACTGGATCCAACAGGTCACAATTAAAAATACATTCAGAGCCACCATTGCTGCCATCCCACACACACTACATCTCAATTACCTATCAAGAAGAGCCCAAACAGCAATTCATCAACTACGCACTGGCAGAACAATTCTCAACAAGGACCTTTTCATGATACAAAAGGTACCATCTGCTCTTTGCACTACATGCCAAGTGATTGAAGACATTCCACACTACCTTCTACACTGCACCAAATACACAATACATAGAATTACCCTCTTCCAGACACTCACCACACTGAGAACCACTTATTTCTCAGCCCAAACAATTCTTGGTCCTACTCATAATAATATAAAAAGCCACTATAGGGCCTTGGCCCTATATATCAACAGCACTGGGAGATTCCCCTAAAGCCTCACTGCCTCTACAAAGGCCTCTACCTCACTTTTAAAAGATTCTTGGGACACTAAAAGATCCAGATGCCAATAAAAGATCCCCATAGGACATCAAAAGACGCATTTTGGACAACTTATTCGATAGAAACTAACTCAAAATAAAAATAAATATATATATATATAGTATAAAATCATAAAAAAAAATCAATCTAACTATCAAAAATAAATTCACATAAAGGAAAACTTTATTTCTATATTGGAAATTTTTATATTTCTCTTTAACCCAATAACTTATATGGAATCTCTCCCAGAGCATAACATCTCTATACACATTATCATACCTAATATACGTATGGATTCTCACCACATCTCCCACTATCCTTTGATGGGAACCTTAAACTGTACTCCTGCCACACACCCCAAGCTCATGGCTGACCTTCCACTGGCTCTACAAAATTAATCACTGACCACCACACACTGAACACATAAATTTGATTTCCAACTCATATAACGTAGCTATATCTTTTCCTCCCTTCTCCTCCAAAGAAAAAAATTATCTTTATCATACTCCTTCCGATATATAAGGCTGTCACTGAGCTAAGACTTTTCCCAGATCCACCCCTGCGCAACATTTCACTGCATGGCACAGGAGTATTACCGATCCCACCGTCTCAGCTCCCCCCACCATAAATTTCATCCCCCTCCAGGCTCTGCAACCCATCTTCGGATGACTTTAAAGAAGAAAAAAAATATTTTCTCTTCGCCCCCCAAAGGGATTTCTCCCTAGCACCCCAGTTCTCATCTATTCCATGGACACCCCCATTTACTCCCCCCCATGAGTAGGGGTCAATTTTGATTGATCCAAATCTACCATACTGATCTACCACAACTTCAAAAATCTACCACAACTTCAAAAAATAACACATAACATTCGCCACTCGGAAAATTATAAAAAAATATACACTACTTCTTCTCCATCTCTCTCTCCCCCCTTCCCCCCTTCACATGACATGCAACTGGTATTTATTCTCCTTCACCCTTCAACATCAGCCTCTCCACCACTTGGCGGCCTGCGGCCTAAAGCCCAATTGCCAATATGTACGATTGCCAGCGTTCACTGTGCTGGCCAGTCTTTACCGTTTTCATCCGCACCCACTGCTCTTTATGTCTATGGACCTGATGATAAGGTAAAATTTTTTACAAATAGGTCCAGCTTAGAAAGAAGGATGTATAAGAAGAAGGCCAGCCTCTAACTATACAGAACCTCTAGGTGCTACCGGTAGTCAGCGCCATCCGACGACCAAATTTAGAATCTTTGGATGGTGGCTTTCAGTGAAGAAGTTCCCATAAGATTTTGTTAAGAGCACGGATTTAGACATTCATTAAATGTGAAGATACGTATAAAAGACAATTATATTTTAGATATTATATTAAGTGCATTATAGTTTAGTTTTATTATCAATGTTTTAAACTGCAGTTTTATTTCAACAAAGGCTTGACTACAAGATTCAAGCCTATTGTATTTAGTTTCTATAAAAGTATTTCGTAAGTAACCCACAACTCCCATTACCCATAAATGCTGGATAACCGGGAGTTTACTGTATTTTATTAATAAATTTATGACATAAAAAGTATTTGTTTTTTATTCCTTAAATATCTTCTCGCACCCCTCTGAGAAAAGGGGGCAGATTATTGCTTTCAGTGGAATATCTCTTGACACTCTACCACTGAAATTTCAAATTTCTACCGTAAACAGATCATTGCAATAATAGTTAAAAATTCGCCAATCCATATTTATTTACCTTTAACAACATAAATTAAAACTAAGTATTTGAGAAATCCTAATTATAACATTTTTTAATACCAATCCAACAAAAATCCAAGAAAAGTTTTCAAATTATCTATTAGAATGAAACAGTTGCGCTTCCCACCCACCCTAGACCAACCGGAGCATAACTGAATGCTGACAATGGAAATTTCATGACCTTCACATTCCAACACCAAAATTTCAGAATTCTGACATAAATATATCGTTTGTAATATTCGTTAGTAGTGTCGCAGGCCGCATGGCACACCCGGAAGTGACGTCGGTGGCGTCGGGGGCTTATTTTTTGAGGGGGATGCCTCCCCACTCGCAGGTGTGGTGGTGTCGGGATGGGCTTTGATGGGGGTTATTTTTTTTTGTCAACCGGAAGTGTCGACCCCCCATACGTGTGTGCTGGCGGCGGGGAAGTGCCGACACCCTCGCAGTTGTGCGGGATGGGCTTTGATGGGGAGGGCTAATTTTTTTTCTACCGGAAGTGTTGGAGACGGAGAGGTCTTTGACCCCCTTAGGTGCGCTTATTTTTAACGGTCGTGTCGGCCTAGCGCTTAACGACCACGCAGGCTGGGGTGGGCTTCCGCCCGTATGCTTTTCCTGGCGTCGGGATGACCGTGGGATTCTGATTTTTTCTTGCAATGGCACTCCCCATTTCCTACCCCCATACATATCAGCATTAGACTTGCACCACGCAGGCGGTATGTTAAAAAAAAGGACGCCACGGGAGGTCACTGATCGTGGGAGAAGAGACCCAGATTCTTGCTGAAAATGACCATTGGCGGAAACCGCCCACGCAGGTAGAAACCAGGAGGGAACGAAATTTGAAAAAAAATGACGGCTACCACCCCCATTTCTTACCCCCATGCGTATCAGCATTTGTCTTGCACCACGCAGGAGGGATGTTAAAAACGCTCGCCACGGGAGGTCACGTGATCGCGGGAGAAGAGACCCATTTCCTGCACACAGATTCTTGCTGAAAATGACCGTTGGCGGAAACCGACCACGCACCCCCACACGTATCAGCATTTGTCTTGCACCATGCAGGTGGGATGTTAAAAAAGGACGCCACGTGATCGTGGGAGAAGAGACCCATTTCCAGATTCTTGCTGAAAATGTTCGTTGACGGTAACCGTCCACGCAGGTAGAAACGAGGTCGGAACGAAATTTAAAAAAAAATGAATGTCATTGGTGGTAGGTGGGAGGTGGGAGGTCCCGCGCATGCGCATTGTTTGGGTTTATAATCCCCCGCACAATCCGGGAAGCGTCATTCCGTCATGGAGCTGTCATTCGAGGAGAAACTTGCGGCATTAAGTCGGATCCAGGGCGAGCTCGACGATATCCTACGACGTATCGAGACGGAATCAACTATGCGGTCCTCGAGCCCGACCCTTGGACAGCCGAGAGATGTCTCTGGCCATCCGAGCACCTCCGTCCAGCCGAGAGATAACTCCAGCCAACCAGGCACCTCCGGACAGCCATGGACCTCCGTCCAGTCAAGTGTCTCCGGCCATCCAAGCACCTCCGCCCAGCCACGTACCTGGCGCCTCAGCCTAAAGAGACGCTGCCAGATGCATGGAGAAGGGACTGCTGCAAAGCAGCAGAGGACCGCGGGAGCCAGCGTCCCCATCGCTGCAACATCTTCTGCACCTGCGCCCGACATCGCGCAGGCAAGTGCGGCTCCCGGCTACGTAGTGACGCGCTCCAGCAGTTTCAGGTCCGCCAAATACAAAGCTATATTCACGTCCCACACGGTCCGAATGACCAACTTCGACCGTGTGGAACCTCTAGAATTTATGGACACTCTTCTGACTGTACATCAAAACATTTTTGAGGAACTACTGCCAGAAGAGCAGTACACTCACGTGCGGGTCTGTGTGCGCTCCAAGTGCCTCCAGAACCCCATCAACCTGCCACTGACCACATGTAACGAGGTCACGGCAGAAAAATTCATGACGAGCATCGAAAGGGTGCTAAATTCCAATGAAGCAGTGGGCACTGACGAAGATTTATTCTTCGACTTTGCCGCCGCTAATTTGGAACGTTCCGGAGGCGCACGTGACAACCCCGAACCATGCCGAGGACCACGCCGCAGACCCCTGGCGGACCTAACTGTGTTTAACGACAGCAAAAGGAGCGTGATCACCATTACCAACGACCATAACCTGTGCCTCGCCCGGAACCTCGTCGTCGGTAGGGCCCTGTGTATGAAGAAGAAAGGTGTGATGACACAGGGCACCTACAAGTACATCTGTAACCGTCGATATCCGCGTCAACGTGACGAGGCACAGGTTCTTCATCGTGAGGCCGGGGTTCCAGAGGGCAAGTGCGGGTTGCCCCAAATCAAAGTTTTCCAACTGTTCCTGTACCCCGAATACCGGATCATCGTGTTCGGGGCCCAGGATGATTTCCAAGTCATCTTCGCCAGGAAGCAGGGGGCACCCAACATCATCTACCTCCTGCACGACGACAGTCACTTCTCCGTCGTCACCAGCCCGGCAGGATACTTTCGAGTCTGGGAATTCTGCGTCCCGTGCCTGAAGCCTGTGCACCACAAGCCACACATCTGCAAAGGTGTCTGCTGTTCGTGCCTGACAGCAGACTGTGGGAAAAGGGGGGCTTCTATTTATTGTGATCTGTGTTGTAACTACTTCAGAGGTCAACAGTGCCTGACCACCCATTTTTTAAATGGCACCTGTGCAAAACGGAACCGGTGCCTCGACTGTGGGGAGACCTACACCTCTGGATAATACGGGGTGGGGAGTGGGTCCTGAAGGACCCACTCCCCATGGGGAAAGCACGTGCTCCGTCTCACGACACTACACGTGCATAGCAACTAGAGGCCTGGAAGTAGAAGATGAAGTTTGTCTCAGGGGAGACCAGTAATGACATGGAGTATGGGTGGTGTTAAAGGGGGTGCTGAGTGCAGCCCAGAAGAAAAGTAGGAAAATAAGTCAAAGAGAGACAGCAGCCACGGACCTCAAAGGAGAGAGTCCCGAAGCCGGCAGACGAGCCAGCCAATGTCCCTCAAGTGTGCCCTGACATGGGCACTCTCAATGGACACCGAGACCAGTTCGCCTGCTACCTCATTGATCGCTTGGGAGTCCCTGAGTTCGTTAGCGAACCCTTCTGTGATCGGACACCTGAGGATATAGTGCCCGACATCTGCGTCTGGAGCCCCACAGCCGCAGTAATTGTGGGAAGAGATATTAAATCGCTCCAGGTATTTTGGGAAACTCCCATGTCCTGTCAGGACCTGCGTCAAATAGTGGTCAGAGGACATCAGGGATAGACTGACCCTTTTCAAGAATGTCTTTGTTTGAAGACCATTCTCAGTCGTGTCCCAGAGCCTCTGCCACTCCTGAATGGTACCTTGGCTAATTATAGACTTGAGGGTAGTTTTTGAAGTCTTTACCGCTATCACAGGTTGAGTGTTATTACCTGCGGAACGTGCCAGTTGGTCGGCTCCCTCATTTCCTTCATGCCCTACGTGTGCCCTAATCCAGGAGAGGGAAACCTTGGGCATTCTCTGATCACCCAGGATGCACTTTCTGATGCCTGTTGTTTGCATCTTCAAGTGCACGCAGAGCTGCTTGGCTGTCCGTGTACAGCCGTATGTCGTTGTCCAGACCGCCGTCATTGAGGGCCCAGTTAAGGGCCTCTCTGATAGCGAGCAGCTCTGCTTGGAAGGCTGAACCATTATTAGAGACCTTCCTTTGAAAATCATACACTTTGGCCCCTTGATTGAAGACAGTGAAGGCTAAGCCCACACCCTCCTCGCTCTTGGAACCATCGGTGTATATTTCAACATCTGTACCTGATGGTAACTCCATGGACCAGGGCACACATAGTCTCCTTGTGGGATGTAGATCCCACTTAGCGGTATTTGTCTCGTAATCCTCAGGGTCATACTGGACTCCGAGGAATGTTGCCTTTTCCTTAGCCTGCAAGACTCTAAATATGGTCGCCTCTTTACCGACCGTCAAAAATAGAGGAGGGATCCCTGCGAGCACCAGGAAGGCATCCGTAGATGTTGTCCTGTAGGCCCTGGTGATTCGCAGTAAAGCTGGTCATTGGGCTGCGAGCAGCTTTCTACACATTATGGAGTGGTCCGTCGGGCGCCCCCAGGCGCCCGCACCATAGGTTAGGATCCTCTCTGTTCCCCTTAGATAAATTTCTTTGAGGACCTCGCTTCTGAGTCCCCATGAGACGCGAGCCATGCGCCCCAGCTTGCACATAACATTGGTGCATTTAGCCTTCAAGTCCTGTAGCCTTCAAGTTTCAAGGTTTTCATTTAGCCTTCAAGTCCTGTTCAAGGTCGTGTAGCGGACCGTTCCAGAGGAATGGTCCGCTACACGACCCTTGTGGGCAGCCTCTTTCCAAGTTTCTTGAGGCTGTCCCACTAGCATGTGAATATGTGACCAGCCTCTCATGGAGGTAATTGGCCACAAGAATGAAGATATTCCTCGGGCAGGAACTCTCCTTCAATTTATTTAAGATTGCAGGCCACCAGACATTGTCGAATGCGCCCGTCACATCCAAGGCAATAAGAGAGGTGTGCAACTTGTGCACTTTATTTACCTTAACAATGGCCACCACCTGTTTGATAGCAGCGGTGGTGGATTGGTCTATCCTGAACCAAAATTGCTTGGGATTCAGGAACCCGTTCTTGTGGCAGTGGTAGTACATCCTGTTTGTCAGGAGTTTATCCAGCACCTTTCCCAGCACCGGCAGCAGACATATCGGTCTGTATGATCTTGCGTCTGCCGGGTCCCTACCTGCCTTGTTTAAGAGGACAAGGTCTGCCTGTTTCCAGGTGGTTGGGAAGGCTCCCAGATTCAATCATTTGTTGAAGAGCTGGGTGAACAGGTCTTTATGTTCATTAAACACCTGAGAAACTATCTCCACTGTCAGACCATCGTTACCCGGGGCTTTGCCCCGGGCCATATCCCTGATTACCTCTCTCACCTCCTCTTCCGTAAACGGAACGTCATCCGGCGTATCCGGCGGAATCCTGCAATTTACCCTTAGGAGTCGATGTTCTGCATCATTGGAACTCCCATCGTAAGTGGGAAACAAATTATCCAAAAGCACCTGGATAGTTTCGCCAAAGGAAGAGGTCTTGGATCCGTCTTCCTTGTGAACATATGCAATATCCAGGGGTTTGTAATCCTTATCCGTAGCTAGCTTATACTGTAAAGTAAAAGGGTTTTGTGCAGAGACTTCGCTGCAGAATTTCTGCCAGGAGGTCAGCTGCGCCTGACGTACGGCGAGCTTATATTTTGCCTGCTCCCTCCTGTACAGTTCCTCTCTGGTACTTCTCTCCCTGTTCCGGTATCTTTGAAATCTCCTTCGAAGAGCTCTTACCCTTTTCCTTGTAATGCTGAGCTCAGGTGTCCACCAGGGTATTGATTTTCCACCCGCTCTGGGTTGCCTCGTGTACCCGAAGGTTGCCTCGCAACCGGCACTTAAACTCCTTGTCACTTCACTTATGATGTTATTTAGTGAGTCACAGTCTCTGATATTACAGACACTCTGGCAGATCTTCGCCAGGTCCGGTGACACACAGCGTAAGAGCTTGTACCAGTCAGGAGCTCTGCCCACCGCAAACCGTCGTGCATACTGTGGGGGAGATGTCGTTCCACCCACCTGGAACACTATATAGTTATGGTCGCTGTTACTGACCTTATCGCTGACGCACCAATTCCGGATCATAGGATTCAACCTAGGTGTTACTAGGGTCAAGTCTATCCAGCTACGACCCCTTGGGCCTTTAAAGGTAGCTGGTGTATCTAAATCGTTTAGTAATAACAGATCAGCAGAGTTGATAAAGTCCAGAGTCATATCTCCTCTGACATCTTGTCGGTTTGAACCCCACAAGGGATGCTTCGCATTGAAGTCCCCTCCTATTATAATGGTCTTAGAATTAACACGAGTTAGGACGTTTTGTAACTCGGTTAAAGAGTCCTCAATGTTGTTATTTGGAGGACAGTATATGGAGATGGCGTGTACTAATAATCGCCCATAGCAAATCTCCACTACTACAATAGTATCAGAGTGATATGCCAAGATGGCATTCACCTTGGGGTTCAGAACGACAACTCCTGCTTTAGGCTTGGTACCTTTTATACAAAATAGCCTACTGGTCAGAGGGAGCCCCCTGATGACATTCTCTGTGCAGTAAGGTTCCTGCACAAGAGCAATGTCGACTCCTTCTTCCTTTATCTCCTGGCTGAGTTGGGCCATTGCGGCCCTTGCCCCGTTTAAATTTATCTGGAGAAATTTCAGACTCGCCCACGGACCACCAGGAAGCCTACTTCCCATAGTCAGTTCGCCTATGCAACAACTTTATTTCTCGACAGTACGACGGGCATTTCATGTCCGTCGCACTGTGGCCAATATCATATTTGGCCCCGTGTTCCTTGTTAGCATTCTTACATACGATACACTTCAGCTTGGGCTTCGTGCACTCCTTGTATGAGTGCTTGCCTGCACACTGTGAACACCGTTGTGTCTTTTGCTCACACTCGCTCTGCTTGTGCCCAAATGCATAGCACTTGTAGCACCGCAGGACTCTAATATAATCCTTAACGTAGCATCTCGACCAGCCTACGTTTATCTTACCTACCTCTAGTAACTTTCTATGGGAAGCACTACTGGCTTCCATTACCCAGTGGACCGTATTGTCCCCTCAGGCTTTTACCGTGAACAATGGTGTTAAGTCCACTTCTTCCTCGTTTAGCCGGTTCTGGCTGCGTATGACCCTCTGGAGGTCCTCGCGAGGGACTTCCTTGTCTACGCTGCACACCATGACTTTGGGCTTAAGCCTCATGGCCGATTTGGCCTCTAGTATATCCTTGAGTGACTCATGGCTTTCTATTGCACTCTTTAGACTAGCCCGGTCACTCTCTGAGCTGCACTCCACAATGACACCGTTAGCCCTCATTGGCTTAACGGTCATAACCCCAAGGTTCAGGTCTGTGGGGTTAATACTTCCTTTGAGGCTATCCCTCACCTCTAACGCTGTCTTTTCTTTATTTTTAGAAAAGATCAGCAGGGTATGCCTCTGCTTTTTCAAAGGGGGAGTGGGCTTTTTAGCTACCACTGAACCGCCCTTTCCCCGTCCCTGACCACCAACAGCCTTCGCATAGGTTGGTGGCCTTTCCTTTCTTTCAGGTGGACGTGCAGCCCGCTCAGAAATTTGTCCGCTCATAGTTGCAATTTCCAATTCCTGGTCACAGACAATGGTGTGTAGCTTACGAGCAACACCCATAACCATGTCCCTCAACTCGCCATCTACTCTATGACGCAACATTGCCACTGCGAGTTCCTCCAGAAGGCCAGCCGCATTTGCCAGCCTTCCCGAGCCCCGAGCCTTATCGCTGGGCTCCATTTGAGTATCCGGGGCTGCCTCCTTGGCTAGGCACCCTTCATCCCCGCCTGTTCCTGGGTCAACTCCTTCCTTTGGAGGCCCATTGACTTCTACCGTACTATTTGTGGTGGGAGGGGGAGTCTCTGGGACTTCCTCCACAGCCACCTCAAGATCAGCAGCCTCCTTGGGCATGCTGTCTTTCTTTCCAGTCCGTCCCTCCCTATCACCTGACACCATCGTTGCCGTTTTAGGTTTCATGGTGTGTTTTAAAATATTCAACCCAGGCCATCTCCACCCACTACCGAGCCCCACAAGGGGAGGCCTCAGAGTTAAATTCATCGCTCGAGGTACCTCAGAGATGCACCCAGGTTATACCCAGATTTAGGATCTCCCCTCAGACCAGAGCATGATCCGGGCCGAGACCCAGAACTAGTCCGGGCCCCGGTCCGGACCCAACCCTTATCGTCAAGAATCACCGCCACCCGGTTGACTCCGCAACCGCCCCCGACCCATCCCGGTCAAGGGGTGGGACGGGGGATGCCTCACGAACCGATTGATCCGAGTGAGCCAGCTCGGACCTCCCGTTTTATTGAAGCGGAGGCCAAGGACAGTGTATTGGGATACCAGCTTGCCTGTCCCTCAACCGCCAGGACCCTCTTTTCCACGTTACGGGTCTCCACCCACGGTAAACAGGTGGGCCACTCATAGGCGTGGCGACCATGATACTATTTCCCCACCTCGCCCATCTGGGCACAATCCAAACCTAAGCACTAGCCACCTTTTCCCTATTAGATAAATTGTTCAATTTGAACAATCTCGGCCAGTTTCCTCCCTTGAGCCCAACTAGGAAGTAGGCCCACACCCCAGGGACATCTTGAGGTGCGTATTCCGGGTAGAGTCCATCCTACCCTCCACCCAGAAATGGAAAAATCAGAGGCATAAAAATGGGGGAGGACGGGAGTCCCCTGTCCAAAGGACCAGGACTCCCATCCTCCCCCGTGTTAATGTAACGACCTCAACCTAATCTCTACGAATGATATGATTTTGAGACCAGTGAACCTAAAAATAAAATAAAAACGGGTTGGAGAGGAGCCTGTGCCTTTCGACACAGACCACCTCTCCCCTTTAACAACAGACCTGTAATATCGGCTCTCCCCATAGCCACAGGCGTCTGTACGCCTTTACCTTTGTAGTGTGTTCACCATCCACACTTTCCTTTTCCTAAACTTTTACTGCAGTCATTCTGAGAACCTTGACTACAGTAATAAAAATTTTCCTCAACTTTTTCGTCCATCACATCAACGTAATTTCACACCTCCATTCCAATCTTTCAACCTATCATATGTGCTGCCCTCTGCACTGTTCCATCACTCTTTCGCTAACTTCACTCCATACCACTTCTCTCCAATCCTCTTGTCCTCTTTTACAGCCCACCTCCAGCTGTGTTCAAGTCATTAACTTTGTTGGCCTTGCCAACCGACCACCACACACCTTGGTGTTCCCCTGTGGGGTCCCACCGTTCCTCTCCTCCATCCACCATGTCTCTGCTCACTTTACCCTTTTCATCTCAGTCCTTCCTTGGGAACTCTTAGTCTGGCCTTTCCATCTCGGCCTGTCTGACATGAGTAACTCTGGTCGGCATAGCCCTCGACTTCATTAAGGCACGCAAGCCCCCCCACCACGACAAGGTGGTTCCCTTCGAGGGGGTGTGGGGAGACCTACGATACCTCCGCCGATCCTTCCCATCAGTGTGTGCAGAAAGAATTAGAGTGTGTGAAAGTGGCTAAAGAATGTGAAGTCACAGGCCGCCGTTTCTATTTCGACATAGAAACGGTGGAAGAAGCAGACGGGGTGCTGACCCCTATTCTGTGCATCGTCACCTACGAAGAAGGTGATGGTGTATGGAAATATGAAGAGTTCCCCCACACCGACGACTTCATGGACTGGTTGCTGTCTGTCGTCAACGGTAAGCCTAAATTTAAAGATATCACTTTGCTCGCACATAACGGTAGAGGATTCGATTTTATTCCGATTCTAAATTACCTCTATCGTAAGTGCCTGAGGCCGGAATTGATTTTTAACGGCAATCCCATCCCCAAAGCCCATTATTTTGAACCACAGTACATGACTCCAGGAGAAGCTTCAGTGTTCCATGAGTGGTACGGAACAGTGCAGGGGACTCACTGGGATTTCAAATCTGAAATGATTGCGTACTGTAAATCTGACGTGCACAATTTAATGCGAGGTTGTGAGAGCTTCCGAACGGAATTTTTAGGGATGACTGGGGTAGACCCTTTTTCTAAAATCACTCTCTCTTCGGCTTGTCTGCAGGTCTACAGACAGAAATTCATGCCCGAAGGAGTGATTGGCGTTTACCCCTCGAACGGTTATTCCTCGGGCGACCGCCAGAGTAGGAAAGGCCTTGCCTGGTTAGCTACATAGAAGAGACCAAGAATCTCAACCTGCAGACAGCGCACTCTGCAGAGGGTGAAGCCAAAGTTGGCCCTTATTTTTTGGATGGTCTGTGTAGGGAGACCAAGCAGGCTCTGGATTTTGCGGGATGTTATTTTCACTCCTGTCCCGAATGCTTCAGTCCCGGCATTACTCACCCTCTCACAGGACAGCCCATGGTTCTAAATTATTTAAGAACCCTGGATAGAGAGCGGTGCATTCGCCAACTTTTACCTGATTACAGGTACAGAGTGTGCTGGGAGCACGATTTCGACCGGCTACTCAAGACAGATCCCACCGCTGCGCGCATTTATCAGCAGACAGAAGAGGTAAGGAGAATTAGCGGGCGCTCCTTCCTCTACGGTGGGAGAACGGAGACATTCTCCTTGTTTTGCGACACGAAGGTCGAAAATTGTGACGTGAAGTATTTCGACGTGAACTCCCTTTACCCCTCAATCTGCAAGAGGGGAGTCTTCCCTGTCAAACACCCCAGGAGGATCACCGAAAATTTTGATTACACCCCTGACGCATATTTCGGCATCATCCACTGCACGGTGCTTCCTCCTACCTATCTTTATATCCCCGTACTCCCCTACCGTTGCCGCAACAAACTGTTGTTCCCTCTGTGCAGCACTTGTGCAGAATTAGCACAGGTAGACCCCTGTACTCACTTCGAAGCACAGAGAGCTCTCACTGCCTCTTATGTGTCGCTGGAATTATACAAAGCAGTCCGTGAAGGCTACAAAATTCTCAAAATTCACGATGTTTGGCACTATTCGGAAACTATTACTTACACCGCCTAGGACCCCGGCTTACTTGGCAAATACATCAACACGTTTTTAGAAGCCAAACAAAAATATTCAGGTTTCCCTTCAAACGTTAACACAGACGAAGAAAAAGCAAAATTCTGTGAAGATTTCTTACAGGCAGAAGGGGTGAGAATTAACCCCCAGGAAGTTGAGTATAACGGTACCAAAAGAAGTTTGGGGAAGGCAGCACTCAACAGCCTGTGGGGCAAGGTATCGGAAGATCTTTCTAGACCAGTGTCCCAGATCATCGACGACCCCATAAAATTATTGGATTTAGCGAACGATCGCTCCAAAATTCTCACCGACCTTCATGCGGTCAATTCGGATCATATCCTAGTGACCTACAGGCCCGCAAAAGAATTCACCCCCACCAACCCGAAAGGAAGTGTCGTCGTAGCCTCTTTTGTCACTTCCCAGGTGAGGCTCATTCTATTAGACGTGCTTTCCAAATTAAAACAGCGAGCCCTCTATGCCGACACGGATTCGTGCATATTTAAAACTTCACCCGGCGACACATTCATTCCAGAGTCCTCCGATTTTATGTGCTATTTTAAAAACGAGATTACCGATCAGTATGGTCCAAACACCACTGTAGATCGATACATCTCCATAGCTCCGAAAAATTACATCCTGGAACTTTCGAACGGGGAAACTATCACCTGTGCGAAAGGATTTAAATTGAGTGTGCATAACAGGGAACGCTACACCTCGGAGCTTCTCCACGATTTAATTCTAGGAGCCCCCCCAACCACTTTTAGCGTCCCCTTCAATGTCCAAATTTACAAACACAAGGCCACCCTCACCAACCGCCCTTTCCATAAAAAACTCTCTTTTAATTTTAACAAGAGAATCTTTAAACCTGGGCAAAGTGCCACATTCCCTTTCGGTTTCAAAAGTCTAAATTCCTGTTAACCATTGCCGACAGCGAGCCACCAGTTCATGTTTTATATTCTTTAGCCACTTTCGGACTTTTCTGTAAATATTTTTTTAAATTGTGTATATATTTTTAAATCATGCAATTATGATTCATACAATTATTTTAAATGTGGTCAGGCAATTATTTTAAATAAGGTTTTTTGTAAATCACGCAATTATTTTAAATCTGGTCAGGCACATATTTTAAATAAGGTACATATTTTTAAACCATACAATTACTTTAAATAAGGCACAGGTTTTTGTAAATCACGCAATTATTTTAAATGTGGACAGGCACATATTTTTAAACCATACAATTATTTTAAATGTGGTCAGGCACAGGTTTTGTTAATCATGCAATTATTTTAAATGTGGTCAGGTAATTATTTTAAATAAGGTACATATTTTTAAACCATACAATTACTTTAAATGAGGTTTTTTGTAAATCAAGCAATTATTTTAAATGTGGACAGGCAATTATTTTAAATTATGCTATGCAATTATTTTAAATGTGGTCAGGCACAGGTTTTGTTAATCATGCAATTATTTTAAATGTGGTCAGGTAATTATTTTAAATAAGGTACATATTTTTAAACCATACAATTGCTTTAAATAAGGCACAGGTTTTTGTAAATCACGCAATTATTTTAAATATGGACAGGCAATTATTTTAAATTATGCTACGCAATTATTTTAAATGTGGTCAGACACATATTTTTAAATCATGCAATTATTTTAAATAAGTCATGCCTTGCAGACATAGGTTTACGGCCAGACTCCCCTCTTGCAGATTGATTCACCTATTGTAAATAATTCTTCGTTTTTTTGTAAATACTATTACGGTACGCATTTTAAATATGTTATACTACTGCTATGATGTGAAATATTGTGCAAACTAAGGCGCTGTTTGTTATTCGTTGTTTGTTCAAGATATTAATCTGAAATAAATGTGTTTAAACCCCTGTGATCTATGAGTTTCTCCTACAAAGAAAAATTCACTTACTTTTGAAGCCTCACGTGGTGGAACCTGTGGGATAATCCGACTGTATAATATCTGAAGACATAAATATTCTTAATAATCCAGCTGAAAAAAACTTAATATATGAAAAAGGGGGGAATATCTGAAGGTGAAAAAACTTAATAACACACAAGTATAAAAATGCTTAATACTTGAATAATATATGAAATATCTGAAAGCATAATATATCAAACGTAAATATATAAAAGTACTTAAGTCGTAATAATACACAAGTATAAAAATGCTTAATACCTGAATAATATATGAAAAGGGGGTAAAACTTAATGCCACACAAGTATAAAACGTAAATATAAAAATGCTTAAGACGTAATAATACACAAGTATAAAAATGCTTAATACCTGAATAATATATGAAATATCTGAAAGCATAATATATCAAACGTAAATATATTAAATTCTTAATACACAAGTATAAATTCTTAAAGTGAAACGCAATGGGGAGTTCTTTTTGCTCTAGATAATTATAAAGCTGTACATGCTAAAATGCATTCACATGACTCATAATCCATTTTATTAAGGTTTAGTAAGCAGCTGCATGAGGGGGTATTTATTTTATTTATAATGAATAAAACTTTTTAAAGAGATATAAAAACTGAACGTTCCTACCTAGTAAAATAATTTGTACGATAGGGCTACCCTTTGTCAAAATTGGGTGGCCTTTAAAAAGGCCTTTTTAAAGAAGGAAGGCGATGGTGGAAGTGGGAAAGAAAAGCAAGACTAGAGGGTTGAAGACAGAAACACCACAGGCGGCGAAGACCTCACGAGATCTCCGGCGCTTAGCACAACCGCCTGTGTAGCGCAGGCGGCGTTACAGCATCGTCCAGCACAGGTAAATTCACTAAGGCTATATCAGCGGCACTCTGTCCCCGGATGCAAGGTTGCGGATGGTGAGGGAATGGCTGAGAGCGAACGCGGTGGCAGGAGCACAAGCATTGCGTGGCCCTGCACAGAGTCGCTAGCGCGTCGGCGCCGAAAGTCAGCGTGCACTGACGCTGGCGAAAAACCCATCGCACCATCACTTCATATTCAGGGATCGGGGATGGCTGTCTCACTCCGGACCTGCCTCCATCGGGGGTACGGGGACGTGGCTATAGGTGGCAGCTACAGTCACACGGGCCCGTCGTTAGAGACCCCTCGGGGAAATGGAGCATCAGATGTCTTGCCTCAACAGTGTACTGCATGGCGAATGAGCTCGAAAACGCTTCCAAGTATATTCAAAAACCGCTGGCGAACCGGTAATGGTTCCCTAACAGATGTCCAGACATCCGGTAAAAGTGTGGGAGCGCGTATATTTCAGACCACGGTTCGAACCCGAACTGGGCCCCCTAGCAGCTGTCCAGACATCCGGACCCAGTGTGGGAACGCATATTCTGTCCATGTTGTAGTTGCTTATTAATAGTTACGTATGATTTTATTGAAAGGTAGGGAGTAGTTGTTTATGATTTTATTGAAAGGCAGGATGTAGTTGCTTATGGAAAAAAACGAGACGTTATCAACGTTCACACATTTTTATTTAACCATACACATTAAAATATTTCCCAGTTGAGCATTTGACGGAAATGTTCTTGGCCGGGGACATCAGATTTTTGTTGTTTTTTGACCGGTTCCATCAGTAAGTCGGTCATGTGAGATCCTAACACTGGGCTCCCCTGATGTAACAATCGGCCTCTGGAATCCCATCGCACTGCTTCCGGTAGAGTCTTTATCCTCTCTTGAACTTTACGTTTGAACCCCTTAGGAGCTATATCAATGATATCCTTTTGCGACAGTCCTGGCGTCAATATTATTTCGTCCGGATTTTCGACTTTTCGAGCGTATTGTAAATATTTCCTCAAAACGGCGAGATAAGCAGAGGCTTTATCGTCAGCATTACCGGGGGTATTCAATATTCGCTGCATATCGGTGTCTAATTACTCTGTCTTCGTCTTCAGATGATGTTTTTCTACCGCTTTCACTGTGAGGCTCATTGTTTGAATAAATTTGTGATGAGTGGCACGACTGAAGCCAGTAGAGGTAATAAAAATCCCGACCCTTTCTGATTCAGGTAGCTTTGTTTAGACTTCAAGCTAATCTTTTTCGACGCGAGTCTTCTGATGACGCACTTATGTTTCGCTAATATTTTAAGTACGGAGCCCGAGATAGGGAGATTGGCTCTCACTAAATTAAAACAGATCTCACACAGAGCGAGGAGTTCGCTGTCACTGGCGTTTTTTAATAATGATGCGCGCTTTTTAGGGGGAGCGCTCAACAGGTAGCGAAGAAAGGGTCCCTGCTGTTTAATCTTCATTCCTCATGTAAATAATTTCTGGATACTCGTTGGGGAGTATCCTGCTCCTGAGTCGCTGATCGTCTGACGTGTTCACCGTGCAGTCTAACAGCAAATAACCGTGGGGTCTCCGTGTCGCTAGTTTAAATGCATCCAATAATATTTTAGACTCCCCCGGGAACATCTGTCTAGCCAGATACCCGATTTGCGACATGTCCCTGGGACACTTGAACAGAAATAAATAATGGGAGTTGAGACTGATATTCCTCGCACATTTACCTTGGAAAAATAAATTCTGCGTGATGAGAATGACGGTCGCATTGAGGTGATTGGAGCCTTTCGTGAATAAATCAGACACTCTCGTATCACGATTCGGCTTGCACGAACATATCATCCAGCACTAATAGGGTATGCTGTTTCGCATTCAATTGTAGGTCGGGGAAACCCTCCACAAATTCCACTTTCTGTTTGAAAGGTTCAAAGGCTGGCTGCCATAACGAGTAGCAGTAAATGATCCTGGTGGGGCTGGGGGTGAATACATTTTCTGCGTGACGAATGAGGTCCAAGACAAACGTTGTTTTCCCACACTGACTTGGGTCGCAAACAAGAATTGAACTTGGGGACTGCATGATCGGTACAGGCGGTTTAATACTCCAGCAGTTGGTTAAATAACGCCATCAGTAGTTCATTAAATCCAAGGTCGCACGAATAACGTTCTTTCAGGAATCTTTTCATGGACATTCCTCGTGATCTCAGAAAGAGAAAATACAGACAGTGAATTCCGCAGGTTGTGGAGGTCGGAGCCTGCAGCGGTAACGTGGGGTACAGTACACGGTTCGCCCCTAGAGCTGTAATATTCTTCTACGGAGGGTTCGAATCCTAAAGGGTCGAAATGTTCTACAGTTCTCTTGTTCACATAAACGGCTATCCAGTGCTCTCCACTCGAGGTGGAAACGTCCGTACTAAAAATGAAGAGACAGGGTTTCTTCTTGATTTTCGGTAACTGGTCTCTGGCATACACCCCCAAGAACAGAGGCTTCGTGAAGGGGTCGTTGAGGAGTACTTGCGTCAGCTGAAACGCGTCCATCAGGCAGAGAAATCGAATAGGATTTTACGTTGGTGGTCAATTTCGAGCAAGTTGTCGAATTCTGTATACAGAATCACGCTCACGGCTTCGATTAGAGGTGTACCGAATTTTATCTCTAAACGGCAGTTTGCAGTCTTGATGGGGTTAAAGTAACCTTCACATTGCTTTCCATCGGAACCCAATTCAAACCCGAACAGGGTGTACCCTTTTGGATAGGCGGAGCATCCGAATTCAACCCCTTTATTATCTTTCCACACGTCTAGTACTCCAACAGCGACTGGTAAGACCGTATATATTGATTATTAAGGAAGTCGGGAGTCAGCGGCTGAGACGGGAATTGTTCTGAATCGGCATGCAAGGCCATGTAATTCAGATTAAAATGTTTGAAGTTGTAAGGGTTTCTAGCAAAATCCCCGTTTGCTGTGGCAGAATCCACCAGTCCTATGATGCATCTTCGGGGCATCTGGGAGCTGAATAAATTATCTCTCGTGCTAGAGGTGATTCCGGGGCTCAGTGTGAATGATCGCACTTCCACGTGCCTTAGGGGATACTTTGCCGGGGTCGTGTGTAGCATCTGTGCATGCGCGAGCAACGTACTACTGCTGAGCTTGACTTTTCTAACGTAGAAAGCTGCTTCCTCAAACCTCACTCTGTAACCAGGGTCTTCTTCAGCGGTCATCAGGTAGAATTCGGGTTTTGACCTCGTCAAGCGTATCCGGAGATCGACGTGGTTCAGTAGATATCTGTCTTGAAGAAATAAATCATTGTGTATCCAGCTAATTAATTCGACACCGCAGGATCCCGACAAATTTCTATGCGTCTTCCAGCCGAGGTTAACATCGGCACATTCATCCATTTTGCTTGCGGCATCCAGATGCCACAGGCCGCACGTTAAATGAATTTTCACCGCGTCATTACCGTAATTCAGTAATGTTTCCAGGTAACTTCTGTAGGGATAAAGAATGTGACTTCCACTCACTAACTGTTCGTTGAAATACACGTCGACTTGACTAAACAGAGAGTGCAGGAAATTATTCGTTAGCGCAACCATCGCTGCGTCAGTGATAGGGTTCCCCGCCGTATCTGTTATTCTTGCTCTGATCCGTAAATTACATCTGGATAAATCGATATATTCGTCGCCGCCCACGACGTTAAATTCAAGAGGGGTATTTCCTTCTAACGATGCAAGAGGCTGGTAGTCCACGTATGTGGCTCTTTCGGTCTGCGAATTAGTCGGAGGTACGGCAAACAGGTCGAGTTCCGACAGGGTGCAGTCGCCGGACATGCTGTGGATACTTTCACTCATTTTACAAAAACGTCCTGTACTCTACAACGTCTCTTTGACAATCTGGCGATTCGGGTTTCCTTCTTGCGTTTTATACCTCTGCCTCGTAAATGTTGTCCTGCTTCTTCCAGCAGACTCGCAGCACCATCCTTCAAGTTCGATTTAAGGGCTTCTCTTGGGTCACTCCCACTCGCGACTTCGGATGCGAATTTCATTCCCGACCTGGCTGCTTGTTTACCGAGTGAGAACGCTAAAGGTTTCAGAATCGGGGATATGAAGCGACCGATACTCCTGAAAAACGATCCGAGACCTCCGCCTCTTTGATATCGATGACCTCTGAACACCCCTGCCCCCGACTGAGCCTTGTAATAACTCAGATAGCTGGCTGTGCTAGGCTCTGTGAATTTGACCCGCATGGCGAAAGTGTAACTTGACTAACACTTTTCCGTACTTAAAAGATAGGGGTTCCCCACTGTCCGTCCGCAGAAATATCCTCACGCTCTCGAACACGTTCCTAGCCAGAGGATAATAATCGGGACTCGTAAAATTTTTTACTATGGCTTCATTATTCGCCGTGGAGGGGTTAATTACACGTAACAGCTCTGCATAAGTGTCACCTAGTAAATGAGGGGCGACCAGGTCGGAGTATACATAAATACCCGATATACCTGCATAAATATCAATGGCATATCTGGACACGTCGTTACTGTATAACTGTTCAAATTTATCAAAGCCAAGCAATTCTCCCAAACCTTAGGAATGAGTCGGGAACATCAGATAATGGCCCTCCTGGGTGGCGATTTTCACGTGGTTATTAGCCTGCTTCTTGAAGGCGAAATTTATTCTATCCTCGGTAGGTATTGCTTACAACATGACAGAAAATATCACTTCTGCATTTTCGTAACGTCCTGTGGGAATATGATGTTCTTGACCTCGTACGATGGGGTGTGGTACCAAATAAAAATAAAATGTGTCCACATCAGGGATGAAAAAGTAACCTTACTCTGTCACCCCCTCTCTCTCCCTCTCCCTCTCTCTCCCTCTGTCACACGCAAAACCTCCATAATGAGGCGTCTCCATGTACACGTCAGCGATGTTGAAGAAAGAGTTGAAGCTCGCGGCTTCGTTTTTAAACACCAGCCCATAATCGCGGGTGCCTATATGGAACACCCACAAATCATCATGTTCCTCCACTTGGATATCGGTCGGTATCTGACTCTGGATGGCTTTCACAATCTCGTCTCTCTTCGTTTTCTGACCGTTGTATTGTGGATTTAGGGCAACCTTAATAGCGTTTTGAGGGATGTGAGGGAACCATCTGAATTGGGAGGTGAAGGTATTATTCGACTCGTCGATATTATACCAGCTCGTTGGAATGTGGATCTTGGATAGAGCGACTTCCCACTCCCCCTTTAGTGTCACAGGCTGTGCCAGCTGCGTCGTGTAATCCGTCTGCGTGTTATGAGGATAAATATCACTGCTGGCTGTAGAAGGGAGGGTTAGGTAGAAAGCCATTTTTTAGGTATCCAGCTAGGGGTGGGGTAATCTTGCCACTTCACTAAGACGCCTTTTTTCCGGTCGCTATCCAAGATTTTTTCCACGGCGTAGAGTTCCGGAAGTTTTATTTTCTGTAGTTCCTGGCTATAGAAAGTTCCACGTATCTTGTTACCGTCACTCTCTGTCACTTCGTAAATAGGGGGTGTTCTAGGTACGATTCTACTCAGACGGAATATCTCTCGAGTCCACTGCTGTGATGCTCCTTTCTTGAACGGAAGTTTCAGACTGCTGAGTCTCACGGGATCTCCCTCTTTAAAACGAACAGGTTCTGACTGCTTTGGAGCTCCGTATAATCTCTCCCAGACGATGTTCTCGTTAAAGAGATCCACGTCTTTGGGTGCAAAGCCGTGAGCTTGGTGCTTGGAAGCATTATACCCCTTCACTAGGGAGTCCAGAACGTGCAAGAATCTAAAATTTTTGTTTCGTGAAATAACGCCACAATTTTTCTCTCAGGGTTCGATTCAGTCTTTCTACCAGAGCAGCTTTCTTGTCGCTATAAGACACGCAGAAGTGAATGTTTTTTTCTTTTAGGAATTTTTGGAATACACGATTCGTGAATTCTGTCCCCTGATCGGTGTTCAGAGTCAAGGGTTCACGTCCCTGAGCCAGAATTTTTTTCGAATGCTTCTTTCACAGCCGTTCCCGTTTTCTTTTTCACCGGAACCGCCCATGCATAGCGAGATAAAATATCGATGACCACTAATATGTATCCGTAGCCATCATTAAACCGTGCGATGTTTTTCACGAACATTAAATCCGCCTGCCATTGTTGATCCAACCGTGTCACGTATGTTTTGTTCCTCCGGTATTTGCTCTTGGCCGGTCTGTGGAGGGTGTACGTCTCCTGACCCGATAACCATTCTTTGACTGTCTTTGGATCCTGTCCAGTACTCTGGTATAATCGATTCACCCCTCCAAAGCTGCCAGGGTTCTCGGGATCGTAATAAGCTTTTTCCAATGCGGCGCTCATCGACCAGCAGTAGCTTTCCCTCTTTAATCCAGACTTCGATAGGCAGGGAGTCTATAGATGTATGGTCTGGAGCTCTCTTCTGGTAGGAGTCTATAGATGTACGGTCTGCAGCCTCTTCACACAACTCTCTCGATGTGTAAATGACGATGGTCGTAGTACAGCGCTTTTGTTCCCCCCTCCACCAGGCAGAATCGGTAACTCGGAGCCCACAGCATTTTTTCCACTGCGATAATACCTTAAAAATAATCTGATGTCCACTCAGGCAAATGTAACGACCCAAATGATGTGATTCCCCCCACTCTGTCGTTAAGTAGTGCCCACAGCGACCTCTAACGTCACAGATAAAACACAAGACACTGATTGTTAGGTAATATCGGACTTTTATTTACAGTACCAATTGTCGGAAGCATACAGTATAACAGTTCGTCTTTCGCACTCTTTAACACATCACTATAGGACAGAGAGGAAAGGAAAGCGTCGTCTGCATAACAGAGTAGGCCTCGGGCCCAAGTCGTGTCAACAAAGGCATTAGCGATAGCGTCAATGTTCAATGAGTGCACTGCATCACTCAAATAAGTGTTCAGGCAAAGTTCTTTATCCTCGGGTTCTATAATCCTAGAACGGGTAACAAGGATTGAATGAGTTCGTGCATCACAATGTCCGTCAATAACTGCATCAAATGGCCTTTCCCCTCTGCTGGGGAGTCAGAAGGAACTCTAGTAGAAGGTCTCTCTGCTCGGCGATGGAGTGACGTGGGTGAAAATTAACATCTGACCTGCGATGGTGGTCCAGACTGTTCTTCACGTCGTCGCGACGGTTACGCATTTCATCCCACTGGACCACGGAAAGGTTCACACCGCAAGATGCCACACCAGGTTGCGATTTGATGATGTCGAGACGTCGACTCCCGTCACTATGGCAGTATCCGCACAATTGCAGATTGGTCATCACGAACCAAGTCTCTCTTTCGGTAGTATTAGCGATATCGATTCTGTCCGACACCACTAATAATTCCTGCCACTCCGGAAGGGATAGAGTGACCCCTTCCTTCGTCAGGTAAAGTAGGCCTCCTTCACAGTAGCGACAGTAACGGCGCACGTGGACCAGGAGCCGCTCACGGTACAGTCTAGGTACGACGAAAATCTCATCTCCGAGAGGGTAGGTGTGTGCACTCACAGGCTGCATGGCGAAAACTGCCCTACAGAGTTTTCAGCCGTTTAAGTCTCTGCTGTGAGGGGGTGTTGACACGTTTTTCCCCTCTAGGTGGCGAAGGTCGCGCCTCTAGTGGCGAATCCATGTACTTGGGATTTATAGGCTTCCAGGTCATCTTACGCCTAGGTTTGGGCTTGAGAGACGGGGGACACACCGGAACTGGGCTTGGTGTCGGTGTCACAGGAACGCCCTGCAGTTTAAACGAGGCTCTTCATTAACAGGTGCTACATCCTCGGAAAAATAGTCGAACAAGTACCACAGAAGAAAAGCCTCTAATTGACCATGGGGCTGCCCGATTAACGAGTGGTCCATTTCGTATTCTCGATATACGCGTTCATCCATGTGCTGAATGCGGCTTGGGCGCAGTGCACGTCACATCCCTCGTGGTAACCACACTCCGTTCCAGGAATTTTAGGAAGGTCTTTGAAGTGGGGGCAGCCGATTTTCTCTAGATCGAACGAGGGTATACCGAGTCTGGCAAATAACTGCTTCTCGTGGGGGCCGCCCTTGTAAGCGACGACAGAAGAAAAGGGTCTACGGCACTTTTCGTGGATGTGGCGCACTATATCGTCCAGACAGTCGTACTCCCACACCACTTCACCGGTACGGGGATAAAAGGGAAGCCCAGTGATGTGCTTGGACACGTGACAGATGCACTTCCAGTCCTTCTGAGTAATGTATGTCACGAAGGAAAGGTCGAATCTGTAGACACCGGTGAGTCCCCTGCAGTTCGAATAACCCAGTTCACGGGTCAGGAATTCGCCTTTCACGGTGAAGCACACAACAGATTTCACACGGATCTGTAGAACAGTTAATGTCTAGCATACCTGGGTTCACTGTTTCTACCAGGGCATCACTCTCGATCCCATCAAGCACGGGATATCCATATTTATGGGCTTTCAGCAGGCACTAATTTATCGTGATCACACCAAAACAACGTCATGACTGTGGCTCCCGAACCCCTGCAGCACCTTTTCGTTCGAAACCTCCACCAATGAGGGTCGCATCCAACCAAAATACAGAAAAATGAGGTCACCCTATTAAAAATTTTGGGCAGAAGGGGTGAATGTTGAATCAGAAGGGTAACAAAATCAGAAGCCCTCCCAGTGATACCGACCGTTAAAAATAAGCGCACCTAAGGGGGGCCTTTTTAGGGAGCCAAGAACACACCTGCGAGGGGGGTCGGCACTTCCGGTCGTTAAAAAAAAATAAGCCCCCGACACCAGCGTGGGATGCCAAAAATTAAGTCATCCCCAGGGGACCGATTAAAACCTCCCCAACACACCTGCGAGGGGGACGGCACTTCCAGTCGACAAAAAAAAAATTAGCCCTCCCCATCAAAGCCCATCCCGCACACCTGCGAGGGGGGAAGGCACTTCCGGTCGACAAAAAAAAATAACTCCCATCAAATCCCATCCCGACGCCACACCTGCGAGGGGGGGGGCATCCCCCTCAAAAAATAAGCCCCCGACGTCACTTCCGGGTGTGCCATGCGGCCTTGCGACACTACTTTCGTTTAAAGTTTTTCACCTTCAGAGGAAGCAATTATACCTTTGTGTGATTCGGAAAAGGCATCGAAATATTTCATCGATACCTATTCAACCCAAAAAAGATTCTTAATTTTTATCTGAAAACAAACAATTTTTCTAAAACAAAAAAAGTTGCATATTCCCACACCCCTGGGTCAAAGGGGTCAACTCATTATTGCCAAGGAAACTTCGTGACTTCGCATTCCACCACCAAAATTTCAAATTTCTAGCATAACTAAATCCTTTGCAATATTCGTTTGAAATTTTGGAATTTTCAAATTTTGGGAGCTTTGGAAAGTGCAAATCGTTATATTTCATTAAATCCTATCCAACACAAAAAAAATTAATTTACTTCTATAAGCAAAAAACGTTTGATGTCTACAGACAGACAGAGAGACCACAAAGCACATTATCTTCGTTTTTTCTTTTTGTTTCGTAAACAAGGTAAACAAGAATATATATATATGCATCAAGGAATGTTTTTTCATTCCGATTCAATACGATTCAATAGGAGGCATCTCTCCAAAAAAAATTCCTACATCCCGAACCTGCTGCACTAATCAGTGTCCATTAGAAGTTTTAGTCACGAACCGCCAGTGCCTTTTCCTGAACGTTGTGGAGTGTTGCGATTTGATGATTGAGCAATGAAAAAGCCTCGTATCGTTAAAACAACTCCAAAGCTATTTTTCTCCTCTTATTTTCTAGACAATCAAGGTAGAAAGTATTTCCAAAGTCTAGCATAATTTTTGTAGCATGAGTGATATAGTGCTTTTCACTTGGAGATTCGGATTTTAATTTATCATCATGCTGTATTTGCATGATCACAAACAAATACAATTTTTACATTCAATTAAAGTCAAAGCTGAACTTTTTTGTACATTCATGGACATAGAAATTGCAATACCTATAAAGGTGAATGCAGTGACACCAAATCATTACCACACGTAGCACCGGAGATCCTAGGCAAATGATTCCAGTGATTCATGGAGTCACACAGAACCGGAAATAGAAAGGCGCTATCGATACCGAGACACTAGGTAAGTTAGTGAAGTGAATGCACACGCGTTTCAGTTACGTCAAGGCAACAAACGCGAGCCCGTTATCAACAGTGGCCAGTGATGACTCGTCATTAGGGGCCAGAGGGGCCGGCCCCACCAACATTTTTGTAATATATATATATATACTAAAACATTAAACTCCAAATTGGAATAAATAATAAAAATAATATTTTACATGGACATTTGCTCTTTAAAATGTCTTGCCCGTTTTATTTCATTTTAATAAGCATTTAGTGAAGCAATACACTCTACACTGTCTTGTACACCTTAATTATCAGCTGAAATTTTTCAAGAAAGTTTTAAGTTTCACCCCCACCCCAGAGGCTAAATTCTTGACCTTAGAGAGAGCCCACCTTGAAACTAAATCCTGGGTAAGTGATATAAGCCAGAATATACATAGCGTGATCATTTAATTCGTGGACAGAAGCAAAAAGTTACATTAAATATCATCCTCTAAATCTTCCTGGCATTTGTCTTTCTCAAAATACACTCCCTTGAACTTCACACATTTTTGTCATTGTTGTACCATGCATCGTCTTTGAAGTCATTTTTCGAAAGCGTACGAAGTGTTGTCGTTGTGGCTCTGCAAACTTCGTCCTTGGATGTGAAATGCTTTCCTTTCAAAGCTTTCTTCAGTCGTGTAAAGAGGAAAAAATCGCAGGGTGCCAAGTCAGGGGTATATGGAGGATGTGGCAGAACCTCAACACCTATGACAGTGATCACTGGCTGCACAATATTAGCCGTATGGGGCCTGGCGTTGTGATGGTGAAACCAAGTCACATCAAAAAGTTCTGCAGGTTTTTCACGAATGGCATGACGAAGTTAGGTTCTGAGAACCTTCGAGTAGGCTTCATGGTTGTTCCACGAGGCACAAAGTGACTAACGACAACACCTTTGATGTAAAAATACACAAGAGCCATTTGTTTCTCAGCTGAACGAGAAACCAGAATTTTCTTGGGTCTCGATGAATCAGGATGCTTCCATTGACTTGACTGTTGTTTTGTTTTGGGATCACAGTGAAAGATTCAGTTTCATCGCAATTCACAATTCGACTCATGAAGGTTGGACCCTGCCTTTCAAAACGATTAAGCATCTCCTTGCACAGCTGTACCCTTTTTTGTTTTTGTTCTGGAGTCAAACTATGTGAAATCCACTGAGCACAGATTCGTGGTATTTTCAGATGGGTTTTCACAATCGCGTGAGCGCTTCCGTATGAAACTGACATTTTCACAGCCACTTCACGAAGTGTTATTCGTCTATCTTCATTCAGAATTGCCAGGGCTCCTTCGATTTGCTCAGGAGTTATTGAGGAAGGAGGCTGACTGGGTCTTGGGTCATCGGCAACAGATTCGTGTCCTCCTTTGAATCGCTTATGCCACTTAAAAATTGCTGACGTACGAAGACAGTTATTACCATAGGCTTCACTCATCGCTTCAACAGTCGCAGCAGCACTTAGGCCTCCCCTAACACAATAACGAATGGCATACCGCTGTTTCCGACATTCTGAACGAAAGTCTATGACACACAACTCGAATCACAGTCTTAACACAACAGCAATCGACGCCAAATGACTTTGGCTTGATTACTGATCCTGGACTTGCTGCACTGGTGGGCCTCTTTTGAAGGAAAAATCTGTCACTGTGTTTTCTTTTGCCACTGGGTTGCCAGCCCTAAGTGAACAAAGGTACAGGATACCTTATATCAGCTGGTGGATAATCCTCATCAGATGCATTTCAACAGCTAGTTGGGCATTGCAATTCTACTCTGCAGTAATGTCTCAGGCAGGTCAATTTATATCTGAATTCTGATTCTTGAAAAGGTGGTGGTGAACTTCCTACCAGTAGGCATGATTTGAGCCTTTAGCAGTTGGGGGATTTGGGTTTTTGTCCAATGCCTGCATTAGAGGTCTGTTTGATATCCTTGGTCCTACCTCTCTCAATAAACATAGTCCTTTTAAAAATTCTACTAATCATTTTCTCTCTGCAGCTATGTGGAATGTGAAGACTTAGCATAGAGAGTATTCTCTTGACGTTTTCACACAGGAATTCCATCGTTATAATCTTGATATTCTGGGCTTGCAACAGACCAGATGGATAGGTGAAGGTCATATATTTAACAATAGTTTTAAATTTCTCTTTTCAGGACGAGATGACGGAAAATATACTCAAGGCATACGTTTGCTTTTCACCAGACACTCCAGTGATGCTCACCTAAGATATGACTTCATAATGAAAGATTTCTCATAGCGAAATTTAAAACTGAGATTAAAGACTTAATGTTTTCTGTTGCTATGCCCCTACAGCGGACTCTGATGAGAATGAGAAAGAAAATGTCTAAATATTTTGAATTCTGTCAAGAAAAATATTTCTCTTGCGCTAGTTGTTTCAACGCTAAAGTAATCCTGACTCTGTACAGAAATAATATTATTCAACACTCTACTGGTCCTAATGAACAGCACTACAAAGAGAAAAACGTGTAAGAGATTAGTTAACAAGTGATAAGAATCTTTGGTTTGATAGCTTGGATTGCAAAGCAGAGGAAGCAGCTAGATAGCTCAACAGCAGGGGATTCTATCAGATAGTTAATATTTTGTTGGGAAGAAGCAGGCTGGCATATGCGGATTGAAGGATAAACAAGGTGAGGTTATAGAAGGGAGGATTCTGTCATGGCTAGGTGGGCTGTACATTTCAAAGATGATCTAAACAATGAACACTGCTAACAAAAATTAGGAGATATTTCAAAATGAATATAAAGCGATAAAAAAGAAGCATTTGATTTTTTTTTATTAAACAAGAACATCAGAAAAGCAAACGACAAGTCAAAGAAAGTTGTTCGATTATGCAAATGAGATGCAAAACCAACTTTTATTTCATTGGTTAAAATGCACTATACAAAAGGCTGAAACTACTGGAGTATCTGCACGTTCCCTGATCTTGAAAGTGCGCATCCTGCAATTTCCCAGCCCTTGCAATGCCCCTGCAACACTATTTGCCCGAATGCGACGCCTGGAGAGCCATAGGATGTCTTGAAGCTGTTCAAACACAGACGACAGTGGCAACAGCACTTGGAACATCCCAAAGCGTGATTAGCAGACTGTAGAATCGCTTTAAAGAGACTGGCATAGTACGAAGAAGACGAGGTCGCTCATCTGCCACAACAGCAAGAGATGACCGCTACTTGACCTTATTCTTATTGGCAAGAAGGAACAGGTGCAGCAATGCAACAGAGCTGCGGGGACAGTTTCTTGCTGCCACTAGATGACGGATATGCACCCAGACCATACGAAATCGGCTTCACCGTGTTGGACTGCATGCCAGGCGACCAATGGTATGCTTTCCGTTATCTGCTGAACACCATAAAAAACGTAGAAGGTGGGCTGATGAGCATCGTCATTGGACCCGTGATGAGGGGTCAACTGTCCTTTTCTCTGGTGAGTCACGGTTCAGTCTGCAGCCTGACAATCATCGTGTCCTGAACTGGCGTGAATGAGGAACACGGGAGAATATACGTTTCATGCGTGAGACTCCTTCGGTGGTGGTGGAATCATGGTGTGAAATCATGGTGTCCCATCAGCATTGGTGGTCGTACCGACCTCCACGTCATCAGAAACGGATCGCTGACTGCTGTCAGATATCGAGACGAGGTCCTGCACCCTATAGTGGTACACTATGCTGGAACAGTTGGAACAACTTTCTTTTCATGGACGATAATGCAAGACCCCACCGTGTGCATCTCGTCAACAACATGCTTCAAGAGGCAGGAATCGAACGCATGGACTGGTCTTCACATTCTCCAGACCTGTATCCCATTGAACATGCTTGGAATGCATTGGGAAGACGTCTGGCAAACAGTTTAGTGCCTCCCACAACACTTCTTGAGCTGGAAGTTACCCTGGAGCAAGAGTGACAGAGGATCCCACAAGAACTGCTGGACATTCTGATCCTGTCCATGCCCCATCGCTGTCGGTGTGTTTTGGCAGTCTTGGGTGACCATACACCCTACTGAAGAGTCAATGTGTGGCACTCTCGTCCAGTTTGACATGCTTCTGTTCACCCCCACCAATATGTCACTTGCTACTCAATCACGACAATTGAGTTTGCTCTCATTTGCATAATCGAACAACTTTCTCTGACTTGTCGTTTGCTTTTCTGATGTTCTTGTTTAATATAAAAAATTCAAATGCTTCTTTTTTTTAACGCTTCATATTCATTTTTAAATATTCCCTAATTTTTGTGACATTGTGATTTGTTCTACACTCACTATTAGTAATAATGATAGATGCATTAGTGGCTTTAATGTTGGCTATATATCACATTCCGAAACTACCTTGGCTAGCTCTAAATTAAGGTTTGGTGTAATTTGTTCGGCGGAAAATTATGCGACGGAAATTTGTTCGACGGAATTTTATTGAAAGTTTCAGAATTGGGAAATACTGAGAGGCAGCTAGGGGGCATACTCCTCGATAAGGTCTCTTCTGTTTCTGTGCTTCTGGTTTGACACTGTTTATGGGGAATCATTGGAAGGGGAGAGACAGAAGAGAAGGCTCAATTTTAGATTTGGCAGAATAAAGCATTACTTCAGTCGCAAAGAATCACAGGATGTATCCTGTAGACATGGAATTCATGAAATAATAAGCTGAAAAGTACTGGTTTACAAATATTAAACTCCATCTCTAAGTGACAATGTAATTATCCATTTCCCGACAGATGGCGATACTGTGTGAAACAAATAAAAATGTAGGAAAGTTTATAAGTCACACCAGCTGAAGAAAACGTTAGCCGATGGTGATGTAGTTGTTAGCATAACCAGTAATTCCAGGAGACATGGTTTCAAACCCCACTCATGGGAGAAAATTACTTGTTTTACAGACGATCTAGACACCTTTCGCTTCCAATTTGTTTTGACTTGGATTCTTTTACCTCTGAGCGGTATTTTTTTGCACACAATAGACTAAATGGCCATCACAAGGACCCCAAAGGCTCAGAGAAGGTTGGGGGACTGAGCCTACTGGTACAACTGTTGGGAGACAGACACGGAGACATGGCTTAACGTCCCGTCCAATGGATGGCAGCCTTTCCAAGCCTATCAGTGTCCCCTACTGACTGGGTCTCGAACCTGGGAACTGCAGATTACGATCCTGCCGCGCTACCGACTGAACCATCTCCACCCCTTTCTATTTGTTTTCGTTATTCTTTTAGGCTATATTCAGAGCTGTGTAGAAGAGGAATAATGCTTTAAATTTAGAACTGTAGTATTTACCACAACTATACTCTTTTTTGTAAACATAATCTGTGCCCATTATAGGTTGATATAACATTCTATCTCGGACAGAATTTAAAGCATTGATAAGTTAAGGATTGATAATTAGTGTAGCGATAGTTAGAAAATAGCGGGAAAGGTTTATATTAGTGGAGGGGGAAGAGCTTATTTGTTCTGCATTTTTCATGTTTCTTCGTGTTGCCTCATATTTTGTTTCATGTATATTACTTTGCTTCATGTTGCTTAAAATATCATATGTTTTGTGATTGGACTTTGTGTTAAGCTCGTCTTCGTGATGTTTTCTGTTTATTTTATTGTGCATCGTAATTTTTGTGTCACTTTTTCTTTTTGTCTTTGCTTTTGCAGCTTGATTTCCTACTTTTGTTAGTATAATTTTCTTTTCTTCTTTTTCTTTTGATTTCTTATTTTCTAGAGCTTTATTGTTATATAAATATTTATTTCCAACAATTTTCAAATAAATTATTTTATTTGATTTTAGCTGGGTTTTTTTTGTGCTACTTTTTTGTGTTGGGTAAGTTCTCTCTGTTGATTGTTTTGTCTCAGATAGCTTGGGCTGCTGTCCGTGTTTTGAAGGGTCTTTTGAGGGTTGCTCTAGAGTCTGATATCCTTTGTATCTTGTGGATAATACAGATTTGTCCGTAGTGGATAGCTGCTGTCTTTGGAGTGGTGTTGGTGGGCTTTGTTTGTTGGGATGGTGCATATGGCATCTTTAGGCTGAATGGAATATAAGACTTTGATGGAGTATAAGACTCCATCAAATTTCTATATATTACAAATTCACTTTTGGACATCTTTCATTTGATATTTTTTCTACCATAACTCTACGCAGAGTGATTATTGTTGCTAATTTCGAACAATTGCACTGACTTCAATGATTACTCAGAGTATGTCTTTTTTAATGGCCTAGATCTAGAGAATATATGAATAAATATTTCGGGACAGGGCCAAATGGTCAGATCGAAACAGAACGAGCTTAAGAACAGTTCCAGTATAGATTTTTTACCCCTCTATTTCAGTGTTCTATACAAAATATACATATATCATTAACATTTTTGATTACATTTCCAGTTATTAATATGACCACGGTTACTAAATTCAAAGAGAAACTATAACCGGGGGGCAGGGTTGTAGCGAAGGACTATGATTCGGGGGGGGGGGGGAGGTATCGAAAATTTCCAACTCGAAAATCAAATTTTGCCAACTGAGAAAATAATGTATCTGTCTGGTTCATATCTAGGTTTTCACTCCGTGGGGAGGGGGATGGGGTACTTACAGTACTTACATCTTGTCTGAATTGTAGCAAGTCAGTGTGAATTTTCCCAGCTCCCCTTGATTGGACCAACTCTAATTAATTTCAAAAAAAACAATCCCAATCTTTACATGTTTCCTAAATTTGGCCAATTTTTGAAACTCTCAAGATTTTGCCAAGTTTTCTCGATTTTGTCAACTCTCCTTAATTTCACAAAAACAATCCCAATTTTCACAACTCGCCCGTATTTTACCAAGTGGATTCGAATTTTGCCATCTCACCACAATTTTAGAGAAAAAAATCCCATTTTTACATCTGACCTGATTTTTGCAAAGTCACTCTGAATTTTGCCAACTCTCCTAGATATTGCAAAGTTTCCTCGATTTTACCAACACGCCATAATTTTACAGAAAAAAGATTGCACTTTTTACATCTCACCTGAATTCTGCCAACTCCCCACAATTTTCCCAAGTCACTCTGAATTTTGCTAATTGCCCCTAGATTTTGCAAACTCGCCATAATTTTACAGAAACAAAATCCCAATTTTTACATCTCACCTGAATTTTGCCAACTTCCCAAGATTTTGATAAGTCACTCCGAATTTTGCCAACTCCCCAAAATTTTACCAAATCACTCTGAATTTTGCCAACTCTCCATGATTTTGCCAACTTCCTACGTTTTGCCAACTCTCCTAGATTTTCCAACTCTCCTAATCGCCATAATTTTACAGAAAACATCCCGATTTTTACATCTCACCTGAATTTTACCAACTCCCCAAGATTTTGCCAAGTCACTCCGAAATTTGCTAACTCACCTGTATTTTACTACATGTCTTCGAATTTTGCCAACTGCTCTAGATTTTGCCATCTCTCTATTTTCCAAACTGCCCTAGATTTGCCAAGTTGCCTCGATTTTGACAACTCCCTTAATTTTACACAAAAAAGATTACAAATTTTCACAACTCACCTAGATTTTATAAAGTCGCTTCGAATTTTGCCAACTCCGAGTTACTTTGGGGGGGGGGGTCTCCCCCATCCTCCCCATAGCTACGCCCCTGCCAGGAGAGTCTCCCCTCTTTCCCCATACATTCCCACTATTCCAAAATATTTGTTATATTATACCGAGACTTAGCCTACATGACTGTGAGCTAGGTGGCTATCCGAATTTTCATTCTATCCAATTTTTCTGTGACTAGCCATGGCTATCCGAATTTTCACACGAAATCAAATGCACACCATTTAACAAAATGAGAAAAAATTAATGACAGAATAAAAGGAAAGTAAAAACTACCACACAGCCACTCAGCTCTCCAATTAAAAACCACACTAAAATCTTTCGCACTGAAGATATACAATCATCCCGACACTTTTCATAAAATAATTTTGATTCCGTTCCGAATAAATTTCTGTGTCGAACAAATTTTTGTCGAAAAAAATTCCATCGAAGACATTTCTGTTTCCAACAAAATTCCATCGAAGACATTTCTGTTTCGAACAAAATTCCGTTGGAGAAATTTCCGTTTCGAACAAATTTCCGACGAACAAGTTTCCGAATACCCTAAATTAAAACTGCATAAATCTCCAGGGGTATATGAAATATTACTGAAAAGCTTAGAGCTGGGAACATTTCTGTTGTCACGTGGCTGATTGAAATTTTGAATATTTTTTAGGTTAAAGGTGTTGTCCTAAGGATTACGAGAGCTGTTGTGTGGGAAGAAACAGACAGGTACATAGAGATTGAAGGATAAAAATGGTAAGGTAGTTGAAGGTGAGTGTTCTGTTGTGGCTAGCGATGTTGCGGGCCGAGCATTTCAAAGATGTTCTAAACAATGTAGTTAGTTCTATTCCACTTGTTTGTAAATAGGATAAATGAATTAATGGCTATCTCTAAATGAAAACTGAATAAATCCCCAGGGGTGATTGAAATTACCACTGAAATGCTTAGAGCTGCAAACGTGTGCATTGTCACATGAATGATTGAAATTTTGCAACATTTTGAGGATAAAGATGTTGTTACTAAGGTTTATACTATACCTATAAGTATACCCATATTTAAAAAATATGACAGTAGGTTTTGTGGTAATTATAAAGATTTAGTCTACTTTCTCTTCCAGGTAAAGTTATTTCCATGATTATGCTTAATGGAATTAAAAATTGATTCATGGACAACTGCGTGATGAACAGTATTGATTCAGAAATGGTAGGTGATGTATAACTCAAATATTTTCACTTAGGTAGATTGTTCAGAAATGTTTAGAGTTTCAGAAACCTGTGATTAGTGGTTTTATAGATTTCAGAAAGGCTTTTGACTCTGTTGATCGACATAATTTGTGGTTGATTGTTAGATTATACGAAATACCCGGCAAGTCAGTTAGCATAATGAAATCTCTCTATAATATTGGATTGAATTGTTTTACCTCCGAGCGGCATTTTTTTGCACACCATATGCTAAATGGCCAGGTCACGTGGACCCTGAAGGCTCAAAGAAGGTTGGGGGGAGGGGCCCCACTGGAACAGCTGTTGGGAGACAGATGGTAGCCTCCCATCAAGGCCATCCAGCGTGTTCTTTAACGTGCACAGAGTAGGCTCTCCCGAACGTGGGCCACGGATTAACATCCCATCCAACAGACAGCGGCCTTTCCAAGCCCATCGATGTCTTCTACTGACTGTGGGCAGGGCGAGGAATTTTGCGGAGATAAATCTCAACGCTGACCCAGCTGGGTCTCGAACCTGGGAACTACAGATTATGAGCCTGGCACGCTAACGACTGAGCCACCGCCGCCCCTCTCTTTATAAAATACTGAGTTGTATGTGAGAGTTGATAAGGCTTGTAATGATTGTTTCAACAAGAGTGCATTTTGCCTCCTTTACTGTTCAGTTTGGTTATCATTGATTATGTTATGCAGAATTCTTTGCAAGGTGAAATTTTGGTCTCAAATGGTTTAAAAAAATAATAATAAATACCCCCTCAAGCAGCTGTTTGCCACAGAGGTCTGACAGGAGCCTGTCAATTTATATGCCACAGTAGGAGATCTGAGAGGATGGCAGGACCTCAGCAGAAAAACGACACACACATCCATGCCTAATTCCGGGGCTCGAACCCAGGTCCCTTAGATCAGTAGCCAAGCGTGCTAACCACTCGGCAGAGATTTCAAAATTTCGTATTTACATAATGCGGATGATTTATCCCATTTGGCAAATGATGTTGATGAGACTAATTTTTTCATTAGGGCTGTTGATCAGAACTGGTAATAGAGTAGGTTTGGTGATAAACAGAGATAAAATTAATGTAAGGATAATTGATCAGGTTGGTTGTGTTTCGATCGTTTTGAATAGTTTCACCCTTGAGCAACTGCTTCAGTTTAATTACCTCAGGAGTTATATAACAGATAGTAGTGATGTATGGCATGAAATAAACAGAAGGATAGGGATTTCTGCTGGAACTTTTAAGAATCTATGGGGAGTATGAAAAAATAATTGTATACACCTAAAATTAGGCTCTATAATAATTTAGTTCTTTCTAGAGTAGTTATGGTAGCGAAACATGGACCCTTTGTAAGCAGGATAACAAGAAACTTGATGTCTGTCATTCTTGATGCTTGTGCAGTATCTTGGGCATTAGGTGGATTGACTTTTTAAGTAATGAAGAGATTAGGTAAAGGGGTAGGCAACCTCCTTTGAACAGCATATTGTGCAAAGAAAGACTGTGTTTGTTTGGGCATGCTGCCATTATGTATAGCTGCAGATTGGTGAATAGGGTTATGAACAGTGAACCTAAAAGTCTAAGGAAAAAGGGGGAGACCTAGGATATGACAGGTCAACAATGTCAAACAAGACCTTGCTAGAATTGGCCTACCTGGCCAAATGCAGCAGCTGTAGCTCAGGAGAGACATGTCAGCAGAACAAAATTACACAGTCTGTTAGGACAGATTGGGAGTTTTCCCCCAACATCTAGGTTTTTTTTAGCATCTGGGTGAAATGCATGGGGACATATCTTTTGGGAGGAAGTTTAAGGGGATATAAATATTTTGGGTATCATTTGTGGATTTATTTGCACAGTTCTTTTAACAAATTTAAATAAGAGTAATAATGTGTAGGGGGGAAAATGAAAACTCGCTAATAACAATCTTCATATCTAAAATTGTACCTTAATCGCAATTGCCATTTTGATCATTATTTGGCTGTTGAACGTATAAAGAGATCAAGTGCAGAAAAGAGATATTAGTTACTTCTATTTGAGGAACATCTTATTACGATATTTATTTAATCAAGCTTCAATAGGCATTGCGAGTATTACTTTTTCAGCTATTGAAAAGTTTTCTTTTTTTCAAATTACAGACAGAACTGCAATGTCGCTTGCCATAAAATATTGAATTATTAGAGAAATTTCCTTTGCCTCCTCCACAAATTTCAACCTGACAGACGGAAAACGATCTCTAAATTCTCTAATATATATATATCTCTAAGTTGTAATAAGTGTGTGAAAACAAAAATGATGCATTAAAAGAACGAAAGCTAGTACATAGAATGAATGGAAATTTCTACGAAATGTTGAAAATTTATGGGTTGAAGCAGAAGTATGGAAATATCTCCAGGATCTCATAACATTGTTCAGTTATCGTTGTCAAAGGCGTCTGTGGAGAGAACATTATAAATAAAACACCTGTGAAGCAGCTGATTACCATATAGGTCTGAAAGGAGCCTGTCAGTTTATACGTTGTAGCAGAAGGTCTGTCAGGATGGAGGGACTCAGCAGAAAAACGACACAAGCATCCATCCATGGCTTATCCGGGGGCTCGAACCCTAGACCTGAATTACCTCTATTTGCATATTTTCAAAGCTCTACAATTTCTGCTTCATAGTTGCAATTAGCATGATTCCCTGTCAGCCGTCAGTTAATCAGTAATCAGTCAATCACTTACAATCGTCTATATTAGGGGTTCTTTTTATGCAGTAAAATTTTTTGGGTACGCCATGAGAGCTCAAAAGTCGCTAGATCTTTATGATGCAATCATAAACAATGATTGCATGCTTTGAAGACATCAGACAACAAATAATCGTTCACTTAAGCACTCTTAAAATTCTTATAAGGCAGTATTTTCCACCCCTCCTGATGAAACGCAAAAATGGATTCTAGACTCCTTCACATTTGATTTGGAAAAATGTAAGCTTTCATTGTCCAATAAAGAAGAGTTGACTGAGATATCTTGTGACAATAGTTTAAAACGCATTCATCCCAAAGAGCCATTGAATAGCTTTTGGATTGGAGTGGAGAAGGAATATCTGACTTTGTGAAGAATTGCAGTCAAATATTAGTTACCTTTCACAACAACTTATTTATGTGAAACTGGTTTTTCATCTTTAACTGCTTGAAAAAATAAATATAGGAACAGACTGGATGTTGAAGATGACTTGCGATTCTACCTTAGCAAGAAAACCCCAACCATTGATGAACTGTGCAAGCGTAAACAAGTGCAACCATTTCACTGATTACCCAGTAAAATGTTTATAATTTTATAAGATTTGTTAAATTGTTCATGTCATTTTTTGTGTTTATCGATATATGTAATTTATGAATACAAAATTTAATGTGTATATATATATAGATGTATGTTTTATTTTATTCCCATTGTTATACTATAACTGTAGTTTTATCTTGTCTATACAAGGGGTATGCCAGTTACATACATATTTCCAGGGGGTACGTGAAGCATAAAAGGTTGAGAACCACTGGTCTATATATCATATAAATGCAAGTCCCTAAAAATTTCACTCCTTCTTGGAAACACTACTATTGGCATCGAAGAATGAAAGCTTCCATAGGCGTAAAGTAAGACACTTTTGACTGCAGCGCCATAAAGTTACAAGATACACGTGCTGTGTTGCAGAGAAACTGCTATTCATGGTCGCAGGTAGTTTCATATTTGTTTCCGTGAGAACTTTTAGATTTGTCAGCTGTTGTTTTTAGTGTTGTAGCGTTTATAAGTTTTTTGAATATGTATTATAAGCATTTGTTGTAACGCTCCAAACAATGCAAAATATTTAAAGTTTTATGCTCCGGATAGCTTTAACGGGCGCCAGGCAATCATTAACAAATTGCCAAAAATGTAGAATAAGTTGATTTAGGGTTCCAATGCCAGTGAGCGTTCATAGTAAGAGTCAAAATGTATCTTAACAAATAAGAGTTAATGTAAAAAAAAAGATTCTAAATTAGCGTTGCTCAAGATAAAAACTATAGACTCAAAAGTTTGTAACATAACAAAATAGATTTATTTCCAAAAATAAGTAACTCACCAAGACATCAATGAAGAAACTAAAATCTGTGCTACTCGCACGGTGCTACGCACCTTACTACATCTCTCTGCTCTCTCTACAACTCTCAAGTGACAAATCCTTCAAGTGCCTCGCAGGGCACGGTTTTGACAATTGGGCCGGCGCATGCCGGGAAAGACATTTGCATACAATGACGGACGCAAGCTATGACGCAAGAGGGGGCGTGTAATTGGCACGCGCTTTAACGGTTACGGTCGGAAGTTCGGAGTTGCGCGTACGCAACTCCTAGAAACTTGAAAACGAGTGCTGTGATGCCGAAAAGGAAATAAAAATCCCCAAAATGATAAATATAACGTAAATTAAACAAAACTGGTTAAGGTAAAGCAAAAGTGAACGATGGGGCATCACATTGTGAATATTTTTGCATCGCATGATCCTTTCGTTTTCTTTTCTCCTTCAGCAGCTTTACGTATGTTCCTGAAATATTTCGAAAATTAAATATTAGTAAAATCTTGATTGATACAATTTTTAATAATATATATAGTTTTCAAATGCATAGCATTCCTTACTAACCCCACTAGTTCTTTCATTCCATTTTTTTTGCTATGTTCAACAAATCTATCTGATAAAGGCTTTTTTTGACACGATGATTATTTAACTTTTTGTTGTGTCATACAATCCTTCCCGAATTTGTTTTATATTTATTTAGTAAACCTTCATTTCATATAACAATCTGAAGACTGTAAAATGTCTGTATAAATCTTTCTCCTTTTTAAAATTTTAATATCTCCGAGTTTTTAAAAATTGTTTACAAATGCAATGAATGTAATTTAAATAAAAAAGCACAGAAATTTAAGAAGTGAACTAAGAAAATTTATACAATATCATACATTCATTTCAACTGAGGTCACAGCATGAGAAGTTGGCTACCCCAGATTATTCCAATGGATATAAATTTTATTTGTAACATTTGCAAAATATAAAACTTCTCTTTCAAATTTTGCAATTAAAGAAATGATAAGATAGTAAAATCATGCAATTATCATGTGAATTGTAAATGCGTAGAAAATATATCCATATTCCTTCCTGTTTTGCGATTGTGGTGGGTAATCGCAGCATCCAGTGCTTACCATGCAGCATGACAAACACTTTTCCGTGGCAGGAACAGGACTGGAGTATGTGGTATGAACCAAAGAATATGAAAAGAACTGAAGTCCGCAACAAGCGTTAGCTTTATGATAACGAAAGTTTACTTAATCGCTAATTATGAAAAACTGATAATCAATCTGCAAGCATCAGCACTTATTAATGCTAAATATACTTCTGAAATTAACCCTATGATTACAGAGGGAATAGCAAGTACTGCTTGAAAAGTTACAAGTTATCGCCTGTCATAACTGCCAACATGGCAGCACACTTTAAGGTAAAACACGTGCATCTGGTAACGAAGATTGGTTAAGCAAACTACATCTATATTGTGATAAATCAAGCTTTTACTTTTTTTGGGGTAGTAAAATAAGGAAAAAAAATAAGGAAAAAAAAACAATGTTCAAGGTGTTGTAAGATCATGGTGAAATTAACCTCCAACGACAGGCTCCCTACACAAAAGAAAAACGTAGGCGAAATTTGACGGAAATTCGAGATCATATTCCCCGTCGTTCAGAAACAACGTGCCCAAAAGCCACATATCGCGCATGCATAGAAACAATGCAATCCTAGACTATGAACAACCGGTTTGCTGCATTGCTGCTGTAAGCACATTTCACAGCAGAGCGTGTATTTGGAGCTGAGTGGCGGTAGTAGTGACTCAGCTCTGGATACAAGAAGTCTTTCATTCTTTTTTGTTTTCACCCATTAAGGTACTCTGATTCTCCCGTACCAATTGGCAGCCATGATCAATTAAGGTACTCCGATTCCCGTACCATTAGCAGCCATGACCACAGGCAGATGTGCCTGCAGACTGCTTAAGGAGGCAAGAATACCAATGATGCCTTGCGAATGACTGGTAAACGATGATGAATGCTATTAAATAATGCATACTAAATGATTGAAATGAAGCAAAACTTAGCTTTTTTTTAATTTCATTGAGGTTATTTCAATGTAGTAATTAAAACAACAAAATAGATTTAATTAATGAATACTTAGATTTATATCGCATGAAATTCGAAGACGTTGAAAACTGCTTCTCTTTCAAATTGAGGTTTTGTATCGAAAATTTAGAAAAAATTCGATATGCTCTTAATATGTGGTTAAAACTGAACTAAATTGACTGTAAACTTAGAAGACTTTACTTTGAACCCGTTTGAAACAGAGGCAATGGTAAACATATTTTAAATTCTAATACATGATAAAATATTTTAGCTTAAGCAATAGTTGGCAAAATTGACAAAACTTAATTTTGCAAATCCAGGCATTAAAAAAATATGAAAAGTCAAATTTATTTTGTACTTTCATTAAAAACTTTAATTTTTATTAATATTATAATAATATAGATTTATATATTATTTGTATTATTATTGCTATGTCTTCCCTAAAAAAAAGTTGGAATAAAATATTAAGCTGGGATTAAAAACAAACCGTTTTTGCAATTCACTGGACAATTTACAACACAAGTATATGACATAAGTGAAATTTCGTGCTGTAAAAGAAATAACCAATTAGAACTTTTTTTTAAATTCACCTGAGGCAGGAAATCAAATCCCCCCTTCCACAAAATTTAAAAAAAAATGAATACCCCCCTCAAGCAGCTGCTTGCCACAGAGGTCTGACAGGAGCCTGCCAGTTTATATGCCATAGTAGAAGGTCTGGGAGGATGGCAGGACCTCAGCAGAAAAACGACACATACATCCATGCCTTATCCGGGGCTCGAACCCAGGTCCCGTAAATCAGTAGCCAAGCGCGCTAACCACTCGGCCACAGGACGGCTACCCCAGAAAATTACATACTTTAATTTCATGCTGTTAAAAAACACCAAATATTGGAAGCTTATTATTTCAGCTTAAGCAGAAGGAGCCAACATACGTATATGATATAATTTAGATTTCATGCAATGAAAAAAAAAAGAAAAAAAAACCAACAATTATTGAAAACTTATTATTTCTTTGAGCTGAGGCAGAAGGAAATCCAAGTTACATACAAACACATGCCATAATTGAAATTTCATGCTAATAAAAAAAGAAAAAGAAATGTAAATTATTTTCATTTTAGCTGAGACAGTAGGAAATCCATATCATACACATACACACAATAAAAGAAATAAGGTTACTGCAAAATATATTTTTGTCACCGTGTTTTGTGCAAATTTGGATATTTGCTCTGATATTGATGCCTTTTAATTTGTCTGTCATTTGTGGTAAACTAAATGGTGAAGTCTAATTTTAGAATATGCTTAGTAATGTTTCTTTTTCATATTATATAAACATGATTGCCAACTTCCACATCCAATTCCCTATTAATGATATCACTATCTAGTATCTGAGTACCAACCTGCATTGATGCCTATGTAGGATGAATTTTTTAATTAGTTATGAAATGATTGATGTTGAGAATATAAACCTTTCTCCTGGACTGCTCAGTAACTTTTGCAATTGCACACACATACTGTGAGAAGGGTGAGCAATCCTCATTTTTTAATTAACCTTTAAAGTGACAGAAGCCGATTAATTCAAAAATCACTATAAAGGAACCTACAACATGCTTCCCTACCATTTTTTTCATTTTATTTCTTTTTTTCCAGAATTAAACGTTTTTTTTATATGTAATGTTTACTATTTCATTCATTAGTTTTCCATAATAAGGCTAAAAAGTTGTCGTTTCTTAAAGGAAAAAATTGTCCTTGTAAGGATTAAGCCATCCTGTGGCCAAGTGATTAGTGTGCTTGGCTACTGATCTCAGGGACCTGGGTTCGAGCCCAAGATAAGGCATGGATGTTCGTGTTGTTTTTCTGCTGAGGGTTGGCTATTCTCACAGACCTTCTACTATGGCATATAAACTGACAGGCTCGTGTGAGACATATATGGCAAACAGCTACTTGAAGTGGTATTAATTATCTTTATTTTGTAAGGGTTAATAAGTGCATACACAGAAGACTGCATTAGGTCAGAGTCAATTAATGCTAATTTACATTTTATGCATGAAATCTTTTCATAATTTTTTTTCTATAAAGAGAGCTTATAAAATATGCCATTTTTCAAATTCAGAAAATTTTGGAGACACAATGACCTTCATTGCTTTACTGTGATTTCTGGATATTCCCCACATGTGAGAAACACTTAAAATGTCACTGGGCATTTCATGATTGCTGCCAATGATTTTAATTTCATTGAAATTTAAACAATTGCCATTTTTTGGCTAATTATCAGGCAGTTAATTATTAACTACATGTGTGCACTTTGGAACTAAAGATCATTAGGTTATTATAGTTTTCCTCTTTTGCTCTTAGAGCTGAAAAAAAAATTGAATATGGTCCTGGCCAAATTTGCAAGTCAAAAGATATTTCGAGACAGAAAAACCAACTGTTAAAAAGTAACCTTTGGGGATTTACCAGCTGTATACAACTGAAACAATCATAAAAATTAGAGTTTTGGAAGCTATATCTGAATTTTTATCATTATTACCATAATCCACATATCCACAATAGCATTTACCATTGAACAGTACTTGTTTCCTAATTGACGTTTCATCAAATAATAAAATGAATATCATATACTTCTGCTTACTATCAGTAAAATTTTCCATGCAAAAAACTTCTTCAGTAAATGTAGGAAGGTCACCTACAGATCTGCACGAAGTTAAAATTGTGGAGTTATTGGGAAAGAAGATTTTCTCTTACAGATTTATAAGCCTTTGAGAGGATAAAAATATAATATCATGACAAAACTATTTTCACTTGGCAATAAAAATTGCCATTTTTGAACAGGTTTAACGTTATATTTGGAAACACAGGCTTTGATGTTTTAATGCCATTTTCATGAGCTTTTGAGCCTTAAAGAAATCTAATATTTTTTAAAAAGAGGAGTCTGATTGTTTGGCTCTTAGCTGGCAATAATATCACAACAACATTTCCTTTAAGCTTTGGGTTTCATTTCGTTGACTATCAACTTTCTCTTAAAAATTCTAAGATTCTTCCTCTTACACAGCATGAGTGATTATTTTTATAGGCAATATCTGTTCTCACTGAAATTTCTATCATATCTTCTACAAGTGTCTCTCAAAACAGGTTTCCGATTTGACAGTGTTTCATTTGTTACAAATGTGAATAAAGTTGGCATAGCATTATTAATTAATGTCACTCTGCCATTTTCTGAAGCTTTATTTTTAAAACAGTCAGATGCTGGGAACAGTTAATGCTAATTATTATTTAAAGAGAAATGGTGGAGCAACTACACTATGTAAAAAACAAAAATGTGTTCATAACCTATTTAGCCCTTATGCTGATTATACTGGTATGTTCAATTGATCTAAGGGTATATTATAAACAACATGTGCAATATATATATATATATTCGATACTTAATTTGTAACATTGTGTCTTTTCTTAATTTTATATTAGAAAATTATTTTAGAATTGCAAAATTTTTCTATGTTGCATTTTACACTGCTTTTTAATTCAGAAAAAGCATCTTTTTGCTAATGAACAGAATATTTAGAAATCAACCCAAGACTAATGATGTGCCCTCGATAATCAATCATGCATAAAATATATTCATAACATCTGCTACCACAATTGTTAAAGCCTTAGAATTTTAATTCATAAAACTTTTTACCAAATATTACAAGCAAATTTTTAGATCCATAGTAAATACACAGATCACCTGTAGATATAGATTTCAAACATTAGTTAAAAGTTTCTGAAAAAGATTCATCACCGTCACGGCGGGAATCGAACCCGCAACTCTCCAGATTCATGCCAGAGCGCACTACCATTACACCATGCATCGGACAAGGATTTTTAGGCTTCATTTATCACATGAAAATTATAAACGTCCATATTTCAGGCGTTTCGTTTGAGAGAGAGAAAAAAAAAACACAATTTGTGTTATTTTGGCAAAATAGAAATGCAAAGCAGAAGTCTCATAAAATTCATGTCATAAGTTTAATATTTCTTTTTGTAACAAAATTCAGGAAAATAGTCTATAAATTTCATGCTGTTTGAATCTCTAAATCACCTTCTTTTCATACGTAAATAATGTTAGTTTCATATATGAAAAAAATCGTGAATTACATTTCATATTATACCTAGGGCAAAACGGTATTTTGAATTGCTTTATTTATTTTCAGGTCTCTCTGCTTTAACAATTTCAATTTAAAAGCAATCCACAATTTTGGCAAATTACTAACCTATGAAATGTGGAATTGCTGCTTTTACAGTACTTTTCAGTAGTTAGTACATAATTCAAGTATGTCTAAGATCGTGGTGAAAGTTCTGTTTACGCTATCCAAACCACAGAATAATCTGTGATTCAAACCCGCCTCTCTGAAGAACAGGCTTAAGATTTAGTTCATGGCGTCCGTTGCCGGTACTATCTCTAGTAATATTTCCTCGATGGTCTCACCATTTAGGTGGGTCTCACCTATCGTTGTATATTCATTTTAATAAGCAAGAATATTGACACAAAAAGTTAACTTAGAGAAATGATAAATTGTAGATATTGTTAATATCATTATCTTTCTAGCTAATTGTGTACTGGTAAAATATAATTGTTAAACTTTTTAAATAAAAAGAAATTATAACTTTCCGCTTCATTCGACGTGACCCAATGAAAATTTACTTTTTTGTTAATATCAGATTGGAAACTGGAACGCTACGCAACATATTACAATGTTCAGAAACGACATAATTTGAAAAATTATGCTTGGCTACTGATCTAAGGGACCTGGGTTCGAGCCCTGGGTAAGGCATGGATGTACGTGTCGTTTTTCTACTGAGGTCCTGCCATCCTCACAGACCTTCTACTCTGGCATATAAACTGACAGGCTCCTGTCATACCTCTGTGGCAAGCAGCTGCTTGAGGGTGTATTTATTTTTTATTTATTTTATGCTTTAGGAATCATAAATATTGAATAGATCGCTATTTGAAATCCAAACGCAGAAAGCACTTATAGAAAAATTATGTAGACAACATGGTTTGTTTTAGTGTTGCATGCCCGCTTTCGGATTTGTTTGCATAGGATGACTCGATAAAAGTCAAATAGTATTGGCCTGTTCTCTATCATCATCATCATCATCATCCTCAAGCAGCCATGGGCTACGGAGGTCAAACCAGACCGTGCAATTTAGTTCTCCAAGCAAGTCTATCCTGAGCTACATCTACTGCATCTGGCCACTGCACACCAATTCTAACAAGGTCCTGTTTGACATTGTCTGCCCACCGCACCCCCTTCTTTCTGAGGCCTTTAGGCACACTCTTCATAACCCTATTTGCCAATCTATAATTATTCATACGGGCAACATGGCCAAACCAACGGAGTCTCTCTCTGCACAATAGGCTGCTTAAAGGAAGTTGCAAACTCCTTTGCCTAACCTCATCATTAGTTACAAAGTTGAACCACCTAATGCCCAAGATACTGCGTAAGCATCTGGAATCAAAAGCATCTAGTTTCCTGTTATCTTGATAGATTTCAAACATTAGTTAAAAGTAAAACCAAGTTTCAAGTAAAACCAAGTTAAAAGTAAAACCAAGTTAAAAGTAAAACCAAGTTAGTTAAAAGTAAAACCAAGTTTCACTACCATAACTAACCCTAGAAAGAACCAAACTATTATACAGTCTAATTTTAGTCTTTAGGTGTATACGCCTATTTCTCCACACTCTCCATAGATTCTTAAAAGTCCCGGCAGCAATCCCTATTCGTCTGTTAATCTCATGCCGCACATCACCATTATCTGTTACATAGCTCCCAATTAAACTGTGACACCTGCTCAAGACTGCAACCATTAAGATTAACTGAATCACAGCCTGCCTGACCAATTTTCATCACTTTAGTTTTCTTTCTGTTTATAACCAAACCTACTCTACTACCAGTCTCATCAACAGCTCGAATGAAAGAGTTCATCTCATCAACATCATTTGCCAAAAGGGCTAAATCATCAGCATAATCTAAATCAGAAATTTTCGTATCTCCAGCCCATTTAAGGCCAACACCTTTCCCTTAAAGTGAATTTCGCATAACATAATCAATAACCAAACTAAAGAGAAAAGGAGACAAAATGCACCCTTGTCGAACACCAGAAGTAATGCTAAACCAATTGCTACAAGCCTTACCAATTAACTCACACGACTCAGTATTATTATAGAGAGCTTTTATTATGTTAACTAACTTGTCTGGTGTACCATGTAATCTCACAATCAACCACAAATTATGACGATCAACAGAGTCAAAAGCCTTTTTGAAATCAACAAAGCTAGCAACCAAAGGTTTCTGAAACTCTAAACATTTCTCAAGATTCTGCCTAAGTGAAAATATCTGATCCACACATCCCCTACCACTTCTGAATCCACATTGCTCATCACGCAATTGACTGTCAACCAGATTCTTAATTCTATCAATCATGGAAAGAACTTTACCTGGAACAGAGAGTAGGCTAATACCCCTATAGTTATCACAAGAACTGCGATCACCTTTTTTGAAAATAGGGATAAAAATAGCTCTGGTAAAATCCTTAGGAACCATGCCTTTATCATAAAAGATATTCAGAATTTCAGTCATCCAAGTAGTAACCGAAACATTTCTAGCTCTAAGCATTTCTGTAGTAATTTCATCTACCCCTGGGGATTTATGAAGCTTAAGTTTAGAAACAACCAAAATAACTTCATATTGTGTTATAGGGCCAACATTAAAGCCACCAATGTATCTATCATCACTGCAAACAATGGGAATAGAACTAACCGCATTGTTTAGAACATCACTGAAATGCTCAGCCCACCTAGCCATGACAGAATCCTCCCCTTCTATAACCTTACCTTGTTTATCCTTCAATCCCTGTATACCTGTCCGTTTTCTACCACACAAAACATTAACTATCTGGTACACCTCTCTGCTGTTGTGCTGTCTAACTGCTTCCTCGGCTTTGTTAGCCAAACAATCAAGCCAAAGATTCTTATCAGCAGCTAACTGATCTTTTACACGTTTATTAAGTTCTCTGTAATGCTTCCTATTAGGACTAATAGGGTATTGATTAAGGACATTCCTGCAGTTCTTTCTTTCCGAAATAAGCTCAAGTGCATTATCGCTTAGATAATTCTGTCTCTTCTGCTCCTTTTTTCCTAAAAGAGTACTGTTAGTGTCCAAAAAAGCCTGTTTAAAATGATCCCATTCTTCCTTAACTTCAGTAGTAAGCAAACCATGACTGTCATAATGACTAAGTAACCTATCATGGTAAGCTTTGGCTATAACTGGGTCTTTCAGAGTGTAACGCTCCAAACAATGCAAAATATTTAAAGTTTTATGCTCCGGATAGCTTTAACGGGCGCCAGGCAATCATTAACAAATTGCCAAAAATGTAGAATAAGTTGATTTAGGGTTCCAATGCCAGTGAGCGTCCATAGTAAGAGTCAAAATGTATCTTAACAAATAAGAGTTAATGTAAAAAAAAAGATTCTAAATTAGCGTTGCTCAAGATAAAAACTATAGACTCAAAAGTTTGTAACATAACAAAATAGATTTATTTCCAAAAATAAGTAACTCACCAAGACATCAATGAAGAAACTAAAATCTGTGCTACTCGCACGGTGCTACGCACCTTACTACATCTCTCTGCTCTCTCTACAACTCTAGTGCTTAGTGCTAAATCCTCTACAACTCTCAAATGCTAAAATCCTTCAAGTGCCTCGCAGGGCACGGTTTTGACAATGGGCCGGCGCATGCCGGGAAAGACATTTGCATACAATGACGGACGCAAGCTATGACGCAAGAGGGGGCGTGTCCTTGGCACGCGCTTTAACGGTTACGGTCGGAAGTTCGGAGTTACGCGTACCCAACTCCTAGAAACTTGAAAACGAGTGCTGTGATGCCGAAAAGGAAATAAAAATCCCCAAAATGATAAATATAACGTAAATTAAACAAAAACTGGTTAAGGTAAAGCAAAAGTGAACGATGGGGCATCACAAGAGCTTCAGCATTAAAAGCAAATTTTTTAACCCTAGCACAACACTTTTTAAGTTTAAGTTGCAAGACACTTTTAACTAGGTAATGGTCAGACCCAATTTCAGCTCCCCTATGTGCCCTGGTATTTCTAACAGAACTAGCCCATTTGCTGTTAATTAATATATAATCAATCATATTCCTATGCAGCCCATCAGGTGAAACCCATGTGTACTTATGCATGTCGCGGTGTTTGTAATATGTGTTAGTTATTCTGAAACCATTGAGTTTACTTTCCTGTAGGAGACGTTGCCCATTGCCATTGCAGCTACCAATACCAAAAGGGCCAATCACCCCTCCCCAAAGGTCAGAGTCAGTACCAACTTTGTCATTGAAGTTACCAAGAACAAGGGTAATATCTCCTTTCTTGACAGAATTCAAAATATCCTGAAGTTGTTCATAAAACCTATCCTTCTCATCCTCATCGGCATCCTCAGTGGGGGCATAACACAGATAACATTCAGGTCTTTAACGCTTGTCTGAAATTTTGCTGTAAGAAACCTTTCATTAATGCACTCAAATCCTAGAAGAGCATCACTAGCGTGTCTGCTGAGAAGCAGTCCCACGCCTTGGTGATGCTTATTGTCGTCCCTCCCTGAAAAGAGAAATTTAAGATTATTTTTAAGAATCTGACCTTTATCTGTCCATCTGGTCTCTTGCAAGCCGAGAATATCTAAATTACAATGGTGGAATTCTTTTGTGAGGACATCAAGAGAAAAAGCTCTGTGCTCACATTCCAACTACCTATGGAGAGAAAATGGTTAGTGGGATGTTTAAAGAAACTATGTTTATTGAGAGAGGGAATGCCGACAATATCAAACAGCCCCCTAATCGCAGACATGGGGCAAATACCCGTTCCCCCACCACTAAAGGCTGAAGCCATCTACACTGGCATCTACACTCCAATGTAGAATTTGACGATGCCAATAGAAGCAAAGAGTTCAGGTGCCTGCGATGACCTCTGCTCAGGATTATCCACAAGCTGATAAACATATCCTGTGAATCTATTCACTTGGGGCTGTCAACCCACAAACAAACAGAAAACACAGCAGAAGATTTTCCCTCCACAGAAGCCCACCAGTGCAGCAAAATCAGGATCCATAATCAAGCTCAGAGCCATATATCTGTCCAGTCCATGGGTTTATATGGTCAGCACCAGGACCCTGTGTGGTTGACCACTCCTCAGCAGGGTAGAAAAAAAAGAAAAGTAGCCATAGTTGTCCAGATCAGTAGGCCACACTAATCTGGCAGCCCTCCCCTTCCGTTCACTTCCACAAGAGTATCTCTTTTGAAAGGTACTAACGGTCTGCACCACGAGAAGGCGGGGTCGGACATTAGGTGCTAGGCCTGGCCGGTTCTATGCATCATCAAAGGGGATTGGTGCATAGCTCTCCTTCCAGTGACTACCTAGCTACCATTTACAGACCAATTTTTCTATCAATGTTGGCTAAGTTTGAGGCCCAACTTTTCAACAGTTAGGCCATATTTTGAATATTTTTTTTTATAGATTTATTTTGGTAGAAAAGAGGCATCGATAGAAACAATAACAAAACTTTAGGATATAAACATGGAGGAGTTGCCGCAGAATTTTGATGTGATTGTCATTGGAACAGGTATGATTTTAAAACTAAAAATTATTTTGTTTGAAGAATTCTATGTAAAGGATCGTATTCTTTGAAGTCGCAAAAGTATAATCGTTGATATAAAATGTTGTTACAAAGGGAAAAATATTGACCTATTATATCTGTGTGTAATGTAATGTAAATATTAATGGCTCTATTCTTGTAGCTCAAATTGTTTCCCAGAAACGTGAAATTTAGTTTCTTTTACCTCCACTTTGTACCGTTTTTTATTGTGTACTATTTAATAAGTTGAACTGCCTTAATTCAAATAGGAATTTTCGTATATATGTAATTTAGATCAATAGCCTAGAAACGAAAAAGATAAGAGTGGAAGAAAGAACATAAAGGAATCACAATATAATAATGAACAGAAAATAGATTTGCATATTTGAAATTAAACGGATTCACAATCTTATGTGAAATGTGAAGGACACTTTAATTGAGGTGTTTTTTGTAAGTGTAAAATAATCCTCATGCAAAATTGTACTCTGCAATATGAAACTAACAGAAGTGTCCTAACTTATTTTCTTCTGGGACTTTTTTGTTATGCGGCAGTCTGATAATTGTTGAAATCAATGAGGGCCTTGAAAACGTATAAATTGACGATCACAAAAAAATGTAAAATGGCCACCATCAGCAGGTAGCATCCAAAGCTTTTTTTTCCCCTACCGATTTTTGCATTTCTAAGATTACAGTCCACAGCATTATATAAAAAACAAAGTCAGAGTTATATACTTTATTTCCTTACGGTGTTTTTTTTTATAACACTGACAGAGTATTGCAGCGAAGCCCATTAACTGGGAAAGGACATAGCCTAAACTGGAACCTATATTTACAAAGTAACCCAAACTGCAAAATAATCAGTGGTCATATACTACAAGCCCCACAGAAAGCAAGATGTAGTTCACTTGTTTACTCATATAAAATATCTCTTTATATAATACCACAGTTTTATGTGTTTAGGTTATCTTGACATAGATTAAGGTACATTTAGAGTCCAAGAAATATATTTTTGAGAAAAATTTGTTTTGTTGAAACCCATATCTCCCAGTGTCAACATTAGGTGTCCTACACCAAGTGACATAGGTTTGAGTTCCACTCATCAGAAAAAAAATAATTTTTCTCGCAACTGTATTTCTTGAATTCTTTGTTAACAGATAATTCTGTATATTTACTATTGATAGATTTGGAAGTTCCATCATTTTGTTAGTTGTATTATTAGAATGTTATAATAATAGTGCCATTGTAATGCATTGTTAAACTAGGTAGGTCCAACTGATATTCCTACACAATATGTAAAAACTAGAAGAATGCATATCGCCTCTGGTGCATATGGGAATCACGTTTTCAAAGAGAATGAAGTTTTTCTTTGACCTACTTTTTCATTCCTTAAAGTCAGTGTTGGCAAACGAAATGAAAAATACTTCATTATGTTTTCATTGTAGCAAAAAACTTCAGTATCGTTTTTTGTTATGTTTTTCTTCATAAATAAAAAAAATAAATACTCCCTCAAGCATAGCAAAATATAAATTTCGTTATAATGTTATTTCGAAACATTTTACTACAAATGCAAAATAATGAAATATATGATATTGTTATTATATGTATATATGCAATAATGTTGTTCAACCATTTGCATCAATTCAATCAATCCACTTGTTAAAAAACAAATAAAATATTGGAAAAAAGAAACTTATCAATATTAATAAATACATATGTGTAAATAGAGTTTTTGCTGTTACTTGTTCTGCTATTGATTCTTAAAAAATTGTGGTTTAATAATAATAATGAAATAAAAATTGCAATTATGAGACCCAGTTATGAATAAATAGGATGATGCCATTATGTATTCTAATAATATATGTAAGCCATACAATAGAAACTACTGAAGACAGGCACTTACCAAGATTTAGTTTTGGGGGAAATTTAGTTTTTTTGGTGGGTGGGGGTAAAGAATTTAGTTTGGGGGAATGAGTCTGAGAATAAGAATTTAGTAGTGTGTCCTAATTACTAAAATATTCTACTGGACAAGAAAGTTTAATATGATATTCTATGATATATGGAATAAAAATTTATAGTTATTTTCTTTATATTTATTTTTAGTGTCGTGCATAAAATATGAGGTTAAAATAAAAATTATACAAAGACACCTTTTTTTTAAATTTCAAACCAGGTAGACAAGTTTGAGATTTTGCATCCGACGAATTTTCAGGGGGATGGTGAACTTTCCACCCCCTGGATACATCCCTGACTGAAGAAATTACATCAAATTTCTAGGAATTGTTCAGAATAAAATGAAGCATTATTAATAAAAATTTCTAAACATAAGTATGCAGTCATAATTCTTAGTAAAATGATTTTTGCACACAGATTAATATTTTTAAAACAAATTGCTAAAATGACTCAAGGAACTTTAAAATAAAATGAAATTCTCTTCAGAAATATTAACATTTATGATGTATAGTCAATGAAAATTAAAAAAATATGAAATTCAAAAATATTCATATTATAGCACAATCAATGTTATTCTACAATTTATTCATCATTATAAGCAAAATGTCTTCTAATAATTTTGAATCCCAATTATTTCTTTTGTCAGAAAGAACCCATTTAAATATAGAAAACACTCTCCCTGTAGATACCTGAGTACTACTAGAATAATTCTTTGCAATGCTTTCTCTTGATTTTTCCAATAGTGAAAAATATTTTTCTTTATAGAAATTCTGTTTGCTCTCTCAAATTCATTTTATGAAATTGAAATTTTATTTTCTTTTGCCTCCAGTTTTTTGGTTTCATCAAAATAGATTTTAAGCAAATCATTTGTTGAGTCGTTTGATGACACTGAACTATTTTTATCCATGCATTCCTGTAGAAGAGCTCATTCAAAATAATTAAATGAGTTTTCCCTGAAATAGACTTCAAATAGAATAAAATATCTAATGAATAAATATAAGTAAAGAAATTGAAAATGTTATCTATTTAACTTTATGCAGTCTCTTCTTAAAGGAATGCAGAAAAGTACAAGATACTTGTCGCCACTGCTTGATTGAAGCATGAGAATTACCTCCTTTATTTTTGTCAACATATATACTATGTGAGGTTGATTGTTAACAGATTTGCAAATATGGACAATGGAAATGTTTTGAGGGGAGATGGGGGAAGCTAAAGATTTGGTGGGAAGATCAAAACCGTAAATTTCAACTATTATCAATAAATTAATCACCCCTTCCTCCAATTCTCCATCCTATACCCAAATCATATCATCTACATAGTTCCTTTTCTAAATGTCTAAGCTGATCATTTCCTGTAATACTTTATTACTGTATAATTATAATATTGAAATGTACTATGAATTGTTGTTTTAAATGAATCTGCTGGCCAAAGTATAAAAAAATTAGGTCCCAGAGGGAATAAATCAATAAAGTATGGAATAAAAAAAAAATCACTCGTAATCTCATTACTACATGTTTTCTGAAAATTGTCAAAATTGCCATTCTGTGAAACTTGAGCCCTTGAGTTTTCTCAGAAGGTGGGAAGAAACCAAACTTTGATGGTATAATAGAAAATACTATTAAAAGAGAAACATTATAATTTAACACATAACTTCAAGGCTTTCAGTAGCAGGTTATCTTTTTTTGTTAGCAAATTTTTATTCCTAGTCTGTTTTATTGTCTTGTTAGCAGATTTTTATTCAATCTGATTGCAGGTTAACAGATTTTTTTTATTCATTTTGAAATCATTAGTGCTATTATTATTTTGTTGGTTTATTTAATCTGAAATTTATTGACTTTCATTATATTATGACATGACCCTTATACTATCCAATGTCAGTTAACCATTGTTAACATTTGGCTTAAGTAGCCTTTTGATTTGAATTTCTATTATTTTTCTGAATGAAGTACTCTTTCATTTGCTATGTAGCATCATCTAAATTTGTATTTGTTAATTCAGGATAAAATTTGTTATTTTGCTGATGAAAAAAGTAAAATATTATCTTGGCCACAGATAATATTTTACATAATAAATTTTTGCATTGTGAGAACCTCAATATTTTAAGGGTTAAGTATTACTTGTTATCAAAATGTCTCTTGGAGGAGAAAGAGGGAAGGTATTCATAATGAATGTAGGAAAAAGTCACACTTGTCAATCAGTGCACATTTGAGGGTACACAGTGAAATCTCTATACACCAAGAATACCATGTGCTCAAGACACTTTTTTTAAAATTTGCTTAGGTTAAAAATGCATGCCAATGCATCCTTTTATTAGTGTTTTTGAGTATGATCATAATGCAAAACACTGTCTACTCTGTCAATTACACTATTTCTTGCACTGAAAACTCTAAAGGATTTTCCACAAGCAATACGAAAAACATCAAGTATTTTATATTATTTTTTTAAAACAGGAAAGTGTACATCTCACATTTTCATAATCTTGTTTAAATATGCTTAAGCTAATTTTTAATTAAAATAGTGTGATGTTCCAGTTGGTAAAAAATTGTTAGAAGTATGGTGAAAGTCTGTAGACTGCCTGTTAGTAATCAACTTTTTTTGTTACAAATTCTATCTGGATTATAGTATGGCTAACTTACTGATTACTTAGTTCTGTGGCTTTATTTCTTTATTTGCGGGCAGGAGTATATAAGCCTTATTTATTAATTTATATAAAGCATTATTATTATTATTATTATTATTATTATTATTATTATTATTATTATTATTATTATTATTATTATTATTATTATTTATGCCTTATTATATAATGCACAGTATGACTAACTTTACTCATTCCTTAGTTCTGCGACTTTATTTTGGGGCTTTTTTGTAATGCAAAAATAGAAATTTTATTTTTAAAAGCCTGCTTACAAATTTTATTGGAGACAATGCATATATTTTACTGTTCCCAAGTTTTTATTGTGTCATCAAATATGGTAGTTTGCAGAAGGCCTTCCAAGAGTGGTTGCTGATGTATCATTTATTAGTGCTTGTGAGCATGATCATAGTGCAAAATTTTGTATGCTTTTACACTGTATTTCACATTAAATTCTAATTCCAAATTAGATACTAAATGTATTCCAAATTAAAATGCATTAAAACTCTTACAACCTGTATGAAAAGCAACCATATATTTGATATATTTTTTAAACAACATTATTTACTTTTCACATTTGTGTAGCATTTAAAAATGCATAAAATTGATTAAAATATTGCAATGTTAGAGTACCACTAGAATAATAGTTTAAACTACAAAAATATTACCATTAATGCACCATTATTAGAATACTTTTATTTTGATGGAAGTGTCATCGAAAGTATTTGGTGCTGTCAGGTCTGACTTTGGATGCCATGGTACTCACCATATTCATCTTTGAACAAGTTGGTGTAGAAAATGTCATGGACCAGTGGTTTACATAGATGTGATAACATTTAAATTGTGAGGTGGAATTCTTTTAATACAAATGATTGTAACACACACTCATAAACTTCTCTCTTATGCAATTACTTAGAGAAATGCAGAAGTAAAATGCTTTCTAGAATAGGTCTTATTGAAACATAATTGTGTAAATATTAAATATTAAATAATTGAATAAACTCAACTTTTTTGGTATACACTAATGAATTACCACTTTTTAAATCGATTGAAATTTTTAGAGGAAAAATTGTCTTGAGACGGGTGGAATACAAACCCATGACCTCATGATAACATGTCAGGTGCTCTGGACTACTGAGCTACTGGCTGCCGATCAAGATCTATAATTGATGATATGAACATTTCTACCTGCAGTACATATTCCATTATGTCACATGTAGGCGCTGTTCAGGCAATTTAGCCACAACGGCAGATAAATGCCATATAGATGGAAAGTATATCTTACAAGTATACAATTGATTAAATATTAAATAATTGAATAAACTTGACTTTTTTGGTATACACTAATGAATTACCACTTTTTATGTTGATTCAAATATTAGAGGAAAAATTGTCTTGAACTGGGTGGGATATGAACCCACGACCACCTGATAACATGTCAGGTGCTCTGAATTACTGAGCTACCAGCTGCTGAGCATCATTGTGGCCGCTCAGTGGTCCAGAGCACCTGGCATAAATATTCAATTATTTAATATTTAATCAATTGTATACTTGTAAGATATACTTTCCATATATATGACATTTATCTGCCACTTGTGGCTAGATTGCCTGAACAGCACCTAAATGTGACAATGGAATATGTACTGTAGGTAGAAATGTTCATATCATCAATTAGAGAAGATCTTGATTGGCGGCCAGTAGCTCAGTGGTTCAGAGCACCTGACATGTTATCAGGAGGCCGTGGGTTCATATCCCACCCTGCTCAAGACAATTTTTCTTCTAAAAATTTGAATCGACTTAAAAAGTGGTAATTCATTAGTGTGTAAGTATGATAAATAATTAAGTATTGCATTATAAAAATTTTTAAACTTGAATATGAAAAGAATTTAGAAATCTCATAGTATATGTAAAAATGCCCTTAAAAATAAAGGATAAAAATGAGGGGAAAAAAAGGATACTAATTTTTTTCTCCATTTAATTTTTGAGCATCAATTTAATAATTTTTTGTTAAGAATAATGATTCTAGATCTATTAAAAAGTATGGCAACTGCTGTTTATATTTAACAACTGCTCATATATTTTTTTCTAGTAATTTTAAATATGAGAGTAGGATATTTATATAGTAAAAATTAATATGATATCCATTTTATATCAAATTATTTTTGTTAGGGAATGTGCTATAAACTTGCACATTGCTGATGTCTAAATGGTGATCTATAGGTGATTAAATAGTCTTTGAAATTGTTTCTATGAAACCCATAAAATTTTAACCTGTTGTTGTCTAGGTCTGTCCTGTAAATGGTAGCTAGGCGTAAACTGGAAGGAGAGCTGTGCACCAATCCCTAGTGATGATGCACAGAACTGGCCAGGTCTAGCACCTAATGTCCGACCCCGCCTTCTCGTGGTGCAGGCCGTTAGTACCTTTCAAAAGAGATATTCTCTTTCGGAAGGGAACGGAAGGGGAGGGCTGCCAGTTCAGTATGGCCTACTTGATCTGGTCATCTATGGCCACTTTTTTCTTTTTTTCAACCCTGCTGAGGAATGGTCAACTTCACAGGGTCCTGGTGCTGACCATTTATACCTACTAGATTGGACTTGTTTATGGATTTGAGCTTGATTATTGATCCTGGACTTGCTGCACTGGTGGGCCTCTGTTTAGGGAGAGTCTGCCGCTATGTTTTCTGTTTGCTTCTGGGTTGCCAGCCCTAAGTGAACAGAGGCATGGGATACCTTATATCAGCTGGTGGATAATCCTAATCAGATGCCATCGCAGGTACCTGAACCTTACTTAGCTAGTTGGGCATTGTCAAGCCTAAAACTGGAGTAATGTGTCTCAGGCAGGCCATGTGGCTCCTGAAAAAGCCCACTTGAAAAGGTGGTGCCTGAAGTTCCTACCAGCATCGGTGACTTCAGCCTTTAGCAGAGGAGGAACAGGTCTTTGCCCCATGCCTGCGATCAGGGGGCTGTTTGATATTGTTGGCCCTACCAATCTTAATAAACCTAATTTCTTTAAAAATCCTACTAATCATTTTCTCTCTGCAGGAACGTGGAACATGAGGACATTACATAGAGATTATTCTCTTGATGTCCTCATGCAGGAATTCCAGCACTATAACCTAGATATTCTAGGCTTGCAAGAGACCCGATGGACAGATAAAGGTGAGATACTTAAAAATAACTTTAAATTTCTCTTTACAGGGAGGGAGGATGGAAAGCATCACCAAGGCGTGGGTCTGCTGCTCAGCAGACATGCTAGTGATGCTCTTCTAGGATATGAGTGCATTAATGAAAGGTTTCTTACAGCAAAATTTCAGACAAGCATTAAAGACTTGAATGTTATCTGCTGTTATGCCCCCACTGAGGATGCCGATGAGGATGAGAAGAATAGGTTTTACGGACAACTTCAGGATATTTTGAATTCTGTCAAGAAAGGAGATATTACCCTTGTTCTAGGTGACTTCAATGCCAAAGTTGGTACTGACTCTGACCTTTGGGGAGGAATAATAGGCCCTTTTGGTATTGGTAGTTGGAATGGCAATGGGCAACGTCTCCTACAGGTAAGTAAACTCAATGGTTTCAGAATAACTAACACATATTACAAACACCGCGACATACATAAGTACACGTGGGTTTCACCTGATGGGCTGCATAGGAATATGATTGATTATATATTAATTAACAGCAAATGGGCAAGTTCTGTTAGGGATACCAGGGCATATAGGGGAGCTGAAATTGGATCTGACCATTACCTTGTTAATAGTGTCTTGCAACTTAAACTTAAAAAGTGTTGTGCTAGGGTTAAAAAATTTACCTTTAATACCGAAGCTCTGAAAGACCCAGTTATAGCTAAAGCTTACCATGATAGGTTACTTAGTTGTTATGACAGTCATGGTTTGCTTAATACTGAAGTTGACAAAGAATGGGGCCATTTTAAACAGGCTTGTTTGGAAAATAACAGTACTCTTTTAGGAAAAAAGGAGCAGAGGAGACAGAATTATTTAAGTGATAAGGCACTTGAGCTTATTTCAGAAAGAAGGAACTGCAGGAATGTCCTTAATCAGTACCCTACTAGTCCTAATAGAAAGGATTACAGAGAGCTTAAAAAACGTGTAAAGGAATAGTTAGCTACTGATAAGAATCTTTGGCTTGATGGTTTGGCTGACAAAGCCGAGGAAGCAGTTAGACAGCACAACAGCAGAGAGCTGTACCAGATAGTTAATGTTTTGTGTGGTAGAAAACGACACAAACTTTTTTATAATGGAACATTAAATAAAAGTAAAATTATTATTCTCAACTGGAGTAAATGAGACACATTACTCCAGTTGAGAAAATGATTAGTTTGGACAGGTATACAAGGATTGAAGGATAAAAAAGGTAAGGTTATAGAAGGGGAGGATTCTGTCATGACTAGGTGGGCTGAGCATTTCAGTGATGTTCTAAACAATGTGGTTAGTTCTACTCCCATTGTTTGTAATGATGATAGATGCATTGGCAGCTTTAATGTTGGCCCTATAACACAATCTGAAGTTATTTTGGCTATCTCTAAACTTAAACTTCATACATCCCCAGGGGTAGATGAAATTACTACAGAAATGCTCAGAGCTGGGAATGTTTCGGTTACCACTTGGATGACTGAAATTTTGAATAACTTTTATGATAAAGGCATGGTTCCTAAAGATTTTACCAGAGCTATTATTATCCCTATTTTCAAAAAAGGTGATCGCAGTTCTTGTAATAACTATAGGGGTATCAGCCTACTCTCTGTTCCAGGTAAAGTTCTGTCCATGATTGTGCTTAATAGAATTAAGAATCTGGTTGACAGTCAATTGCGTGATGAGCAATGTGGATTCAGAAGTGGTAGGGGATGTGTAGATCAGATATTTTCACTTAGGCAGATTCTTGAGAAATGTTTAGAGTTTCAGAAACCTTTGGTTGCTAGTTTCTCTTTAGTTTGGTTGTTGATTATGTTATGCGAAATTCACTTCAAGGGAAAGATTTTGGCCTTAATTGGGCTGGAGATACGAAAATTTCTGATTTAGATTATGCTGATGATTTAGCCCTTTTGGCAAATGATGTTGATGAGATGAACACTTTCATTCGAGCTGTTGATGAGACTGGTAGTAGAGTAGGTTTGGTTATAAACAGAGAGAAAACTAAAGTGATGAAAATTGGTCAGGCAGGTTGTGATTCAGTTAATCTGAATGGTTGCAGTCTTGAGCAGGTGTCACAGTTTAATTACCTTGGGAGCTATGTAACTGATACTGGTGATGTGCGGCATGAGATTAACAGACCAATAGGTATTGCTGCTGGGACTTTTAAGAATCTATGGAGATTGTGGAGAAATAGGCGTATACACCTAAAGACTAAAATTAGACTGTATAATAGTTTGGTTCTTTCTAGGGTTAGTTATGGTAGTGAAACTTGGACGCTATGTAAACAAGATAACAGGAAACTAGATGCTTTTGATTCTAGATGCTTGCGCAGTATCTTGGGTATTAGGTGGTTTAACTTTGTAACTAATGATGAGGTTAGGCAAAGGAGTCTGCAACCTCCTTTAAGCAGCATATTATGCAGAGAGAGACTCCGCTGGTTTGGCCATGTTGCCCATATGGATAATTATAGATTGGCGAATATGGTTATGAACAGTGCGCTTAGAGGCCTCAGAAGGAGGGGGAGACTTAGGATGCGGTGGGCAGACAATGTCAAACAGGACCTTGTTAGAATTGGTGTGCAGTGGCCGGATGCAGCAGATGTAGCTCAGGACAGATATGCTTGGAGAATTAAACTGCACGGTCTGGTTGGACCTCCGTAGCCCATGGCTGCTTGAGGATGATGATGATGATGATGTTGTCTAGGTGATGTGATGTCCGCTATTTTCCAGGAATAGTCCCTAGATGAAATGCTTTGTCTCCAATAGAAAAGTGTCCCTGGAATTTGTTTTCAGATATTTTTTTTTTAAATATTGAAATAATTTTACAGCATGAGCATATCTTTTACTAATAGAATAGTAGTGACGACACTGTTGTATAAAAAAAATTTGTACTGCAGAGACTCAAAAATTAAAACTAGAAATTTTTAATGAAAGTTGTCAGTTGCAAGCTGTCAAACTAGGGTGTCCAGACATCCTAGTTTTCCTGTTACATACGGTCAGTATTTCGAATGAAATTTTCAAAAGTCCCCAAATCTTTTACTTTAAATCTGGTTACCTATTTTGAAATACTAGTTGCTATTTTGGCAGTTTTTTGCATATTAGGCAAACAGCGTTTAAATTGATGCTAATTTGTAATTTTTTTGCAAGCTTTATCATCATATTGAATGCAATGCAGAAGGAACAGGAATGTATTTTAGAGATTACAAAATGAAACACTTCGACATCTATTCCAACAGTGGTCCATAAATCAATAGTGTGCATTGATATGCTGCATAAACAAGCCGTAGTAATAGCTCTCATTAATCATATGATTTTGTGTAATGCTAAGGATCTCTCCCACTTAAGTAATTTTATCTTTCTGCATTGATATATATACTTATTAGTGTTTTCTATGATAATACCTAAATATCATCGGATAAATTTCAGACATTCTCAAGGGAATTTAGCAAATTTTGCAGCATCTCTGATATTTGGTATGCAAGGAGTTTGGCAATTTTATGGAAATGAGTTTTAATGTTATGTCTGTATGACTTTTTCTACTTCCATCTTTTCCCAGAAAATATGCACCATTTGTATAATAATATTGCATAATAAAATATGCACCTCTTGCATTTTCATCATCTTTGCATTGCTTACTTTCTTTCCATCAAGTAGTAAACATCAACTCAGGGGCTTAACTATCAGGGGACTCTTCCCAAAGTAAGTCGGAGTTGGCAAAATTCTAAGATACTTGGGAAAATCTAGGTGAGTTTTGAAAATTGTGTTTATTTTTGTAAAATTAAGGGGAGTTAGCAAAATTCAAAGCTGGCAACACAAACAAAAATTTATTTAAAAAACACTAATAGACCGAAATGATTATAATATTCATAAACAGAATGGTTATTTATTTCTGAAAAAAAAAAAAAAATCACGAGCTGAGAAAATTGGGATGCTTTTGTGAAAATTAGGAGAATTGGCAAAAGTGAGGCAACGTGGCAAAATCTTGGGGAGTTTGCAAAATCGATGCAACTTGGTGAGTCTAGGGGAGTTGGCAAAATTGAGACAACTTGGCACAATCTTGGGGATTTGGCAAAGTTTGAAGCCATTTGTTGAAGCCACTAAGATATAAAAATCAGGAATTTTGTTTTATAATTATGGCGAGTTTGCAAAATCGAGGCATTTTGACAAAATCTTTGGGAGCTGTCCCCCCTTTCCCTCTTGGAAGTAAATCCTGGGTATGTCCTTGACAGAGACATAATTAAATTTATGTAAAGTACTTATTTTCTCAGTTGGCAAAATTTGATTTCTAAGTTTTATTGGAATTGGTGTTTTATTAATAATTGTGTATTGGGTCTCATTGCTGGTTGTAGTAACTGAGGTAGCAAGTATTAGTAAGTTGTAGTAAATTCATATTTGTGACTCAACTTAGTAATGGAGTTCTTAAACAATAGCACATCTGAAGTAATTATTACATTAAATAAACAATATCATATCAGTAATTTGCAGTACAGTGTGTACCACTATTAGACTATTTATATAACCTTAATATTTTTTATGCTACAACAGATTAAATTTCCCCCCCTTTATTTTCTTTAAGTTTTAAAACCTAAGAATGGTAAAATAGAAAGCAAAAATCAAAGTGCTTTTTTTTCTTGAATGCTTCAATAAGGAAAAGTAAAACAGTTTTGTATTTATATATATATTTTAAACATAGGTGACAATCACAGTATTACCTGGTTGACATTTTAAACATAGGTGACAATCACAGTGTTACCTGGTTGACATTTTAACATCAATATATCAATAAATATTTTGTGGAAAAAATTTCGCCGACATATATTTTTCAAAACACTCTGAAAAAAAAAAATAGTGACAGCACTTTTAGAGCTTTGTTTCTCATCATATTTCACAATTGAGGATTTTTAAATTTAAATGACAACAGCTAGTGTAGAAGTTCCAGTTAGAATGATGGCCAAAGGGCTTCACATAATTAGATGTCTTCTGGAAATAACACACATTTTTCTTGTAAAGAGAACTAATGACATACTTTCTCAAACATTTTTAATATGAGAAATAAAAATATTGTGATATTCATTGCCTCACAAGCATGAAATTTGCTGAATACAATAATGAAAGAGACATCATGCTTATTTTAATATGAAATAGTCAACATCATCACATTTCCAAATATGCCTTGTTAAATATAAATAAATAAGTAAAAAGAATAAAAAACCTATCTTCCCATCTGTACCCTAAAAAGTAGGAAATAAAACTAAAGCATATTGATGGTGCAATCCTCCACTGAATTCATATAACTTCAAAGGAAGATAGAGTGCCAATTTATCTATTCAACAAGATTGCCAGTGTCTTATTATCCTTTGAAGTGAATACGAATTCAGTGACTGATTGCATCATTGATATGCTTTTAACTCTTCCCAGGTCCAGCTATTTTTTCACTCTGATCAGGAAAAAAAAAACTAGAATATTTTTGACAAATAACTAATGAAAGGAATTATGGCTTGTTATATACCAATTAATCAGCATTTAATTCTAGATTTTCTGAAAATAAAAATATTTAACAAAAAGACAACTAGTTTTATTTTAATAGGAATGTTTTAGAGTTATGTAGTAAAAAATGCATCTGGCAACACAAACAAAAATTTATTTAAAAAACACTAATAGACCGAAATGATTATAATAAACATGAACGAAATGGCTGTTTATTTCTGAATAACAAAAAAAATAATTTTCTTGTTTAAAGTAAGCATTTCTCTTGTTTCGTAATTTTTTTCTATGTACCATGCTTTGAGAAAAGTCCAGGCTTGTTGCAGATTCCAATAAACAAGTTAACTTTAGAATATTTTTTAATAAATAACTAATCAACAGAAATAGGTCATGTTATATACCAAATTAAAGAGAATTTAATTTTAATTTTATTGAAGTAAAAAATATGAACGTTGTAGTTACATATTAATTTTAATAACACTTTTAACATAGGTATTCCAAAAATGGTACCTATTTCATAATTAGTTCCAAAATCTTCTGTGTTTAAAAATAGCAGTTTTTGTTAATTTTTAAGAGATTTTTGAAAATTTAAGAAAAAATATGTTGATAATAGTTCAAATCAAAATTGTGAGCTTAAATCAGGTGATTGCTTCAATAGAGAGTAATGTTAACAAACAAATCGGCAATACCATATAGCACTTCTAAAATATGGCAATCAGATAGCTTTATCGAATTATTTATATTGTAGTCTAATAAAATATGCATCAAATCAAAAAAGAAAATATTATTTTTCAAGCTTGAATTACATATATTTAAAAGACATGTATAAGAAAATTTTCCAATCAAAATTAAAAAAAAAATTGAAGTTTCATGTGTTGTACAAAAAGCGTCTGTAGACATCCTTGATTCGAGAAGGGTTAATTATATTTCCTACTTTTTAGAGTGCATATTGATAGATGTTTTTTTTTTAATTTTTTAATTTATTTGTATTTTTTCTTTGCCACTAAAAACACCTATATTCAGAAACTTTCATTTGATATATGCCTTTTAAACATTGACCATATTTTTCCTCCTCATTTTTGGAGTTGTGTTTAAAGTAGTCCATGACATTGAGATGTCACAAGCTTTAATTTCATATATAATTCATTAATCCATCCCTGCAAAAATCTCCCACTTTTTTTTTTGGTGGTGACTTTGGGGAGAATAGTGGAGGGTAAAGTTCGAAACAAATCTATGATGTTCCTCATATGAGCTATCATTTGATGCCTAATTCATAATTGTGGGCCTCACATTTGGAAGATATAATGGAACAATCGTTTTCATATTTACCCTTTTTTAAGGGAAAATAAGAGTTCTGAGAAAATCCTGCATCATCAGGTGGGAACCCACCTGATGAAACACCGATAAGAATGGCGTGAAATGCGCGTCGTGGATCTGAAACTTTTTAAGCACCTTATGCTATCAAAAAGTATAAATAATTATGTCATTCGCCAATGCGGGTAGACCATTGGCAGCATTCATCATTATTCTTAATCTCCACTGAGATGTCACTTGCCAGCAAGAAGGTTGAATTTTAAATTTCTCACCAAAAACATTCCAAGAAGCTCCTGTTACTTCACATCCTCTACGGCATGGTACGTAAATCTCTATAATAATTATTGATACTTGATAGCATAGTCCATGTGTTTAAGTGCTTAAAAACATTTAACAGTGTCATAGAGAATTAAATTACTTTACTTTAATTGCCGCACTGTGTACCTCTACTGTAATTTTAGTTAGAAACTGGCTCTATATAGAATATACAGAGCTTTTGGAGGCAACTGTTGGTGCTTTACTATTTGAAAGAATTAGGGGAGGTACTTTTGGGTTTAGCAAGGTTATTTGTGTGTGATTTAGTATTATCTGAAGGCATTTCCCATATCTTTGTAAGTTACATAGATAGTGGGAAATATATGATAACTTTGTTATATATACTGCACTAATTCTTAAATAACTGAGCTTCCAAAATTTTCCAACTGAAAAATTGTAAATGTAAAATGTCTATTGTAAAATGTAAATAGCTAAATTAGCACTGGACAGTAGAGGAAATTATGTAGTATTGTATGTTTAAGCAGATTCCGACATTCACAAGTGCATGAGATGTGTTCTTTAACTGATAGACATTCACATTTCTTCAACATGTAAAATATTAATGAGTATGGTTTTCGTGTAACTGGAATGTTTGTAATTCAAGGTCTGCCTGTACATTGTAAAGAAAATTTGCAATGGTACCTCTCTGTATACACAACCCTCAAATGCATAATATTTCAATATTAGGAGAATTGAAAGCCACATTTCTCTCTAACTTTCAAAATAAGTTTTTTGTAGAATAATGTCACTGGAGAAAAAAGATCTCACTCAAATCTCTAAATCTTGATTTTCAACAATACATGCTTAATATTTAAAGTTAGTGAAGCTTGAATGTTTAACAGCAGACACTGCTGTGAAACTGGTAAAGATTATTTTTTTTGGAAATAAAAACTGAAAATTATTTGTATAAAATTTTAAGATTGCATTTTTTTCAGTTAAGAATTTGTTATAGCAGACAGATATTTGTGGTTTAAACCTTGCTCTGGTATTAATCCCTGTTCATCCCAGTCAGCTCAGATTAACAAGTGGAAATTTGAATTTGATGCTTACCTCTAATAACATGACTATAATCTGAAAAACTAAATATATGAATATTCCTGTAGTATCAATTTGAAATTTTGTCTAAAAATATTCTCAAAAGAACTTGAGGGATATTGTAAAATTGTCCACAACTTTTACACTACACTGTGCATCATAAGTAATGAGAACATCATCATTAACAAATAGCTTTATCACCCATCATCAATAATTGTACTTATCCTATTGAACCATCACTATACTCACTGCTACCAACCATCTTTGCCAGAATCGTCATTTTCCATGATCACAATGTTTTAAATCCAATGCACACAAGCAGAAAAAGAGAGAAATATTTGAAGTCAACTTAGACAAGAGATTCACATACTTGTGAATAAATATCCTGATATTTCTACCTCTGACTGGGGTCATCATCCCAAGAGGTAGCCATCCAAGAAGATTGCAGCTCTGTTGAAACTGTTGGTCTGTTCCAACAGAGCTGCAATTTTCTTGGATGACAACTGCAATCAATGGTAAAAATATTATGATATTTATTCACAAGTAAGTGAATCTCTTATCTTCAGTTCATTATGCATTTGAATTGAATTACCTATTCTAAGACAGCCTTGAATTCAATTTTACTACATAGACTCCCTCTTATCCGGCCCTTACAGAACCGGACCCCTGACCGGATGAACGAAAGGCTGGTTAATCCGAAAATTGTGTCAGAAAGTAAATAATAATGGCAAATGGCAAACATACTAACTGTACTGTATTTTAATTAATAATTTATTGTACAATATTAACAATTTACTCACACTCACTGGAAAAAAAGTGTGTGATTTTCTTTTTGTTTCTTTGAACTTAACATTTTTTTTAGCTGCAAAGTCTTGCCATTTTTTAATAAGCATCACATCAATCGCAGATGAGGCCTGTTGTTGTTCAATGTATCTTACTGTAACATAAAAAGCTTCTTTTCCTTCAATATGGCTAACTTTCCCTTCTTCTTCCTCTTCTTCATTCTTCACTTCTCTATTCCCTCTTGGCAGACTGCATTGATAATTTCATCATCATTCAGTGTTTCATTTTCCAACTGTTCATCACCTTTTACACATTTTTCAATGTCATCTTTTTCAAGTGTGTCATATCAAGGCAGCAGTTTAAAGTCATTAAGCAGTGAAATATTGTCGCAGCTCATTCGATACTTTAATGTTGTCATCTTTGGTACATTCTACACAGTTTTCAACTTCAGGCCAAAGTTTTCTCCATGACTTCACAAACATTGTACGAGGTATTTCTTCAAAAGGTCTTGCCAACATGTAGATCACACCCTTGATATTTATTTTTTCGAAGCATTTAATAGTCCTATTCCATCATTTTCGGTTTGCTGTAGAATTTCTGAAAGAAGTTTTCTCCTGTATCACCTTTTTAAACTTACAAGCACGCCTTGATCCATTGGTTGCACTAAAGATGTTACATTAGGTGGCAAAAACATGGCTTTTATGTTGTTAGAAATGAGTTCGCTTGGGTGTTTTGGGGCATTGTTGAGAATGAGTAGGGCCTTTATAGGCATTTTATGACTTGTCAAGTGATTTTTTACTTTTGGAACAAATTCTGTAAAGAACCACTTTTTAAACAAATACGAGTCTATCCAAGGAGACTTTTGAGCTTTGTAGTAAACTGGCAGAGCAGCTAAATTTAAATGCTTGAATGCTCGGGGTTTTGCTGATTTCCCAATTACATAAAGATGAAGTTTGTGCTCATACCTGCAGCATTTGTACATACAGTCACAGTGATTCTTTCTTTGTTTGTTTTAAATCCTGATGCTGAGGTTTCTTGCTCTGTCACAAACGTTTTTGTTGGAAGAAGTTTAAAATTTAACCCAGTCTCATCTACATTGTAGTTTTGTTCTGCGCATAGGCCTTCTTCTTCAATAAGGACTAAAAGTTTTTCTGAAAATTTCTTTGCTGCTAAAGGATCAGCTGACAATTTCTCACCACAAACACCAAGATAATGAACATCATTCCATTTTTCCCAGAGAGAAACCCATCCCTCACTTGCTGAAAAATTTCCCCCATTATCGATTTTGGAATGAAGGATTAATGCTTTTTTTTTTCAATATTGGCCCACTGATTGCCATTCCTTTTCGATGCTTTTGCATGGACCATAACCAAAGTGCATCATCGACAATTTCATTTTTTGGCTTTTTAAGAGTGCACCGAGGAGAAAGCATTTTTTCAGACTCGAGTGCAAAAATCTTGTAAAGATTTTCTATTCCTTCTCCAGTCATTTACAGTGCTTTTATCAACACCTAGTTCATCACAAATATGCTTCACTGGATCACCTTTGTCAATATGTTCTAACGCTTTTAATTTCATTTCCATTGTAACGACATTACACTTACGTTTGCACCCATTCATTTTGTGCCACACAATAATTAATAGATCGCAACACACACTCCTGTGTATGTACAGTGTACTTTACCCTGCAATATTCACAAAGAGGAACTGAAGCAAATATGTACTGTACTATAAACAAAACACGCGACGAATTGCTTCTGCTTCTTGGAACTGAAGCACATAAACAAAGCAAGCAGCAACTTGCTTCTGCTTCTTGGAATGACTGGTTAAAGTGGAGGCCGGTTGAGCCAAGACCGGATAATAGAGAGTCTACTGTATATTTATTGTATGAACATTGATCGATATCTTTCTAGTAATTATCTTAATGTAATTCACAATTCCATCTAAAGATAGACTTGCTTCTGCTTCTTGGAATGACGGTTAAAGTGGATGCCAGTTGAGCCGAGACCGGATAAGAGAGAGTCTATTGTATATTTATTCTATGAACATTGATCGATATCTTTCTAGTAATTATCTTAATGTAATTCACAGTTCCATCTAAAGATAGCAGAACCATAGAGTAACAATTGAATTTATGGTTGTCTTAGAATAGGTAATTTAAATCAGTGCTGTGGAGTCAAAGTCAAAAGCAATTTTGGTGCTGGTGGAGTTGGGAGTCAGTATATTTTTGCCAACTCTGATTCCGACCACAATATAAATTTTAATAAAATATGCTTTTGTATGTGACATCACTGGCAGCTATACCACTTAAATCATCATCATCATCCTCAAGCAGCCGTGGGCTATGGAGGTCCAAGCAGACCACTCAATTTAATTCTACAAGCAAGTCTGTCCTGAGCTGCATCTGGCCACTGCACACCAATTCTGATAATGTCCTGTTTGGCATTGTCTGCCCACTGCATCCTAGGTCTTCCCCTCTTTCTGAGGCCTTTAGGTACAATAAACACAATGTTTTCCATTTCAGACACTAATGCCATTAATACATTTATTCTTTTCAGAAAATATTTTTTGGTTTTCAATGCCTATTTAATTTTGAGTTCTTTCTAAATTCTTAAGTTTTAAACGTTCAAGTCTAAAACCCTTTTCACAATGGCTAAGAGAGTTCTTACAAAGTCTGCAGTTTTTGAATATTTTACAATAACCACAGATAGGAATGATGGGTAGCTCCTAACTTTTGATAAAAATTCCTTGACTTCTGTAATGGTGTTGTTAAACATTTTAGTTCCCATAACTTTTGAATATTAAGTAACTGCTGAAAATCTAGATTTGAAGGTATTTGACTGAGTTAATTTTAGTTTATTGAACAAACACAAACAGTTTGTTTGTGCTTGTTCTTTGTGTAGGGAAATTTGTGAATTTATCTGTAGTGAAATTTTGCCATAACTTATTTGTAAAATTAGGGAAGAGTGTAGTTTTCTATTCTCATAACAAGGAAGTATCCACAATACTTGTTGCAGAGGTAAAGTAGTACATCATCAGAAAAACAATACAAATATCCACATAGTGCTGTACTGGAAAGTATTACTTCCATGCCTCATTAGAAATACGAACTCAGGGCTTTTTTTTCTCTGTACCAAACATGCTAACTCAATATTACCTTATTGTCATAGTCTAGATCAGTGATTCCCAACCTTTTCTGGACCATCGCCCCCTTTAGAAGAGAACAAAAATTCAATGCCCCCTAGTCCATAATAGTTAATTTTATATGAAATATTAAAATATTGTTGCATATTATCTGTACCTAATTTATCTGTTTATTTAGCTATTAAAAATCATAAAGCAGAAATTAATAAAACGACAACGAAATGTACAATAAAATTGTTTATTAAATTTTTAAAAATAAACACAGAATCAATAAAAAATAAAAAATAATGAAATAAACAAAAAATTAATAATAAATAAAAAAATTAATGAGATGGTTGAGGCTGGTGGAGTGTTAACAATTTGTTAATGTCGGGTTCCAATTTCGTTAACATCAATCGCAGATCGCCACGTTCAGTGATGTGTAGTCTGTTCCTCTTCTTTGACAGTAAATTAGCTACTGCACTGAATCCACGCTCGCCATATAGGACGAAGGAAATGCGATTAAAAACTTCTGTACTATTGCCCACAATCCAGGGTAGAGAACTGTTATTGATTTTTGAAGCCAGAACTCTTGGTATCCACGTTTGAATTTTACTTTGAGTTGTTCGTTAGTCGTGAGTTCTAAGAAGTTCCTCTTCCAAATTTGATGATTCTTCAGTATCTGTGTTTGCGAAAGGATCTAAAACCCAACTCGGTATATTCATGTTTAAAATATCTTGGAAACGCTCCGTAAAATCAACATGAAGAACTTCCAAGTGTTGGCAGTAAGTAAGTAAATCTTCTGGTTTTGCAGAGACTGCTGATAATGTGGGAAAGTGGTTGTATTCACCTCTACCTAGATTTCGTTTGAATAGAAGAAGTTTTCCCTCAAAAGCAGCTATGACTTTTTTGTTTTAATTAAATTCAACTCATCACCTTGCAATTGTAAATTAACTTGATTAAATATTTTAAACAGGTCTGTCAAATAAGCGATGTCATTTTTTGATGTAATCAGGTTTTTGCACAATTTTTCATCTCTGTCTTCAAGAAAGTCCAGTACTGAGTCAAATAGATTGAAAAAACCATTCAGACAAACACCTTTAGAGAGCCAACGTACTTCTGTGTGCAGCAGCAAGCGATTGTAATCTTCATCATTTTCATTAAAAAGCTTGCCAAATAATTGGTCATTCAATGAATTTCTTCTAATATTATTGATTGCTTTAATAACGTAATGGAGCGACGTATGCAGACGTTCATTCAAATTTTTTGCAACCAAATGCTGACGATGAATAATACAATGTACAGTGAGTACATTTGGTACTGCTTGTTTCAAATGCGCTATGAAACCCTTATGATGCCCTGTCATTGCTGGAGCACCATCAGTAGCAGCAGACAAAATATTGCAAATAGGAATTTCTTTCTCTTGAAAAAACTTTTGCATGGTATTAAATATAGATTCTCCCTTTGTATCAGATTCCAAATTTTTAGCAAATAATAACTCTTCACGATTTTTTCTTCTTTTATAAATCGTACGTATGATAAGAGTAGAGCTTCGTTATTTGGTAGAGTTGATTCATCGAGTTGAATGGAAAATTTGCAAGTCTTTAAGTAATCACATAATGATATTTCAACATCTTTTGCCATTTCATCTATTCTTCTTTGCACTGAATTATTACTGAGAGGAATTTTTTTGATGATATCTGACGGTGTCTTATGATGAAGAACAGTTTTTAATATCTCTTTGACTGCCGGCAAAATTAATTCCTCGCCAATTGTGTGTGGTTTCCCTGCTTTTGCGATTAACAATGAAACGTTATATGAGACTCGTAGTCCATCATCATCTTGTTTAGAAGACGACGCAAAAAGGTTTGACATAGTTGGCTGTTTTAAATATTGCTTTTCCAGTTCTTGAAAATAGGATAAATCTTTGTTCTTCTTATCAGCATGCATTTTATTTAAATGCTCTTGTAGCCTAGAAGGTTTCATAGCTTCATTTGAAAAAACTTTTCAGCAAATTAAACACATAGGTAATGATTGGTTTGTAGGAGAGTATGTAAATCCATATTTCAAATACTCAATACTGTACTGCCGGCATTTCTTTTTAGATGTAGATTCAGACATTTTCAAATACAAATTAACTTCTCAACAGATTTATAGATAGTTATAAAAATAATGTTTATAATGACTTCTAACACTTATCACTCTCGACTATTTATCATGGCGAAGCACATAAAAATAATAAAACATTCCTGGAGCTATCGCTTTTATAGATTTGATTTTGTGCACGCATTAACTTGTATGTTTGCAATGCTGGCGCACTTGCTCCGTAAACAAGTCATTTCAAGTTCCCATATTCTTGTCGAAACATGTTAAATTGCATGAACCACGTGTTTGCCTACCAACTTGCAAGGACTTGTCACCGTCAATCTATTCTAAACTAAAACAAATTAGGTATAGGTACACCTAATGCTAATTTAAAAATGCTTATTAACGCGATAACAATAAGATAATTTACATAGCTAGATAAAACATTTATTTATGAAAACAGGTATTTTCAAAGTATTATATTATATTAAAAAATTATAAAAAAAATATTAAATATAATAAATTTATTATTATTATATTATTATTGCATCAAGGTTGATTTGCCTATCAGGATGGACACACATGTCCAACATAATAAGCCTGATATAGTAGTGCATAATAAGGTATTGAATGAGATTGCAATTATTGAAATAGGAATAACATCTCAGGATAACTGCAGACAGTAGAGGTTGAAAAGAAGAGGAAGTATGATCTGCTGGCTAATGAGTTGAGCCTAATTCACAAGTGTAATGTTAATATTATACCTTATGTTCTGACATGGGATGGTATTGTAACTACGTACCATAAAGCATACTCAAAGCGACTTGGAGTGGGAAAACATATTGAAGCTTATATCCAATCTGTGATCTTGAAGAGAACTTTTGAGAGCATATCAGTCGACTTCAGACGTACCAGTACGCTAATAGGCGGTAGCAGGGAACTTATTGTCCAAGCTGCAGTTGAAAAGCTGTACATGACAGATGAGGTAGTGGATGACCAGAATCACCAGGAAGACACCACAGAATAGAAGAGATAAAAAGGTTGTCACAGAAAATTCTATTAAATTTATTTATTTATTTGACCGCCCTCTTGACTGCCTCAACACCCCCCATTTACCTCTGGATCCGCTACCGCCCCCATGGAAGGCTCCAGCGCCCACTGGGGGGCGGTATCGCCCCCGTTGGGAATCTATGGTCTAGATAATATTATTCCAGTAAGAGTATATATCTTTGCAGTTATAGCTGGAGTTGTGATAAAAGTAAATTTGGTTCTTAAATGTTGATCCATTCTTTTTACTAGGTATGCCAGAATGCATTATTGCAGCAGCTGCAGCCAGAGCAGGTAAAACTGTTTTGCACTTAGATAGGTGAGTCAAATGTATAAAATTGTTATGACTAGTGAAAATGTTCACATGAATTATCTCAGAGTTTTATATTGTGTCTCATATTGAAGTTAATGCATTAGTGTTGAAGCTAAAAACAGTGAGAATGATTAAAAGCTGACTTGAAGTGATTAATTTTGTCAGTGATTGTATATGGCTGCAGCACAAGCAAAATATCCACAGAATGCTCAATTAATTCTTAAGCACATAACAGAATGTTCACAGAATATAAACCAGGAACAGGAAATCTTGGATCCAGGAACAGAAAATCCAGTTTGGTCATGTTACTATACATGGTCTTTTCTCGCACTAGAGACTAAATGCTAATGGTCTTTGAAATCTTGCTCTAAACAATGATTTTCTTATTTTTTATTTTTTCCTATCATTTCCTATTTTTTTATAATTGTATAATTATTTTTTTTTAACACTTCTGGGATCCAGCTGTCCTGAAAAACTGATTTACATCCAGAGGCCTGCTATTTTTTCTCTACTCAGCCAAAAAAAGTTAACTAAGTTTTTTGCCAAGTAATTAATGAACAGAAATAGGTAATGTTATCTGTCAAATTAATCAGCATTTCATTGTGAATTTTTCAAAAATAATTTTTATCAAAAATGCAAATTGTTAAAAAATCCTATTAAAATTAGTATTAATTGTAATAGAACTTTTTTAGGGTGATGTAGTAAAAAAAATCTGGCAGTGCAAATAAAAATTTATAAAAAGAACTAATGGGAAAAAATGATACACAGTACATATGAATATAAAGGAAGTTTCTTTCTGAATAATAGGAAATAGAATTAATCAGCATGATGTTATTGTATATACACCAAAGAATATATTTTTACATATAAGATGTTAAAAAATCTTATTTTACATATAAGATGTTAAAAAAACTTACTGATTCGCATATTAAACTTTTGCTAACATCTTTTAACAAACTCTGGGTTAAAAGGACATTTCCACAAGACTGAAAAACTACATATATTGTCCCTATTCTGAAGCCAAATAAGCAAGCGAAAGATTTATCTTCTGTCAGACCTATTGTTCTGAGCTCTTATTTAGGAAAACTGCTGGAGAACATGGTGAATAGGAGACTAAACTGGATTATAGAGTCACATAATTATCTTCATTATGCAGTTTCTGGTTTCAGGAGAGGTCGGAGCTCAATAGACAACGTCATTGATTTAGTCTTGGATATACAATCAGGATTGAACATTAGAAACACTACTACCATAGCAATATTTCTCGACTTGAAAAAAGCCTATGATTCAGTGTGGATCAGAGGACTACTATACAAAATTTCAAAATTGAAAATTACAGGAAACATGTTTGCATACTTGAATTATTTGCTAACTAACAGAAAAATTATTGTGAAATTAAAGAATGAAACTTCTGCTCCTAATCCTTTAGAGAATGGTCTTCCTCAAGGAGGAGTGCTTAGTCCAATACTCTTCAATCTGTTTTTACACAATTTTCCTGATATTTTACCAAAGAATGTGAGACTCTATGTCTATGCAGACGATATTGTCATTTGGTACACTGGCAGAAGCATATCCAGAATCCAGTCAGTGCTACAATCGGCATTTAATGAGACTGTTAAATATTTTGATTCACGGGGACTGGAAGTATCCGAAGAAAAAACTGTAGTAATGCCCTTTTGTAGCCATCGACGATTTCCAGATATTTCTATTAATTACAAGGAACGTTCCCTGCAGGTTGTGAAAGAACACTGTTATTTAGGAATCCTACTGGACTCTGAACTCAAATGGAACTCCTATATTCGTCAACTGATCTCCACTTCTAAACCTATTATTAACATGTTAAGATGCATTGGGTCCAGCAAAGAATGGAGCATCACCTCATCAAATGATTTATCTTTACAGATCAATTTTAAGATCAAGATTGGAATATGGGGGTTTTCTACTGGATAGTGCTAGCCCTTCCCTTGTTAAAAAGCTAGAAATTCTTGAAAACCAAGCTTTAAGAATCTGTTTGGGCCAGTTAAGTCTTTGTCCATCTATTTCTCTGAATGCTGAGGCTAATATTCCACCTCTTTCCATCAGAAGACCTTATGTGCTGTTTTAACACTTCTCAAGATTGCTCTTCAAACAAGAATATCACCCAGTGACTGATAAAATCCTTTTTGGATCAGGAAAGAAGATCAGTGATGTAACTACTTCCATCTGCCGACATCCCCTCTTTGACTTGATTTCAGCCAAAGTTATGAGGTAGACAAACTTTCTGAAAAACCTCCTTGGACCTTTCAACAATTTGATTGCTTTGTTTCCATTCCAGGTTTCACATCTAAAAAAGAACTTGATAGCTCAGTTCAGAAGATTATTGCTCAAGAGCTCATAGAACAAAAATATGAAAATATTAAGATTTTCTCTGACGGATCTTTAAACAAGTTAACACAAAAAGCTGGAGCAGCTTTCTGGGGTCTCAGAAATGTCTCACTTTGAAGCTATCAGGCTGCAAGGTGTCTCAGATGTTATGATTACTGAGTTGATAGCAATTGAAATGGCTCTAAAGTGGTGTTTTTAACAACCAAAATCTAATTTTGTCGTACTTACAGATAGTAACTCACCTTTTTTTTTCCTCTGGGGAGATCCATGTCATTCCAAGAGTAATGGGCTTTTCCTAAACATCCTTGAGACCGTCGATCAAATTATTGAAAAAGGTTCCACAATTACTTTGCAATGGATCCCTGGACATATAAATGTCCAGGGAAATGAAATTGCTGATTTCTTAGCAAAGTCGGCCCTTAACTACGACAAATACCTCCAGTTGCAAATTGGTTATTTATATGTTTCTAAATTAAATAAATGCCGTCCCGTGGCCAAGTGGTTAGCGCGCTTGGCTACTGTTCTACGGGACCTGGGTTCGAGCCCCGGGTAAGGCATGGATGTTCATGTTGTTTTTCTGCTGAGGTCCTGCCATCCTCTCAGACCTTCTACTCTGGTATATAAACTGACAGGCTACTGTCAGACCTCTGTGGCAAGCAGCTGCTTGAGGGGGTATTTATTTTTTTTATTTAAATTAAATAAAGAAAATCTACAGGAGAACTTCCTACATCATTTCCAAGTCATTGCTGAAAGAAAGATCAATCATCGACAATTAGCAGAGAACAAGATCCTTCCACTTAATGATCTGCACCTTTCAAGAAGAAATTTTGTGTGCATCACCAGACTCAGAACAGGTGCATCACTCTTGAATGACTCACTTTTCAAGATGAGAAAAGTTCTTTCCCCCAATTGCCAGACGTGCAACGTAAAGGAAATGCTGATTCATGTTTTGCTGAATTGTACTGCTTACTCGATCCAGAGAAACAACTTAATAGCAAGATTACAAACAGAAAACATTTTTGAACTAAGTCTGCACAGTTTACTTGGACAAGAAGATCTGACAAAGCACAAAGTTTGCTACAATGAAACAATCAAATTTTTAAATGATTCAAATCTTTTCCATAGGATTTAAGAATTTTTTTTTATCTAGGTTTTGTAACATAAATGTCATCAGCTTCTTGGCGTTATCCAACCTTGCCATCAGGAGGAGAGGGTCGAAAGACTCGAACATATCCAGAGGAAACATTTATTTTTGTTTGATGATGGTGATGACACACCGAAGAGCTAAAACATTATGACCAGTATGTCTATGCAAATTGAAGTAATTACAGGTAAACAATGGCGAATGAAGGTCATGAAATGATAAATAACACTTGATACTGAGCTCTGTTAATCAGTGTTATACTTGTTCTTCAAATGAGAAAGGCAGCAGATTTAAGTGAGTTTGACAAAGGCCAAATTGTAATGGCCAGATGACTTGGTCAGAGCATTTCCAAGGCTTGTGGGGTACTCACGGTCAGCTGTGGTTAGTACCTATAAAAGGGCTCCGAGGAGTGAAAAACCACGAACCCCTGCAAGGTGTGGGCCGACCATGGCTCATTGATGCTAGAGGTGAGTGAAGGCTATCCCATATGGTACAAGCCAACAGAAGGGATACTGTGGCGCAACTTGCCCATTATTTGAATGCTGGTGGCGGGAGTTATGTGTCACAACACACAGTACATCAAACCCTGCTGAAAATGGGGCTGCACTGAGTGCCTTCAAAAGCACCTACAATGAGCACCCGAGCATCAAAACTGGACCTTGAATGATTCGAAGAATGTTGTCTGGTCTGATGAATCTCATTTCCTGTTGTACCATGTGGACGGCCATTTACCTGGGTAAGTGTTGGCACCAGGATGCACCGTGGGACAAAAACAAGCTGGTGGAGGAAGTGTAATGTTTTGGGCAATGTTCTGCTGGGAAACTCTGGGTTCAATCATTCATGTGCAGGAAATTATGACATCTACCTAAACATCATTGCAGACCAAGTACATCCTTTCATGGTAATGTATAACCCTCTAGTAGTGCCTTCTTTCAGCAGGATAATATGCCATGCCACACTGCCCAGATTGTTAAAGAATGGTTCACAGAACATGAGGAAAATTTCCAGGTATTGCCCTGGCCTCCAAATTCCCCTGATATCAATCCAATTAAGCATCTGTGGTTTGTATTGGAACAGCATATCTGATCTGTGGCGGCTCAACCACGTAACTTACAAGAAGGATCTGCCAGTAAAGTGTTGATACCAGATACCACAAGACACCTTTAGAAATCTTGTAGCATTCATGCTTCGCTGGGTAAAAGCTGTTTTGGCAGCACGTGGAAGACCAAAATCATATTAGGCAGGTGGTCATAATGTTTTGGCTCTTTGGTGATATATATATAATATTTAAATGTAGGGCCACTGCAAGGTGTATGGCTGCCATTGTGTAGCCCAAAAATTGCCATCCCTTTTTTAAATGAACCTAGCAATTCTCTCAGAAATTGCATCAAAATTATATAAGAAATTGCATTTGAATCATTATTAATAGTAATAACTAATTAATTCATTATTATAAATATTGCTGAATTATATTAATTAGTTAGGAAAAATTATTGCATTCTTAAAATATTATAAGGATTAAATTATTTCCTTTTTAACATAAAACTATGAGATATCTTAAACCAAAAAATCTTCATTTAAACTTCTTTTATTCAAGATGAATAATAAAAAATAATATCAACATATGAGACAGAAAAAATTAAAGAGTGAAAATCATACCAAATATAGTTTATTAAAAATAGTATTAATAAAAAGTCAGTGACCAAAATTATTTAACTCTCACCACAAAAAATATTAGTCATCATCAGTGGATTAGAACTAGGGGAGCTCATACATTGTATTGATTGTATTGTTTATATTAAGAAAGTGACCTAAACTTACCACCAGACGTCATGTGACAGTAAATGTATTATGCAATTGATTTACAGCAGTCAATCAATTATAATAAGGGAAAATAGCTGGTAGGAAAAATAAACTCACCTAGCAGGTTTTATTATATCGAATGAGGGAGAGTCGGTTATTTATATAATTCTTATTGAATAATATTAAGATTAATAGTTTAATAATGGTAAAATAATTTTTAATGGAACAAAAATAGTTTTGGTTTTAGCAATGGCTAAGAAGAAAAATTCAACAATGACTCAATAGAATCCATTGCAACACACTTTTAAATGACAGTTACCAAAGGACCTCTAATAAATACTAGAAATAAAAATTTCAAAATGGATCCATTTTGATCACTAAAGACTCACAAAAATGGTATGCAGATGTTATTCAATATACACTGATTATGTCCCATGTTATGTCAATGAGAATTAACTTTGGAGTCAATAACAGGATGGACAAATATTTTGTTTGGCAGGCCGCATAAGATAGATCAAACTTTTGTCGAGCCAGCTTTGTGAAGAATGGGATAGGATTAGAATCAATGGGCTTGAACCTCCTGATTCACCATTCTAATAATTTTAAAGTCCTTGTTATTTGGTACAGTCAGACCATTAAAACTCTATTATGAAGGGTGAAATATTTTGTATTATTTATAAAGAACTTACAAACAAAAACTGTGTTGTAAGGGGTCAAACTTCATCTTAGCTAACATTTTGTCACTTCTACTCCTTAATATCTGGGTCAAGTGATGCGGTAGTGCACCAGGCTTGTACAACTTCCCACTGTGCCTGGATGTAGAATTTTTTTGCTACCACAGATCTGTCTTTGGTGAGAAAGGGAATACCAAAGAACTAGTGGTGGATCAAGGGGAATGGCACTTGGAGATGTGCCCCCATCCCCCTGTTTAAAATTAAATTGCTTTTTAGCATTTGTTTGCAATTCGCAGCCACTTTGTGTGACTGTGATATTTTTATTATGTGCCTCACCTATCAAATTTTCCAGGTCACAAGGTCACATAAATGGCCAGGTCAAATGGCCTCAAAGGAGTCAGAGAAAGTTGGGGAAAGGGCCAGCCGTTAGGAGACAGATGGTAGCTAGGAAATGTATCAGCCTCCCATCAAGGCCATCTAGCATGCTCTTTAACATGCCTAGGGTAAGGCTGTCCTGCACATGGGATCATAGTTTTATATCCCACCTGATAGATTGAATCCTTTCTACACCCTTTGGAACTGATCAATCAGTTTTCAAAAATCACTGCAAATGAACTTGCAACATGTATTTTAGGCTTACCCACCATTTTTATTTTCTTTTAATTTTTGCATTTTTTGTTCAGAATTAAATGCTCTTTCTTTTATTATGTAATATAACTGTTTTATTCATTACCGTATTTCTTCGATTCTAAGACGCACTTTTTCCCCCATATAAATGTCTCTAAAAATGGAGTGCGTGCGTCTTAGAATCGCATTTTTTTTCAAATTTTCCCGCGCTTTGCACACGGCACCACACATCCAAGTTTGACCGTCTCCAAAGTTTGACCGTTATCACATTCTCCAATTCCATTGGAGAATAAAGTGGCGTGGGTATTTTTCCGTGCTTTCCAAATGTGAAGCCACCATTATTTCATTATAGTGGAGCTCTGTGAGTGAATTATAGCGAGCTTGGAACCTGGTTGTTTACTGACAACCTTCCGCGGACACCTTCCAGAAAAATTAAGAAAGCGCCGGCATCAAAATTGGCGGAATGGGTATCAACAGTTTGGTAGCTAATCCCAGAAAGAATAATGCAGCACTCATTTAAAAAACGTTGCATCACCAATGCTCTCTATGCCTCAGAAGACGATATATTATGGGATAATAGAAATAAAGATGGTTCAGAAAAATTGGACTCTGACTGTGAAGTAGACTCTTATATTGATTCAGATGCAGATCAGAATCAGACTGATATTGATTCAGAAAGAAGTGATGAATAACATATCTATTAATAAATAGGTACTATTGTTGTTAGTAAATTGAATTCTATTATAATAAAAATATTTTTTAGATATATTTTAGCGTTTTATTTTTTTCTGTTGGTGGTACTGAAATTAAGGTGCTTCTTACAATCGATGGCGTCTTAGAATCGAAGAAATACGGTAGTTGGTTCATAATGAGACTCAGAAGGTTGAGTTGCATTTACAGAGAAAAAAAAACACCAACACTGTAAGGGTTAATGAATCATAATAATCAAAAATAAAGCAAAAGGAAAAACTATATGTAGAAAAATATGATAGTTATGGGATGAATTGTTTACTCTGGAGATTTTAAATCATTGTATACCAGTCAGCATGAGGGTACAAGATTTAGTCAGGACACTGAAATCACATTTGCTTGATGATTATGTTGAGTGTGCATCTTGCACCCAAGATGCATGCTCTTGAAAAGTCTATCACACTTGTTTTAGTCTATGTCTATACACTGATGTCATATAGCAAATAAATACAGAATGCAGATGTTAAGCATGTGTTATTGATGGTTTGTAGAAGTGTGTCTGATTTCAGTGCAGTTGATATTGGATTCAATAATGACAAGGTAAACACTGTTTGCTACTTTGATGTATACTTACAGTGCTAGACTCATTTGCACGATGCATTCTCTAGCAAGCCAGACACAGACATTTATCAGATGTGATTTCAGAACATGGCTGATATTAATGGAGGTTTTGAACTCCTGCATGCATCATACTGTTCAGCATTTAAAAGATATAATTTCTTAATTAACTTTCTAAGCATCAACTTCAATCTGATGATGGATATAAAAGTATGTCCAAAATCACAGTAATAATTGATCAACAATTGTGAATATATACAACGAGTTGTCTTCAAAGTAATTTATATTCAAGAAATAAAAGTCATCTTCTTATGCTCCTAAGGACATTTTGAATTTCCTGATGTATTATGTGTATCTCATGAACATCATTTTCACATGAACATTTGACAACTTCTGTTCTATTATCAGTGAAAAAGTGTATTTATCTATATAAGAATATTTGACTCTGAGTCAAACTATTTAATGGAGGTTGAGCCATAATTTGCATCTTCTAAATGTAGTGTATGATTCTCTGGACTTTATTATGCAAAGGCGAAGTAACAAGTTTTATGTCATTGTCTCCAGTAGTGAGTATAATTCACCTGAGGTTTTGCCAAATGTAGCAGCCCATAAGCCCAAAACATGCATATCTTATTTCTTTTTTAATAATAATTGTCTCAAGCCACTGGATTTCAGTCTGCCACATTGAATGAATTCAGCTCTCATAACAGAGTCCATAGATCTAATGCCACATAGATCTAATGCTGGGTTGGGTTGTTTTACCTCTGAGCGGCACTTTTTTGCACACCATGGGCTAAATGGCCAGGTCATATGGACCCCGAAGGCTCAGAGAAGGATTGGGGGAGGGGACCCACTGGAACAGCTGTTGGGAGACAGATGGTAGCCCCTGTCAAGGCCATCCAGCGTGTTCTTTAACGTGCACAGGGTATGACTCTACCGCACACGGGACCACGGCTTAACGTCCCATCCGACGGACGGCGGCCTTTCCAAGCCCATCGGTGTCCCCTACTGACCGTGGGCAGGGCGGGGAATTTTGCGGAGATAAATCTCAACGGTGACCCAGCTGGGACTCGAACCTGGGAACTACAGATTACGAGCCTGGCGCGCTACCGACTGAGCCACCCCCGCCCCTAATGCTGGGTATGTAACTTACCTGATATATATATTTATCTGAAACATTTATCCAAAAATTACTGGTTAGAAATTGAGAAAAAACCCTTTTGGAAACACTGCCTGTGGCATGGCTATTGAGCCATGCTATAATAATTCAGAAATAAGCGTCCCAATGTAACTAGTTAATATCAATGTAAAATTATATACCTTGTCTGTATTGCAGTGCCATGAATTCGATTATGAAATAGCTAAAATTAGGTGTTTTTTGAAAGTGATCTATATATTAAAAATAATTAATCACATTTTGAATTGCCCAATTAAATATTAAAATGTATTGTTTTTTGTGACATAGGAATAGCTACTATGGTGGAGACTGGACTAGTTTTAATTTTGATCAACTTCTAAAATGGGTAGCAGATACTCAGGTGAGCTCTAAAGTTTTTAATGGTAAATTTTTAAAAGTGTACATGAATATCACAATTTTTTTTCTATTTATCTTGTTTTATGGCACATTTCTATAATTTTGATATAAACATTTTATCTATATTAAGGATTATTATATTTTTATGTACATTTTAAAATATAAGCACTCAGTGGCTGTTGAATTATGATCACCCACTTAATATTTTGTTGAGTTCCTGAGCCTTGAATAACTGCATGAACGCATTGTGGTATAGATGATACTAGGTTATAATGCACTTTTGGAAATATGTTCTGCCAAACTGACTGTAAACCACCCCATACCGTTGTATATGGCCATTAGATATGGTAATGGCCATTAGATTGCCTATTCTGCATTATCCCATAGATGTTTGATGAAGTTTAAAGTTGGTGGCCACATTTGGAAGGTGAAGTTGTCTAGATGGGCTGCAAACCATTTCTGTACAGTATGAGCTTGATGACATGGTGCATTATCTTGTTGAAAGATACTACCACCATTGGAGAACAACATTAACATTGAAGGGTGCATTTGTTTGTTCAAGTAAACCACACCTTATGTTGTTGAACCTGCATCAGAGGGCATAATGCATTCCAAAAAGATATCTTCCTGATTATGACACCACTAATCACCCTGCACTATATACAGAGCACATGAGATCCATTGTCTCATTCTGATTTCATCACATGTATAGCTGTCCATTTACATAGTGCAAAGAGAAGCAATGTATCAGACTATCTTCATTTTTAGTAAATAAAGTAATTCCACAGTTGACATAGTATAAAGTCAGTGGATATACACTGAAGAGTCAAAACATTATGACTAGCACGTCTTTATGCAAATCGAAGCTACTGCAGATAAACAATGGCACATGTGAAGATCATGAAATGGTATAAATAACACCTGATACTGAGCTCTGTTAATCAGTGTTATTCTTGTTCTTCAGATGGGAAAGACAGTGGATTTAAGTGAGTTTAACAAAGGCCAAATTGTAATGGCCAGACAACTGGGCCAGACCATTTCTGAGACAGCAAGGCTTGTGGGGTGTTCTTAGTCAGCTGTGGTTAGTGCCTTCGAAAAGTGGTCCGAGGAGGGAAAAACCATGAACTGCTGGCAAGGTATGGACCAACCATGGCTCATTGATGCTAGAGGTGAGTGAAGGCTATCCCATATGGTACGAGCCAACAGAAAGGATACTGTGGCACAGCTTGCCGGTAATTTGAATACTGGTGATGGGAGTAATGTGTCGCAACACACTGTACATCAAACCCTGCTGAAAATGGGGCTGCATAGCTGTAGGCTGCTCAAAGTGCCCATGCTAATCTCCATTCACCATCGAAAGTGCCTTTAATGGGCACGTGAGCATCAAAACTGGACCTTGAATGATTGGAAGAAGGTTGTCTGATCCTATGATACTCATTTCCTGTTGCACCATGTGGATGGCCGGGTATTTGTGCTTCGTTTACCTGGGGAAGTATTGGCACCAGGATGCACCATGGGATGAAAACAAGCTGGTGGAGAAAGTATAATGCTTTTGGCATTGTTCTGCTTGGAAACCCTGGGTCCAGTCATTCATGTGCAGGAAACTATGATGTCTACCACCTACCTAAACATCATTGCAGACCAGGTGCATCCTTTCATGGCAACGATATATCCCTCTAGAAGTGGCTTCTTTCAGCAAGATAATGTGCCATGCCACACTGCTCAGATTGTTTGATGCAGTCTAGCAACATAAGCATTTATTTTAAGATTAATAATATAGATTTGACTGTAGCATAGTCACTTAAGAAATTTAATTTTGCCATATTTTGCAGTGGAGAAAGTTTGCTGACCTTTGACTTAAAACAGAGGTTTAAAATTTTCACAAGAATGCAAGCCAAAATCATGGAGACCATATTGGCCTGAGAACCAAATTCATTGATTCCATAGAATACACATTTTAGACCCTGGAGTCAGCATTCCAGATTAATATTTAAACCTATTAAGACTAATTTCTAGCATGTTTCATGCAACAGAAAAAAATAGCATAAATAATAAGCAATAATAAAAAAAGCTTACCTGATACAAATATGAAATTACTCATATATACTGGAGAGGTATAATTTGGTAAGTAAAAAAATTTTGAAAGAAATGCAAGAAAAAAGTCTTGTTGAAATGCAAAAGAAATGCAAGAAAAAAACATGCATATTATGTCAAATGCATTTGATGGACTTTTTTAAGTTCGTGCTTGGACTCAGTTTTATGGAATGAAAAACAGTTGTAATTATAAATTATGGTGACCACCTTTATTATACATATATATATTTGAAATCGATAGCTGCAATTAAGACTTCCTGAAAAGCCCATGGTCTATTTACTATTTACTGTTAATATTATGAACAATTACCATAGTCTGGATAAAATGATATTTTGGACTGCATCTGGCCCAAGGGTCATAAGTTTTTGACACCCCTGCCCTAAGAAGTAGCCAGACTTGTAATCTGCAGTTCCCATGTTCAAGTTCTACCTGGGCCAGTGTTGAGATTTATCTCTGCAAAACTCTCCACCCTGCCATTGATCAGTAGGGGACACTGCTGGGCTTGGAAAGGCTGCAATCCATCGGATGGAATGTTAAGCCAATACCCCATGTGTGAGACAGCCATACCTTGTGCACATTAGAGAACATGCTGGATGACTTTGAGGGAAGCTGCCATCTGTTTCCCAACAGCTGTCCATTGGGTCCTCTCCCCCCAACCTTCTCTAAGCCCTTAGGGGTCCTTGTGACTTGGCCATTTAGCAATTGTGCACAAAAATGTGCTGCTCAGAGGTAAAACAACCCTAAGAAGTCTGTCATCAACATTTTAGACAAGCTCCTAAAATTACACCATGCATAGGTCTGATATTTAATAATTATCACATTTCCTTACCATAAATTACATTTAATAATAGTTTATTACTTACACTTTTTCTTCCAAAATTGGACTGCCAGTAATACATGAAATGTTGAGGGTAGGATTAAGAAAATGGTTTACTACAGTGACTAATCAAATAATGCTTTATTAAAGCTTTCTAAAATGGAATCTTTATGGTAAAGCTATAAAAATTGACACAGAGAAAAATGAGATTTTTAATCATAGATTTATTAATAATATATGATTTTTTAATCATTAGATGAAAGATTTTTTAATCAGATATATATTAATAATATATGATTTTTATATGTTCTAGTATAGATAATGATTGTAGTAGTTGCTGTCATAGTGTTTTGTTAGAAGTGCAGGGATGCAACTTTGTAAGCATAGACTTACCTACAATAGCAATTTTTTTGGCATCTGGCTATTTCTATAGAAAAAATGGTGTTTTGAAAATGAATTTGAATGTGAAAAATATCTGTTTTGCCATATAAAAATTTGATTGTAAATTATGATGAGGTAAATTCACAAATATTTATTTTCTTTAGAAATTTCTGAAACAAAATTAATTTATGGATTATACATGAATAAATGTATAATTTTTTTTTTATCATTCAAAGAATGCTTCTTTATTGTTTGGTATCATCACACATAATTTTGGTCACCCCGTACTATTTTATAGGATGACGGTCGTCTTACTGAACAGAGAATAAATGATGAAAGTACTTGGCAAGACCTTCTCGGTGAAGGAGAAAAAATTCTATTATGCCCTTCAAAATTCAGAACTATTACAAATGTTCATCCGCACATTTATGTAAGGTAACTATATTTTAAGTATTGCTTAGGGAATTACACCACAGAAGCTGTAGTTTCAAATTCATGAAGGTCATTTCACAATTTTGTGTGCTGCTTTTATATAAGATGTGTATAAAAAGGTAAAAGTAACATTCACAGCTTTTAGTTAATAATATATCAAACAAATGATTAATTATGTATGTTAAACACTAGATCTTTCAGTAATTGCTACAGAATTTTCAGCTGTTTTTAGAATTGATAAGAGGATTTTAATCACTCTGCACTAATTGTAAACATCTGTTGATGTTACATATGTTTCACATTTACTCCCTAATATATAAAGAAAGTTTGTTTTCGTGTGTTTATGTGTCTGCTCACTTATGACTGTAGTCACTTTATGGGATTCTAGTCATTCTGCACTAATTGTAAACATCTGCTGATGTTACATATGTTTCACGTTTACTCACTAATATATAAGGAAGAAAGTTTATTTTTGTGTGGTTGTGTGTTTATGCGTGTGTCCACTTATGCACTCAGCCCACCAAACTTTGCATAATTGTTCCCTCCAGCTAAGGGAAGAATATAGGCTATGCGTGAACTCACTGTGGTCAACAAAAAATGGGGTGGAGTGAGATTGAATTTTTTGAAATCCCCATAGACTTAACATTAGTGGTTAAATACTAGTGTCTCTCATAGACTTAGCACTAGCAGTTATTCAAAATCACAAGGGGAGTGCCATCTGCTACAAATTTAGACAATTTCAGACTTTCCTTAAAGAGGGGAGTCTGAAACCTTAATGTTGGTTGGCTGGTGTTTAATGGTGCCTATTGAAATGAGTTTTATGCAAAATGAAAGCTTGTGAAGTGGGAAGTGCCATCTGCTATATACTATATGCTTTAGTGAGTTTCAGACATCCCTTAAAAGAGGGGGATAAAATGCTATGGGGTGAGGTGGTGATGAAACAATTGTAATGAGTTTTAGACCAAATGAAAGTTTGTAATGTGGGTAGTGCCATGTACTATGTATTAGAAAGTTTCAGACCTTCCCTAGAAGAAGGGAATAAATTTTTACCAGGGGTGATGAAACGATTGTAATGAGTTTTATGTGAAATAAAAGTTTGTGGCATAGAGAGTGCCATCTACTATATACTTCAGAGAGTTTCAGACCTACACCAGAAGATTGAAATAAAGATTTTATCAGGAAGGAACAAGGGGAGGGGACAAAACAATTGTAATGAGTTTTATGCCAAATGAAAGTTTCCAGCGTAAGGAATTCCATCTACTATATACTTTAGAGAATTTCACATCTCCCCCTAGAAGAGAAGGATAAAATTCTTCCAGGGGAGATGACACAATTATAATGAATATAAGTCCAAATGGAAGCTTGCGAAGTTGAGAATACCATCTACTATACACTTTAGAGAGTTTCATACGTCCCCTAAAGAGGGTGATAAATTTTTTAGGGGAGGGAGAGATGATTATAATGAGTTTTATGCCACTAAAAGCTTGTGTTGTGGATAATGCCATCTGCTGTATACTTTAGAGTTTCAGACCTGAGCAATGTCGGGTAAACCTTCTAGTATGATATATAAAATATGTAGTTAGGGAATAAAATAGGAAAGAGTTATAGCCTTTCAACAATGTTAATGCTGCAAATATAGTAAGAAAGGATAGGGAAAATATGACCAAGTGAAATTGGAGTAAGAATTTGATCTGTCGATTTCATTTTTACATATGGTCTGGACAATGGAGTACCAGCTAAAAATTATAATATACAACTACTTACTTGGTTACTTTTATATACTTTTAAGTATATTCTGATTTCTTCAAAATTGTTAAAAGCTTAAAATATAAATTCTGCATTATAATTTTTGTTGTTAAAATTTGTAGAAATTTATGCTGAATGTAAATTCAGAATCCTTGCAAAGTTTACATAGACACTTGATTCATGCTTTAGCATGCATCTGACAGGAGGATTATTTTAGTCTGACAGGAAAATTTATCTAGTCCTCCCTGTTAGCTCCACTGCCGGCAGTGTGCTCTTTCTGGACCTTCCACCTTGGAGGAACACTGATCTTATGATCATGTTACTGTCCCTTCTTTAGGTCGAAAGAACGACTCAGACCCCAGTGGCCATCAGGCTTCTCTCTACCTCCTATGTCACTTCATGATAGGAAAGATGTACTGAGATCTACACTGAAGGATCTGTCGATTAGGAGAGACTATATGCTGCCTCTGTGTTTGCCATCCCCAATACTGACATCATCCGAGGCTTTCATTTCCCGCATCTCACTTTCTCCACCAGTGCTGAGCTTCATGCTATCTTTGAGGCCATAACTTTCATCCAGAGCCGCGGGAGTTGCAACTTTTGTCATCCTTTGTGACTCCAAGTCAGCCCTTCAAGCCCTTCAGAAGAGAGACAGCAAGAGTTGCAACCCCTTCCTTATTCAGAAGATCGTGGAGACATGCTCCAAGCTCACTTCTGCCAGTATCACGTTCCACTTCCAGTGGATCCCCTCCCATGTAAAGATACCTGGCAATGAGCTTGCTGATCACACCACTAAGTAGTCACTTGAGAACCAGAGTATGTCACTAATTTCCTTCTCTCTCTCAGTGACTGCAAGAGTTTTGTCTCACTACTGATGAGCCAATATCATCTTGCCTGGTGGCAGAGAGACTCCAGTTATTCCTCTTTCAGGTACCTGGTACACTGCTCCTAACCACGGAGACCTTCGCAGATCTGAGGAGACCCTCCTGCATCGCCTCTGATTTGGTGTCACCTACAGCAACTACTTCATACTCTCAGTAGAACATACAATCCTAACTGTGACACATGCAGCACATCTGAGACTGTATCTCATGTTCTGCTCAACTGCTCTTGCTACAATGCTGAAAGAGAAGCTTTGTTCTGGGAGCTTCACTATATTAAGTGAGACCATCATGCTTGGACCAGATGACACCAAGGTCATCAAACAGCATAAGTTCCTTGGTGTCATCCTGGACAACAGGCTGACTTGGGGGCCTCACATCCAGCATCTTAAGACAGTTGCCACTGCACAGAGAAATATACTCTCCTTGCTGGTACCCACATATATATTAAGGATTACAATTGTTTGTTGGATGTCTCTGCTCTGCTGCAGCCTGATGCATTTCATGACCCAAGAATTTGGTCACATCTTTGGTAGGCCTACTGAAGATGCAGCAGAGCAGAGACACCAACAAATAATAGTGATCCTTAATACATTCTTATAACTAAGTCTTATAATAAGTTAAAATATAAAATTTCATTAAATAATAAACAACAAAAGTATTAATACCTTTTACATTACCTGATGTCTGAAAAGCTCCAATAACTAGACAGTATGCTAGTCACATATATAATTGGTAGCACAAGTAAAGAAAAGAAAACTTTGCAAGGATTCTGAATTTACGTTCAGCATAAATTTCTGCAAATTTTAATTTGCAATGTAAACAACAAAAACTATAATGCAGAATTTATATTTTCAGCTTTTAACAATTTTGAAGAAATCAGAAAAGTACATAAAAGTAACCAAGTAAGTAGATTGTATATTATAATTTTTAGCTGGTACTATATTAGGCCATAGAAGTCAGTGGCAGACATGGCGATGTCAGAGTCTGATCTATCTTGCAACTTCCTGAGGAGCTCATGGTTAAAGTGGAGGGAGTGGAGCCTCGAGAGATGACACAATATATATCTCTTCCAGTGCAGGCGGAAAGGCATGTCATCAGCCTCTGTGATGACAGATGCATTAATTGTGTTAGGACAGAGTCCAAGACAGGCGCAGAGATGTAGTGTGGACAGTGGCCAACTTGCTCAGCAGTGAAGCAGAAGCATTGCTCAGAAGGTGACCTGTAGTTAACACGGGAGAGGATCAAGTGCAGGTATAAGACCAGGAAGGTCTTGCAGGAACTTTCCCAGTGGGTAACAGAAAGGAAATAGTATATTTCTCTGTGCAGTAGCAACTGTCTTAAGATGCTGGATGTGAGGCCCCCAAGTCAGCCTGTTGTCCAGGATGACACCAAGGAACTTATGCTGTTTGATGACCTTAATGTCATCTGGTCCAAGCATGATGCCAGGGAAGGTGGGCGGAAGGCGTCTTTTCGTGAGAACCATGGCCACAGTCTTATCAGTGGAAAAAGTGAGGCTTAGGTTGTTGAAGAACTTGCCGACCGTGGTCACAGCTCGTTTCATCTTGAGCTGAGCATAGGAGGGATCCTGGCAGATGCAGATGTCATCCATGTAGATGGAGATACCTACTCTATTCTTGAGTCGAGAGGGTAGACCTGACAACAAGATGTTCAGAAGCATCAGGTTGAGGCCATCCTCTTGAGGTACTCCATGATTGATAGTGTGGGAAGCAAGACATGAACCATCGTGTTTGAGAGGTATGCCATGATCCAGTGAATGATATTACCTCTGAGACCAAGATCATGGAGTCTGTAGAGGATATCCATGTAAGACAGAGAGTCAAATGCCTTCTGAATGTCAAAGAAGACAGCGACTGTAGTCTGTCCCTTAGACCGTGCCTGGTTAGCAGTGGAGGTGAAGTCAATAAGATTATTAGACATGCACCTCCCTTTGTGGAAACCCAAGAGGCAGTCGAGGAGGAGGAGGCCTTTGAACTCTAGATACCATTCTAAGCATCCAAGGACCAGTTTCTCTAGGATCTTGCAGAGGCAAGATGATAGAGCAATGGGCCTGTAAGAGGACAGCTCAGTGGCAGGTTTTCCCAACTTCGAGATAGGCACAATGTGTGTAGCCTTCCAGGAGTCAGGTACTATGGAGGTGGTCTAAGAGTGATTGAAGGCTTTGAGAAGCACAAGCAGAGCCTCAGGTGACAGGTTAGCTAACTTAGTATAGCTGACACCATCAGGGCTTGGGGCCAAGGAGCATTTCAAAGCAGCAATGAGTTCTTGCAAGGTGAAAGGATCATTGTAACATCAGATCAGTGCTGCTGGGACGTATCCTGATCACTAACTTCTGGGGGAGGTAGGGTAGAGGTGAAGTGCTGCAGGAAGACATTAGCAATGGCAGCTAAGTCCATGGGACAAGGCAAGGTTATGGAAAGGTTTCATAACCTTGCCTTGTCCATTCTCTTCCATCAAGTTCCTGATCAATTTCCAGACCTTCCCAGAAGGGGTGAAGATATTAATGCTGGAGCAGAAGGATCACCACCTAAACCTTTTGCAGCTGTTCAGATACCTTCTGATCGCAGCATGTAGCTTTCTAGTGTGGAGAATGTCTGGAAATCTCTCAGAGCGGTGCATGCATGCCTTTTGGCTCGATGGTGAATGGTGTGAAGCCACTTGTGGTGAATATCAGGAGGGGGAAGATGCCCAAGTGTTGAGATCGTAGCAGTGCAGGCACCAGAGGCAGCAGTGAGGACTTCTAACACTGCACTGAGATCTGTAGTATCAACAGTAGCAAGTGCTTCAGACGAGATCTGCTTGAAAGAGCTGCCAGTCGGCAAGCTTTGACATTCTTCTCAGAGCTGCACATCCCTTGGGAAGCAAGGTGATGTACAGCAGAAAGTGGTCAATGCTCCAGGTGTCAGGGTCAACCGACCAGCTGAGGCTATGACCAATGCTAGAAAAACAGAGAGTGAGGTCATTGGAGCTGTAGGTATTCGGAAGTCTGTAGAATGTGGGTGAACCATCATTCAATGAAGAGGTTATTCAGCAAGATGACATTCTCGATGTCATCCCCCCTCTGATCACTGATGTCTCTGTCCCAGGATGGAATGTGGGCATTGAGGTCCTTACAGAGAATCCAGGGCTGAGGGCACTGCAATAGATATCCTGTAAAGTGGATACAGGAAAGGCAATGGCTTAATATATATCAATTATATTTCTATGCCGCCTTTCTGGTGAAGCTCGTGTATATTTATAAATACTTTATGTTTGTTGTTAGTTATTTTCTAACTATTAAGTTTGCTTACCCATAGAAGAAGTTTCCCATTGCCATTAGAACTACCAATGCCAAAGGGACCTATTGTACCTGCCAAGCGTTAGTACTAACTTTTACATTGAAGTCACCTAACACAAGAGAAATATCTTCTTTCTTGACAGAATTCAAAATATCCTGAAGTTGTCTGTAAAACCTATCTTTCTCATCCTCATCCTCTGTGGACACCTGCCCTCCATCAGCAGGGGACAACAACGGACTTGGGAAGGCTATGTCTGTTGGATGGGATGTTAAGCCATAGCCCTGTGTGCAGGAGAACCATACCTTGTGAGTGTTAAAGAACATGCTGGGTGGCCTTTATGAGAGGCTACCACTTTCTTCTAATAGCTGTCCAGTGGGTTCTCTTCTCCCAACATTCTCTGAGCCCACATGGTCCTTGTGACCTGGCTGTTTAGCCCATTGTGTGCAAAAAGTGCCATTCATAGGTAAAATGACCAAGTCCTCTGTAGGGGCATAAGAAGAAATAATATTTAAATCTTTAATCTTAATTTTAAATTTATCCACAAGAAATCTTTCATTAATGCAGTCATATTATAGAAGGGCATCACTGGTGGGCACCTATGCCTTGGAGATAATTTTCACCCCCCCCCCTGAAAAGAGAAATTTTTAATATTTCTTAAGTATCTGACTTTTACCTGTGAATGTGGTAAAAAACACAATTATGCACCTATGCCTTGGAACCTATGCCTATTAGGCACCTATGCCTTGGAGATAATTTTCACCCCCCCCCCCCCCCTGAAAAGAGAAATTTTTAATATTTCTTAAGTATCTGACTTTTACCTGTGAATGTGGTAAAAAACACAATTATTCCTGACCCCACTGCTGCACAAAAAACACAATTATCCCACTCATTGTGCCAGTGATGCTGGAGATGGAAAGTGTAATCTGACCTTGTATCTGAATTTTACCTGTGTCATCTAGTCTCTTGTAAACCCCAAAATATCTAGGTTATAAAGCTGGAATTCCAAGAGAATTATCTCTATGCAAAATTAAATTAATATCTTTAATTCTCTGTGGCACTGTTACATGTTTAAAAGTACTTCTACAAAACATCTATGCTACCTAGTATCAAAACTAATGAATGAGATTTTACATATCATAGAGGTTATGAGTGAGAGGATCTTCATAAATGAAAGTTGATAGCAAGTGACAAGATAATTTTATAAAGTTCTTGCCATGAAGTAATTGGTCACAGCAGATTTGAAATGGAGAAGGTGATGAGGGATCTTATGAGTTGGTGGCTTAAAGGGAAATTTTGTTCTGCTGATCGAAGTTTTCGTGACAGCAGTGGGGTCAGGAATAACTGATGATATTTATGGTAGCATAGAGTGCTTATAAACATTAAAATCCATAACACGTTTCATGCCCTTACTGTGGGCACATTGTCAAGTTTCAGTGAGTAGCCTTAGGCATTATACTAGGAGCATTTGTTTGTTGAGCACAGGGGAGGGGAAAGGTGCAATAAATTGTGATATCATTGGCCAGCCCCAAGGTTCGGAGTGGTCGGGAGATGTGCGGGTGGCCATAATATTATCTGCATGTGAATGAGAGAGTGTAAAATTCTGGTAATTCTCTAAGATTTGAGACTTTCCAGGAAAGCTTTATTGTGTGAATAAATTAAAATGTGTATTATTGTCTGTTGCATTGGGATTATAATGAGTGGGATAATTGTTTGACTAATTGTTAGTTATCTGAGGCATGCACTTTATAATAAATGTGTTAATGAGGGAATTAATATTAGTTGGATGTACAGGGGTTTATCAAAATAATGGAAACACATACTGTTTGTGAAGAACATTTTATTAATAAGCTGTAGGCCCACCTCAGGCATTCAGAACAGACACAATTTGACATGGAATAGACTTATACAAGTCTTGCACATATAGTAATGGAATGTGGTACCATTCTTCCTGTAAAATATGGCCCAGTTGTGCCAGTGGTGCTGGAGATGGAAAGTGTAATCTGACCTTGTGCTCCAGATATTCCCACAAATGTTCAGTAATAATGAGGTCTGGAGATTGAGGTGACCAGGGTAGCTGTTATCTCATCCTCATTCTCTTCAAACCACAACTTGACACATTTTGCACAATGCATGGGTGCATTATCTGCTTGAAACCAGGGATAGTCATGGGAACAATGCCCGGAACACTGGATGCAGGTGGTCCCCGAGAATGGATTCATATATTGTGAATGTGACATGACCCTGCAGAATAATTAATGGCCCTAAGGAATGCATGATATGGCACCCCACATCAGGGATCCACCTCCATGCTTCGCAGTCGGAACCAAACAGTTGGGGTACCACTCTACCAGTGATGGGAAACAATGTATAGCATAATTTATCAGACCAGATGACACACTGCCAGTCTTTAACATCCCAGTTTTTATGTGCTTTGCACCACCTTACACGTTTTGTTGCATTGATGTTGGCAATCAGAGGTTTGTGGATTGCAGCACAGCTATAAATACAGACACGAAAAGTTCCTGACAAATTGTTATGATGGAACAGACAGAGTTGAACACCAGTCGGGATCATTTCAACTGGTGTTCAACTCTGCTGCTATTTGCAGTGCTTCTGTTGTACAATCCTTGCCAATGTTCACCTATGGGCAATGTTCACCTATCTGATAACTTCGTATGGCGTCCACAATTTGCATGTTTGGAGGTAAGCCTGGTCCTTTTCGATAGGTAGTCATATCTTCAATACAACTACCTTTCCTTGTGTTACACCTACTATTCCTGCCATTCTGGTTACTGAAGCTCCACGAGACATGCACCAATGATCATGCCATTTTGGAGGTTACTGAGATCTGACATTGTCGACAATTACACCACAACAACTGTTTCACCTGCGCCTATGGCACTGCTACGTGATAGCCAACATTTTACTTCTTCCCTTTATATACCTCACATCGTAGGTGATGTCATTCCTGTGATATGCATATGGCACATTGCATTTACTCCAGTTGTCATCGATGTTTCCACCATTTTGATAAACCCCTATATGTGCTTATGCATGGGGTTTGAATATTATTTCGGTAGGAGTATGAGGTTGCATTAGGTGGGGGGAAGGTATTATCCTCATTGTCAATCCCGAGTATGAACTTGTGAGAGGTTAAGTATTTGAAGGAGGCTTGGGAATGTGCACACAGTTGAAGGTGGGAACAGTGATCAGAGATAAGTATGGAGAGAGGTAGTTAGGGAGTGTCATATCTCCCAGGGGTAGCTGATAACCCCTAAGGATCAAATTCCAAAGCTGGAGGGTTGGGTTGTTTTACCTCTGAGTGGCACTTTTTTGCACACCATAGGCTAAATGGCCAGGTCACATGGACCCCAAAGGCTCAAAGAAGTTTGGGGGAGGGAATCCACTGGAACAGCTGTTGGGAGACAGATGGTAGCCTCCCGTCAAGGCCATCCAGTGTGTTCTTTAATGTGTACAGGGTATGGCTCTTCCGCATACGGGGCCACGGCTTAACATCCCATCCGACAGACGGCAGCCTTTCCAAGCCCATTGGTGTCCCCTACTGATTGTGGGCTGGGCAGGGAATTTTGTGGAGATAAATCTAAATTCTGACCCAGCTGGGACTCGAACCTGGGAACTACAGATTATGAGCCTGATGCGCTACCCACCACCCTCCAAAGCTGGAGGAAGTGGGATAATGTTTGTGTTGCAGAGAGTTAGTTTTATGTTAGTAAAGATGTTTTCTGTGACAGCGAATATTTGGTAGGTGGGGATATTATGATTTTTGCTGAGTGAAAATCTGTGGCTAGATGGTTTATGGTGATTACCCACGCTAGTGCAATGTTTTTGTATTTATTTAAGATGTTGTAGTTATGTTCTTTACTTCATATTTATGTCATTTACAAACTGTGCTCAGCAAACAACTACTCCTAGTGCAGTGCCTAAGGCTGCTTACTGCCACCTGACATTGCACCATAATAAGGGCGTGAAACACACATTGTGGATTTTAATGTTTATAAAGCATTCAATACTACCATAAGTATCATCAATTATTACTGCTGTCATAAAACTTCAATCAAATGGAAGAAAATCTCACTTAAGCAACCAATTCCAACTCATCGGCATCCCTCATTACCTTATCTGCTTTGAATTTGCTGTGATTCATTACTTCCTGGCAAAGACTTTATGAAATGAACTTTGTTACTCATCAACTTTCCTCTATTAAGATTCTCTCACCCATCACCTTTGTGGTATGTAAAATCTCATTCGTTAGTTTTGATACTAGATAGCATAGATATTTTGTGGAAGTGCTTTTAAAATATGTACCAGAGTCATAAGGAATTAAAGATATTAATTTAATTTTAATTACTTCACTGTGAAACTCTACTGTAATTTGTTAATCTGTATGCAACATCCTCATGTTCCATGTACCTATGGAAAGAAAATGATTAGTAGGATTTTTCAAGAAACTAGTTTTGTTGAGAGGGGTAGGGCTGGCAATATCAAACAGCCCCATGATCACAGACTTGGGGTAAAGACCTGTTCCCACATCGTTAAAGGCTTTCACCAATGCTAGTAAGAACTTCAGGCACCATCTTTACAAGTGAAGCTTTTCAAGATTCGGTATCAAAATAGAAACTGACCTGTCCGAGACATTTTACTCCAGTGTAGGTTAGTGATCCATAGAAGTAAGGGTTCAGGTGCTTGTGATGATGGCCTCTAATCAAGATTATCCGCCAGCTGATATAAGGTATGCATCTGTTCACTTAGGGCTGACAACCCATAGGCAAACAGAAAACACAGCTGTTGATTTTCTCTCCACAGATACCCTCCAGTCCAGCCAGTCCAGGAACTGTAATCAAGCTCAAAGCCATAAGCCAGTCCAGCGGGTTTAAATTAAAGACTGTCAATAGATGATCAGATCAGTATGTCACACTGATATGATAGTTCTCCCTTTCCCATTCTCTTCCAGAAAAGAATATCTCTTTTGAAAAGTATGCACCATGAGAAAGTGGGGCTGGACTTTAGGTTTGTGCATCTTTGGCTAGTTCTGTGCATCATCACAGGGGAGTGGTACCAGTATATGCTAGCTATCATTCACAGACATGGAACCATACCAATTTAGATTTATTTGACTGGATATCTGAATAGATACACTTCTATTTCCTTATTATTATAGTTTGGACTTTTCCAATCAAGTAATTTTTGAACTGTATCTTCATCTTTGATCAGGGTAATAGTTTGCAATCTGTTGATCACCTATGCAATCTCGATAGACGCATGTCCACACTTTTCAATTATAGTTGTCAGAACTTTAGTTGACTCAGAGGAAGGATGAATAATCCTAAATGCTCTAGACAGCATTTATACGGTAGATGGCATATTTGTTCAGCACTTAGTCCTGAAAAGGACTTTTCCAGGTAAGTACTCAACACCAGCAGTAATGGTGGTAAATAAATGAGAACTTCTTCCAGACAAAACTGCTCAAAATCACTAGAGCCGTATCACACATTTACACTTTATTGCTACAATAACAGTGCTCCTCATAAGATTCCCAAAAACTTTCCTCTCATATTCTTGACTACTTTCTATGTCATTCATATTTGAGCTGCTAAGAGAAATAAATTTTGACTATATGTTGGGTTTTTTACCTCTGAATGGCACTTTTTTGCACACCATGGGCTAAATGGCTAGGTCACAGGGACCCTGAAGGCTCAGAGAAGGTTGGGGGAGGGGACCCATTGGAACAACTGTTGGGAGACAGATTGTAGCCTCCCATCAAGGCCATCCAGTGTGTTCTGTAATGTGCACAGGGTATGGCTCTCCCGTACACAGTGCCATGGCTTAATGTCCCATCCGATGGACAGTGGCCTTTCCAAGCCCATCGGTGTCCCCTACTGACCGTGGGCAGGGCGGGGAATTTTGCGGAGATAAATCTCAATGCTAACCCAGCTGGGACTTGAACCTGGGAACTACAGATTACGAGCCTGGCATGCTACTGACTGAACCACCTCCGCTCCTTTGACTATATGTGTTTTGTAATTATTGATAATGGTCAACCATTGCCCAATATAGTTTATTTTAAATATGTAATTTTGAGTTTTGGCAAGTCAATTTGCCACTGTTCGCAATAACATGCTATTAACTCTTTTAATAGAGTTATCCACCAGAGTGAGTCAGCTTTTCCAAAGCAGAACTCACTCTGGTGGCTGAATTAATTTTGAAGGGTTTAAAAAACAACTACTTTAGAATATCTTACTGAAATAGCTAACAAACAGAAATAGGTCATGCTATATACCAAAAAAGAGAATTTAATTGTGATTAAAATGACTAAAATTCAAAGAAAAAAAAAGGTAAATTTTTATTCATTTTCAAAAAATTGTAAATTTTTTTTTCAATTTTTTTTTTATTTTAACCTCAGTACAATTTCAGAAAAGATAATTTTGTCACATTTCTAAATTATTTCACTATTATAATATAAATTGTTTATAATATTTCTGTTATTAACTCACTTTTTTTTCTACATTTTCTAGTCATTTATGTAACTAACACATATGGTAGATGCTTAGATTTTTGACTGTAAGCTCAAGACTAAGGAAGTAGTACTACAAAAATTATTTTGCTGCCAAAACAAGATAATTTGAATAAAAACTGAAATTTATGTAATTTAAAAGAGTCTGTGATAAAAAAGTTATGAAAAAAAATTAGAGCTAAGTATTTCAAATCATATAAAGTTTAATTTGAGTGCTGAAGTTGAGATAAAATAATTTCCAGGTTAATTGCATTATTACCTGTGCAGGAATGCCATGGAAAAGCTGAATCTCAAAAGAACAGCAAAAATTTCATTTAAATATTACAATTTTGCAATTCTAGTTGCTTTCAATTTAATTAAAAATAACACTAAAATAAGTCTTATCCTTTAAAAACTTTGTTTGCTGTTGTAATATATAATCCAATATTATTCAATACAGCCACATTTCAAGGCCAACCATTTCTGACATAAAATCTAATATAGTTCTTATTTTTTTTCAGTTAAAAAAATAGTTGTTCATTTTAATCACAGTATATATATATATTTGAGAAGAAATAAAAAATAACTTTAGAGGCAGCAAAGTAAAAATAAAACATTTTTAAATTGAAAGTCTAATAAAATAGTGACCAAAAACGATGTACATTGTAGTTGAATGACATAACTTGGTATGGTAGTAATGAAAACCATTATCTTGCATTAAAAATACATTTAGAAAGCATTGCAGCTTTGCAAGATAGAAAAGTAGGTCAAGGATGCTGAAATCAAAACTGATCGATAATCTGCATGGTATAGCAGAGGAAAGGCATAAACTAACATATTGCTATTTAATTTACTTGACTTGAGCAGTAAGTGCAATATTATACAGGCACAAGTGGATTATTTTTAGACTTTATCATTTTTTCAAGTGGAATCAACAGGTAAAAAGTACATATCATAGATTTAAATAACATTTTTACCTTTCTTCCTATTCCATTTTGCTCTTCATTTATTGATGCTTTCTACCATATCTTTCAAATGCAACAGACAGATTTAATTATTTATGTGTCAAATGAAAGCTTGTGACATGGGGAGTATTTTGGGTTATTAGAATTTACCCCCCCCCCCCCCCCCCCCCCAAAAAAAAAGTGGAAATGTGAAAGTTGGTCTTCTACTATGTCTTCTGAATGTGAGGGCCTATAATTCGAGTGAAAAATGGAAGCTCACATGAGGACTGACATAGACTACTTTGAATTAAGCCCCCACCATTCTCCCCTCCCCAAAAAAGGGAAATTTTACAAAGGTAGACCTTAATGAGTTATATGTCAAATTAAAGAGTGTTAGGTCTCCACTGTCATGAAAACATGAAAAACAACTCAAAATGAAGGAAGGAGGGGAAAATGTTATCAATATTTATCAGTCATATATCAAATGAAAGTGTCTGAAGGTAGGTGTTTTAGTGACAAAGAAAAAAATATAAATAAATTAAAAAAATTTAAAAACATCTATCTTTTTATATAACCCTAAAAAGTGGGAAATAAATCTAAAACATATTCATGGCACTGTAATCAGTCCTCCCACAATTCGGAGGGAAATTCTAAAATTTAGCCTTAATTGCGTAGCCAGATCTATTTTTTCACTATATCACTGTAAAAAAAGTCTTATTAAAATTCACAAGTTAGTAAATTTCTTTAATTTTTTATTTTATAGAATATGGAATTAAATTCTGTTTAATTTAGTGTATAACATGAGCTATTTCTGTTGATTGGTTATTTGATATTTTTTTTTTACAGTTGTTTATTTGACTCAGTACAGTTGACAAAATGCAAAGACTTTTCTGAAAGTATAATGAAAAAATACCCTCTTAAGCAGCTGCTTGCCACAGAGGTCTAATAGGAGCCTGCTATTCAAATATTTAAAGTTTTTCTAGTCAAAAGAATTATAAGCTCACCGGACAAAATATTAGTCACCCCTGGTTGAATGTCACCTAATAGCACGTAATGCTTCCATGCGACCGAAGAACAGCTGAAATCCTCTCTGGCATGGATGCCACCAGTGTGCGGATGTAGTGCACATCAATATTCATCCACTCTTCTAGCAGCAAATGCTGCAGTTCGGCCAGATTGGCTGAATGGTTGGGATGGCACTTCACTCATTGCCCCAAATAGTTCCACAAGTTTTCTATGGGATTCAAATCTGGGGATTTGGCGGGCCAGTCAAGATGTTCGAAGGCTTCAGAATGCTCGTCGTGCCAATTCGACACATTTCTAGTCCTGTGCATGCGACAATTGTTGTCTTGGAAGACGGGTATTCTTCTGATGTTCACTGTGGAGATGCTGCACAAAAGGCAACATGTGATCATTTAGTAGCTCCATGTAGCCCTTCTGGTTCAAGTGTGATATCACTGCAACCAAAGGACCCATTTCCTCATATGTGAAACACCCCCAGAACATCACAGAGCCTCCTCCAGCTTGAACAGAAACTTGCATACAGTCCCCATGGAAGGCTTCATGCGGCTTATGATGTATCCTTTGCCTCGCATCATTTGAGTACAAGCAAAAATATGACTCATCCGACCAGATCACACACTTCCAAAAGTCGACAGTCCAGTCTTTGTGGTGCCTTGCAGCCTTGTGCAGAGCTGTTAACATTTGTCTCTTCCACAGTACTCTGCTTCAGATATCCATGGCATGCAGTTCCCTTCGAAGTTTTCATTCGGAAACAGCTTGTTGTAGGCCTGCATTGACTGATTGGAGCAATTCCTGTCTCTTGTAAAGCGGTTGGCCCTAACAGTGCATGACACACTGCGGCGGTCCCTAGTGAATAGCAGAGTCTTTCTGCCACAGTTCTGGTGATGATTAGCAGTGGACTGCGATGTATGCCACTGATGGAAGACCCTTTGGATAGTACGTTTCAACTCACCTGCAAAGGCAGCAACTTCTTGTACACTATGCCCTATGACTCGGCCAAATGCAATAATGCCCTTTTGCCACTCATTCACATATTTGGTGCAACCCATGTTTCATGGAGTGACTAACATACACGTGGCACATAACCACTTCTTGTCACTGTATGAACCCTGTAGCACACAGCATAGCTATTTGTAGGACGTTTATTACTGGTGGCACCCTCTGTTGCTGTCGAACCGACGTAACCCTCTTACGGTGGGAGATGACTAATTTTTTGTCCGGTGAGTTTATTGTTTATGTATAATATTGTTTTTTTTTTTAAATAAATTTTTATTTGCATTTCCGAATGCTCTTTTTTACTATATGACACTAAATTTTAAAGTTAAAATTTTTTGGCTGAGCATAGTAAAAGTAGCTTGGCTTCTGGATGTAAACCCATCTTTCAGCTGAACTCTGGAAGCTGTGAAAAACAGTAGTTAGAATTTATTCATTGAAACTTCGATTTTTATTTTTTTTTATTCCAGTTTCTGTTATATTTTCTAAATTCTATAAATTAAATGTTATTTTAACATTGAATATAAACTTAAAATTTACAGTGTACTTTTTTTACCAAAATTTTTGTGCAGTTTTTTAATAATAATATAATGCAAGCTAATGGTAAATATTGAAATGCTAGACTATTTTTTTTTGAAACAAATTGCATTGACTGCACATATGTATAATTATCTTTTAAAAATATGTGATTATATTTTAGTTGTTTCTTAATCATTTAGTAATTTATATGTCTTTTACCTTACTAAAAGACTCCATTATATGTAGCTAAATGCAAACATAGTAATTATTTTCAGTACATCATAGAAAGTAAATTGCTTTTGGAATAAGTTGTTAATTTTGCATTGTTTTTAAATTTTAGTATTTAAAACATATCCATCAACAGAGGTCTCTCATGTTTAAAATAGTCACTGCAACATGAAGAGCCATGCTTTTGATTGTTGTCTATGTGCTTCTAAATGAAATCACAATTTGTTAAATCTAAATCTGGTGGTTGGCTGCTTAAAAGAAAAAATACAAACCAGAATTTATTATAGTTATGAAACTGTTGATTTCGTGATTAAAATATGATGTATTTCCATTAGGGAGAAAACTGAAATTCAAGAATCTTATGAAGTGGAATCAGTTCAAAATGCATCATTTGTAGCTGGTGGCGATGTAGACATAGAGCAGCAAAGTTATAGTGTGGTGCAAGAAGTGCAAGTAGCTTCTGCTGAAGGTGATGCTGCAACATTTCTCCCAGAGACTTTATTAGATAAAGAGGATGATAGTTCATATACACATGAAAATACTTGCTCTAATGTCACTGATCAGAGCTTCTCTAATGTAGATGAAAGTATTTCTGGAAATAATTACGATGGAAATTCTTCAAGTACCAGTGTGCTTCAAAGAATAGATGAATCTGGAGCAAATTCTGACCCCATATCATCTGATTCTCAGTCAAGATCCAATGTAGGTGGAGAAGTACAGTCTTACTCAAGTAATCCAGAACAAGCAGTTGCAGCTGCATCAAACTGTCCAGAGGCAGAAATATCTGAAAGTGTTAACAGCATACCAGCTAATTGTCAGGAAGAAGCATCAGACAATATAAGCAATATAATAAACAGTGTACAGAAGCATCCTTCTCAACCAGTATGGACACTGGAAGATTTGAAAAATAAGCAGAGGAAGTTTAATGTAGATTTATCTCCTAAGGTAAAAAAAGCATGCAGTGATTTTTTTTTTCTAATATCTATCATTGTATTTTTCACTTATGATATACAAGTGATCTCTAATGTATTAACATTTAGTGTATTACATTTTTATTTACTTTTTCTCTATTCAGTTATTTTAAATTTGCTTTATTACAATTTTCTTTAATAGGCAGTCCTGAAATTTAACAAATTTTATTTTTCTTAAATATTCCATTCAATGCTATTATATGCAAATATTTTTATTATTATTTTGTTAATATCATGGCACTGATATATTAGAATTACTGTGTTTGCTAATGTTGGGATGGGTTGTTTTATCATTGAGTGGCACTATTTTTTTGCACACAATGGACTTAATGGCCACGTCACAAAGACCCTGAGGGCTCAGAGAAAGTTGGGGTAAGGGAACCCACTGGACAGCTGGAAGCCTCCCTCCCATCAAGGCTATTGAGCATGTTCTTTAACACGAATAGGGTATGGCTCTCCTTTATAAGGGGCCACAGCTTTATGTCCTATCCAACAGATGTTAGGCCTTTCCAAGCCCATCATTGTCTCCTTTCTGTCTGAGGGCAGGATTGGGGGTTTAGCAAATATGTATTCAATGTGGGCACAGGTGGGACTTGGACCTGGGAACTACAGATTATGAGCATGGCACACCATCAACTGAGCCAAATTCCTTCTCATTTGCTAATGTAATATCCTTGCAAAATAATTGCATTCAACTTTAAGATAGAAAAGATTGTCTCCTGTTGCATAATAATCACATCATGTTTTATAACAACCATTATCAGAAATTTGGGATAAGTGATGTACTATTATTCCAAAGCGTTTTTTTTTTATATAAATTTCCAATCTGTCAATGTATTGTTAATATGCTAATATTATAACTATATATATTAGTTCATACAGTTCACAATAACATGATCAAAAATCCAGAATTGGCCCATACTTGACAAGACCTCAGTTTATTTTAGAATCAGTTCCTTGTTCTGCATTACACTCATGGCTAGATCATCATAACCACCCCTGTTTCCAATAGTGGATGCTTTCCACAGCACGCAACAATAATGTCACCTACCGGCATGGAATATAGATATATAGACAGTACGGGCAGGGCAAGTCAGTTTTTCAGTATGGAGTACATGCGTGCAATGGGGAAAAGAAAGGACTTGTCGAAGTTTGAACAGGGAATGATTGTGTGAGGTAAGTGTGTGTATGGGGGGGAGGGGGGCAGCCTCTCAGCAATCACAGACATTGGTTGACTATTTGAGGGCCATTATAGCGAAGGTGTGGTGAGAAAATGGTCCTAAGACGGATGGCTCATTATGGCCTAAGTTGCCCATGCACCATAAAATCCCAACCAACCAAGCGAAGAGGGACACATCCACCTAATCTGCTGGAAATGGAAACCATCATTTGTTTACAGTTGAGGTGAATGCCAATTGGCACATACTGTCTGGGGCAACAAATGGCTCATGATCCCTCAATTGATGGCAGGATGCACAGAGAAACTTTTCCGAATACACAATCCAGCGAGCTCTTGTTGATGGGCATACAGAGTCAGCAACCCGTTCATGTGCCCATGTTGACCAACTGTCATCATCATCTTTGCCTGCAATAGGCATGGGATCACTATGACTGGACATTGGACAACTGGGAAAGAGTTGCCTGGTTCAATGAGTCCAAGTTCCAGCTCCACCATGCTGATGACAACAGTTTTGGATGCTGTGCAGGTGAACAACTACAACCAGACTGCACAGTTGGGCAGAAACAAGCTGGTGGCAATATCATGCTATAGGGATTGTTCTCATAGACATCACTGGGTCTCCTCATCCCCATTGAATACATCCTCACCTCTAGATCCTACCTAGGCATTGTTTCGAACCTAGTGGTGCTCCACGTGGTGACTGTGTATCTGGATGTCACTGAACTCTTTCAACAAGACAACACTCCATGACCACTTTGTGCTGGAATGATTTGAGGATCATGTCCAATCATTTCGTATGCTCCCTTGGCCACCAATTTCCCCTGACATGAATCATGTTAAACATTTTTGGGATGCAGTGGAAAGCAGTATTCACTAGTCTATGCCAGTTCCCTGCTCCATTGCTGAACTCTGGGACATCATTCTGTCCAGTTTACATTATAGAATACCTGAAGACACCTTCTGTAGTCTAATGGAATCAGTGCCACACTATGTGCAAGCAGTTATCACAGTGAAAAGCTGCCCAACACGCTATCATCATGTCATGACTTATGTTTAAATTTATGCATAAATTCTGATTTGTAACAATGAAGAGTTTTGAATTTTGATTATTGGCATATAATACCATTTTTAGTTTATAACATATATATTTTTATTACCTGCATTTGAAGTAGATAGGGATTTTGCCACCTGATTCATACACACAATCCTCAAATATTGGCTCACCCATACTTTCACTTCTAAAATATGTGATAAGAATTATTTGAGTAATTTGTTACTTTTGTAAACTTCAGAATGAAATAAAATCAAAGGTTACTTACTAGCTTTATGCAGTATAAAAAATAAAAAATAAATACCCCCTCAAGCAGCTGCTTGCCACAGAGGTCTGACAGGAGCCTGTCAGTTTATATGCCACAGTAGAAGGTCTGTGAGGATGGCAGGACCTCAGCAGAAAAACGACACATACATTCATACCTTACCCGGGGCTCGAACCCAGGTCCCTTAGATCAGTAGCCAAGCGTGCTAACCACTCGGCCATGGGATGGCGATGCAGTATACATTTGATTATCTGTGATAAAGGACCTTAAGTTGCATTTTTCATTTATGATCTCTTATGATCTATGATGAGTGATCTCAAGTGTATTAAGTAAATAAATATATATATATGTAGTATTGCATTTTTATTAGGATTTCACTTTTCCCCTATTCAGTTAGTATAAATTTACTTACATGATAATTTTGTGAGAGAGGCATAAATAATCAAAAATTATAAGTAATCTTTAAAATTTTTAATTTTGTTCTTAAATTTAAAGGCATTTTTTTATATTCAACTTTTTATCACATATAAATACACAGTCATATCAGAATAATATTACCACTTACCATACATATACTATGGTAGGTGGTCATATTATTCTGATACGACTGTGTATGTTTGAATTGCAGTTCAGGATTTTAGAATTTGAATTGCTGCAAACAAAATACAAACTATTGAATTAAAGCAAAATTTATCTGTGTTTTGTATACTTAAGTTACAAATAAAAAATGACCTTTCCTCAAACAGGTCTCTGTGGATTTTAAGGAAATATTTGTATATAGACAAGTTGCAGTGTGATTACATTTCTGCTTAAGGATAAAGATTGTAAGATGAATAGCTGTATGATTAATTATCATGTTTACATGAAGGTACAAAAGTAAGTACAAAGAAGGTGAAGGAACACATCTTTCTTTCCAAACACTCTCAGAGATGATCACAGTTTTTCAGAGATTTTAAAGAGTTCAATTTTTTATGACAGATTTCAGACAGGTTTCATAATGTTTTGAAAACATTAAGTATATTAATATCTAAATGTATGACTGGGGATATCCAATCAATAATGGCAAGTGAATTTTCTGCCTTGGGTTGTTACTTTCAAATCTAGGATAACTTAAAAATTTAAAAAAATTACTATCTTCCTCTATGTACCTTAAAGAGCAAAAAATAAACCTAAAGCATGTCGATGGTGCATTCAGTCACTTAATTCATATTCACTTCAAAGAAAATTAGGGTGCCAGCAATTTTGTTGAGTAGTTAATTGGTATCCTAGCTTCCTTTGAAGTGAATATGAATTCAATAATTGATTGCACCATCCATATGCTTTAGGTTAATTTTCTGCTCCTTAGAGTGCATATAGAAAAATAAATATTCTAAAAAAAATTTAATTTATATTTTTTACACAATTAAAAAATACCTTCTTGCTCAGATATTAATTAAAATTAATTAAAATCTCTGTTGTTGAGCAATAAAATAAATCAGGCATATACAGATTTCCCCTACATTTTCCAGATAATTCCCTTGTCTACTGGGGCGGGGGTGGCTCAGTCGGTAGCGCGCCAGGCTCGTAATCTGTAGTTCCCAGGTTCGAGTCCCAGCTGGGTCAGCGTTGAGATTTATCTCCGCAAAATTCCCCGCCCTGCCCACGGTCAGTAGGGGACACCAATGGGCTTGAAAAGGCCACCGTCCGTGGGATGGGACGTTAAGCCATACCCTGTGCACATTAAAGAACACTCTGGATGGCCTTGACGGGAAGGCTACCATCTGTCTCCCAACAGCTGTTCCAGTGGGTCCCCTCCCCCAACCTTCCCTGAGCCTTCGGGGTCCATGTGACCTGGCCATTTAGCCCATGGTGTGCAAAAAAGTGCCACTCAGAGGTAAAACAACCCAACCCAACCCTTGTCTACAATATTGGAAAAACCATATGTTATCTACAGGAAAGGTTCACAGAGCATCAAACAGATGTCAGCAGAAACAAGCTAATCACTGCTGCTGCTTAGCTGGTAACACAATATGCATCAACCATAGATTGGGAGCACGCCACACTGCTAGCAGATACATCCACTTACTGCTGAACCATAGTCTGCAAGGCTATTGAAATAATGACCTCATCCTCCCCACCTGCAACCAAGACACTGGAAACACCCTTCATGATGTGGAAAGATGCTCTTAACATACCTACCTACCTACCCACCCACCCATTCACCCACACACGCACACACACCTCTACAACACTTGTGTAACATGTTTTATAATCATGTTCCTGTGTGCAAAATTAAAAGTGAAATATTTTTGATAAATCATGCTTCAAGTACTTTTTATGGTCTGAAACTTCCAGTAGCTCTGTTTGTATCACACTGTTTTTTATAATATGTACCACTATGAAATTAGTGTAGCCTGAGTCTTACTGAAGTTAACGAGTAAGATTTTTGTTTTAGCCAACAATTTTAATATACCTAATGGAATCAGAATTTTCTTTAGCGATATTTCAGTAGTAAGTCTGACTTAAATGTTGTGACTGTGCAGAAAACAAAGTATTATATATATTTCATCATCATATCAACTCACATCCTATGACAAAATAATTGCTTATCAACAATGGAGAAATAAGCTCTTCATATTTTTTTATTCTTGGAAACAGCTAAAATGATAAAGTAAGATAAATTGGCTTTTCAGATATAGAAAACAATAATTTGACATCATTATTATGTTCCATAACTGATTTTACAATGATTTGAAGTAAAATGTGAAGAAAAGTTGTTATTGAAGCATGAATTAATTTTTTAAGTTAAAATGAAACTAGAAGTTTAAAACTTGTAGAAAACTACAAACTGATAAAAAAATTAAGATTCATTTAGACTAAGTGACAAACTAAAGTGATGAAAATTGGTTAGGCAGATGGTGCTTCAGTCACTTTGAATGGTTGCGCCCTTGAGAAAGTGTCAGTTTAATTATCTTGGGAGCTATGTGACAGATACTGGTCATGTGTGGCATGAGATTAACAGACGAATAGGGATTACTGCTGGGACTTTTAGGAATCTATGGAGAGTGTGGAGAATAGGCTTTAGGTATGGAGCCTAAAATTAGGCTCCATACCTAAAGATTAAAATTAGACTGTATAATAGTTTGGTTCTTTCTAGGTTAGTTATGGTAGTGAAACTTGGACACTTTGTAAACAAGATAACAGGAAACTTGATGCTTTTGATTCTCGATGCTTACGCAGTATCTTGGGTGTTAGGTGGTTCAACTTTGTAACTAATGATGAGGTTAGGCAAAGGAGTTTGCAACCTCCTTTAAGCAGCATATTGTGCACAGAGAGAGACTCCGTTGGTTGGTTTGGCCATGTTACCCGTATGGATAATTATAGATTGGCGAATAGGGTTATGAACAGTGTACCTAAAGGCCTCAGAAAGAGGAGGACACCTAGGATGCGGTGGGCAGACAATGTCAAACAGGACCTTGATAGAATTGGTGTGCAGTGGCCAGATTCAGCAGATGTGGCTCAGGACAGATATGCTTGGAGAACTAAATACAGTCTGGTTTGTACCTCTTTAGCCCATGGCCACTTGAGGATGATGATGATGTTTGAAGAATCTGCTTAAAATACAAAATTTCTTGTTCTCAGTTTTTGCCAGATTGCAATGTGTAAAATAAAGCATTATTTGTTCTGTGATACATATTCAGTGACCAATTTATTAGACCATTCCCATGTTATTTTAATGAAAAGCCACATTTGATGCTCAGTGATTTCTTAAATAGCTTTATGGAGGAAAATATGACTCATGGGAAATTAATCAGTTAGATCAAATTTATCTAAATTTTGATTTTTGACACTTTTTGTTTGATAGAATCTGGAACATTTAATAGCAGCAATGGCAGTCCTAAGAAATGTATTCAAAAGTTCTGAACAGTTTAAAATATTTTTTTAAGCATTTATTGAACAGTTTAAAATATTCATTATTTTTAAATTTTATTTAGCTTCTGAGTCAAATTCTTATGCTTGCATTGATGTCTAGTGGTCAAATTTCAATAGATTTTTAAATGTAAGCAATTTTGTTAGAAGTCAAAATTAAAAAAAAAAATTAAATGAACTGATTAATTTGTCTTTGGTGTAATTTTTGTATGAAAAGCTTATTTAAGAAATTATGAAGTATCCAGTTTGACTTCCCATTGATATAACTTGGGAAAAATCTTATTAAAGTGGCCAATGGGTGTTTTTATTTATTAGATCTCTATATTTTATCTAAACACTTCTTTCATTGCTGTTTAAAATTTTTTCAGCTGATTTACAAACTGTTTTCAGCAGAATCTGAGTAATCACATTGAAATTTCAAAAGTCAGTGGTTGATGTTACATTTTGCAAATATATTTTTGTTCCCACAAATAATGCCAGCACAGAATTGATAAAGCTAACTTCTCAAGTCAGACAGGTGAGGTGAAACTGTTATTTGTGTATTGCAATTCAGGCAAACAACTATAGTAGAGCTGAAATCTCATATTACTATAGATTACTTGGTTCAAAATCTACTAAAGCTTTCAGTAAATTTTAAAGCAGCTGCTTGAGGGGGTACTTATTTTTATTTTTTATAAACTTATCACTCTTAAAAGATATAAAAAATTAGAAAATGAAAATAGATTTACCATTATAATTAACAATCAGAACTTATAGTATTACATAATGCACAGATGCGAAAAATGCACAGATTTATTAATCACCATAGTGAATAAACTATTAATAGTATATGAATCTGTGCTAAATAAGATTATAAATAGTCCCATGGCCGAGTGGTTAGCGCGCTTGGCTACTGATCTAAGGGACCTGTGTTCGAGCCCCGGGTAAGGCATGGCTGTTTGTGCCGTTTTTCTGCTGAGGGCCTGCCATCCTCACAGACCTTCTACTATGGCATATAAACTGACAGGCTCCTGTCAGACCTCTGTGGCAAGCAGCTGCTTGAGGGGGTATTTATTTTTTATTTATATAAATCTGTGCATTTTTCACCATACAAAATGTGTGAAACATCACCATGTTGAATTGCATACCCCTGAATGTGATTAGTACTAAAGGAGAGTATAAAATTCATTACATCAGTCCATAACTATTACAAGTATTGGTATCTTAGTTTCCACCATTAGAAACATGGTACAATAAGTGAGTTAAGTATTGAAATTTGGATAGTTTTAGTTCATTACTGGAAAAAAAGGATTGAAAATTACTGAAGCAGCCCAAGAAATATACGAAGTTGAAGGTGGAGTCTCCATTCATACTACTCAAGCTTGTTCAGAAGTTCAAAGGTTACTTACTACCTAAAAAAGACTACATGTTCAAAGGTTACATGAGCCTTGAAACTAATCTGTGATCAGGATTGCCAATATCAGTAGATAGCAGCATGCTGTGCCACACTGTTGAAATTGTAAGTGAAAAGCACTCACAGGAGTAAAGTTGTGAATCAACAAGCATTCACAGTCTCTCATCCAAACTTGGTTACTCACAAGAATTCTTTGGAGATAAATTTTTGATACTACAACATTTCAGGAAGTTGTAAACTATAGTGCAGAATTTGCAATACATCGGTAAAGTAGCCAGGAGTTGTCAAAGTGTTCCACATTAACTGACTACTGAACAAACCGTTTTATCGAAGTCTGCAGGAAACTCCTCTCCAATCCAAGCAACTACCATTTCATGAAATGAATTGTTATGTACGATGAAAAATGGATCTTTCTCCACAATCTGAATATCCAAAAGCAGTGGCTTGACCTAGACCAGCCTCTGCACTTCTTGTCCCAAAATGGGAACGATTTGAAATGAAGACAAAGTTGTGTGTTTGGTGGAATTTTGAGGGTGTAGTGCACTTTGAACTGATTCCTGATGTACGTGCCATCAATGCTGACAACCGCTACATGGCACAGCAGGAGCACATGCATTAAGTAATGCTTCAGTGCTACTCAGGATTGGTAGAAAGACATCAGGTACTCCTCCAGTAAGACAACTGGAAACCCTACTTTGGAGGAAAGAAAAGTTTGGGAATGGGCATTTGAACTTATTCCTCACCCAGCATATAGTCCGGACCTGGCTCCATCTGACTACCACCTCTTTTGGCTCCATGACTCAAGTTCTTTGAGGTAGGTAGTTTTAAACATTTCAGGAAGTTGAAAATGGATGTCTAGTTTTTCATCTACAAGGACCAAGCATGGTATCAAAGAGGAATTGAACTATTAAAAATGATGGTTTTTTTTTTGCTGAGTAAGGTTTGTTATTTATATTGTAAGGAACAATTCTCAAGTAGACAATAAAGCATACAGACTTATGAATCACTTAGCACATTATAGCTTCAGTCGCTGATGTGCCATAAAACCATAAGCAACAATCCTAATGATATATCAATTCCTTCAAGAGTTATGACTAATTTTATTTCCTTAATGCGAATTCCCATGCCCATTCTTTTAAAGTGAAAAATATATATTTCTTTTTAAATTTTTTTAGTTCAGTATTTTGACATTTAAAACTCTTAAGTTGTTCATTGTAAAATAATTGCATTAATTTTGTTGTATAACTAGATGAATAATCATTATTTATTTCGTTTTCTTATTGGACTTTACAGCTTCTCTTTGCCAGAGGGCCACTTGTGGAACTTTTAATATCATCTAATATTGCTCGCTATGCAGAATTTAAATGTTTTACGCGAGTCTTGACACTCATAAATGGGCATTTGGAACAGGTAAATATAAAATATAGATGATCATATGTATATAGTATTAATGAATTCAGCTTGCTGTACAATCAACAATAAGTTACTTCAAGAAATAATTTTGTGGAAAAATCATGATTTGCTAATGAGTGGGAGTTGACTCCCAATTGCATGCCAGGTGCTCTAACCACTAAGCTATCACCAACTCTGTCATTTATCCACTTAGTTGTGACTTTTAAATCTCACTGATCTTGTTGCTCATGGCACCATCTATGATTCAGCTCAGGAAAGACAACTGATCCAATATTACTCAATATATAGATATTAAATAAGGAAGTCACTTGTGCTTAAGCATTATTAATGCAAGAATGATCAATACTATATTTGCAGATTGACTGTTGATATATAACTCAAGAAATGATTGTAGAAAAAAGTGATTCACCAATTAGTGGGATTCGAACCCATGCTTCCCAGTTACATGTCAGGTGCTCTAACCACTAAATTATATATATGTGTTAGCAGATAATCTGTGTATTTAGTATTGATTAATTCTTGCATTTATAATGTTTAAGTATTATCAGTAGACCAATATTGGATAAGTTGCCTTTCCTGATCATAGATGACAAATTGAATGACAAGGTCAGTGAGATTTAAAAGTGCAACTAAGTGAATAAATGACAAAGCTGGCAATAGCTTAGCAGTTAGAGCACCTGATATGTAACTAGGAGGTGTGAGTTCGAATCCCACTTATCGGCAAAACTTTTTCCCACAAAACCATTTCTTGAATTATATGTCAACAGGGTAATGTGTGAATTTATTATTGAATAAGTTACTTTGTAAACTGAAAAAAAAAAATAGCATTCAAACCTTTAAAGTTTGGTTGATTGATGCAGATTAGTTACTTGTAATAATTAAAAAGATTCATAGCATTGTTAAAACTAGCACATTCAGTAGCATGACTAAAAGGTTGCAGTTGGTGAAAGAATTTGATATTCTTGAGGCTTGGATATTTTGTGCTGCTCTGTTAGGAAAGAGTGAGGCTTAAGTTGTCAAAGAACTTGATAACTGTGGACAGGGCTTGTTTTCTTCTTGAGATGAGCATAGGAGGGGTCCTGGTTAGGAAACCAGATGCAGATGTCATTTGCGTAGATGGAAATACCCACTCTATTCTCGAGTCGAGAGGGTAGGCCTCACAGCAAGATGTTCAGTACCATTGGGCTGAGGACACCTCCTTGAGGTACTCCATGATTGATAGTGTGGGAGGCACTGAGTGTGTTGCCCAGCTTCACACAAATCATCCTGTCAGAGAGAAGTCGATATCCAGTGGATGATATTGCCTCTGAGGCAGAGAATATCTCAGTGGGATAGGGAGTCGAATGCCTTCTGAATGTCGAAGAAGACAGCCACTGTAGTCTGTCCCTCAGACAGCGCCTGATCAGCAGTGGAGGTGAAGTCGATAAGATTATCAGACCTGCACCTCCCTTTGCAGAAATCCAAGAGGCTGTCAGGGAGGAGGCCCTTGGACTCTATATACCATTCCAGGTGTCCAAGACCAATCTCTCTAAGATCTTGCAGAGGCAAGATGATAGAGCATTGGGCCTGTAAGAGGACAGCTCAGTGGTGGGTTTTCTCTGCTTAAAGAGAGGCATGATGTGTGTTGCCTTCCATGAATGAGATACTGTGCAGGTGGTCCAGGAATGATTGAAGGCTTTAAGAAGCACAAGCAGAGCCTCAGGTGACAGGTTAGCTAACTTAGTATAGCTGACACCATCAGGGCCTCTGGCTGACAGGTGCTTTGAAGCCCCAATTGCAAAGGTGAGTTCCTGCAAAGTGAAAGGATCATTATAGCAAGGCTCAGTCCCAGAGCAGGGCTGCTGAGCCGTATCCTGATCAGTCACCGGTGGGGCAGGAAGGGAAGAGGTGAGGTGCTGCAAGAAGGCATTAGCAATGGCAGCTAAATCCTCCCCACAGAACAGGGCGAGGTATGGAAAGGGTGGGCAGGCTGTGGCTTCCCCGTCAGGTTCCTGATGTACTCCCAGACTTTCCCAGAAGGGGTGAAGACATTGATGCTGGAGTAGAAGGATCACCATCTGAACCTTCCACAGCAATTCAGGTACCTTCTGATTGCAACATGCAGCCTTCTAGCATGAAGAATGCCTGAAAATCTATCAGAGCGGTGGAGACGCCTTTCGGCTTGGCTGCGAATGGTGCAAAGCCACTTATAGTGGATATATGGAGGGGGAAGATGCCCGGGTGTTGAGATTGTAACAGTGCAGGTATCAGAGGCAGTAGTGAGGGCCTCTCTGAGTGTGACTGCTCTGATCTCAGTGCAGTCATCTCTCAGCAGTGAGTGACTGCACTGAGATCTGTAGCATCGATGGCAGTGAGTGCTTCAGACGAGATATGCTCAAAGAGCTGCTAGTCGCTAAGCTTCGACGTTCTTCTCTGAGTTGCACATCCCTTGGGAAGCAAGGAGATGTGCAGTGGGAAGTGATCACTTCCCCAGGTGTCAGGATCAGCTGACCAGCTGAGACTTTGACCAATGCTGGAAGGACAGAGGGTCAGGTCATTGGAGCTGTAGGTACTCGGAGGTCTGTAGAACATGGATGAGCCATCATTGGCGATAAAGAGATTGTGCTGTAAGATGACACTCTTGATATCCTCCCCTCTCTGATCACTGATATCTCCACCCCAGGATGGACTGTGGGCATTAAGGTCCCCACAGAGAATACAGGGCTGAGGGCACTGTGATAGAATATCCTGTAAGGTGGATACAGGAAAGGTAGTGGAAGGCTGGATGCAACAGGATATCAGGGTGATATCATGGCTGTTCAGCCAGATGCGGCACACTATGAAATCACTGTTTGCATCAGTGAAAGTGAGATCAATAGCATGATGCGTGACATTCTTGTGCTCAAGAATCGCCGCATTGCGGGAGAGCAGATGACTCTTCTTGTGTGCACAATATAGGGCTTGAAGACACAGTGATCAGGGAGGTTGACCTCACAGAGAGCAAGGATGGGAACTGGCATGATGTTGATGTAGTTCCAGACATCAGCAGCCTGCCTTGCTCCTGAAGCCCCTGTATTTCCACTGAAGGATGGAAGGGACGTTTGGCACTCCATTCGCCATGTACATAGTCGGGGTGGGAAGAAGGAACCATGGAGAAAAGCTAGTCAACACAGAGTGCCCAGCAGTCCACAAAGTGCAATATGAGGGAGGCCAATTGGTTGAAGATCGTCCAAGTTTGAGGTTGAGATTCCTCAGGAAGAGTGGAAATTATGACGTTGATGACATCCACAAGAAGAGAGAGAATGGTGAGCAAGAGGACCGTGTCCCTGTGGTCCTTCCTGAAGTCCTGATGCGTCAAGGAGGAGGAGGGCTTCTTCAGATCAGGCTGATGAGCAGCCCTGCTCTTTCTTGTCCTCTTTACCTTCCTGGCCAACTGCTTAGCCTGAATGGGACAGGAGTCTGCTGCAAAGGTTGCAGCGGAATCCTGCACCATGGAGGTACCTGAGCACAGCACAAAAAATTATTAAACTCTTTTAATGTCAGAATGCTAGTTGCAAATCAATAATAATGTGTAAGATAATTCTGAATAATGCATCTGTAATCAATGAGCAACATAGAGATACCAAATTAATGTAGAAACACTGTTAAAGTGGTATTGGAAACCCTTTGACAGTGATATAACTAGCACACTTTCCAATACACAGAGTAAAAAAATGAAAAATCATTGCTATGTGATAAAACCAAATTTTTTCTCTCTACTGATGGTTGATATGCATTGGAAGTACATGTGAATTACACTTTGTTGTTTCCATTTAATATGTTGGTGGTGGTGCTGCCTTTCATGAAAAAATATGTTTTGACAGAGAAAAATATGATATCACTTGAGTTCTCTGGCAGAACACACTTTGTCTGATTAGGCATCACTAATTGAAATATTTCATGGGAGCATTTTACACAAAATGAAATCCTAATGCATAAATAATTCACTAATATTAAACACATTTTTGTTTATAATTTTTTTGTTTGTTATATTGCATAAACACACTATTTAACAAAGCAAAATCTTAATGCATAAATACTTCCAATACCTATACAGTAATATTACAGAAACACATTTTTTGATCATATAATGATTTTTCATTTGTGACTCCATTTAATGGGGTTTAGTATGCCACTTTATTTCTGATATAAATTATTTCTGGTACTACATTGGTTCAGTTTGACACTCTACTATTGTTCTTGGAATGAAGGCACATCATTTAAAATTATTCTGTAGATCAGGGGTACACAAACTGTGGCCTGTGTGCCAATCCAGCCCTTTAAACCCTTCCAGGTCCAATCTGAAAAACTGTTTTACATCCAGAAGCTCAGCTGTGTTTTCACTATGCTTGCCCCAAAAAAATTAACTTAGAACTTTTTTTTTGCCAAATAACTAATGAAAGGAATTATGACATACTATATCCCAAATTAATCTGCACGTAATTATGGATTTTATTAAAATATTTAACAAAAAAGAGACTAGTTTTATTTTAATAGGGCTTTTTTAGAGTCGTGTAATAAAAATATTAAGGAAGATATCACTCTCAAGTTAACATCTATCAATTTTAGAAGAAAAATTGTCTTGAGCCAGGTGGGATACGAACCCACAACCTCCTGATAACATGTCAGGTGCTTCAGAGCACCTGACATGTTATCAGTTCAACTGAAATATGTTCTTGCACATTCTATGGTATGCAAGAACAAATTTTGGAAGTCCTGAGAGATATTCAGAGTAGTACTGTCTTCAATACTGACTGTGTAAAGTAGTGATGGATCATATTAAAATTAAAAATAAAATAGAGTGTAGTTTATACAGCTCTATCCCCTAATTATGCTGACTAATTCAAGTTATATCTAACAGATATTATATCTTGCAGTCTCTGAGTTTTGATAGGGCAGGGAAGGCCTCAGAGAAGGGGCTCAGGGACAGGGTCAGAGGGCATCACCTCAGGAAGGGTAATGACAGGGGCCAGGGAAGCAGGGGAAGCAGAAGGTGCCTGTGCTTGAAGCACATGCATCTCCCCTGGCAACAGCAAAGCTGACTGAGAGGTCAGATGCTTGCTGCACACAGACTTCTTAGGCGGAGGGGGTGGCAGGGGTGTCATCACGGAGCTCGGAATAGGGACCTTCCCAAGTTTCGTGCTGTCCAAAGAGCGGACAGGACCAAGGTCTTCCCTCTTCTCGCAAGCAAGCTTCCTGGCACAGCACCCAGAGATGGTGGTGGCATGAGGTCCACCACAGTTAGCACAGATAGGGGACCCAGTGTGCTTGCACTGCTTGTGGGAGTGAGGCCCACTGCAGCACTTACATCATACCGTACCTCTGCAATTCTTAATTAATTGAAATCTCTTATTAAACAATCAATTTATTGAAATCTCTGATATGTTAAGACTGTGTGCACTGCAGTAAACAAAGATCTAGTGCAGCTGAGTGAATGTAAACAACAGCAGCATGTAACAGGACTGCATTAACCATAAACTGGTGCATATCTTACCATTTAGATAAGATGTGGTGCATTTTTATTACAGATATATTCTACTGATATCATTGTTTCTTTATTTTTTTATGAACTCTGATGCTAAGCATTAATACTTTAGTGTACATCGGTTACATACAAAGAGCCACAAATTTTGTTTGAGCTTGATTGTCTCCTTTGAAGACCAGTCCTGCTCAAGTATTTTGTACAGGTGAAACAATGACAACAGTATTTGGTCCCAAGATTAAATTTGTATTTATCACTGGCAAATGGAGGACTATATTTGTGGATCCTTGATTATAAATAAACTATTTCTCAAAACAACTGCTTGGCATGAAAGTCTGACAGGAGATCATTTTAATATGGCATAAAGAATATCAGTATGGAGGCTCAGCAGAAAGACATCACAAAAAAAGAAATGTATATGCCTTATGTGGGACTCGAACCTAAATCCTGTTGATCTGCAGCTATGCACACTAACAACTCAGCCATGCACTTTATTTAATATTAATATTCAGTAGACCCTGATCTGAAAAACTGACCATTTTCATTTAAAGAAGTAAAATTTTTGATACTTCAAAATATATTAATTTAAAAAAGGAAATATAAAAACACTTGAACTTTTGTAATTATTATTTTATACACTCTCTACAGCCATTATTGGCTCAGCTTCTCCAAATTGTTTGCTGTCTGCTCTTTGTGAAAACCAGGGCTTCAGAAATACAGCTTCAATCTTCTAGCCAAAACAAAAATTACTCACCCATAGTATCATCATCATCAAGCAGCCATGGGCTACAGAGCTCCAACCAGACCGTGCAATTTAGTTCTCCAAGCATGTCTGTCCTGAGCTGCATCTGCTGCATCCGGCCACTGCACACCAATATTAACAAGGTCCTGTTTGACATTGTTTGCCCACTGCATCTTAGGTGTCCTCTTTCTGAGGCCTTTAGGTACACTGTTCATAACCCTATTCGCCAATCTATAATTATCCATACGGGCAACATGGCCAAACCAATGGAGTCTCTCTCTTCACAATATGCTACTTAAAGGAGGTTGCCAACTCCTTTGCCTAATCTCATCATTACATACAAAGTTGAACCACCTAATGCCCAAGATACTGCATAAGCATCTAGAATCAAAAGATTCTAATGTTCTGTTATCTTGTTTACAAAACGTCCACATTTCATTACCATAACTAACCCCAGATAGAATGAAACTGTTATACAGTCTAATTTTAGTCTTTAAGTGTATACGCCTATTTCTCCACATTCTCCATAGATTCTTAAACGTCCAAGAAGCAATCTCTATTCATCTGTTAATCTTATTCTGCACATCACCAGTATCTGTTACATAGCTCCCAAAATAATTAAACTGTGACACTTGCTCAAAACTGCAACCATTCAGATTAACTGAATCACAGCCTGCCTGACCAATTTTCATCACTTTAGTTTTCTCTCTGTTTATCACCAAACCTACTCTATTACCAGTTTCATCAACAGCCCTAATGAAAGAGTTCATCTCATCAACACCATTTGCCAAAAGGGCTAAATCATCAGCATAATCTAAATCAGAAATTTTTGTATCTCCAGACCATTTAATGCCAAAATCTTTCCCTTGCAGGGAATTACACATAACATAATCAACAACCAAACTAAAGAGAAAAGGAGACAAGATGCACCCTTGTCGAACACCAGTCGTAATGCTAAACCAATTGCTACAAGCCTTACCAACTCACACACACGACTCAGTGTTATTGTAGAGAGCTTTCATTATGTTAACTAATTTGTCTGGTATACCATATGATCTCACAATCAACCACAAATTATGACGATCAACAGAGTCGAAAGCCTTTTCGAAATCAACGAAGCTAGCAACCAAAGGTTTCTAAAATTCTAAACATTTCTCAAGAATCTGCCTAAGTGAAAATATCTGATATACACATCCCCTACCACTTCTGAACCCACATTGCTCATCATGCAATTGCCTGTCAACCAGATTCTTAATTTTATTAAGCACAATTATGCAAATAACTTTCCCTGGAACAGAGAGTAGGCTGATACACCTATAGTTATCACAAGAACTGTGATCACCTTTTTTGAAAATAGGGATAATAATAGCTCTGTTAAAATCCTTAGCAACCACGCCTTTATCGTAAAAGATATTCAAAATTTCAGTCATCCATGTGGTAACCGAAATATTCTCAGCTCTAAGCATTTCCGTAGTAATTTCATCTACCCCTGGGGATTTATTATGAAGTTTAAGGTTAGAAATAGCCAAAATAACTTCAGATTGTGTTATAGAGCTAACATTAAAGCCAGTAATGCATCTATCATCATTACAAACAATGGGAGTAGAACTAACCACATTGTTTAGAACATTACTGAAATGCTCAGCCCACCTAGCCATGACAGAATCCTCACCTTCTGTAACTGTACCTTGTTTATCCTTCAATCCCTGTATACCTGTCCGTTTTCTACCACATAAAACATTAACTATCTGGTACAGCTGTCTGCTGTTGTGCTGTCTAACTGCTTCCTCGGCTTTGTCAGCCAAGCAATCAAGCCAAAGATTTTTATCAGCAGCTAACTGATCCTTTACATGTTTTTTAAGCTCTCTGTAATACTTTCTATTCAGACTAGTAGGGTATTGATTAAGGACATTGCTGCAGTTCTTTCTTTCTGAAATAAGCTCAAGTGCCTATTCACTCAAATAATTCTGCCTCCTATGCATCTTTTTTCCTAAAAGAGTACTGTTAATTTCCAAGAAAGCCTGTTTAAAATGGCCCCATTCTTCCTCAACTTCAGTAGTAAGCAAACCATGACTGTCATAATGACTAAGTAACCTATCATGGTAAGCTTTAGCTATAACTGGATCTTTCAGAGCTTCAGTATTAAAAGTAAATTTTTTAACTTTAGCACAACACTTTTTAAGTTTAAGTTGCAAGACACTTTTAACAAGGTAATGGTCAGATCCAATTTCAGCTCCCCTATATGACCTGGTATTCCTAACAGAACTAGCCCATTTGCTGTTAATTAATGTATAATCAATCATATTCTTATGCAGCCCATCAGGTTAAACCCATGTGTACTTATGTATGTCACGGTGTTTGTAATAAGTGTTAGTTATTCTGAAACCATTGAGTTTACTTACCTGTAGGAGACGTTGCTCATTGCCATTGCAGCTACCAATACCAAAAGGGCCTATCACCCCTCCCCAAAGATCAGAGTCAGTACCAACTTTGGCATTGAAGTCACCAAGAACAAGGGTAATATCTCCTTTCTTGACAGAATTCAAAATATCCTGAAGTTGTCCATAAAACCTATCCTTCTCATCCTCATCGGCATCCTCAGTGGGGGCATAACAGCAGATAACATTCAAGTCTTTAACACTTGTCTGAAATATTGCTGTAAGTAAACTTTTTAATGCACTCATATCCTAGAAGAGCATCACTAGTGTGTCTGCTGAGAAGCAGACCAATGCCTTGGTGATATTATTTTCTTCCCTCCTTGAAAATAGAAATTTAAGATTATTTTTAAGCATCTGACCTTTATCTGTCCATCTGGTCTCTTTCAAGCTCCCGCCCTGCCCACGGTCAGTAGGGGACACCGATGGGCTTAGAAAGGCCACCGTCCGTCGGATGGGACGTTAAACTGTGGCCCTGTGTGTGGGAGAGCCATACCCTGTACACGTTAAAGAACATGCTGGATGGCCTTGACCGGAGGCTACCATCTGTCTCCCATCAGCTGTTCCAGTGGGTCCCCTCCCCCAACCTTTTCTGAGCTTTCGGGGTCCTTGTGACCTGGCCATTTAGCCCATTGTGTGCAAATTAGTGCTGCTCAGAGGTAAAACAACCCAACCCAACTCTTGCATGCCAAGAATATCTAAATTACAACTGTGGAATTCTTGGGTGAGGACATCAAGAGAATAAGCTGTGTGCACAATCCTCACATTCCAACTACCTATGGAGAGAAAATGGTTAGTGGGATGTTTAAAGAAACTATGTTTATTGAGAGAGGAAATGGTGACAATATCAAACAGCCCCCTAATCACAGACATGGGGCAAAGACTTGTTTTCCCACCACTAAAGGCTGAAGCTATCTACACTGGAAGGCTTCCTCCAATGTAGAATTTGACGATGCCAATAGAAGCAAAGAGTTCAGGTGCCTGCGATGACTTCTGCTCAGGATTATCCATCAGCTGATAAACATATCCTATGAATCTATTCACTTGGGGCTGTCAACCCACAAACAAACAGAAAACACAGCGGAAGATTTTCCCTCCACAGAAGCCCACCAGTGCAGCAAATTCAGGATCCATAATCGAGCTCAGAGCCATAATTCTGTTCAGGTTGGTATATATGGTCAGCACTAAGACCTTGTGTGGTTGTCCTCTCCTCAGCAGGGTAGAAAAAAAGAGAAGTAGCCATAGTTGTCCAGATCAGTAGGCCACACTAATCTGGCAACCATCTCCTTCCGTTTACTTCCACAAGGGAGTATCTCTTTTGAAAGGTACTAATTGCCTGCACCACGAGAAGGCGGGGTCGATTGGTGCATAGCTCTTCCAGTGACTACCTATCTACCATCTGGAAATAGTTGAAAAATTAGTGACAATTGCTTGAATAAAGTTGAAAAATATAAGAGAAAATTGATTCTTTTTACAAAGATGTATGTCTTTATTTTCTTTAAAAGCCTTTTCGTGTTGCACCTAATCTTTTCCATTGCTTATTTCCTCCAAACGCATTACCACTGCAGAGCAGTTATTATGAAATTCATTCAATGCTCCCATTCTATTAAACACTCACCTTACTGAATGCAGATACTTGAAGTTGAGGATTTTTGTTTGTAACATGGCTTCTACTCTTCCCAGTTCTTTCAATATTTTTAGCAAATTCTGGTAAAAGGTATATATTTTTTTACCACTGTTTCAATTTCAGAAACAAAAGGAACATCTTTAATTGAATTTAAAACAGTCAAATTCAACATGTGCAATACAGTGTATAGATATAAGATCTGGTATATATCTTTAACATCATTTGCCAAAAGGGCTAAATCATCAGCATTATCTAAATCAGAAATTTTCGTATCACCAGTCCATTTAAGGCCAAAATCTTTCCCTTGCAGTGAATTTCGCATAACATAATCAATAACCAAGCTAAAGAGAAAAGGAGACAATGCACCCTTGTCGAACACCAGACATAATGCTAAACCAATTGCTACAAGCCTTACCAACTCTTACACACGACTCAGTGTTATTATAGAGAGCTTTCATTAGGTTAACTAACTTGTCTGGTATACCAATAGCTTTTTAACAGCATATATGTGAAATACTATACTTATAAATAAAAGAGAGTGTGCAGCTTAAACTGGACAAATATTTCATCAAGAAAACCTTCAGGTTGCTCTAGTGGCCCTTATAACAAAAAAAAAAAAGAATGTTCTTGCTAATGTTATCCTCAGTAACTCAGGTGTTGATTATCCAGCACATTCAACTTCCTTTCAATAATTCCCACTTCCATCACACCACCCTTCATCCAAGCAAAATATTTCTAAACCTTAAGTGTTTAATTTCCCCCTATCCTTTTTTGGTAAAAATTGAGAAACAGAATAGACAGACAGAAATAATATTACATATCTAATTTTTCTTCTTTTTTCTTATTGAAGTATAGTTGGGTAAAAGTTGAAAGTAGAAGCTTCAAAATAAAAGAATAGACAGACAGAAAGATAGTGTGAAATTTTTAAAATTTTATGTCAAATATTTTGTGAAAAGGCAAAATAAGTCTAAACAGGGGACAGTTAATAAATATAATGTGGAGCATATTTTTTGTAAGCTGTGTTGTTTAAAACCTGTCTGTGTTTAAAATTATGGTTTTATTAGTGAAACTCTTACTACATGTGCATCAGTGATTTTTTTTGGTGGGAGTGGGGCCAATTTGGTTATTCATTAAAATGTGCAATTTGTGTTCATTGTTAACTTCATTTATAGTAAAGTTGAGAAAAATATTAAATGTTTATATCTAATTTTTATTTTAAGTTTTATTAGTGAAATAGATAATGCTCATCAGACATTGAAAATGCATCCTTTCTTTATACCATTGTTTGAAAAGCTAAGTTTAACAGCATTTCAATTAATGATACAGTTTTCAACAAGATAACCCTGCCATTAACCAAGAGTCTACTATATATCAGTATAAATTTGCTGTTTTAATGATCACTTTTAACAAAAATATCAGAATAGCTGAAATCTCAAGATTTATATTTGTTTCAACAGTGCTGTAAACTGTGACCTAATTCACATTATTATGAAGTGTAACTATTGTCAAATTGGCACAAAAGTGTTCCAACAAGAACACTATTCCAATTTTACATAACAATTGAAAAAAATTTTCAGATATCTTTTCTATCTGAAATATGCATTTTTTGCACAGGATACATTTGAAGAATGAATTGCAAAATTTGGTTGCACTAGCAAAGAGCTTCTGATTTCATGAGAATTTTATGTATCTGTGTGTTCATAAAGAAAATTTATGTGCATTCCAGAATTTCAAAATATTTAGGAAAATTATTTCTGATTAACACATTAGTACAGATATTTTGCATTACAATCAATCCTGCAGACAATCTTCATACTTTATGGGTCTAGAATTTTGTATTGAAAAAATCTAAGAGAAATTACACAATTATTTCTATATTATGTAGTTATATGTTGTGTAACTTTCATTTTAGGTCCCTTGTTCTAGAGCAGATGTATTTAGCACAAAAAATGTTAGTGTAGTGGAAAAAAGAATGCTTATGAAGTTGCTTACTTTTTGCTTGGATTACCAGAATCATCCAGAAGATTACAGAGGTAATTGTTGTATTAGGATAACTGTATGCAGTTGGTTTTCTAAGTAATTAATTTGTTTAGCTCATCTCTTTATGAATGCCATGATTAGGAGCTTCTTGACAGCATGAGGTATGAACAGTCAGACAGAAAAAGCTGAATATTGGAAAGCTTTTCTGTTTGCCAGTTCATACCACATTTTGTCAAGCAGCTGCTTGTCATAGTGTACCATGTTTGTATTAATAATAAGTAATAAAGAAACTGATTAATGTGAAAAAGATTAAAAAAAATTTCTTCTCCTAGCTGAGTTTCATTTGTTAAACATTTTTTTTTGTATGGAGCTGACTAAAACCCTATAAAAGCTGACATGATCTGACTTGGTAAAATTTTTTTAACTTTATCATTATTGCTGTTGTAGCTTTTGCACCCAGATAGCATGTACAGATCTGAATAAATGGAAAACATAAGGCAGCAAGTATTGTGATTTATAAGATGTCTTTGAAATATCCATTGAAATTTAGATTTTTCTTATAATGTTCTAGCAATTCAAGACTGAAGTTGTTATATTGTAAGAATACATATTTTTGATTAATAAAGTTTGATGTATATGATCCAGATATTTACAATAGAGTTCTGTAATGATGCTCTGATTTAGATTCATTAATTAAAAATGAACTACACCTTTTATTATCTCATCAGATGCAAAGCATTGCTTTCTGTGGGTGTAATTAGGTCATCATCTCTTACTTTAGCAAACTGGAGGAACAAACAGTATAGAGAATCCAGAAATAGGACATGGTAGAATGCAGTTCGAAAAGGAGGATGCATTTCTTTAGGTGTAATGTTAACGAATTGTATTTGATAATGAGCAGTAAAGCATTATTGCTTGGGGTTGCCAATTATATCTTTAAAAAAAATGGACAAGGGATACCAAAATATATATAAAATCTATTTAAGCAGTAAGTGTTATTTTTATTATAATAACAAAAATATTGACTAGATTTTTTTTTTACATTTTATTAATTGTACTTATATTGGTTTGTAAATTTCTGGATGCTTCATTAAACACATGTAATTTTTATAGATTTTAAAAATTCAGTGCAATTGTTACTGCTAATTTAAACCAATGATTCAGCCCTGATTATATTTAAACTAGCCCAGTTGCTTTTATTTTGCCATTTCACATTCATTAACATGTTAACTTCAACAAGTATACCTAGGCTTCCTGCATCCCCCCCCCCCCCCCCTGTAAATTCTTTGAGTATGTCAGTGCATACTCAGACTGCTTACATGTTATAGGACTCATTGTTTCACATTGCACTTTTGAAATGAAATAAAATTATGAATGTGATAGAGTAAAAATATCTAGTGTTACCCAGGGAAATGGCAGACAAGATAATGAGGAATTTGATGTCTTTGATTATAGATCAAGCCTGTCCAATCCACATCTCATGAGCCACATGTGGTTCAGTGGAAAAGAACTTGCTGTGTATAAAGCAAATCATCATTATACTGAATTTGGCTATTTCAGTCAAATACAGTATAATGAATTTTTTTTTTGGCCAAATATTTTTAGGTGCTAAATAAATCATTTTGCCAATTCAGATTATTGATTAAGTATCTATATTTTTTTGTTTCTTAATCAAAATATTTTCTTGATTCCTTAAAAATATAGGAAAGTAAGAAAAAAATATAAAAAATACTTTTTTTTACATTTTTGTTTTTAAGTAAAGAATTTTTCCTGTGACTCCTGTAATAATCGAGTCTTTTTCTAGTGGCTCTTTTCAAAGTTTGGTTTGGCCATCCGTGTTCTAGATACTTAAGCAGCATCTTGCATATTAGGTGGTTTGACTGTGTAAATAATGATGCATTTCATGAAGAGTCATCAACCATTTTTGAGCAGCATCTTAAAAAGTAGAACCTAGGATGCAGTGGATAGATAATATCAAGCAAGACCATATTAGATTTGGCCTGTAGTGGGCAAATGCAACAACTGTAGCTCAGGACAAATGTGTTTAGAGGATCAAATTGTACAATATGGTTGAACCTTCATGGCTATGGTTGCTTGAGGATTATGCATGTTTGCAACCTTCACTAATTTAAATAATTAGAATGGTATCATATTTAAAAAAAAATTAAACAAATACAAGAACATAATCTTGGCTTGACAGTCTGTTAGTAAAACTATATGCTTGCAGGCTACAAGTTTGACATGTCTGGTCTAGAGCATAGCTTCTTAAACTATGGGTCGCGTAACTGAATGTGGGTGTCGCGAAAAACTTGGCAACAGTAAAAGGTTTCTGAACAATCAACGACCAAAAATTAATTCAAAATGAAACGTGTAATGAATCCGAGGTGTTTCTGGCAGCGCAACTTCACTGCAGCCTTGTTCTTAACACACAACATGCACACTTTGAACTGCACATGCCATCACGCCACGCAACGTCAACAATGCTGCCAGAAACACCTCGGCTCCGATTTGAGACTATTGCATTTTATGACATAATAGTTTAATTACAGAAAATAAAGACTTTTAATATTTTCCTACCGTCATTCCTCAGCATGTAAGTATCAAAATAGTATATCTTTGGATGTATTGGATTATGGATAAGTGGCTAAATTTAGACAGAAGAGGTAAAAATACTGATGACAATGCGGCAGAGTCTTCGCTACACCTAATTGACAAGAAAAAGAAAATATGTCGAATCATTTTTGCAATATGGATTTACTTCTAATAATGATAATGGTGTGGAAAAACCTCTTTGCTTAATTTGTAATGAAGTTTTGGCTGCGGAGAGCATGAAACCAGCCAAACTAAAATGACATCTTAATACCAAACATGCAGTGTACTGAAATAAACCAAACAACTTATAATATCTTCAAATAAAGAAAAACAACGTTTTTAGAAATTTGTTACTGTCAACGAAAAGTATTTACTTACATCGTATGAAACTTCTTATTTAATTGCAAAAACTAAAAAGTCTTACACGATAGGAGAAGATCTCGTGTTACCTGCTGCTATTAAAATGTCAGAAATAGTTCATGGGAAAAAGTAAGGGGATGAAATTCGTAAAATTCCTTTATTGAATGATACTATTTCTGAAAGAATTTCTGAAATTAGTAAAGACCAATTCCAGCAGCTTATTACCAGGCTTAAGGGCAGCCCAAAGTTTGCAATTCAGTTAGATGAAACAGCTGATATTTCTAACATGGCATAGTTGTTACTTTATGTAAGATATGTTTATGAAGGAAGCATACATGAGAAATTATTGTTTTGTCGCCCTTTGGAAGGGCACACAAGAGGGGAATGCCATATATATATATCTTAAAGTCGATGAATTTTTCACAAAGGTTTACAGTGGAAAAATTGCATTGGAGTCTGTACAGACAGTGCAAGAGCAATGATGGGCAAGAACGTTGGATTTGTAGCAAAAGTTAAAGCTGGTGGCAATGAACATATCACTTTTTACTCACTGCATGATCCATCGAGAGGCACTTGTAACCAAAAAAATATCACCCAAGTTAGATGTTGTGCTTCACGATACTATCAAAATCATTAACTTCATTAAAAGCCGTACCCTTAACAATTGTTTGTTTTCAAACCTTTGCAAAGATATGGACTCTGATTACAAAAGCTTATTACTACATGCAGAGGTAAGGTGGCTCTCTCTCAAGAGGGCAAAGTTTAAATAGATTATTGAAATTGAAAGATGTTATATTTTTGACTGAGCAGAAATCCAATTTTGTCAATTTTTTTCATAATGGCTTATGGCTTTCAAAACTGTGTTATTTGTTGGATATTTTCGAAAAGCCCAATGATTTAAACATGTCGCTTCAAGGAAAAAATTGTAACATATTTATGTTAAAAGATAAAATTGAAAGTTTTACTAAAAAAAGTTAACATGTGGAAGAATAGAGTGGAAATGGTTCTTGAGAAATGCCTACAGCTAGAGATGATTATATAATTGAAAATAACCTTTCCAAAGATTCAATTGTAAGAGTTATAATTGATCATCTGAAGTGCCTGGAGACACAGTTTCAGAAATACTTCCCTTCAAATTTTGATTCTAGAAAACTAAGTTGGGTTCATAAACCATAATCAATTGAAATCAAAAACGTCAGTTATCTGCCATTAAAATGTTCAAGAAGATTTGCCAAGTTATCTAGTGGCACAGGTTTAAAACTTAAGTTTCCTAAATAATCGTTAAATGAATTTTGGCTTGGGATTATGACAGAATTTCCAATTTCTGAAATGTCCCTAAACATACTTCTCCCATTTTGTACTAGGTATTTATGCAAAGAAGCGTTCTCAGCATTGACGATTATAAAATCAAAATATCGATCAACTCTGAAAAACGTTGAAGATTCTCTATGTCCTGCAGTGTCAAATATTCAGCCAAGATTTAATTCTTTATGTAAAAATAACCAAGCACATCCATCTCATTAGTATGCCAATTTGCTTTTGTCTTTAATAAATGGTAAAATTATATGTATGTGTATACCAAAGAATTGTTTTAAAATAAATTTCTTTATGATTTATAAGTAAATGTTTGATTTGCCTACCTGTTTTATATACCTGTATACCCGGGTTGCGTAAAAATTTCTCGGGTGAAAAGGGGTCGCGAGTGGAAAAAGTTTAAGAAGCCCTGGTCTAGAGCGTTGAAGCACAGATTATGACCCAGGAAACAGTTTCCAATTGACTGTGGAATGTCCAGATTGTTATCTAATTGGATCCTCTGCCTACCCCAGAAATCAAGCTTGTTGTAGTTTTATTAATGAGTTCTTTATATATCCTTAAAGGTCTATTTTTCATTTTCAGAATTCTGCTCTTAGGTAATTTGGACATTTTTGTTCTACAGCATTTATTAGCTTAGTAGCACATTACCCATCAAATGTTTGGTGGGTGGAGAAAAAATTTCTCCTCTGGCTGATTTCTCCATTGATAACTTCTGGGTTCACAATTATAGCATAGAAAGTTGATGATAATAGCTCTTGGCATTTACAAAGCCATTCAAATTTCTAAACCCCGTCTATTACAAGCAGGGACCTAAATTTTTAACTCAACACAGGCACAGGGAGAATACTTGTACCTAATTTGTGACCTGTCCTTCAAGTATCTGGGATATTACAGAGAACCAGAATCTATCAAAACAGAGATGAAACCAATGGACTTGGAAAGGCTGCCATCCTTTGGATGGAACGTTAAGTCATGGCCCCATGTGCAGGAGAGCCATACCCTTTGCATGTTAAAGAACACACTGGATGGCCTTGACATGAGGCTACTATCTGTCTCCCATCAGCTGTCCAGTGGGTCCATTCCCCCCAACTTTCTCTGAGTCCTCAGGGTCCTTGTGACCTGGCCATTAGCCAAACTCAGTGTGCAAAAAAGTGCTGTTCAGAAGTAAAATAACCCAATAGAGAGAAAACTGTTCCAAAACTTTGTTCCAATTATTAGTTATAGCCAAGAATCATTGCACCTTTTGACATCAGATGTAGTAGAAACAGATGCATTCTTGAGTTGTGCTTGCCAAATTGCCCATCTACTGCTATTATTTATTATTATGATGATGATGGTTGTAATGTATCATTTCTTGCAGGTTTTGAAGGACGATCTTTTTTGGAATTTTTAAGATCAAGAAAGCTCACATCTAATATTGAGCATTATGTTTTACATGCTATTGCAATGGTTGATCAGTCTACTCCTACACTACAGGTACTATAATGAATCACTTCCTATTATAATTCTTGTTTTTTAAAACATTTGTGTTGACTAAAAAATATTTAGGCTTTTTTTATTTTATAAAAATAGAAAATTCAGTGGCTTTTAAAAAGCTATTGAATTACTATTGAGAACTTGTTTTTTAATAATGTTAAAATATTAAATGTACTACAAATGACTGTTATTCACATTAATAATACAAAAATAAATAGCTCCTCAAGCAGCTGCTTGCCACAGAGGTCTGACAGGAGCTTGTCAGTTTATATGCCATAGTAGAAGATCTGTGAGGATGGCAGGCCCTCAGCAGAAAAACGACACAAACAGCCTTACCCGGGCTCGAACCCAGGTCCCTTAGATCAGTAGCCAAATGCGCTAACCACTCAGCCATGGGACGGCTCATTCACATTGCATGTATAATATATAATTGTTTTTACAAAAAGCAGAAACTTTCATAAAATTTCTTTTGAAAAATATTTAAATATCATAATTATAAAACCAATTTTTGTTGTGGAACAAATTGTCTAAATACAGGGTGATTAAAAACTCTTGGGCCAAACTTTAAGGGGTGATAGAACACACCTAAACAAGTACTTTTCGTCATATAATACAAGGTCGGAACTCAAGCGGTGAAGTGCTAGAGGGTGCTTTCCAGTGAACACTTATAAGCGCTGGTTTTTGCACTCATCTCATTTCTACCATGGATTGCAGAATGGATGGATTGTTTCACGAATCAGGAGAAGGTGGACATGCATTTCATGTATGGAGCTGCGGGCGGGAATGCGAGGGAAGCCCAAAGACTATCGGGAGTGCTTTCCGACCAGACACGTGCCTGGTCGTAAAACCTTTCAGAGATTGCACCGATATCTGTGCGAAACACATTCCTTTGTCAGTGGCTTGCAGGATACAGGGTGTGCAAGGAGTGTGAGGACGCCACATGTTACAGAGGAAATTCTACTTATTGTTGGAGATTGTCCCGAATGTAGCATGCGAGCAATTTTCCATGCCGTAAGTGTGCCCCAATCGACGGTGTGGTGAGTTCTACGAGACAAACGATTACACCCCTATCATGCACAGAGGGTGCATGCCTTTGACACCTGCAGATTTTCGGCCTCGTGTGGGTTTTGCACAGTGGTTCCTGCAGCAGACTGCAGCGTAACTGGACTTTGATGCACATGTCTTATTCACTGACGAATGCACCTTTACACGTGAGGGCATTTTTAATACCCACAATTCACATGTGTGGGCCACCAGTTATCCGCATGCCATACGTCCACATTCATACCAGCAGCGTTTCTCCATAAATGTTTGGGCTGGAATCCTCCATGACCATTTGATTGGCCCATAGCTTCTGCCAGCCCAACTGAAAGGGAGAACGTATCTTGTATTTTTACAAAAAGTCTTGCCAAAATTACTAAACCCTGTTCCAGCAAACATTCAAACATGTATGTGGTCCCAACATGACAAAGCATCAACCCATTTCAGCGTGGGTGTGTGGAATGCCTTGGATGCAACATTTCCAGGATGATGGATTGGTCGGGGTGGTCCCATCGCTTGGCCGCCATGATCGCCCGATCTCTCATGTCTGGACTTTTTCCTATGGGACCATATGAAAAGCCTCATCTACGATAGCCCCATCAATTTCAATGAGGACCTTGTTGCCAGGATTTCTATTGCCGCTGCCACTGTACAAGAAATGCCTGGTGTTTTCACCCATGTACGCCGATCACTACGTCGAAGGTGTGAAGCTTGCATTAATGTTGGCGGTCACTCTTTTGAGTAGTTTCTGTAATTTGTTCAATAAAATTCTGTACTTTCTGTTCTGTAATTTCTGCAATTGTTTCAAACCTCTTCTGTCATTCTTGTGTTTCTTCATTTCCTGACACAGTAACTGCTAACCCTTAGTGCTTCACCACTTGAGTTCCGACTATGCATTGTATGACGAAAAGTGCTTGTTTAGGTGTGTTCTAGCACCCATTAAAGTTTGACCCAAGAGTTTTGAATCACCCTGTATATATGGAAAATAGACTTTTTTGCTAAAGATCAGCCAAAATATAAGTATCACAGTGTTTTTAACCTTTAACATGATGTGTTTTTAGAGCAGAATTCTTCTGGTGTCTGGGTTATTTTTGAAGTGCTTCCAGCAGACAAAAAAAAAGAAATTGGACTCTTATGCTGAAATAACTAATAGACAGAAATAGATCATGTTATATACCAAAATAAAGAACATTTGATTGTGAATTTTTTAGAAAATTAAATATTTGAGAAAACAGTAAGCATACTAATTTTAATGGAGCTTAATTTAAAACACTATAGGAAGAAAAATAATCAATTCATTGGATTTGAACCTCATTCTAAAATATTTTATAATATTTCTCATTCATAAATAAATAATGAACAGAATATAGCATGTTATATCTTAAAGGAAAGAGTATTTAATTCTACATTTAATATATATAGATGATTGTGAGTGAGTTATTAACTGACAGATGATAGGGGATCATTCTAATTCTAACTAAAATAGTAGAGCTTTGAAAACTTGCACCTAGGGGTAATCCAGATCATAGATCTCAGAAAAATTCGAAATTTGACCTCTGATGTGCCCTTCAAGGTCAAATAGAAGTCACATAGAGGTCAAACTTTAATCTACCAGTGTTAGAAACTTGAAAATCGGTGTCCATGGGTGTTTCAGATTGTAGATGTAGGAACATTAAGAAATTTTGGATGGCCCTTCGAGGTCAAAGTGGATATTTAGATCTATCAATGCTTGATAGCTAAAAATTGGTTCCTGGGAGTATTTTGGCTCTTAGATCTTGATAATGTTGAATTTTGGTTGCAATGAGTCCTTCAAAATCAAAAGTCAAATATGGATCTATCAATGATAGAAAGCTATAAATGGTGCCTGGGGACATTTTGAGTTGTAGATTTCAGAAATTATACCAAATTTTTGATGCGATGGGTCCTTTAAGATCAAAGATCATCTGGAGGACTGAAAATTGGTGAATAGGGCTATTTCTGTCAGTAGAACTTAGAAATGAGAGGAATGTTCAGATTCGGTGTTGCATTCAATGTCAAATAGGGGTTGGAGTGACTGGCTAGAAAACAAGATGTGCCAAGGCAATGTTTGATTTCTAGTAATGATATTTAAACAGATTTACATAAAACAGGTTAATATTTTAGTTCTATATTTTTTTCTTGTACAATAATACTTAAAGTTTCTTCAGAGTCACTATATTGTGTACTTTTAGTCTCAGTATTGGCATTTACTACTAACTTATTATACAGGTTATTTTTGAAGGAATTACAAAGGATGAAGAAAACATTTAATAACATAAAACACTCTCCATCACACTTTAGTTTGAAAACATTAACAGAAGAAAGGAAGCAACCAAAATGCTCAGGTGCAAAATAAGTCACAGTAATGGCTTCCACAGCAGTGTAATGCTTTCTTTCACCATTTTTTGCAACTTTATTAGAAATATAAATTATAAGATTTATAGTATCAGATTTAGTTCATAAACTTTCAGGATTGAATAAAAGAAATTTTTTAATAGCACATTTCTATGGGGCAAAAAATAAACTCTTAGAGCATATTACATTGTGAAATATAGTTCCCAACAGATATGAAATTGCATTTGGCTCTGGGAACTAGAGTGTTTTACAGCACTTTAAGGGTTAATTTTCTCTTTTTAAGGAATAAACTGATAGAAATTTCAGGACTGAGTTAAAAAAAATTTTTAATGGCTGATTTCTATGGGGGAAAAAACTCTTAGAGCATATTACTTTGATAAATGTGGTTCCCAAAGCATATGAGACTGCATTTGGTTCTGGGAACTAGTGTCTTCTAGCATTTAAGGGTTAATTTGTCCTTTTTAAGCAATAAACTCTTAGGTGCATCATGCATACTGAGGGCTACATAGTCCTGATTGAGCTGCTGCATATTGTTTTTTTTTTGTAAAATGTATTCTCTTAGTGACCAGTGATTAAATTTTGACACTATATAGCAATATTACTGTGGGGGGAAATAAATTTAATTATTAAAATATTTTCATGGAACCCAGAACATTAAGACAGAGCTGTGTCACCATTGGAAGCCCACAAGATTTGTTGATAAATGTCAGCACCCAACCCCCTTTTTTGGGTAAGATAATTTGCACTATCCTGAGTTACTTTATGGATGATAAAGCCCTCCAAATTGAGAAGTTTGGGAATCTCCTTGTTCCCATTCATCTAGAACAGGCCTCTCTAATCCAAACTTAGTAAAAAGTTACTGGGAAAAAACTATTCTTGAAGAGCAGCAGGAAAAACTTCCTACTCATAAATGAGAAGATAATTTCTAATGAGAAATGAATTGGAAAAAAAACCCCATATTTTTAAGTAATCAAGAAAATATCTTGATTAAAAAACAAAAATATACATTTTTGATGCTTAATACGAATTGATAAAATCGTTTTTTTATGCACCTAAAAATGTTTGGTCAAAAAATTGGAAAAAATGAGCCAGATTTAGTATATTGATTTGTTTTATGAGCTGCAAGTTCTTTCACAATGAGCCATGGATTGGATGGGCCTGATATGGAAACTAAAGATATCAAAATACAAAAATAAAATATGTTAAAACATTTAGAAAGTGAAAAAGTTTAATGTTTCAAAAGAAAGCATTCTGAATCTGAGGTAAATACTGATGTTCTTCACATGTTTTAGCAACTGTTTATAGCATTTCCTTTTATTACAATTATCATTTTAAAAAATGCAATTGAATTATGTATAATTCATGTTTTCCCACTTAATTTGAATGAATTAAATAGCTTAAGTCTTTCAATTTTATATTTAGGACAGTTAACCTTTTCCATGCCAGAGCAGTATTAATCAGTTTCATCTTTGGAATTTTAGTGACTTGGGAAGTGAACATTGTTACCATAGTATAATGTAAAAAAAAATTTCCCTTAATGGAAATCAGCAGTTTTTTTAACTGTTTCTAATTAAATATCAAAAATAATATTCTATGATATATCTTTTTTTACCTCTTGATGCTGCTTGAAAAAATTATGATAAAGTTTAACTAGAAGAATGCATATTGCCTCTGGCACATATGGGAATCTCATTTTCAAAGAGATGAAATTTTTCATTACCTACTTTTTCACTTCTTAAAAATTTGAGCTAATGGATGATGGTGAAATAGCAAATAGTAATTTATTAGTAATTATGCAACATATAAAGTGTCACATATAGGCGTTATTTTTAGCCAATTTTTAGCCCTAGCGGCTTTTTATTGCCCGGCTCAGACAATTTTTCCTCTAAAATTGAAATCGACATCAAAACGTGCCTATTTATTATTGGATTTTGAATCGTCGAGTTTATCTGAGTTTATCTCAATATTTATTATAAAAAGTGTTTGTCTTTTATTTCTTAAATTTAAAAAAAACTGCATTTTCCACACCCTTCAGAGAAAATGGGTAGATTGTTGCTGTCAGTTACAATATCTTGAAATGCTACCACCAAAATTTCAAATTTCTATCATATATAGATCATTTGCAAAATTGGTTAACAGTTTTATTTAGTGATCTCTAATGATATAAATTTAAACTACGTAAGTATTTGAAAAATGTGAATTATAATATTTTATTAATATCAGTGCAACTAAAAAAAAGAGTTTTCCAATTATCACTTTAAAAAAAAATTGCGTTTTCCACCCTCCTGGGGATAAGGGTTCAAGTTATTGTTGTCAATGGTAACTTAGTAACATTTTTATTCCATCAAAATTTCAATTTCTAGCATAAATAACTCATTCACAATATTTGTTTAAAATTCTGGAATTTAAAAAATTTTCCACCTTTTTTTTTAGGTGAGCACATTAATTATAGCTTTTGGGCTAATTTGGAAAGTGTAAATCGTAATAGTTCATTACTACTGATTCAACCCAAAAATAATTTTTTATTTTTCTCTAAAAACAAACAATCATCTGTTAAAAAATGTTGCATTTTCCCACCCTTCTGAGGATAAGGAGTCAACTTATTGTTGACAATAAAAACCTTCATTTTCTTCGCATTCTATATGAAAATTGAAAATGGAGGGGATTAAATGTGGGAGAGGATTAAATAAGCTGTAGTCCCATGTGGGGAGAGGATGTCATTTGCAATATTGGTTTTAAAATTTGTAATTCAGCTTTTCCACCTTAGAGGGCACATTTATAGTTTTTGGGATATTTGGAAAGTTCAAACCATAATATTTCATCAATACCTATTCAACCTAAAAGGAATTCATAATTTATCTCTATAAACAAACAATTACCTTTTAAAACAACAAAAAAAAGTTGTGTTTTGCCACCCACCCTGGGTCTAAGGGGTCAATTCATTGTTGCTAATGAGAACTTCATGATGTTTACATTCCTCCACCAGATTTCAAATTTCTAGCTTAACTACATTCTTTGTAATATTTATTTAAAATTTTTTAACATTAGAGGCCATTAACCTATCAAATTATAGTTTTGGAAAATTCCAAAAGTACAAATCATAATATTTATCAATTCCTAACTAACCCAAAAAGGAGTTTTTCATTTATCTCTAAGAACAAATAATTATCTGCTAAAAAAAAATGAACCTGGGTTCGAATCCCAGTTGGGACAACCAATTTTTTTTTCAACACATTTTTTTCAAGTGTTGCTTGTCTACAGGACTTTTCCTGTGATAATTTATTACTCAAAAAAGCTGTGTTTCCTCACCCCCTGGGTCTAAGAGGCCAACTCATTGCTGGCAATGAAATCTTCATGACCTTTTCATTCCACCACCATAATTTCAAATTTCTAGTATAAATGCATTGTTTGCAATATTCATTTAAAATTTTAGAATTTTCAACTTTTCTACATTTAGAGGGTGCAATTATAATTTTAGGCAGATTCTGAAAGTGCAATCGTAATATTTCTTCGATACCTATCAAACACAAAAAGAATTTTTAATTTATCTCTATAAACAAAAACAGTTTGATGTCTACAGACGACAAAGTGAAACTATTATCTCTTTTTTTTTTCTGAAAATGAGATAAAAATAAATCTATTTCAACTTGTAGTGTTCATATGAGCATGTTCAACCACCTTAAATAGCATCAAATAGTGATGCTTTAGTTTATGCCTTTATTCTGCCATACTATATGTAAATTATTGATCAGTTATGATTTTCAGTATTCTGACTTACTTATTGCACTGGAAGAGTTGTAATACCTTTTAAACTTTTCTGATTGGCTAGTGTGTTTAGCTACTAATCTGAGGGACCTGGGTTCGAGTCCTGGGTAAGGCATGGATATTCATGTTATTTTTCTTCTGAGGTTCCACCATTCTCACAGACCTGCTGTGGCATTAATTAACTGACAGGCTCCTGTCAAGACCTTTGTGGCAAACAGCTGCTTGAGTGGGTATTACGTCATCAAGGAATTGCATATATCACTTTCAGTCAGTATTTTAGCAGACTTTCAATTTGAAAGACCTTTATTTTACTCTAATGTTTCTAGAATTATATTTTATTGCTTCTCAAATATATGCTGTGATTATATAAAGAATAATTCATTTGAAATGGTCAAAAATGAAACTGCTAGTGATCTCTAATGGTGGGTATGGGAAGAATCAAAGTATTAAGCAATTAGCCAAAAAGCATAATTTTTAAAAGATAGGATAGTGATACTTTTAATTACATTTCAATTAAATACACTAATTAATGTTAAAAAAAGAGGTTTGAATGGCTTAGTCGGAAGGGTTCCAGGCTTTTAATATGCAGTTCTCAGGTTCAAGTCCCAGCTGGGCTGGTAAGCATTAATAAAAATATTATGAACTATATATATATTAGAATAATAAAATAATTTAGGAAAAATCCAAAAAATATATTTTTTTTAAATATGGAAGCCAAAATGGAAAAAAAATACAGCAAAATTTCATGATATTTTAAATTAATGTTTTGAAAATTTAACCTACTTTTTCCTCCAAATTTTTGCCATTTTTTTAATCACAACTAAGTACTCTTTTGATGTATAACATGGCATATTTCTGTTCATTGGTTACTTCAGGATAAGGTTCTAAAGCAGTTATTTTAAAACTAAAATTTTCTCTAACAGTTATGCAGCTTTATACTAGCTGTTTCATTTGCAGTGTTTCAGTTAAACTTTAAATGTTTAGAAATATTTTTTAACAGTTTTTTTCTTTATCTCTTTTTAGATATATTTTTAATGTAGTTTCCTGATGATGTAACTTCCGGTAGTAATGAAATCAATATCTTTCATTAAAAAAATTATAAATATCCCCTCAAGCAATAATAAAGCTGCTTGTCGCTGAGGTTGGATAGGAGCCTCTCAGTTAATACACCACAACAGAAGGTCTGTGAGGATGTCACGACCTCAGCAGAAAAGCAACACAAATATCCAAAGTGAAACTATTATCTAGTTGTTTTTTAAAACAAGATAAAAATAAATCTGAGCCTTAGTGTTCATTTGAGCATGTTCAGCCACTGGAAATAGCATCAGATAGCGATATTTTAGTTTATGCCTTTATTCTGCCATACTGAAAATAGATTATTGATCAGTTGTGATTTTCAGTATTCTGACCTACTTATCACTCTAGCAGAGCTGTAATACATTTTAAACTTTTTCAAGTGGTTAGTGTGCTTGGCACATCATTTAATTTTTATGTCATGTTATACATCAAAAGAGTGCTTAGTTGCAAAAATTTGGAGAAAAAAAGGGTGGGGTAGCTCAGTCGGTAGCGCACCAGGCTCGTAATCTGTAGTTCCCAGGTTCGAGTCCCAGCTGGGTCAGCGTTGAGATTTATCTCTGCAAAATTTCCCTGCCTTGCCCACGGTCAGTAGGGGACACCGATGGGCTTGAAAAGACTGCCGTCCGTTGGATGGGACGTTAAGCCGTGGCCCCGTGTACGGGAGAGCCATACCCTGTGCACGTTAAAGAACATGCTGGATGGCCTTGATGGGAGGCTACCATCTGTCTCCCAACAGCTGTTCCAGTGGGTCCTCTCCCCCAACCTTCTCTGAGCCTTCAGGGTCCTTGTGGCCTGGCCATTTAGCCCATTGTGTGCAAAAAAGTGCCGCTAAGAGGTAAAACAATCCAATCCAATTTGGAGAAAAAAAAAGGTAGATTAAATTTTCTAAACGTTAATTTAAAATATTACCAAATTTTAATGAAATTTCATTTTCTGGAAACAGTTCAAAATAAATCTGGCCACCACAGTGTGTTCAGTTTCAGAAACCTGACTCTGTAAGGGTTAACAATGACATGATTCACTCTTTGTTGTTCCTTGTTTTGTCCTTTTTTAAAATTTAAGTTACTGGATTTCTTCATTATAAACAGTTTACCTTTTGAATTGAGAACTCCAGTTCTGATTCTAGAGATAATATTTTTGTCCCTCTTTGGAAGATTAAATGACAAAATTTTGGTAATTCAAGGATTAGATCTTCTGTGATTAAATTTTATAGTAGAGAAAAAATAATAGTTATTTTTAACTTGATATGTTTTAATTATCCATTCAGCAGTGCTAATAAAATTTGGATTTATTATATAATTATTTCCTAATAAAGCTTCTTTAATTTTTAAATCAACCAGTTTAGTGAAATCAAAACCTGCATGGCTCAGAACACATTGAAAAAGAATTTTTGTTTTTCATTTAATATGCTGCATTAAAATAACCTAAACTTCTTTGTTGTTGGGCAATAAAATTATTAAGTTTATTCTTCAAACTATTTTCATATTAAAAGTTTTTAAGAATTTGAAGTTTGAATAGTTTAACCTTTAAAGTGTCAGGTTTCTGAAACTGGTCTCACTCTGGTGGCCATGTTAATTTTGAAGTATTTTCAGAAAATAAAACACACAAATTTGATACCTCATCCTAAAGCAAATAGTGAAGAGAAATACTCATGTTATATACCAAAAGAAAGAGCATTTAATTTAAATTAATAAAATGGCAAAAATTCTACAAAAAATAAAATAGTAGTTAAAGTTTTTAAACATTTTTTAAAATATTACATAATTTTACTGTTTTTTTTTTTCTATTTTTAGTTCAGTAAAAATAAAAAAAATATGTATTTTTTTGCATTTTTTCCAAATTATTTTTTTTATTCTAATATAAATAAGTTAATGATATTTTCATTAATGCTAAAATCTTTCAATTATTTAGTGTTTCTAAATTTTTTAGTTATATATAAAAACATTACAGAAGCTTTATAAGGAATTAATTATATATACTAAAAATTGTCATTTATTTAATGTTTTCTAAATATTTTAATAATTTATGCAAATAATGCACAATGCATCATCATCATCATCCTCAAGCAGCCATGGGCTATGGAGGTCCAACATGACCGTGCAATTTAGTTCTCCAAGCTTATCTGTCCTGAGCTATATCTGCTCCATCTGGCCACTGCACAACAGTTCTAACAAGATCCTGTTTGACATTGTCTGCCCATTGCATCCTAGGTCTCCCCCTCTCTCTGAGGGCATTAGGCACACTGTTCATAACCCTATTGTACGCGGTGAGGGGGACCACCCTGTGAAGGTTCCGCTGGCTCGGTTACCTTCACAGGGTCCTAAATGCTCCCCCGCGTGTTTGCCGTGCGCGGAGACCCGTGTCCCGGGAAAGGAGGATCCTGGTAGTTGCTCGGGGGTCCCCATCTTCTCTCCTCAGCTCATGACTGGCAGGGTCCCCATTGGCCGCCTTGCCATTGGGGAGCCTGTCTGTCGCGGGGCTGGGCAGCGGATTCCGGGGCCACTGCTATACACTGCTTTGGCCTCTGCTTCCCGGGGCGGGGGTGGCTCAGTCGGTAGCGTGCCAGGCTCGTAATCTGTAGTTCCCAGGTTCGAGTCCCAGCTGGGTCAGCGTTGAGATTTATCTCCGCAAAATTCCCCGCCCTGCCCACGGTCAGTAGGGGACACCGATGGGCTTGGAAAGGTCGCCGGCCGTCGGATGGGACGTTAAGACGTGGCCCCGTGTCGGGAGAGCCATACCCTGTGCACATTAAAGAACACGCTGGATGGCCTTGACGGGAGGTTACCATCTGTCTCCCAACAGCTGTTCCAGTGGGTCCCCTCCCCTAACCTTCTCTGAGCCTTCGGGGTCCATGTGACCTGGCCATTTAGCCCATGGTGTGCAAAAAAGTGCCGCTCAGAGGTAAAACAACCCAACCCAACAACCTCTGCTTCCGGTAACGGGAGCTCCCCCCCCCAGGAGCAATCAGCTGATGGGCAGGTCCTGCTAGGGTCAACCGTGCAGAGCAGTGAGTAACCTTGCCCACGGTCCGGGTACAGGTTTGCAAGTTTCCTCACAACTTATTTTCCTTTTGTTGTTATCTTTTCTTTTTGAGTCCCGGTTGGCCATTCACAATTTTGTTATTTTAAGCTTTGTTTCATTTGTGCAGAACGTTTTTGTTCTGCACATTTCTCTTTTCATTTTCCTTCTATTTATTTGTGAGGGCTTGGCTTACTGTCTGTGTGGGTATAGTGCCTGCGCCCAACTGGGCGTCCCCTTGTTGGGCTCCGTGGAGGGTGGGGACAGCGGGCACTGAACCACACAAAACCAAACATGAGAGTGAATGATGAAAATGCGATCACTGCCAACAAGAGGGCTCGACATGAACCCCTGTCTTCTTCGTCTATGTTATCACTGCTGTCATCTTCTGTGTCTGTGTTCCCGAAGTTCCTGATCATCCACTCCACGGGTGATCAGGTGCTTGGGGACCTGTCCCCTTTTTTTGTGAATAAAGGTTTGAAAGGTCTTGCGGGAGAACCGAAAACCGTAAAGCGCTTACGATCTGGCGACTTACAAGTTGAGACCGCTTGTTCCAAACACTCGGAACTGCTCCTGAAAGTTAAAGAAATTGGTGGGGTGGCTGTCAAAGTCACTTCCTATAAAACTTTGAAATCCTCTTGGGGTGTGATCACCGAGTGGGGCCTCCTCAAGGTCAGTGAGGAGGAAACCCTCTCGGAGCTCACACCTCAAGGAGTAACAGCGGTCCACCGGGTTTTGACATGCCGTAATGGGAAATTGACACCTACCCGGGTGTTGATTGTGACATTTAACACACCACGCCTGCCTTCTTCCATCAAGGCAGGTTACTTACATTGTGAGGTTCGGCCGTATATCCCAAACCCTCTGCACTGTTTTCAGTGTCAGATATACGGTCATGCCCGCACAGCATGCAGGGGCAAGCCCACCTGTGCTCACTGTGGCAGTAAGGAAACTGCAGTGGCGAACATCCGGCATACTCCTGCGACTGTCCAAAGAAGAAAAGGAGGTACAACGTCTCAAAGTCATGAATAACATCTCGTATGCTGAGGCGAGAAAGCTTGCTGCACCGCCCGCCCCACCTGGCAAGATTTCCTATGCCAGTGCAGTCATTGGAAAGCCCATCGTTCCAATGACTTCGGTGGCAGTGCAGACTGATATCAGTGTACCACCAACTGAATCTTTCTCTAGCAGTGAAGTACCTCCTCATGCAGGCAAAACCGAGGGTGGTGTCGACTTCAACATCAACCCCGGTTTCCATTCCTGCACCTCAGCCTTCCACCTCCACCGGAAGGCCTCCTCCTCCCCGTCCTCAGACAGCAAGACCTTCAAAACCTAAGGGGCCCCACCGGGGCCCAAAAAGAAAATCACTACACCTCAAAGGGCGGTCACCGATCCATGCCCCTCGGACGATTCCGAGGACATGGATACCGACTGCCCCCTATTCACTAAACCGTCCTCTGCGGCAGTTAAGTTGAATAGAAATTTGTTGTCCGCCCACTCTTCTAAGTCCTGAGATGGCCACACTCCTACAATGACATTGTCGTGGATTCCAGAGGAATCTTGACGACATCAAGGCCCTCTTTCAGGCACACCAGCCCATCTGTGTGTGCCTGCAGGAGACATACTTGCAGCCAGTCACAGATCCCACGATCCGGCACTTTTCACTAGTTCACCTGGACCGGGATGGAGATGGTCCAGCTCGCGGGGGTGTTGCCATCCTCGTGAGCAACCATTCTCCATTCCAGGTCGTACCCCTCACCACCAACTTGGAGGCGGTAGCCATCCGTCTCTTCGTGGGGTTCTCGCTGACTGTCTGCTCTGTATATCTTCCACCTGGGAGCATCGTCTTCCAGGAAGACCTCGATGATCTCGTCTCGCAGCTGCCGTCCCCCTTCCTCATTATGGGGGACTTCAACAGACACAGTCCACTTTGGGGCAGTGCTGACACCAACGGGAGGGGCGGGGTCCTGGAGCAGTGGCTCCTCGATCCTTCTCTCTCCCTGTTGAACACTGGTGTCAGTACTTACTTTCACTCCCCAACCCACACTTTCACTGCCATTGACCTTACCATCTGCTCCTCCTCGATCCTTCCACTCTTTACATGGGAGGTCGAGGACAACCCTTATGGAAGCGATCACCTCCCCGTGGTGAGCACCATCTCCCGTGGGGGGCCTTGCAGCCCTTCACGCGTCTCGCGGTGGAGGCTCGATCAGGCTGACTGGGGTGGTTTCGAGTTGCTCTCTGAGCTCGATGACCACTCTGTCAGCCAGGAGCCCATCAATGTGGCAGTAGTGGAGATAATGGACTGTATCGTAGATGCAGCTGCATCAACAATTCCTCAAACTTCTACACGGTTTCCTCGCTTTCCGAAACCGTTTGTGGAATCCAGATTGCACTGCAGCTCGTAAGGCTCAGAACAAGGCTTGGGGGGTGTTTCAGAGATATCCAACAACCCCCAACCTTGAAAAGTTCAAACTCGCCAGGGCAAAAGCTCGTTTTGTCTGACGCCAGAGCCAGAAGGAATCTTGGATCAAGTATACGTCTTCCATCACCCGCATGACTAGTTCTAAGGTCGTGTGGGATAAAGTCCGGAAGATGGGTAGGAACTACACGTCCCACTCGTTATCGATCCTGGAGCACAATGGACAGGCAATTGCTGATCCCAAAGCAATTGCCGACACTGTGGGGGAGTCATTCTCCTCCATCTCTTCATCTTCTTACTCCCCCGAGTTTCTGACCCAGAAGGGCAGGGCGGAACGCTCTCCGCTGTCTTTCCACTCAAATGGCCTGGCGTCTTATAACAGCCCATTCACAGCGGAGGAGCTTTGCCTTGCTCTGCACTCTTCTCGTGCCTCTGCTGTAGGGCCGGACAATGTCCATTATGCCATGCTCCAACATCTTTCGCCATCGAGTAAGGATCGGCTGCTCCATCTCTTCAATCGCTTTTTTCTCAAGGAGCAGTTTCCGGACTCCTGGCAGGAGGCCATCATCTTGGCCTTCCCCAAGCCAGGCAAAGATCCCAAGATTCCTTCCAATTATCGTCCCATTGCGTTGACGAGCTGTGTGTGCAAGGTGTTGGAAAGAATGGTAAATGCCAGAATCATCTGGTATTTAGAACATCACAACCTTCTTTCCAAAACCCAGTGTGGCTTTCGCAGGCAACGGTCAACTCTTGACCATCTGATACGCCTCGAATCGGCTATCAGAAATTCATTTTTACAAAGACAGCACCTGGTGTCAATTTTCTTCGACATCGGAAAGCATACGACACGGCTTGGAGATTCGGCATTCTTTGTGACCTTCACAGCTTCTGCTTGAGAGGTCACATGCCGATCTTCATCTCCAACTTCTTATCGACACGTTCTTTTCGTGTCCGTGTCGGTAACACTCTCTCGCGGCCGTACCCCCAAGAACAGGGGGTGCCACAAGGCTGTGTTCTGAGTGTTACACTTTTCGCTGTCAAGATTAATTCTATAACTAAACAACTTCCTCCATCAGTAGGCAATGCCCTATATGTTGATGACTTTAGCATCTTTTGCTCATCGTCCAGCATGAGGGTCATTGAAAGACAACTGCAAATTGCCCTGAACAATCTTTCGGTTTGGGCAACGGCAAACGGGTTTCGGTTCTCCCCACAGAAGACCGCTTGTGTGCACTTTTGCCACAAGCGTAATCTTCACCTGGATCCCGAGCTGTGGCTTGGGGATAACATCATTCCAGTTGTGGCGGAGACCAAGTTTCTCGGTCTCATATTTGATCGGAAATTGACCTTTTTACCACACATACGTCATCTCAGGTCCAAGTGCACGCGGGCATTGAATATCGTCAAGGTCCTCTCCTCCCTTTCTTGGGGGGCAGACCGATGGTCTTTGCTCCGCCTGTACCATGCACTTGTCCGATCGAAACTGGACTATGGATCCCAGGTGTACAACTCTGCCCGGGATTCAGTGGTGAAGGTGCTGGACCCATTCCATCACCAGGCTCTCCGTGTTTGCACGGGAGCCTTCCGCACTTCACCGGTCCAGAGTCTTTACGTTGAGACCGACGAACCTTCTTTATCTCTTCACCGTCAGCAGTTGTCCCTACAATATGCATCTAAATTGCGATCCCTGCCTGGCCATCCCACTTGGGACTGCGTTTTCAGTCCGAAGTGGGAAATGCTTTACACAAATCAGCCGACTGCCATTCGTCCTTTTGGTTTGCGTGTCCAAGGCTACCTCAGAGACATTAACATCAGTCTTGATAGCATCGCACAGTCGACAGCTGAGCCACTTCCACCTTGGCTCGCTGTTTCCCCTTACTGCGATTTTTCCCTGTGCAGGACGGGGAAGGCCTTTACACCCGACTGTGTGTACCAGCAACTCTTTGCCAGCCATCGTGCTGAGCACCCGGACTTCTTGCCTGTCTTCACAGATGGCTCGAAGTCCGCCACATCGGTGGGATCGGCCATGGTATGCTGTGATGTAATCATTGCAGACCAGATCCCACAGCAGTGTTTCATCTTCACTGCAGAGTTGCACGCTATCAGCCTCGCCTTGGACCACACGGCGACTAAGCATCATCGTCGGTGTGTGCTTTACACCGACTCGCTTAGCTCGCTACAGGCTTTGATCTCGGTGAGGCATTGGCCTCACCCAGTTCTTACTAAGATCCGCCAGCAACTACATCGTCTGGCAGCCACCACCACGATTCTCTTCTGTTGGGTGCCCAGTCATGTTGGAATCAGGGGCAATGATTTGGCAGATTCTGCTGCCAGGTCAGCCACGCCCCTGTCCGACTCTCTATTGCCAGTTCCATATCTGGATTTCCGGCAGCGTTTTACCATCGAGCTCCGGGCACAGTGGCAGAGATCTTGGTCAGAACAGCTTACGAACAAGCTCTTTGAGATCAAACCTATCATCAAACCATGGCAGTCTTGTTACCGCAGGAATCGCAAGGAGGAAGTTGTACTTGCTCGGCTCCGCTTAGGTCACTCATTTATTACTCATTCGTTTCTTTTACGGGTGGACGACATACCTAAGTGTGAGTTTTGTGACACCATTTTAATAATCAAACATATTTTAATTGAATGTGAAGCTTTTAATATTGAACGGAAATCGTATTTTAACTTTCACGATTTTGCATCCGAGCCTCTTACACTCGGATATCTTTTAACTGATCATTGCTTTTTACCTCCAATTTTTGCCTTTTTGCAGTTTACAGGTTATTTTAACAGGTTATGATTTAATGGATTACTTATTTATTCGACATCTGACCTAGGTCATTTACACCTGGGTTAGTTTTATCCATTGTATATATTGTATATATGTATGTAAATATTTGTTATTTTACAAAACTGTTATTGTTGTTTTTGTTATATATATTTTGTTGGTTTTGTCTTTCCAGTTTTACACTTGTTGCTCTATTTTGTTGTATTTTATCACCTTTATATGTTGCTTTTAACTTTGGTTGTAGGTTTACATGATTTTTATCTCTTATTTACTATTTGTCTTTGTCTGGCACATTATGGCCTCAGTTGCCGATGCGCCAATAAACCTCAAACAACCAACCAATCATAACCCTCTTCAATAATTTATAATTAACCATATGGGCAACATGGCCAAACCAACAGAGTCTCTCTCTGCACAATATGCTGCTTAAAGGAGGTTGCCAACTCCTTTGCCTAGCCTCATCATTAGTTACAAAGCTGAACCACCTAATGCCCAAGATACTGCATAAGCATATAGAATCAAAAGCATCTATTTTCCTGTTATCTTGTTTACAAAGTAAACTAACTCTAGAAAGAACCAAACTATTATACAGTCTAATTTTAGTCTTTAGGTGTATACGCCTATTTCTCCACACTTTCCATAGATTCTTAAAAGTCCCGCCAGCAATCCCTATTCGTCTGTTAATCTCATGTCACACATCACCAGTATCTGTTACATAGCTCCCAAGATAATTAAACTGTGACACCTGCTCAAGACTGCAACCATTCATATTAACTGAATCACAGCCTGCCTGACCAATTTTCATCACTTTAGTTTTCTCTCTGTTTATGACCAAACCTACTCTACTACCAGTTTCATCAACAGCCCTAATGAAAGAGTTCATCTCATCAACATCATTTGCCAAAAGGTGTAAACATCTTTATAACCTAAATTAGAAATTTTCAGATCTCCAGACCATTTAAGGCCAAAATCTTTCCCTTGAAATGAATTTCGCATGACATAATCAATAACCAAGCTAAAGAGAAAAGGAGACAAAATGCACCCTTGTCAAACGCCAGAAGTAATGCTAAACCAATTGCTACAAGCCTTAACAACTCTCACACACGACTCAATGTTATTATAGAGAGCGTTCATAATGTTAACTAACTTGTCTGGTATACCATATGATCTCACAATCAACCACAAATTATGACGATCAATAGATTCGAAAGCCTTTTTGAAATCAACAAAGCTAGGAACCAAAGGTTTCTGAAACTCTAAACATTTCTGAAAAATCTGCCTGTGAAAAATTCTGATCCACACATCCCCTACCACTTCTGAATCTACATTGCTCATCACTCAATTGCCTGTCAACCAGATTCTTAATTGTATTAAGCACAATCATGAAAAGAACTTTACCTGAAACAGAGAGTAGGCTGATGCTCCCATAGTTACTGTGATCACCTTTTTTGAAAATAAGGTTAATAATAGCTCTGGTAAAGTCCTTAGGAACCATGTCTTTATCATAAAAGATATTCAAAATTTAGGTCATCCAAGAGGTAACCGAAACATTCCTTGCTCTAAGCATTTCCATAATAATTTCATCTACCCCTGGGAATTTATGAAGTTTAAGTTTTGAAATAGCCAAAATAACTTCAGATTGTGTTATAGGGTCAACATTAAAGTCAGTAATGCATCTATCATCATTACAAACAATGGGAGTAGAACACATTGTTTAGAACATCACTGAAATGCTCAGCCCACCTAGCCATAACAGAATCCTCAACTTATATAGCCTTACATTATTTATCTTTCAATTTCTGTATACCTGTCTGTTTTCTACCACACAAAACATTAACTATCTGGTACAGCTTTCTGCTGTTGTGCTGTCTAACCGCTTCCTTGGCTTTGTCAGCCAAGCCATCAAGCCAAAGATTCTTATCAGCAGCTAACTGATCCTTTACACATTTATTAAGTTTTCTCTAATGCTTTCTATTAGGACTAGTAGGGTATTGATTAAGGACATTCCTGCAGTTCTTTCTTTCTGAAATGAACTCAAGTGCCTTATCACTCAAATAATTTTGCCTCCTCTGCTCCTTTTTTCCTAAAAGAGTACTATTAGTTTCCAAAAAAGCCAGTTTAAAATGGTCCCATTCTTCCTCAACTTCAGTAGTAAGTAAACCAAGACTGTCATAATGACTAAGTAACCTATCATGATAAGCTTTAACTATAACTGGGTCTTTCAGAGCTTCAGTATTAAAGGTAATTTTTTTTACCTTAGCACAACACTTCTTAAGTTTAAGTTGCAATGTACTTTTAACAAAGTAATGGTCAGATCCAATTTCAGCCTCCCTATATATAGAAGTGTTGTGCCTATATACCCTGGTATTCTTAACAGAACTTGCCCATTTGCTGTTAATTAATATATAATCAATCATATTCTTATTCAGCCCATCAGGTGAAACCCATGTGTACTTATGTATGTCGCGGTGTTTGTAATAAGTGTTATCTATTCTGAATCCATTGAGTTATTGATTATGTTATGCGAAATTCACTTCAAGGGAAAGATTTTGGCCTTAAATGGACTGGAGATATGAAAATTTCCGATTTAGATTATGCTGATGATTTAGACCTTTTGGCAAATGATATTGATGAGATGAACTCTTTCATTCGAGCTGTTGATGAGACTGGTAGTAGAGTAGGTTTAGTTATAAATAGAGAGAAAACTAAAGTGATGAAAATTGGTCAGGCAGGCTGTGATTCAGTTAATCTGAATGGTGGCAATCTTGAACGGATGTCACAGTTTAATTATCGTTGGAGCTATGTAACAGATGCTGGTGATGTGCGGCATGAGATTAACAGACAAATAGGGATTGCTGCCGGGACTTTTAAGAATCTATGGAAAGTGTGGAGAAATCGGCGTATACACCTAAAGACTAAAATTAGACTGTATAATAGTTTGGTTCTTTCTAGGGTTAGTTATGGTAGTGAAACTTGGACACTTTGTAAACTAGATAACAGGAAAATAGATGCTTTTGATTCTAGATGCTTATGCAGTATCTTGGGCATTAGGTGGTTCAGCTTTGTAACTAATGATGAGGCTAGGCAAAGGAGTTGGCAACCTCCTTTAAGCAGCATATTGTGCAGAGAGAGACTCTGTTGGTTTGGCCATGTTGCCCATATGGTTAATTATAAATTATTGAATAGGGTTATGAACAATGTGCCTAATGCCCTCAGAAGGAGGGGGAGACCTAGGATGCAATGGGCAGACAATGTCAAACAGGATCTTGTTAGAACTGTTGTGCAGTGGCCAGATGGAGCAGATATAGCTCAGGACAGATAAGCTTGGAGAACTAAATTGCACGGTCTTGTTGGACCTCCATAGCCCATGGCTGCTTGAGGATGATGAAGTGCATTAGTAATAACTATTCCTATCTAAGGATTTTCTGCAAATTCTTTTTATATATTTGTATCTAATGGAACACCTGTATTCTTATTCTTCTTAGGGCTTACAAGCTACACAAAAATTTTTAGAATCACTTGGACGATATGGAAATAGCCCATTTCTGTGGACTTGTTATGGTAGTGCAGAGTTGCCACAATGTTTTTGTAGGTCAGTAGAATTTGTTTTTAACTGCTAATTATGTAAAATCATTTTAAATGTGATATTCTTAGTTATCTAGATATTTTCATTGATTCCCTAAATAGCTGTAGAAAAATGGAAGCTATCTTTGAAGTATTTTAAAGATTCCATTATCATCATTTAAAGAGTCATCTAGATTTAAATTGGTGATGTTCTTAAACCCTTCTCGGGTTAAGGATGCAATAGACGTTTTTTGTATAACATGAAACTTCGATTTTTTTGTAAATGCCATTTGAAAATATCCTTATATATATCTTTTAAAAATACATAATTCAAGCTTGAAAATTAATATTTTCTTCTTTCATTTGTTGCATATTTTTTTAAACTACAATATAAATAATTTGACAAAGCCTTCTGATTGCCATGTTTTAGGAACGTTATATGGTATTGCCGATTTGTTTGTTAATGCTACTCTGTATTGAAGCCATCACCTGATTTAAGCTCACAAGTTTGATTTGAACTATTATCAACATATTTTTCCTTAATATTTTTTTAAATCTCCTAAAAATTAACAAAAAAAAGCTATTTTTAAAAAGTAAGATTTTGGAAGTAATTGCAAAGTATATATCTCTGTTCCCCCCCCTCCATTTTACACTCTTTTCTGCCTTAAACCTATTTCACTATTACTAGAATTATCTTTATCATTTATCCTAGCATTCTATGCATCTTTCCCACTCTTCAGATCGAAACTGAAAGTAAAATTAAGCTTTCACATTGTTCAACACACAGCGTTACAATAGAAGGAGGAAATAGTAGGCATTCTAATTACTTGCTCCACACGCACGTGCAGCAGTGGGTGAGCCATCTGCTTGGTTGGTGCAAGTTGTTTACGTCGTGCAAGTTGATGTAAATCAAGTAGGATATACACTCTTCATAAAGTTAGTATTTTGTTTCCTTTTATAATTAAACCTTAATTTTAACTTCTATAGATTTACTTTATTTCCATAAGTTATTGATTTTTTTTTTTGGCCAATCGATATCAGAGTTATGCTACATTAGATGGCTCTAGCTTACAACTTTTTGCTGTTGATATTTTAACATCGCATTAGGTTATACACTGGTGGAAATTGAAAAGAGAACACCCAGAAGAAATTCCTTTAGGAACATATTATATGTTATTATATATATATTATTATATGTTATATATATATTTAATAGTTAAGGGCAGCAGAAACCGTGATCCAAGGTTGAAAGTCATTGGGTGAAAATGACATCATTGAGGACGACAACGTGCAAATGTACGCAGCATGTATTTAACCCTTCCAGGGCCCAGGCTGAAAAACACGTTTCTATCCAGGGGCCAAGCTATTTTCTGCTTATTCTCAGCCAAAAAAAACTTTTAGAACTTTTTTGCCAAATAACTGATGAAAGGAATTATGGCATGTTGTATGCCAAATTAATCAGCATTTAATTTTGGATTTTCTGAAAATCATGTATTTAACAAAAAAGATGATATGTTTTATTTTAATAGGACTTTTTTTAGAGTCATGTAGTAAAAAATGCATCTGGCAACACAAATAAAAATTTATTTGAAAAAAAAACTAATAGACAAAAATGATTACAATGAACATGAATAGAATGACTAAATATTTCTGAATAACAAAAAATGTTTTTTTTGGTTTTAAGTAAATATTTTTCTCGTTTTGTAATTTTTTTCTTGGTACCATACTTTGAGAAAATTCCAGGTTTTGAACCAATTGTGCTAAGTCAAATAAACAAGTCAAATAATCCCGTCCCATGGCCGAGTGGTTAGCACTCTTGGCTACTAATCTAAGGGACCTGGGTTCGAGCCCCGGGTAAGGCATGGATGTGTGTGTCGTTTTTCTGCTGAGGTCCTGCCATCCTCTCAGATCTCCTACTGTGGCATATAAACTGACAGGCTCCTGTCAGACCTCTGTGGCAAGCAGCTGCTTGAGGGGGTATTTATTTATTTATTTATTTATTTAGAATTAAAAAAAAAAAACCAATCAACAGGAATAGGTCTTGTTATATACGAAATTAAACAGAATTTAATTACGAATTTTATGAAAATAAATAATATAAATAAATTTGCAAGCATATTGATTTTAATAAGCCTTTTTCAATGTGATATGGTGAAAAAAAGATTGCACTATACAATTAAGGCTTCATTTTGGAAAACCTGCTGAATAAAAATAGTTAAATTATATATTTATCGAAAGGAAATTTCCTCCCGAATAATATAATATTCAACCTGTAATATGATTTTTATTTCTTTTAATGATTCTTTTCATTATCATATATTTTAAACATTGTCAGTGTTATACAAAGTGATTTGGACTTCTTGCATTCATGGGATTTTCTGAACTGGTCATGAAATAGAAAAAAACTTCTTAGGCTGTATTTGTTACTAAATATTATGAATTTTTTCTTTGGGTTTTGAATTTCAGCGATCTTGGCTAAGTGCAGAAAGGTTTGTTCACCAAGGACCAGCCCTTCCCAAAATTGCCCTCCCAAATGATGGACGATTTCCGTAGCAAGGAAGTCTTGGATATGGAAGTAATTCCATATCCAAGACATTCATTTTCAGAAAATGGTACAAGCTCAAAGTTTTTTTACTAAAAAATACAAGAAATAATAAAATAAAAATTACATATTAACTAATGGAATATTAAATAAAATATCTGCAACAACTTTTAACCAGCCTCCAATCTAGCGTATCTCAGAAAGATCATAAAATCAGCCAATCGTAAGATCGCTAACTAATGGAAGTAAATTTGCTTTCATATCCAAAAACTCATTTATTTTCAAAAAATGATGCTAGATCAAAGTTTTACTGGAAAAGTAATAAATTATAAAATAAAAATTAACATATAGCCTAACGTGATGTTAAAATATCCACAGCAACAAGTTATAGACCGGCCATACGGTATAACATAACTATGAAAAATAATCAATACTTATCGATCGGCCAAAAGATCGCTAATTTCTGAAAATAAATCTACTGAAATGAAACTAAGGTTTAAATATAAAAAAAATATGAACTTGACAAAGAGTATCCAATATGCTGGACCAAAACTGTAAACAACACATAGCACAAGCAATGGAGATTGCATCAGCAATCTGTGTCTTGTTTGCCTCAGTGAAGCATAACTAATTAAATGCAGGTGCAACCAGAATTTCTAAGAAAAACGTGTTTACTTTTAGTTTCGATTTGAAGGTGGGAAAGATGCATAGAATGCTGGGAAAAATGATAAAAATAACTTGGGAGTACTGACTAGGTTTTTGACAGAAAAGAGTGTCAAACAGAAAAAAAAAATGGTTGTACGTATTTTGTAATTACTTCCAAAATCTATGGTTTTTAAAAATAGCATTTTTTTTTGTTAATTTTTAGGAGATTTTGGAAAATTTAGGGAAAAATTTGTTGTTAAAAGCTCAGATCAAACTTGTGAGCTTAAATCAAAACGTTAACAAGCAAATTGGCAATACCGTTTAGTGCTTCTAAAAAATGGCAATCAGATGGCCTTATAAAATTATTTATATTGTAGTTTAGTAAAATATGCATCAAATTAAAAAGCAAAATATTATTTTTGAAGCCTGAATTATATGTTTTTATAAGATATACATATAAAAAAATTACAGTGGCAATTTTTATTTTTAAAAAATCGATATATTTTTGTTGTACTAAGACAGTGTGCATACGTCATCGACACTCGCACTTCAGATTCTCCGTACATATACATACGGGTTAGGCCCTGGAAGGGTTAAGGACTAGGGCATGAAAGAAGTTTTTCATCATTTCTCGTGTTGTTCAGTGCTCTTTGAAGAAGCTACCATGCCTGGACGACGCAGGCACACAACATTTCTTCAGTTAGTGGAGTTTGAGTGAGGTTGTATAGTGGGTTATCGGGAAGCAGGTTGGTCTTTTCATGAAATTGCACACTGCGTTGGATGAGAGGTATCGACAGTGGTACGATAGTGGCGTTGATGGTCAGAAGAGCATTCGCACACTTGCAGCTATGGTTTTGGGCATCACAGAGTTACGGACGCAAAAGAGTATCGGCGTATCAGGAGGGCAGTGGTGTGGCAAAGCAGATGGCTACGGCATCACAAATTCGATATTCTGTTGTACCAAGGGTGTCTACAAGAACAATACGCAGTCATCTTTTGGAAGCAGGACTATGGGCACGCATGCTGCTGACATGGTTACCACTGTCGAGCACATTTGCAGTGGTGTCAAGAACGAGTTCTTTGGAGGGAAGAATGACAGTCTATGGTCTTCAGTGATGAAAGCTGATTCTGCTTAGGAGCATCTGATGGTCGTTTACGCATCCAAGAGGTGAGCGACTTCTTCCATCGTGCATCCATCAGTGACACACAGGGCCCATGCTGGGCATCATGATGTAGGTAGCGATTAACTATCACTCTCATACGTGTCTGGTATTTGTATATGGTCTGTAAATGGTAGCTAGGTAGTCACTGGAAGGAGAGCTATGCACCAATCCCCTGTGATGATGCATAGAACCGGCCAGGCCTAGCACCTAATGTCCGACCCCGCCTTCTCGTGGTGCGGACCGTTACTAACTTTCAAAAGAGATACTCTCTTGTGGAAGTGAATGGAAGGGGAGGGCTGCCAGATTAGTGTGGCCTACTGATCTGGACAACTATGGCTACTTTTCTTTTTTTCTACCCTGATGAGGAGTGGTCAACCACACAGGGTCCTGGTGCTGACCATATAAACCTACTGGACTGGACAGATATATGGCTCTGAGCTTGATTATGGATTCTGATTTTGCTGCACTGGTGGGCTTCTGTGGAGGGAAAATCTTCCGCTGTGTTTTCTGTTTGTTTGTGGGTTGACAGCCCCAAGTGAATAGATTCACAGGATATGTTTATCAGCTTGTGGATAATCCTGAGCAGAAGTCATCGCAGGCACCTGAACTCTTTGCTTCTATTGGCATCGTCAAATTCTACATTGGAGGAAGTCTTCCAGTGTAGATGACTTCAGCCTTTAGTAGTGGGGGAACGGGTCTTTGCCCCATGTCTGCGATTAGGAGGCTGTTTGATATTGTCGGCATTCCCTCTCTCAATAGACATAGTTTCTTTAACATCCCACTAACCATTTTCTCTCCATAGGTAGTTGGAATGTGAGGACTCTGCACAGAGCTTTTTCTCTTGATGTCCTCACACAAGAATTCCACCGTTATAATTTAGATATTCTCGGCTTGCAAGAGACCAGATGGACAGATAAAGGTCAGATTCTTCAAAATAATCTTAAATTTCTCTTTTCAGGGAGGGACGACAATAAGCATCGCCAAGGCATGGGTCTGCTTCTCAGCAGACACGCTAGCGATGCTCTTCTAGGATATGAGTGCATTAATGAAAGGTTTCTTACAGCAAAATTTCAGACAAGCGTTAAAGACTTGAATGTTATCTGCTGTTATGCCCCCACTGAGGATGCTGATGAGGATGAGAAGGATAGGTTTTATGAACAACTTCAGGATATTTTGAATTCTGTCAAGAAAGGAGATATTACCCTTGTTCTTGGTGACTTCAATGCCAAAGTTGGTACTGACTCTGACCTTTGGGGAGGAGTAATAGGCCCTTTTGGTATTGGTAGCTGCAATGGCAATGGGCAACGTCTCCTACAGGTAAGTAAACTCAATGGATTCAGAATAACTAACACTTATTACAAACACCGCGACATACATAAGTACACATGGGTTTCACCTGATGGGTTGCATAAGAATATGATTGATTGCATATTAATTAACAGCAAATGGGCTAGTTCTGTTAGGAATACCAGGGCATATAGGGGAGCTGAAATTGGATCTGACCATTACCTTGTTAAAAGTGTGTTGCAACTTAAACTTAAAAAGTGTTGTGCTAGGGTTAAAAAATTTACTTTTAATACTGAAGCTCTGAAAGATCCAGTTATAGCCAAAGCTTACCATGATAGGTTACTTAGTCGTTATGACAGTCATGGTTTGCTTACTACTGAAGTTGAGGAAGAATGGGATCATTTTAAGCAGGCTTTTTTGGACACTAACAGTACTCTTTTAGGAAAAAAGGAGCAGAAGAGGCAAAATTATCTGAGTGATAAGGCACTTGAGCTTATTTTGGAAAGAAAGAACTGCAGGAATGCCCTTAATCAATACCCTACTAGTCCTAATAGAAAGCATTACAGAGACCTTAATAAACTTGTAAAGGATCAGTTAGCTGCTGATAAGAATCTTTGGCTTGATGGTTTGGCTGACAAAGCCGAGGAAGCAGACAGCACAACAGCAGAGAGCTGTACCAGATAGTTAATGTTTTGTGTGGTAGAAAACGGACAGGCATACAAGGATTGAAGGATAAACAAGGTAAGGTTATAGAAGGGGAGGATTCTGTCATGGCTAGGTGGGCTGAGCATTTCAGTGATGTTCTAAACAATGTGAGTTAGTTCTACTCCCATTGTTTGCAATGATGATAGATGCATTGGTGGCTTTAATGTTGGCCCTATAACACAATCTGAAGTTATTTTGGCTGTTTCTAAACTTAAACTTCATAAATCCCCAGGGGTAGATGAAATTACTACGGAAATGCTTAGAGCTGGGAATGTTTCGGTTGCCACTTGGATGACTGAAATTCTGAATATCTTTTATGATAAAGGCATGGTTCCTAAGGATTTTACCAGAGCTATTGTTATCCCTATTTTCAAAAAAGGTGATCGCAGTTCTTGTGATAACTATAGGGGTATCAGCCTACTCTCTGTTCCAGGTAAAGTTCTTTCCATGATTGTGCTTAATAAAATTAAGAATCTGGTTGACGGTCAATTTCGTGATGAGCAGTGTGGATTCAGAAGTGGTAGGGGATGTGTGGATCAGACGTTTTCACTTAGGCAGATTCTTGAGAAATGTTTAGAGTTTCAGAAACCTTTGGTTGCTAGCTTTGTTGATTTCAAAAAGGCTTTTGACTCTGTTGATCATCATAATTTGTGGTTGATTGTGAGATCATATGGTATACCAGAGAAGTTAGTTAACATTATGAAAGCTCTCTATAATAACACTGAGTCGTGTGTGAGAGTTGGTAAGGCTTGTAGCAATTGGTTTAGCATTACTTCTGGTGTTCGACAAGGGTGCATTTTGTCTCCTTTTCTCTTTAGCTTGATTATTGATTATGTTATGAGAAATTCACTTCAAGGGAAAGATTTTGGCCTTAAATGGGCTGGAGATACGAAAATTTCTGATTTAGATTATGCTGATGATTTAGCCCTTTTGGCAAATGATGTTGATGAGATGAACTCTTTCATTCGAGCTGTTGATGAGACTGGTAGTAGAGTAGGTTTGGTTATAAACAGAGAGAAAACTAAAGTGATGAAAATTGGTCAAGCAGGCTGTGATTCAGTTAATCTGAATGGTTGCATTCTTGAGCAGGTGTCACAGTTTATCTTGGGAGCTATGTAACAGATAATGGTGATGTGTGGCATGAGATTAACAGACGAATAGGGATTGCTGCCGGGACTTTTAAGAACCTAGGGAGAGTGTGGAGAAATAGGCGTATACACCTGAAGACTAAAATTAGACTGTATAATAGTTTGGTTCTTTCTAGAGTTAGTTATGGTAGTGAAACTTGGACACTTTGTAAACAAGATAACAGGAAACTAGATTCTTTTGATTCCAGATGCTTACGCAGTATCTTGGGCATTAGGTGGTTCAACTTTGTAACTAATGATGAGATTATACAAAGCAGTTTGCAACCTCCTTTAAGCAGCATATTGTGCAGAGAGAGACTCCGTTGGTTTGGCCATGTTGCCCGTATGAATAATTATAGATTGGCGAATAGGGTTATGAACAGTGTGCCTAAAGGCCTCAGAAAGAAGGGGAGACCTAGGATGCGGTGGGCAGACAATGTCAAACAGGACCTTGTTAGAATTGGTGTGCAGTGGCCAGATGCAGTAGATATAGCTCAGGATAGACTTGCCTGGAGAACTAAATTGCATGGTGTGGTTGGACCTCCGTAGCCCATGGCTGCTTGAGGATGATGATGATGATGATGATGATGATGATGACACTGAATAGCAATACTCATGTTAACGATATCGTACAGCGGTCATCTTGCCATATTTGAGTGTAATCCCAAATGCGATATTCCAGCAGGATGACGTCCTCCCACACTCTGCCTAGGCAACTCAACATGCTCTTCAGGCAGTGCTCCAACTCCTTGGCCAGCATGCTCTACTGACTTGTCTCCAATCAAGCATGTCTGGGACTGGATCAGACAAAGACTCTTCCATGGACCACAGCAGGAAATGACCATTGCTGAATTATGCATCCAAGTTTTGTAAGCGCATGGAATGGTATCCCCCAGCATGATATCCAGCATTTGTACGACCAATTGCATACCAGATTGAAAGCTTGTATTGCTGCTCGAGGAGGTTCAACACCTTATTAAAATGTGCCTTCTGTAAATTGTAATACTCATTAAAAGGTAAAATAAACATTGACTAGCTTCATACGTGTGATCACTGCCCTTTCTCAACAAGTTGTTTCTACTAAATAAATCTCATAGATTACTCTTCAATTGCTAATGGTGTTCTTTTTTCAATTTCTGCCAGTGTATGTTATTTTTAACTTTATTATTTCTTCGTTTTCCAGTAAAAAAATACTTTTTTTGTATTGTTTGCTGAAAATAAATAAAGTCTTGGATATCGAAGCAAAAAGGACTTCCTTGGCATGGAAATCAGACCATACTTGGTAGGGCAATTTCAGGAATGCCCCCCCCCCAAAAAAAAAAAAACTCACTTTGAAAGTTTCACTCCCCCCACCCCCTAGAAAATTTTCATTAAAAAAAATTGAGTTTTTATGTTTATGTTGAATGATTTTTAACCCCACCCGACTTACTTAGCTGTGCCGCTCTGACAATACAACATTTTTGTTTGCTTTGGTGCGCAAACCTTTCTGCACTTAGACAAGAAGCACTTAGACATTCAAAGAAAAAATTCATAATGTTTAGTAAAAAAGCAGCCAAGAAAGTTTTTTTTTCCATTCCATAACCAGTTCAGAAAATCCTGTGAATGTGAGAAATCCAAATCACTTTGAAACTATAACACTGGCCCTGTTTGAAATATGACACTAAATAGAATCATTAAAAAAAAATAAAAATTATGTTTCAGGTTGAATGTTATATTATTCAGGAGGAAATTTCGTTTTCATTAATATATAATTTAACTACTTTTTTTCATCAAGTTTTCCAAAATTAAACCTTAATTGTATAGTCTGATCTATTTTTTTTACCATATCATATTGAAAAAGGCTTATTAAAATCAATATGCTTGTAAATTTTTATTTTCATTAAATTTGTAGTTAAATTCTGTTTGATTTGATATATAACATGACCTATTTCTGCTAATTGATTATTTTTTTTTAATTCTAAATTTGACTTGTTTATCTGATTCAGAACAATTGACTAAAAAAGCCTGGACTTTTCTCAAAGTATAGTACAGGGGAAAAAATCCGAAAATGGGGTAATTTTCTTAATTCAAGTAAAAATTTATTTTTGTGTTATTCAGAAATAAATAAGCTTTCTGTTCATGTCCATTATAATCATATCTGTCTTTTAGTTTTTTAAATAAATTTTTGTGTTGCCAGATGCATTTTTTTACTACATGACTCTCAAAAAGTCCTATTAAAATAAAATATCATCTTATTTTGTCAAATATTTTATTTTCAGAAAATCCAGAATTAAACACTGATTAATTTGGTATATAATATGTTATAATTCCTTTCATTAGTTATTTGGCAAAAAAAGTTCTAAAGTTAATTTTTTTTACCTGATCAGAGTGAAAGAAAATAGCTGAACCTGGGAAGGGTTAAAAGATTTTTTTTTTTTACATATATGAAATGATATTTGCTACAATTTGTCATTGCTTTACAATTCATTTATTATATTAGTATTATATTTTTACTCCATGATGAAGCCTAAAATCATAAAAAAATCAGTGTCAAAAGAGTAAAAGTGCTCTTATTATTACTGCAAAATTAGTGTTGATGTATACACAGGATATTTACAATGTTGATTGAGCATTTTTACTCTTTCTATTGTGTATAAACTTTTTTTACAGTGGTTTCAACTTATTATCTTTCTTACAACCCTCAGCAAGACAGTTTTTTGAGGAGACTTTGCACATTTGAAGACAATTAACTGTTTCATCAGTTAGTCTTGTGATCTAAAAAAGGTTAACTTTTCCATAGTACAAGGTTGTAAAATTATATTTCAAACAGAAATAGAATTTTTCAAAAATCAAATTTGAAAATCTCTTCCTAAAATATTAACATGTTTTTTTACCCATTGATTTCTGCTTGAGAAAATTATACTAACCTGCAAAAAATCCTTTAATAATCATTAGTCAATTGCACAACACTTCTGTTATCAGAGTAATATCAAATGCTATATCAATTTGCTCATGCTCATAGTGAACTGTTCTGTAAATAAGTTATTGAATTCTCTTTGCAGGGAGGGAGGCTTCTCCAATGTTTGCTTCTCAGCAAATACACCAGTGATGCTCTTCTAAGATATGACTGCATTAACCCTTCCAGTGCCTGAAAAACAGGTTTCCATCCAGAGGCCAAGCTATTTTCTCCCTGTGCTCAGCCAGAAAAAAAACTTTTAACTTTATAACTTTTTTGACAAATAACTAATGAAATGAATTATGGCATGTTGTATGCCAAATTAATCAGCATTTAATTCTGGATTTTCTGAAAATAAAATGTTTAACAAAATAGACGATAGGTTTTATTTTAATGGGACTTTTTATAGTCATGTAGTAGAAAATGCATCTGGCAATACAGGCAAAAATTTATTTAAAAAACACTAATAGACTGAAATGATTATAATACACATGACTAGAATAGCTATATATTTCTGAATAACAAAAAAAATTTTTTTTGGTTTTAAGTAAATATTTCTCTCTTTTGTAATTTTTTTCTCGGTACCATACTTTGAGAAAATTCCAGGCTTTTAACCAATTGTGCATTTAACCAATTGCTAACAAGTCAACTTTAGAATTTTTTAAAAGAATAACCAATCAATGGAAATAGGTCATGTTATATACCAAATTAAACAGAATTTAATTATGAATTTTATGAAAATAAATAATATGAACAAATTTGCAAGCATATTGAATTTAATAAGCCTTTTTCAATGTGATATGGTAAAAAAAAAGATAGCACTATACAATTAAGATTTCATTTTGGAAAACCTGATGAATAAAAATAGTTAAATTATATATTTATTGAAAGGAAATTTCCTCCCAAATAATATTCAATCTGAAATATGATTTTTATTTCTTTTAATGATTCTTTTTAGTATCGTATATTTTAAACATGGCCAGTGTTATACAAAGTGACTTGAACTTTTCACATTTACAGGATTTTCTGAACTGGTTATGAAATAGAAAAATACTTCCTTGGCTGCTTTTTTTGCTAAACATTATGAATATATTCTTTGGGTGTAGAAGTTTGACAATCTTGGTAAGTGCACAAAGGTTTGTGCACCAAAGCGAAAAAAAACAACAACAACGTTGTATCTTCTGTGTGGCGCAGCCAAGGTACTGAGGAGGGTGGGGGGTGCCTTTAAAATAATTCATTATAGACATAAAAACTTGTAATTTTAAAGTATATATTTTTTTAGATGGGGGAGGGGAACTTTCACCATGAGTTTAGCAGATGGGATGCCTTCACGAAATTGTCCTCTCCATGACAACTGATTTCCGTAGCAAGGAAGTCTATTTTACTTCCATATTCAAGACATTCATTTTCAGAAAACGGTACAAGCTCAATTTTTTTTACTAAAAAAAAAATAATAAAAGAAAAGTTACATATAATTTAATGGGATGCTAAATAAAATATATGTAACAACTTTTAAGCAACCTTTGAATATAGCATAACTCAAGAAGATCGATAAATCTGCTGATCCAAAGATTGCTAACTTACAGAAATAAATCTAGAGAAATGAATTTGGTTCCATATCGAAGACCTCATTTATTTTAAGAAAATGATACCAGATCAAAGTTTTACTGGAAAAGCAATAAATAATAAAATGAAAATTAATATATAGTCTAATTGCGATGTTAAAATATCCACAGCAACAAGTTGTATGTCAGCTATACCATGTAGCATAACTGTGAAAAAATCAATACTTATCGATCAGCCAAAAGATCGTTAATTTCCAAAAATAAATCTACTGAAATGAAAACTAAGATTTAAATATAAAAATGTAAATTCTAACTTTACAAAGGGTATGCAATATGCCGGACCAAAACTGTGAAAAACGTAGCACACGGAATGGAGATAGCATGTGTCAGCCATCTGCGTCTGTTTGCCCCAGTGAAGCATAACTAATTAAATGCAGCTGCAACCTGAATTTCTAAGAAGAATATATATACTTTCAGACTTGATTTTATGAGTGGGAAAATGCATAGAATGCTGGGAAAAATGATAACAATTACTTGGGAATACTGAAATTGGTTTATGACAGAAAAGAGTGGGAAATGGAAAAAAAATGGCAGTACGTACTTTGTAATTACATCCAAAATCTAACGTTTTTAAAAATGGGAATTTTTTTTGTTAATTTTTAGGAGATTTTCAAAAATTTAAGGAAAAGTTTGTTGATAATAGTTCAAATCAAACTTGTGAGCTTAAATCAGAAGGTTGCTTCAGCAAATAGGAATGTTACAAGCAAATTGGCAATACTATTTAGTGCTTCTAAGAAATGGCAATCAGATGGCTTTATAAAATTATTTATATTGTAGTTTAATAAAATATGCATCAAATTATGAAAAATAAAATATTATTTTTGAAGCCTGAATTATATATTTTTATAAGATATATATCAATTCATATTCTTCGAATGTATACAGACGACATGGACACTGGAAAGATTAATGAAGATTTCTTACAGCTAAATTTAAAATAAAAATTAAAGGCTTGAATGTCATCTGTTATGCTCCCACAGAGGACTCTGATGAGAAGGAGGATAGGTTTTACAGACCACTTCTGGATGTTTTGAATTCTATCACAAAAGAAAATATTTCTTTCATGCTATGTGACTTCAGTGCTAAAGTTGGTACTAACTCTGATATTTGGGCAGAGGTTTTAGGTCCTTTTGGCATTGGTAGTTCCAGTGGCAATGGGTAATGTCTCCTAAAGGTAAGTAAATTTAACAATTTGTGAATAACTAACATGTACTACAAACACCAGGACATTTATAAATATACATGGGTTTCACTGATGGGCTGCCTAGGAATATGATAGATTATATTTTAATTAACAGTGCATTTAGTTCTTACACATAATCATTGTAGTTTTACTTAAACCTGAAGCTGCAAACCCTTCAAATCACTCTCAACCTAAATCTCATAATCAAGAGATAGGTGACAGTTAATTATATCATAGTTGAATACACTTTACATTACTGTTAAAGTGGTAAGAGAAGAAATATGTTTTTTACTGCTTTATCCAAGTTGATATTAAAATCCTTGGAGTTCACAGGCTGATGCACTCTTTTAGGGACACACTGTTGATGATTATCATGGTTTACCTTTTGTTGAGATGCCATCCTGTTTACACAGTCTTGAGTGGCTCGGCACTGTTGTTGCATGTGCACTCAGTTTTTTTTTTGCGGCATTTATTACTTTTCTTATCTATCAACCATGGGGCTACCTCATAACTTTCTGACACACACAAATTAAATAACTTAAATATGAAGAACTTCCCCCCTATTAAAAGCATTAAGTGTTAATATTGAACGTTAAACACCAAAAATGAGACATAAAAAAACCACTGTTATGCACGTTTCACATGAGCTGCTTCAGGCAGTGTGTTCTCCTTCAGCTATATTACTGATCTTTATAAGGCAGTCCCTCTAGCTGGTCCCAGAACGCATCCTGTTAAATGGTTTAAAATCAATTTCCAAGCTGATGATAATGGTTTAATATCGTTATTGCATAATTCTTCTGATTTAAGTTAATGATTAAATTTTCCATATAGTTTTATTAGGATTTTGTTTTGGGGGATGCTGTTATTTTAAGTTTTAATATATAATTATGCAAATTTGCCTGTAAAATGGTTTGTGTTAATGCTGTTTTGCCTAATTGATTGGTTAAATCATATTGGTGTTCTGCTACTTGTGTTGTCATCTGTCGATATGTTTTTCTGATATATTTTATGTTTGTATCAATTAATACTTTATTTTCATCCTCGATTTCTATTAGATAAATTCTCCCCCCCCCCCCCCCCATGGGTACACTTTTATCCCTATCATTAACTACTAATGTTTTTACATTACTAACTATTTTCAAAGGTAATCTTATATCATATTTATGTAAATTTTGGCTAAATACATCTGAGAAACCAGGAATATAAGGGAAAGCTATTGTATATTTTATATTTGACTGAGGTACTTGAGTTGGTTCTATTTGTGTATTAGCGAAATGTTTATATTTTATTTTTTCTCAATTTATTCCAAATATTCTTTTTGGTAACCCTCCTGTATTCCTATTTTATATATATAATTTAATTCAATGTTTAAAGCTCTTTTTGTAGAGCAATATTGATATGCTCTCAGAAAGTGTGAATTAAGCACAGATTTTTTTGTAATATCCAGGGTGGGTTGAGTTTTCCGGAATTATATTCGGTATATAAATCAGTTTCCTGTACTGTTGTTTCACATTATATGTTATTACATGTTTTTAAAATATCTAAATGTGGTAATTGTTTTTTAATCTCTTTTTCATGAGTGAATTTAATAGAGAGAAGGATACTATTGAAAGTGTCCAGTAAGGTTTGTAATTTATCAGAATTGTAGTCCCAAAAAAGTAAGTACATCATCAATATACCACAAATACAAATGGGGTTTAAATACAATGGTACCAGCCACAAATACAATGGTACCAGCCATAATGCTTCCATTTCAACATGGCAGAGGACAATGTTGGTCATGAGTTCAGACAGAGGTGATCCCATTGGCACCCCCTCGGTCTGGACTCATGTGTGACCATTGACCTGAAACTAGTTAGATGTGGTGGTCAGGCCCAGGGCATCATGCACACTAAAGTACTCCTTTGCCATGAGCCTGGCCTCCTCCAGCCATTTTTCTTCATATGCATCGCTGCATCCAACACCAGAGTGTTGGGATATAGCTATACAACGTCGAATAAGTGCATTCTGGTTGTTTCAGCGATTTGACAGTTTTGAATTATTTTAGATACATAATATGCCTTATAAAGATCTGTAATATAGCTGAAGGAGCAAACTGCCTGAAGAAGCTCATGTGAAATGTGCGTAGCAGTGGTTTTTTTTTAATGTCTTTTTTTTTATGTCTCATTTTTATTGTTTAATGTTGAATATTGAAACTTAATGCTTTTAACAGGGGGGAAGTTCTTCATATTTAAGTTATTTAATTTGGATGTGTCAGAAAATTATAAGAGGTTACCCCATGGTTGATAGCTAAAAAGAGTAATAAATGCTGCAAAAAAAAACTGAATGCACATGCAACAACAGTGCTGAGCCACTCAAGAGTGTGTAAACAGGACTGGCATCTCAACAAAAGGTAGACCATGAAAATCACCAACAGTGTGTCCCTAAAAGAGTGTGTCAGCCTGTAAACTCCAAGGATTTTAATATCAACTTGGATAAAGTGGTAAAAACCATTTCTCCAAAGATGTTGTCATCAACTTGGATAAAGCAGTAAAAAACATCTTTCCTCCCTTACCATTTTAACAGTAATGTAAAGTATATACAACTATGATATAATTAACTGTCACCTATCTCGTGATTATGAGATTTAGGTTGAGAGTGATTTGAAGGGTTTGCAGCTTTAGGTTCAAGTAGAACTACAGTGATCATGTGAAAGAACTAAATGTAATAATTTGTCATTGTGCTTTTAATATCAATTTTAAATTAATTAATAGCAAATGGACTAGTTCAGCTCTAATAGCAGATCATATAGGGAAGCCGAAATTGGGCCTGAGCATTACCTAATCAAAAAGTGTCTTGCAACTGAAGCTTAAGAAATGTGCCAAGGTTAAGAAAATTACTTTTAACACTGAAGGTCTGAAAGATCCAGATATAGCCAAAGCACATCATGAAAGGCTACTTATTCATTAGGATTGTAGTGGCTTGTGTACTGCTGAAGTTGAGAAAGAATAGTATCAGTTTAAAAAGCTGCTAAAGTTGAAAAAGAATAGTGTTGGGTAAAAAGGAACAGAGGAAACAAAATTATTTGTGTGACAAGGCCTGGAATTTATTTCCGAAAGAAGGAGGTGCAATAATAATTTTAACCAACACTCTGCTGGTCTTAACAGATAGCATTGTAAAGAAACTTAATAAACATGCATAGAATCATTTAACAGCTGATAAGAAATTTTGGCATGATAGCTTGGCTGACAAAGCAGAGGAACAAGAGACAGCATAACAGCAAAGGATTGTACCACATAGTTAATCTTTTGTATGGGATAAAACAGACAGGTATACAGGGATTGAGGGATAAACATGATAAGATTATAAAAGGTGAGTATTCTGTCATGGCTAGGTGAGCTGAACATTTCAGAGATCTTCTAAACAATGCGATTATTTCAGAGATGTTCTAAACGATGCAATTATTTTGGAGATGTTTTAAACAACACGATTATTTCTGCTCCCAATATTTGTAATGAGGATAGATGCATTACTGGCTTTAATGATGGCCCTATATCACATTCTGAAATTGCCTTGGCTATCTCTAAATTAAAACTGCATAAATCCCCAGGGGTGAATGAAATTACCACTGAAATGCTTAGAGCTGGAAATATTTGCATTGTCTCTTGGCTGACTGAAATTTTTGAATATTTTTTATGATAAAGGTTTTCCTAAGGATTTAACTACAGCTATTATCCCTGTTTTTAAAAAAGGTAATCATTGTTCTTGTGATAATTATAGGGGAATTAGTTTACTTTCTGTTCCAGGTAAAGTTCTTAGTATGATTATTCTTAATAGAATTAAGAATTTGGTTGATGGACAACTGCATGATGAGCAGGGAAGATTTAGAAGTGGCAGAGGATGTATAGATAAAATATTTTCACTTTGGCAGATTCTTGAGAAATGCTTAGAGTTTCAGAAACCCATGGTTACTTAGCTTTATAGATTTCAAAAAGGCTTTGACTCTGTTGATGAATATATTTTGTGGTTTGTTTTTAGATCACATGGAATAGCTGACAAGTTAGTTAGCATAATGAGAGCTCTCTATAGTAACACTGAATCATGTGTGAGAGTTGGTAAGGCTTGTAGCAATCGATTTAGCATTGCTAGTGGACTTACTCAGGGTGCATTTTGTCTCCTTTTCTCTTTAGTTTGGTTATTGATTATATAATTAGAATTTTTTGCAAGGGAAAGATTTTGGCCTTAAATGGACTGGAGATTTCAAATTTCTGATTTAAGTTATCCAAATGATTTGGCCCTGTTGGCTAATGATGTGAATGAGATGAATTCTTTCATTAGGGCTGTAGATGAGACTTAAATTAATAGAGTAGGTCTGGGGATAAACAGAGATAAAACTGAGTTGAATCTTCTCTACAGCTTCAATCTTCATAAGTGCCTTCAACATTAAGCTTACCTGCATTCAAACAACAAAATGTGCTTTCAAGATGGACTGGTATGCTTTGGACAAGATCTTATATTCAATCTTGAACATCATGAAGCTGAAAACAATAACCAGCAAATGTTGAATTCCAATGCCGTTGTACCAGCTGACTTGTTTTTGATAACTACTTTTTATTATCTTTACTCTAGATTCCCTTTGCATTAGATTCAAAGGAAAATGATAAGAGATATCGATAATTATTTAACTACCAGCAAAGAAAAGGGTGAAAAGCATTGACTATGGCCGTAGGGCTTGTCAGCATACGCTAATCACCATTTCTAGTTTAAGCACACCTCATTCTTGTGAAGGAACGTTTTAAATGATCTTTAAGTATTATGTAACAGCTTAATTGTGAATTAAATTATTATGACAAACACATACATAGGGAGATCCTCTCTGGTTTAATAATCAGTACACTAACCACTAGATCAGGTGTGAGCTGTTAAATGTAATTTGTTAATTCAGTACAAGTTATGGAAAGTATAAATATGTGCTAAAGAAGGGAATATTAAGTAAGATATATAGTAATAAATGTTAACTACCAGTATTAGGTGTTGTTTATGTAAACTTCATTTCACTCTTGTAGCAGTTTCCTACAGTGTGAAAAAACCATTTGTGGATTTCAATATCTATAGACAAGTGCAGCATTTTAGAATTAAACAAATAGAATTATTCTGAACAACTGAAATAGATGATGTTATAATTAATATTTATAATTTATTAAAATTTAAAATATGCTTTTATATTTGTTGGGAGTGGGAATAGTAAATGATAATCATACAAATTTATAAAGAAAAGCATGGAAAACATTTCCATTTAACTCCATTAGTTAAATGGATGCTAAATAAATTAGGTTTTTAAGTTTATTGTCACATTTGATTCATAAGTGCTGAATATTCTTTTATATAAATTTCCTTGATAATTTATGATTGAAATAATAACTAGAATGTTTAATATTGAAACATATCCAGTTTCTTTAAATAATAACAGTGATGGTTGCACTTGGGTCTGTGAAACCCTTTCATTAAAATTATGTATCCTGTGAAGTAACTAATGGACAGATCTAAGTAAAATAAGTAATCTAGGTAAAACTGAAAAAAATAGATGTGTGTGCTTCATAATTGATTGCAAAATCCTTCAATTTTAAAAAGAAAGGTTTTTGGTTAATTTTGGGGAGAACTTTGAAGCTAAGATAATAAAAAAAATGTGCTGACAATAATTCAAATTAAACTTTTGAGCTTAAATCAGAGAGTTTCTTTAAACTAGTGGAAATAAAAAGAAACAGGCCAGTGATTCTATATCGCATCTCTGGAATGATGATCAGAATATACAATCAGAGCCCATAATATCAAAATTGTTTTCAGCCCAGCTCTAAATTTAAAGAAATTAGTCAAAAGGGACAGGGACAAAAATGGCCTACTTCAAAAAACGGGCATATACCGATTTCCCCTACATTGCCGGATAATTCCGTTGTGTACTACATCGGCAAAACCTTCGCTCTTTACAAGAAAGGTTCGCGGAGCACCAAACTGATGTCAGCCAAAAGAAGCTAATGACGGCCACCTCTGAGCTAGCAGTGCAACACACAGCAACAATAGACTGGGAGCATGCTACACTGCTTGTGCATGCGCCCACTTTCTACGGAACCATAGTCCACGAGGCTATTGAATTAATGACCTTGTCCGTCCCCACTGCAACCGAGACACTGGAATCGCCCTTCACGACATGTGGAAAGAAGCTCTTTGTCTAAACAGACCTAATGTCACTTACATAGCATCACAGGGTTTTCTCCTAAGAACTTTCAATATGCAAATAGTTTGAAGGATAAACTTTAAAATTTTATTGCTCAACGACAGAGAATTTTAAATTATTTTTAAATGATCAGAGTGCTGGGAGAAATTATTTATATTGTATCTTAATAAAATATGCATGAAATGAAAAAGGTAAGTATTATTTTAGAGGCTTGAATTATCTACTTTTATGAGATAAGTAAAAAAAGTTTCAAATGAAAATTTCTATTTTGAAAATTATCAAAGTTTTATATGTTGTGCTAGCAATGGTGACCAGCACCTATACTCCTGATTTGCAGAAATTATATATGCACTACAGTGCCAATGACTTGGAAGATTTAAATTACTTTAATGAGACCCATAAACTAAAAGAAATATTTATCTTATTATTATTATAAACTAAAATTTGGCAATGCTAGTTTACTGCAACATATAACTGGATAGTAAAAGTACATCAAGCTGCAATATACACTCTGTGACATTGAAATTCCACCACCAAGAAGAAGTGATTGAAATTAGATGATAATAACAGTCAAGACAGGTTGGCATGTAATTAAGACATGATAGAGTTATAGAACAAAGGTGCAAATTTATTTCACACACAGACAGATCACTTGGGGATAGTTAATACCTTATAAATTCCTCATAGTTCTTGACAGGCACAGCTATATGTTGCATCAGGCAATCATACAAGTCGCACAAGTATCGACTAGTGAGGCACTGTCCACTATGCCTGTTGCAGGTGGTCTCTCAGGGTGTTTACAGCTATTGGCTGAGCCAGTTGCTGATAAGTATACTATGACATCCTGCTAAGTCCCAAACGTGTTCAATGGGTGATAAATCCAAGAAGCTCGCTAGCTACAGAGAGTGCCAATAAGTCATAGACATTCCCAAGTGGTGTTAGGGGTAAGTGGCCTGTCATTATCTGTTGAAATAGGGTGCTGTCACATTGTCTCTGCACCTGTATATGGTAGCCATTGGCTCCTAGACAAAACTGAGATTCATCGCTAAAGATGTTACAATGTCATTCCACATCCCATATGTGTCAAGGTCTCCACCACTCCATGGAACTGTTGATGATGCCTCACATTCAGTGGAAGGTGACACAATGGACACACGCAGGTCATTGGGAAATGGTTTATCCTGCTATGGGGTGACATAAGGCTAGTGTAACTGTTCTTCTGATGGTGGCACTGTTGGTGTGGTTGGACATCTGCTGTGATATTGGTCATTCCTCCTGTGGTGTCCTCCTATGTGCACCAGATCCTTGCTAATTAGTCTGTGTTGTCAGTCATAAATGTGAGCAATCCAAATCATCTTGTATAACACTTGCTTGTGTGTTGCTACTTCCCTACACTGTAGGGAAGTAGCAATTCGAAGTTTTTTTGCTAAAAAGTTGCTGAAATTTTTTACAACTAGCATAAAAATAAATAATACATAAACAACGTAATGTCAAACTCATCAACTGCTACCAATATCATCATTTGGCTCCATTTTTATAACCACTAAAAACAGACTAAGTTTAAAATAATAATTTTCGTTAAACAGAGTTCTACAGGTGCAAACTCTTGGAGCATTTAGTCAAGGTGGTAGTGTGTCCTGCCTTATAAATGCTGACCTTCTCTGCCTAATTTGTCTGCCAATTTGCATAAAAATTTGACCACTTCTTCTGGGTGGTGCAATTTCAATATCACAGAGTGTATTAAGTGTCATAATTTGGCAGCAGTGACTGTATTATTTGCTCAAATTGGTATTTCATTTGTCCAATGCTTCATTTCCTAATATGTCAGATTAATAAGTTTTGACTATACTTGTCAATTATTTTAGCTCTGATGCTACATTTCTATTATAATTTTTTATCATAAAATAGATGTATTCAAGTATGTAAATTTTGTAAGAACCAAATAATCTTGAAATTGTTGAGCACACAACTTAAAATTTACAATTGTGACTGAAATATATATTTTTCTATTGTTTTTTATAGATTGTGTGCTGTATTTGGTGGAATATATTATCTAAAAAGGGATGCAGAAGCAGTTATTTTAGATTCTGAAGGTACTTGCAAAGGAATCATATCATTAGGACAAAGACTTAATTGCCAGTAAGTTTTAAGTGTGAAGGGCATTACGTAACTGTAATTAATATATGGATTTATTTAAATATTAATTTTTTTGCTTCTTAAGACATTAATCATGTACTGCATGGACAAATTACACTGATCTGCATGAAAATCCGCCCTTTAAAAGAAATGGGTGTACTTTATAGATTTGAGGGTGCTGATCCGAATCTGACATCCAAATTTTACATCAGGCACTATTTTTGTGGGAGGATGATTTTTGTGAATATATATATGATTTTATTCATTTTCAAACTACTGGAAGCCTCAGTTTTATTATATGTAAGATAACCGACAGATTTGCTAACTTAAGGCAAAAATTTTTACGGATTAGTGATGCAAAAATAAGGGAATTTTCATTAGTCCTCAGATTAGACAGTTTGTTTCAAAATCCTGATTTCCAAAATAAATTAAACTACAATGAAAAGAGAGCCTGAGAACCATTCAGAAATGTTTGCTACAAATTTTTAGGCAGTGTAAGTGCAGATAACTACAAAAAAATCATTGAAGAACTACTTCTTCCATATATGTTGGTAAAGCTGCATTTCGTACATTCACACCTGATTTTTTTTTTTTGCACAATTCCACCATTATAATTGAGATATTCTCAGCTTGCAAGACACCAGATGGACAGATAAAGGTCATATTCTTAAAAATAATTTTAAATTTCTCTTTTCAGCGAGGGAAGATAATAAGCATCTCCAAGGCGTAGGTCTGCTTCTCAGCAGACACGCTAGTGATGCTCTTCTAGGATATGAGTGCATTAATGAAAGGTTTCTTACAGCAAAATTTCAGACAAGCATTAAAGACTTTAATGTTATCTGCTGCTATGCCCCCACTGAGGATGTTGAAGAGGATGAGAAGGATAGGTTTTACAGACAACTTCAGGATATTTTGAATTATGCAAGGAAAGAGATATTACCCTTGTTCTAGGCGACTTCAATGCCAAAGTTGGTACTGACTCTGACCTTTGGGAAGGAGTAATAGGCCCTTTTGGTATTTGTAGCTGCAATGGCAATGGGCAACGTCTCCTATAGGTAAGTAAACTCAATGGATTCAGAATAACTAACACTTATTACAAACACCGCGACATACATAAATACACGTGGGTTTCACCCGATGGGCTGCATAAGAATATGATTGATTATATATTAATTAACAGCAAATGGGCTAGTTCTTTTAGGATTACCAGGTCATATAGGGGAGCTGAAATTGGATCTGACCATTACCTTGTTAAAAGTGTCTTGCAACTTAAACTTAAGAAGTGTTATCTTAAAGTTAAAAAAATTACCTTTAATTCTGAAGCTCTGAAAGACCCAGTTATAGCTAAAGTTTACCATGATAGGTTACTTAGTCATTATGATAGTCATTGTTTGCTTACTACTGAAATTGAGGAAGAATGGGACTGTTTTAAACAGGCGTTTTTGGAAACTAACAGTACTCTTTTAGGTATGAGGAAGCAGAGAAAGTAAAATTATTTGAGTGAAAAGGCACTTGAGCTTATTTCAGAAAGAAAGATCTGTATGAATGTCTTTAATCAATACCCTACTAATCCTAATAGAAAGCATTACAGAGAGCTTAATAAACATGTAAAGGATCAATTAGCTGCTGATAAGAATCTTTGGCTTGATGGCTTGGCTGACAAAGCCGAGGATACAATTAGACCGCACAATAGCAGAGAGCTGTACCAGATAGTTAATGTTTTGTGTGGTAGAAAACGGACAGGTATACAGAAATTGAAAGATAAATAAGGTAATGATATATAAGTTGATTCTGTTATGGCTAGGTGGGCTGAGCATTTCAGTGATGTTCTAAACAATGTGTTCTACTCCCATTGTAATGATGATAGATGCATTACTGGCTTTAATGTTGATCCTATAACACAATCTGAAGTTATTTTGGCTATTTCTAAACTTAAACTTCATAAATCCTCAGGGGTAGATGAAATTACTATGGAAATGCTTAGAGCTGGGAATATTTAGGTTACCTCTTGGATGACTGAAATTTTGAATATCTTTTATGATAAAGGCAGAGTTTCTAAGGATATTACCAGAGCAATTATTATCTCTATTTTCAAAAAAGGTGATCACAGTTCTTGTGATAACTATAGGGGTATCAATCTATTCTCTGTTCCAGGTAAAGTTCTTTTCATGATTGTGCTTAATACAATTAAGAATCTGGTTGACAGGCAATTGAGTGATGAGCAATGTAGATTTAGAAGTGGTAGGGGATGTGTAGATCAGAATTTTTCACAGGCAGATTTTTCAGAAATGTTTGAGTTTCAGAAACCTGTGATTACTAACTTTGTTGATTTCAAAGTCTTTTGATTCTATTGATCATCATAATTTGTGGTTGATCATTAGATTGTTGACAAACCTGTCTGGTACAGACAGGTTAGTTAACATAATGAAAACTCTCTATAATAACACTGAGTCGTGTGTGAGAATTGGTAAGGCTTGTAGTAATTGGTTTAGCATTGCTTCTGGTGTTCGACAAGGCTGCACTTTGTCTCCTTTTCTCTTTAGTTTGGTTATTGATTTAGCCCTTTTGGCAAATAATGTTGATGAGATGAATTCTTTCATTTGAGCTGTTGATGAGACTGGTAGAAGAGTAGGTTTTGTTATAAACAGAGAGAAAACTAAAGTGATGAAAATTGGTCAGGCAAGCTGTGATTAAGTTAATCTGAATGGTTGCGGTCTTGAGCAGGTGTCACAGTTTAATTATCTTGGGAGCAATGTAACAGATATTGTTGATGTGCAACATGAGATTAACAGACAAATAGGGATTACTTCTGGGACTTTTAAGAATCTGTAGAGAGTATGGAGAAATAGGCATATACACCTAAAAACTAAAATTAGACTGTATAATAGTTTGGTTCTTTCTACGGTTATTTATGGTAGTGAAACTTGGATGCTTTGCAAACAAGATGACTGGAAATTTGATGCTTTTGATTCTAGATGCTTATGTGGTATCTTGGGCATTAGGTGGCTGAACTTCGTAAGTAATGATGATGTTAGGCAAAGGAGTCGGCAACCTCCATTAAGCAGCATATTGTGCAGAGAGAGACTCCATTAGTTTGGCCATGTTGCCCATATGGATTAGTGAATTGGGTTATGAACAGTGTGCCTAAATGCCTCAGAAAGAGGGGGAGACCTAGGATGCGGTGGGCAGACAATGTCAAACAGGACCTTGTTAGAATTGGTGTGCGATGGTCAGATGCAGCAGATGTAGCTCGTGACAGATATGCTTGTAAAACTAATTGCACTGTCTGGTTGCATCTCCATAGCCCTTGGCTGCTTGAGGATGATGATGATGATGATAATGATGGGAGCAGTTTTGGATAAGCATGGAGAAAGGTTCCATCAAGACATTTCTAAAATGAAAAAACGATATAGCAGGAAATGGAATGAGAGTATGTTGGTGGACTACTGTGTTGGGCCCTGCAGTGAGAGGCTGCAGAGATAAAATATAGGTGACAGAAGATAAAATAATTTTGTGTGTAAATATTTACATGTGTCAGGATTTATTAGTGTGAGCTTTAACTTTTTATAATGTAAACAAATATTTGGTAAAATATATTGATCTTCTCTGAGTAAAATAGTGTTTTTTTTAAAATTAAATCCATACTTTAAAAACTGAGGTGATAGAACAATTGAACTGTCAGATTCACACCATCAAAAACATAAAAATCAGACAAAATTTTGGAAGGGAGTGAAAAAAAGTTTTTTTGCACACCAGTGTTATTCTATACACCCCGCTAACAATGTGTAAAACAGAAGTATTGTGTCCAGTCATGTGGGATGCTGAAACTGGCTGCCTATAAATAGAGCAGTTCTCTACACATTGGAAACCTGTCACGGAGAAGTAATCATGGTAAAGATAGTGACATAAGTAAGTATGACTGTGGCTGGATAATAGGTGCAAGGAAGGCCAGTTGCTCAATCTCCACAACTGCTGAACTGTTGGGATTTCCATACCATACCCATCACATGTATACCAAGACTATGTGAAATACAGCAAAGCTTCCAACCAGTGGGAGAAATGTGGATGTAAACATGCAGTTGACTCTCTAAGTGAGTGCAGACTGCCCCACATTGTTACAAGGAATCACAAGGCTACCTTGGAGCATTTTTATTGAGGGCATGTCCACAAGTTTATGCACAAAGACTATCCATCGTACCATGAAAAAAATAGGCTATGTCAGTCAATGCCTACATTGTGTCCCCTTGTTGATTGCAAGGCACCGAAAGATTAGACTGCAGTTTTCAAAGGCCTATCACAACTGGAGTGCGGAGGACTGGAAACACATCATCTAGTCTGACGAATCACTGTTTCAACTCTATCTCACCGTTGAGAGGGTAGATGTGTGGCTAAACTACACAAAGCGATGGACCCAGCTTGCCAAGTTGGGGTCATACAGGCAGGTGGAGGTGGTGTAACAGTTTGGGTTGCATTTACATGGGCTTTCTTGGGGACCCTCGTACCCTTCGAAACCTCCGTCACCGGCACAAGGTATGTGAATGTCCTCACTGACCATCTACGCCCATTTGTAATGATTCACTTTCTGCACCATGATGCCATCTTTCAATAGGAATAATGCCACACAGGACAATGCAACAGGAATATGCCACGTCACATATTTCCAGAGTGGTGACCAATTGGCTCCAGGAGCCATTCCAGTGAGTTTATTACATTCAAATGGCCCTCTCGATAGCCCAACCTCAACCCCATTGAGAATTTTTGTGATGAAATGGAAAGATCTGTTCGAGCCCACCAATCTCCATCGGCAACTGTGGATGCTCTACGACAGGTGATCCTCGCTTCATGGGCAGCAATACCATCTCCATGTTTTCAACACCTTATTCAGTCCTTACCAAGATGTCTGGCTGCTGTTGTGAGGGCAAAAGATGGAGCAGCAGGTTATTATGTAAGTGTATATAATAATTTGTCCATTCAGTTCATAATATGACACTATCTTAAGGATATTTACTTTCCTGCATGTTTCTGGCTGAACTCATTTTTGATATAAATTGGGAGTAGGTGTACTGCTTAGTTCAAAATAATTACAGTTGATCAGGGAAAGATACTTGTGGGAAGGAAAGTGGACCATGCCTCCTACTCACTCCCCACTTGAGAATGTTACTAATCAGAAAAAGAATGACATAAATGTATTAAACTAGAAGAATAACAACATATTACCAGTGAATATAGGATGCTTGGTTCCAAAGAAAATAAAGTTTTTTATTTCTTCAAAATGAAGAAAAGAAATGAAGATTTTTATTTTCCACCTTTAGCATCTTCTAACACTAAAATTTCAAACTGATGGATGATTGGGAAAATTCAAATAGTAATATTTTATTAATACTTATACAAACTATGCAAAAAAATTTTCATTTTTAAAATAAAATGTATGTATTCCTAAAATCTTTGTATGTAATAAGAACCTAATTTCTTCTACAATATCATATCATTTTCAAAGGGTTGTGATTCATAGTTTGGGAAACAATGAAATCAAGCTTAATAATATTTCTTTAATTTTTTTTTATTTCTGATACATATAACCAACTAATGATGTATTGATCACTGAACCAACTTATACTGTTTATATCTACTCATTAAGGCAAAATAATGGACTTTGCATCTAGTAAAATCTATAAAGAAACTGGAAGGATCACATTTTTGTATCTTCATTATGTACGAGTACTTTGCATGAGGTTTCTTAGAAATATAGTCAAGCTCTTTTGTAATGCCCTATATCATAGCCATAGCAATGATTTTTTTTCCTTTCCTTCCTATATATGGTTTACATCCAGAGGCCCAACTATTTTCTCCCTATGCTCAGCCAAAACAATTTAACTTTAGAACTTTGTTTCCAAGTAACTAACGAAAAATATTATGGCATGTTATATGCCAAATTAATTAGCATTTAATTCTTGATTTTTTGAAAATAAAATAGTTAACAAAAAATGACTAGTTTTATTTTAATAGGACATTTTTAGAGTCATTTAATAAAAAATGCATCTGGCAAAACAAAAATTTATTTAAAAAAATTAATAGACAGAAATTATTTTAATGCACATGAATGGAAAGTTATTTATTTCTGAGTAACAAAGAAAATTAATTTTCTTGTTTCAAATAAATATTTCTCCTGTTTTGTAATTTTTTTCTCAATACCATGCTTTGAGAAAAATCCAGGCTTTTTGCCAACTGTGCTGAATCATATTAATAAGTACAGAGGTCATATACCAAATTAAACTGAAATTTAACTCCAAATATTAAATAACTAATTTTTTTTAATAACTAATATATATTTTTTTAATTTTGGGGATCTTGTCTAAGTACCAAAAAAGTTAGTTCACCAAAGCAAAAAAAAAAAGGCATCTGTGTCATCAGAGTGGCACAGCCAAGATACTGGGGTGTGGGTAAACTCTTTTGAAACCATTCACTATTAACTGAAAAAAAATTAATTAAAAATTTTCCAGGGTGGAATAAAACGTCATCAGCATGGTGGAGTGGGGGTAAAAAGCTTGCTGAAATTGCCCTCCCACAGGAGAACTGATTTCCATACCAAGGAAATCAATACTTGAAATAATATTATATTTTTTGCTTCCGTATCCAAGACCATTTTCAGAAAATGATACAAGAACAAAGTTTTTTTTTACTGAAAAACAAAGAAATAATAAAAAAACAAAATAACATATAAACTAATGTTAAATAAAATATCCACAGCAACAAGTTGTAAACCAGCCATCTGATGTAGCATAACACCAAAAAAAAAAAAATTGATAATTTGTGGAAATGAAATAAAACTACAGAAATTAAAACTATGGTTTAATTATAAAAATGGAAATAAAATACTAACTTTACAAGTTTCTTGGGAGAAAGTATTTTCCTTCCTGTTTTTTCATGCAGCCACTTAGCAGACAGCTCTCCCCACCCTTGCATGCGTGAATGAGCAATTAGAACATTTGCGACCTCCTCCTCTGCCACGTGTTGCAGCCAGTCTTCAAGGTATGAAAACATTTTTTTAATTATAGATTCTATTTGTAGAGTGGTAAAGACACATAGAATGCTGGGATAAATGATATAAATGGTAATAATAAATCTAGGAATAGTGAAATAGGTTTAAGGTAGGAAAGAGTGTAAAACGGGAGGGAAAACACAGAAGTACATACTTCGTAACTTCCAAAATATTCTGTTCCTTAAAAATAGCTGTTTTTTCATTAATTTTCAGTAGATTTTCGAACTTTAAGGAAAAATTTGTTGATAATACTTGAAATGAAACTTGTGAGCTTAAGTCAAGAATTGCTTCGACAAATAGTAATGTTAAAAAAAGGCAATACCATATTAGCTCTTCTAAGAAACAGCAGTCAAATGACTTTAGCAAATTATTTATATTTTAGTGAAAAAAGAAAAATATTATTTTTCAAGCTTGAAAGATGCATTTTTATAAGATATATTTAAGAAATTTTTATTTTTTAAAAATCGAATTTTTTTGTTGTATTAAAAATGGATACAGACGTCCTCGGCCTCTCATTTCAGATTCTGTCAAAATATACATACTACCTGGCCATGGGAAGGGATAAAACTCGATTTTTATCTTTTTCATTGTTACCAATCTTACTACTTTTTGCTCTTTGCAGGTTTGTGTGTTTGTCAAGACGGTTATTCCACCATATCTTTTGAATGTAAGAGTCGAACTTAATGTTATGTGTCAAATGAAAGCTTTGATTGCAGGGAGTGTCATAGACTATAAAAAATTAACTACCTCCATGTTTTCTTCCTCCCCCCTAAAAAGGGGAAATGTAAAAATGATTGCTCCACTGTATCTTTTGGAACACAGCCAAGAATAAAGATCTATGTATCAAATAAAAATGTGTGACATGGGGAGTGTCACAGGCTGTAGAAAACTTACCCCCGTGGTTTCTTTATGGTTTCTTCCTCCCCCAAACCCAAAAAGAGGGTAAATTTTGTAGATTGTTCTACACTATCTTTTGAACACAAGGGCTGAACATAACAGATTTTGTGAAAAATGTGATGTGGGGAGTGTTATAGGTTATGAAAATTCCCATCCATTTGCTTCCTTCTACCCTAAAAAAAGGAATGTAAAAATCGTTCTACTATATCTTCGGAATGTGAGGGCCTACAGGTATAAGTTAGGTGTCAAATAAAAGCTTCTCATGTGAGGACCATTCGGAGTTACTATGAATTATGCTCCCTGCCTTTCTTTCTGTTCAGAAGGAGACATTTTTTGCATAGGTAAACCCCAATTATATTTGTCAAATTAAACCTTGCGACTCCTACAATGCCATGTGCTATTGCAAATCATGCCCTTCTTTCTCTCCATGAAGAGGGGGAGGAAAAAGTGGTTTATGTTTTTGAGTCATATGTCAAATGAAAAATTCTGAAGATAGGTATTTTTAGTGACAAAGTAAAAAGTTTAAAAAATACCTATCATTCTACGTGTGCTATGGAAATGTAAAAAAAAAGTTAAACCATACTGGTAGTCTAGTCAGTCACTAAATTTATATTCACCTCAAAGGAAGATATTGTGCTGATTTACCTATTCAACAAGAATTGCCAGCATAGTACCTTTCTTTGAGGTAAATGCAAATTACTAACTGATTATGCCACCGGTATGAATTAATTTTATTTTTAAATTTAAAGGCACACATAGGAATATAGATTTTTTTTGCCTATCTTCCTATTGCTTTTGGCTTTGACATTTATTGGTTGGTTGGTTGGTCAGTCGGTTTGTGGATTTGACAAAATATTGTTCCACCATATCTTTCGAATGCAATGGAGAAACAATGATTTATGTGCCAAATGGAAGTTTGTGATTCAGGGAGTGTCATAGACTATAAAAAAAAATTGACCTCTGTGCTTTCTTCCCCCCTGAAAAAGGGAAAATGTGAAAACTATTAATCTATATCTCCAGAACACAAAGGCCAAAAGTAACAAGCTATACACCAAATGAAAGCTTCTGATATGGGGAATGTCCTAGGCTATGAAAAATTGACCTCCCCATGATTTCTTCCCACCTAAAAAAGGGGAATGTGAAAATGGTCGTTCCCCTACATCTCCTGAACATGAATGCCAAAAGTAACAAGCTAAGTGTCGAATGAAAGCTTGTGATGTGGGGAGTGGCATGGGCTATAAGAAATTGAACCTCCCATGCTTTCTTCCCCCCTAAAAAGGGGAAATTTGAAAGTTGTTCTACTATATCTTATGAAGGCCTATAGTTATAAGTTGCTCCCACTATTCCCCCCTGATAAAATGCGGAGATTTTGCAGGGTTCGACATTGAGTCATATCTCTAATTAAAGCTTTTGATGTCTCAAATGTCCTGGGCAATCTCAAACTTGACTGCAAAAGAGGGTGAATGTGTTCGATGTTTATGAGTCACATATGAAAGTTTTTGAAGGTAGTAATATTTTAGTGACAAAAAAAATAAATTAAAAAATTAAAAAAATACCCACTTCCTAAAGGACCCTAAAAAGTAGAAACCTAAAGCATGTCAATAGTGCAATCAGTCACTGAATTTGTATTCACTTCAAAGGAAGATAGGGTGCCAATTTACCTACATGACAAGATTGCCAGTGTCATATCTTTATTTGAAATGAACACAAACTCATTGACTGATTGCACCATCGACATGCTTTAGGTTTATTTTTTACTTTTTAGGGCCCTTTAGAAAGATAGGTATTTTTTTTTATTTATATTTTTTTAATTATTTTTTTTTAATCAATAAAAATAATTTTCCCCCCATATAAAACAATTTCCATATCATGAACAGAACAAAGTTTTTGGTGTTGAAATAGTATTGTCAGCACAGACCAAATTATAAATTTGAACAAAACCATGAAAACTGCTAAAAAGTAAAACTAACGAAAAAAGAGCAAAAATTTTCATCATCATCATTATCCTCAAGCAGCTATGGACTACAGATGTCCAACCAGATTGTACAATTTAGTTCTCCAAGCATATCTGTCCTGAGCTACATCTGCTGCATCTGGCCACTGCACACCAATTCTAACAAGGTCCTGTTTGACATGTTCTGCCCACTGCATCCTAAGTCTCCCCCTCTTTCTGAGGCCTTTAGGTACACTGTTCATAACCCTATTCACCAATCTATTATTATCCATACGGACAACATGGCCAAACCAACGGACTCTCTCTCTCTGCACAATATGCTGCTTAAAGGAGGTTGCCAACTCCTTTGCCTAACCTCATCATTAGTTATAAAGCTGAACCACCTAATGCCTAAGATACTGCGTAAACATCTAAAATCAAAAGCATCTAGTTTCTTGTTATTTTGTTTTCAAAGTATCCAAGTTTCACTAGCATAACTAACCCTAGAAAGAACCAAACTATTATACAGTCTAATTTTAGTCTTTAGGTGTATACGCTTATTTCTTCACACTCTCCCTAGATTCTTAAAAGTCCCAGCACCAATCCCTATTCATCTGTTAATCTCATGACGCACATCACCAGTATCTGTTACATAGCTCCCAAGAAAATTAAACTGTGACACCTTCTCAAGAGGGCAGCCATTCAGATTAACTGAATCAGAGCCTGCCTGACCAATTTTCATCACTATTTTTCTCTCTGTTTATAACCAAACCTACTCTACTACCGTTTCATCAACAGCCCTAATGAAAGAGTTCATCTCATCAACATCATTTGCCAAAAGGGCTAAATCATCAGCATAATCTAAGTCAGAAATTTTCGTATCTCCAGACCATTTAAGGCCAAAATCTTTCCCTTGAAGTAAATTTTGCATAACATAATCAATAACCAAAGAGAAAAAGAGACAAAATGCATCCTTGTCTAACACTAGAAGCAATGCTAAACCAATTGCTACAAACCTTACCAGCTCTCACACACGACTCAGTGTTATGATAGAGAGCTTTCATTATGTTAACTGACTTGTCAGGTATACCATATGATCTCACAATCAACTACAAATTATGACGATCAACAGAGTTGAAAGCCTTTTTGAAATCAATAAAGCTAGCAACCAAAAGTTTCTGAAACTCTAAACATTTTTCAAGAATCTGCCTAAGTGAAAATATCTGATCCACACCTCCCCTACCACTTCTGAATCCACATTGCTCATCATGCAATTGACTGTCAACCAGATTCTTAATTCTATTAAGCACAATCATGGAAAGAACTTTACCTGAAACAGAGAGTAGGCTGATGCTCCCATAGTTACTGTGATCACCTTTTTTGAAAATAAGGTTAATAATAGCTCTGGTAAAGTCCTTAGGAACCAGGCCTTTATCATAAAAGATATTCAAAATTTAGGTTATCCAAGTAACCGAAACATTCCCAGCTTTAAGCATTTTCGTAGTAATTTCATCTACCCCTGGGGATTTATGAAGTTTAAGTTTAGAAATAGCCAAAGTAACTTCAGATTGTCTTATAGGGCCAACATTAAAGCCAGTTATGCATCTATCATCATTACAAACAATAGGAGTAGAACTAACCATATTGTTTAGAACTGAAATGCTCAGCCCACCTAGCCATGACAGAATCCTCACCTTCTATAGCCTTACCTTGTTTATCCTTCAATTCCTGTATACCTGTCCATTTTCTATCACACGAAACATTAACTATCTGGTACAGCTTTCTGTTGTTGTGCTGTCTAACCGCTTCCTCGGCTTTGTCAGCCAAGCCATCAAGCCAGAGATTCTTATCAGCAGCTAACTGATCCTTTACACGTTTATTAAGCTCTTTGTAATGCTTTCTATTAGGACTAGTAGGGTATTGATTAAGAGCATTCCTGCAGTTCTTTCTTTCCAAAATAAACTCCAGAGTCTTATCACTCAAATAAATTTACTTTCTCTGCTTCCTCATACCTAAAAGAGTACTGTTAGTTTCTAAAAAAGCCTGTTTAAAATGGTCCCATTATTCGTCAACGTCAATTGTAAGCAAATCATGACTTTCATAATGACTAAGTAACCTATTATGGTAAGTTCCTATAACTGGATTTTCAGATCTTCAGTGTAAATTTCAGTGTTCTTTTTTTTATCTTAACACAATACTTTTTAAGTTTAAGTTGCAAGATAATTTTAACAAGGTAATGGTCAGATCCAATTTCAGTCCCGTAAGATCTGGTATTTCATGGACCTAACTAGACCATTTAGTGTTAATTAATATATAATCAATCATATTCTTATTCAGCCCATCTGATGAAACCCACTGGCATGTTGCTATGTTTGTAATAAGCGTTAATTTTTCTCAAACCATTAAGTTTGCTTACCTGTATGAGACGTTGCTCATTGCAGCCACAAATACCAAAAGGAGCTATCACTCCTCCCCAAAGGTCAGAGTCAATACCAACTTTGGTATTAAAGTCACCTAGAACAAGGACATTCTTGCAGTTCTTTCTTTCCAAATTAAAATTTGATGTGGTAATTTATTATAAATTAAGGGCTCCTCTGATATACTCAGAGCTGTTAACCTTGCATGATGAAAATTACAATTTGGAAGAATAAAAGATTGGAGTATGGCAGTTCTGAAATTTACAGTGCTCAGGCATGTTTTTATTAATGCAATGCATTATTATTTTGTGTCTTGATGGAATAACACTTATCCTGAATATATAAAATTTTGTTTTTGCAAATAAAAGAAAGCCACCAGAAGTAATGTGTCTAATTCATGGTTTCCTAACTGCACGTAGGTGAGTACCATCATAGGTTACTTGTTTCAACAGCCTGTTATCAGTAAAAAACAAATGTTCATTCTGTAATTAAAAAAAACCCATGTAAAAATCAGTAATCTCACTGGATATGGCTATTCTAACAAGCTCATACCACTGAAGAACAAATTGCCATTCTGCAATTTAAGAAAAACCCCATAAAAAATTGTAGGGGGCAACCTGTAACACTCCAAAGGCCCAACTTGTCAAGTTGGATCTTTCGTCTGATCGAAATTTATTCAAAATTCTGGATAGCTTTGTCGTGCGCCAGGCAATTTTAACTTGCCAAATAAAGTTGAAATAGGGTTCGTTATGTATATAGTGTTACTTATCGAGTAAGAATTCAAAAAGGATTGTTGAGTTAAATTAAAGTTTAAATCTAATCAAAAATCAATTAAAGTGCTCAAGAGAAAAATAGCAAAAATTCAAAAGTTTCTAAAACAAACAAAGTTTGTTTCCAAAATATTCAAAAACTTCCCAAACTCCTTTGATGAATACAAAAGTTGGAGTATTAGGAACTCACATCTATCTAAATCTCTACTACATCTCTCTCCACTACAATACTACATCTCCATTGACAATACTCATTCTAACTCTGTCTACTATGACTACACTTCTACCTGACTGACTGCACTTCTACCTCTGACTCTACTTATCACAATAATGACTCTTCACTAACTCTGGGACCTAGCATCACTTAGTTATAACATGCTGCGTACAAATCTGGCAAGTGTCTGTTGCACACTGGGAAAACATTTGAATAATCTGATGATTGCACTAGGTATGACACAAAAGGGATTGTGTCCTACACACGTGCATTAGCGGCCTGACAATCAAAAGGCAGGAGTTGACTCCTACTCTCGGAAATGAGAATTACAATCAGTCCAAAAAAAAAATATTTAAAAATCCCCAAAATGATAAATATAATGTAAATAAAGTAAAACTGGTTAAGAAAAGTAAAAGTGAATGGATGGACCATCACACCATTTTAGCTTGAACATACTGCTAAATGACAAACAACTGTGCCAGCCTTTTCATCCTCCCCCAGACCAAACCAATTTTATAACAAGCCTAAAAAACAAAATTGCAAACAATTCATCCATGATCCTCAGTATAAAAAGGCCCCAGAACTACATCAAAGACAACAAGCCTGAAACACATGAATTATCTAAATGATGAAATGCTGATCCACAGTATAAAAAAGCCTTTGGAAATAAATAATCCCATCAGAGCAAACATGCCTAAAAATATGAATTATTGTAAACAATTTACTGCTGATCTGCAGTATAAAATAATTCCCCAGAACTAAATAATGCCATCAGAGACAAGCCTAAAAATCACGAATTATCTTAGCAATTTTCCCCCAATCTGCAGAAAACAAGTGCCTGGAACTAAATAATCCTTGAAATAATTAGTTGAAGAAAATTGGTTGTCTTGATTGGGATTCAAACCCAGGTTTCCCAGAAGCATGCCAGGCATTTGAATCCATCAGGACAACCAATTTTTTTCAACTAATTTCAAGTGATTCTTGTCTACAGGATGTTTTTTGTGATACTTTATTACTAACTAAATAATCCCACTAGAGATAACAAGCCAAAAAACACGAGTTATTGTAAACAACACACAGCATTTCACCTTATTGAAAAAACCTAGAACAAGATAATCTCACTGGAGACAACCATTTTAAACAGAATATAGCTGCTAAATTAGAAATCGTCCCATTTCCCACTTAACTCAAAGCAAAATTTGTACCTTTATGCTACACATATGAGAATTAAATCCAAACTGCATTAAGAAAATACAATTATATAAATATCCTGCCCCTTCCAGTTAAACTGCTAACTTTTGTTCTCCCTAGAAAGTTAGACTTGAAAATAAAATCAAGAACCAGAGGTCACTCGAAATATACTAACAAACAATCCAGTAAACTGTTCGATATGATGAAAGCTATCATACTGTATGTTATTCAATTAAGTTATAACTCATGGTACCATCTAGTGAGCTGAGTGCTGTAAACTGCAGGGTATGTATGTATTGATTATTAAGCTCACCGGACAAAAAATTAGTCACCCATGGCTGAATGTCACCTAATAATGCATAATGTCTCTGTGCGACTGAAGAACAGCCAAATTCCTGTCTGGCATGGATGCCACCAGTGTGTAAATGTGGTGCACATCAATATTCATCCACTCTTCCAGCAGCAAATGCCACAGTTCGGCCAGATGGCTGGGATGGCTCTTCACTCGTTGCCCCAAACAATCCCACAAGTTTTCTATGGGATTCAAATCTGGGGATTTGGCGGGCCGGTCGTGATGTTCGAAGGCTTCAGAATGCTTATCGTGCCAATTAGACACTCTTCGAGTCCTGTCCACGCGACACTTGTCATCTTGGAAGATGGGTAGCCATCTGGTGTTCACTGTGGAGTTGCTACACAAAAGACAACATGTGGTCATCCAGTAGCTCCATATAGCCCTTCTGGTTCAAGTGTGGTCACTGCAACCAAAGGACCCATTTCCTCATTCATGAAACGCCCCCAGAACATCATAGAGCCTCCTCCAGCTTGAAAGCAACCTTGCACACAGTCTGTATGGAAGGCTTCATGCGGCTTACGATGTACCCTTTTCCTCACATCATTCGAGTACAAGCAAAAATGACTCATCCAACCAGATCACACACTTCTAAGAGTCGACAGTCCAGTCTTTATGGTGCCTTGCAGTCTTGTTCAGAGCTGTTAACATGGGTCTCTTCCACCGTACTCAGCTCCAAATATTCATGGCATGCAGTTCCCTTCGAAGCGTTCATTCAGAAGCAGCTTGTTGTAGGCCTGCATTGTCTGACTGGAGCAATTCCTGCCTTGTTGCAAAGCAGTTTGCCCTGACAGTGCATGACACACTGTGGTTGTCCCTATTGGTGAACACAGTCTTTCTGCCGCAGTTCTGGTAACAGTTAGCTGTGGACTGCGATGTATATTGAATGGAAGACCTTTTGGATTTTTTTTGCTGGAAGACCTTTTGGATAGTACATTTCGACCCACCAGCAAAGGCAGCTACTTCTTGTACCCTATGCCCTTTGGCTCAGCCAAACACAATAACACTTTTTTTGGCACTCATTCACATCTTTGGCACGACCCATATTTCATGGAGCGACTAACACACACGTGGCTGAAAACCACTTTTTGTCACTGTATGAACCCTGTAGCGCACAGCACAGCTATTTGTAGGACACATTTATTGCTGGTGTGCCCTCTGTTGCTGTCGATAGGATGTAACCCTCTTAGGGTGGGAGATGACTAATTTTTTTGTCCAGTGAGCTTAGTTACTAGTTATGTGTTTAAAATAAATTTACTTAATATGAAAAAAAAAAGGCTCTGCACCTTGTGAGCCTTGATCGGTTACAGATGAAAACAAATTCATTTTACCACTCAAACATTCTGAAACAACAAATGTTATTGAGACCTAGATTTTTTTTTTTTTTTGAAAGTGCTTGGATCATCAGCAGTGGCAGCTTGTCATACAGCTTGGGAAGCAATGGCTTACCTCAAACAAGTCATTGCATCTGTATGTTTTTGATATTAATGCAAGTTAATCTAATGGCTAATAATTAATAACTAACAATCAATATGTAAATATCATTCATTGAATGAATAAATGACTAATAGCCTCTGAGTGGCATTTTCATGCCGCTCTGATGTAAAACAATTCAATTGCATACCTTTTGTGATCAACTGTCCGGTTATTAAGTTATGGTGAAACAAAACTGACATCAGCCAACAAATAACAAGTGAAATGCAATAGGAAGATGAATAGCATAACAGTAAGGAACATAAAGTGCATAACTGATTATAATTAAAAGTGCTTCAACTCTAGTGCAAAGTTTTAATCTCCTATCAAACAATAGCCATGCATGAAACCTATTCAGGTGGTAACATCAATCATGGCCGACAGCTTAGGGAAAATCTCTAATCTGTATTACCACCTTCACTCTGAAGTTTCTGATTCTAAATGATCCAATTAGCATTTAGTTGGTCAGAGCCAGGAGAGTTTGGTATAGATTCAGTAAACACCCATTTAGAAACAATCTATGACCTTCAATTCTGTAAAAAAAATTAGGTGTGGAATTTGCCATGTTTTTTGTCTGAAAATGGTCAGCTGGAGTCATAGATTTTTTCTGATTGGTGTGCAGGTGAGTTCACAAGCAAGCATAGATTAGAGAGTGGGGACACAGATGTACCTTAAGTACGGTAAAAGAGCTAAATTGAAAACAATTCTTCTCTTTCATTAATATTCTCCTTTTAGGAAAAGGGCAAAAATACTACAATTCAGGGACAGATTTTCATAAGTGTAAAAAACACCTTAAAAATTGGATTTTCAGATTTTTAAACCAAAAATTGGAGTAGTTGGCTGTTCTGTATACTTGTAAACAAGATAGCAGCCTGGGTATCAAAATTTAAGGTTGCCTTTCTATTTTGTTTTTAAGTATCTTGATAGCTTTTTGTTGAAAAATATTTATTCAACATTACAAGACTTAAGAATTACAGAAAATGGAGCATTTAACTTTAGCACTGCAAGTCAAGAATTTATTTCAAAAGTTTAAACAAAAAGCAATTGTTTTGTAAAACTGTGTGCTAAAATATGTTTTGTAAGTTCTTGCAATGATTCAGCTTTGTTATTTTGAAGAAATAATTTAAAGATGGCCATGATGTTGCTAATATTTTGAAAAATTAAGATTTTTCCCAGATTCATTTTGGATTTTTAACAGAATTTCAGCTGTATTTTTCCATAAAACTTATTTTAATACTTCTTGAGCTCTAACCCTTTAAAGCCCATAATGGCTGAAAAGGGCTGAAATTTGAAATGGACTAGTCCAAATAAAGCTATACCTTTTGTCTCTACTGTCCTCTACCCATTTCTGAGAATTCTTAGGTTTTAGGGGGTTAAATTTAGCTTGACTCTCATGTAACATAGAAGTTCTCTGATAACACTAGTTTATAAGGTTTTTATAACATGAACAATTGTTACCTAATGTACAAATGTTCATTAATTACATTTCATGTAACAAAAAAAATGCCTTTAACTATTTTTCAGGTGCTGATTTCAGATCTGACGTTAAAAAAATGGCTAGTACATCACGTTTTTATGTTATTGGTCATTTTGACTCCTATTAAGATCTTATTATACCAACACCACTAGGCAACTGGGAGGATACTAGATATTTTACTTTTTGTGGCTGGCAACTCTGATTGCCAAGTGGGAGAAAACATGTAACAGTAACCTATCCTCAGACCGCCATTTTTGTTGTTTTCATTGTAGGAGGAACACGTGCTGTAGATTGAAGAGTGAATTTTGGCGTTTAAATGGTACAAAGGCAGTGTCGTGGATGTATTAATGTGCCAGATAAGTTTTGTTATGTGTGTGGAAATTATATTTTAAAATCCCAGGTCGTTCTTTGACAAAGATTGTGAAGAAAGCCTATAACTTGTATTTTGATGTCATGTTGGAGATCAGAACAAAACATGGGCTCCACATGTGTGCTGCATTTCGTGCTTCGTTAGCCTGAGTGAATGGTTGAAAGGTAAGATAAAACCCATGCCCTTTGCAGTTCCAGTGGTTTGGCATGAACCACCCAGTCACTTGCATGATTGCTATTTTTGTTTAAATAAAGTATCGGGCTTTTCAAAAAAGAACAACAATTTCTCCATGAAGAACTGGTCTTATGGCTGAAGGCTCAATATCCAAATATGCCTTCAGCCATAAGACCAGTTCTTCATGGAGAAGATCTTTCTACACCAACACCTCCAACCAACTGGGAAGAGATGACTTCATCAGAGGAAGACTTTGAGGCACATACAAATCCTGATCTAACATACACCCTTAAAAAGTTAGACAAGCCTCATCCGATTCAGCAAAATGAACTAAATGATCTTGTTCGAGACCTAGAACTTTCCAAACAACAAGCTGTGGTTTTAGGTTCAAGACTTGAAGAGTGTAATCTTCTGGCCAAGGATACCAGAGTTTTTCTGTTCGAAAGCAGAAATTTGGCTTTATCTGCTAATTATGAGATATGAGATGGTTTTTGTTTCTGCACAGATATTTCAGGGCTGATGGAAGAAATTGTGACAACTCATGACCCTAAGGAATGGCGTCTATTTATAGATTCGTAAAAAATTAAGTTAAACATTATCCTTTTGCATAAAGGAAACCAAAAACCTTCCATTCCAGTGACACACACTGTGGGAATGAATGAAGCCTATGAAAGCATGGAAAAAATACTCACTGCTATAAAATATATGCTTTGCTTCTATTGGCATCGTCAAATTCTACATTGGAGGAAGTCTTCCAGTGTAGATGGCTTCAGCCTTTAGTAGTGGGGGAACGGGTCTTTGCCCCATGTCTGCGATTAGGGGACTGTTTGATATTGTCGGCATTCCCTCTCTCAATAAACATAGTTTCTTTAAACATCCCACTAACCATTTTCTCTCCATAGGTAATTGGAATGTGAGGACTCTGCACTGAGCTTTTTCTCTTGATGTCCTCACACAAGAATTCCACCGTTATAATTTAGATATTCTTGGCTTGCAAGAGACCAGATGGACAGATAAAGGTCAGATTCTTAAAAATAATCTTAAATTTCTCTTTTCAGGGAGAGACGACAATAAGCATCACCAAGGCGTGGGTCTGCTTCTCAGCAGACACGCTAGCGATGCTCTTCTAGGATATGAGTGCATTAATGAAAGGTTTCTTACAGCAAAATTTCAGACAAGCGTTAAAGATTTGAATGTTATCTGCTGTTATGCCCCCACTTAGGATGCCGATGAGGATCAGAAGGATAGGTTTTATGAACAATTTCAGGATATTTTGAATTCTGTCAAGAAAGGAGATATTACCCTTGTTCTTGGTGACTTCAATGCCAAAGTTGGTACTGACTCTGCCCTTTGGGGAGGAGTAATAGGCAATTTTGGTATTGGTAGCTGCAATGGCAATGGGCAACGTCTCCTACAGGTAAGTAAACTCAATGGATCAGAATAACTAACACTTATTACATACACCGCGACATACATAAGTACACATGAGTTTCACCTGATGGGCTGCATAAGAATATGATTGATTACATATTAATTAACAGCAAATGGGCTAGTTAGGAATACCAGAGCATATAGGGGAGCTGAAATTGGATCTGACCATTACCTTGTTAAAAGTGTGTTGCAACTTAAACTTAAAAAGTGTTGTGCTAGGGTTAAAAAATTTACTTTTAATACTGAAGCTCTGAAAGATCCAGTTATAGCCAAAGCTTACCATGATAGGTTACTTAGTCATTATGACAGTCATGGTTTGCTTACTACTGAAGTTGAGGAAGAATGGGATCATTTTAAACAGGCTTTTTTGGACACTAACAGTACTCTTTTAGGAAAAAAGGAGCAGAAGAGGCAAAATTATCTGAGTGATAAGGCACTTGAGCTTATTTTGGAAAGAAAGAACTGCAGGAATGCCCTTAATCAATACCCTACTAGTCCTAATAGAAAGCATTACAGAGACCTTAATAAACTTGTAAAGGATCAGTTAGCTGCTGATAAGAATCTTTGGCTTGATGGTTTGGCTGACAAAGCCGAGGAAGCAGTTAGACAGCACAACAGCAGAGAGCTGTACCAGATAGTTAATGTTTTGTGTGGTAGAAAACGGACAGGCATACAAGGATTGAAGGATAAACAAGGTAAGGTTATAGAAGGGGAGGATTCTGTCATGGCTAGGTGGGCTGAGCATTTCAGTGATGTTCTAAACAATGTAGTTAGTTCTACTCCCATTGTTTGCAATGATGATAGATGCATTGGTGGCTTTAATGTTGGACCTATAACACAATCTGAAGTTATTTTGGCTGTTTCTAAACTTAAACTTCATAAATCCCCAGGGGTAGATGAAATTACTACAGAAATGCTTAGAGCTGGGAATGTTTCGGTTACCACTTGGATGACTGAAATTCTGAATATCTTTTATGATAAAGGCATGGTTCCTAAGGATTTTACCAGAGCTATTGTTATCCCTATTTTCAAAAAAGGTGATCGCAGTTCTTGTGATAACTATAGGGGTATCAGCCTACTCTCTGTTCCAGGTAAAGTTCTTTCCATGATTGTGCTTAATAGAATTGAGAATCTGGTTGACAGTCAATTGCGTGATGAGCAATGTGGATTCAGAAGTGGTAGGGGATGTGTGGATCAGATATTTTCACTTAGGCAGATTCTTGAGAAATGTTTAGAGTTTCAGAAACCTTTGGTTGCTAGCTTTGTTGATTTCAAAAAGGCTTTCGATTCTGTTGATCATCATAATTTGTGGTTGATTGTGAGATCATATAGTATACCAGACAAGTTAGTTAACATTATGAAAGCTCTCTATAATAACACTGAGTCGTGTGTGAGAGTTGGTAAGGCTTGTAGCAATTGGTTTAGCATTACTTCTGGTGTTCGACAAGGGTGCATTTTGTCTCCTTTTCTCTTTAGCTTGGTTATTGATTATGTTATGAGAAATTCACTTCAAGGGAAAGATTTTGGCCTTAAATGGGCTGGAGATACGAAAATTTCTGATTTAGATTATGCTGATGATTTAGCCCTTTTGTCAAATAATGTTGATGAGATGAACTCTTTCATTCGAGCTGTTGATGAGACTGGTAGTAGAGTAGGTTTGGTTATAAACAGAGAGAAAACTAAAGTGATGAAAATTGGTCAGGCAGGCAGGCTGTGATTCAGTTAATCTGAATGGTTGCAGTCTTGAGCAGGTGTCACAGTTTAATTATCTTGGGAGCTATGTAACAGATAATGGTGATGTGTGGCATGAGATTAACAGACGAATAGGGATTGCTGCCGGGACTTTTAAGAACCTATGGAGAGTGTGGAGAAATAGGCGTATACACCTAAAGACTAAAATTAGACTGTATAATAGTTTGGTTCTTTCTAGGGTTAGTTATGGTAGTGAAACTTGGACACTTTGTAAACAAGATAACAGGAAACTAGATGCTTTTGATTCCAGATGCTTATGCAGTATCTTGGGCATTAGGTGGTTAAACTTTGTAACTAATGATGAGATTAGGCATAGGAGTTTGCAACCTCCTTTAAGCAGCATATTGTGCAGAGAGAGACTCCGTTGGTTTGGCCATGTTGCCCGTATGAATAATTACAGATTGGCGAATAGGGTTATGAACAGTGTGCCTAAAGGCCTCAGAAAGAAGGGGAGACCTAGGATGCGGTGGGCAGACAATGTCAAACAAGACCTTGTTAGAATTGGTGTGCAGTGGCCAGATGCAATAGAAGTTGCTCAGGATAGACTTGCTTGGAGAACTAAATTGCTCGGTCTGGTTGGACCTCCGTAGCCCATGGCTGCTTGAGGATGATGATGATGATGATGATAAAATATAACCAGTTTAAGTGGACAGTATGTGGTAACCTAAAAGTGATATCTCCCTTGCTTTAGCTTCAAGGAGACTTCACAAAATTTTGCTGTTTTCTGTGTTTGTGGGACAGTAGGGCCAGAAAGGAACACTACATAACAAAAGACTGGCCCAAAAGAGGTGTTTTTATTTCTGGAAAGAGTAACGTGAGGTATAAGTCTCTAGTTAACCCCTCTGATGTTTTGCTCCCACCACTACACATAAAACTGGGGCTTATGAAAAACTTTTTAAAGGCTATGAACAAAACTGGCAAAGGGTTTTTGCATTTGAAGGAAAAATTTCCAAAACTAAGTGATGCCAAACTCAAAGAAAGGATCTTTGTTGGTCCTCAGATTAGGAAGCTACTGAATGATACTGTCTTTGAAAAAAAAAAACTGAATATGAAAGAGTGCACTGCATGGAAATCCTTCATGTCTGTGGTCCAGGGTTTTCTGTGGAATCACAAAGAGGAAAACTACCATCAGCTCATTCAAGATATTCTAAGAGGAGAGATACCAAGGTAGGTGGGACCCAGCAATGATGGGTAACTACTGCTGGTTCTTGCAGAAGTAAGATACCTCAGCACGTAAAAGACAAAAATGAGCTTCTTGTAAAGTATAAAATATCCTTGCCCATGTTTTCTTATTTTGCATTTCAATATTATTCATTTGTTGCTTTTTATTTAGTGGTCTATAACTATGATGTTTCTAATTTTTTTCACTGTAATCATGTAATTAATTAATGAGTTTTAAGTTGCAATTTAATAAAACAGTCACATTTATTTTCATTTCCCAGATATGCATATTCATTGAAATTTGAAATACATCAATTCATAGTTTAAAAAAAACTACATGCTGCAGATTTTTCACAGCCGTATTTGAATTCAGCACCCCAAAATTAGTTAAAAACATCCTATTTGACCAGTGTTATAAAAATAAAGTTTCAGTTTGTTGTCTAGTGTAATTTGGTTGGGCAGTAAATAGATGGCAGCAGCATAATGTAATATAAATAATAATGGTAATCCATTCCCAACCAATGAGTGCTGTCTGCTTGCCTTCCATACAACATCTACAAACAATGCACGTTGATGTAGAACTTGGCAATTATCACAAGGGACATGTGCAGTAGAGGTCTTATAATTTCTGCATTATTTGATCATCTCACCCCATAATTTCATACACATTCCCATGTGTCATGTTGCATTAAAAATTCAGTTCTCTACATTATATACAGAGTCTAATTTCAACCTCAGACCACTTTTTCCCCCATTTTCGATAGTTTCTGTTAAATTTTTGATTTACCACATTTTCACCCTCCCTCCCAGTAAAGTCAGTCAAATATATGATTGCTCAGTCAAAAATTTCTCCTATGAGTTTTTTCTAGACCATGTTATATTGCCTTAAAATTCAAGTCTCTACCTCTGACAGAACCTGAATATATGAATTAGTTTAGAATCACTTCTATTTTTACACTTCAAGGACCTGGTGAATTTTAATGGAAAATTTCTAGTAGAGATGTGGATAAGAATAGAGATGGGTAGATATTAAGTGACACAGTCTTTACCTACTGTCTGCTAATGATCTCATACACTTAACTCTTTGTCATGGAAACATTCATGGTCAAATTAACATGACTTTTCTCTCAAAAGTCAAAGATCATGGTTAAATTTTCATGATTTCTTTAAGGAATTATTCTTTATCCAAGCATCATCATTAGACAATCAAACTGTTGAATACTCAAGATGCTGGCGAATACACTATTTCTAATTGCACATACAAAATCCACAATTGATCAAAATAGAGGTCCAAACAGAAAGTTCAGTTTTGCTCTCAACATGACTAGCTTAAGCAATAGCTGCCTTATTAGTCTGTTTAAGTTTTAATAAGGTCCTTTTTGACCAAGTAACAAATTAGCACTTTAGCATCAATTTAAATCTTAGAGGAAAAATTGTCTTGAGCTGGGTGGGATATGAACCCACGACCTCCTGATAACATGTCAGGTGCTCTGGACCACTGAGCTACCGGCCGCTGATCAAGATCTCCTCTAATTAGCGCTATGACATTCCTTTTATGTTTCATATAGGCACTATTCAGGCAATTTTAGCCACAAGCAGCATTTATATTTGCCAATAGATGGAAGCATGTATTACAAGTATGCAGATAATAAATAATGAAATAAGCTCGACATATTCAATCAAGTAACAAATTAGCACTTTAGCGTCGATTTAAATCTTAGAAGAAAAATTGTCTTGAGCCGGGTGGGATACGAACCCACGACCTCCTGATAACATGACAATTTTTCCTCTAAGATAATTTTTCTCTAAGATTTTTCTCTAATTTTTCCTCTAAGATTTAAATCGACGCTAAAGTGCTAATTTGTTATTTGATTGAATATGTCGAGCTTATTTCATTATTTATTTATCCTTTTTGACATCATTAACATTCCTTACTTCTAACTTTATGCTTAACTTTTTCAAGACTTTAAGAATGCTCTATATGGTGATTTGTCATCATGCATGTGGTCAAACTAGGGTGGTTTCTGTGCAAAATGCTACTTTATCTTGTAGGATATCCCAATTGCTATATTTGAAAGGACACTGGGAAAAAATAAAAAATGTTTTGTGACATTTCTGTCACATCACTAGACTGATGTGGCAGGGAGCACACATTTTAACTGCCTAGGAAGATAAAATTTGTAAATAATTCAATTTCATCATCATTATTCATAAAACATAATTTTTACTAACCCTTGCTCTGCCCTTGGTGAAAAAGTGGATGCTAATGAGCTCAGAAAAGTTACTGTCTGTCAGATCTCTCAATAAGTTATACTTCCATGGTATAAACAGGATATGTTCTATAATGCTCTATATACGATTGTTTGCATGAATATGTATTTGCTTGTATTTTCCAAAATTCAGTGGTTACTAATAGTAATGACTAATGGGAAAAAATTTTCAGCTGATGGATTAAATAAAAATGAGAAATTTCTAATGTATTTCTTTAATTTATTAGCATTTGGCAGGCCAAATGTTGATGGTTTTTCTTTTGCTAACTGCTGATGTGTATATAATTATTTTGTTAATAATGAAAGTTAGTACTTAATCTGCTTATAGGCATAACTATATATTAGTACTATTTTGTAGATGGCTTGTAATGGAGTCTAGTTATGCATGTCCAGAATTTGTTCCAGAGGAGCCTTTTGAAAGGTAACTTTTGTGTTTCCTATAAGAAAAGTGATCTATCATTGAGTCTTATTTTGTTACATAAATAATAAAGTACTCATACTTTTTGGTGCTCTCATTTTTTTTTTATGGAAGAAGATTATCATTTACTGTACCTAGGGCCACAATGAGGTTTATGGTCATTGGTGTGCCAAGCAAATTTTGATACTTTATTTATAGTTAGGTTGAGCATAAATATTACAGGCTTTTTGCTACTTATAAAATTGACATATTCTTTTCACATCTAGCACACCTTCTTGCATTGGCTCTGGCTATTATTCATAGATACAAAATTGGAAAAAAAAAAAATCCTCAAGCACCAAAATTATTCATATTCAGTAGTATTACAAAAGTTTACTTTTTATACTGATCTTTAACTAACAAATATTGATGTATTCTGCCATTTCAGACCAATTTTAATACAAACTTATCCATCCACCTCATTCACCATAAATTTTTTCAACTTTTCAAGAACGTGTTGTGTAACATATTTTACTAAAAGTTTATTGTGCAAAGAGTATGGTCAAATTTACATTACTTTTCAATAAAGAATTCAATATTCTTTACCCAAACCTCATCATTAGTTACAATCAAACTGTTGAATACCCAAGATACTGGCAAATGCAATCTTTCAAATTGCATATGCAGAATCTTGAACTCACCAAAATGGAGGTGCAAACAGAAAGTTCAGTTTTACTCTCAATATGACTATCTTAAGCAATAGCTGTCTCATTAGTCTGTCGAAATTCTAATAAGGCCCTTTTTGAAATAATTAGCATTCCTTACTTCAGTTTTATGCACAACTTCTTCAAGTCTTTAGGAATGCTGTATTTGGTGATCTCTCATCATGCACATGGGCAAACTAACATAGTTTATCTCTGCACAAGATGATGCTTAATTTTGTAGGCTATCCCAATAGCAATCTTTTAAAGACCACAGGAAAACAATAAAAATGATTTGTGACAGTTGTGTCACATCACTAGACTGATGTGACAGGGAGAATACATTTTAATGGCCCGGACGGCTAAAATTAGTATATGATTCAATTTCATCATCATTGTCTGTCAGATGAATATTAAACTATATCCCCATGTGCAGGAGACCAAGGGAGCCAGAATTCCTTTGCACATTAAACAACACTCTCCATGGCTTGACAGGAGACTCACCCTGTCTCTTAAAAGTGTCCAATTGTTTCCATTTCCCCACCCAACACTAAGCTCTTAGTCCTTCTGATTTGACCATTTAGCCCATTGTGTGCACAAAAGTGCAGCTCAACAGTAAAACAACCCAATCCAACACTAATCCTCATCATCATCCTCACACAGCCATGGGCTAGGGAGCTCCAACCAGACCATGCTATTTAGTTCTTCAAACATATCAGTCCTGAGTTACATCTGCTGCATCTGGCCACTGCACATAAATTCTAACAAGGTCCTGTTTGACATTGTCTGCCTACCACATCCTAGGTCTCCCACTCTTTCTGAGGCCTTTAGTCACTCTGTTCATAACCCTATTCGACAATCTATAATTATCCATGCAGGCAACATGGCCAAACCAACGGAGTCTCTCTCTGCACAATGTGCTGCTTAAAGCAGGTTGCCAATTCCTTTGCTTAACCTCATCATTAGTTACAAAGTTGAACCACCTAATGCCCAAGATACTGTGTAAGCATCTAGAATCAAAAGCATCTAGTTTCATGTTATCTTGTTTACAAAATGACCAAGTTTCACTACCTTAACTAACCCTAGAAAGAACCAAACTATTATAGTCTAATATTAGTCTTTAGGTATATACACCTATTTCTCTACACTCTCCATAGATTCTTAAAAGTCCCGGCAGCAATCCCTATTCGTCTGTTAATCTCATGCCGCACACCACCATTATCTGTTACATAGCTCCCAAGATAATTAAACTGTGACACCTGCTCAAGACTGCAACCATTCAGAGTAACTGAATCACAGCCTGCCTGACCAATTTTCATCACTTTAGTTTTCTCTATGTTTATAACCAAACCTACTCTACTACCAGTTTCATCAACAGCCCTAATGAAAGAGTTCATCTCATCAACATCATTTGTCAAAAGGGCTAAATCATCAGCATAATCTAAATCCTAAATTTTTGTATCGCCAGCCCATTTAAGGCCAAAAACTTTCCCTTGAAGTGAATTTCGCATAACATAATCAATAACCAAATTAGAGAGAAAAGGAGAGAAGATGCACCCTTGTCAAACACCAGAAGTAATGCTAAACCAATTTGCATCTGGTGAAACTCTCACATATGACACACAGTGTTATTATAGAGAGCGTTCATTATGTTAACTAACTTGTCTGTTATGCCATATTAACTCACAATCAACCACAAATTATGATGATCAACAGAGTCGAAAGTCTTTTTGAAATCAACAATGCTAGCGACCAAAGGTTTCTGAAACTCTAAACATTTCTCAAGAATCTGCCTAAGTGATAATATTTGATCTACACATCCCCTAACATTTCAGAATCCACATTGCTCATTACGCAATTGAATATCGATCAGATTTTCTTAGCATTAAGAAAAAAATTAAATTAAAAAATATTGGAATTAAGGATAATCGTGCAAAGAACTTTACCTGGAACAGAGAGTAGGCTGATGCTCCCATAGTTACTGTGATCACCTTTTTTGAAAATAAGGTTAATAATAGCTCTGGTAAAATACTTAGAAACCATGCCTTTATCATAAAAGATATTCAAAATTTAGGTCATCCAAGTAACCAAAACATTCCCAGCTCTAAGCATTTCCATAGTAATTTCATCTACCCCTGGGGATTTATGAAGTTTAGGTTTAGAAATAGCCAAAATAACTTCAGATTGTCTTACAGGGCAACATTAAAGCCAGTTATGCATCTATCATCATTACAAACAATAGGAGTAGAACTAACCATATTGTTTAGAACTGAAATGCTCAGCCCACCTAGCCATTACAGAATCCTCACCTTCTATAGCCTTACCTTGTTTATCCTTCAATTCCTGTATACCTGTCCATTTTCTACCACACAAAACATTAACTATCTGGTACAGCTCTCTACTGTTGTGCTGTCTAACTGCTATCTCGGCTTTGTCAGCCAAGCCATCAAGCCAGAGATTCTTATCAGCAGCTAACTGATCGTTTACATGTTTATTAAGCTCTCTGTAACGCTTTCTATTAGGATTAGCAGGGTATTGATTAAAGACATCCATACAGTTCTTTCTTTCTGAAATAAGCTCAAGTGCCTTTTCACTCAAATAATTTTGCCTGCTATGCTGCTTTTTTCCTAAAAGAGTACTGTTAGTTTCCAAAAAAGCCTGTTTAAAATGGTCTTATTCTTCCTCAATTTTGATAGTAAGCAAACAATGACTCATAAAGACTAAGTAACTTATCATGATAAGCTTTAGGTATAACCGGATTTTTCTGAGTTTCAGAATTAAAGGCAAATTTTTTAACCTTAGCTCAACACTTCTTAAGTTTAAGTTGCAAGACACTTTTAATAATGATAATGGTCTGATCCAATTTCAGCACCCCTATATGACATGTTATTTTATTTAATATATAATTTATCATATTCTTATGCAGCCCTTCTGGTGAAACCCTTGTGTACTTATGTATATTGCAGTGTTGTCATAAATATTAGTTACTCTCAAACCATTAAGTTTACTTACCTGTAGGAGACATTGTCCATTGCCATTACAGCTGCCAATACCAAAGGGGGCTACTCCCCTTCCCAAAGGTCAGAATCAATGCCAACTTTGGCATTGAAGTCACCTAGAACAAGGGTAATATCTCCTTTCTTGACAGAATTCAAAATATCCTGAAGTTGTCTGTAAAACCTATCCTTCTCATCCTCATCAGCATCCTCAGTGGGGGCATAACAGCATATAACATTCAAGTCTTTAACGCTTGTCTGAAATTTTGCTGTAAGAAACCTTTCATTAATGCACTCATATCCTAGAAGAGCATCACAAGTGTGTCTGCTGAGAAGTAGACCCACGCCTTAGTAATGCTTATTATCTTCCCTCCCTGAAAAGAGAATTTTCAGATTATTTCTAAGAATCTGACCTTTGTCTGCCCATCTGGTCTCTTGCAAGCCGAGAATATCAAGTTATAATGGTTTAATTCTTGTGTGAATACATCAAGAGAATAAGCTCTGTGCAAAGTCCTCACATTCCAACTACCTATGGAGAGAAAATGGTTAGTGGAATGTTTGAAGAAACTATGTTTATTGAGAGAGGGAATGCCAACAATATCAAACAGCCCCCTAATCGTAGGCATGGGGAAAAGACCCATTCCCACCACCATTAAAGGTGAAACCATCTACACTGGAAGACTTCCTCCAATGCAGAATTTGACAATTTCCATGGAAGCAAGAATTCAGGTGCCTGCGATGACCTCTGCTCAGAATTATTCACCAGCTAATAAACATATCCTGTGAATCTATTCACTTGGGGCTGTCAACTCACAAACAAGCAGAAGATTTTCCCTCCACAGAAGCCCACCAGTGCAGCAAATATAGGATCCATAATCAAGCTCAGAGCCTTATATCATTTCAGTCCAGTAGGTTTAAATGGTCAGCACCAGGACCCTGTGTGGTTGACCACTCCTCAGCATTGTAGAAGAAAAGAAAAGTAGCCATAGTTGCCTAGATCAGTAGGCCACACTAATCTGGCAGCCCTCCCCTTTTGATTACTTCCACAAGAGAATATCTCTTTTTAAAGGTACTAATGACCTGAACCACGAGAACGCAGCGTCTGACATTAGGTGCTAGGCCTGACCAGTTCTGTGCATCATCACAGGGGATTGGTGCATAGCTCTCCTTCCAGTGACTACCTAGCTACCATTTACAGACCACCAAAAAGTTAGTGCTCAAAAAAAAGGGGAAAAAAATGTATTGTCAGAGTAGCACAGCCAAGAACTAAGCTGGGGTAACTCGTTTAAGACCATTCACTACAAACTGAAATACTCGTAATTATTTTCTTAATTTAAATAATTTTGCCAAAGTGTGGGGAGGGGGAGAGGATAAAATGCTCTTAGTGTAGAAAGGGGTAAAAAACTTGCTGGAATTGCCCTTCCACAGGACTGATATCATGTCTATCCTTTCTGCTTCCATATCTAAAACCTCATTCATTTTCAAGAAATGATAAAAAATTAAAAAATTTTTTGACTTGAAAATGAAGAAATAATATAAGAAAAATTGACATATACCCAAACACTATGTTAAAAAAATCCAAACAACAAGCAGCCATTGTGATATCCACTAACGTAGCATGTCAAAAAAATTGGCAATTGCCTGTAAATCTATAGAAATAAAATCAAAATAAATCTGCAGAAATTAAAACCTAGGTCTAATTATAAAAGTATAAATATAATACTAACTAGGTGAATGGATATCCAAAGCTGTAAGCAATCCTGCATCAAGTCAGTGACCATATGAGACATACAGCAGACAAAAACGTTTAATTACTAGCAGCTGCTCTTTCTGGATGTGACCTACTTTTTCACCTCAGGAGGCTTCTAGAAGCTTCTACAAGATCCATCTTGTTATAGTTCCAATTTGAAGAGCAGGAACTATGGATAGAATGTTGGGATAAATGATGAAAATAATTCTAGAAATGCTGAAATGTTTAAAGTAGAAAAAAATGTAAATCGGGGGGAAAAAACAGAGGTACATGCTTTGTAATTACTTCCAAAAAACTTACATTTATAAAAATAACAATTTTTGATGAATTTTCAGAAGATTTTGGAAACTTTAAGGAAAAATTTGTTGATAATTGTTCAAATTGAACTTGTGAGCTTAAATCAAGGAGTTGCTTCAGCAAAGAGTAATGTTGACAAACAAATCATCAATACCATATTTAAAAAAAAAGTTACCCTCTCAAGCAGCTGCTTGCCACAAAGGTCTGTGAGGATGGCGGGACTTCAAGCAGAAAAACAACACAAACAGCCATGCCTTACCCAGGCCCTTTTTATCAGTAGCCAAGTGTGCTAACCACTCAGCCATGGGACATATAGTACTTCTAAGAAATGGCAATCAGGTGGCTTTAACAAATTATTTGTATTGCAGTTTAATAAAATGCATGAAATGAAGAGCTGAAATATTAGTTTTCAGCTGGAATTGCATAGTTTTATAAGATATATGTAAGAAAATTTTCCAAAGGCAATTTCTGTTTTTTAAAAATCGAATTTCTTTTGTTGTAATAAAAATGAACAGAGACATATTGGGCCTCTCATTTCTCTCAATGCATATGTATATCCATCAGGGACCCTGGAAGGGTTAACCATAAATATAAAGCATGGTTGGTGATTACTGTAAATAATCTATGTTAATGTGATGTTAAAAATTAATTTTCTTTCAAAATAAATTAAAATCATTGCAGAGTAGTCCAAATTCATACTATTTTAGAAATTTTATACAGTTGCTTGGGGAAGGGATTTTAAAATTCTAATTTTTTCCCTTCAAATAGCTGTCATTTGCTTACACAATGATTGAATATCATTTTAAAAAACTATATTTATTTGCAGTAGTTATTATTAAAATAAAAAAATTTTCAGGCTTTCAAGAGCAATATTTTTTACTGATTCTTCTGTTTTGCCGGCTGAAAAAGAACAGGTAATGTTATTATTTTATTTATAAATTTGTATTATGTATCATATTTACTTGCAGTTCATTCTGACCACTCTTGCTGTTGATACTGCTTTACAGTTTGCATCTATAAGCTGCCACTGATGAATTTAGTGAATAGTATTTTGAAATAACAGATATCATTGAGACTACTTGTATTTAGTCTCACACATATGATAGTCATGGTTTTCTATGCAATTCCCTTTTCTATACATTTTGCATGCATTTTAGATATATCGAAAAATTATATTTAAGAAAGTACAAAATTAACAGTTAGTCTCTAAAGAATTATATTATTTGAAGTGGTACCATTTTATTATAAAAAAAATTGGGAAATACAAAAAAGTTAAATTTTAAAAAATACATAATTTCCCTTATATACCCTAAAATGCATTGATAAAATCACTGCTGAATTCTTATTAACTTCAAAGAAAGATTTGATGGCAAATTGGGTTTCTTTCATTGGTTGAACAATAATTGTCAGTTCTCTGTCTTCTTTGAAGGTTACATGAATTAAATAAGTGATTTCTTCATTTGAATTTTTGTAATTACTTTTATTCTTTACTTTTTAGGCACATATAAGGAAATAGGTATTTTTCAAATCTTTTAATTTGTATTTATATATATTGCCTTTTAGAGGTAGCGGACTTTTTCACTATAGAAAATTTTTTTCCTTCCTATGTCAGAATATTCAAAGGATGAAATTGTTATATTCCCTATATTACTCTGCACATCCTAATCTTTCATTATAACTATAAGAGGTATGCTCTCATGGGATTGTAAATTCTTTGAGCTGATGTGGGTCTTGAGCATTTGATTGAATTGGTACCTAATAAGTTCCACTATAGCTTTTCATGTTATTGGTGACCTGGGTGGTTGTATAAATTAACAGACTGTACGATATGTACAACACATTTATTATTCACATAATTATAGTATTTATAATAACAGTATAATTACAAGGTCAGCCTTCCACTAAGGCCTTGCACTTGACACTGCTCCATGGCAGTCTATCTCACCTAGCCATCTGCAGATCTTGGTTGAAAATCATTGACACCTGCTGGGATATCCCCCAAGCCGAATCTTATCCAGGTCAGAGCCTGACCTTCGATCTGTCAGCACATTCTCAAGCAGAAGGACCCAGGAAGGAAGTCTTTTCTTTGCTCCTTGTCTCAGTCATGTGCAGTGCTTTGTCCACACAGAGGCCAATAATGCTGGTCATAACTGGTCCCATCTACCTGTCAAGGGAGCAGATTGATGACCCCTTGTGGACCTTCTCACATCTGGCAGCAATACGTTGGTTCTCTTGGCATTGGAGGGGCTAACAGTCATCTACCCATTACACTCCCACTCAAGGCCAGAAAAAAGGCAGACATCACCTGCTCAAAATTTTGTGTACGATACATCTACCGAGATGACTGTGCTCTTTTTTTTATATTTCCCTACAACATATGTCACAGTTATGTACTTGCAGCTTCTTAATAACATGGAATAGCTTTCAGTGTTTTCTTTTTAACTAAGTTGTGCATTCATGGTGCATTCACACAGTTCGAAGCAGCGGGAGCAGTTTACTCTTCCCCCTTCAAGTCTGAGGAACCTTCTTCACTGGACACTGGAAGATCATTGCAGATGATGTGCCAGGGTGGGCATGGTCATCAAGAGGGAGCTGATGCTACAGTTGTAGCTCCTCTCGCTGATCATCCATCCAAGCCTGCATATTGTGCTGCCCTCCTGACCCCCAGTGTTACTCTCCCATCCCTTCATGGATCCCATCTAAATCACCTGATAGAGACTCGACTCTAGAGGCGTATTGGTGTTTTGATAGAGAACCTCTTGTTTGTAAATGTACACTGGCATTGTACTGTGCAATCACAAGGTGCCTTCCTTTCTTTCCACACTAGTTTGTTCTCCATCCTCATACATATCAGATATGTCAAAGTCTTTGGAATCCCTTTGTACCTCTCTACATGTCTTAAGTATTGAGTATGTTTCTCCCTCGAAGTGACTACCTAGCACTACCTACTAAATTTCTCCTCTTCTGACCCCCCCCCCCCTCTCTGTGAGATTCCCTTAATACTGAGCTCTCTGTCTGCCTCCCTAACTCACGATTTTTCCCGTAAATCATCTCTGTGTGGAATTCTTGAGTTGGAAACACTTAATCCCTCTAGCATGTACAGGGATGATCCTTCCATCCAGTAATTACACCTGATATACATTCCCTGCCATCCACTCTACAATCCAAGTCTGGCTGTTTTGTCTATCTAGTTGCCAAGTGGCAGAATGTGGTGCAATGAATTCAACTAACTCTTCTTCATTGTACTGTTTCTTCTCCTTATTGCAGCTGCGATTGTAGCAAAATTCTTCCTTTCCCTCAGCCTCAGTGCCAGTCATAGGGGCTGTAAAGCCAAATATGCTACTATCCACAGTCAACTTCCTCCAGCTCTTTCCGTGTTCCATTGCTACTTATGACCTCAGAAACACGTCTTAGCATACTGCTAACTTCGTTCCTGCTCTCCTCAATAGATGATGCTAAATGAAATAATTGCTACTCCTATAATCAATGCTGAAATAGACTAATCCATTGTGCACCAACAATCCGTCTGCATCTCCCTTTGACAGTGACAAATCACTAGTTCCATCAGAGAGCGAGCTGTTACAAGGAGTGCGATGAATCGCCTGCGCTGCTTTTATTTCTTGATGTGCCTCTGGATTGAGGCTGTTTTCGTTGCTCTTCACCTATTGCAAGCTTCCAATCTCATTCCCAAAGCACTACCACGTGGTGTCAGCCTCATGGTCAGCCCAATTAATGCATTGAGCACTGATAAGCTTCCTGAAGGTGGCATTACTTCGACGACTTCAAACAAACTGACCTTGACTTCGTGTGCTGTATGACCTGGGTTTGAGATTATGACCAAATTCTTGCCTTTCTGACTCTTGGGCTGCCAAAGTTTTCTATGTTTTCTAAGATAAAGAGGGGGGGGGGATATCCAGCATATCTGTAATGGCACTTTGGGATTCCACTCAGGATAAAACATTCCCAATGGAACTGCTCCCAGATGTTTCAGAGGGACATGCATTAGCTCAACTTTTATCACTTGGCCAAATGCACTAAGGTTGGTTCCTTTACTTCTGAGCAGCACTTTTTTTGCACACCATGGGCTAAATGTCCAGGTCACATGGACCCCAAAGGCTCAGAGAATGTTGGGGGAGGGGACCCACTGAAACAGCTGTTGGGAGACAGGAAATTAGTAATGAAGGCAAAACCCAGATGCTCCACAGTACATGGACTGCACTACATCTGTAGGGATAATGCCATAATCTCCACTACCTATGTTGAGGGTAAGACAACACCATATAGATGCAGCTCGCCCCATGACTACCTATGGTGAAAAGTGCTATAGAAGTAAAGTTCATCCATCAGTCAAAACCTAAATTTAATCAGCACCCCGGTTAGCCACAAACAAAGATATATAGATCTAAGTTGCCTTGGCTCCCGTGGTGGAAACTCTTAGTCGGCCTTACCAGGCCCCTCCGCCGGGGCCCCGTCCAACCTAGGTGCCTCCCAACACCAGTCAGCGGGGCCCTCAACTTCACCGAGACCCAGCCGTTCCATCGGGTTCCTGTCCAACCAGATACTCCCCAATACCAGTCAGCAGGGCCCTCAACTTCACATAGGCCTTCAGCCCCCCACCACAACAAGGTGGTTCCCTCTCAGAGAGGGGGCTGTTGGGAGACATTACATTAAATGAAGGCAAGTCCCAGTTGTACCGCAGTACATTGACTGCACACCAACTATGGGGAGTTCGCCATGAACACCACTGCCTACACTGGGGCAAGACAGTGCCACATGGACACAGCTCATCCACGGCTATCTATGGTGAGCAATCCTATAGAAGGAAGGCTCATCCATCGGTCAAAACCTAAATTTAATTTGTTCCCCGGTTAGCCACAAAGATGGTATATAGAACCAAATTGACTCGGCTTCTGGGGTGGAGACTCTTGGTTTGACTTCTCCATTGATAAGTCCATCACCCGGGGTGACCACTCCCAGTCGTGAGCCTTCAAATTCTACCTTTCCATAAAGATGACCCGCAGCCCTCCCGGCGTGCAGGGTGCATCCATAACGGAATTGTGGCGAACCTTCTCGGGTGCCATGATGAGTTTGTTTATTGGGCGCACCCAAACCCTTTCAACAGACCTTCCCATTCCGGCACCTCCACCAAGCCATACGTGCGTGTGGCTTGGTGGAGGTGTCGGAATGGTGGTGGGCACCATGGCAAGGTAGTCCCCTATGGGGGGGGGGGGGGGGCTGTTGGGAGACAGATGGTAATGCACTAAGGAGTATGATTCCTTTGTGAAAACTGTCCATCTGTGATCTTGAGTCATGAATAACCATAACCTGTTTTCTGCCGCAATCAACTGCAATCTTTTGCAAGGCATCCAATCATGGATCTTCCACAGTCCCGCTGGATGACGTGCACTGGTCCTATCCTATATAAGTGTATCCGATATCAGAAGGTCTTTTAATCCTTCCAGATCTGTCACTTTGTGGTTATATATGTAACTACTCCACAAATCACAAATATGTTCCCCAAACTGACACCAGGTATCAGACTGCAATTTCTTGGCCATATTAAGCCTTTGCCTGTATATGATAGCTGACACTTTGCATCTATCCAGCATAAATGCCTTTATCCACAGGCTACAGAAAGGATGCCCACCTTAGACAATTCTTCTTCTCACCTGCAAATGGTACCAGGTCCATTCAGAAGAGATCCAGATGAGCCGGTTCTGTCTCAAGGCTCACTATGCTATTCTCCCCCTATGCCTGCATCTGCATTTTCTGAAGTTCGAATTCTAGAATTTCATGCCTCTCATTAGCTTCATGAATTGCACAATGTTCATCAGCTTCACAAATTACATGCTGTTCATCAGCTTTAATTTCATACAAATGTTTTTTTCCCCCCATCTCAATTTTGCACAGCCACACCTTCATGTGGATTGCCTCCAAATTGTCAAGGTTTCAGATAGTGCTTTCCTTCAGAGCTTCTGGATGTTCCACTCTCAGATGAGTGTCTATCTTTGGCTTCCCCTACTATTTCTACCCAAGAAACTCTTCTTCTCCATGTCTCATTCGTAAAGTGTGTTTGCAGTGAATTGTCTGCGCTATGATCTGATGGAGTACCATTTTTCACTCTTAACTATGTTTTGTAGTGGGACATGATATGCTAACACAATAACACAAGCCAGAACCAACTCATAACAGAACTATAGAAGTAAAGTTCATCCATCAGTCAAAACCTAAATTAAATCTCCTCATTTATTATTCATCTTAGTCATTAGCTTTGTTTTGTGCCTAACTGGGGCAGATGAAGGAGATTAAATTAAGTTATTGGAACTTACCAAACCAATGTTCTTGTAGAGACTCCCTCAAATGACGGCACAGGCAAAAAAGCCCAAACACACCACCCTTCATGTACCTCGCTCAGAATCCCACTTTGCCAACACCAATCTGTAATAGATGTGCTGTCATGGGATCATAAATTATTTGAACTGGCATAGATCCAAGCATTTTGTTGAAAGGATACCTTTAAGTTCAACTAAAGCTTGTCAGGAAATTGGTGAGCTGGGTGGCCACATAAATTATTAATAAGCTGAATGATATGTACAACACATTTATTATCCACGTAACTATAGTATTTACAATAACAGTATAATTGCAAGGTCAGCCTTCCACTAAGGCACTTCACACTTGACACTGCTCCATGGCAGGCTATCTCGCTTAGCTCGCTTATCATTCAAACCTTGGCTGAAAATCACTAGTCCCAGCTGAGATATCCCCCAAGCCAAATTCTTATCCTGGTTGGAGCCTGATCTCTGATTTTTAGCACACTCTCAAGCAGAAGGACCCAGGAAGGAAGTCTTTTCTTTGCTCCTTATCTCTGTCAAGTGGGGTGCTTTGTCCACATAGGGGCCAATAGTGCTGGTCATCGCTGCTCCCATCTACCCGTCAATTGAACAGATTGATGACCCCTGTCATTGTCTGATTGTGTGGACCTTCCCATATCCGGCAACAAAATTTGGTTCTCTTGGCATTGGAGGGGCTAATGGCCATCTTCCCGTTACAATAACTATTTACAAACAACCCTGGTTAACTTTCCTTCCCTTTTCTTTAGGTGGGACAAAATGATGGAAGGATAATTTGTGGTATCATATTTATATGCAGTTCATTCTTACCATTTTTGCTATTGATGCTGATTCTGTCAACAGCAAAAACATAACTTCATAACCTTAATGGAAGAATTAGCAGTCTATATATGATGTTAGTTGTGATAATAATTAATTTTTAATAGTATTTATATAAATATTTTAGATGCAAAGAGCTATCTGATAATAAAAAAAAGTTGTGGGATCATTGTTCAAGTTCAAAGTGAAATTTTTTTTAATTCTAATTTGTTTTAAAGTGAATCATACAATGGGAAACCTATATCATACATGGAACAGGTGGCAAATGAGATGATTTCTGTTGTCACTCACTTAAAGGTGAAAAGAAATAATGTCATTGACTAGTGTAGAGACTTGGAAACAACAGCCCTACCAACTCATTATATATTTATGAATGAATCTTTTGGTGGCAAGATGGTAACTAGGTTATTTTAATTAGTACTTCAGTTATGTGCACGCATATTGAAAACATCTCATCAAATAACTGATTACATATTGCAAAATATACTGCATCATAAAAATATACACACTAAATCTATTAACTATTAATTGATTTCCTTAAAAACACTTCTCTGTGTCTTAAAATTTAATATTATATTGGTTTACTACTACATGTGAGAGAGCTATTTTGCTTCCTCAGTCAATGAAACTTCATTCTGATCACAGTGGCATAGCATTGTAACGCTCCAAACAAATGCAAAATACTTGAAGTTTTATGCTCCGGATAGCTTTAATATTATATTGGTTTACTACTACATGTGAGAGCTATTTTACTACCTCAGTCAATGAAACTTCATTCTGATCACAGTGGCATAGCATTGTAACGTTCCAAACAAATGCAAAATACTTGAAGTTTTATGCTCCGGATAGCTTAGACGGGCGCCAGGCAATAATTAACAAATTGCCAAAAGTAGAATAAGTTGATAATAAGTTGATTTAGGGTTCAAATACCAGCGAGCGTTAATGAGTAAGAATCAAAATAATTGTCAAGTAAATTTAAATATAATTCAAAAATCCTTAATTCGCGTTGCTCAAGAGAAAAAAACTGTACAGACTCGAAAGGTTTTAAAATAACAAAACAGATTTATTTCCAAAATAGTTTCACTCACCAAGACATCAATGACGAAGATACTACAATGCACTCTCTCTTCTCCTCCTATGCACACACTGTGCTCTCTACAACTCCACTACTTTGTGCTTCAACGTGCTTAGTGCTTCTGCACTAACTCCTCTCCTCTAACTTGTGCTACTGTGACTCGCAGGTCACCGGTTTTTGACATGAGCCGGCGTTGCACGCCGAGAAAGACATTAACATGAAATGACGAACGACGCAAGCTATGACGCAAGAGGGGGCGTGTCCTTGGCACGCGTTTTAGCGGGACAGTCAGAAGATCGGAGTTGCGCATGTGCAACTCCTTTACTCTTGGATGTGAGTGCTGTGATGCCAAAAAGGAAATAAAAACTCCCAAAATGATAAATATAACGTAAATTAAACAAAACTGGTTAAGGTAAAGCAAAAGTGAACGATGGGGCATCACAGCATCTGTAGAAAAAAATAATGATGAATCGATTAGGCATCAGTAATGTGCTAAACATAGTAAGTGGAAGATCTTGTGTGTGAGATTTTGTATGTGATTTAATGGATTTGGTTATGGTAAATAACTCTTTTATTTTTTAATTTTTCCTTTGTGTAATGGCAAATCTAAAACTTTGCATCTTTTATCCTTATATTTAAATCCTTAGTATTTTTATCATTTAATTTCTTATTGTATGATAAGCAGAAATGTAACCTTAGCTGGCATAAATAGCATTTTAAAATTTTTTTTTACATTGACATGTGAGCTAGAAAATGTTCTCTTATTTCTGTAATTTTGGCAAGCAAGCTTGCAAAGGTTTGCCATCACTGATCCAAGCCATATTTGTAATTTTAACTATATATATATCTTATGCAAAAATGAGTGTTTTCTAATTGAAATTCGTAGAACTTTGATACATTTTGTAATACATCAGTGGAAAGGGCCAGGATTTTTTAATGGATGTGCAACTTGCATCATTGAAGATAACATATCATAAATTTTATTCCAGATTGGATGATTTGGCAGAATAACTTCAATATTCAAATTTTCTTATTTACCTACAGTAATGTATGAAAGATTGCCACAGGCAGGTGTCATCCAGTGAACTATAATAAAAGAAATTGATACAGATCAATTCAGTTGATGAATCGTTGTTAAAGAGCAGAAGTATTATTTTTCTCAGGTTACAGTTCATATGGTCTTTAAATACACTGGCTAGGCATACACTGGAAAGAGAGCTATGCACCAATCCCTTGTGATGATGCACAGAACAAGCTAGGTGTACCACCTAAAGTCTGATCCCACCTTCTCATGGTGCAGACCATTAGTACCTTTCAAGAGGAATTACTATGGCTACTTGTTCATTTTCTTCTACCCTGCTAAGGAGTGGTCAACCATATAGGGTTTTAGTGCTGACCACTAATACCTACCAGACTTCAGATTTGGTTATGGCTATGAGTTTGTTTATGGATCCTGAACTTGCACATCTTGCATCCATCCATCTGTCTGTCCACCCATGGGATGGACTCTAACTAGATTGTGTAATTTACTCATCTAACCAGTTCGTGTAATTTATTTCTCCAAATAAACCTATGCTTAGTTACAGCTGCTGCATTTGGCCACTGTATGACAGTTCTAAAAAGGTCCTGTTTGGCATTGTCTGTCCACTACACCGAAAGTCTTCCCATTTCTTTGAGGCCTTTAGGCACACTGTTCATAATGATGTTTGCTAATCTGAGTTATACATGGCAACATGTCCCAAACAATACAGTCTCTTTTTGCACAATATGCTACTCAGAGTTGATTGCTGACTCCTTTCCCTAATGACAGATAAAAAGCATCTAGAAAAAGGCATCAAGTTTCCTGTTATCTTGCTTACAAAGGGTCCAAGTTTCACTACTTCTGCTGAGTACACTGGCTTCTGCTGAGGGAAAATCTGCTGTGTTTTCTGTTTGTGTGTGGGTTGATAGCCCTAAGCAAATAGATGCACAGGATACCTTATATTAGCTGGTGGATAATCCTGATCAGAGGCCATCTAAGGTACCTGAACCCTTGCTTCTGTTGGCATTGTCAAACCTACACTGGTCCTACCAGTCTGGGTGGTTCAGACTTTATTGTTGGGGGAAACAGATCTTTTCCCCATGCCTGCAATTTGGTATTTGCTGTTTAGTATTGTTGATACTACCTCTCCCTATAAACTTGTTTGTTAAAGATCTCACTAACCATGTCCTTTCCACAGAACTCTGCACAGAGATTATGCTGTTATGTCCTCACACAAGAATTTTAGCACTATAACCTTAATATTCTGGGCTTGCAAGAGACCAGGTTGATGTAAAGGTCAGATGCTTAAAATAATTATAAATTTTTCCTTTCAAGGAGGTAGGATGGAAAGCATCTCCAAGGCATAGGTTTGCCTCTCAGTAGGCATGCCAGTGATGGTCTTCTAGGATATTACTGCATTAATGAAAGATTTCTTATAGCTAATTTTAAAACTAAGATTAAAGACTTGAATGTTATTTGTTGTTATTCCCCTACAGAAGATTCTGATGGGGAAGAGAAATATAGAACAACTTCAGGATATTTTGAATTCTGTCAAGAAAGAAGATTGTATGTGTTAGGTGACTTCTTGACCTCTTAGGTGACTTCAGTGCTAAGTTTAGGTGGCTTCTTGACCTTTAGGTGACTTCAGTGCTAAAGTTGATACTAACTTTGAGAAGGGGTGATAGGTCCTTTTGGCATTGATAGTAGTCCTTTTAGCATTGATTGCAGTGACAATGGGAAACATCTCCTATGAGTAAATAAACTTAGTAGTTTGAGAATAACTAATGCATTCTATAAACACCATGATATTTATAAATATGACTGATGAATTGCATAGGAATTTTATTAATTAAATTTATTCTTATAAATTAATTAAATTATTCTTGATTAAATTAGGAAATTTATTTAAAGAATTGTAAAAAAAAAAAACACAGAAATATAACTCAATCCCAATAAACAAAAAGTATAACATTACTAATAAACATTAAAATATTTTTGCATGAATTGCAGTTTCCTACCAAATTACAATATTGAACATTTCTTGACAAGCATTTAACTAAAAACTTTTCGATCAAAAATCATCCATTGAGTTTATTGCAAGCTTTCTCTTTGGCAAAAATCATCAGTTAAAATCATCACAATTTAAAGAATTTGTCAATTCATATTCAATAAACATTAAAAATAAATTCGACATTTTAGTTTGCACTAGTGAATTTCGTAATTAATTTTTTTATCTGCTTTAGAACAGAAAATTATCTTTCACCACTTGAATTGGCTACAGGCATGGTAAGAAATATTTTAATAATTGTTTCCACATTTGGAAATGTCGATCTCAAACCCTCATTAATGGTTTTATACATGTCCATAGGGTTAGATATATTCTCTTCTTTAATAAAACTTAAACATTGTGTCATTTCGTCTTTATATTTTTTTCTGTCAATATCAACTCTGGCTTCATCAGAGTATAATCGAAAAGACATTAGACATATTTAATACATTTTCATACACTTTTACTAGTTGATTTAGTTTTGCATTCAGTGTGTCACAAATAACATTAATTGTATTAACTATAATAAATCTTTGCCACGCAAAATTACGTCATTTTCCGTTGTATTTCAGACAAAATTTTCCTTTTTTTTTCATTTGACATTGATCGTTTTTATATATTTTTTTGTGTTAACGATGTGACTTCCACTTTGATTGATTCAAAATCATTTCTTACCCTTCGAATAAATTTTGTTAACTATTTCAGAAAGCTGACGCCTTTTAGTAGATTTATTTTTGGGTCCCATAAACATTTACTTGTAGCATTTAGTCTTTGCAATATTTTATTCCAAAAAATGGTCAAAAGTGCTGTTTTGTAATAATCAAAATGCTTCAACAGTCCCTTAGATTCTAATTGGCATTCTGGCTTTTCCTTTTGGCATGATACCATTTTAATCCAAACATTTTTAATGCATTCGTAACTTTTTTTTCAATGCCAATTTAGCATCAGCCCTAGCCAACTATCTTGTATCTCTGATTTTTTTAATGATAAAGATTCAAATGGTAGGCATTCATTCAGAGTGTTCCATCATTGCTTTGACGTAGAAAAGAAAGTGTATAAACAATCTACAAAGTAAAGAATTGTATGCCTTAGGACAAGATTCTGCTGCATAGTTTCCAATTAAATTTAGAGAGTGACTTCTAAGTCTGGTATATTTTCCTGCCATATTAGCAGCATTATCATAAATCTGTCCTCTGCATTTTTTTTAATATCTATTGATAAGTTTTTGATTCTGCTTATTACTATTTCTTCTAAATATGCAGCTTTATGCTCTTCAATGAGCAAAAAACAAAAAAAATTCTTTAATTTCTCCATCATTTGTAATATATCTGATTATAAAAATTAGTTGATCAATATGGGTAATCTCAGGAGTAGAGTCAAGAATTGTAGAAAAATATGTGACTTCTTCTTACTTCAGATATTATTTTATATTTTACTTTGTTACCCATTAACTGAATGAATTTATCACATGTTTGATAAGATAAATAATTTGTCTTGTCTGCAATTCCCATAAATTTCTAAATGACACTTTAAAAATGAATCATATCTACTCAGATATTCTAAGTTTCCTTTTTTTTGTACTGTATAATCTCACTACTGCCTCTAAAAGCTAAACCTAATGTGCTTAATAATTTGACTGTTGCTATTGTTCTTTTCAAAATTTCTCTCCAGTAATTTTGTGCCATTTGTATTTGTTTCATTAATTTGGTATCAATGTGCATCATTATTGAGCTTCTTTTCTTGTATGCACACATAGCTTGGATATGATCACAAGTATGTTTATATAGTCTTCAACTAAGTGTTTGAAAAGTGAAAATTTTTTAATTTGGCACAGAAAGATGAAATCGTGAAGATTTAAAGGAAGGCCAAAAGACAGCTAATGTTGCTAAAGTGTATGGAATTTTACCGAATTCTTTATTTATGATTTAAAAAGATAAAGGACAAGTGTTGGCTGAGCTTGCGAAATCAAGAGGTGTTGCTTCAAGAAAAAGCCAAAGCTGAAAATTTCCACTAATCGGTCCACTGCTTCAAGCAAAAAAAAAGACATACAAACAAGAGCAGTGTACATTAGATGCATGGCATGCTAAAAATAAGTAATTAGTCTTTATTATCCGTTTTAAAATAGTCTTATTATATTTACACTTCAGTCTTTATTATTTGGGCTGAAATTCATGGAATATTTTTTTCTTTAGAGACTTTCCACTCAATAATTTTTATTATTTACAGATATTCCGAAGGTTTTCAGCTGTACCTTCAAATTCGTTTTAAGTGGGATCGACTATATATTTATTTTAGCAAAGAATCTGATAGTTTTAAGATAAATTCTTATGAAAAACAATTCTGTTGCAGTGGCAGTCATTAGGAGAGGGCCGGGGGGGGGGGGGGGTCATGGCCTCCAGTAAGAGACCTGCGAGTGCTTTTTTTTTTACCTATCTTCCTTATGCTATTGTCTTTGACATTTGTCAGTTGGTCAGTTTGTGGATTTGACAAAATGTTTTCCACCATAGCTTTCGAACGCGATGGAGAAACCTAATGATTTATGTGCCAAATGAGAGCTTGTGATGCAGGAAGTGTCATAGGTATAAAAAAATTGACCTCCCTGTGCTTTCTTCCCACCTAAAAAGGGGAAATGTGAAAACTATTCTTAAGCTATAGCTCGAGAATGGGAAGGCTGAAAGTAACAAGCTACATGGGGAATATTGTAGGCTATGGAAAATTGACCCCCCTGTGCTTTCTTCCCCCTAAAAAAGGGGGGTGGGAATAAAAATGATTGTTCCCATATATCTCCTGAATGGAGTGTAGAAAGTAGTGAGCTATGTGTTGAAAGCTTGTGATGTGGGAAGTACTGTAAGCTATGAAAAATTGACCCCTGGTGTTTCTTCCCCCCTAAAAAATGTGAAATCTGAAAGTTGTTCTCTTATATCATCAGAATGTGATGGCCTACAGTTATGAGTTAGGTGTCAAATGAAAGCTCGTATAATGATGGTTATAAACTATTTTGAAATTTTCCCCCACTATTCCCCCCTGAAAAAATGTGGGGGAGGTGGATTTTTGTGGGGGTTGACTTTAACGAGTCATATCTCAAGGCTTATAGATTGAAAACATCATGTCTTCAATCTATAAAAATGAATTTTTTTTGTCACTGATATATGTAAGAAGATGAAACTAAAACTATTTTAAATGACAATGTTTATTTATGTAGCTTGGTATTAGGCAATTTATGCAATATGGTCTGAGTGCTTTTGTGCGACTCTAGTGTAGCTACACATCTTCAAAGACATATCTTTGGCAATTAAACACAATAGCTAATATTTTGGTAGTTCTATACTAACAACAGTAAATTTGGGCAACAATAAAACCTCCAAAATATTGCCTAACTTGTTTAATTGTCTAAGATATGCCTCTGAAGATGTGTAGCTACATTAGAGCCACCGAAAGCACTCAGATCATATGGCATAAATTGCCTAATTCTGAGCTTCTCATTTAAAATGTAGTTTTAGTTTCAACTTCTTCATGTCTCCAATGTCGTGGTCTACTTCAAACATGACTCCAGGGGGAGGGGGGGATGTTTTCAATGTTTATGTCATGTATCAAAGTTTTGGAAGGAAGGTGTTTTAGTGACAGCAAAAAAGAAATATAAATTAAAAAAATTTAAAAAATACCTATTTTCCTATAGGGCCCTAAAAAGTAGAAAATAAACCTAAAGCATATCGATGGTGCAATTGATCAATGAATTTGTATTCGCTTCGAAGGAAGATAGGTTGCCAATTTAGCTACTCGACAAGATTGCTGGTGTCCTATCTTCCTTTGAAGGGAATATAGGAAGATAGGTATTTTTTTTTATTTTTTTTCAGCCATTTTTCATTCTTGAAGGAATTGGGGTGCAAGGTTTGGTTGCCATTTTCTTTTTTATGAAGGAAAACCCTCAGAGATGAAATGACAAAAAGTTGTTTAAAAGGATCTTGATTATTAAATATTACATTAATAAAGTTAAATATGTCATTTCTGGACTACAGAATCCTTAATATGTCTCTAAATGCCCCCTACAAATGTGAGACTTATGGCCACCCCTGCACTGTTGTTAAATGTTTCAGCCTCTAGAACCCTTTAAATCATAAATATTGTTCAAAATCATGATTCAGTGAATATTTTCAGTTTTGTTAACATTTGCTAAAAAAAAGGCTTTATTTCATGGTAGGGAACTTTCAACATAGCTTTATGTTTACATAACATGGAAGTGTTCCAATACTTTTGATTATTTAGTATAATTTATTCATTACCAGATCAAAAACTAAAGTAAGGAAGAAAAATGTAATGTTAATAACATGATTTAACATTTTGCTAAAATAAAAAGGCTTTATTTCATGGTAGAGAACTTTCAACCTAGCTTTGTGTTCATATAACATGGAAGTGCTCCAATACTTTTGATTATTTAGTATAATTTGTTCATTACCAGATCAAAAAAATAAAGTAAGGAAGAAAAATGTAACGTTAATAACATTATTTTTAAATTCAGTTGCATATTAAATGCGATATACATATCATGATATGCATAATACACTCAAAGCTCACTAAATTATAACCACCTCCTTCCATGTTGTATAAGTGGATGCTAATTTCAAAGTTCTATAACTTCTAAACTAAGTGTTTTATGAGAAAATGTAATAGAAGATAAATTAAAGGTCTCAATCACATCTATCTAAATCTCAATTTTCAATAATGTTTACTTTGTGCTTAAAGTTACAGACTTTGATTATTTATACAGCACTTTGAACAGCAACAATGCAAAGAAAATAGAAAAATTATTTAGGTTAACTTTTCAAATATACATCTGGTATTTAAATGGTGTGAAATACTTCTTCTTATTCAAATTATAATTAACTTCTGAATAAAATTCTGACATTAGGCATTGCCGTTGTTAAGTAATCAAACTTCCACAACTCTTTAAATACTAAGGGAATATTGTTGGAAATCGAGGTTTAGATAGATTTGATTGAGAGCTTTAATTTATCTTCAGTCCCGTTCTATCATTCTATCACAAAACTTGCTTTTAGAAGTTATAGAGCTTTGAATATATTATAGAGCTTCATAACAAAATTGTTACAAAATATCTGTAATTGCCTATTTTCAGGATGTAAATGTAGAAATATTTTCTAAAAAATTCAAAGTATATCACACATAATTGTGCACTACCCCTCTTTGAGCACTTGAGGTGTAAATTCAGGGGAGGGGAGAGCATTTTTTTTGCCCAGTATCATATTTGCTATTGCGCCACCTCTGAAACCATGTCCCTCTGATCAGTAGACAAGCACAGTAAGCACTCTGCCACCGGTGCTGCATTTTTTTAAAAATCTATTCTAATGCGAATTTGTTCTATATGTTATTGTATTTTATGATATTTAATTCACTAGCTATATTTTATGATATTTAATTCACTATTTATCAGCCATCCCGTGGCACCACCACCTAGGTGTTGTTGTCCATGGTTGAGTAGTTAGCATGCTTGGCTACCTATCAAAGGGACCTGGGTTTGAGATCTGAGTAAACCATGGATGTTTGTGTTGTTTTTCTGCTGAAGGCTCACCATCCTCACAGATCATCTACTATGGCATATAAGCTGACAGGCTTCTGCCAGACCTCTGTGGCAAGCAGCTGCTTGAGAGCAGTATTTATATTGTTGCAAATTAAATGGATGAGCACTGAGCATGAGTTCAAGTAAATATATGACAATGATAATTACAAAACAATGCAATTTATTACAAAAGCATGGATGAATTATTTATACAAATTAAGTCAAGCAGCATGAACATCTATATCTATATAAAGATAAACTTTCAGAAGGATCCATTATCTTATTTCTATTCACACCCAAATCACAAATTAAGGCTAATATCATTCAATGAACAGTAAAATCATGTTTGTAAAGAAATATGCAATCTATTGAGATTAACCTTACCAATTCTTATAAACAAACTAAATACTATCATACATCAAGTAATAATCTCTTCCTACAGAAAAGTTAAGACTAGCTCTGTCTATTTGACTAATGTTTACCTCTTCATTTTTATTATCAATGTCACTTGTATAGCTTTCACTTCAGGCACAAACCATTCTTGTTTTCCTTGTTAATTCACTAATAGGATTACAATAATAAACTATTTAACCTCCCACACACTTACCACTTAAAATACTTCTTTTTTAACACTTTATCATGTACAGACTGAGACTAAATATGTCTCCTTTCACATATCAACAACTCCAACATAACAATTCTTTCTTATTTTTCAGTTAAGTTCTTTGTTCCAATTCATTGGTTACATAATTGTCACACAGAAACATACTCTAGCATTCATGACATGTTTATCATAAATTCATTGTAGCACATTCATCTGTCATAACACTGCCTCCTCCTTAGGTCTTGTTCGTCCCAAACAATTCTGGATTCCCAAGCTTCTTCGGTCTTCAATGAAATAGGGCAAAATGATCCACATGAACCACCTTGCACTTTGTAGTTGGATGTCGATGAATGCAATACACCACATTGTTAATCCTGTTTTAACTACTGTATAGGGGGGGGGGGGGGGGGGGGGGGGGCTCAGTCGGTAGCGCGCCAGGCTCGTAATCTGTAGTTCCCAGGTTCGAGTCCCAGCTGGGTCAGCGTTGAGATTTATCTCCGCAAAATTCTCCGCCCTGCCCACGGTCAGTAGGGGACACCGATGGGCTTGGAAAGGCCGCCGTCCGTCGGATGGGACGTTAAGCCATGGTCCCGTGTGCGGGAGAGCCATACCCTGTGCACGATAAAGAACACGCTGGATGGCCTTGACGGGAGGCTACCATCTGTCTCCCAACAGCTTTTCCAGTGGGTCCCCTCCCCCAACCTTCTCTGAGCCTTCGGGGTCCTTGTGGCCTGGCCATTTAGCCCATGGTGTGCAAAAAAGTGCCGCTCAGAGGTAAAACAATCCAATCCAACTGTATACGGACCTTCCCAAGGTTTCTGAAGTTTTGGAGAAAGTCTCTTCTTTTTATGTAGATTTTACAGCCAGACAAGATCTCCTTGATTGAAAACAGTTCCATTTGTTTTACTGTCGTATCTCATTTTGGTTCTCTAGCTTGCTAAGTTGATGGTTTGTCTGATGGAGTGATGGATTTCTTCTAATCATTGTTGTAATTTCTGTACGTATTGTGGAGTTGACACAGGCATTGTTTCTGGCTGACCGTATAAAAGGTCACAGCGAAGACATAATTCTCTTCCAAAGAGCATCGTGGAAGGTGTCTGTCCAGTTGTTTCATGCACTCCTGTTCTGTATGCCAACAAAAAAAGTAGTATATGGTGATTAGGGTCACGTTGATGGTCATCGACAAACAATGCTAGATGTTGTGCAATTGTCCAATTAAATATCTCAACCATACCATCTGACTGAGGGTGTAGGGGAGTTGTTCTTGTTTTCTGAATGCCTAATAGTTGACAGATGCCTTTAAACACATTGGATTCAAAATTCCATTCTTGGTCTGAGTGAAGTTGCAAAGGTACTCCATACCTACTACAGTACTGTGCAAATTAGTTGGGACAATAGGAAAATGCAGTAACAAAGACACAACTAAAATATTTATTTTTTGTGTAATAGTGTACATAGTTAATAATGAATGTGACCCCCCTTAGCTTTAATTACTTCTTTCACCTCTCAACCATTGATGCCACTAGCTTTCCACACATCTCCTTCACTTCAGGGTTGTGGTACCACACTTTCATGACACTTTATAATGGCCCACAAATTTTCAATGGGGTTTAGATCGAGTGAATTTCCTGGCCACTCCAATACCTTCAAATGTTGCTGGGTGTAAAGAAGCTCTTAGCAAGCTTAGAATTGTGGCATGGAGCCAGATCCTGTTGAAATACCCCATCGCCGTTAGGAAACAGCTTCTGCAGTGTTGGGACCATTTTCGCCTCCAGAACACCTTTGTAACTTTTTGCTATCCATCATTCCTTCAATGGGGTAAAGCGTCTGTGGCCCGGAAGCTGTGAAACATCCCCAAAACATTACCTTGGGTGGGTGTTTGGGGGATTACTGGATGTGGCCGGATTGAAGAGGTTCTCCAGGCAAGCAGCAGACGAAATCTGACCTGTAGCCATGCACCTCAAAGTGAGTTTCGTCGGAAAATATCACTTTTTCCTAATTCTCCACAGTCCAGTCTCGATGTTTCTTTGCCCAGGATAGCCTATTTTGCTTCATAGCAGGTGTCAAAAGCTGCTTTTTGGAGGGGCGTCGAGCCTGGTGGCCATACTCCAGAAGGCGGCGACGTACGGTGGAAGCATCTATATTAATCCCATGAGACTCGATCTCCCTTTTGATGTCTCCACTGGTCTTCTTCGGGTCTATGATATTAATTCTTCAAATTAGACTATCATCTCTAGAGGTGGTTTTTCTTTTTCTTTCGCAATGTCCTTTATGGGACATGTCCATGGACCCTGTCTCCTTATGCAGCTTCATGATCCGTGAAACGCTGTATTTCCCGATGCCAACTGCTTTTGCTATCTGCTTAGCAGTAAGTGAAGTGTTTTCACCTAAAGCGATTATTTTAGATCGTTTATGAGGTGTGATGTCTATGATGTATTTAATAAAAAAAGTTTCCAATGAAAATTGTGAACTACTTACATAATCACGTCCTCAGCCTATGAAATATCGATTCCGACTAAAGTGGAAGTGTAAATAATAGCAGAGTAACACAACAGACAATTCTAGACTTGCAGATATTGCTCTGCTCCAAGTCTAAACTTGCGCGTGTCCATTGCAGGGACACGCGCAAGTTTAGACTTGCAGCAGAAGGTTACGAACAAGTTTAGACTTGCAGCAGTTTAGACTCTGCAGCGGAAGGGACTTAGCGTTCCTTCGCTTGTCCCAGCTAATTCGCACAGTACTGTAATCAAGTTATTTACTATAATCTCTGCAACTGTTGTTGCCTCCTGATCATGGATGGGATAGACTTCAAGCCACTTCATGAAATAATCCATTACCACTAATAAATAGCGATTTCCACCATCAGTCCTAGGAAATGGACCCATTACGTCAATTACTATTCTCTCAAAAGGGGCACCAACTTTATACGTCTGCAGCTTACCCCGACACCTAGTCTTAGGGCCTTTCTTTGCTGTACAGGCTTCACATTGCATACACACCATCTTCCAACATCTGCCCTACTTTTCAGACAATGAAATCGTTCCCTAGCTTTTGCTAATATCTTATTAACACCAAAATGTCCTCCAGTGGCATTATCATGCATACCTTTCATCACTAGTTCCATCGGAGTGAGGAAGGATTATCTGCCAACCAATCAGTCATCCAGTGGGATTCTCCCATCTTTTGTATAATACACCATCTTTCACTTCTAAGGAGTCCCACTGTGCCCAGTAACTTTTGGTAGTTGGGCTATACCTCGAGATTTGCTCCCAGTTAGCTCTTATATCAGATTTTTCAATCAAGTCCATTATTGGTCTCATATTTTCATCATCTAATTGGGCCTTTCCAATTTCTACTGGACTCCAAATGTTAGGAGTATCACTGTTTGCAATGTTATCACTGTTTGCATTGTTATTCACTGTTTCAATGTTAATTGTCTTATGGTCATTATGTCTTTAGTACCATATTTCAACTCTGCATTATAGCAATGCTTACAGTTATCAATACATGGACAGGGGCGGGGGTGGCTCAGTCGGTAGCGCGCCAGGCTCGTAATCTGTAGTTCCCAGGTTCGAGTCCCAGCTGGGTCAGCGTTGAGATTTATCTCCTCAAAATTCCCCGCCCTACCCACGGTCAGTAGGGGACACCGATGGGTTTGGAAAGGCCGCCGTCCGTCGGATGGGACATTAAGCCGTGGCCCCGTGTGCGGGAGAGCCATAGCCTGTGCACGTTAAAGAACACGCTGGATGGCCTTGACGGGAGGCTACCATCTGTCTCCCAACAGCTGTTCCTGTGGGTCCCCTCCCCCAACCTTCTCTGAGTCTTCGGGGTCCATGTGACCTGGCCATTTAGCCCATAGTGTGCAAAAAAGTGCTGCTCAGAGGTAAAACAACAACAAACAACTCAATACATGGACATCTGGAAAGGGCATCTGCATTCCTATGCATTTTGCCACTTTGATGCCTGATGGAGAAATTGTACTCTTGTAACTGCTCTATCTACCTAGCAATTTGTCCTTCAGGGTTTTTAAAGTTTAGTAACCACCCGAGTGCAGCATGATCAGTGCGTATAAGAAATTTCTGGCCATAGAGATAATGATGAAAATGTTCTATTGCTTTTACTATTGCTAACAGTTCTTTTCGTGTGACACAATAATTTCATTCTGGTTTGGATAGAGTTTTTCTAAAGTATGCAATAACTTTCTCTTGTACGTCTTGTTGTTGTGAAGGTACAGCACCAACTCCTGTATTACTTGCATCAGTATCTATTATGAATTGTTTTCCAGTTTGTGGGTACGTTAACACTGGTGCTGTGGAAAGAGATTGCTTTAGCTGTTGAAAGACTTCATCACATTCGGTGGTCCACATGAACCGCTGGCCCTCCTCTGTCAGACGATGTAATGTCCTTGCGGCGTTAGAGAAACCCTTGACAAATCTTCTCTAGTAGGTGCAAAGTGCAATAAAACTGCGAAGCTGATGAACATCTTGTGGTGGAGGCTCTTACAGCTTCTATCTTACTAGGATCAGTCATAATCCTTGATGTAGTGATCACATGACCAAGGTAATGAACTTCTTGCTGGAACAGTTTACACTTTGTCAGCCCCAATTTCAGCTTGGCTGCCCTAAGTGTTTCAAACTCTTGACGAAGATTTCTCAAATATGTCTCAAGAGTTTTTCCAAGAACAATGATGTCGTCCAAGTAAACCAGGCAGACCTCCCAAGACAAACCTTTGAGCACCAACTCCATTAGTCATTCAAACATTGCAGGTGCATTGCAAAGTCCAAATGGCATCACTGCAAGCTGCCAAAGTGCATTTTCTGTAGTGAAAGCTGTTTTCTCACGGTCTTCAGGATGTATACCAACTTGCCAATAGCCACTCTTAAGTCTAATGTTGAGAACCAGTCTGACCCAGATAGAGTGTCCAGTGTATCATCAATCCTGGATAAAGGAAAGCAGTCTTTCTTTGTTATATCATTCAATCTTTGGTAATCCACACAAAATGGAGTAGATCCATCCTTTTCTTGACAAGAACCATTGGTAATGTCCAGGGACTCTGTGATGGTTCTATAATGTCTTGAGCTTCCATGTCCCTTATGAGTTGTTCTGTCTCCTCCCGTTTTGCCAGTGGAAGCCTTCTTGCTGGTACATGGACTGGAGGAGAATCACCGGTGTTTATCTTATATTCTGTTAGGTTAGTACGGCCATAATAATTTGATGTAGCAGAAAAAGTTTCGGAAAACCCTTTCAGTAGGTTCTCGGCCTTAGCAGCTTGGTCTTCAGTTAATATTGTTCTTATTTCTCTCCTTAAGTGAATAAGATGAGATTGGATGTCTGTATGGTGTTGGTTTGAGTCAGTAACTTCTATTGTTTTTATACTTGTTACCCAAGTAATAAGTTCACATATTTCTAATTCTTCACCCTTTTTCAATATTCTATTGGATTTGTTACAGTTCATCACTCTGATAGGGATCTGTTCTTTTTTTATACTGACTAAATTCCTTGCAACCAAGATACCATGAGCCAAAGCACATTTACCAGAGGCATCAGTGACTGCCAATCGGAAGGCCCCAGAAGTCTCCACCCAATGTCAATGGACTATAATTTCCCTTTGTGCTAGGATCTCTGTGTCTTCCATCACTAATATTGGAGTCACGCTTAATAAAGAATCAGATGTTCGGCTAAGCAAAGGGAACTCTTCTGTCTTATAGATGAGTAGGTTGTCACTGGGTCTAATATTGAATCCACGTTTCTTAAGGAAATCAAGACCTAATATGCATTCATCGTAGATGTCAGTGATGTAAACAGGATGGCGTACCAGACAGCTACTAACTCGGATGTTACGTTCTATCTTTCCATGGACTTTAGCACGATCTCCAGTGGCTGTAGGGTTATTTTAGACTATCTAGAATTCCAGTTTGGGTGAGGTATTATTTACTTTATTATATCCATTCTGAGTAAAGTTACGTTTGCACCAGTGTCGACTATCATATGGCAAGGTATTCCATTAATGGTTACATCAGCTATTAATCCATTATTATCACCATGTAGTGTTGAAATGTGGGCGACTTCCCCTGGAGCCAACCAATCAACAGCCAGCCTTTGCTCTTCACATTGCTTCTGTTGGTTCTGTTGTCTGTTAAATGTGCTTGGACTTTGCATCCATCCCCTTTTGCAGTTGGCTCGAATGTGTCCGGTCTTGCCACAATTGCAACACTGAAGGTCTGTGGTAGTTTTTGAAGAGGAACCTTTTATGTCTTTCAAAATGGATAATATTGCTTTGGTTAGTTCTTTCATTTCACTATCTTTTTCTACAGTTTCTTCTGCTCACAAATCTCACTGTACGTTTGTTCTCTCTGGAGGAAAGCTTGGTGCACTCGTACTTTATAGCATGTACCACAGCTGACTTTAAGGATTCACCTTCCAACATCCTCAGAGATTGTAGAGTGTCAGGGTCAGCAATAGCATCAATAATTTGTAATTGAGCTAGTTATCTTGAATTTCTGGTGAACAGTTACTATAAGCCAATCTAGCTAGATGCTTGATATCATTAGCAATTTCTTGCAAAGTTTCACCACTCTTCTGCATGCGGTGTTTAAATTGAGTCACATAGTATTGTTTTAAATAACTATCACCAAACCTAAGTTCTAATGCAGAAACCAGACTTTGATAATCAAGTCGTTTTTCTTCTGGAACAGACGTAAAACTTCTGCAGCAGAATTTCTTAAGGAAGCTGCGAGAAAATTGACCTTCTACAATTCATTCCACTCATTAGCTCTAGCGATAACTTCAAACTGTGTTTTGAATACTGTCCAAGATAATTGACCTTCATATGTAGAAGGTTTAGTTGTATTTCTAATGATATGTGTTCACAATCAGTTTTAACAGTATCAAGTTTGGTGTTAAAATCACAAGTAATTTCATTTATATTACACTTTACACTATCTATCATTTTTTACACTGTAAATTTCAACCTTTAAACTATCACACTGTCTGTTGAGTTCAGTTTTAATGCCCTAACACTGATCAGTGATTTCACTGATTTTTTTTTATTCAGATCATTATTCTGATCAGTAATCTTACTAATTTGAGAAGCCACTTGAGCTTTCAAGTCATCATTTTGACTGACTATTTCAGCTCTCAAGTTATCATTTTGAGAGGTTATTTCAGCTTTCAAGTAATTTTTTTGACTAGCAAGTTCACTAATTTCACCTCTTATATCAGTCATCAATTTTGCTAACTCATCCATACTTCTAGTTAAAGGCATTCAAAATAATAATCCCGCTCCTGATGCCAAATGTTGCAAATAAATGGATGAGCACTGAGCATGAGTTAAGTAAATATATGACAATAATAATTACAAAACAGTGCAATTTATTACAAAAGTATGGATGAAATCATTTATAGAAACTAAGTCCAGCGGCATGAAAATATATATCAATATAAAGATAAACTTTCAGAAGAATCCATTATCTTATTTCTATTCACACCCAAATTACAAAGCAAGATTAATATCATTCAATGAACAGTAAAATCATGTTTGTAAACAAATATGCAATCTGTCAAGATTTACCTTACCAATTCTTATAAACATACTAAATACTATCGTACATCAAGTAATAATCTCTTCCTACAGAAAAGTTAAGACTAACTCTGTCTATTTGACTAATGTTTACCTCTTCATTTTTTATTGTCAATATTCCTTGTATAGCTTTCACTGTAGCGTAAACCATTCTTATTTTCCTTGTTAATTCACTAGTAGGATTTACACTAATAAACTATATAAACTTCTATGCACTCACCACAAGGGGCGGGGGGTGGCTCAGTCGGTAGCACACCAGGCTCATTATTAGTAGTTCCCAGGTTCGAGTCGCAGCTGGGACAGCATTGAGATTTATCTCTGCAAAATTTCCTGCCCTGCCCACGGTCAGTAGAGGACACCGACGGGCTTGGAAAGGCCGCTGTCCATCAGATGGGACATTAAGCCATGGCCCCATGTGGGGGAGAGCTATACCCTGTGCACGTTAAAGAACACACATGGATGGCCTTGACAGGAGGCTACCATCTGTATCCCAACAGTTGTTCCAGTGGGTCCCTCCCCAAACCTTCTCTGAGCCTTTCGGTCCATGTGACCTGGCCTTTAGCCCATGGTGTGCAAAAAAGTGCTGCTCAGAGGTAAAACAACCAACCCCCAACACTCACCACATAAAACACTTAGTCTTTTTATCTACTTTATCATGTACAAACTGAGACTAACTATGTCTCCTTTCACATATCAACAACTCCAACATAACAATTCTATCGTTCTTATTTTTCAGTTCTTCATTCCAAGCAGAAGTATACATGAGCATTCATGATACGTTTATCATAAATTCATTGTAGCATGTTCATCTGTTGTAAATATATTATATAATGAATTGCAAAAAAACTGCAAATTGACAAAAGAGTTTAGTTTGTATCTAAACATATTTGTCAAAAAATGAGCCAGACTCAGTGTATTTAATCATTTATTTTATTAGCTGCGATTTGGATGGGTCTGATTTTGGCATTCTTGACGTTTTAGAGTTGCAAAATACAAAGTTTAAACTACAAGAAAGCATAGGAATCTGGTTTTCAAAGAGAATGAAATTTTTCTTTTTCCTAAAAAGTTTTAATTCCAACTGATGGATTACTGGCAGATTGCAAATCATTGTATTCTTTCATTCTGTAAATTTAAGAAGTTGCCTTTCATACACTCCTCTGACAAAAGGGCAGACTTTTCATGTCAGTGGAATCTCTCTTGATCTTGATTTATTTCTTGACACTCTACCACCGTTATTTCAAATTTCTACCATAAACAAAATCACTTTCAACTTACTTTAAAAGTTTTGCCTTTTACATATCTAGTTCCTCTAATAATGTGAATGAAAACTACCTAATGAATTGAAAAATGGGAATATATCATTAGCATGAATTCAACAAAAGAAGAATTTTCCAAGTGTCTCTTGAAACAAAACAATTGCATTTCCTACACCCCTGAATGAAAATGTCACTTATTGTTGCAAATGAAAAACTACATGACCTTTATGTTCTACCATCAAAATTTCAGATTTCTAACATAAATGCATCGGTCACATAATAATAATAAATAATAAATACCCCCTCAAGTAGCTGTTTGCCAGAGTGGTCTGACAGGAGCCTGCCAGTTTATATGTCATAGTAGAAGGTCTGTGAGGATGGCAGGCCCTCAGCAGAAAAACGACACAAACAGCCATGACTTACTCGGGGCTCGAACCCAGGTCCCTTAGATCAGTAGCCAAGTGCACTATAGGGGAGCAAAATTTGGTTTGACCATTGCCTTGTCAAAAGTATCATGCATCTGAAGCTTAAGAAGGTTTTACTAAGATTAAAAGAATTATCTTTCACGCTGAAGCTATGAAAGACCCAGATATAGCCAAAGCTTACCATGATAGATTGCCTAGTCATTATGAGAGTTGTGGTTTGCTTACTAATGAAATTGAGGAAGAATAGGACCAGTTCAATAGGCTTTTCTTTAAATTAATAGTAGTTTCCTGGGAAAAAGGAGTCCCAGCTTGGCCAGTGTTGAATTTATCTGTGTTCAGACACCGATGGACATGGAAAGGTTGCCGTCCATTGGATGGATCATTAAGCCATTAGCTCGTGTATGGGAGAGCCATACCCCGTGCACATGGATTTCTGCCTATATGGTGCACTTTAATGCTGGATAGCCTTGATGAGAGGTTATCATCTGTCTCTCAACAGCTGTCCAGTGGGTCTCCTCCTCCAACCTTTTCTGGGCCTTTGGCATCCTTGTGACCTGACCATTTAAATGCAAAAAAAGTGCTGCTCAGATGTAAAAAACCCAACCTGGGAAAAAGGTGCAGAGAAGACAAATTTGAGTGATATAGCACTGGAGCTTATTTTTGAAAGAAAGAACTTCAGGAATAACCTTAGTCAACACTATAGTAGTCCTAGCAGATGGCATTATAAAAAAAAAGTTAATATAAAATAAAAATAAATACCCCCTCAAGCAGATGCTTGCCACAGAGGTCTGACAGGAGCCTGTCAGTTTATATGCCACAGTAGAAGATCTGAGAGGATAGCAGGACCTCACCAGAAAAACAACACACACATCCATGCCTTACCCGGGGCTCGAACCCAGGTCCCTTAGATCAGTAGCCAAGTGTACTAAACCACTCGGCCATGGAACGGTTTAAAAAAAAGTTAAGTGGTGTGTAAATGATCAGTTAAAGACTGATAAAAATCTTTATTTTCATAGTTTGGTGACAAAACAGAGGAAACAGACAGCAGAGAGCTGTACAGATATTGTTTGTTTGGGAAGAAGCAGATAGGCACATGGGGATATTGAAAGTGAGGATTCAGTCATAACAAATTAGGCTGAACCTTTTCATGATCGAACAATATGGTTAGGTCTACTCCCATTGTTTGTAATGACAAAAGATGCATTTCTGTTTTTAATGTTGGCTTTATATCACAATCGAAGTTACTTTGGCTATTTCTAAATTAAAACTATATAAATCTCCAGGGTTAGATGAAATTACCACTGAATGCTTAAAGCTAGGAATGTTTTTGTTGTCAAATGGCTGACTGAAATAGTGAATATCTTTTATGATCCCTCATTTTAAGAAAAGTGACTGTAACGTTCCAAAGAAATTAAATACTTTTAAAGTTTGTACCCTTTCTCTGATCCAATTATTTTTATGCTCCGGATAGCTGAGTCGGGCGCCAGGCAATAATTGACAAATTGCCAAAAATAAAGTTTAATTAGGGTTCGAAATACCAGCGAGCATTAATGAGTAAGAATTCAAAAATATTAAATGATTGTCAAAATTTTCAGACCATGGCTGCAATTTCAGTTTACAACTTTTCTGAATTTTATCCCATACTTTTTTATGTAGACATGTAATATCAGCTACTGTATCAATGCGAGCTATGAATTCGGCCTTATCCTGATAAAGCTTCACAAAAGGTAAATGTAGGACATTATGTATACCCACAGTAGCAAGACTTAACTCATGAGAGGGCTTTTCTTGAGGAACTTTGGCCTCTCGCTTCAAAGATCCTAATTCAAGTTTCCCGAATTTTTATTCCTTCGATAACAATATTGCTCCGTGTGTCCTAGTCGGCCACAAAAATTACATCTGAAAGTTTCTCTATTGTTCTCAAAAAAAGTTTTAGGTCTAGTGTCATTGTTCGAAGCTTGACGTGGAACAAATTCTCTGCTTTGTTTGTTCTCTATAGTTCTAGGCGCGTTTGGCGCAAATTGTCAGGACCGTGTAACTTCTGGTTGTGCGGGAGTCATTCTACGAGACTCAACCTGATAGCGTTGCTTTGTCGGGGATTGCATCCATTGTTGGTTTAATGCAGTTTCTCAGATTCTCTTCTTGCAGTATATTGCCGAGCCAATTTGACTAATTTTACAATATGCAATTTACAGTATCAATTTCAGCGGCATCAGCATCATACAGCTGGTATAACTCTACTGTACCCCAGATGATTTTTTTGATATCACCTCCTTTGTCTTCAAGAAAACAGTTCTGTAGCTAACTGTGTAAAGTCATTATAAGCTGGATAGATTTCGAAGAGTTTGCTTTTAAAATCTTCCCAAAACTCTATTCCATAATGACATCCTATGTTATTCCACCATTGCTTAACACATCCAATTAGACAAGATACTGCTAAAACCACCTTTTTGTTGTCGGGCACTTCATGTAAACAGAAATGCTCTTCCATGGACTTAACAAATGTCCAAGATGATGGACGTTTTGAACCATTGAACCTTATCTCAGGTAAAGACCAGTTAACATAAGGACTATAGTTAATAATTGGATTGGCAACTCATCATTGCGGTGGTTGATAATACTCTGTTCTATCACTTGCTTCTGATGGAACAAAAAATGGAACTTTACATTCAAAGTTTATACGTTCGTGAACTGATTGCTCTGTGTCAGCAAATTTAGGGTTTGTTTCATTCCCCTTTTCTCCTGAGGCTCTTTAAGCAGATTCATTAACACTTCTTCTTTCATCACATCTTGCAACCTATTGTTTACTTTTTCTAAGTCGGGAATCATTATGGCAGAATTGGCCATATTACTAGCAAACATGTTTAGCGGTCTGCAAAAATTTTGAAACTTTTTTTTTTATCTCGAGCAGCGCTCAAAGATACTGCTATACAACAATACTAAAGCTATACTAGGTTTGCAAAAAACAATGCTAAAGCTATACTAGGTTTGCTCTTTCCCTTTGTCTTCGTGAAAACAACTCTGTAGCTAGTTCTGTAAAGTCATTATAAGCCAGATATATGTCCATGATTTCATTTTTAAACTCTTCCCAATATTCAATTCCATGACGAGATCCTACGTTATTCCACCATTGCTTAGCACATCCAATTAGACAAGATACTGCTAAAACTACCTTTTTGTTGCCAGGCACTTCATGTAAACGGAAGTACTCCTCCATGGACTTGACAAATGTCCACGATGACGGACGTTTCGAACCATCGAACCTTACCTCAGCTAAAGGCCAATTAACATAAGGACTATAGTTAATAGATGGATTGGCAAATCGTCGTTGTGGCAGTTGATAATACTCTGCTCTATCACTTGCTTCTGACAGAACAGAAAATGGAACCTTACGTTCAAAGTTTCTACGTTGGTGAGCTGACGTAGCATTGTCAGCAAATTTAGGGGTTGTTGTCGTTCCCCTTTTCTCCCGATGATCATCAAGCAGATCATTAGCACTTCTGCTTCCATCATTACATCCTGCAATCTACCCTTTACTCTTTCTAAGTTGGGAGTCATTATAGCAGAATTGGCCATATTGCTAGCAGACGTGTTTAGCGGTCTGCCAAAATTTTGAATTTTGGAAATTTTGAAACCTTTTTTAATCTTGAGCAGTGCTCAAAGGTACTACTATACAACAATACTAAAGCTACAACTAAGCTTGCAAAAATATAAATTTGCTTATCAAAAAAGTTTTTCTATCGTGCCTATGTACGTGTGTTCTAATCTTTACATACAATAAATATCTTAATTATCAGCAATAACTGTGCTGAAACTTCAGTACCTTTGACTAATGCACAAAAAAGTTAAGCTTCTTGCTCAACAAAAATTTTCTGTTTAAGCTGCCGTTAAATCTATAAATAGTACATACAACTAATGAGCTCAAAAATTACTATCTTTGACAATCACATTAAATAACATACACAATTTATACACAAATATACAGTCCCTATTCTTGGACCACTATCTTTTACTACTGGCACGTCCCTGTTCGTTGCGCCACTTCTTTTAATAACCTCTGTAACACTCCAAAGAAATGAAATACTTTTAAAGTTTGGACCCTTTGTCTGATCCAATTATTTTTATGCTCTGGATAGCTGGCCAGGCAATAGTTGACAAATTGCCAAAAATAAAGTTTAATTAGGGTTTGAAATACCAGTGAGCATTAATGAGTAAGAATTCAAAAATATTAAATGATTATCAAAATTTTATGTTAATGCTAATCAAACAAACTAACTTTGCTCAAGAGAAAAAAATTAGTAAAGATTCAAAAGGTTTAAATAACAAACAATTTATTTCCAAAAAGCACTCACCAAAACTTTAATAAAGAAGATACTACATCATTTCTTACTACAAACATCTTCAACAAACTTCAAACTAAAACTGATCTCTAAACTGTGCTGTGCTCTACTACTCTCTCTACTCTACTATCTTCTGTGCTACTGTGACAATGTCACCAGGTTATAACAAGATATACAAAGCCCGCATGTGTCATGTTGCATGCCAGGAAAGACATTTGCATAAATTGACGAGAAGCGCAAGCTATGACGCAAGAGTGGGTGTGTCCTTGTGCATGCGCTTTAGCAGGTGACAGTCGAAAGTTCGGAGTTGTGCATGCGCAACTCCTAACTCTTGGAAACGAGCGCTGTGATGCCAAAAAGGAAATAAAAATCCCCAAAATGATAAATATAATGTAAATTAAACAAAACTGGTTAAGGTAAAGTAAAAGTGAATGAGGGGGCATCACATGACTGCAGTTCTTGTGATAATTATAGAGGACTCAGTCCACTTTTGGTTTCAAGAAAAGTTCTTTCCATTATTGTGCTGAACAGTGCAGGTTGAGAAGTAGTGGGGGATGTGAAGATCAGATTTTTTCACAGGCAGATTCTTGAGAAATGTTTTGAGTTTCAGAAACCTGTGGTTATTAGCTTCATAGATTTCAAAAATGATGTGATTGTTGATCATCATAATCTGTGGTTAATCATGAGAGCTGACAAGTTAGTTAGCATCATGATGGCTCTTTATATAAAGGGTGTCCCAAAACAACTGAGAATATAGATTTCAAAAAGGGTGTTACTCTGTTGATCATCAGATTGTATGGCCTAGTGACAAGTTAGTTAGCATTATAATGACTCTTTACATAAAGGGTGTCCCAAAAAAGTGAGAATACTTTTACTGTAAATTATCAATACTGTTTTTAGAAGCTGCATGAGGGTATCCATTAGTTAATCATCATCATCATCATCATCAAGCAGCCATGGACTACGGAGGTCCAACCAGACTGTGCAATTTAGTTCTCCAAGCAAGTCTATCCTGAGTTACATCTACTGCATATAGCCACTGCACACCAATTCTAACAAGGTCCTGTTTGATATTGTCTGCCCACCGCATCCTAGGTCTCTCCCTCCTTCTGAGGCCTCTAGGCACACTGTTCATAACCCTATTCGCCAATCTATAATTATCCATACGGGCAACATGGCCAAACCAACGGAGTCTCTCTCTGTGCAATATGCTGCTTAAAGGAGGTTGCAAACTCCTTTGCCTAACCTCATCATTAGTTACAAAGTTGAACCACCTCACCTAATGCCCAAGATGCTGCGTAAGCATCTGGAATTAAAAGTGTCTAGTTTCCTGTTATCTTGTTTACACAGCGTCCAAGTTTCACTACCATAACTAACCCTAGAAAGAACCAAACTATTATATAGTCTAATTTTAGTCTTTAGGTGTATACGTCTATTTCTCCACTCTCCATAGATTCTTAAAAGTCCCTGCAGCAATCCCTATTCGTCTGTTAATCTCATGCCGCACATCACCATTATCTGTTACAAAGCTCCCAAGATAATTAAACTGTGACACCTGCTCAAGACTGCAACCATTCAGAGTAACTGAATCACAGCCTGCCTGACCAATTTTCATCACTTTAGTTTTCTCTCTGTTTATAACCAAACCTACTCTACTACCAGTTTCATCAATAGCTTGAATGAAAGTTCATCTCATCAACATCATTTGCCAAAAGGGCTAAATCACCAGCATAATCTAAATCAGAAATTTTCTTATCTCCAGTCCATTTAAGGCCAAAATCTTTCCCTTGAAGTGAATTTCGCATAACATAATCAATAATCAAGCTAAAGAGAAAAGGAGACAAAATGCACCCTTGTCGAACACCAGAAGTAATGCTAAACCAATTGCTACAAGCCTTAACAACTCTCACACACGACTCAGTGTTATTATAGAGAGCTTTCATTATGTTAACTAACTTGTCTGGTATACCATATGATCTCACAATCAACCACAAATTATGACGATCAACAGAGTCGAAAGCCTTTCTGAAATCAACGAAGCTAGCAACCAAAGGTTTCTGAAACTCTAAACATTTCTCAAGAATCTGCCTAAGTGAAAATATCTGATCCACACATCCCCTACCACTTCTGAATCCACATTGCTCATCACGTAATTGACTGTCAACCAGATTCTAAATTCTGTTAAGCACAATCATGGAAAGAACTTTACCTGGAACAGAGAGTAGGCTGATACCCTTATAGTTATCACAAGAACTGTGATCACCTTTTTTGAAAATAGGGATAACAATAGCTCTGGTAAAATCCTTAGGAACCATGCCTTTATCATAAAAGATATTCAGAATTTCAGTCATCCAAGTGGTAACCGAAACATTCCCAGCTCTAAGCATTTCCGTAGTAATTTCATCTACCCCTGGGGATTTATTAAGTTTAAGTTTAGAAACAGCCAAAATAACTTCAGATTGTGTTATAGGGCCAACATTAAAGCCACTAATGCATCTATCATCATTGCAAACAATGGGAATGGAACTAACCGCATTGTTTAGTATATCACTGAAATGCTCAGCCCACCTAGCCATGACAGAATCCTCCCCTTCTATAACTTACCTTGTTTATCCTTCAATCCCTGTATACCTGTCCGTTTTCTACCACATAAAACATTAACTATCTGATACAGCTCTCTGCTGTTGTGCTGTCTAACTGCTTCCTCAGCTTTGTCAGCCAAGCCATCAAGCCAAAGATTCTTATCAGCTGCTAACTGATCCTTTACGCATTTATTAAGTTCTCTGTAATGTTTTCTATTAGGACTAGTAGGGTATTGATTAAGGACATTCCTGCAGTTCTTTCTTTCTGAAATAAGCTCAAGTGCCTTATCAGTCAAATAATGCTGCCTCCTCTGCTCCTTTTTTCCTAAAAGAGTACTGTTAGTTTCCATAAAAGCCTGCTTAAAATGATCCCATTCTTCCTCAACTTCAGTAGTAAGCATACCATGACTGTCATAATGACTAAATAACCTATCATGGTAAGCTTTGGCTATAACTGGATCTTTCAGAGCTTCAGTATTAAAAGTAAATTTTGTAACTTTAGCACAACACTTTTTAAGTTTAAGTTGCAAGACACTTTTAACAAGGTAATGATCAGATCCAATTTCAGCTCCCCTATATGACCTGGTATTCCTAACAGAACTAGCCCATTTGCTGTTAATTAATATATAATCAATCATATTCTTATGCAGCCCATCGGGTGAAACCCATGTGTACTTACGTATGTCGCAGTGTTTGTTAATTAATCATACTGTCTCATAATCATGATAACCATTATTTAATTTCTTGCAATGTTCTATCACTCTTAGAAATCATTGGAAGTGAGGTATTTTTGTAGCAACCTGTTAAACACATTTTTATGACTTTTGTTCAAGTTTTTTATATTATGGATATCAAAACCGAACAGCATTGTGTGATAAAATATTTGTGTGAGGTGATAAAAATTGTTTTAGAAACTGTGCAATTATTGAAAGAACATACAAGGAAGAATGTTTAGCACAATCAACAGTTTACAATGGTACCAGGATTTTTGTAAATGGTTGAGAATCAGCTGCTTTGATTTCTCACGAAGGCAGATCATTCACAAACACTGATGAAATATCCCTAAACACAATTTCGGTCATTATTAATGAGGACAGAAGTTTTTCTGTTAGAGCAGTACAAAATGACACACAAAATTTTATCGTTTAATGCTGTTCAGTTTTGATATCCATAACATTAGAAAATTGGAAGAAGCAGTCACAAAAATGCATTTAATAAGCAGCTATGGAGATACTCACTTCAAATACACTGGTACTCAAAAGTTAAGCAACAAATTAAAAAGTTGCCTTATCTTGTGCAATAATTGACAAAGTCAATATAATAACAAAAGTCAGTTTTTTTACATAATAAATGACACTGAGTTCAAATCTACACATGAAATTTGCATTAAACACAGTTACACATATGAAACAGGTCAGTATAAAAAGCACCTCATTTGTACATGTGCATCAGTTTATGTTAGAGTCTTGATGTTAAAGCATCAGGTACCTGTAGCTGAACTCCCTGCTGATGGCCAGTTTTGAAGTATTTTCTGAAAATAAAATGAAAAAAAGAAATAAAAATAAACTCTAGCACCTTTTTGTGAAAGAAAGCTGCTATTGATAACTAAGTGAGAAAGTTTGCTTTGTAACCTTCTGTCAATGATAAGTGTTTTTCAGACAACATCATGGTTGCATCCTGTCATAAACAATATACCAAGTGCATTCTCTATGTATCCAAACCTTCTCCACATTTAAATGATTCCCAAGGAGTAATTGTAAAACATCTGGTATTTTAAATCCAGAAAGTTTATGGCTCTGTTCCCTCACTTTCAACCTACTGAAGTTGCTGTGTGCTGGCAGCCCACTCTATCCCTGACAAAGAAGAGTGGCTTGATGAGTTGCTTCCAGTGAAATTTTTCAGGAATGAATCAGTGAGGTGGAGTACAGTAATAAACACTTGAGGCTGATTCTGGTTCAGCAGCAAAAGAATGGTATCATCATCCTCATCATTCTCAAGCAGCCCTAGGCTACAGAAGTCCAACCAGACCGTGCAATTTAGTTCTCCAAGCAAGTCTGTCCTGAGCTACATCTATTGCACCTGGCCACTGCACACTAATTCTAACAAGGTCCTGTTTGACATTGTCTGCCTACCATATCCTAGGTCTTCCCCTCTTTCTGAGGCCTTTAGGCACACTATTCATAACCCTATTTGCCAATCTATAATTATTCATATGGGCAACATGGCCAAACCAACAGAGTCTCTCTCTGCACAATATGCTTCTTAAAGGAGGTTGCAAACTCCTTTGCCTAACCTCATCATTAGTTACAAAGTTGAACCACCTAATGCCCAAGATGTTGCATAAGCATCTGGAATCAAAAGCATCTAGTTTCCTGTTATCTTGTTTACACAGCGTCCAAGTTTCACTACCATAACTAACCCTAGAAAGAACCAAACTATTATATAGTCTAATTTTAGTCATTAGGTGTAATACGCCTATTTCTCCACACTCTCCATAGATTCTTAAAAGTCCCAGCAGCAATCCCTATTCGTCTGTTCATCTCATGCCGCACATCACCATTATCTGTTACATAGCTCCCAAGATAATTAAACTGTGACACCTGCTCAAGACTGCAACCATTCAGAGTAACTGAATTACAGCCTGCCTGACCAATTTTCATCACTTTAGTTTTCTCTCTGTTTATAACCAAACCTACTCTACTACCAGTCTCATCAACAGCTCGAATGAAAGAGTTCATCTCATCAACATCATTTGCCAAAAGGGCTAAATCATCAGCATAATCTAAATCAGAAATTTTCATATCTCCAGTACATTTAAGGCCAAAATCTTTCCCTTGAAGTGAATTTCATATAACATAATCAGTAACCAAATTAAAGAGAAAAGGAGACAAAATGCACCCTTGTCGAACACCAGAAGTAATGCTAAACCAATTGCTACAAGCCTTACCAACTCTCACACATGACTCAGTGTTATTATCGAAAGCTTTCATTATGTTAACTAACTTGTCAGGTATACCATATGATTTCACAATCAACCACAAATTATGACGATCAACAGAGTCGAAAGCCTTTTTGAAATCAACGAAGCTAGCAACCAAAGGTTTCTGAAACTCAAAACATTTCTCAAGAATGTGCCTAAGTCATAATATTTGATCTACACATCCCCTAACATTTCAGAATCCACATTGCTCATCACACAATTGACTGTCAACCAGATTCTTAATTCTATTATGCACAATCATGGAAAGAACATTACCTGGAACAGAGAGTAGACTGATGCTCCTATAGTCACTGTGATCACCTTTTTTGAAAATAGGGATAACAATAGCTCTGGTAAAATCCTTAGGAACCATGCCTTTATCATAAAAGTTATTCAAAATTTCAGTCATCCATGTGGTAACCAAAACATTCCCAGCTCTAAGCATTTCTGTAGTAATTTCATCTACCCCTGGGGATTTATGAAGTTTAAGTTTAGGAATAGCCAAAATAACTTCAGATTGTGTTATAGGGCCAACATTAAAGCCACCAATGCAACAGTCATCATTGCAAGCAATGGGAATGGAACTAACCACACTGTTTAGAACATTACTGAAATGCTCAGCCCACCTAACCATGAACGAATCCTCACCTTCTATAACCTTACCTTGTTGATACTTCAAACTCTGCCTACCTGTCCGTTTTCAACCACACAAAACATTAACTATCTGGTACAGCTCTCTGCTGTTGTGCTGTCTAACTGCTTCCTCGGCTTTGTCAGCCAAGCCATCAAGCCAAAGATTCTTATCAGCTGCTAACTGATCCTTTACAGATTTATTAAGTTCTCTGTAATGCTTTCTATTAGGACTAGTAAGGTATTGATTAAGGACATTCCTGCAGTTCTTTCTTTCTGAAATAAGCTCAAATGCCTTTCACTCAGATAATTCTGCCTCCTCTGCCCCTTTTTTTCCTAAAAAAGTACTGTTAGTTTCCAAAAAACCCTGTTTAAAATGATCCCATTCTTCCTCAATTTCAATAGTAAGCATACCATGACTGTCATAATGACTAAGTAATCTCTCATGGTAAGCTTTGGTTATAACTGGGTCTTTCAGAGCTTCAGTATTAAAAGTAAATTTTTTAACTTTAGTACAACACTTTTTAAGTTTAAGTTGCAAGACACTTTTAACAAGGTAATGATCAGATCCAATTTCAGCTCCCCTATATGACCTGGTATTCCTAACAGAACTAGGCCATTTGCTGTTAATTAATATATAATCAATCATATTCTTATGCAGCCCATCGAGTGAAACCCATGTGTACTTATGTATGTCGCGGTGTTTGTAATAAGAGTTAGTTATTCTGAATCCATTGAGTTTACTTACATGTAGGAGAAGTTGCCCATTGCCATTGCAGCTACCAATACCAAAAGGGCCTATCACTCCTCCCCAAAGATCAGAGTCATTACCAACTTTGGCATTGAAGTCACCTAGAACAAGGGTAATATCTCCTTTCTTGACAGAATTCAAAATATCCTGAAGTTGTCCATAAAACCTATCCTTCTCATCCTCATCAGCATCCTCAGTGGGGGCATAACAGCAGATAACATTCAAGTCTTTAACGCTTGTCTGAAATTTTGCTGTAAGAAACCTTTCATTAATGCACTCATATCCTAGAAGAGCATCACTAGCGTGTCTGCTGAGAAGCAAACCCACCCCTTGGTGATGCTTATTGTCGTCCCTCCCTGAAAAGAGAAATTTAATATTATTTTTAATAATCTGACCTTTATCTGTCCATCTGGTCTCTTGCAAGCCGAGAATATTTAAATTATAATGGTGGAATTCTTGTGTGAGGACATCAAGAGAAAAGGCTCTGTGCAGAGTCCTCACATTCCAACTACCTATGGAGAGAAAATGGGTAGTGGGATTTTTAAAGAAACTATGTTTATTGAGAGAGGGAATGCCGACAATATCAAATAGCCCCCTAATCGCATACATGGGGCAAACACCCGTTCCCCCACCACTAAAGGCTGAAGCCATCTACACTGGAAGACTTCCTCCAATGTAGAATTTGACGATGCCAATAGAAGCAAAGAGTTCAGGTATATGTGATGACTTTTATTGATTTTATTTTCAGTAAAATTATTCGAAAAAAATAATTTTACCATCTTTCTAAATCATTTCATTATTTCAATATAAATTTAATAATATGTAATAATTATATTTTTATTTTCATAATATGTAATAATTATATTTTAATTTCAGAGCAAAAGAAAAATTTCCTATAAAAATTCCAGTTGTTGCTAATTTTGAAATTGGTTTAAACTTATAATTAAAAATAGCACAAATTCAACAAATAACTAAAAACAAAAGTAGTTCAGTCATAAACTAAAAGAAAGAACATTTGATTGTGATTAATATAATGGCAAAATATCAAAGAAAAAAAGTAAAAGAATTTTTTTTCGCAAATGTCAAAATTTTTACTGTTTTATTGATTTAATTTTCAGTAAAATTATTCCAAAAAAAAATCATTTCATTATTTCAATATAAATTTAATAAGATGTAATAATTATATTTTTAATTTTTTTAATATATTCTAAATTTTTTATGTAAATAAGGCATAATTGTAAATAATCATTTCAAGATGAAGGTGCATTATTGTTGCAAAAAATTCTAATTTCAGAGCAAAAGAAAAATTTCATATAAAAATTGCGGTTGTTGCTAATTATGAAATTGGTTTAAATTTATAATTAAAAGTAGCACTATGTCATACCTTTTAAAAATCAGATTTTCTGATGTAATTCTATAATCCATTATTTCCTGAAGCAGTTGCCATTTCAAACTGATATATTTTGTAATACTTTTGATGTTTCATTCATGATTGAAATTAATTCTTCTTAATTATGGTGTATAATTGAGTACTAATAAAAATAATTTTGGAAGGAGCAAAGTTAATTTTTTTTTAAATTGAAAGTTTTTTAAAATATTGACCAAGAGTGATATTCACTGCCCATGGGAGAAAATGTAAATGATTCAAAGTGCAGCACATACATACATCATGTGTGACAGTAATGTCCCCTGAAAGTGGTATAAGAGGAGATTACAAAGAGTTGGTGTAAAGCACTGGAATCTTGTTTGCTCACAGTTCTTGCACACTAAAGGATCAAGTATGCCCTGTCGAAGAACACAGCAGCCATATAACCAGTTTTCTGACTTTGATTGAGGGAGAATTGTGGGAATACGGGAAGACAGATTATCATACCAAGACATTGGTGCTCGTGTTGGACGGAATGCTGCCTCAGTGATGAGAATATGGCATCAGTGGGTAGAGGAGGAATGAACTCACCAACATGAGGATCTCAATGGCCCTGTCACACAAACGAACGAGAGGACAGACATCTTGTGTGCAAGGCTTTGAATGATCGTACAGCCACATCAAACCCTTAGCTCAACAGTTAGGGTGTGTTGCACATCAACCAGTGTCCGCATGTATGGTTCAACATCGTCTGCAGCATTGGAGCATCTTTTCTAGGTGGCCATTGCTTCGGCTACCATTGACTCTACAACACAGGCATATGTGACTGCAATGGTACCAAGAATGTCGCACATGGATGTGCGAATGCATTGCATTGTCTTTTCAGATGAATCCCACTTCAGTATGCAGCACCATGATGGACGAATCTGTGTCTGGCAGTACTGTGGTGGTAGGCTCAGTGAGACATGCATGATGCAGTGCCATAGGACTCCACTCACGCATGTGCCTCATTTGCATTACTGGTTCTTTGAATATCCAGTATTACATCACAGGTGTTGAAGCCTGTGGTCGTACCTTATCTTCAGGGGCTCTCTGGTATCATTTATCAACAGGACAATGCCCGACCACATGTGGCATGCATTGTCCAATAATTCCTGGATAGTCACCATATGACACTTCTGCCTTGGTCTGCACGTTCACCGGATCTGTCCCCAATTGAACATGTCTGGTCCATGATCTCACGATGACTAGCACACCAGATACCAGCAGCTGCTACAACAGATGAACTTTGGAATTGAAAGTTTTTTAAAATTTTGACCAAAAGTGATATACACTGCCCATGGGAGAAAATGTAAATGATTCAAAGCGCAGCACATACACACATCATGGCTACGTATTGAAACTGCATGGACTGACATTCCCCAAACACACATCCAATGTCTCATATTCTCAATACCGGACCATGTAGCAGCAGTTCTTGCCACTCATGGTGGCTACACAAGATAATGATTTCTTTGTACCCCACAAGTCTAACTGAGTTGTATTTGTAATCATTTGATCCTTGTAACATAAGCTATATATTCACTAAATATGGCTTTGATATTGCTTGTCTTTCCTGGTATTGCACTTTTAATGACCAGCAATGTACATAGTTTCTGAATGATCTAACTTCCATTAATAATAGAAAATTAGTATCTTACATTAAAAGTTTTGAATCATTGCAACTTTACTAAATGCAAAATGAGATCAACAGCAATGAAATTAAAACATCAATAAACTGTGTATGGGATTGCAAAGAAAAAGTGTAAGCATATGCATCAGTAGTTGCTACTTCTAGTGACTCGAACATGTGAAAGCAATCACTACATATACAAGTGGATAAATTTTAAAGTTGGCCATAATTTTTTCAAGTGGAATCAATGTGAAAAATTATCTAATATTTAAAAAGTATGTTTTTAACTCTTTGCATTTGAGAGGCAATACTCAGTCGCCACTTGGTTTGATGCAGCAACTCGAATGGCGACTGAGAGGCAACAATAACTGGTTTATAAACAGAGATTCTTTGCACTCGAGAGGCAACTCTCAGTCGTCATTTGGTTTAATGCAGCAACTCGAATGGCAATTGAGAGGCGACAATAACTATTTTATAAACAGATATCTTCCTTCTTTATGTTTTAAATGTGTAAATCTATTGTCTATGTGCACTTCGTAGTACAGCAATTCGTTTAATTGAAATTATTATTTTAAACTTAGTCTGTTTTAAGTGGTTATAAAAATGGAGCCAAATGATGAAATTAGTAGCAGTGAAGATGAGTTTGATTTTACATTGTTTATGTATGATTTATTTTTATGTTAGTTGTAAAAAATTTCATCAACTTTTTACCAAAAAATCTTCGAGTTGCTACTTCCCTGAAAAAATCTCGAATGCAAAGGTTTAAATTTGATGAAAAATGCTTTTAAAAAGGTTGATTTCTGTTTAAAAAAATTTAAAATTTACACTCTTGCATTATGGAACAGTAAACATTTTATGTCCATTAGAATAGAAAAATTGAAAACAGTAAATCAAGCTAGAACACACAAAGAGTTTTAGTAAAAATAAATTCCTTTCATAAGTGGAAAGTAATAATTTTCAGTTTAAAACTTATTAAAAGTTTTGCTTATTATGCTGAGTTTTCATGAACTTATTTGTTTTATTTGTATTGCTAGATTTCAAATTCTCCTATACATTAAATATCTTACTGCTTATCACAGCTTACACTCTTGAGATTGCCTCCTGGAGAAGGAATAAATAGTGCTGTTACTGTTTTGGAGTTAGGACCAGCAGCTTATGTATGTCCTGATAAACTGTGTAAGTATATGCTCTGTGTGTTCTGTAGTTGTAATTAAATTTAATAATACTAAAATGCATGTTCAGAATATGCCAAAATAATGAAATGCTGGTGATGGTTGCAATAGCTTTATAAACAATGGCTTGGGCCTGTATAAAGTAATATATCCTCAAAAGATTAATAACTGTTCTTGATAAAATAGAAATATTGGTATCTGTACTATTGATAGGTGAACTACAGAATATCATACATATGCTCAACATAATTTATTTCTGGTATTTAAGTCCACAGACATATAGGACACCATTCTATGTGTATTCCTCAGACCATCTGAAGAAATGTATGAATCAGAACCATCAGTAAATAAGAAAGTTGCCCATTGATCCTTTGTTCCTGAAAATGTGCCACAAATCATAGTGAAACTGCCTTCAACTCTTTATATGTTTCAAAACAGGCACTCACGGTCATGGTTTTTGTGTTAATGCTACAAGTTTACACAAATATTAGGCAAAAAAGTGGAAGGAAAACTCACTGAATCATACCACAGTTTTAAGACCAATGTTAAAAGGTTTTAACAAATAATGTACAAAGATTTTTAATCAGTATTATCAGCACTAGGTCTAAAATAATATGAGTTTGTTTTAAGAATTGAGTCCTGAACTTTGTTATCTGACTGGTATCACCATGTATAAGCAAAGCCATTTTCAACTTCAAGAAGTTATCTGTCAGTTATCTTCATGGTTAATGTCAATTGTTGCAACTGATAGTACAGATGTTTCTCATCTGTAAAGGGCAAATATATTCCAGGCAGCCAAATTTTGGGCAATAAAAGTTTAAGTAGGTTTTTAAACAGACTTGATGCTTATATGTATAAAAACAAACATTTTAAAATATGTAGAACATTTATCTTATGACTAAAAAGGATTAAAGCATTTTAATTAAACATGAAACTAAATACTCCCTTCCTTTAAGAACTTGAACTTCTGCTTATATGGAAAGGCACTGAATTAATATGATGAATTCTATCATCCTTAGAGTGATTTTTAAGGGCACTTTTGGGGAATTGAGATGGACTGCTTAATTGAATGTATTGAATTGCTTAATTAATTGATCATTCCAAGAGTCTTTGCTGCTTCTGTGGGTAAAATATTAATCCAGTGTTACCTGAAGATCACTCTTTCTTATCATACAGTTATCTATATGGCTTCTTGTTTCATTAGCAATCCCTTGTTCACTTCCGAACTTTGTTCTATAATTACATCACATCTCAAATATTCTTTTACCTTGTCAAGATAGGTTAATGCTTCTTTAAGTTCTTTGGAATTAGAAACTTAACTGTCACTTCATCAATTTCATCATCTTTTTCCTCATGCTTTTATTTATTCAGCTCAATTAGTTCTTCATTTGTTAGTTCATTGTGTGGCACAGAGAACCATGCCCTGTGCATGTTAAAGAACATTCTGCATGGTTTCCATCAGGAGGCTTCCATCTGTTTCCTAATAGGTATATACAGTGGGTCCTCTTCCCTCAACCTTCTCTGAGTTCTTGGGGTTCTTGTAACCTGGCCATTTTGTCCATTGTGTGCAAAATAGTGCTTATCAGAGGTAAAAAAACTCAAACAATAAAAAATCTTTGTTGTGAAATTCGATTTTCTCCTTATTGTCTTCTAATTCATCAAATTCTAGGGTCCTTCCTATAATAATTATATATACATAAATTAAATTTCTGTCTCGATATCAGTTGTTGATTCAAATCCTGAGAAATTCTCAGCATATTCTGGCTACAAGTTTTTCCATACTCCATGCATGTAAATTTGAAAAACTTCATTCCAGGCTTCCCCAAAGATGTTAACTGTCTAGGATGTTAAATTATTTCCAAAACTGCTTGAAGCTCATTTCACTATCCCCTTCAGTTGCATTCACAGCTTGTAAAAATGCATGCTTATGATGATAATACTTGATACTAGCAATTTTACACTGATCCATCAGCTGCAATTCATTATTGTATTTGGGGAAAAGCACAACTTTACCTTTTGAAAGTTCTTTTAAGTCTTTAAGGTGTTCAGAAGCATCATCAAGAACTAGCAAGATTCTGTTAGGAAGGTTATTGCCACTGCAATATTTAATCACTGCAGGGCAAAAACATTAAGTTAATCACTTAAAAGTATCCCCATGCCTTGCTTATTAGCCTTCCAAAACATTGGCAGTGAGGATATTCAGTTGGTGGAGTGGACAGTCTATTCTCTAGGCCTGACCCTATAGAGAATGTGTGGGATGCACTGAGCGGTAGGCATTGTTTTCAGATGACTTGCAGGTAAAGGATATTTTCTCTGAACAAACCTCAAACTTTGGCTATGAATTTAATCACAATCCCTTCAATCTCATTGTACAGACCTTTTTCTGCATATACCTTTGCATTCTTCATTTTCATTACTTTACATAATTCTGGTAATATCAGATGCAATATTTGAATTTCTAACAAAATGATAAAACAGGTGATTGAAAGTACTAACTTAAAAAATTGGAAAAGGAGGAAAAATTGGAAACAACTTGAGTAAATCAGGTGAGTTGTCAAGTATGTCAATATTGAACTTAATCAGTGTCATAAATATGTTCACGTTTACAGCTGTTGTTTAAAACAGATGCTTCTGTTTAAAACTATTTTTTCTGCAAAGCTGTATTCCTCCATATTCAGATATTTTAAAAATAACACTGACAACAAAAAATAACTCAATTAAAAATGGAAATATCTGTTTGTTTTGTAACTTTTTTAGCACAAAATGTATTGTATGTGAATCACCATCATCATCATCCTCAAGCAGCCATGGGCTATGGAGCTCCAACCAGACCATGCTATTTAGTTCTCCAAGCAAGTCTCTCCTGAGCTACATCTACTGCATCTGGCCACTGCACACCAATTCTAATAAGGTCCTGTTTGACATGGTCTGCCTATCACATCCTAGGTCTCCCCCTCCTTCTGAGGCATCTAGGCACACTGTTCATAACCCTATTCGCCAATCTATAATTATCCATACGGGCAACATGGCCAAACTAACGGAGTCTCTCTGCACAATATGCTGCTTAAAGCAGGTTGCCAATTCCTTTGCGTAACCTCATCATTAGTTACAAAGTTGAACCATCTAATGCCCAAGATACTGCATAAGCATCTAGAATCAAAAGCATCTAGTTTCCTGTTATCTTGTTTACAAAGTGTCCAAGTTTCACTACCATAACTAACCCTAGAAAGAACCAAACTATTATACAGTCTAATTTTAGTCTTTAGGTATATACACCTATTTCTCCACACTCTCCGTAGATTCTTAAAAGTCCTGGCAGCAATCCCTATTCATCTGTTAATCTCATGCCGCACATCACCAGTATCTGTTACATAGCTCCCAAGATAATTAAACTGTGACACCTGCTCAAGACTGCAACCATTCAGATTAATTGAATCACAGCCTGCCTGACCAATTTTCATCACTTTAGTTTTCTCTCAGTTTATAACCAAACCTACTCTACTACCAGTTTCATTAACAGCTCAAATGAAAGAGTTCATCTCTTCAACATAATTTGCCAAAAGGGCTAAATCATCAGCATAATCTAAATCCGAAATTTTTGTATCTCCAGCCCATTTAAGGCCAAAAACTTTCCCTTGAAGTGAATTTCGCATAACATAATCAATAACCAAATTAGAGAGAAAAGGAGACAAATTGCACCCTTGTCAAACACCAGAAGTAATGCTAAACCAATTGCTACAAGCCTTACCAACTCTCACATACGACTCAGTGTTATTATAGAGAACTTTCATTATGTTAACTAACTTGTCTGGTATACCATATGATTTCACAATCAACCACAAATTATGATGATCAACAGAGTCGAAAGTCTTTGAAATCAACAATGCTAGCAACCAAAGGTTTCTGAAACTCTAATTTGTCTCCTTTTCTCTTTAGTTTGGTTGTTGATTATGTTATGCGAAATTCACTTCAAGGGAAAGATTTTGGTCTTAAATAGGCTGGAGATACGAAAATTTCAGATTTGGATTATGCTGATGATTTAGCCCTTTTGGCAAATGATGTTGATGAGATGAACTCTTTCATTTGAGCTATTAATGAAACTGGTAGTAGAGTAGGTTTGGTTATAAACAGAGAGAAAACTAAAGTGATGAAAACTGGTCAGGCAGGCTGTGATTCAGTTACTCTGAATGGTTGCAGTCTTGAGCAGGTGTCACAGTTTAATTATCTTGGGAGCTATGTAACAGATAATGGTGGTGTGCGGCATGAAATTAACAGACGAATAGGGATTGCTGCCGGGACTTTTAAGAATCAATGGAGATTGTGGAGAAATAGGCGTATACACCTAAAGACTTTGGTTCTTTTTAGGGTTAGTTGTGGTAGTGAAACTTGGACGCTGTGTAAACAAGATAACAGGAAACTAGATGCTTTTGATTCTAGATGCTTACTCAGTATCTTGGGTATTAGGTGGTTTAACTTTGTAACTAATGATGAGGTTAGGCAAAGGAGTTTGCAACCTCCTTTAAGCAGCATATTGTGCAGAGAGAGACTCCGCTGGTTTGCCCATGTTGCCCGTATGGATAATTATAGATTGGCGAATAGGGTTATGAACAGTGTGCCTAGATGCCTCAGAAGGAGGGGGAGACCTAGGATGTGGTAGGCAGAACATGTCAAATAGGACCTTGTTAGAATTGGTGTGCAGTGGCCGGATGCAGCAGATGTAGCTCAGGACAGATATGCTTGGAGAATTAAACTGCGCGGTTTGGTTGGACCTCCGTAGCCCATGGATGTTTGAGGATGATGATGATGATGAAACATTTCTCAAGAATCTGCCTAAGTGATAATATTTGATCTACACATCCCCTAACATTTCAGAATCCACATTGCTCATCACGCAATTGACTGTCAACAATATTCTTAATTCTATTAAGCACAATCATGGATAGAACTTTACCTGGAACAGAGAGTAGGCTGATACCACTATAGTTATCTCAAGAACTGCGATCACCTTTTTTGAAAATAGGGATAACAATAGCTCTGGTAAAATCCTTAGGAACCATGCCTTTATCATAAAAGATATTCAGAATTTCAGTCATCCAAGTGGTAACCGAAACATTCCCAGCTCTAAGCATTTCCGTAGTAATTTCATCTACCCTTGGGGATTTATGAAGTTTAAGTTTAGAAATAGCCAAAATAACTTCAGATTGTGTTATAGGGCCAACATTAAAGCCACCAATGCAACAATCATCATTGCAAACAATGGGAGTAGAACTAACCACATTGTATAGAACATCACTGAAATGCTCAGCCCACTGGCCATGACAGAATCCCCCCCCCCCCACCTTTAATAACCTTACCTTGTTTATCCTTCAATCCCTGTATACCTGTCCGTTTTCTACCACATGAAACATTGATTATGTGGTGCAGCTCTCTGCTGTTGGGTTGTCTAACTGCTTCCTTGGCTTTTGTCAGTTAAGCCATCAAGCCAAAGAGTCTTATCAGCTGCTAACTGATCCTTTACACGTTTATTAAGTTCTCTGTAATGCTTTCTATTAGGACTAGTAGGGTATTGATTAAGGACATTCCTGCAGTTCTTTCTTTCTGAAATAAGCTCAAGTGCCTTATCAGTCAAATAATTCTGTCTCCTCTACTCCTTTTTTCCTAAAAGAGTACTGTTAGTTTCCAAAAAAGCCTGCTTAAAATGATCTCATTCTTCCTCAACTTAAGTAGTAAGCAAACCATGACTGTCATAATGACTAAATAACATGTCATTGTAAGCTTTAGCTATAAATGGGTCTTTCAGAGCTTCAGTATTAAAGGTAAATTTTTTAACCCTAACACAACATTCTTTAAGTTTTAAGTTGCAAGACACTTTTAACACAATAATGGTCAGATCCAATTTCGGCTCCCCTATATGACTGGTATTCGTAACAGAACTAGCCCATTTGCTGTTAATATATAATCAATCATATTCTTATGCAGCCCATCGGGTGAAACCCATGTGTACTTATGTATGTCGCGGTGTTTGTAATAAGTGTTAGTTATTCTGAAACCATTGAGTTTACTTACCTGTAGGCAGTGGTGAAAGTAGGCCGGTACGCCATTCCGGTAAGAAATTATTTGCCGGTACGGCCTACGGGTAAGACATTTTTTAGCAGTGGTGCAGTAATGATTTCTCTTAGACTCTAATGTTCTTATAACTGAGAATTTTATTAACAAAATAGTCAATTCGAAAGCCTCGATTTTTAATTATGCTTCTACAGTTTAACTTTTAGATAAAAAGATATTTGAAAACCGCATACTTGAGGTTCCATTTCTAACGACAGGGAGTGCCAAGGAGGAGTAAGTAGTGCTTTTGCTCTTTGAACGATTAGCAAGGATACTGGTTAAAGAGAGCAGAACTATACAAAGGTGACTCCAACCAAAATCGTCTTACGGGGAGTGGTTAAGAGAATACTTGTTCACATCTGCAGTAGCTGTCTGGGTTCAGTCTGAATTTCCACCAAAGGCAGAAGTAATTTGGGTTTTCGATTTCTTATTTTAACTCTTACTCGATCTGTTGTGAGATGCAAATATATTCATGTTTACTGCTTTTGTCTTCTAAATATGTTTTTGGGAATAATTTTTTATTCTACTGAATTGAAAATTCAAACATTTCTGAGAATTACGGAAGGCTATTTAATGGGGATGATAGGAATGAGTTCGGAGGTTAAGTGGGAGGGAATTAAAAAGTAATAATCAATTTTTTTCAATTAATCACTTAACATTACGATACTGGAATAGTATAATACAGAATCTAATATACGTTCCTTTTATTTTATCATCCCACAAAAGTTTGCATTTCAAAAAATTGCGGAAAACTGATGCTATTAAATAGATTATATGGTAGTGTTATGTGGGCAGTAGAAAGAACAAGTAAAGATATCTTCATACTAGATTAGTAGAGCATAAATCACTCGGAAAAAGTGGCTAAACTGGATAATCAAAAGAGCTTGAAAAAATATCTGCATATATTTAAGTGGAAACACGCATGATATGATCAATCTTTGACTGAAGTTGAAATAGTACTCCGTTCTCTGACTGCACCACAACTTTAACAATCAGCAGAGGGGTGAAGGACAGGGAAACTGCCTGTTAAAACAATGACTTGCAAGGAAAATCTTTATTTTGTGACTGGCAAAAGTCTCTTTTCTTACCGCATTTTGAATGCAGGAAAGCTGTAATTTTGTGGATATCACAGATGCGAAATTTCCACACCTCATGTAATCTTTAACTACACTTCATGAACTTCAAAAGTTACTCTTAATCTGTGATATATATTATTCTAAAAAATGCTTAAACTTTTTATCTGTGTTTAGAATATACAAATTCAGTAATGAAAATTAAAATATAAGTGAAAAGGTTTATTTTCCTTTCTAAAAAAAGTTGCTTCTAATTTTAAGAACTAAAATTAGTTTAGAAACATCATACTAAATAAAACCCTTTTTTTAAATACATATTATTATTAGTTTTTGTTTTTCAGTAATCCGCTAATACAATGGAATCAGCACGTTTTATTGATATTAATATTTATTTCACATTAAAAACCCTACATCATTCACTATTAGCCGAAAACATAGGGTTAAAGAGTAAATACTGGGGCATGCACTTTCTTCGCCATATGCTTCACTTTATTACCCCTGTAAAATGACTTCAGTGGAGTGACAGTGTGTGCATGATTTTCCACACACAGCTATGCTTGAAGCGTACCAGTAAGAAATAAAATTTACTTTCTCCACTGCCTGTAGGAGACGTTGCCCATTGCCATTGCAGCTACCAATACCAAAAGGGCTTATCACTCCTCCCCAAAGATCAGAGTCATTACCAACTTTGGCATTGAAGTCACCTAGAACAAGGGTAATATCTCCTTTCTTGACAGAATTCAAAATATCCTGAAGTTGTCTGTAAAACCTATCCTTCTCATCCTCATCAGCATCCTCAGTGGGGGCATAACACAGATAACATTCAAGTCTTTAATGCTTGTCTGAAATTTTGCTATAAGAAACCTTTCATTAATGCACTCATATCCTAGAAGAACATCACTAGTATGTCTGCTGAGAAGCAGACCCACACCTTCACCCCTCCCTGAAAATAGAATTTAAGATTATTTTTAAGAATCTGACTTTTATCTGTCCATATGGTCTCTTGCAAGCCTTTATAATATTTATATATATATAATAGTGATAACTATAATATCTAAATTATAACGGTGGAATTCTTGTGTGAGGACATCAAGAGAAAAAGCTCTGTGCAGAGTCCTCACATTCCAACTACCTATGGAGAGAAAATGGTTAGTGGGATGTTTAAGGAAACTATGTTTATTGAGAGAGGGAATGCCAACAATATCAAACAACCCCCCTAATCACAGACATGGGACAAAGATCCATTCTCCCACCACTAAAGGTTGAAGCCATCTACACTGGAAGACTTCCTCCAATGTAGAATGTGACGATGCCAGTAGAAGCAAAGAGTTCAGGTGCCTGTGATGACCTCTGCTCAGAATTATCCACCAGCTGATAAACATATCCTGTGAATCTATTCACTTGGGGCTGTCAATCCACAAACAAACAGAAAACACAGCGGAAGATTTACCCTCCACAGAAGCCCACCAGTGCAGCAAATTCAGGATCCATAATCGAGCTCAGAGCCATAATTCCATTCAGGTTGGTATATATATGGTCAGCACCAAGACCCTGTATGTTTGACCACTCCTCAGCAGAGTAATGGGAAAAAAAGAAAAGTTATTTCTCATCTGTGCACAACTACAGTTACCTATTACATTTATATACTTTTAACATCTGTCGCAAAAATTATGTATCAGTTGAATTTTGTGCAGTACAGTTACGAAAACTACTATTTACTGTTGTTAATGTTCAGAAACTATTCAGTTAAGGGGCTTATAGTCAGAATACTCCTGTAATAGTGATAACTTCCAACCCATATCCAACAGTACAATATATTTTTTTAATTCCAGAAAATATAGGATTTATTATGCTTGTTACTTTAATACTATTTGGTGATATTATTTTAAGTTTTATAGTGTATTCATCATAACAGTACTCATAAAAAAATAATCTCATCGTTGAGTTACACTGAACTATTTAGCATGTACAGATCAAATCTGTTACTCTTGGATGAACTTTTCTTTGGTCTACTGAAGTTTTTATTTATGTGGCTGCATGAAGATAACATTTTGCTGAAGTATTACACTAAGGGCTGAGCAATTGTGATATTATTTTCATAACATCATTAAAATTTCAAATAATTACTATATCAGAAACTGGAAACTAAATGGCAATGTCCTGTTGCATTAAAATTGATATTTGCAATAAAGTTGTGTAAGAAGGTTTCATATCATGTAGAATTAAGCACATTACATTTGCTCTGGAGGAAATGTGAGAGATATTTCATATGGTATTTATTCTTCTAATTACTTTCAGATGTAGTTTATATGGTTTGCAGATCATCATCTCCAACTGCTGAAGAGGATCTAGAACCTGCAGTATTGAAATTATTCCAACCTCTTGACCAAGGTGAACATTTTTAATTTCTGATAAAAGTAATGTGGTAAACTATGTTTTTTTTTTAATTCACTCTTTTTAAGTACACATTTTATTTATATTTCTGTTTCTGTTTTTCTATTTATGTATATATTTATAGAAGAAATGCCTAATTGTTTGTAGCTTATTTTCAAAGAAAAACCAGCTAATGTTTTCACTTTGTCATCATCTGTAGACATCAAACTTTTTATGCTTTTAGAGATAATTATTTTGTGGTTGGATAGGTATTAACAAGGTATTATGATTCATAATTTCATGATTCATAAATCTCCCTCTAATGGTAGAAGAAGTTGGAAATTGCAAAATTTCAAACTAATATAGCAAGCAATGTATTTATGTTAGAAATTTGAGATTTTGGTTGTCAAATGTGAATATCATGAAGTTTGTATTGACAACAATGATTTTCGCCTTTACCCCCAGAGAGGGTGGGAAAGTGATTTTTTGTGCGTGTTTGAAGTGAAAATTGTTTGCTTATAGAGATAAATTGAAGATTATTTTTCAGTTGGATAGGTATTCATAAACTATTGCCAAGAACTACACGATGTACCTTCAGCAGGACATTTAAGTACATGAAAAACATATCAGAAGATAGCAAAAGATCATAATGGTCAGCTTTGAAAAGGGACGTAAAAACCTATGTAGAAACATGCTTAATTTGTCAAACCACAAAATTCGATCAGAACCATCCTTGTGGTCTTATGAAAAGCACGATCTCCAATGAACCCATGGAATTAGTAGTCATGGATTTAATGGGCCCATATCCACAAATGCAAGCAGGATCCCAATACATTCTGGTGTTAGTAGATTATTTTTCAAAATGGATTGAAATATTTCCCATTAGAAATGCAACGGCAACAATTGTAGCAAAGAAATTTATAAATGAATTTATATGCAGGTAGGGGGTACCCAAGAATATAGTTTCGGACAGTGGGCCCCAATTCATTTGAAATGTGCTTGCTGAAGTATGTGAAACGTTTCAAATAAAACACATATATAGAACTCCATATCATCCACAGTCAAATTTGACCGAAAGAATTAATCGAAATATTGGTAGAATGATAGCTGCATATATTGAAAATGGGCCAACCTGCATCTCCACAATCCATTGAATTTAGAATGGAACATCATATTCAAGCAATTTCAAAGACACAAGATAATTCCCTACGAGCACAACAAAAGCAACGAGAGGATTATAACAAAAGACGACGACAAATGGAATTTAAAATGGTGATAAGGTCTTGATTAGAACACATCATAAAAGTGATAAAGAAAGAGGATTAATAAAGAAATTTGCACCATTAATTATATGCTGGGCATATATTGTAAGGAGGAAACTTTCTCAATTATTGTATGAACTGGCCAATATAGCCACCAATGCCTGTTGATCACACGTTTAGAATCTCTCAAAAGCTTAAATGTGCCCTCTGATGGTGGAAAATTTTGAATATTTTAAAATTTTAATGACTATTTCAAGCAATCTATTTGGGCTATAAATTTAATATTTTAGTGGTGGAGTGTGATCAAAGGGTTCACAATGGCAGCAGCAATTTGTCCCTTCACCTTCAGGATGGGTGGGCACAACTTTTTGTTTGAGATTAATGAAAAGTTCTTTTTGAGTTGAATCAAAATATCATGATTCATAGTATAGTAGAATGGTGTTCCAAATGGCCTCAATGTACCATTGTTAGAGGACACTAAATGTAGAAAATGTAAAACGTGAAGTAATATTGCAAATAATATATTTATGTTAGAAATTCTGGTGAGAGAACATGTGATGAACTGAATAATTAATAGTCACATATGACTATTAATTATCCAGTTCTTCATCACACATTCTCTCACAAGAATTTCTAGCATAAATATAATTTATTTTAATTAAACTATAATTTGTTAAAATTCAACTGGTTGCTTCTTATTTTTATAATTTAGTGCCTGATTTTAAAATTTTCAATAATATTTTAACATAGTAATATTAAATAAATAATTTTATTGTACATATATTGGATGATTTGGCCCTTAACTCTAAGAAATTCCAACTTTTTTATTTTAACAGATAAATGATATATATATTTTGTGCCTTATAGGGTTAATACTATGTTATTATTTGCATTTTCCAATCACCCATTAGTGCGAAATACTTTGTTAAAGGTGCTGAAAACGAGCATCCTATATTCATCAGAGATTCATCATTCTAGTTTAAGTAACAGTTTAAACCCAGACTATAATTGCACAAAAAAAAAAGAAATGGACTGCAGAGAAATTGAAGGTGCTACTTACAACATAGTAGTTACAGACTATGCACCAGTAAGTGAATAACAGCAAAATGTCGAGATGGGCCTGCAGAAAATCAACTTGGCAGTTACAACACGATGTGTCTATGTAACAGCTTGCCAATTGCCATTAATCATAGATTTGTTAACTGTAAACCCTCATACCAGCTGATTCTAAGGGATCAGAATTAAGAACTTATCAGTGGAGTTTCTGCTTAACTTCTTCCTCCCTTGCTTATATGTCTTTGTTTTAGTTTGTAGAAAAACAACTGGCTTATCAGATTTTTTCTGAATTTCACCACCCTTTATGAAATATGTTTTGCCAATTTTCTGAAGTAGAAATTAGATTGAAAGGAGGAGAAGTCGAGAGCATGACAATTCAGTGGACAACAACTCAGTGGGCAACAAAACAATTCTGTGGATGTGACAATTCAGTGGACAATGTAACGCTCCAAAGATTATTATTTTTTCGAATTGGACCTTTTGTCTGATCCAAATTTATTCAAAATTCCAGATAGCTTTATCAGATGCCAGGCAATAATAATGGCCAATATAAGGCCAAATAAAGTTGAGATAGGGTTCGTTAGGTATTTCTCTAGCATTACTTATTGAGTAAGGATTCAAAAAGGATTGTCAAGTTTAATTAAAGTTTAAATCTACATTGATCAAGAAAAAAATAGAAAAAATTCAAAAGTTTCTAAAACAAAGTTTATTTCCAAAAAATTCAAAGACTCACCAAATTCAATGGAATAATACAAAAGTACTAGCAATTTACATCTATCTACACAACACATACTTCTCACAATACTTCTGACTCCTACATCTCTACTACTCACTTCACAAAAACAACTCTGTGACTTAACGTCACTTAGTTATAACATGCTGCATACAAATCCGGCATGTGTCTGTTGCATGCCAGGAAAACATTTGAGTAATCTGTTGATCATGCTAGCTATGATGCAAGAGGGGTCGTGTCCTATATGCGCGCATTAGCAGTTGACAATCGAAAGTTGGAGTTGCACATGCGCAACTCCGACTTTTGTTTGTTTCCGACGATGTTCACTTCGGAAACGAGAATTGCGATGTCCAAAAAAAATAATAATCCCCAAATTGATAAATATAACATAAATAAAGCAAACCTGGTTAAGTAAAAGTGAATTGGTGGACCATCACAACTCCCTCTCCCAAAGGGAGTCAAAATTTGGCCTAACAAATTTTAACGAGCAAATTTAAATAATAGGACACTTCTCACATCATTTACACATCGCTGAACATAAAAATGAAGTAAAAGTATGCTTATGCAAATTTTGATAAGACGATCTACTCTCACTTCAACACAATTTTCCATCACAATCAAAGGTACCTCCTCCCATTCCACCTAAACGTGTAAAGCTACCTAGTGTGAATATATACCAATGGCTGTGGCAGTTAACTGCATACTAGCGTTATCGCACTAACTAGTATCACATTTTGATACAAACTTCAAAAGTTGCATACAATAACCTGTACAAAAAGCTGGTTAATATTACTCGTGTCCTGCCTAACTTCTAAAAAGGGTAAAGATGAAGGTAACTTCTAAAAAGGGTAAAGAAGAAAAAGGGTAAAAAAAAATTCAATTGCATCAAATTCTGCTCTTTCACAGAATATAATTACAAATGTATCAAGCTGGGTACAGAACTTTGGCTTATTCTCTTAATCACAATCAAAATATGTGAAGGCTAAATCTTCTGTGCGTATTATACATAAAAAAAAAAACAAGTATTGGAACACCGTTAAATCTTCCTAACTACATCAAACACATGAATCTTAAGAAATTCAAAATTTTGCAAATAAGCAGGAGTGTAATCATCCGCTAAAATCTTCACCTAGACAAAATAATCGCGAGCTAGCTGAAGTAAGAAAATGCATTAGTTACATCCCCTTCCCAAAGGAGTTATGCTGGTGACTGTCTCAGTCACCATACTATGCCGTTGGGGACAGCTCTAAATGGGTACCAAAAAAACAAAACAAAAAAAAAAACTTCAAGACATCATGATCAGCTCATATATATGCAAACAAATGCTGCCAATGTCATCCCAATAATTACACATCATTGATGCATCAATATCACTGATGACATGTAACACTCCAAAGATTAATAACTTTTTAAAGTTTGGACCATTTATCTGATTCAATTTATTCAAATTCCGAATAGCTCTATCGGGTGCCAGGCAATAATAACTTGCCAAATAAAGTTGAAATAGGGTTCGTTTATGTATACCAGCAGGCATTACTTATCGAGTAAGAATTCGAAAATGATTGTCAAGTTTAAAAAAGTTTAAATCTAATCACAATATCAATTTATGTTGCTCAAGAGAAAAAATAGCAAAGATTCAAATGTTTCTATAACAAAGTTTATTTTCAAAAATTCAATTCGCCAAACTCAAAGTAAACAATCTCGATTACATCTCGAACAAAAATTCTGTCTACTCTAATTCACAAAAACTCAACTCTCCTTCTAACTCTTACTAACTCATCTCTCACTACTGTGACCTCACGTCACCAAGTTATAACATGCGTACAAGTCTGGCGGCACATGTCATGTTGCACGCCGGGAAAGACATTTGCATAAACTGACGATTGCACAAGCTATGATGCAAGAGAGGTCATGTCCTGCCACACACTCTTTGGCGGTTGTCAATTAAAAGGTTTGTTGCTTACGCACAACTCCTGCAGCTCGAACAAGGATCGAGACAGTCCACAAAATGAATTAAAATCCCCAAACTAATTATACTTAAATAAAGCATAACTGGTTAAGGAAAAATAAAAGTGAATGGGTTGTGATGCCCCCTCATTCACTTTTGCTTTACCTTAACCAGTTTTGTTTAATTTACGTTATATTTATCATTTTGGGAATTTTTATTTCCTTTTTGGCATAACAGCGCTCATTTCCAAGAGTTAGGAGTTGCGCATGCGCAACTCCAATCTTCCGACTGTCACCCGCTAAAGCGCGTGCACAAGGACATGTCCCCTCTTGCGTCGCTTGTCATTTTACGTAAATGTCTTTCCCGGCATGCAACATGACACGTTCAGCTCTTGTTAAAGCCGGTGACATGCTAGTCACAGTTAGCACATAGTAAGGAGCATAGTGAGATAGCACAAGTGAGAGCACGTAGCACAGCACAACGCACTGTAGTGCAGAGAGCATAAGCATGTAGCATGGAAGAGTGCTCAGTTAATGTATCTTCTTCATTGAAGTTTTGGTGAGTGATTTTTGGAAATAAATTTGTTTGTTATATAAACCTTTTGAGTCTTTACTAATTTTTTCTCTTGAGCAACGTTAATTAAGTTTTGATTATATTTAGATATTTAACTTGACAATCATTTTTGAATTCTTACTCATTAATGCTCGTTGGTATTTTGAACCCTAATTTAACTTATTCTATTTTTTTGGCAATTTGTTAATTATTGCCTGGTGCCGTCTCAGCTATCCGGAGCATAAAACTAATTGGATCAGAAAAAAGGGTCCAAACTTAAAAGTATTTTGCATTACTTTGGAGCGTTACAGGTTGGACCATCACAGACACTGAACAGATTTAAACACATATACATACATCGTATCTAAGAGTAAAGAAAAAGTTGAATCAATGATTTATAATATATGACGCTAACATTTCATCTAATACAATTCCATCCACTTTTTACATGAAAATACACTCTGCATATAAAAAATTCACTTCAAAATACAAAAATACAGCTCAAAATATTTAATTGCTGTGTACTAAATTCTCTTTCATTCTCATCATTCGTAGTCATAAAGATTTTACAATTTCTAAATTCTAACTTAATGTTAACTTACAGTTCAACTTTCAGTCAGCTGAAATGAAAAAATCTACAAAAATACAGTTTAAATCACATTAATACAATATAACAAATAGAACTTCGAATGAATAAGAATACATAAAAAATTCTATTCACATCACATTATAAACTCAAACTATAAATCTTGAACAGTAAATTTGCTTTTCAAAAAATCAATATCGAAACTCCAAAGTTTTAACAAGAAATTAAACATTTTAAAATCTCTAAATATATAAATCACAATAAATATTGGTTCTCTCTCTCCATATTCATCTATTCCAGAGTAAAGCAATAAAACATTATAAATAATCATTAGTGCCACAGTGGAAGAATAATAATATACTTATTTTCATTAGCCGTCCCGTGGCCGAGTGGTTAGCATGCTTGGCTACTGATCTAAGGGACCTGGGTTCGAGCCCCGGATTTGGCATGGATGTGTGTGTCGTTTTTCTGCTGAGGTCCTGCCATCCTCTCAGATCTCTTACTATGGCATATAAACTGACAGGCTCCTGTCAGACCTCTGTGGCAAGCAGCTGCTTGAGGGGGTATTTATTATTTTTTTTTTATTTTCATTGTTGGCACTCCATTGCAATAAATCATCATCCAGTCATTTCTCGGTGACATCTTTCCCACATCAATTGATAAGCTAGGTGTAAGCACTTCTGAATCAAAGATCTCGTTGGTGACGTCATCTATTCTATGTTGACTACTTCATTGCTGGTTGTCACTCTGCAGGCTGTGGTCATTTCGTTAACATCTTGTCACTAAGTTCTTGTCTTTGAAGAGCCTGGCTTTGTGTTTTCCAGGTTTATTCCTGCCCGCCTCCAAATGATGCTCAACAGTTGAAACCTTCTAAACTTGTTAGATTCATCAGGATTATTTGCACTCTAAACGATTTCCGGGATGCTATTCTCATTAGCTAATATTTCTTCATTAACCTCTAATTCAACATTTTTCTCATCAACAATTTCAGCACTATTTTCGTTTAAAACTTGTACTTCAAAAACTTTTTCAACAGCTAATTTTGTACTATTTTCCTTTAATAATTTTGTATCAACATATTCCTCATTATCAATCTGTTTTGCATCATCAACTTGTTTCTCTAAATTTACATTAATTACACTAATAGAACATTTTATAAGTTCTTGAACATTATGCTTTGGACTACAAGATAACTCAGAAAGTCCACTGGACCACGGCTGCAATTTCAATTGAAAATTGTCATAAATATCATCTAAAATTTTCTCATTTAGACATGAAAGGTCGGCTTCTGTATCGTTGTGATCTATAAATTCAGTTTCTTTGTGACAAGCCTTAACAAAATGTAAAACAACAGTGGAAAGACTTAACTCATGAGAGTGCTTTTCTTGAGGAACTTTGGCCTCTCGCTTCAAAGATCTTAATTTAAGTTTCCCGAATTGTCATTCCTTCTGTAGCAATATTGCTCCGTGTGCCCTGGTCAGCAACAGAAATTACATCTGAAAGTTTCTCTATTATTCATTGCAAAAGTTTTTGGTCTTATGTCATTTTATGTCATTGTAAGGAGCTTGATGCAGAACATAATCTCTGCTTCATTTGTTCTGCATTGTAGGTGCGTTTGGGGCAAATTGTCGGGAGCATGTAACTTCTAGGTGCAGGAGTCATTTTGCGAGACTCAACCTGATAGTGATTTTCTCTCATATTAGTTAGGTTACCATGTACTTCTCTTTTCTTTTTTAGTTTTTAGCTATCTCATAATTATTTTCAAATTTTTTTTGTGAAATTCTGGAACATTTTTTTTTTATTTTGACAGAAATTAGAGCTACATTTATGGTGTATTGTATCTGTATTTTTATGCTATTTTCTCATTTATATTAATTAGCTTATCATATATTATTCTTTTAGTTTTTAGCTATTTTCTAAATTGGTCAAGCTTTTTACTTTGTAAATTTTTAAAATAATTTGTAACAATTGATTTTCACTTTGCTAGAGCTTAGAGCTGAGTGTATGATATTCTAACTGTTGGAGATTTACAGGGATATTTCAGAGTCGTCTGCTATTATGGCTAGCGGCTCATCTGAGGCTTCAGAGTTTCTGAGCTTAGCTCTTCTCTAGTAACCTCTGAGGATAACTTAAAGGAATTTTTGGAGATCCAGAAGGATTTGGAAAAGATTCTAACTTCTGAAAACAAACGGTTCACTGCAGTTGTTGCAAATGAAATAAGAGCCCAACTTGCTCATGCAGAGAAACTGCTAACCAGACAGCAGCTGACAATTGCTGAACTGACAGGTGTAAATAAAGCCCAAGCATCCCAAGTAATTCAAGCAATGCAAGTAGCTCAAGCAGCCACCACCAACAATAGAAGCTATGCCCAAATGGCAAAGAAAAATGCATCTCAGGCAGCCAAACAGAAAGTTCCTCAGATGAGTAAGTGCTGTTGGTGTTCCCCTCAGAGGAATCGAAGGAATCCATAACATCATCAGAGGAAATGAAGACTGCCTTGAAAAAGAAACTAGACCCTAAAACACTGGAAGTAGGCATCAAATAAGTAAGGAAAATCCAGAACAATAGAATCGCTATTGAGCTGAACACTTCTGCTCATGTAGATAAATTGCAGGATAGCATAACAAAGGACACCACACTGAAGAAAGCCTGTGCTGTTAGGAAGCCAGTGACAATGAATCCTAAGGTAATCATTTATGATGTTCCCAGCGATATGGATCCTAAAGAAATTATGAATTGCGTTTATGAGCAGAACTCCATAGAGACTGCCTTGAAGGAAACAGAAAATGGCATGACATATAGGTTCAGCATCCCTTCAGGAACAGATAAACATGTTATTTTCGAAGTGAAGCCTAGCACCTATAACTGCTTCATGTGAGAAGGTCGAGTCAACATCGGATGGACAAGGAACAAGGTGAAGGAATATTTAAGCCTTATAAAACGTTATCAGTGCTATGATTACTGTCATGTCCAGAAGAATTGTTGCCTGAAGGATGAGAAAGAGATTTGTTCCACCTGTTCTGGACAGCACAACCATCGAGAATGTCAGAGTACAGAGAAAAAATATAGGAACTGCACTATAGTCAACAGCAAATACAAGGCAGGCTACAGCACAGACCACAATGCAATGGATAAGTCCTGTTCCTGCCACACAAGAGAGCTAGCACGACTAGTCGCCAGAACCAGCTATTCAACCTACCAACCTCCTTCTCAGCACTTTAACTGGTCACTTTTACAGATCAACATAAACAAGTCTCGAGCAGCCACAGCCCATCTATGAGCATTAATAGATCATGCAAATCCCAATATAGTGCCCAAATTAATATGCATACAGGAACTCTACCTAAGTGGCGGAAAACCTGCAGGTCTACCACTACAATGGAATTCAGTTTCGGAAAACAAAGGAAAAGTCTGCATCATAGCAACCACCAGCCTAATCGATATCCTATCGATTGTGTATTGACACAAAAGCATCAATATCGTGGCAATAGAAGCAAGAAACGAAACAAACAGCATCATCCTCGTCTCCATATATTTTCCACCCTCCGAAGAAATAGAAGAAAATTTAGAAGAACTCGAGAATCTGATAAGAAGATTTAGAGGGGAAAAAATTCTGATAAATCGCGATTTTAATGCAAAGCATATGCTATGGGGAAACCCTAACACAGATGCAAGGGGAGGAATTAATTTAGACTTCATCGTAAGGAACAATCTTCGATTATTAAATGATAATCATTCACCCCCCACCTTCAAAGGACTTAATTGCAGAAGCTGGATTGATCTAATGATAGCCAGTCACAATTTGGGAAATGAAATTACCAAGTGGGAAATTTTAGATGAGGACTCCATAAGCGACCATAAATATATCATTACAGAATTAGGCATGTGAGAAGTTACACCACCAGCCCAGAGATACAAGTTAACTACAAGAGGACTAACAAGAATAGCACAGGATATGGAGAAATGAAAACTAACACTAGAGCGGGAAATAAAAGAAATTCAATCGACTGCAGAATTCGATCAATTCGTCAACAGCTTCATGCGAACCCTTACAGCCATTTGTGACAAACATCTGAAAAACAAGTGAGTTGATTGTAGAAAGAAAGTGCCATGGTGGAACCCTCAACTTACTGCAGAGAGAAATAAATTGAAAGCCACGAGAAAACGATATCAAAAGACCAGAGATCTGGCAGAAAGAGAAATCAGAAAAAAAGAATACAGAAACAAGCGGTGATCTATAGAAGACATCAATTTTAGTCTAAAAAATTCTTGGAATGCCTTCTGCAATGAAATCTCAAAAGGAAACCCCTTTTCATTTCCTTACAAAATTACAAAAGGAAAAATAGGAAACCAATTAAAATTATCCACCTTAATAACAGAAGATAATAGAAGAATTGAAGATTTTGAAAACATTATTCAAACAATATTAGACGAATTATTCTTGGATGACAATCCCGACAAGGACACAGATGAACAAAGGAGAACTCAAACCAGATACAGAACGACTATCAGAACTTTCGTGACATTTTGTTTAGTAAACAGGAAATTTCCAAGGTCGTCAAAAACATGCCTAAAAATAAAGCGCCCGGGATCGATCGAATAAATGTAGAAATAATCCAAGCCATAATCTGACCATTCCAGATGTATTACAAAATCTTTTGAACACCTGCCTTCGATTAGGATTCTTCCCAACACAATGGAAAATAGCAAAAGTCTTTATTTTTAATAAACCAGGTAAAGACTCCAGCAATGCGAAATCCTTTCAGCCCATTTGTCTACTGTCAACAATAAGTAAAGTCTTGGGTAAATTAATCACTAGAAGGATTTACTATCATCTCTCGAAGACAGGGAACCTTCATGCAGAACAGCAAGAATTCAGATTGGATAAATCGTGTAATACAGCCCTTTCAAAATTATATCAGAAGATTGAAACGAATAAAAATAATAATTTACACACATCAATAATATCTCTGGGCATAAGTGGAGCCTTCGATAAGGTTTGGTGGAATGCGATATTGCTGGAATTACAAAAAAAAAATTGCCCTGAAAATATTTACAAATTAATAAAGAGCTACTTCACAGACAGATACATAATTTATCAGACAAATACCTTTCAACACAGTAAACAGATCAAACGAGGATGCCCTCTGGGCTCCTGTAGTGTACCGCTGTTTTGGATTTTAATCATGGATCAGGCTCTATTCCCTGAATTTCCCAGCGAATGTCCAAATACAAGCATATGCAGATGATCTCTTACTAATCATAGGAGGTAAGAGAAGAAATGAACTGGAACAATTAAGTATTCAAGCTATAGGAAAACACAGTGGATTACAGATTGGAAGATTAACAGAGTGGAGCAACTCCAATAAATTAACATTTAGCACAGAGAAGAGCCAAGCGACGACAATAGCCTGTGCGAAGCAAATGATTTGACCCCCAACCTTAAAGTTAGGAGGATGCAGCATAAAACATAAAAGAGAGCTCAAAATTTTAGGAGTCACAGTCGATGACAGGCTAAAATTTTATGAACATTTTCAGATAATAAGAGATAGAGTTTCAGAATTAATGTATAGTCTGTTAAAAATTGGAAGAGATTTGTGTGACAAAAGAAGAAACATTTTGAAACAGATATACAAGAGAAGTTTGGAAAGAATATTACTCTACGGATACGGGATCTGGGGCTATTGATTGGAGAAAGATAAAAAGAAATTAGGAAGCTGCATTCTTAGCGCCTAGTGCCAGCCAGCTCTCCTTATTAGCAGAACCTACAGAACAGTCCCCACAGAAGCAGCCCTCGTCCTCGGGGGACTGATCCCTGCTAATTTAAAAGCACAGGAAGAATTTAACCTATTCAAAATTACAACACTTAAAACGTCAATTTCTATAATGAGCAATTCACAGCAGAGAATGTGGAACAATAGGAAGACCAATGGCTAACTCACCCAGCACACAAAACAATAATATCGTATGGCAAAAAATTACCTACAGAACAAGGGATAGAAATCTATACAGACGGATTGAAAGAAGAAACAAAAGTCAGTGCATCATCGAGTATAACAAAGTAGCAATCCATTCAAGCAAACACCGACTGACAGACAACACTTCTAATTACCAAGCAGAGGCCTATGCTATCTTAAAGGCTCTATAATATATTCCAGAAATTAAAGGAAATCAAGACATCAACATTTATAGCTTTTCTCTTTCAGCTCTTCAAGCCTTAGGGAATGGCACAAACAGAAACAAGATATTAAACAACATCAAAAGGAAATATAATAAGATCAAAAATACAAGAAACATTTCATTCCACTGAATCAAAGCTCACATAGGTTATGCAGGAAACGAATTAGCTGATCAGAAAGCCAAAGATGCAAGCAAGATGGATAACATAACAGATTATTTACCCCTACCGCTTAGTCATATCAAGAAGAATTTCCTGAAAAATATCTTACAAGAATGGTAAAACACGTGGAATAGTAGTGAAAAGGGAAGAACACTCTTCACCTACATAAAACAAGTTCAAGAAACTAATCACTATTTTATTCACTGCGCTAACTAAATATTAACATGACATGGAAAATTTCACGAAGATCTCACAAGAATTGAAAAAACAGATAAACCATTATGCAGATGCGGTGGTCAAGTACACAGTAAGCATTATCTGTTTGAATGTAACCTACTGAATTTAAAAAATCAAGTGGAAAACATCGATCCAGCAAATCCAGATTACTCAAGAATTACAGATCAAGAAAATCTCAACATAATATCCAATGCAATGAAGACTGAAGACTCTCATTATGAACTATAACTTTTACTCTACACAACCCAAAGACTAACATATCTCAGCTGAAATAAATCCAGTTCGATTGTGTGGCAGACAGGCACTCAGGATATTCTAGGTAGCAGGGCAGCTTGTGGCATTCAGGTAAGTAGCTTCAAGCCAGGTCAGGACACCATAGCAGTGTCCCCAGCTTAACGAACAGGTTGAAGGATGGCCCATAAACAAAAAAGAAAAAAAAATGAAAAATAGAAAACTAAAAAAAATATTTTATTGTGCTCTCTAAATTACTAACAAAATAACAATTAAATCTGTGTTGTGCTACTAATTCTTTTCATGTTTAATGTCTAAGTGTATGAAAGGAAAAAAAAAATATATGTAAAAGCTAAAATTACAAAAACAGTGTATGTTATTTAATTTTTACTAACAAGTTACTACTTATCATACTGTATGTTATTTCATGTTATTAATCACATAAAAAGTGTATGTTTCTGTAGCGTTATTTGTTAAATAGCTAAATGCCTGTAACTGTTCAGTGTTTCTTCTCCTTCTCTCCTTTCCTTTTTTCCCATTTCCTTTCCCCAGAGCAAAATGCAAGACACTCACTCTCACAGCTTAGCTCCATGCAGGTCATATTCCCTCTCCTCCCCCCTCTTCCTTGTCTCCTACATTCCTCAGCATGCACTCTCAATGCAGCACGACCTCCATCTCTCCCAGTGATCTTAATCCTCTCTTCCTGAAGCTAACACACAAAGTCCTTCTTCTCTCTCTCTGCTTCCCTTCTTTTTTCTCCCCCCACTCTAATAAGTTCTCTACTTACATAAATTCACAAACTCGGTCAGTAATTATATTTACCCTCTAAAGCCATTTCTGCTGGCCTTGACTGAATTTCTTTACCTTAAGTTTCAGAACTCGCCACACATTTCACTCTAATCTTTTATCTCTGCTGCCGTGTAAAGTTCTTTCGCCCAAACTCAAATATGAAAAAAATAATAAATCTTTAAGGGCGAAAAGGTGGAAAAAAAATCTTTTATTTTCCCATATTTTTCTTTCTTTTCTTCATAAAATTATTATTAACAAAGCTAATAATATCGATATGGTTCTGCACATTTTAAATACGGTCCTTAGAGTCGTTATGTACACAAAATCTTAAAAATATTTTTAAAAAATAAAAAATAGATTCAAACATATTTTTAAAATTATAGTAACATTGTGTGTTCCATAATCGTCTACTTGTAAATTTATTTTTTAGATTATCCGATGTGCCTCCATGTTTCACTTCTTTCCAAAGATCACATGTTTTTGCAAGACAGCCACTCCATACTTAAGCTCTAGCAGGCTTGCATTCCATTCCTTCCCCCCAACTTTCCACCTACCCTTGGCATGCAGTCTCCACTGTCAAGGTCGAACAATGCCTGTCGGGGGTCACCTCGACTTGTGCCATCCTCCATGTGACTGCTGGACCCAAGGACGCCCACAGAATCTCCAATTTCAATATGCCACAACTTGCGGAGCGCTAACGGCATCCATCCCTCATCTCAGTTTGGCGTGGTTCGATGTTCGTGGCAGCACCAATCCTAGTCGAGACGGATTTTGTGAATGCTTTCGCCGCCACCCCCCCCCCCTTTTCACACTTTGCTATACTTTGTATCCTTCCAAAATTAAAATTAATTATATCAAAAATAGTAATAAATATTTCTTAAAACTTAAAAGTATTCTCATGATTGACATTTTTAACCATAAACACATAACAAATTCAAACACTGTCTGGACTTCAATCAAGATTTTATATCTATTTTTTCTATCCCCCATCTTATTTTATTTCTCACTATTTCCATCTTCCCTTACTCCCCCCTCCCTTTACTTTTTATTTTTTATCACTGTTATCTTATCATTTTATTCTATCTCATTACTATTTACTCACCTATTTTTTGTGACCATTTCTCTTTTCCTTTTTCCTCCTTCTTTCTATTTTTATTATTCTCATTTTTTTTATTACGGGGACAGGGGAGGCTCGGTAGCATGCCAGGCTCGTAACCTGCAATTATCAGGTTTGGGTTCCAGCTGGGCAAGTGTAGAGATTATTCTCTTCCAAACTCCCTGCCCTGCCTACAGTGAATAGGGGTCACTGTTGGGCTTGAAAAGGCTGCCGTCCATCAGATGGGACATTAAGCCATGGTACCATGTGTGGGAGAGACCACCCATGTATGTTAAAGGACATGCTGGATGGCCTTGATGGAAGGCTGACACCCTTTTCCCAACAGCTGTCCAGTGGGTCCCCTCACCTAGCCATCCATGAAACTACAAGAGCTTTGAACTTGGACATCTGTCCCAAATAACCGATATTTAAGTAGCAAATATCATGTTTTTTTTTTTAATTAAAAGAGCTCGAATTTACCCCTTAAAAGTGGTAGACTTTCAGCACAATTCATGCAAAGAGTTGCAGTAAAATTTAGACCATAATTCTACCTAACCATATTGGCAATAAATCATTGGCATGGTTCAAAATTCGAAAGTTCCATAATTAGAGATATGAATGAACTGATTGATTTCCATAATATTAAACTAATGTAGATGATAAGTACTCTCCCAGCTGCTCCGCAGCCTTAATGTCAGCGTTCTGATAGGCATCAACCAGCACACAAGACTCAAAATTCGAAAGTACCAAAATCAGAGATATGAATGAACAGAAGATTTCGATAATATATAAGTAATGTAGACAATAGGTACTCTCTCCGCTGCTTCGCAGCCTTTATGTTAGTGTTCTGATAGGCCTCAGCCAGCACACAAAGGTGGCTTTTGGTGCCATCCATAAGATGTAGTACTGTCCTGTATAGTGGAATGTTGGATGGCATCATTCAAGCATCCATTGTTGATTTAATGCAGTTTTTTCAGATTCTCTCCTTACAGTATACTGCCGAGCCAATTTGACGAACTTTGAAATTGAATTTACATTTTGTAAGGCATGGATGTGTGTCGTTTTTCTGCTGAGGTCCTGGCCATCCTCTCAGACCTTCTACTGTGGCATATAAACTGACAGGCTCCTGTCAGACCTCTGTGGCAAGCAGCTGCTTGAGGGGGTATTTATTTATTATTTTATTTATTTACTTCTAAGAATTCCCTAATGGGCAAAATCAATTGAGACAATATGCAGTTTATAATGTCAATTTTGGTGGCATCAGCATCGTACATTTTGATATAATCTCCTTACCTTTGTCTTCGTGAAAACAGTTCTGTTAAGTAACTGTGTAAAGTCATTATAAGCTGGATAGATTTCCAAGAGTTCACTTTTAAAATCTTCCCAAAACTATTCCATGATGACATCCTATGTTATTCCGCCATTGCTTAGCACATCCAATTAAACAAGATACTGCTAAAACCACCTTTTTGTTGCCGGCACTTCATATAAACGGAAATGCTCTTCCATGGACTTGACAAATGTTCACGTGACAGATGTTTCAAACCGTCGAACCTTATCTCTGGTAAAGGCCAATTAACATAAGGACCAGTTAATAATTGGTTGGCAACTTGTCGTTGCGGCGGTTGATAATACTCTGTTCTATCACTTGCTTCTGACGGAACAAAAAAATGGAACCTTACTTTCAAAGTTAATTGGTTCGTGAACTGACGTAGCATTGTCAACAGATTTAGGGGTTGTTGTTATTCCCCTTTTCTCCCGAGGCTCTTTAAGCAGATTCATTAACACTTCTGCTTCTTTCATCACATTCTGCAACCTATCTTTTACTTTTTCTAAGTCGGGAGTCATTATGATGGAATCGGCCATATTACTAGCAGATATGTTTAGCGGTCTGCAAAAATTTTGGAAATTTTGAAACTTTTTTTTATCTTGAGCAGTGCTCAAAGATACTGCTATGCAACAATACAATATTAAAGCTATACTAAGCTTGCAAATAAACTTGCTTATCGAAAAGTTTATCCATCGTGTGTCCTGACACTTCTAATCTTTACATACATACAATAAAGATCTTAACTATCAGCAATAACTGCACTGAAACTTCAGTACCTTTGACTAATACACAAAAGTTAAGCTTCTTGCTACAAAAAATTTTGGCTTAATCTGCCATTAAATCTATGAATAGTACATATAACTAATGAGCTAAAAAAATTGTTAACTTTGACAATCATGTTAAATAATATACAATTTATACATATATATATATGATTCCTGTTCAGGTGCCACTTTCTTTACTGCTCTGTAACACTCCAAAGATTATTAATTTTTCAAGTTGAACCTTTTGTCTGATCCAAATTTATTCAAAATTTCAGAGATAGCTTCGTCGGGCGCAAGGCAATAATAACTTGCCAAATAAAGTTGAAATAGGGTTCGTTAGGTATTTCTCTAGTGTTACTTATCAAGTAAGAATTCAAAAAGGATGTCAAGTTTAATTAAAGTTCAAATCTAATCAAAAAATCAGTTAACATTGCTCAAGAGAAAAATAGAAAAAATTTAAAAGTTTCTAAAACAAAGTTTATTTCCAAAAATTTTAAAGACTCACCAAATTCAATGGAAGAATACAAAAGTTGGAGTACTAGCAACTCACATCTATCTACACAACACATACTTCTCACAATACTTCTGACTTCTACATCTCTACAACTCACTACACAAAAACTAAACTCTGTGACCTAGCATCACTTAGTTATAACATACTGTGTACAAATCTGGCACGTGTCTGTTGCACGCCAGGAAAACATTTGAATAATCTGACAATCGTGCTAGTTATGATGCCAGAGGGGTTATGTCCTACATGCATGCATTAGCAGTTGACAATCAAAAGTCAGAGTTGCGCATTGTGCAACTCCTTCAGCTTGGAAACGACAATTGCGATGTCCAAAAAAATAATAATCCCCAAAATGATAAATATAATGTAAATAAAGCAAAACTGGTTAAGGAAAAATAAAAGTTAAAGGGTCTACCATCACAACAACAACTCAGTGGACGACAATTCGGTGGACAACAATTTGGTGGAAATATAAAATAGTGTGAAATAATTTTAAATTACTAAACCTATTTAAAATATTTTTCTCTTGGTGAACAAAACTAAAACTTCTCGGAAGTCTCCGTAATCCAGCACTCCATAAAACGAAGTTGGTTATAACTTAACATAATCGATAATTACATTTATTATCTTTAATCCAGCCTTCAATAAAAGGTTTATATCTAATTCTCTATAATCCAACATTCCACTACAATGCATTTATTTTTTCAAAGTTTGTTTCTTCTAAACGAAGCAATCAAAAGTCAAAAGGACACAATATAATCTGCATGGGACTACAAATATCCTTAACCCAATCCTTAATAAAACAAAATTTCTAAAGGTTTTTTTGTTTCTGAACAAAAAACCAAATGCAAAGTACCAGTAGAGTAAATCAAAGCAGCCAGTGTTTGGTAAATCTAATACCTCTAATCCAACCTTTTTTTTTTAATGATTACATATTTTTTTTTTATCCCTTTCTATTCCTTAAAAATGGACAATTGGATTCAAAGGAATACACTTCAGGGAATTAAACTGCACAAGACTATTATCATTCTCATTATTCTGACAATCAATGAAACGAATATCTTTAGTCTTTTTTAATCTGGAAAAAGCAATATGAAATTAAGAAATGCATTAGAGGAGAGAGGTGATATTTGCATCTATACTCTCTAATCCAACGTCTGTTAAACCAGAATTTATTACATCTATACCTTTTTATTCCTACCAAATGGAACAAATGGAATTTAAAGGAATTGCACTTCAGGAAACTAAACTGCAAAAGCCTATTTTTTTTTCAAATTTTTAAAAATCAAAAACTTATTGAAATAAATTTGAATTTGAATTTGTAAAGGAATACACTTAAGGAAACTAAACCACAAAAGCCTATATTTATTCTTACTAATCTGGCACTCAATAAAACAAATATCTATAGTCTTTTTTGTTTAAAAAAAAAGCAATATGATATTAAACAGAATGCATTAGAGTCAAACAGGACCTTGTTAGAATTGATCTACAGTGGCAAGATGCAGCAGATGTAGCTCAGGATAGATGTGTTTGGAGAACTAAATTGCATGATCTGGTTGTACCTCTAGCCCATGGCTTCTTGAGGATGATGATGATGATTAGAGAAAAGAAGCAATATTTGCAGCTATACTCTGTAATTCAATGTCTGTTAAACCAGAATTCCATAGTTCTATACCTTTTTGTTCCTACTAAATGAAACAATTGGAATTCAAAGGAATACACTTCAGGGAAATAAACCATAGAAACCTATTTTCATTCTCACGAATCCAACACTCAATAAAATGAGAAACTTTAGTCTTTTTTATCTGAAAGAAGCAGTATGATATAATGGAATGCATTAGAGAATGAAGCGATATTTGCATCTATACTCTCTAATCTGATATCTGTTAAACCAGAATTTCATACTTCTATACCTTTCTGTTCCTACTAAAAGTAACAATTAAAATATAAAGGAGTACATTTTAGGGAACTAAACTATACTGGATTATCATTATTCTCATTAGTCCAACACTTATTAAAAAGCAATTTTCATAATCTTTTTTTTCCCGAATTAAACAAAAGGAAATTAATGGAATGCACTAGAGGAAAGACAAAGAAGTGATATTTAAATTTATACTCTCTAATCAGACATTTTTTAAACCAGATATTTATACCTTTCTGTTCCTACTAAATGAAGCATTTTGAAATCAAAGAAATACATTTTGGGGGACTAAATTGCACAGGACTACCATTATTCGCACTGACCCAACACTCAATAAAACGATTTTTTTTTTACTTTCGTTTATCGGAATGAAACAGTGGGGAATCAACAGAACACACTGGGCAAAAGGGAAAAACACCATATTTACATCTATTCTCTGTAATTCAAGACTTCAATACAAGGAACAGTTTTGGAAATTCATACTAGACAATGAATCTCAAAATGAAGCAACTGCACAAAAAACCTTTACTTTTATTTTCCCTAATCAGACTTGAATTTTTACCGCTTTTGAAGAAACAGTCAGAAATGAGAGGAATGGAGTAAAGAAAACCCAATGTTTGAACATTTTCATATATTTTTTGTTATTTTGCATTCTATAAACCTTTACATCAATTATTTTCTAATTCTTCATTTCGATGCATCATATTTTTTTCCTTTTTTGAGAAAAAGTTTTTTTCTGAAAGAAAGTCAAATTTAAAGCATTATAACTTCTGATAATTTTAAGATATAATATCTCTAAACCAAAATTTTATACTTTTTAATCATGTTTGTTCAATATTTTTAGAGTTGTGAGAGGAAAAACAGCAGTGTCAGGCGACCTAGGGATTTTTTAGAAAACTATTTTAAATCTAATATTTTATCATTTACTTTATAAATCTCTTGTTATTAAATTTATGTTAAGAATCTTATAGAAATAATTTTCTGTGATTGCTATGTCTGTATTAATCAATATATTTAATTACTTTATTTTCAACAAAGCTGAATACCTAATATTTTTCCATATTGATATCTATCATAATATTTCAAAAATATATTTTAATGTGGCCTTTCATAGCCATTAAATAATTTGTTACTAATTAAGTAGTAGAATAAACCTCAGAACACCACTAGGTTTCTTGCATAAGAGAAATGGTGGGAAAATATAATACCATAAAACTGGTTAATTCCAAATTTCTGTTTTAATCAAATTTCTTTTAAAAGACTCGACAAGCAATTTGTGTGCAAAAGTACCATGATAATTCGAAACCTCTGATTACATTCTGAAAAAATAATTAGCCATGTGCTCATAATATCAATATATTTGTGTCTGAATAATATTAAGCATATGTGAAAAAAGTTCGTAAAAAAAGTGATTAAATCCAGTTGTTCTATAATGATTAGAAATGGCATTGCAGTAAAATTAAGTTTTAAAAAGGAACTAACTCAAATATCTTTCAAAGCATTTTTTTAGACAAAGAATTAATTTTTACTGCTCATTCTCATTTTATATTGATGGGGAACCCTTGCAGAGTTTTTCTTATCTATGAGCCAGCAGGAAAATAATGTATAATAATCAAGTTAATATGTGTTTCTTTTTAAGTGCTGTTGCTATCTTTTTAGGCTAGTTTCCAATAGTCATGTTATCTACTCTTTGAACAAACAAAAGTTATTCTTCCACAAGTTCTTAAATGCATATACTTATTAATAATTCCCCATCCCCTCCTTGATTTTCATTTTATTCTTGTTAAATGATTATTTTCTAAAATAAATAGTTGAAGCTGCTTATGTTAATATGTACTCCCCCTATTTTCCATTGTGTCTTGTCTGTAACTGTTCACCTAATCAGGCAGAAAGCTTCACAAACGAGGTCATATCAATTGGTAATAAAATTCAATGAGATGAGGAATTGGAGGTACCAACTTAATGTTCAACCCCCTGTTTTCCATTTGTCTTTCTATTATTCAACATAATCACACAAAAGTATATCAATTAATTATGTGATTCTGTATAGTAAAGCTGTGGAGGTGCTAATTTAATGCCCACTCCCCTACATTTCTTTGTGCTTCTGTTTCTAACTATTCACCTATTTGTGAACAAACGAAGCTCTATCGATTGATACATGCAATTTTTCAAATTGAAGAGTGGAGGTACTAAATTAACGCTCTATTCTGTGTTTTTCATTCTATTTTTGGTTTCGACTTTTGAATTAATCGTGCACAAATAAAGTCATATGTAATGGAAAATCCAGATTTAGAAAAAAGTAAAAAACCAAAGTAGGATCCAAGTTCCATATTACAGAAAATATATGTTTAATTTTCCTTTTCCTGTAGCACATTTTTCTGATTTTCAACTGATCATTTCAAAGAAATGTAATTAAAAAATTCCTCTTTTTAATAAGATTCATATAATATACATTTTCATATTCCTGATAGTGCATTTGTTTAATTTTTGACATTCATTTAGGAAAAATGGAATTGAAACAACAAAAATCCACTTTATTGAGATCCATATTAGAGGGACCAGATATACTTCTTGGTGACTTCTTTTCTGGAATGCATTTGTTTGATTTCTGACTTATTCGTTTGGAAAAAATGAAAGCAAAGGTCAGATTTAGGCCTAAAAAAGGAAAAGTCTAGAGAGCTAAAAATTTGTTCCTGAGGGTATTTGGGTTGTAGATATCAGAAATCTTTTGAAATTTTGGATCTGATTGGTCTTTAGGGTCAAATATAGACCTACCAGTGTTAGAAGACTAAACATTGATGCCTGGGTGTGTTTTGACCCATAGATCTCATAAATTATACCAAATTTTGGATGCAGTGAGTCCTTCAAGGTCAAAGGTCAAATTTAGATATATCAGTGCTGGAAATTGGTGAATAGGGCTATTTCAAGAAGTAGAACTCGGAAATAAGAGGAATTTTCAGATCCTGTGTTGTGTTTGAGATCAAATAGAGGTTGGAGTGAGGGTCTAGAAATCAAGAGGTGCTAAAGGCACCAATTGATTTCTAGTATATGCCTTAGAATGACATCAGACCCTTTTCCAGTGGCAAGCAAGCATACATAGGAAAATACTGACAACCCACACAAGAATTTCACCTATAAAAAACACACAAAGAAGTCCTTATCAGGACTCACAGCAAAATGCCCTTTTAAGGACTAAACCAATAACACCAAGCCTTCTCATGTCAACAGTCCTTCCATATTGCTCACAAAAAGTTCTTCTTATGACTAAAATTGCTATATATGAAGATCCAATATAAACACTATCACTTTTTTTATCCTCTTTCTTGCTTTTTCTCACTGTATTTCCTGGGCTTGCTTGCTTTACATTGACAGCATAAACAGAAATTTGATTACAAGTAGTAATGTGATGCAAAATCTAAACCACATTAAGAAATTTCAATTCTATATCTTCAACTTTCAGCAAACTTAACCAGTAATCAACATCATGTGTGGAAAAAAACCAACAGAACTGCAAGTTATCTTCACATTCTAATCAGTTAGGCATCTTTTCATCCTATTTCAGCTCAAAATAAATGTCTAAACGATAGTATTTGATTTTAGATGGGGGAAAAATGCATGTAAAACCACATGTTCTTCCATGTGGAACTGACAAAATGTAACTTAAGAAGCGATAGGAGCTACTGCTTCTTTGATGTGGTATAAAGCTAGTGTTGAGCAGCTGTTTTCAGTTCTGAATCTCATTTATAATGACATCAGTTTTTGAGTTAAAATTATATTCTTGGAAGCTATTCTCTTCCTAGATATGAATCTTCAATTTTTCATTTCTTGGCTCATTGCAATTACTAGAGATAGATAAGGTTTAATAATTTGCATGATAATTAGGGTTTCTGAAAACTCGGGTTTTTAGGACTCTGCGAGTACGAGTCCCAAATTTTGAAAACTCGTCAAGTCCGGATCTAAATCTAAACTCAAATCAATAAGTGAAAACGTTTAATATTTTGGAGTTCAATAACAATTCTCATAGCTGAAGTCTTTGTAACAAAATAAAATTACTAAAATTTGTTAAAATTAGAATTATTTATTATATTGCAAGATTTTCAACTGAGATTTGTGGTCGTGCCAAGAAATTATAAAGAAAATATACTCAAATTTATTTATTAATCAATTCATTTATTTTCAAAAATTAAACTTTAAAACTAGATATAACTATTTGAACATTTATTTATTTCAATTTAATTGCTTTTTTTGGTCTTCAGGTAGAAATATTTGAGAAATACTAACGAATTAAGAGACTTGTCAGCAAGTCTCGATCTGATTGTAGTACAGAAGCTGCCACTTATTGAAAATATTCTTTCATTAGAAGTTGAAGTTGGTTTTATGGAGGAAAGTGCATTGTACAGGTCATCAAGATTACTTGTTCGTTTTCCAGTATTTCTGAAAAGCAAAAATTCTTGTTTAAGTTTGCTATAAATCTCGGATTCTTTTGGAGTTGGAAGTTCAGCTGCGTTTTTCAAAATTAAATCATGTTCTTCCTCCATTGTCAAATTTTTTTGATTTTCAACTATTATTAATTCTTGGTATTGCGAAGCTTCCATTGATTCATTATTATCTTCTTTTCGGTAAAGTCTTTTTAATAATTGTGTGGCTAAGTCTAAAGCCTGTTTAATAGGTACAAATTTTGGATCTTTAAGTGCTTTGAACAAATTCATTAAATCTATATTTACTCGCTCATCAATTCTGTTCTCCATATTTTCTAATAATTTACACGCTAGTTTACTTTTACAGTTCGAAATTTTTCTTTTCATGTACTCCAATGTAATGCCAGCTGAATGCAGAGTCATATCGTTTCGGCTTAAAACTTCAATTGCCAATTTGGCAGGTTCAAGCGAATTCTGGAGATCTTTGAGCTCGTTAAAATCGATGTCATCAAGCATGTGTGAACAGTTGAGATCTACTATAAAGCTTCCTCGATGAGTTTTTGTAGTTTCACAAACATGATTATCATATAAGCAAGAGAACTCCAACGAGTTTGACAATCCAAAACTAACTCAAGATTGTGGCCCAGTTTAGCTCTGATTTTTTCTTGTAATATTCCATTTTTAATGGAAGACAATCTAAAAAACTTAACCACTTTTCGAACGTTGTTAATTATTTGATGGATACTAACAACTTCTTCCATACCCTCCTCTGTTGTTGTTCTTATTTCAATATCCGCTCCATCAGCAAAAACATCTTCATTCTCATCTTCAGTATCAATTAATTCCTCTTCTTTTTCGCGGTTAGATTTTTTCTTATATAAAGTATCGCAGACTCCAAGATGTACTCCATGATTGAGGCACAATTGATAAAATGTTGGACACTCCTTTCCAAATTTCACCATCAAAGAAGCACCATCTCCTGTTGTGCCAACAATGTGTTGCTCATAATTTACATCAAACGAAGCCAAATGGTGAGTAACCACTTCAAGTAATTGTGTTGCTGTACACGATCCGAATATACGAACTAGTCCAAGATTGTATGGTTCTTCATTTGGGGCGCCATGGAGAATTACATTGACATATTTCTTCGTTCGTGAGCTGGTCCATTCATCGAGTGTCAAGCTAAACCTTTGGTTATTTTTAATTTTCTCTGACAATTCACTAATCATTTTATTTTTCATTGCTTTAAAATGGTCATGTATTAATTTCATTACATCGGTTTCATTTTTAGGCAACTTAAATCCACGTTTAGCAATAGAGTCTCGTATAAATTCCAATCTAGTAATGGCTCTTATTGAAATTCCATCTACTGCTGCCAATTTTGAAACAATTTCTTCTAAACTTGAACTTTTTACAAAATCCATCATTGTCTTTGGTTTCTTAATTGAACATCCAACTTCAGAATCAGCTTCCAGTTCACGTTTGTCCGAATTTGGATGAATATTATGAGTTTTAAGGTGCTTGAATAACGATGTTGTGCTTGAATCAACAATAGCTATATTCGTTTTACATATATTACACTCAGCTTTTTTGTTCTTCAATTGAGTGAAATATTATCAAACTTTTGATGATTTTTTTTGTGACATCGTTTCTGAGCTGAGCAGAAAAGAAAAATAAATAAAAATTAATAATAAATTGATCGCATTAATCACTAATTACCTTTTCATACATAAAACAGCTTCGTCAATTATAATAATTTTCTATTCAAATTTTGAGTAAATTAACATTTAACACAGTTGAAACAAGACCGCAACAATACTAAGTGCTTGTAGACAGCCGAGATAACGGCGAGACCACATATATGGGTAGATATATCAAGCATGGACCGACTGCGCAACTCTACCGGTCATGCAATAAAAGGAGATAGAATTTGCAGGTGTTGGATGTCTCTCTTGCTTGGTATATGGTAGTTTATATGTATATGGACGAGACTCGGCTGTTTTGTGGACTCGTCGAGTATTAGAGTTGAGTCCCGAATCCGAGTAACTACTCAAATACTCGACGAGTCTGAGTCGAGTCGAATCGAGTACAGAAACCCTAACGATAATGCTGATAATTACATGACATTAAAATAACACGAAAATCTGTGAAACTACAGTTGTGAAATTACAGTAACACGAAATCTGTGAAACTACAGTTCATAGAAAATCTACCTATATATCTAATTACATCCCTTCCAACTCTGCTCATCCATTAATATATAAAAGAGCCAGTATACTACCATACTATATTAGAGCTTATAGATATTGTTCTCAAGTGACAACCTTTCAGAAAGAAATACAATATATACATCAAACTGCAAATGAAGCAGGATACAATCTAAAATTATTACAAAAATGTGAAAAAAACTGCTAAATATATAGTAAGTAAGGGAACACAACCACAACCACACCAAACTGAAAATAAAAAACAATATGCTACCAGTTTTCCATATATAAAAAATCTAACAAAAACCATGGAAAATACGCTGGCAAAATATAATATAACTTTACCAACCACAATAACTCATTCTTTAAAAAACCTTATTTTAAATGATAGGGATAAGGAAAAACCCTTGGAGGGAATTTATGAAATAACTATTCCCGATCCCTCTAAAGTATTAGAGGGTAAGGATAAATACATAGATAAAACATTTCGTCAATACGAAACATGAATGCAAGAACATTATAAAGATATTATTAAGCAATTGTAAATTCACAGCACTATGATTAAAAAAAGGTTTTAATGCATGATTATGCTGTTTAGAGGGAAGTGAGCTAAAAAAGCAATCACACTACACAGAGACTATACCATATAGTCTAGGTAAGAGTTGTTATACATGCCATGACATAGCTTAAGGCAGTCTTTAACAATGAAACATGTCACTACGTTGTTAGCCTGTGGGAAAGGCAGGCCCATGTTTTTAACGTTTTAAATGTTTAGAGCTTTTGGTTGTATTTTAATGAACTTGCACTGAATATGCTTGTTTAATGGAGTTTGTCGAAACAAACTTGAATAAGTCAAAAGCAATCTGCATTGGACATTAACCATGGAATTGCTTTGTGAGCTTACTCCTTTTCACATCAATGAGTTTGTTATCTGATACTTCGACCAACATTACCATTTTCAACATGGAACTTGTGAATTCAACATAGTTTTTCCAGACTGGCATCTGGTGCGTAGCATAAATACATCTGTGGTTAATATTCTGTGAATGGTCAACACTTCTGATTAACATCTTGATGAAGATATCACAGAAGAGGATTAATCAACTTGCTCAACCAGCTGATGCCAGCAAGACTACTCCATAAATGGTAATATGTTATGACATTACTTGGGAACTTTTAATATTATTAAAGATTGCTTTAAGCTATGCCACGGCATTTATAACAACTCTTACCTAGACTATATGGTATAGTCTCTGTGTAGTGTGATTGCTTTTTTAGCTCACTTCCCTCTGAACAGCATAATTGTGCATTAAAACCTTTTTTAGATATTATTAAATGTAACCCAACCACAGCATTAGCTCAAACAATAATAAAAAATGATATTCAAATTGATAAAATAGATTTAAATCCCTTAATGGCCCCTAGAACAAAGTTTCAACTGCAATATTCAGAAAAATTAATGATTCACGTGCAACTTGATAATGTATGCAACACGGAGATCTCACCCCTCCCTTCTGAGTAGAATATCCTGTTGCATCAACAATCAAGAATGCACATGCATACACAATAGGTAACTTCAGCAATTACACATTGAAAGACAATTATTTAACTGACGGCATGCATGTTTAACATCACACGCCTGAAGAGGCCACGAAATTGACGGTGGTAAAACACGTCACGCATGCCGGGAGGCTTGTTCTTTTTAAAAGTTTTTTAAAGTTGGCTTTTGCTTTAACATTAAAAGTTCTTTAAACTTGAGTTTTAAAGATTTTAAATGTCCAAATGTGGGTGATAGTGCTCATACGTACTTGTAACCCAGTATTAGCAGATAATATCTTTATTCCCGTAAATGACTTGTGTCTTCTATGAGAGAATGGAGCAACAAATGCTGAACTATGTAAAGGCATTAATACAGAGGTAAAAAGAACTGGCAATATTAGAAATAATACCTACAGTTAACATCAGCTGTTAAAGAAGATTAAATGCTCTGGTGCTCAACTCAGTGTAGCTGCTCCTAAAAGTGAGGTGTCACTATAAGGATAGACAAAGTCAACTACAACAGTGATCAACAAAAGGGAAATACCATCATATTCAGTGAATGGACTTAACTGATATATACAGTTTCTGCTAAAAAATTAGTAGACTAACTTAAGGACTGTAGTAACTGTAAACTACACCAGCCTCAAGATTATGGTAAATATCTTTATATGGTCTTTTCTTGCTCTAATTGGCCTTACTTGTAAAAGGATCATTATAGAGTTGAATAAGTATCATATATTATTAACATTGAATGTTCAGAATGAGTAAGCTGATAGGGCAATTTTCTGTCAATCATTTTAATGTTAAGCACTCCTCTTGACTTGGAAATCATTTGATTTTTGAATCTCTTAGTTGTAAAACAGCATTATCGGTGTAAATTATTAAACCTTATACAATTAGCTGAGTCTACAATTATTCTGTTTAATAAAAATAATAAATAAATACCCCCTCAAGCAGCTGCTTGTCACAGAGGTCTGACAGGAGCCTGTCAGTTTATATGCCATGGTAGAAGATCTGAGAGGATGGCAGGACCTCAGCAGAAAATGATACGAACATCCATGCCTTACCCGGGGCTCGAACCCAGGTCTCTTAGATCAGTAGCCAAGCGTGCTAACCACTCAGCCATGGGACAGCCATGCTTAGGGATAGATAAATTATTTAATCTTATGCAAAAGTATTCCTGGTTTGTTTTACTAGTAATGATAGTTTGATATTTTTTGCTTGTAGTACTTGAACTTGTAACTTTTAATCTAATTTGAAATTTCTGTTATATGCTTTGTTGTAACTGATGAGCAAAAAAATAATTAAATCAATAAAGTTAAGCTTTTTTTCAGAAATTTCGATGATATTTAGATTTTATTATGAGTAAAACTGAAAGCCCTTGTAAAATATGAAGCTATATTAAAATTTGAAATGATTAGTTGAAATTTCATAATTTGGCTTGAGCAAGAACTTGGAGCCAGGCTCCAAAGCCTTGTCACTAGAAGTACTATAGGTTTACTGGATGAAATAAAGTGAGATAAACCATAGACATCATTTCTTTGGTAGTTCATAAAGATTTCTGATAATCACAATTATTATTCTGATTGTAGTGTTTTTTTGAAGGGAAGAAAATGCCAAAGTTCGATCAATGAAATATTCAGAAAAGAGTATCCAGATTCTCATGATAAATGGCTTTGATTGATTTATTATGGTTTTAGTTACATTTTAATTTATTTTGCCTTATATTAAAATTATGAGAGCATTGGCAACGGTTAAATTAGGAGCTAGGTGTGTCATGTTTCAGATGCTTTAAAATATGCTATTTATTCAACTAACATCTTAAATTTTTCATTGATTTTTGTCATGAAGATATTTTAGTTTGAGAAGAGGAAAGTACGTAAGTTATATGTTTCGTGATGATTTATAAGCTGACTTATTCACAATAATCTAGACTTGCCATGTTACTACGAAGATACATAGGCTGAAGTGCTAATGCGCATATGCATAGAGTGTAGCGTGTGATGGTGAGAAACGCCAAGAACTGTCATCTGCTGTTATGCTGGAGGCTAGGTCAGCCTATCTGCTGAAATACGCAGTTCATTCAAGAAGCGATGTGGCATTATCAACCTGATGTTCTGCGTTTCTTGCTCCTAAATTGTTTTGATTTAGTAGAGTGGTATATATCTTTTGCTAAGAAATTGAATAGAGTACTAGGAGATATATTATAAATTAAATATTTAGGTATATTAAATTGTAAGATGGGAAGTCCGTGTGCTGAATTTGGTATAGATATCGTTGATCTGATGGAGACTTTGTACTGCGCTGGAAAGTGTAGTTTAAGATTTCATTTTTATTGTGTTGGAGTCGTACAGACAAATTTTCGTAAAATGAGCTCTGAGAGTAAAAACCGATGGAAGTGTCACAAGTGTAGGACAGATTCTGCAGGGAAAGGGAAGAGCGGTGAAGTGAGTGTTGGCATAAGTGGTTCATGAGACACTGACATCGAAAGAACCAGAAGATAGAGCCCTGTCTGTTGAAGTGATTAAACACATTGATGAAATGTTCAGTAAGCAGATAACCAATCTTAGGAAAGACATGATAGAAATAAATGACAGGTCTAAAAATGAATTATTAAAAGAACTGGAGGGATATAAAAAATACATTACGTACTGTTCTGACAAATTAGATGATTTTTTAAGAATTTTGACTGAGTTAACTAAACAAATTAAAGATGTCCAACAATAAAATTAAAGACTTATGACAGGTCTAAAAATGAATTATTAAAAGAACTGGAGGGATATAAAAAATACATTACGTACTGTTCTGACAAATTAAATGATTTTTTAAGAATTTTGACTGAGTTAACTAAACAAATTAAAGATGTCCAACAATAAAATGAAAGACTTATGACTGAAAATCAAACTCTGCAGAAAGAAATTAAGGGATTGAAGGGGAAAGCGAATGATTTTGAGCAAAATAGTAGGAATTGTAATTTAGAAATAGTGGGAGTTCCTGAACAATAGATGAGAATGTGAAGGAGATAGTTACTCATATTTCAAGTGTATTAAATGTACAGGATGAAGATGGGAATATACAGACCGTTCATAGAGTGCCAACAAAAAATAAACAACAAATTAAACCAATAATCATTCAACTAGCTACGAGAAAAATGAAAGAAAATTGGATCAAGTGTTGGAAATTAAAGAAGACATTACTCACTAAGGAAATACATGAGGGACTGCCTGATGGCAAAGTTTATGTAAATGATCATCTAACACAAGACAATAAGCAGTTATTGTATGAATTAAAGAAATTACAGAAGGAAAAAGATTTCAAGTTTGTATGGGTCAAGGACTCAAAACTTTATGTAAGGAAAACTGAAATATCCAGGGTGCTAAGGATTAGGAATAGTGATGATTTAAATCTGTTAGTGAAATGGAAAATAAAATGATGAGTGGCAATACTGATTCTGGTACTGAGATGATGAACAATGGCAATGATTTGGAAACAATTACTATTTTTGATTATTGTAATTTGGAAGAAATATACAGGTCTGTATAATAGAGAGTGACAATGTTTATGATAAAAACTTGTATAAATGGCTATTGGTATAAATGTCATTGTGGGTAACATCAGAAGTTTGTGGAGGAATTTTGATAATTTTTTATTTTACTTAAATTTAATAGAACTTAAACCTGATATAATTGTTTTAACAGAGATATGGATTGGTGACAATGGAATACAATTGTATACAATACCAAACTACAAAGCTTATTATAAATGCCAAAATGAAAGTAGATTGGGTGGAGTGATCGTGTTTGTTGTGTAACAGTGTATGCACAGTGTATGGATTTAATACAGTGCATAACAGTGTATGGATTTAATAATGCATTTACTACTGCTGATATGGTAGAAATTTCTTTTAAACTAAACAATATAACATTTCTTTTACTGGCATTTTACAGGTTACATTCCTATACAAAACAAAATTTATTACAGAATTCGAAAATAAATTAGAAAATATAAATAACAATAATGTATTAATAATAGGTGACATGAATATTAAACCTTAATGGAAAAGATCAAATTAAACAGGAATATTTATAGCTGATTAAATCAAATGGTTTTAATGTGAGTCATCGAGAGATCACTAGAGAGGAAGCAAAACTTGTTTGGACCATGCATTTGTAAGAAGAACGATCCAAAATAATTTAACTACTTATATTATTAAACTTAATATTACCAATCATTATTTTATAAGAATAAATTTTCAGCTAGAATTGAACAGAAATCAGAAAAAATTAAGTACAACACGTAGGATAAATATCGACAAGTTAAAAGGATCTTTGAAGGGTAAAGACTGGAATGAAATTAAAATAGGAAATGATGTAAATTCTTCATTCAAATTATTTTTATTGCAATTGCAGGATATGATGGAGTTATCAAAAGGCACTATACATTTAAAGAATGTAGAAAAGAGGCTAAAACCATGGATAACACTTGCACTTATAAATTCTATTGAAAAGAAAAATAAGTTATATAAGTTGAGTAAAAATCAACTCTTTAATACAAATCTTAATAATTATTTTAGAAAATACAAAAATTTAATATTAAAATTAATTAAAGAAGCAAAATCAAAGTACTACATTGAGAATTTTTTAGATAATGACGGTAATATTAAACAATGTTGGAAAATTATAAATGTTTTGTCTGGTAGGCAGCAAAAGAATTCTATGCACCCTACAGAAATAAAAATAAATAATATTATTTATTCTTTTGATGAAAATCCAGTGTTGTTTATTGATAAATTTAATACCTACTATACAGAAATTGTTGGTAATCTCGTAAAGGAAATTCCTAATTATGTTGATAATGAAAGCCATAAATCGATTTTATCTCTAAATTCTATTTTTATTGATTATATATCAGAGGATGAGATTTTTGGAGTTATTGCAACATAAAAGCTGGGAAAAGCAGCTGGAAGTGATCAGATATCTGTGGAGACAATTAAAGAGATAAAAGGTTATATTGTAGATATATTACGTTACTTATTTAACTTATCGTTATCATCAGGATGTTTTCCCTCAATTTTGAATGATTCAACCGTTGTCCCAATATGCAAAGGAGGTGAATATTTAGATATCGCAATTATAGACCATTGTCCTTGCTTTCAGTTTTTTCAAAGGTTTTTGAAAAGCTACTTAAAACTAGAATTTTAAATTTTTTGAATAGAAATAATTATTTTTCTGTTCATTAGTATGGTTTTAGAAAAAATATGGGTACTGAGGATGCTATATTGCAATTGTCTTCCGCAATATACAGAGCTATAAATGATAATTTGAAAACTGTTGTGCTATTTTTGGATATCAAAAAAGCATTTGATTCGGTTTCCCATGATTTGCTGATAAAAAAACTTGAAATTGCTGGAATTCGAGGAAATGTTTTGAAATGGTTGGAAACATATTTGAAAAATAGAATTCAAAGAGTAAAAATGGCAAACTTGTTTAGTAAAGGAATTGAACTAAAATATGGAGTTCCACTTGCAATCTTGAACTAAAAGGAAAAGTAATGACTCGCTGATGATACAGCTTTGATATATGTTGCTGATAATGAGAATATTTTAATTGAAGAAATAAATGAAGACTTGGGTAATATTAGAAAATGGTTCTTAAAAAATAAATTGTTATTGAATATTAATAAAATGAAATATTTATATTTCAGTTTAAAACGTAAAAAGTCGATAAATTAAAAAATAAATTATTTTACCATTCTGTAAACTGTATAGGATATCAGTGTGCATGTAAAGCTATTGAAAGTGTAGAATATTATAAATATTTGGGTCTGTATATAGACAGTCAGTTAAATTGGAATGAACATTAAATATTTGACAAAAAAGATTATTGCAATAATTCCAAAGTTGTTTTATATTAGAAACTTTATGGACTGTACATTTTTAAAGCTTATATATATAATGCTTGGATTAAGTCATATTTAAGTTATGGAATAATATCTTGGGGAGGAATGTTTTACAGTAATATTAAAGCCTTGGTTACTATTCAAAATATAGTAATTAGGTGTGTATTAAGAAAACAAAAATATCATAGTATTAAATGTTTTTATAATGATCTACAGATCTTACCATTACGGAAAATGTATATTTATAATATAATTTTATATCTAAAAAAGCATTATAGAGAAAGTGACATTAAAAAAGTAATGCAGAATACCAGAACAAGTGCAAATATTAATTTCATTGTACCACGAAGAAAACCATTACGCAAAAACATTATATATTTCTGGCACCAAAAATATTCAACAGATTACCTGAAATTATAAAAGATGAAAAAAATTTTCATATGTTTTCTCGAAAACTAAGAGCTTGGATTTGTGATATTGAAGATATAGAAAAATTTCTTTAAGGTTGGAGGAATGCACCCGTACTTCAGATTGTTAAATTCTTTTCATTCGTTCTTTTGTTCTTTAAGATGTTAATTTTTTTTGAATGAAAAAATTGCTGTATTTACAGCTTATTTACTGATTTTGTTACTATGTTTTAGAAGTGAGCATGTGTTGAATACGTCATATGTGAGTCTTTAAACTCTTGTGGTGTGGTAAATTTCCAAAATTATTGTAAATAATTATACTGTATTATAAAAAATACTGCATTATAAATAATATAAATGGAAATAAAGGCTACTACTATTAAAATATATATATAAGCAATAATTTTCAAAAAATATTGTTTGTAAATTTTTGAAATATTTAACACTTTTTTAAAATATGTAATCATAAAGGTACAGAAGATCAAGCTGGTGAAGTTAAATCTAAACCAAAGGTATTATGGTGTGTGTTTTTCAATCAAAAAGATACCACTGTACTTAACTTGAATAGTAGAGTACCACAAGGAGTTCTTCTGACATCTTTACCTGGCCTAGAGCAGGATTATGATCATCCTGTTAAAGAGGTAGAGTATTACAAAAGAAAAATTTTAATACCAGTTTATGTGTATTTTTAAATAGTGCAATAGCAGAGTCTGTGAACCAGAGAATATAGCCTTCAAGAATAAGAGAAATTATAATTGAATAAATGCAAAATATGAGTTGCAACCACAATAATTTATCATAATGTGAAGTTTATATATTGCACTAAATGTTTTTTAATCAATGTTGCATGATAAAGAATGATCAGCAAATTCAAATGTTGACATCAATCCAAACAATATTCTCTATCTTCACTATACTTATTACTGGATTGAGAATTGTGTACCCACTTTTGAATGAAAGTTGTTCTGATGATAAATTATATACCATGAGGAAGGCCAGTCTAAGAAGGATCTTGGCAAAACGACAAATAGTTAGTGCACTAAGGATAAAAAAATTTCAAAATTAGACTGGCATAGCTAAGAACTCGGAGGGGGGTAATTGTTTAAAACTATTCGACATTAACTAATATTGTCTTTAAAATAAAATTTTGTGAAGAGGAGATATGGGAGGTGGGGGTAAAAATCCCATCAGCATCAGAGAATGTGGGGTGAGGAAAGGGGAAATTAAAACACCCTTGACAAAATTGCTTTAACAGCCATAGGAGGACTGATTTCTGTGGTAAGGAAATCCTTTTAGCTTGCGTATCTAAGACATTCATTCTCAGGAAATCATAAAAGATCAAAGTTTTTTTAGTGGTAAAGAAATGATTTTAAAAAAATTAATATATAACATAATGCAATGTTGAAAAATAATATCTGCAGCAGCAAGTTGTTGTCCAGCCATTGTCAATACCAGCAATGCAATGTAACTAAAGATTGATAATGATATAAATCTTCGAAAATAAAATTGAAATAAATCTAAAGAAATGAAACAAGGTTTAAATATAAAAGTGTAAATAAAATACTAACTGAAAGAACTGAAAAGATATCCAGTATTGAGCAAATCAGAATGATGCTGCACATGTGATACAATAGTAGCATCTGCATCTTTCTGTGCCGTGACATAATTTACACAGCATAATTTCACAAACAAGTTGATTTTGATTTCAGTAGCAGGAAACCATGTGTTGAATGCTGGGAGGAATGTATTCCATATGATCTAACAATCAACCACAAATTATGTCAATCAACGGAGTCAAAAGCCATTTGTAAACTATAAAGCTAGCAACCACGGGTTTCTGAAACTCGAAACATTTCTCAAGAATCTGCCTAAGTGAAAATATTTGATCAAATACATCCACTTCCAATTCTGAATCCACACTGTTCATCAAACAGTTGTTCATCAACCAAATTCTTAATTCTATTAAGTATAATCATGCAAAGAACTTTACCTGCAACAGAGAGTAAACTAATTCCTCTATAATTATCACAAGAACTGCAATCACCTTTTTTTAAAAATTGGAACAATGATAGCTCTAGTAAAGTCCTTAGGAACAATACCTCTATCAAATAATTAATGAAATAGGCTCGATGTATTTCAAATCAACTCATAATAAATAGGCACTTTAGCATCGATTTAAATTTTAGAGGAAAAATTTCTTGAGCCGGGTGGGATACGAACCCACGACCTCCTGATAACATGTCAGGTGCTCTGGACCACTGAGCTACCGGCCACTGATCAAGATCTCCTCTAACTAGCGCTATGAACATTCCTTTTACATTTCATATATGTGCCATTCAGGCAATATTTCTAGCCACAAGCAGCATTTATATTAGCCAATAGATGGAAGCATGTACGACAAGTATGTCTGGAGCACCAGAGCACCTGACATATTATCAGGAGGTCATGGGTTCATATCCCACCCAGCTCAAGACAATTTTTCCTCTAAAATTTAAATCGACGCTAAAGTGCCTATTCATATGAGTTGATTTGAAATACGTCGAGCCTATTTCATTAATTATTTATATCTGCATACTTGTCGTACATGCTTCCATCTATTAGCTAATATAAATTCCACTTGTGGCTAGAAATATTGCCTGAACGGGGCACCTATATGAAACATGAAAGGAATGTTCATAGCGCTAGTTAGAGGAGATCTCGATCGGCAGCCAGTAGCTCAGTGGTCCAGATCACCTGACATGTTATCAGGAAGTCGTGGGTTCGTATCTCACCTGGCTCAAGACAATTTTTCCTCTAAAATTTAACTCGACACTAAAGTGCATATTTATTATGAGTTTAATACCTCTATCATGAAAAATATTCAAAATTTCAGTCAGCCATGTGACAATGCAAATGTTCCCAGCTATAAGCATTTCAGTGGTGATTTCGTCCACTCCTGGGGTTTTATGCAGTTTTAACTTAGAGATAGCCAAAATGACTTCGGAATATGATATATGACCATCATTAAACCAGTAATGCATCTATCCTCATTACAAACAATGGGAGTAGAAATAATCACATTATTTAGAACATCTCTGAAATGCTCAGCCCACTTAGCCATCACAAAATCCTCACCTTCAATCGCCTTGCCATGTTTATCCCTCAATCCCTGTGTAACTGTCTGTTTCTTCCCACATAAAACATTAACAATCTGGCACAACTCCCTGCTGTTGTGTTGTCTAACTGTTTCCTCTGCTTTGTCAGCCAAGCTCTCAAGCCAAATATTCTTATCAGCTGTTAACTGATCCTTTACACGTTTATTAAGCTCATTTTAATGCCTTCCGTTAGGGCTAGTAGGTTGTTGATTCATATTAATCCTGCATTTCCTAGGGGAGGGGGTGGCTCAATCGGTAGCATGCCAGGCTCTTAATCTGTAGTTCCCAGTTTCGAGTCCCAGCTGGGTCAGCGTTGAGATTTCATCATCATTATCATCATCCTCAAGCAGCCATGGGCTACGGAGGTCCAACCAGACCGTGCAATTTAGTTCTCCAAGCAAGTCTATCCTGAGCTACATCTACTGCATCTGGCCACTGCACACCAATTCTAACAAGATCCTGTTTGACATTTGTCTGCCCACCGCATCATAGGTCTCCCCTTCTTTCTGAGGTCTTTAGGCACACTGTTCATAACCCTATTCGCCAATCTATAATTATTCATACGGGCAACATGGCCAAACCAGCGGAGTCTCTCTCTGCACAATATGCTGCTTAAAGGAGGTTGCAAACTCCTTTGCCTAACCTCATCATTAGTTACAAAGTTGAACCACCTAATGCCCAAGATACTGCGTAAGCATCTGGAATCAAAAGCATCTAGTTTCCTGTTATCTTGTTTACAAAGTGTCCAACTGTCACTACCATAACTAACCCTAGAAAGAACCAAACTATTATACAGCCTAATTTTAGTCTTTAGGTGTATACGCCTATATCTCCACACTCTCCATAGATTCTTAAAAGTCCCGGCAGCAATCCCTATTCGTCTGTTAATCTCATGCCGCACATCACCATTATCGGTTACATAGCTCCCAAGATAATTAAACTGTGACACCTGCTCAAGACTGCAACCATTCAGATTAACTGAATCACAGCCTGCCTGACCAATTTTCATCACTTTAGTTTTCTCTCTGTTTATAACCAAACCTACTCTACTACCAGTCTCATCAACAGCTCGAATGAAAGAGTTCATCTCATCAACATCATTTGCCAAAAGGGCTAAATCATCAGCATAATCTAAATCAGAAATTTTCGTATCTCCAGCCCATTTAAGACCAAAATCTTTCCCTTGAAGTGAATTTCGCATAACATAATCAATAACCAAACTAAAGAGAAAAGGAGACAAAATGCACCCTTGTCGAACACCAGAAGTAATGCTAAACCAATTGCTACAAGCCTTACCAACTCTCACATACAACTCAGTGTTATTATAGAAAGCTTTCATTATGTTAACTAACTTGTCTGGTATACCATATGATTTCACAATCAACCACAAATTATGACGATCAACAGAGTCGAAAGCCTTTTTGAAATCAACAAAGCTAGCAACCAAAGGTTTCTGAAACTCTAAACATTTCTCAAGAATCTGCCTAAGTGAAAGTATCTGATCCACACATCCCCTACCACTTCTGAATCCACATTGCTCATCACGCAATTGACTGTCAACCAGATTCTTAATTCTATTAAGCACAATCATGGAAAGAACTTTACCTGGAACAGAGAGTAGGCTAATACCCCTATAGTTATCACAAGAACTGTGATCACCTTTTTTGAAAATAGGGATAACAATAGCTCTGGTAAAATCCTTAGGAATCATGCCTTTATCATAAAAGATATTCAAAATTTCAGTCATCCAAGTGGTAACTGAAACATTCCCAGCTCTGAGCATTTCTGTAGTAATTTCATCTACCCCTGGGGATTTATGAAGTTTAAGTTTAGAAACAGCCAAAATAACTTCAGATTGTGTTATAGGGCCAACATTAAAGCCACCAATGCATCTATCATTATTGCAAACAATGGGAATAGAATTAACCGCATTGTTTAGAATATCACTGAAATGCTCAGCCCACCTAGCCATGACAGAATCCTCCCCTTCTATAACCTTACCTTGTTTATCCTTCAATCCCTGTATACCTGTCCGTTTTCTACCACACAAAACATTAACTATTTCGTACAGCTCTCTGCTGTTGTGCTGTCTAACTGCTTCCTCGGCTTTGTCAGCCAAACCATCAAGCCAAAGATTCTTATCAGTAGCTAACTGATCTTTTACACGTTTATTAAGTTCTCTGTAATGCTTTCTATTAGTATTAGTAGGGTATTGATTAAGGACATTCCTGAAGTTCTTTCTTTCCGAAATAAGCTCAAGTGCCTTATCACTCAGATAATTCTGTCTCTTCTGCTCCTTTTTCCCTAAAAGAGTACTGTTAGTGTCCAAAAAAACCTGTTTAAAATGATCCCATTCTTCCTCAACTTCAGTAGTAAGCATACCATAACTGTCATAATGACTAAGTAACCTATCATGGTAAGCTTTGGCTATAACTGGGTCTTTCAGAGCTTCAGTATTAAAAGCAGATTTTTTAACCCTAGCACAACACTTTTTAAGTTTAAGTTGCAAGACACTTTTAACAAGGTAATAGTCAGATCCAATTTCAGCTCCCCTATATGCCCTGGTATTTCTAACAGAACTAGCCCATTTGCTGTTAATTAATATATAATCAATCATATTCCTATGCAGCCCATCAGGTGAAACCCATGTGTACTTATGTATGTCGCGGTGTTTGTAATATGTGTTAGTTATTCTGAAACCATTGAGTTTACTTACCTGTAGGAGACGTTGCCCATTGCCATTGCAGCTACCAATACCAAAAGGGCCAATCACCCCTCCCCAAGGGGCAGGGGTGGCTCAGTCGGTAGCGCGCCAGGCTCGTAATCTGTAGTTCCCAGGTTCGAGTCCCAGCTGGGTCAGCGTTGAGATTTATCTCCGCAAAATTCCCCGCCCTGCCCACGGTCAGTAGGGGACACCGATGGGCTTGGAAAGGCCGCCGTCCGTCGGATGGGACGTTAAGCGGTGGCCCCGTGTGCGGGAGAGCCATACCCTGTGCACGTTAAAGAACACGCTGGATGGCCTTGACGGGAGACTACCATCTGTCTCCCAACAGCTGTTCCAGTGGGTCCCCTCCCCCAACCTTCTCTGAGCCTTCGGGGTCCATGTGACCTGGCCATTTAGCCCATGGTGTGCAAAAAAGTGCCGCTCAGAGGCAAAACAACCCAACCCCTCCCCAAAGGTCAGAGTCAGTACCAACTTTGGCATTGAAGTCACAAAGAACAAGGGTAATATCTCCTTTCTTGACAGAATTCAAAATATCCTGAAGTTGTTCATAAAACCTATCCTTCTCATCCTCATCCTCAGTGGGTGCATAACAGCAGATAACATTCAAGTCTTTAACGCTTGTCTGAAATTTTGCTGTAAGAAACCTTTCATTAATGCACTCATATCCTAGAAGAGCATCACTAGCGTGTCTGCTGAGAAGCAGACCCACGTCTTGGTGATGCTTATTGTCGTCCCTCCCTGAAAAGAGAAATTTAAGATTATTTTTAAGAATATGACCTTTATCTGTCCATCTGGTCTCTTGCAAGCCGAGAATATCTAAATTATAATGGTGGAATTCTTGTGTGAGGACATCAAGAGAAAAAGCTCTGTGCAGAGTCCTCACATTCCAACTACCTATGGAGAGAAAATGGTTAGTAGGATGTTTAAAGAAACTATATTTATTGAGAGAGGGAATGCCGACAATATCAAACAGCCCCCTAATCGCAGACATGGGGCAAAGACCCGTTCCCCCACCACTAAAGGCTGAAGCCATCTACACTGGAAGACTTCCTCCAATGTAGAATTTGACGATGCCAATAGAAGCAATGAGTTCAGGTGCCTGCGATGACCTCTGCTCAGGATTATCCACCATCTGATAAACATATCCTGCGAATCTATTCATTTGGGGCTGTCAACCCACAAACAAACAGAAAACACAGCGGAAGATTTTCCCTCCACAGAAGCCCACCAGTGCAGCAAAATCAGGATCCATAATCAAGCTCAGAGCCATATATCTGTCCAGTCCAGTGGGTTTATATGGTCAGCCCCAGGACCCTGTGTGGTTGACCACTCCTCAGCAGGGTAGAAAAAAAAAGAAAAGTAGTCATAATTGTCCAGATCAGTAGGCCACACTAATCTGGCAGCCCTCCCCTTCCGTTTGCTTCCACAAGAGAGTATCTCTTTTGAAAGGTACTAACGGTCTGCACCACGAGAAGGCGGGGTCGGACATTAGGTGCTAGGCCTGGCTGGTTCTATGCATCATCACAGGGGATTGGTGCATAGCTCTCCTTCCAGTGACTGCTTAGCTACCATTTACAGACCGTTGAGATTTATCTCTGCAAAATTCCCCGCCCTTCCCACAGTCAGTAGGGGACACCGATGGGCTTGGTAAGGCTATCGTCCGTCAGATGGGATGTTAAGCCGTGGCCCTGTGTGTGGGAGAGCCATACCCTGTGCATGTTAAAGAACATGCTGGATGGCCTTGATGTTAGGCTACCATCTGTCTCCCAATAGCTGTTCCAGTGGTCCCTTCCCCCAACCTTCTCTGAGCCTTCGGGGTTCATGTGACCTGGCCATTTAGCTCATGGTGTGCAAAAAAGTGCCACTCAGAGGTAAAAAAATCCAATCCTGCACTTCCTTCTTTCAGAAATAAGTTCCATAACCTAATCACTCAATTTTGTTTCCTCTGTTCCCTTTTACCCAAAAGAATACTGTTGGTTTCAAGAAAAGCATGCTTAAACTGATTCCATTTTTTCTCAACTTCAGCAGTAAGCAAACCACAATTGTCATAATGATTAAGTAGCCTATCATGCTATGCTTTGGCTATATCTGGATTTTTCCAGACATTGTGTTAAAGATATTTTCTTAACCTTAGCGCAACATTTCTTAAGCTTCAGCTGCAAGACACTTTTGACCAGGTAATGGTCAGACCCAATTTTAGCTCCCCTGTATAATCTGTTATTCCTAACTTAACTAGCCCATTTGCTGTTGATTAAAATATAATCTCTCATATTCCTGTGCAACCCATCAGGTGAAACCCATGTGTATTTATAAATGCCCCGATGTTTGTAGTATGTGTTAGTTATTCGTAAACCATTAAGTTTACTTACCGGTAGGAGATGTTCCTCATTGCCATTGAAACTACCAATGCCAAAGGGACCTAAAACTGCTGCCCAAAGGTCAGAATCAGTACCAACTTTAGCATTGAAGTCACTTAGCACAAGAGAAATACCTCCTTTCTTCACAGAATTCAAAATATCCTGAAGCTGGCTGTAAAACATATCCTACTGATTCTCATCAAAGTCCTCTGTGAGGATATAACAACAGATGACATTCAAGTCTTTAATTTTTATTTTAAATTTTGTTCTAAGAAATCTTTCATTGATGCAGTCATATCCTAGAAGAGCATCACTGGCATGTCTGCTGAGAAGCAAACCTACACCTTGGAGATGCTTTCTATCCTGCCTCCCTGAAAAGAGAAATTTAAAGTTATTTTTAAGTATCTCACCTTTACCTGTCCATCTGGTCTCTTGCAAGCCTAAAATATCTAGGTTATAATGCTAAAATTCCTGCGTGAGGACATCAAGAGAATAATCTCTATTTAATGACCTCATGTTCTTCGATCCTGCAGAGAGAAAATGATTAGTAGGATTTTTAAAGAAACTAGGTTTATTGAGATAGGTAGGGCCAACAATATGAAACAGCCCCCTGATCGCAGGCATGGGGCAAAGACCTGTTCCTCCTCTGCTGAAGGCTGAAGTCACCAATGCTGATAGGAACTTCAGGCACCACCTTTTCAAGTGGACTTTTTCAAGAGTCATATGACTTGCCTTAGACACATTACTCCAGTTTAGGATTGACAATGCTCAACTAGCTAAGTAAGGTTCAGGTACCTGCGATTGCCTCTGATCAGGATTATCTACCAACTGATAAAAGGTATCCTATGCCTCTATTCACTTAGGGCTGGCACTCAGAAGCAAACAGAAAACAGCAGCAGATTCTCCCTCAACAGAGGCCCACCAGTTCAGTAACTCCAGGATCCATGATCAAGCTCAAATCCATAAACCAGTCCAGTAGGTATAAATGATCAGCACCAGGACCCTGTGAAGTTGACTACTTCTCAGCAGGGTTGAAAAAAAAAAGAAAAAAGTGGCCATAGATGACCAGATCAGTATGGATAGAGTAGGCCATACTGAACTGGCAGCCTTCCCCTTCCATTCCCTTCCAAAAGAGAATATCTCTGTTGAAAGGTACTAACCACCTGCACCATGAGAAGGCGGGGTTGGACATTAGGCACTAGATCTGGCTAGTTCTGTGCATCATCACTTGGGATTGGTACACAGCTCTCTTTCCAATTTATGCCTAGCTACCATTTACAGTCAGGCTGCCTAAATGAATTCCCCAATCATCTACATCATGCTGTTGCAGGAAGCCAATGACTTTGATGAAAAATTAAAATAGAAGCTCAGAACAACAGATGGATGGCTACAAGATCAAAGGAGAGACATGGCATTGTGCATAAAAAATTACATGATGAAAAGTAAGACTGATGTCCAAGCTGCTGACAAAGCATTAAAAACTGTGTGATCACAACTATAATAAACACTACTCAAGGGATACCTTTAATACCAATGAAATGGCAATATACTTCAGAACCACTCCAGACTTTTACGTGGTTTTCAAAAATGTTCCAGCTTGCAGGAATGAAAGCAAAGGCAGAGTTACTACCCTGTCTTTGATACCAATCATCTTTAGTACCAAATAACTGAAATACAATTAGAACTGCTAAAATGAAGCCATTTATTATAGGGAAAAATAAATTACTTAGATATTGAAGCAATTAGAATAATGCCTTAAATGATAGTAACAATTTTTAAAAACTGCTTAAACAATTAAAAGTGAAAAGGAAAATTGCCTTACTGCTAAATAATTGCATATCTCATCTGAGCTGAAATTTTCAGAGTATTAAATTAGTTTTTATATATTTTAACACTTCATCACTTTTCAGCCACTCAATGAATCATTTCAAGACTCTTTATAGATCTGATGTGAAGAATCATTAAGTCTACAGATGATGGTCTCAATCATTCAGCAGAAATTGCAAATTAAATACTAATATTGGATATCCTTCATATGCTGATAAATGCTTTATAGTAAAGTTACTGAAAACTGCATTAAAAATTGTTTTAGAAAATGTATAATGAGATTTCAGGATTCAGACCTAGTCTGATGATTGTCTGATGATAACCTGAGCAGGAATTTAATGATTGAATGGATATTGATAATGACCTACAAGAGTGTGTAACTTTAATTATTACAGTCATTGTTGAATCAATTCAAGAAAATTATGCACAGGGGGATGAGGAGCATGAAGAATCTGAGGAGGATCCTGTTATCAAGCTCCAAAACCTTGTCAGTAGAAGTACTATAGGCTTACTGGACGAAATAATGTGAGATAAACCATAGACATCATTTTTTTCGGTAGCCGGATGTAAAAAGCCATATGTACCCTGAGAACATTGGGAGAAAGTGATGCCACAGACAATGCATACCGAATGTTGTACAATGTTGAAAACACTCTGAATAGACAATACCCAGGCAATTATAAATAAAGTAATCAAATATTTCGTAACAGATAGGTACATTCTTATATTGTATACATATCAATGGATAGTATTTTAATCAAATTATTATTTTTGCTCTTAATTAATACAAATATTGTTCGGATCGTTTAATCATGGTCTATGTTACAAAATATGAGTATTTTACATTCTTGCTTACTTCCTATGCACTACCCCCTTGATTTTCAGTTATTAAATTATCAGTTAATAAAATCAAAATAGGATTTACAAAGGTGATCACATTAAATGGACTTACTATGCTACCATTGTTGCATACAAGGCACAGGCCACAGCAGTTGCTTGAAATGACTATAAGTGGCACAAACATACACCAAAGAGCCAAAACATTATGACCACTTGCCTAATATGATGTTGGTCCTCCACTTGCCAACAAAACTGCTCTTATCCAGCGTGGCATGGATGCTACAAGATTTCTAAAGGTGTTTTGTGGTATCTGGTACCAACACATTACCAGCAGATTCTTTAACTCTTGTAAGTTACGTGGTTAAGCTGCCACAGATTGGATATGCTGTTCCAACACAAACTGCAGATGCTTGATTGGATTGTTGTCTGGAGAATTTGGAGGCCAGTACTGGAAGTCTTCCTCATGTTCCACGAACCATTCTCGAACAATCTGGGCAGTGTGGCATGATGCATTATCCTACTGAAAGAAGGCACTACTAGTGGGGCATACCGTTGTCATGAAAGGATGTACCTGGTCTGCAATGATGTTTAGGTAGGTGATAAATGTCATAGTTTCCTGTACATGAATGACTGGACCCAGGTTTCCAAGCAGAACACTGCCCAAAGCATTACACTTCCTCCACTGGTTTGTTTTTATCCCACATTGCATCCTGATGCCAACACTTCCCCAGGTAAATGATGCACACGTACCCGGCCATCCACATGGTACAACATAAAACGAGATTCATTGGACCAAACAATCTTCTTTCAATCATTCAAGGTCAGTTTTGATGCTTGCATGCCCATTATAGGCATTTTTAATGGTTAGCATGGTCACTCGGACCAGCCTACAGCTGCACAGCCCCATTTTTAGCAGCATTCGATGTACTATGGATTCGATGGGAGTAATGATGTTGTGACACATTACTCCCATCACCAGCATTCAAATTACGGGCAAGTTGCACCACAGTATCCTTTCTGTTGGCTTGTACCATATGGGATAGCCTTCACTCACCTCTAGCATCGATGAGCCACGGTCGCCTCACACTTGCCAGCAGTTTGTGATTTTTACCTCCTTGGACCACTTTTTGAATGTACTAACTACAGCTGACCATGAGAACCCCACAAGCCTTGCTGTGTCGGAAATGCTCTGACCCAGTCATCTGGCCATTAAAATTTGGCCTTTGTCAAACTCAGTTAAGTCCACTGCCTTTTCCATCTGAAGAATAAGAATAACACTGATTAACAGAGCTCAGTATCAGGTGTTTGCCATTTCATGGCATTCACACACACACACACCATCATTTGCCTGCAGTTGCTTTGATTTGCATAAAGACAAACTGGTCATAATGTTTTAACTCTGGTGTATGCATCATCATAGCAGTGTTTGAATGTCCAAGAGCAATGCTTTTCTAACGTTTTCAGCTGCAGACCCTTTTTCAAATTCATATCTTTTGTGGAACCCCAAATTTTTGTAAAATTGGTAAAACATATATAGGTGGTTCATGTAATTCATTGACTGCCAACAATTAGCAGTTTTTCGTACCTGTTGATACCTGATATGGGGCAACACACTTTTCAAGGCACAGAGCAGTTAAATCAGTTTGCAATATGATTGTAACAGCGGAATAATAAGCAGTTAGTCTCAGTTGTTTTCTCACTTTGGAAAGGTTAGGTTTAATGTGTATGATTTTTTGCAGGCTGTGGCTGATCTGGAAACTGAGCAGCAGTGTGTGATATATTACTATGCTCTGTTAGTCTTAAGTGGTTCACAAACAGTTGTGGAAATGGCTTGAGTATGTGGAGAACAGTGCTTGAAATGAAATTCAATTTTCAAGTGGCACAACACTTTGTAGAAGAGTATGATTCCATGGAAGACGATCCAAGATCTGGTTACCAAACACTGTTCTCCATACACTTGAGCCATTTCTGCAACTATCTGTGCACCATTTAATCATGAAACACGATGATGTATCATATAACCCACTCATGAAACACAGTAATGTATAATATACCATTTCTCAGTTTCCAGATCTGCCACAGCCTGCAAAAAATTACACACACAACTGAACACTTCTCCAAAGCAGGAAAATGACAGACTGCATACTGTTCCGTTGTTACTTGCGACCATATCACAACATGTTTGAACTTGCACACACTGCTTCCTGTCCTTGAAGAGTTCTGTGTTTGCCACATATCATTGATTAACTCTTACAAAAGCTGCTAATTGTTGCCACAACAGTAGACTAATTAAATGATTCATCCTCATACAAACATAAATGTGAATGTGCACAAGTAAAATGATAAATAAATAAAAACAACAATAAAAAATTATACATTATTGAATAAAGTATACAGTAAAGTTTGCTATAATTAAATTTCTCAGTGAGAAGGATGCAGTTATTTTTATTAGCAAAAAAATTTGGTGTAATGAGCAACAGTTGTAATCAGATTTTTAATAGCGCACCTTGTTAGTGTTTCCTGTTTGTAAAAATTTTTTTCTCCAATCTCATAGTAGAAAGCAGCTTAATCTGCATACACTAGTATTAAATGCAGTGTTGTCTAACTTTTCAATTTTCCTTTTTTGTCTGTTTTTGTTTTGTATTTAAATATTTTTGTATAAAAATATTTTTTAATCTCAGCTGAAATATGAATTTTTGTTGTTTTGATTAATACCAAATTGAAGTCTTTATATTGTTTTTATTTTTAATTTATAGGCTCAAGAACTGTTTGGCAAAATGTATCCAGGTGAAGAGTTTTTGCCACGTGCCCCCGACCCAGAAGATATTGTACTTGAAGGCCACTCTAATCCTGGTGAAGATGAGAAATCGTATTCTCAAGAAACCAGTGTACAAGAGGATAGTATTGTAAATGATGCAAATGGTAAGGAAAACGAACTTGTAGAAAGCGAGGAAGCTTTCCCTCAGAAAAAAGTGGAAGAAAAACCAAATACTATGCAAGAAAAAGCATAATTGAAAAATATGTTTCACTTAGCTTTTAACTCAATGTTTATATTTTATTTGCTAATTATTATCTGTATAAGATACATATTTTTAACATAAAAAATATATATATATTGATTATGTACATGGTGCAGTAGCACAAATACAGTTGTGATCTCAGTGTAAGAAAAAAAATAATGTGCTATTAGAAGAGTCTGTTGAGAAACATGCCCTGAATACAAATGTGATTGTACAATATATCTTTTATATGTGTTTCTTATTCCACATTTTACTGATATATATATAATTTCCTTTCTTTAATGGTTTGAAAGTTTTTTAAAACAAAATCTTGTTACTATTACAAAAAAACAAACAAACTAATCATTCTTTTAAAGTTCCACTATTTCTGTGTTGGTTTTGCTTATTTTTTAAATAATTTTTGTGAAAATTTTGAAATTTCTATACATTTGTAACATTGGTGTATGCTATGTTGAATTTATTGTAAAATCTTAATTATTAAAACAATTATCATTTGGTTTAATTTTCTAAAAGTATAGTTATAAATTTTCTTATGATAATTTGTGAATGCTTTTGTATTCAGTTTTCATTGTATTCACTACTGTATTTTTTTGTCATATTGACCTGTATTTTTTGTGTGTAAATTTTTTTGAATTAACTGCTACTTTTCTTTGTGGGGGGGGGGAAGTGAGTTGTAAGTAATCTGACTCATGTGGTTGCTTTTACTTATGCTGTGTATACTAAATAGGAACATTTGGCAAAGTATAGCAAACTTTTTTCAAAAAATTAAATATTATGAAATATCATACATGTTTTCTAAAGCTATTTTTTGCTATATTTATACTATTTTTTGCTGTGAATACTCACAGTATACTAGAAATTGAAGTTTGCAATACTATGTGAAAGCACAGTTTGCCTTCAATATTAGCCATTTCTCTGAAGTCGTTTATGAACACAGAACTATTTGGTTAAAGTTCTGACGTGTTTTGAGATTAGTGCATGCGTCATATATGTTATGGGCATGTTTATGCTAATTTTTTTTTACTTTAAGATTTGATATGGAAAAGTTTATTCTTAAATGTTAAAGTTAATGAAGAATCAGTGGCTGAAAGTAGCAAAAAAATGGCTTATAAATTTCCTTTTATCTGCATCATCCGAAATTTTGCATCACACCCTTTGAGAACCACTGCTCTAGAGTATAAGCATTTATTTGCGAAATGTCTAAATAATATAATACAAATCAAAACCTAAAATTATTTGTGGATTATTTGATTTCCATATTTTTTAATTCTCAAAGGAAAGAAAGAAAATTTTATACGCTTCCACTTTTTACTCTGACATGTTTCTGGAGAGATGCGGGTTCATATCCCGTATGTTGGCGAAAATTTTTTCCGCTAAATATTTATTGATTTATCAACGCCAAATGAGCAACAGGTAACGCAGTGATTATCATCTATGTTTAAAGAAAATTTTTTCATTTGTGGTATAAATCTTGCATTAATATAGTTAAGTGACAGTAGTTTTTTTTTTTTGCATTATTATTTTTTAATATGACAGAAATGTTAGATAATTAGCCTACTGATCATATGGTGTCTAAGTGGAATATTTAAACAACTGTAGTGAATGGTAATAACAGTGAACTCTAATCAAGAAGTTTGCAAATGTATTATTTCCAGTTTAAAACTTCACAGTAAAATTTAATGATGCAAATATAAATAATATACTATAATAGTTGAGTTTTAATTGCCTCATAAAATCAATGCATAAAATTTATAGCAGGGAGTACCGTGAAAAAAGCATGCAGTGCTAAATTGTCTTTCAGTTATGTAATATGGATAACTGGCCCTTGTGAAGTTATTGGTGAGGTAGCAGTTTTCTACACTTTTAGCTTTTGTATAATTGTTTTGTTAAATATTGATTATAAATACTTCAATGAAGTAGAAAAATTATATATTTTGTCAATGCCGGGTCATGTGGGAAACTAAAAAGTCACAAAATGTTTTAAATCTGAAGTGAATTAAAATTCAGATGCCGAAAAAAAACTGGGTTTCCAAATATTTGAATCATTACTCTTAAGCGTTCATTCTTATATAATTTGCAGCAAAAAAGAATAACTTAAGCTGATTTGATCTTTTCCTTCTCTCTGTTGAGCTAGAGATATTTAATTTCTGTTTCTAACAAGTTTTAATGTTTCTAGTGTAATAAATAGAAAATGAATGCACTAAACATAGGTGACAATCACAGCGTTACCTGGGTGACATTTTAACGTTAATATATCAATAATTATTTTGTGGAAAAAATTTCTCCAAAAATTCTTTATTTGTCAAAATTTATATATTTGACAAAATATATAACATGCCATGCTTGAAACTTGAACCTTGAACTGGAGAAATGCGGGTTCAACTCCCGTATGTCGGCGAAATTTTTGCCACAAAATAAAATATTTATTGATATATTGACGTTAAAATGTCACCCAGGTAACGCTGTGATTGTCACCTATGTTTAAATCATTAATAACGCCAAATAGCGTGAAGAGACTTATTATTTCCATCTTATTCAGCGCAACATAAAAAGAAATAGTTGCCACCCGTTGATCATAGATGGCGCCAGTGGTTGGCATCGAAAATTATCGGTGAAAAGCTTAAGAGTCTGAAATTTAGTGGTAAAAGAGCCGGTATTAGTTCAATCGGTAAGAATACTCTGGCATGTTTCTGGAGGGATGCGGGTTCAAGTCCCGTAAGAATAGTCTGGCATGTTTCTGGAGAGATGCGGGTTCAAGTCCCGTATGTCGGCGAAATTTTTTCCATAAAATATTTAATGAATGCACTACTTAATTGTCAGAGTACTTGGTACTTGTCTTAATAAGTGAAATGTTCTTCAGCCTTTTTCAGTTGAAATTCAAAAATTTTCAGTTACATAAAAAATTGAGCATAAAAGGCATCAGAAACAAATAAACAAACGTATGTATAATATTTTAAACGCTGATTATATTTATATTATGTTAGTTTCTTTCATTGAAATCAATCTTGCAAAAATAAGGAGATATTTTCCTAACATTTATTGGTTACAAATTTAACCTTTACATTAAAAAAAAGGATATGGTAGATATTTCTCTTTGAATAATATCGTTTTTCATCGCAATAGGGTGACGTCTTGAATAAATAGGCAGTTTTTTAGAGTAGCAAATATTTAAAAATAGAACTTAGAACACAAGCTTCATTTATAACAGTATCTTCATTTTCTGAGCCTTTAGCAATACTTAAACCATACGGGTATATGTGATACAGAGGAAGGGCGCAAAAGTTCTAGTCATTTATATCTACATATATGAACTCTAATAATGTTTTCCTCTTAACTGGAAACGGTTTCCTTAAAACCGAGTGGTTGCTAAATTTGCAAAAAAGGTATTTTGTATTAAAAATTTTATCTTCCTATTAAAGTTTTTGCTGTGAGGGAGTTTGTTGACTAGCCATAATAAAGGAAATGTAACCATGTGCAGTATTTTGTATAGTGAGGTGCTGGAAATGTCAGTAAACCTGTACAACAGCAGTTCTCAAACTTTAACTTAAGAACACCTTTTAATAACATATTTACTCAGTAAGTATGACAGACCCTATTTTCAAGTGGATAAACTTGATAGACCGCGATTTTTAGTTGATAAACAAGATAGAGCCCCAAGGATATTGATGCTATATAGATTTAGGCCCTGTTCCATAGCCGAGTGGTTAGCGCGCTTGGCTACTGATCTAAGGTACCTGGGTTCGAGCCCCAGGTAAGGCATGGATGTATGTGTCGTTTTTCTGCTGAGGTCCTACCATCCTCTCAGACCTTCTACTGTGGCATATAAACTGACAGGTTCCTGTCAGACCTCTGTGGCAAGCAGCTGCTTGAGGGGTATTTATTTTTTTTTTAACTTTTGTTATTGCTTAACGTGGAAAAGTATTTTGGAGTACTGTACTTTAAAAAATAAATAAATAAATACCCCCTCAAGCAGCTGCTTGCCACAGAGGTCTGACAGGAGACTGTCAGTTTATATGCCAGAGTAGAAGGTCTGTGCTTTAGGACTTCAAAAAACCCCTGGAAAACACCATGGACCACAATTTAAGAACTACTACTGTACAGTCATCAACATCAGTACAAGTCTTTTGTTTTTGACTAAATGGCATATAGTATATGTTTGGACACTAAAAAAAAGCTTCATTCCTGCCACTTTTTATGTTATGATAAGAAAATTTTTTTCTCTCCAAATTTCTGCTGGAATCAACGACATTAATTGAAAAAAAAAATTCTTTCTTGGAAATTCATTGTGATACCTTGAAAATATAGCAAAAATTATTAGTCTATGCATAATGTTAATCAGGCTGACTTATAGGAAATTTTATATTTTGGAATGATTACTGAATGAACTTTCTTTCCTAATTTGTAATAATGTTTTTAGGACCAATTGTACTCTGCTACTAAAAATAAAAACATTACTAATTTTATCTGAAAAAATTATTCCACACTAGTAGTTCAAATTTATTTATTAAAATATAGTACTAAGATTTGAAACTGCTCTGTAATTTTCTACCTGTAAAATACTGTATAACTTTCCCACCTGTAAAAACGTATTTTGGATTAAAAAGACAAGGCGACTTTTTTAACACGGATATGGAATTTCAAGTTTCAATATCTTACGTTGCTAATCAGAATATTATTCTATCATGAAAATATCCCTGGTATGTGCCATAATTAAAATAGTAGATATACGTTTTAAGTCTTTCAAAACTTACAAAAACCTAGTTTTAAAATTTTACTGCTGAATTAAAGTTGTTTTTCTTCTGTTTTCAGAATGCCTAATTCCAATTAATAATAAAAGTTTTGTGTTACCTTTTTTACCGAAATTGTTTTGGAATACTATCCATTAGTTGTGATTTGTTTAGGTCAGCAGATGGCAATAATTTAATAGTTTGTTCAATGTGTCATCTTATAAATTAGTAAAACTGATTCCATTTTTGCTGCAACTGAACTTTAAGTGAAAAAGTTTTGTTTGGTATTCTGTGTTAACTTTTAAGTGTTTTGGGATAAAAAGAGTTATATGGCCAAACTCCCTTACTCTGGAGATAATAGTTACATTTAGGTACTGTAACCGAAACCTACATAGTTGTCAAATATCTACATTTCTGCTATTAATAAATTTTGGGTGAAATATCACTTGATTTCTGTGGCTTTCTTAAACGAAAATGAACGGATTAATTTAAAAGTAAATCTAATAAACAATACCTAAATCACGAGTGGCGGCTCGTGAGCTTCTAAACAGGTGGAGGCCAGTTTATATTTACACAGCAAAACGCACTATGCAGGGGTGATAATGGCTCAGCTGGTAGTGCGGTAAGTGTGCAGTCTGATATTTCTAGGTTCCAGTCCCAGCTCAACCTAAATGGGGTTTTATTGCTAACCAGTACTCTACCCCCGGTAAGAAAAGGAACATCGATTGGCTTGCAAAGGCGTATTAATCAAAAAATAGAAGCTATGGAGTATTATTAAATAATAAATTTTTATAAAAATAAAAAAATAAACACCCCCTCAAGCAGCTGTTTGCTGCTCACAGATGTCTGACAGGAGCCTGTCAGTTTATATGCCATAGTAGGTCTGTGAGGATGGCAGGACCTCAGCAGAAAAACAACACGAACATCCATGCCTTGACCTGGGGCTCAGAACCCAGGTCCCTTAGATCAGTAGCCAAGCGTGCTAACCAATCGGCCACGGGACTGCTAAATTTTTACGTATATTTATATATTGTGGCTTGTGCTATATAGAATTTCTTTATAAATACAGTAGGCACTTGATTTACGCCGGTTTGAATATCTTCAGGTTTGAGAATTTTCTCATCAAGCGGACCTAATTAGGGTTTCTTAGAATGCCACGTGCCAGATACGTATTCGTCCAATGAAGACGTGGAGGGGTAACTTCAGGGCCTGCGTGAACTTTTGTGGGGTAGGGTTCCAAAATTATGCGAGGCCAAAAAAAACGCATTTATATCTGCTAAATTTTATAGTAAGTTATTTGTTATAAGTAAAATGCGGTACATATCTTCATACAACTTATAGGAACACCGAGTATATTATAAATATTACATAATTTTTTCTCCGCAAAATCTTTAATTACGTCATCAAAATTGACCGATTTCGCTTTCTATTGAAAAAGAATAGTCGATTAGCAGATTCTGCGATTGGATTTACTATTATTGGGCTTGGAAAATAACACATGCGCTCTGGTGGTGGGACGTAGAGCTAGAGGAATTGTGTCGGCTACTGTGTTAAAGATAGGAAAATGGCGTCGTTTTTTTTACGATGAGCTTTTCGTGGAAATCCTTTTAAAGCGCCCCTCGAGAGCCTGTACGTGGTGAGGGGACCACCCTGTGAAGGTTCCGCTGGCTCGGTTACCTTCACAGGGTCCTAAACGCTCGCTCGCGTGTTTGCCGTGCGCCCCGTGTCCGTGGAAAGGAGGATCCTGGCAGTTGCTCAGGGGTCCCCTTTGGCCGTTTTGCCATTGGGGAGCCTGTCTGGCGCGGGGCTGGGCAGCGACTTCGGGGCCGCTGCTTCAGGTAAACGGGAGATCCTCAGGATCAATCGGCTGGTGGGCTGGTCCTGCTAGGGTCAACTATTCAGATCGGTGAGTAACCTTGTCCACGTCCGGACAACGGTTTGCGAGTTTCCCCACACATTCACTAATTTTGTAGTTTTCTTTCTTTTGTGAGGCCAGCTCTTACCTCACACTTTACTGATTTGTTGCTTATTTTCTTTTGTGGCAACTCAGACGAGTTTCTCACCAATTCTCTTTTTCTTTTCTTTTTGTTTTGTTCTGAGGGCTTGGTTCACTGGCTGTGTGGGTATGGTGCCCGGGCAGCCCTGGCGCCCGACTGGGCGACCCCTTGTTGGACTCCATGGTGGGTGGGGACAACGGGCACTGAATCCCTCAAAAACAACCATGAGTTCTACTACTAATAATTCTCTGATCAATGCCGCCAAGAGGGCTCGCCATGAACCCCCAACTTCTTTGTCTTTGCCTTCGTGTGTGTCTACGTCTCCGAGGTTCCTGATCATCCACTCTACAGGTGATCAGGTGCTTGGAGGCATGTCCCCGTTTTTTATACACAAGGGTATTCAAAGTCTTGCGGGAAAACTGAAATCTGTAAAGCGCCTTAGATCTGGTAACTTGCAGGTGGAGACTGCATGCTCCAAGCATTCGGAGCTTCTTTTGAAAGTAACAGCGATCGGTGGAGTGGCAGTCGAAGTCACTCCACACAAGACGCTCAATTCCTCCCGAGGTGTAATCTCCGAGTGGGGCCTCCTCAAGGTCTCTGAGGAGGAAATCCTCTCGGAGCTTTCAGCCCAGGGAGTGATAGCAGTTCACTGGGTTTCGTCACGCCGTAATGGAAAGTTAGAGCCCAGCCGGGTACTCATCCTAACTTTCAACACACCACACCTGCCTACTTCCATCAAGGCAGGATACTTACACTGCGAGGTGCGGCCATTTATACCCAACCCTCTGCGTTGTTTTCAATTCCAGAGGTTTGGCCATGACCGCACCGCATGCCGGGGCAAGCCCACCTGTGCTCGTTGTTGCAGTCAGGATCATCTTGAACCTGACTGCACAGCAGAAAAGGCATGCTGTGTAAACTGCGGTGGTGAACATCTGGCGTATTCCCGGGACTGTCCGAAGTGGTTGGAGGAGAAAGAGGTACAGCGCCTCAAGACCCTACACAACATCAGCTATCCAGAGGCGAGAAAGCTTGCTGCACCGCCTGCCCCACCTGGCAAGGTCTATGCCAGTGCGGTTGTCAGAAAGCCCATCGTTAAGATGGCTTCCGTGGCGGTGCAGACCGACATCAGCATTCCACCAGCTGAATCTTTCACTGAATCGTCAGGCGAAGCCTACGTTGGTGTCAATCTCGACACCGGTTTCTATTCCTATGTCTGTGCTTTCCACATCCACCTCCGGAAGGCCCCCTCCACCCCGCCCACAGACAGCAAGACCTACCAAACCCAAGGGGCCCAAAAAGAAAATTTTACCTCCTCGTTCGGAGGTCTCTGATACATGTTGCTCGGATGACTCCGAGGACATGGACACCGACCGCCCAATTTTTCCAAAACCGTCGCTGGCGATGGTTAAAACAAATCGTAAGTTGTCCACCAATTCTTCCAAGACCTGAGATGGCCACACTCCTTCAATGGAACTGTCGTGGATTCCAGAGGAATATTGACATCAAGGTCCTCCTGAGGGCACACGAACCCCTCTGCATGTGCCTTCAGGAGACATTCTTGCAGACAACCAACAATCCCACTATCCGGCACTTTTCTCTTGTTCACCGGGATGGAGATGGTCCAGCTCACGGGGATGTTGCCATCCTCGTGAGCAACCATTCTCCATTCCCCTCACCATGCACTTAGAGGCGGTAGCCATCCGCCTCTTTGTGGGATTTTCGTTGACTCTATCTCCCACCCGGAGGCATCGTTTTCCGGGATGACCTTGATGACCTCATCTCGCAGCTGCCGTCCCCCTTCCTCATCATGGGGGACTTCAACGGACACAGTCCGCTCTGGGGCAGTGCTGACACTAACGGGAAGGGCCGGGTCTTGGAGCAGTGTCTCCTGGATCCATCGCTCTCCCTGTTGAACACCGGTGTCAGTGCATAGTTTCACACCCCAACCCGCACATTCACTGCCATTGACCTCACCATCTGCTCCTCGATCCTTCCACTCTTTACATGGGAGGTCGAGGACAATCCATACAAAAGTGATCACCTCCCCGTGGTGTGCACCATCTCTGTGGGGGGCCTTGCAGCCCTTCGCGTGTCTCCCGGTGGAGGCTTGATCGGGTTGACTGGAGTGGCTTCGAGCTCTTATCTGAGCTCGATGAGCACTCTGTCAGCCAGGAGCCCATCATTGTTGCAGTGGCGGAGTTGACGGACTGCATCGTCCATGCAGCTGCCTCTACTGTTCCTCAGACCTCGACTCAGTTTCCACGGTTCCCAAAACCGTGGTGGAATTCCGACTGCACCGCAGCTTGTAAGACTCAGAACAAGGCTTGGGGGTGTTTCGGAGATATCCGACGTCCCCCAACCTAGAAGCATTCAAGCGTGCTAGGGCAAAAGCCCGTTTCGTCCGGCACCAGAGCCAGAAGGAATCTTGGATGAAATATACATCTCCTATCACCCGCACCACCAGTTCTAAGGTCGTGTGGGATAAGGTCCGGAAGATGGGTGGGAAGTACACGTCCCACTCATTATCGATCCTGGAGCATAATGGACAGGCAATTGCTGATCCTCGAGCAATTGACGACACTCTGGGGGAGTCATTCTTCACCATCTCTTCTCTGTCCTCCTACTCCCCCGAGTTTCTGGTCCAGAAGAGCAGGGCCTTATGCTCTCCGCAGTCCTTCCATTCGAATGGCCTGGAGTCTTACAACAGGCCATTCACAGCGGAGGAGCTTCTCGTGCATCTGCTGTGGGGCCAGACAATGTCCATTATGCCATGCTTCAACATCTCACCATCGAGTAAGGATCGACTGCTCCAACTCTTCAACCGTATTTACATCGAGGAGCAGTTTCCTTCTAGCGGGAGGCCATCATCTTGGCCTTCCCTAAGCCAGGCAAAGATCCCAAGATTCCTTCCAATTATCGTCCAATTGCTTTGACGAGCTGCGTCTGCAAGGTGTTGGAAAGGATGGTAAATACCAGGCTGGCCTGGTATTTGGAACATCATGGCCTTCTTTCCAACACCCAGTGTGGCTTTCGCAGGCACCGGTCTACTTTACACCATCTGATCCGCCTCGAATCGGCGATCAGGAATGCGTTTTTACGTCGAAAGCACCTGGTGTCAATTTTCTTCGACATCGAAAAAGCGTACGACACGGCATTGAGATTCGGCATTCTTCGTGACCTTCACAGCTGCGGCTTGCGAGGTCACATGCCGATCTTCGTCGCAAACTTTTTATCTTCTCGTATTTTTCGCGTTCATGACGGCAACACTCTATCGCAGCCTTTCCCCCAAGAACAGGGGGTGCCCCAAGGCTGTGTTCTGAGTGTTACACTTTTTGCTGTCGAGATAAATTCCATTACACGGAACTTCCTCCAACTGTAGGCAATGCCCTCTATGTTGATGACTTTAGCATCTTTTGCTCATCGTCCAGCATGAGGGTCATTGAACGACAACTGCAAACTGCCCTGAACAATCTCTCGGTTTGGCCAATGGGTTCCGGTTCTCCCCACAGAAGACCGCCTGTGTGCACTTTTGCTGCAAGCGTAATCTTCATCTGGACCCAGAGCTACGGCTCGGGGTTAGCATCATTCCAGTTGTGGTGGAGACCAAGTTTCTCGGTCTCATCTTCGACCGGAAATTGACCTTTTTACCTCTTATTCGACATCTCAGGTCCAAGTGCACGTGGGCATTGAACATCATCAAGGTCCTCTCCTCCCTCTCTTGGGGGGCGGACTGATGTTCTTTGCTCTGCCTGTACCGTGCACTTGTCCGGTTGAAACTGGACTATGGAACCCAGGTGTGTGACTCCGCCTGGGATTCGGTGGTGAAGGTGCTGGACCCACTCCATCATCAGGCCCTCCGTGTGTGCACAAGGACCTTCCGCACTTCACCGGTCCAGAGTCTCTATGTTGAGACCGATGAACCATCTTTATCTCTTCGCTGTCAGCAGTTGTCCCTACAATATGCATCTAAATTGCGATCCCTGCCTGGCCATCCCACTTGGGACTACGTTTTCAGTCCCCGGTGGGAAACGCTATACCAGAATCGGCTGACTGCCATTCGTCCTTTCGGTTTGCGTGTCCGAGGTTACCTGCGAGACATCAAAACCAGTCTCGATAGCATCGCACAGTCGACAGCTGAGCCACTTCCACTTTGGCTCGCTGTTTCCCCTTCCTGCGATTTTTCCCTGTGCAGGACGGGGAAGGCCTTTACACCCGACTGTGTGTACCGGCAACTCTTTGCCAGCCATCGTGCTGCGCTCCCGGACTTCTTGCCTGTCTTCACAGATGGCTCGAAGTCCGGCACTTCAGTGGGATCAGCCATGGTCTGCTGTGATGTAATCATTGCAGACCAGATCCCACAGCAGTGTTCCATCTTCACTGCTGAGTTGCATGCTATCAGAATTGCCTTGGACCATATAGCAGCCGAGCATCATCGTCGGTGTGTACTTTACACTGACTCGCTCCGCTCGCTACAGGCTTTGATCTCGGTGAGGCATCGGCCTCACCCTGTTCTCTCCAAGATCCGCCAGCAGCTCCATAGATCTAAGATACAGGGTCGTATCATAATAATATGACCACCCACAGAATCGCAGTTTACCTGCCCAGGCACATCACAGAATGCACATGACAAGGTCGACCACACGGAGATATAAGTGACCGGCCAGGACAGATGAACCATAGTGCATAACGCTGGTAACTATCGCACTAAAGGTGGAAGCATCAGAAAGAACAGACTTCGTGGGCTGTTCGAGAGGTGCTGTAGTAAGGGTGTACCAAGAGTGGACTGCTGGCACCACAGGTACCTGCAAACGTCATAACTGTGGAGCCCCAAAGGCCATCGACCCCAGAGGAGAGCATTGCCTCCGTCAACTGGTAAAGGCAATCGACGCACAACGGTGCAGCAATTGACCACTCAAATGGATGCTGGGGCACCCAGGTACGTGTCCCCGATAACAGTAGAGCGAACCCTGTTACGCATGGGTCTCCAGAGTCAATGTTGGTAAAGGCGCTCATGTTAACCAAGGTCCATCGGCAACGACGCCTGCAGTTTGCACGGGACTACCGTCATTGGACAGTGGAAAAAGTTTGCCTTCTCCGACGAATTGAGGTTTCTACTCCACAGAAGTAACAGACAGTGGCAGATACAGCGTCACACACATGAGAACCAATACACGGACATGCCTGTCAGTCAAGTACAGGCTGGCAATGACAGTGTGCATGTCTGGGGGATGTTTTCCTGGTATGACGTGCAACCTCTGGTACCACTGGATGGGTCGCTGAATGCCAATGGCTACGTGTCCATCCTTGCTGACCACATGCATCCCTTCATGTTGGACGTTTTCCTTGGTGGTGATGGTGTCTACCAACAGGACAATGTTGCTAAGGTGGTGCGTGACTGGTTCCAGGAACATGACCTCAATCCCATAGGGCACTTGTGGGCCCATTTGGATCGACAGGTTTGGCGTGTGGACCCACAACCAGGTCTTTCTGATACGACTGTATTTTCTGATATTGGCAGCAAGTTTATGATGACAGTTATTTGCTACTCTTGATTTGTGTTGATGAAAATTTTATACCACAAAATTGCAATGTCTGAAGCTGAAAAAAAAAGTTTTCATCGATGCACCTGATTCGAATGCTGTGGAATAAACTTAATTATCATTTCTGGATAATATATACCAAAACCGGTTTGCAGGCACTCCTGTACAAATTCGCCATCAGAATAAGTTTCGTAATATTTTGTAATTTTCTCACTAATAACAAAAATCTGCACGCACAATAGCATTGGAGTCTTCAGACCTTTGGGTAAATATTTTTTATACGTGTTTAATGAAACCATTGTTTTCTTATATGTTTCTTTTCCATGTTGGCTTTGATTTGATAACCATAATTAGAATGTTTACAGATATAGAGTATCTGAGTGAGAGCTGAGCTCTTTAATCGGGAATTTAAAAGTTGGTTTTTAGAAAACCCAAATTACCCCTATGCGCAAAGTCATTGGAAAGGAGCTACTTGAAAAGTGGCTTTCCTGAGTGCTACTTGAAAAGTGTTCGTGGGCCACGGGTTGCCCATGGCTGTTCTAGTGTCTAGAATAATGGTACCACTCAGTGATAATGATACGCTTCCTAGCAAATGCCTTCCCTAACGAGATAGACTAGAATAGAGTATGCAACCGGTTTGGAAAGTTGAGGCAAATTGAATCAACGAGATAAGATAGAGTGAGCGACCTTTGTGTTACAGTGCCACCAGTCGGAAGCCAAAGGAAACTCGTTTTGTGCCCACCCTTTACATGCCGTCCACACCCAGCGCCATCTGGTGGAACCCAAAGGAACAATTTTGATCCAGGAATTTGAGGGAGGATATATTAGGTCATCATCCTCAAGCAGCCATCGGTTATGGAGGTCCAACCAGACCATGCAATTTAGTTCTCCAAGCAAGTCTGTCCTGAGCTACATCTACTGCATCTGGCCACTGCACACCAATTGTAACAAGGTCCTGTTTGACATTGTCTGCCCATTGCATCCTAGGTCTCCCCCTCTTTCTGAAGCCTTTAGGCACACTGTTCATAACCCTACTCGTCCATCTATAATTATTCATATGGGCAACATGACCAAACCAACGGAGTTACTGCACAATATGCTGCTTAAAGGAGGTTACAAACTCCTTTGCCTAACCTCATCATTAGTTACAAAGTTGAACCACCTAATGTCCAAGATACTGCGTAAGCATCTGGAATCAAAAGCATCTAGTTTCCTGTTATCTTGTTTACAAAGTGTCCAAGTTTCACTACCATAACTAATTCTAGAAAGAGCCAAACTATTATACAGTCTAATTTTAGTCTTTAGGTTTATACACCTATTTTTCCACACTCTCCATAGATTCTTAAAAGTCCTGGCTGACTATCCGTCTGTTAATCTCATGCCGCACATCGCCATTATCTGTTACATAGCTCTCAAGGTAATTAAAGTGTGACAGCTGCTCAAGACTGCAATCATTCAGATTAACGGAATCGGAGCCTGCCTGACCAATTTTCATCAATTTAGTTTTCTCTATGTTTATTGCCAAACCTACTCTACTACCAGTTTCATCAACAGCTCGAATGAAAGGTTCATCTCATCATCAACATTTGACAAAAGGGCTAAATCATCAGCATAATCTAAATCAGAAATTTTCGTATCTCCAGTCCACTTAAGGCCAAAATCTTTCCCTTGAAGTGAATTTCGCATAACATAATCAATAACCAAGCTAAAGAGAAAAGGAGACAAAATGCACCCTTGTCGAACACCAGAAGTAATGCTAAACCAATTGTTACAAGCCTTACCAACTCGCACACGACTCAGTGTTATTATCGAGAGCTTTCATTACGTTAACTAACTTGTCTGGTATACCATATGATTTCACAATCAACCACAAATTATGACGATCAACAGAGTTGAAAGCCTTTTTGAAATCAACAAAGCTAGCAACCAAAGGTTTCTGAATCTCTAAACATTTCTCAAGAATCTGCCTAAGTGTATATCTGATCCACCCATCCCTACCACTTCTGAATCCACATTGCTCATCACGCAATTGACTGTCAACAATATTCTTAATTATATTAAGCACAATCATAGAAAGAACTTTACCTGGAACAGAGAGTAGGCTGATACCCCTATAGTTATCACAAGAACTGCGATCACCTTTTTTGAAAATAGGGATAACAATAGCTCTAGTAAAATCCTTAGGAACCATGCCTTTATCATAAAAGATATTCAGAATTTCAGTCATCCAAGTGGTAACCGAAACATTCCCAGCTCTAAGCATTTTCGTAGTAATTTCATCTACCCCTGGGGATTTATGAAGTTTAAGTTTAGAAACAGCCAAAATAACTTCAGATTGTGTTATAGGGCCAACATTAAAGCCACCAATGCATCTATCATCATTGCAAACAATGGGAGTAGAGCTAACCGCATTGTTTAGAACATCACTGAAATGCTCCGCCCACCTAGCCATGACAAGAATTCTCACCTTCTATAACCTTACCTTGTTTATCCTTCAATCCCTCTATACCTGTTCGTTTTCTACCACGCAAAACATTAACTATCTGGTACAGCTCTCTGCTGTTGTGCTGTCTAACTGCTTCCTCGGCTTTGTCAATCAAGCCAAAGATTCTTATGAGCAGCTAACTGATCGTTTACACGTTTATTAAGTTCTATGTAATGCTTTTTATTAGGACTAGTAGGGTATTGATTAACGGCATTCCTGCATTTCTTTCTTTCCGAAATAAGCTCAAGTGCCTTATCACTCAGATAATTATGCCTCCTCTGCTCCTTTTTTTCCTAAACGAGTACTGTTAGTGTCCAAAAAAGCCTGTTTAAAATGATCACATTCTTCCTCAACTTCAGTAGTAAGCATACCATGACTGTCATAATGATTAAGTAACCTATCATGGTAAGCTTTGGCTATAACTGAGTCTTTCAGAGCTTCAGTATTAAAAGCAAATTTTTTAACCCTAGCACAACACTTTTTAAGTTTAAGTTGCAAGACACTTTTAACAAGGTAATGGTCAGATCCAATTTCAGCTCCCATCCATGACCTGGTATTCCTAACAGAACTAGCTCATTTGCTGTTAATATATAATCAATCATATTCTTATGCAGCCCATCAGGTGAAACCCATGTGTACTTATGTATGTCGCGGCGTTTGTAATAAGTGTTAGTTTTTCTGAAACCATTGAGTTTAGCTACCTGTAGGAGACGTTGCCCATTGCCATTGCTGCTACCAAAACCAAAGTGGCCTATTATCCTCCCCACAGGTCAGAGTCAATACCAACTTTGGCATTGAAGTCACCTAGAACAAGGGTAATGAATTGAATTGAATAAGTTTTTTTTCACCCAAACATACATATATTGGTAGATAAAACACAGACAAGTTCACAGGTGAAAAAGGAGAACATAATAAGCCGTAGCTTTTGAATAAATGTTTCCTGAAATACACTTAAATTTAAAACATGGCAGGTGACCTTAATTTATACATTTATACATTTATTTGAGCACATGAATTTTTGTGGTCTGACTGACTCTATCATTGACTTGATAATAAGTGTAGTTTATATTTAGAAGTTCTATATTGTTCCATTGCAGCAGTATCCTCTGTTATCTCGTCATTCCAAATCTTAATACCAATGTACCGTATTGATCTCTGGCCTATAGATTTCTTATAAAGGGGCAACATGATCTTGTTCTTAAGTCGAGTATCATAACTGAAAGTCGTCCTTTCTAAGCAGCAGTAAAGTTCCGAGTTTTTTTTATTCTTCACTCTGTATACAAAATTCCCCATAACATACTTGTAAATATTATATATATTTAGTATTCCATTTTCTGCCATCAAGTGTTGTACCTGATTTCTGTAATTTAATCTTAGAATATATCTCATAATTCTCTTTTGCAGACAAAATAAACTATTCAAATTGGCTGAACTAGTATCTCCCCAAACACTAATTCCATATATTAAATGTGGGTACACTAATGCATAATATAAATTTATCAAAGTTGTTGATTTACATATTTTTTAATCCTCCCAATCGATCCAATATTTTTTGAAATAGTAGCTCTTAGCTGGTTAATATGATAATTCCAAGTTAAATTAGCATCTACCCAGAGTACAAGAAATTTTATATATTCACATATTTCAATCTTTTGATCATTCATCAAAATATTTATTTCGTTATAATTCAGTTTTTTATTCTTATTCTTAAAGACCATACACTTTGTTTTCGAAATATTTATAGCTAGTTTATTATATGTGATCCATTTATGCATATTTCCAATTAGAGTATTTGTTTCTTCTACTAAAGTTCTTACATCAGTATGGAAAGAAATGACATTTATATCATCTGCATACATAACTAGTTTAGCTGCTCCCTTTTGTGATTGAATATCATTTATATACAAAAGGAATAATAAAGGTCCCAGCACAGAACCCTGTGGCACTCCTCTATTGAATTTGATTTGTTCAGATATAGTCCAATTGACTTGTACAAACGCTGGTCTTTGAAATAGGTAGCTTTTAAGACAATTATTTATTTTCCCTCGAAGCCCATAGTGTCTAATCTTTTCCAAGAGAATTTCATGATCTACACAGTCGAATGCTTTAGACAAATCTAAACATACAGCCAAACCAACTCGCTGATGTTCAAGATTATTAACAATATAATCATAAGTATCTATAATAGCACCTTGTGTAGATTTGCCATGTTGAAAAATATATTATACTTCTAGATTAATAGGTATAATTAGCTTTCTGTTTGATATAAATTTATATATACATTTATGCATTAATTTCTCGAAATTCTTGGCGAAAACTGAGAGTAAAGAAATTGGTCTGTAATTCTTTATGTCTTTCAGGATTTTACTCTTCTGAATAAGTATTATTTTTGCTAGTTTCATTTCATTTGGAAAAATTTCCTTCTGAAGTGACAAGTTGAAAATATATGTGAGGGGGATCTTAATTTCATTTATAACATTTTTAATTACATTTATTGAGACATCATCAGGCCCACAAGAAGTATTAGGTTTCATTATGCTTATAACATGACATATATCATCTTCAGAAAAAGGTGCAATATATAAACTATCTGGAAATCTATATCCATAATATTTATATTGCACTTGATTTTTTGTATTGAAATCAGCTGCTAGATCTTCTGCTATACTATTAAAATACTGGTTGAAAGCTGTAGCTTTTTGCGCATTGTCTGTTAGTACATTTGCAGCCATCTCAATGTCCCCAATTCTAAGATTTTTGTTTTTATTCCGAGACAATAGGTTATTTATCAGCCTCCATTTCTGTTTCAGCGAAGTATCACCATATATACTAAATTTAGTTTCATAGTATTTTTGCTTAGCTTCTCTTATCAACTCTCTTCTCAAACCAGTGACATAATTTCTGCAAATTCTGTGCCTTTCCTTGTCCATTTCATCACGAATTCTTATATATTTCAGCAAGTCTGTTTCTTTTTCTAATCTGATTTTTTATATAATTATTTATCCAAGGAGCATAACCAGGGTGTTGTGATCTCTTCTTTCGAATTCAAGCAAAGCATACATTATATATCCATAAAGAGTGTAAGGAAGTAATCATATGCCTGGTTCACATCCGTAATCTGTAGTAAATCCTGCCAATTAATGCTTGTTTTTTCCTGAAAATGTAAAACACACTTATGTGTCATCTTTCTGTAAGTTATATCATTTTCTAAATGTTTCCATGAATCTTCAATAAAGTAAATTACGGGGTAGTGGTCAGTTAAATCAGATTGTCATATTTTACTTTTCCAAGACATATTAATAATTGCATAATCAAGCAGTGTGCCATTCACATTTGTTAATCTAGTTGGTTTGTCATTTGGTGTAATCATGTAAAAATACGATTTAATTAAATCTCTAAAATCCGAAACGTTCTTATCTGTACAATTGAGTAGATCTAAATTGTAGTCTCCTACAATTATGAAACTCGAATTCATTTTCTGTAATTTATCAAAATTTGTTTCCATAACTTGTAAAAAATATTCAAAATTGCCATCTGGTGGTCGGTATACTACTCCTATCGCCATTGTATCAGTCTTCTACCTATCACCATTGTATCAGTCAATTTCAATACTGTTGTGAAGTATCATCAGGGAGTCATATATGTCATAATTAATTCCATTCAATGAATAGATTGCTACGCCTCCGCCTCTTCTGTTTATTCTTCCTAGATTGGCAGAATGATATCCTTCTATATGTAACGACTCACCATTTGCTAACCAAGTTTCTGAAAATGCCAAAAAATTGAACTGATGTCCCATGATTTCCAGTGTAGACAAAATTCCATCTGAGTTTGCCTTTAAGCTTCTAGAATTCATGTAAAATAAAGTTGAGGTTCCTCTACAACAGGTCATCACTCTATTACAATCCTCCAAAGATATATACACATCATCCTCCATGTTGACAAGTAAAGTTAGTCATCACCAATTTACTTATTTATTTTTAAATCTTATCCAATTCTGATTCGTTACTAATCTGGATACATTGGTCGCCTTAATTTTTTCTTAAAAATATTCGTCCGTTTCTTGTCCAGATGAACCTATATCCTTTAGCAAATTTTAGTTTCCTTGCTTTATGAAACAAATCTCTATAAAATTGTGTAAGCTGTTCATTGATGTATATATCATGCTTTTCATTAACTATTCATTTAACTTTTCATTAACTAACTTCATGTGTATTTTAGTTTTTTTCTGTTTCATTTTGTCTAATAGATCATTTCTAATTCTTTGATTACTGAAATTTACAACTATTGGGCGAGGTTTTTTATTCTTCCTGTCTTTATTATTAGCCACTCTATAGTTAGAGCTGATATCATCAGGGCAAATTTTGACATCTAAAGCTGTAGCAATTCTATTTACCAGCATAGAAGTATCTTCCATTTTCAATTCTGGGACTCCCACAATCTCAACACTTCTTTTACAATTAAATTGTTCAAGATCGTTAATTCTAGTTGTTAGATTCTGAACTTCTAAATCCATTTCCCTGTTTTTGATTTTCAGGATTACATTTTCTTTTTTACAATCAGACAGCTCATTCAATATCAAATCCATTTTCGTAATGATCCCATCATATCTTTTGCTCAAAAAATCTACATTTTGTTCAATATCCTTTATTAAAGCTGTGTCTTTTTTTATATCGGCTATACTACGCATAATTAAGTCAATATCCCTCATTACTTCAGGATTATCAATTTTTTGCTCTACCTCCGCAGACGTTCTCTAATTAGACAACGTATTCTTGCAGGTCCAAAGATTTTCGATTATTTGAGTTCTTATTTTTTACAGTTTGTATGCATTTAATGCATTTCCATTTACTGACTCTTTCGGAAGACATATTTCGAAAATTGCTTTCCAGTATGCCAGCACAAGCGTAATGAAATTTCTTGCCACAATCAGCAGTACATTTTATTTCATCAATAAGCACCACCCGATCAGCGCACTCTCCGCATGTGGATCCCGCACTTCCGGATCTTAGCACGAGAATCTATTGTGCAGCTCCGGGAGGAACACTCCAAATTGCAGCGGGTGTCAAATGATTTCTAGGGGTGGGGAGAGGTCGCAGTAGAGACAATGGTGGAGAGTCTCAGATTCAAGGTCGTGTGCAGTCGTGTGGTCGTGGGTGATGTTCGATGCTGACTGCACAAAGGAAAACTAAACATCAAAAGTAACTGATCCAGCTGTAGATATCCGCCTTTAATTGATATAATGGTCTGTAAATGGTAGCTACGTAGTCACTGGAAGGAGAGCTATGCACCAATCCCCTGTGATGATGCATAGAACCGGCCAGGCCTAGCACCTAATGTCCGACCCCGCCTTCTCGTGGTGCAGACCGTTAGTACCTTTCAAAAGAGATACTTTCTTGTGGAAGTGAATGGAAGGGGAGGGCTGCCAGATTAGTGTGGCCTACTGATCTGGACAACTATGGCTACTTTTCTTTTTTTTCTACCCTGCTGAGGAGTGGTCAACCACACAGGGTCCTGGTGCTGACCATATAAACCCACTGGACTGAATTATGGCTCTGAGCTTGATTATGGATCCTGATTTTGCTGCACTGGTGGGCTTCTGTGGAGGGAAAATTTTCCGCTGTGTTTTCTGTTTGTTTGTGGGTTGACAGCCCCAAGTGAATAGATTCACAGGATATGTTTATCAGCTGGTGGATAATCCTGAGAAGAGGTAATCGCAGACACCTGAACTCTTTGCTTCTATTGGCATCGTCAAATTCTACATTGGAGGAAGTCTTCCAGTGTAGATGGCTTCAGCCTTTAGTGGTGGGGGAACGGGTCTTTGCCCCATGTCTGTGATTAGGGGGCTGTTTGATATTGTCGGCATGCCCTCTCTCAATAAACATGGTTTCTTTAAACATCCCACTAACCATTTTCTCTCCATAGGTAGTTGGAATGTGAGGACGCTGCACAGAGATTTTTCTCTTGATGTCCTCACACAAGAATTCCACCATTATAATTTAGATATTCTTGGCTTGCAAGAGACCAGATGGACAGATAAAGGTCAGATTCTTAAAAATAATCTTAAATTTCTCTTTTCAGGGAGGGACGACAATAAGCATCACCAAGGCGTGGGTTTGCTTCTCAGCAGACACGCTAGTGATGCTCTTCTAGGATATGACTGCATTAATGAAAGGTTTCTTGCAGCAACATTTCAGACAAGCATTCGCTTGTCTGAAATGAAAATAAGCTGAAGTTGAAAATAACAAATAGCTGAAGTTGAGACTTGAATTGAGACAAGTTAAAGACTTGAATGTTATCTGCTGTTATGCCCCCACTGAGGATGGCGATGAGGACGAGAAGGATAGGTTTTATGAACAACTTCAGGAGATTTTGAATTCTGTCAAGAAAGGAGATATTACCCTTGTTCTTGGTGACTTCAATGCCAAAGTTGGTACTGACTCTGACCTTTGGGTAAGAGTAATAGGCCCTTTTGGTATTGGTAGCTGCAATGGCAATGGGCAACGTCTTCTATAGGTAAGTAAACTCAATGGATTCAGAATAACTAACATTTATTACAAACACCACGACATACATAAGTACACATGGGTTTCACCATATGGGCTGCATAAGAATATGATTGATTATATATTAATTAACAGCAAATGGACTAGTTGTGTTAGGAATACCAGGTCATATAGGGGAGCTGAAATTGGATCTGACCATTACCTTGTTAAAAGTGTCTTGCAACTTAAACTTAAAAAGTGTTGTGGCTAGGGATAAAAAATTTATTTTTAATACTGAAGCTCTGAAAGATCCAGTTAAAGCCAAAGCTTACCATGATAGGTTACTTAGTCATTATGACAGTCATGGTTTGCTTACTACTGAAGTTGAGGAAGAATGGGATCATTTTAAACAGGCTTTTTTGGACACTAACAGTACTCTTTTAGGAAAAAAGGAGCAGAAGAGACAGAATTATCTGAGTGATAAGGGACTTGAGCTTATTTAGGAAAGAAAGAACTGCAGGAATGTCCTTAATCAATACCCTACTAGTCCTAATAGAAAGCATTACAGAGAACTTAATAAACGTGTAAAAAATCAGTTAGCTGCTCATAAGAATCTTTGGCTTGATTGACAAAGCCGAGGAAGCAGTTAGACAGCACAACAGCAGAGAGCTGTACCAGATAGTTAATGTTTTGTGTGGTAGAAAACGGACAGGCATACAAGGATTGAAGGATAAACAAGGTAAGGTTATAGAAGGTGAGGATTCTGTCATGGCTAGGTGGGCTGAGCATTTCAGTGATGTTCTAAACAATGTAGTTAGTTCTACTCCCATTGTTTGCAATGATGATAGATGCATTGGTGGCTTTAATGTTGACCCTATAACACAATCTGAAGTTATTTTGGCTGTTTCTAAACTTAAACTACATAAATCCCCAGGGGTAGATGAAATTACTACCGAAATGCTTAGAGCTGGGAATGTTACGGTTACCACTTGGATGACTGAAATTCTGAATATCTTTTTTGATAAAGGCATGGTTCCTAAGGATTTTACCAGAGCTATTGTTATCCCTATTTTCAAAAAAGGTGATCGCAGTTCTTGTGATAACTATAGGGGTATGAGCCTACTCTCTGTTCCAGGTAAAGTTCTTTCCATGATTGTGCTTAATAGAATTAAGAATATTGTTGACAGTCAATTGCGTGATGAGCTATGTGGATTCCGAAATGTTAGGGGATGTGTGGATCAGATATTTTCACTTAGGCAGATTCTTGGGAAATGTTTAGAGTTTCAGAAACCTTTGGTTGCTAGCTTTGTTGATTTCAAAAAGGCTTTCGACTCTGTTGATCGTCATAATTTGTGGTTGATTGTGAAATCATATGGTATACCAGACAAGTTAGTTAACATAATGAAAGCTCTCTATAATAACACTGAGTCGTGTGTGAAGTTGGTAAGGCTTGTAGCAATTGGTTTAGCATTACGTCTGGTGTTTGACAAGGGTGCATTTTATCTCCTTTTATCTTTAGCTTGGTTATTGATTATGTTATGTGAAATTCACTTCAAGGGAAAGATTTTGGCCTTAAATGGACTGGAGATATGAATATTTCTGATTTAGATTATGCTGATGATTTAGCCCTTTTGGCAAATGATGTTGATGAGATGAACTCTTTCATTCGAGCTGTTGATGAGACTGGTAGTAGAGTAGGTTTGGTTATAAACAGAGAGAAAACTAAAGTGATGAAAATTGGTCAGGCAGGCTGTGATTCAGTTAATCTGAATGGTTGCACCCTTGAGCAGGTGTCACCGTTTAATTATCTTGGGAGCTACGTAAGTAATACTGGTGATGTGCGGCATGAGATTAACAGACGAATAGGGATTGCTGCCGGGACTTTTAAGAATCTATGGAGAGTGTGGAGAAATAGGCGTATACACCAAAAGACTAAAATTAGACTGTATAACAGTTTGGTTCTTTCTAGGGTTAGTTATGGTAGTGAAACTGGGACATTTTGTAAACAGGATAACAGGAAACTAGATGCTTTTGATTCCAGATGCTTACGCAGTTTTTTGGGCATTAGGTGGTTCAACTTTGTAACTAATGATGAGGTTACGCAAAGGAGTCTGCAAGCTCCTTTAAGCAATATATTGTTCACAAACAGACTCCGCTGGTTTGGCCATGTTGCCCGTATGAATAATTATAGATTGGCGAATAAGGTTAAGAACAGTGTGCCTAAAGACCTCAGAAAGAAGGGGACACCTAGGATGCGGTGGGCAGACAACGTGAAACAGGACCTTGTTAGAATTAGTGTGCAGTGACCAGATGCAGTAGATGTAGCTCAAGACAGACTTGCTTGTAGAACTAAATTGCACGGTCTGGTTGGACCTCCGTAGCCCATGGCTGCTTGAGGATGATAATGATGACGAATTGATATAAAAAAATCTTACCAACTGGTAGTCCAGATGTTCATCAATCTCTGTAGCAAATTCAAAGTATGCACTCGAAATATATATTCAAAAACAAGGTAAAACTCAGGAGCTCAAAACTCTTCGTGTTTACTGACTAGTTGCCACTCACTTAGGTATGACAGAAATCTCCTTGACAGAATTCAAAATATCCTGAAGTTGTCCGTAAAACCTATCCTTCTCATCGTCATCGGCATCCTCAGTGGGGGCATAATAGCACATAACATTCAAGTCTTTAACGCTTCTCTGAAATTTTGCTGTAAGAAACCTTTCACTAATGCACTCGTATCCTAGAAGAGCATCACTAGCGTGTCTGCTGAGAAGCAGACCCACGCCATGATGATTCTTATTGTCGTCCCTCCCCGAAAAGAGAAATTTAAGATTTTTTTTAAGAATCTTACCTTTATCTGTCCATCTTTTCTTTTGCAAGCCGAGAATATCTAAATTATAATGGTGGAATTCTTGTGTGAGGACATCAAGAGAAAAAGCTCTGTGCAGAGTCCTCACTTCCAACTACCTATGGAGAGAATATGGTTAATGGGATGTTAAAGAAACTACGTTTATTGAGAGAGGGCATGCCGACAATATCAAACAGCCCCCTAATCACAGACATGGGGCAAAGACCCGTTCCCCCACTACTAAAGGCTGAAGCCATCTACACTGGAAGACTTCCTCCAATGTAGAATTTGACGATCCAATAGAAGCAAAGAGTTCAGGTGTCTGCGATGACCTCTTCTCAGGATTATCCACCAGCTGATAAACATATCCTGTGAATCTATTCACTTGGGGCTGTCAACCCACAAACAAACAGAAAACACAGCGGAAGATTTTCCCTGCACAGAAGCCCGCCAGTGCAGCGAATTCAGGATCCATAATCAAGCTCAGAGCCTTAATCCAGTCCAGTCCAATGGGTTTATATGGTCAGCACCAGGACCCCCACTCCTGAGCAGGGTAGAGAAAAAAAAAAGAAAACTAGTCATAGTTATACAGATCAGTAGGCCACACTAATCTGGCAGCCCTCCACTTCCGTTCGCTTCCACAAGAGAGTATCTCTTTTTGAAAGGAACTAACGGTCTGGAGCACGAGAAGGCGGGGTCGAACATTAGGTGCTAGGCCTGGCCGGTTTTATGCAACATCACAGGGGATTGGTGCATAGCTCTCCTTCTAGTGACTACCTAGCTACCATTTACAGACCCTATATTAGGTAGGATTTATTAAAATTATCAACTTTATTTGATTTTTATAAAGCAACAACATTATATGCATTTTGCAGATAAATTTCGGTACGTTTCATGTAGAAACGCTTTGTAACTTTTTTTCGAAACTGGTGTTTGGTCTGGTTGGACCTCCGTAGCCCATGGCTGCTTGAGGATGATGATGATGATGATGATATATGTTTGGTGTAAATTTACCATAAAAAAGTTTTTTTTGCCTCCATTACTATTATTGAAATAATAATGATAACTTGCAGATGCCAATGTCGAGCAGTGCTTTTAAACCTTTGCCCTTCATGCCCTGTTCTGTAACATGAATGGTCATACTTGGTATGACAGACCCATGAAGGGTGCGGGTGGCTCAGTCAGTAGCGCGCCAGGCTCGTAATCTGTAGTTCCCAGGTTTTTGTCCCAGCTGGGTCAGCGTTTAGATATATCTCCGCAAAATTCGCCTCCCTGCCCACAGTCAGTAGGGGACACCGATGGACTTGGAAAGTCTGTCGGATGGGACGTTAAGCCGTGGCCCCGTGTGCGGGAGAGCCATACCATGTGCACGTTAAAGAACAGGCTGGATGGCCTTGACGGGAGACTACCCTGTCTCCCAAGAGCTGTTCCAGTGGGTCCTTTCGCCCAACCTTCTCTGAGCCTTCAGGATCCATGTGACCTGGCCATTTAGCCCATGGTGTGCAAAAAAGTGCCGATCAGAGGTAAAATAACCCAACCCAACAGACCCATAATATATTTCTCAACTTTTAACACCTGTATATTGGTTTTTTTTTTATTTTATGAGAATTCTACTAATTTTAAACATATTCTTATCTATTTTAAGATCTATTTTAAGCAATAAATAATCCTTTTTTTTTCTTCTTTCAATAACCAATATTTCACAGTTTTATACTTGTAAACCGTTCCGGATCTGTAAAAAATGGGGGAGGGGGAGGCAAGAAATTGGATTTTCAATGCAGTATAACATTTCACCCTCCGTTAAACAGTTCTTTAAAACTTTTACTGAAAATTGCATTGAATTTAAATAATTCATAATTTTATGGTTCTATTACCCTTATTAGCATTCTAAAGGAAGGGGGGGAGACTAGATCCGGCCCTGCTTATGAATGACATTAAACCATTTTTAAATACCAGACAAGAAAAATATCTATATATCTGAAAGAGTCTGCATGCATTTTTTCTCGTTTTTGCTGTTTCTCTGTTTTCAGGATTGACAAAATTTCTTTACCCTCCCTTAAAAAGTGATAGGAATTGCTTCTAAAGGGTAATAAGAGTTAGAAGAGCCAAATTCAGTATACAGCTTTCTCTAATAGTAATAAAAACAAATTCTCTAAAAGTAATAAAAACAAAAGCATTTACACTAAGTACCGGTTGTAAACGAGGGTCGAAAAAGTGAGGTTATATCAATATTTTTCATCTTTTTCTGCTCAAAAAAATTATTAAAATATATCAGATATTCTGAAACATAGTCATGATTTAGTTTCATTAGAGGAAAAGGATCCGAGAATTATTATTGTTATTTTTATTTATTTATTTAATTATTTATTTATTTATTTTGTGTGTGGAGGTCAGTTTTGGGGATGCGCCTAGAATTTTTTATTTATTTTCGGAAAGAAGGGTGTGTGTTAAAGAATAAGACGTGGGTCCTGAGAACAAGACTGCAGCAGGGTTTCCCAAATGCTAAAATATTCTACTGAACAGGAAAGGTTAAATGGTATTCTATACGGAATAAAATTTTATAGTTGTTTTTTAATCTATTTTTAGTGTTTTTTTTTTTCATTTTTAGTTTTTTCCCTTGTATAGATAGATAAAACTATAGTTATAGTATAACAATGGGAATAAAAAAAGCACATATATATATACAATTTGTATTCATAAATTACATATATCGATAAACACAAAAAATAACATAAAGAATTTAACAAATAATGTAAAATTATAAACATTTTACTGGATAATCAGATCTACGACTTTTGAGCTCTCACGACGTACCCCAGAAAATTTTACCACGTACCCCACGTTGAGAATCCCTAATCTAAACCAGGGCTTCTCAACGTGGAATACGCATACCCCTTGGGGGTACGCAGTAAAATTTTTTGAGGTACGCCGTGAGAGCTCAAAAGTCGTTAGATCTAGTAACAAAGTCAGTGTTTTATTTTATTCCCATTGTTATACTATAACTATAGTTTTATATATCTATACAAGGGGTACGCCAATTACATACACATTTCCAGGGGCATAAAAGGTCGAGAACCTCTGCATTACAATTAAGTGTTCTGTTAAGTAACTAGCAGGCGAATCTGAGCGAAATTCTCTTTAAGTTATACTTTTGAGGTTGATATCTAATAGCGCTCTGCAAAATCTAAAGAATGAATAAACATAATGTTTTTGATTAGCATATTATATATAGTGACAGATTAGGAAAATAAATTACCAAACGTGTGCTAGGAAACCTAAAGCAGTTTCATCAATTAAAATCGTTTAAAAAAATTTTTTTCAAAATAAAACTAAAAAAGATTAAAACACTAGGTATCATTCTATATCTGGAATGATTGGATCGTGCGAAAAAGACTTAAAAAGTAAATGTGAAATTTCGTTCTCTTTTGAAAATGAGATTTTATTTTGAAATTGAACTGTCAGATATCGAATATTACATGAAAATATCTCTTTAACATGCTGAATTGACAGGCATGTTTCTGACCTCTGGCAAGCAGCTGTTTCATGGTTGTTGTTTTTTTTTAATTTTTTAAGAATAAAAATAAAAAAAGTATATTAAATATATTTTTGAAAGCCATCTTTATTTCTAGAGAATTCTGAGAATTGTTTAACTGAGTTATAGAAATCTGGCAGAAAAAGTGATCCATACCAGTAGAGGGCGCTGGGCACGAAATTCTTACCTTGTTAACATTACCCTCTATGGACTTTTCGCTTTTCAATGACTTTTAAGCATAGAAGCATTTATGCAAAGATTTCACCATTCAAATGCAGATTATTCCTAAGCATTTTAAATGAACTAGTAAAACTTAGAGAACGCTTGAGCAAGTATATTTTTTTAAAACGAAGAAAATTGATGGCCGTTCGATCAAAACAAACCGCATTCTTCTTTATGTATCAGAGTGCTGAAGTGATCGTTTTGATTGGCACTTTGGTAAAACTCGTCGAATGACACGTGATATAACATATATTCTAACATGTGACGTTTGGATTCACCAAGTTGTAATAGAAGTCTTATGGCGTAGATATCCTTGTAAATTGCAAAAGCAATTTAAAACGTTGTAATTGGCTAATTGTTGTAATCATGATATTAATAACTTGCAGTATAAAAATGCTCTAACCTATTGCTTAAGTCAAATATTTATTACATTGTACGCTATGAACGGTAACGAATAATGCAATTTCCAAAAATCTATGCCAGGTCTGCCGTTTTTAAGGATATTTCAAGGTTAAAACGTATGACGAAAAAATGCTGAATTTTACTGATTTTCTTAGTTTTGTAAACTTACATATTTACAATCCAACGTTAATATATTTAAACGATTGTTAGTGACTGACTGACAGTGGATCACTCTATGGTGCAGAAATGGTAGAACTCTGAAAATGTGCACCTAGGAATAATCCGGGTCGTAGATGTGTCTTTCAAGGTTAAATGTAGGTCACGTAGACTTCCATTTCTCATGCTTGATAGGTTTTATATAGGTCAAACCGTGATCTACCAGTGCTGGAAAAAGTGAAAATTGGTGTCTGAGGGTGTTTCGGGTTGTAGATCTCGAAAAGGTTACGAAATTTCGTATTCATTTAGTAAGGTCCTTTGAGTGAAATTTAGATCTATCAGTGCTAGGGAGTTAAAAAATGGTTCTTGGGGGTATTTTGAGTTGTTGATCTCGGAAATGTTGTGAAATTTTGCATGGGATGGGTCCTTCATGGTCAAAATTCAAATATCGATCTACAGGTGTTAGAGGGCTCAAAATAGGTGCCTGGGATGTTTTGAGTTGTAGATCACGGAAATGTTACGAAATTATGGATGAGATGGATCCTTTGAAGTGATATTCGATATGCCGGTGCTGGAGAACTAAAAATTGGTGAATTAGAACTGTTTTGGACAGTAGAACTCAGAAATTAGAGGAATTTTCACATTCGATGTTGCTTTCAAGGTCAAATAGGGATCGGAGTGACCAGCTAGAAATCAAGAGGTGCCAAAGGCACCAACTGAATATTAATATTTTTTCACAGAAGAAAATTATTATTATTTTCCGACAAAGAATATTGTCCTTTCAATACTGTATAGGCCAGCCCTGTAATGTCGCCTAGTGCTCCAGAGCTTTTTAAGTTTAAGTTGCAAGACACTTTTAACAAGGTAATGGTCAGATCCAATTTCAGCTCCCCTATATGCCCTGGTATTTCTAACAGAAGTAATCCATTTGCTGTTAATTAATATATAATCAGTCATATTCCTATGCAGCCCATCAGGTGAACCCATGTGTATTTATGTATGTCGCGGTGTTTGTAATATGTGTTAGTTATTCTGAAACCATTGAGTTTACTTGCCTGTAGGAGACGTTGCCCATTGCCATTGCAGCTACCAACACCAAAAGGGCCTATCACCCCTCCCCAAAGATCAGAGTCAGTACCAACTTTGGCATTGAAGGCACCTAGAACAAGGGTAATATCTCCTTTCTTGACAGAATTCAAAATATCCTGAAGTTGTCCGTAAAACCTATCCTTCTCATCCTCATCAGCATCCTCAGTGGGGGCATAACAGCAGATAACATTCAAGTCTTTAATGCTTGTCTGAAATTTTGTTGTAAGAAACCTTTCATTAATGCACTCATATCCTAGAAGAGCATCACTAGCATGTCTGCTGAGCAGCAGACCCACCCTTGGTGATGCTTTCCATCCTCCCTCCCTGTAAAGAGAAATTTAAAGTTATTTTTAAGTATCTCACCTTTACCTGTCCATCTGGTCTCTTGCAAGCCTAGAATATCTAGGTTATAGCGCTGGAATTCCTGCATGAGGACATCAAGAGAATAATCTCTATGTAATGTCCTCACGTTCCACGTTCCTGCAGAGAGAAAATGATTAGTAGGATTTTTAAAGAAATTAGGTTTATTGAGATTGGTAGGGCCAACAATATCAAACAGCCCCCTGATCGCAGGCATGGGGCAAAGACTTGTTCCTCCTCCGCTAAAGGCTGAAATCACCAATGCTGGTAGGAACATCAGGCACCACCTTTTCAAGTGGACTTTTTCAATAGCCACATGGCCTGCCTGAGACACATTACTCCAGTTTAGGCTTGACGATGCCCAACTAGTTAAGTAAGATTCAGGTACCTGCGATGGCCTCTGATTAGGATTATCCACCAGCTGATATAAGGTATCCCATGCCTCTGTTCACTTAGAGCTGGCAACCCAGAAGCAAACAGAAAACACAGCGGCAGACTCTCCCTCAACAGAGGCCCACCAGTGCAGCAAGTCCAGGATCCATAATCAAGCTCAAATCCATAAACAAGTCCAGTCTAGTAGGTATAAATGGTCAGCACCAGGACCCTGTGAAGTTGACCACTCCTCAGCAGGGTTGGAAAAAAAGAAAAAAGCGAATGAATTATGATTAATGTTCCTAAAGGCATGAGTTAATCTAGGTTCTTAAGCCATCATTCGGTACCAGAACCTCATCAGCCATCATCAGCTGATCTCCGAGTTTCTGTTGGTAAGATAGCACCAAAATGAAATTGGCCAGCTGATGATGTTGCCCACCTCTCACGAACTAGGACGTTGAGGTTGGATTTTGACAGGCACCCACTCCCCCGACTACTCCGGTAAATTTGGAATAAGCCATTCGCTATTTCATTTTAGGAAAGTTGGAGTAGTATAAAGAAAAAACTGCAAAAAAAAACGCGGAGAAATCCAGCAGGTTTTAATTCAGCCTCGGAGAGAATCACCGCTTTCATACAACTGATGGGTGGGCGAATTAGTCCCTTCAGTAGAAACTCGCCTCGAATTGGGGAGTGCGACACACAGTAAAAGATGAGAAAATCATGTAAAATAAAACAAATTGCATTAAAAAACTATTATTTGTTAAAATAAACGAAAGCAAGTAAAAAATAAAAATAACCATAGAATACTTTCTATAACTATTCTTTAAAAATAAATTATATAAGAAACTCTTTTTAGATTAAAAAAACAAAACATGAAAAAAAAAACTCCTAAAAAACTCCTTTGTTATTAAAAAAAAAAACGTAATAAAAGACGCACAAACGATAAAAAACTAATGAAAAAAAAAATACACCAAAAAAAGTGATGCACCAGGAAGCACCCTGGCTAAGATTGGTCAGGGAACCTGCCGCAAAGAACTTACCTTCCCCTCATTATTAAGAGGCTGAGGGAAGATCAATCCTGCACAGACTAAACAGATAGGAGAGGAACCTTCTTCAGGTTTTCTCTTGACAACGGACAAGGCACCCCGGAAAGTAGCCAGGTTCTCCAACCCAGCGTCTATCTGGTTAAGCTGACACGATGGTCCGGTTCTTCAACCCGATCACTGTCTCAGTTAGGACGTTTACATATACAACAGACAGGACATCTCCCACTCGATACAGTGACCCTGTCATCCAACCCGACCCCTGTAACAGTAGGGGCGAAATGACACCATAAGACTAAGGAACCAGCATACAAAGCCTGGATTTCCTGTAGAAGAAAAAGAAAAACTTCTCAAACCTCTTAAAGAAACTTCTAAACTAAAAACACATAATTTAAACAACGTTTTTTAGTTTCATATTTAACTTTTATGTTGTATATATGTTTATGATTAGAACCGAACCAAATTAGTTAGTCTTCTATATATCATATTTTATTAAAAAAATTCGCCGTATGCTTAATGTAAAATAACGCGAATAACAATATAATTTTATCTGTTTAAAGTAAAAATTTAAACTTACGACTTTCTTTTCATTATCAAAGAGAAGCAACGATTCGAGACTTGATATACACTTAGAGAAATTCCATGCTATGCCAAAACGGAATCTAAATTCAAAGCTGTATAACTTTTGAAATATGAATTTAATGCAAAAATATGACTGAGTATAAATAAAAGATCATAATAAAATTCATTTAAATCTTGATATTGTTCGTTCAGAACTTAAAGAGTTATGGAAGCTGGAATATATTCGTAACAGTAATGTGTCATAAGAATTTTCCGCAGTAATTAATTAAAATTGTTCCAAACTATTTAAATTAATTAAATATACGTTATAGACTTTTGGGTAATGATTTTTTCAATATCAGACAATTATGAATGATATTTGTAAAACAATAATTTATTGTTAAATATCCCATCTTCCATAAGTATTTTAGTACTGAATGAACGTTATTGAAAATGGAGATGTAAATGCATTTGATTATGATTTTTAATTTATCTTCGGTCACATTTTTCCATTAAATTCATATTTTAGAAGTTATAGAGCTTCAGAGTTAGATTTCCATTTACATTAACATGGAAATTCTCTAATATTTTGGTAGGGGCTGTATAAAAACTGAATAACAATTTCTTTGGCACTGATCCTTTTATTCATAAAAATCGCCATAACGAGTGAGAAATCGCCATAACGAGCGAGAATAAATGAAATTCATTCATTTCACTAAAAAGTCATTTCACTAAAAAAAAAATTGCTGCTCCCAATTTAACTGTACTAATTAAGAAATGTTTCTAAAAAAAACACACCATTCAGCTCATAGGTCCTTCCATAATAGTCGTTTATATATGACATATAAAACAGCAAAATGCTGTTTTGCTTGTGTCCTAAAAAAATGGGTGTCTTGTAAAAATGCCAAAAAAAAATATTATCGAGAAATTTTTACAGAAAGCCACATTCGAAGTTTCATAACTTTGGCAATAAATGTTTTAGAGGAAAATGTCATTGGGGTTAAATGGAAGATTTCAATCAAATTTCTCTAATTCTCGATTTTGAATAATATTCGATTAGTATTTAAAGAGTTAAGGACGTTAGTACACTTAATAACCAGTATTGACATTTTTAATATTTTGTCGCAAAGTTAATCTAAACATGAATTAATGACTTACTTAACCGAGGGGAGGGTAGTTACATCTGCCCTTTTGAAGTCTTAAATAATATTTTCTAAGGAAGTCGTAAAAGTCCTGTCTCAGTCTTTGGGTTTTTATGACGACGTCATTTAGCCCATTATGTCCAAAGATTTCCTCTAAGGGGTAAAGCAATCTATTAGATTAAAAAAAACGTCAAAACATGAATATTAGTCTCCTAGGCGCTAATGATTACATTTCCTTGTAATTTAAGTAGTATTTGTAGGAGAAATGTTGAGAAGAAATATCGGTTCATCAATTTGTAAGAAAGCTGGCGGGAAAGCGTATACAGACGTGTTCAATCAATATTGAAAGTGGAACAAAAGTCCCATAATACTACAGATGAAAGTGTCAAAATGGTGTTAAAAGTGACATTCTATAGTTGGGACACAAATTGAGGACTAATGAGGTATATGATCACTTCTTGCAGCAGTATAAGCCTCACAATGTTGCCTCATACTGTGTATGAGGCAACAATTCACATGCGAGAGAGATGCCAAACATGCTCCAAACATGCTCTATGGAATTTAGATTTGCTATCACTCCATACGGATTGCGCTATCACTCCATACGGATCGCGCTATCACTCCATACGGTTGATGATGATGACCTACATCAGTCGAGCTGTGTGAGAGCAGGCATAATCACGCTGTAAAATGAAATTATACCCTTTTTGCACCTGCACAAAGTCACACATAGGGGTCGAGGAAGGTCTGGCTGAAGGTATGTTTGCACCATGATGCAATGTCCCATTTCAGGGTGTGGGTGTTGGGGTGGCTCAGTCGGTATCGCACCAAGCTCGTAATCTGCAGTTCTCAGGTTCGAGTCTCACCTGGGACAGTGTTGAGATTTATCTCACCAAAACTCCTCCCCTTCTCACAGTCAGTCGGATGGTATGATGAGCAGTGGTCGAGTGTGCTGGAGAATCATACCCGGTGACATGCATGATGGGAGGCTACCATCTATCTCCCAACAGCTCTTCAATGCCCCCTCCAAACCTTCTCTGAGTCCTCGGGGTCCTTGCAACCTGGCCATTTAGATAATCATCATCACCATCATGATCATCATCATCATCGTCGTCGTCGTCGTCGTCGTCGTCGTCGTTATCATCATCCTAAAGCAACCATGGGCTACGGAGGACCAACCAGACCGTGCAATTTAGTTCTCCAAGCAAGTCTATCCTGAGCTACATCTATTGCATCTGGCCACTGCACACCAATTCTAACAAGGTCCTGTTTGGCATTGTCTGCCCACCGCATCCTAGGTCTCCCCCTCTTTCTGAGGCCTTTAGGAACACTGTTCATAACCCTATTCGCCAATCTATAATTATTCATACGGGCAACATGACCAAACCAACGGAGTCTCTCTCTGCACAATATGCTGCTTAAAGGAGGTTGCAAACTCCTTTGCCTAAATTCATCATTAGTTACAAATTTGAACCACCTAATGCCCAAGATACTGCGTAAGCATCTGGAATCAAAAGCATCTAGTTTCCTGTTAACTTGTTTACAAAGTGTCCAAGTTTCACTACCATAAAAACTACCCCTAGAAAGAACCAAACTATTATTCAGTCTAATTTTAGTCTTTAGGTGTATACGCCTATTTCTCCACACTCTCCATAGATTCCTTAAAGTCCCGGCAGCAATCCCTATTCGTCTGTTAATCTCATACCGCACATCACCATTATCTGTTACATAGCTCCCAAGATAATTAAACTGTGACACCTGCTCAAGACTGCAACCATTCGGAGTAACTGAATTACAGCCTGCCTGACCAATTTTCATCACTTTAGTTTTCTCTCTGTTTATAACCAAACCTACTCTACTACCAGTCTCATCAACAGCTCGAATCAAAGAGTTCATCTCATCAACATCATTTGCCAAAACGGCTAAATCATCAGCATAATCTAAATCAGAAATATTCATATCTCCAGTCCATTTAAGGCCAAAATCTTTCCCTTGAAGTGAATTTCGCATAACATAATCAATAACCAAGCTAAAGAGAAAAGGAGATAAAATGAACCCTTGTCGAACACCAGAAGTAATGCTAAACCAATTGCTACAAGCCTTACCAACTCTCACACACGACTCAGTGTTATTATAGAGAGCTTTCATTATGTTAACTAACTTGTCAGGTATACCATATGATTTCACAATCAACCACAAATTATGACGATCAACAGAGTCGAAAGCCTTTTTGAAATCATCAAAGCTTGCAACCAAAGGTTTCTGAAACTCTATACATTTTTCAAGAATCTGCCTAAGTGAAAATATCTGATCCACACATCCCCTACCACTTCTGAATCCACATTGCTCATCACGCAATTGACTGTTAACAATATTCTTAATTCTATTAAGCACAATCATGGAAAGAACTTTACCTGGAACAGAGAGTAGGCTGATACCCCTATAGTTATCACAAGAACTGCGATCACCTTTTTCGAAAATAGGGATAACAATAGCTCTGGTAAAATCCTTAGGAACCATGCTTTTATCATAAAAGATATTCAGAATTTCAGTCATCCAAGTGGTAACCAAAACATTCCCAGCTCTAAGCATTTCTGTAGTAATTTCATCTACCCCTGGGGATTTATGAAGTTTAAGTTTAGAAACAGCCAAAATAACTTCAGATTGTGTTATAGGGCCAATATTAAAGTCACCAATGCATCTATCATCATTGCAAACAATGCGAATAGAACTAATCGCATTGTTTAGAATATCACTGAAATGCTCAGCCCTTTTAGCTATGACAGAATCCTCACCTTCTATAACCTTACCTTGTTTATCCTTCAATCCCTGTATACCTATCCGTTTTCTACCACACAAAACATTAACTATCTGGTACAGCTCTCTGCTGTTGTACTGTCTAACTGCTTCCTCGGCTTTGTCAATCAAGCCAAAGATTCTTATGAGCAACTAACTGATCTTTTACACGTTTATTAAGTTCTCTGTAATGCTTTCTATTAGGACTAGTAGGGTATTGATTAAGGACATTCCTGCAGTTCTTTCTTTCCGAAATAAGCTCAAGTGCCTTATCACTCAGATAATTCTGTCTCTTTTGCTCCTTTTTTCCTAAAAGAGTACTGTTAGTGTTCAAAAAAGCCTGTTTAAAATGATCCCATTCTTCCTCAACTTCAGTAGTAAGCATACCATGACTGTCATAACGACTAAGTAACGTAGCTTTGGCTATAAATGGATCTTTCAGAGCTTCAGTATTAAAAGCAAATTTTTTAACCTAGCACAACACTTTTTAAGTTTAAGTTGCAAGACACTTTTAACAAGATAATGGTCAGATCCAATTTCAGCTCCCCTTATGACCTGGTATTCTTAACAGAACTATCCCATTTGCTGTTAATTAATATATAATCAATCATATTCTTATGCAGCCCATCTGGTGAAATCCATGTGTACTTATGTATGTCGCGGTGTTTGTAATAAGTGTTAGTTATTCTGAATCCATTGAGTTTACTTACCTATAGGAGACGTTGTCCATTGCCATTGCAGCTACCAATACCAAAATGGCCTATTACTCCTACCCAAAGGTCAGAGTCAGTACCAACTTTGGCATTGAAGTCACCAAGAACAAGGGTAATATCTCCTTTCTTGACAGAATTCAAAATATCCTGAAGTTGTCCATAAAACCTATCCTTATCATCCCCATCGGCATCCTCAGTGGGGGCATAACAGCAGAGAACATTCAGGTCTTTAACCCTTTCAGGACCATAAGGTTTCTAAGAGTAAATATTAGTATGTAACTGTTTTAGTTTATTTAGACGTAAAATAAATAAAAATCATAAGAAAAATACATAAGAATGTGTAGTTTTTTTGGAATTTTATGGGAAATATTTTTCCCAATGAACTATAAAGGTAACACAAATTATAGTTAGGCTTATTATGCAATGTCTTTTATTTATTGGTTTATTAGAACAAAATGTTAACTAAAATAATACAAAATTATGAAATAAAATTACTATACAAAATGATGTGCTAATTATGATATCCTGCGAAGCAATTTCTTTTGGTAGTGAGGCAAAGATGGACATTGCACATAGTACATATATTATGCGTCCTGACAGTTCTGTTTTTGTTTTCTAAACGTTCCCGTTTACGTATTGCGTTCGGCATACGTTCTATTTGACATTCTGTATAAAAAATGCAGATAAGGTTATAATTAAATACGACAATCACCAATTTTAAAATGGGAAAAATGTTTCCCTTAGTCGTGAAAGGGATAACACTTGTCTGAAATTTTGCTGTAAGAAACCTTTCATTAATGCACTCATATCCTAGAAGAGCATCACTAGCGTGTCTGCTGAGAAGCAGACCCACGCCTTGGTGATGCTTATTGTCGCCCCTTCCTGAAAAGAGAAATTTAAGATTATTTTTAAGAATCTGACCTTTATCTGTCCATCTGGTCTCTTGCAAGCCGAGAATATCTAAATTATAACGGTGGAATTCTTGTTTGAGGACATCAAGAGAAAAAGCTCTGTGCAGAGTCCTCACATTCAAACTACCTATGGAGAGAAAATGGTTAGTGGGATGTTTAAAGAAACTATGTTTATTGAGAGAGGGAATGCCGACAATATCAAACAGCCCCCTAATCGCAGACATGGGGCAAAGACCCGTTCCCCCAGCACTAAAGGCTGAAGCCATCTACACTAGAAGACTTCCTCCAATGTAGAATTTGACGATGCCAATAGAAGCAAAGAGTTCAGGTGCCTGCGATGACCTCTACTCAGGATTATCCACCAGCTGATAAACATATCCTGTGAATCTATTCACTTGGGGCTGTCAACCCAGAAACAAACAGAAAACACAGCGGAAGATTTTCCTTCCACAGAAGCCCACCAGTGCAGCAAAATCAGGATCCATAATCAAGCTCAGAGCGATATATCTGTCCAGTCCAGTGGGTTTATATGGTCAGCACCAGGACCCTGTGTGGTTGACCACTCCTCAGCAGGGTAGGAAAAAAAGAACAGTAGCCATAGTTGTCTAGATCAGTAGGCCACACTAATCTGGCAGCCCTCCCCTTTCGTTCACTTCCACAAGAGAGTATCTCTTTTGAAAGGTACTAACGTTCTGTACCACGAGAAGGCGGGGTCGGACATTAGGTGCTAGGCCTGGCCTGTTCTATGCATCATCACAGGGGATTGGTGCATAGCTCTCCTTCCAGTGACGACCTAGCTACCATTTACAGACCACTGTGTGCAAAAAAGTGCCGCTCAGAGGTAAAACAACCCAACCCTTTTCAGATATTTTAGCAGTGGCAGATTTGTCGATAAGCAGATTAAGAAACGATAAGTGGACTAAGAAGCAGAATAGGTCCCCAGCCTCCTGTTCTTGCAATTGTGTCTTGTGCCATTATAATGTATATGTGTTATACATGTATGTGATTTACGATTAGCAATAACTTTGTTTTACGCATTAATTGTTTTACGCATTAACGGTTTTGTGTAGCTAGGTAGTCACTGGAAGGAGAGCTATGCATCAATCCCTTGTGATGATGCATAGAACAGGCCAGGCCTAGCACCTAATGTCCGACCCCGCCTTCTCGTGATGCGGACCGTTAGTAACTTTCAAAAGATATACTCTCTTGTGGAAATGAACGGAAGGGGAGGGCTGCCAGATTAGTGTGGCCTACTGATCTGGACAACTATGGCTACTTTTCTTTTTTTTCTACCCTGCTGTGGAGTGGTCAACCACACAGGGTCCTGGTGCTGACCATATAAACCTACTGGACTGGACAGATATATGGCTCTGAGCTTGATTATGGATCCTGATTTTGCTGCACTGGTGGGCTTCTGTGGAAGCCCACCAGTGCAACAAAATGGTGGCCCACCAGTGCAGCAAATCTTCCGCTGTGTTTTCTGTTTGTTTGTGGGTTGACAGCCCCAAGTGAATAGATTCACAGGATATGTTTATCAACTGGTGGATAATCCTGAGCAGAAGTCATCGCAGGCACCTGAACTCTTTGCTTCTATTGGCATTGTCAAATTCTACATTGGAGGAAGTCTTCCAGTGTAGATGGCTTCAGCCTTTAGTAGTGGGGGAACGGGTCTTTGCCCCATGTCTGCGATTAGGGGGCTGTTTGATATTGTCGGCATTCCCTCTCTCAATAAACATAGTTTCTTTAAACATCCCACTAACCATTTTCTATCCATAGGTAGTTGGAATGTGAGGACTCTGCACAGAGCTTTATCTCTTGATGTCCTCACACAAGAATTCCACCGTTATAATTTAGATATTCTCGGCTTGCAAGAGACCAGATGGACAGATAAAGGTCAGATTCTTAAAAATAATCTTAAATTTCTCTTTTCAGGGAGGGACGACAATAAGCATCACCAAGGCGTGGGTCTGCTTCTCAGCAGACACGCTAGCGATGCTCTTCTAGGATATGAGTGCATTAATGAAAGGTTTCTTACAGCAAAATTTCAGACAATCGTTAAAGACTTGAATGTTATCTGTTGTTATGCCCCACCTAGGATGCCGATGAGGATGAGAAGGATAGGTTTTATGAACAACTTCAGGATATTTTGAATTCTGTCAAGAAAGGAGATATTACCCTTGTTATTGGTGACTTCAATGCCAAAGTTGGTACTGACTCTGACCTTTGGGGATTAGTAATAGGCCCTTTTGGTATTGGTAGCTGCAATGGCAATGGGCAACGTCTCCTACAGGTAAGTAAACTCAATGGATTCAGAATAACTTACACTTTTTACAAACACCGCGACATACATAAATACACATGGGTTTCACCTGATGGGCTGCATAAGAATATGATTGATTACATATTAATTAACAGCAAATGGGCTAGTTCTGTTAGGAATACCAGGGCATATAGGGGGAGCTGAAATTGGATCTGACCATTACCTTGTTAAAAGTGTGTTGCAACTTAAACTTAAAAAGTGTTGTGCTAGGGTTAAAAAATTTACTTTTAATACTGAAGCTCTGAAAGATCCAGTTATAGCAAAAGCTTACCATGATAGGTTACTTAGTCATTATGACAGTCATAGTTTGCTTACTACTGAAGTTGAGGAAGAATGGGATCATTTTAAACAGGCTTTTTTGGACACTAACAGTACTCTTTTAGGAAAAAAGGAGCAGAAGAGGCAAAATTATCTGAGTGATAAGGCACTTGAGCTTATTTCGGAAAGAAAGAACTGCAGGAATGCACTTAATCAATACCCTACTAGTCCTAATAGAAAGCATTACAGAGACCTTAATAAACTTGTAAAGGATCAGTTAGCTGCTCTGATAAGAATCTTTGGCTTGATGGTTTGGCTGACAAAGCCGAGGAAGCAGTTAGACAGCAAAACAGCAGAGAGCTGTACCAGATAGTTAATGTTTTGTGTGGTAGAAAACGGACAGGCATACAAGGATTGAAGGATAAACAAGGTAAGGTTATAGAAGGGGAGGATTCTGTCATTGCTAGGTGGGCTGAGCATTTCAGTGATGTTCTAAACAATGTAGTTAGTTCTACTCCCATTGTTTGCAATGATGATAGATGCATTGGTGGCTTTAATGTTGGCCCTCTAACACAATTTGAAGTTATTTTGGCTGTTTCTAAACTTAAACTTCATAAATCCCCAGGGGTAGATGAAATTACTACGGAAATGCTTAGAGCTGGGAATGTTTCGGTTACCACTTGGATGACTGAAATTCTGAATATCTTTTATGATAAAAGCATGGTTCCTAAGGATTTTACCAGAGCTATTGTTATCCCTATTTTCGAAAAAGGTGATCGCAGTTCTTGTGATAACTATAGGGGTATCAGCCTACTCTCTGTTCCAGGTAAAGTTCTTTCCATGATTGTGCTTAATAGAATTAAGAATCTGGTTGACAATCAATTGCGTTATGAGCAATGTGGATTCAGAAGTGGTAGGGGATGTATGGATCAGATATTTTCACTTAGGCAGATTCTTGAGAAATGTTTAGAATTTCAGAAACCTTTGGTTGCTAGCTTTGTTGATTTCAAAAAGGCTTTCGACTCTGTTGATCGTCATAATTTGTGGTTGATTGTGAGATCATATGGTATACCAGACAAGTTAGTTAACATTATGAAAGCTCTCTATAATAACACTGAGTCGTGTGTGAGAGTTGGTAAGGCTTGTAGCAATTGGTTTAGCATTACTTCTGGTGTTCGACAAGGGTGCATTTTGTCTCCTTTTCTCTTTAGCTTGGTTATTGATTATGTTATGCGAAATTCACTTCAAGGGAAAGATTTTGGCCTTAAATGGGCTGGAGATACGAAAATTTCTGATTTAGATTATGCTGATGATTTAGCCCTTTTGGCAAATGATGTTGATGAGATGAACTCTTTCATTCGAGCTGTTGATGAGACTGGTAGTAGAGTAGGTTTGGTTATAAACAGAGAGAAAACTAAAGTGATGAAAATTGGTCAGGCAGGCTGTGATTCAGTTAATCTGAATGGTTGCAGTCTTGAGCAGGTGTCACAGTTTAATTATCTTGGGAACTATGTAACAGATACTGGTGATGTGCGGCATGAGATTAACAGACGAATAGGGATTGCTGCCGGGATTTTTAAGAACCTATGGAGAGTGTGGAGAAATAGGCGTATACACCTAAAGACTAAAATTAGACTGTATAATAGTTTGGTTCTTTTTAGGGTTAGTTATGGTAGTGAAACTTGGACACCTTGTAAACAAGATAACAGGAAACTAGATGCTTTTGATTCCAGATGCTTACGCAGTATCTTGGGCATTAGGTGGTTCAACTTTGTAACTAATGATGAGATTAAGCAAAGGAGTTTGCAACATCCTTTAAGCAGCATATTGTGCAGAGAGAGACTACGTTGGTTTGGCCATGTTGCCCGTATGAATAATTATAGATTGGCGAATAGGGTTATGAACAGTGTGCCTAAAGGCCTCAGAAGGAGGGGGAGACCTAGGATGCGGTGGGCAGACAATGTCAAACAGGACCTTGTTAGAATTGTTGTGCAGTGGCCAGATGCAGTAGATGTAGCTCAGGATAGATTTGCTTGGAGAACTAAATTGCACGGTCTGGTTGGACCTCCGTAGCCCATGGCTGCTTAAGGATGATGATGATGATGATGATGGAATGACAACCATTTATTCGCAGCCGAATTGTTCTATGAATTGCTTTCATAACTACAGACGTCATTTCAATTGCACAACATAGGGTCCCTAAATGTTATTTCGCTTATGTCATCTGGACCTCTAAATCTGCTACTTGCCATGTTGTTGAAGATGCACTTTTGGGGAACTCACCCCAATGTAGTGCTACCTTGCTTACCGACTTCAACTGTCCTGGAGAGACCCTCATGGTGCTGGAAGGAATCACATATAGAGCTGTCTGAACACCCAGATAAATGCCTGCCCAGACCATTACACTGGTCCCTTTGTTCAGCCCAGATCAAGGAATCATTCTTCTGGGCAACTCTGGACTCATCATTGAAGATAACTGGAGGTCATTACTCCCAGTTTTCTTCAGTGATCACGATGTATCATCATGATCCCAGTATCACGATGTTGGCTTCCCCATTTCAGCCATTTCCCTTCTGCGGCGTGGAGAGAAGGGACACAACATCTGGTCGGCGACTATAAAGACCAGTTTCATGAAGCCTCTAGCTAATGGTGGAGGTTGAAACAAGGATTCGAATTTGGTTCACAGTGGTGAGAATCCAGTTGTGCTAATATTGTGCGATTATGTCTCCGATTTAAAAGTAGAAGATACCTGTTTTTACAGTCGCTCAAAAAAATATCCGAACACTATGGTTGACTACAGAATGTACTCTACGCGAAGGTTGCCAGATCACTAATTTCAATGAAATGAAAGCTTGTGACGCCGGAAGTGTCATAGGCTATAAAAGAATGAGCGCTCCACAAGCTTCTACAGTTACGAGTTAGGTGTGAAATGAAAGCTCGTATAATGACGGTCGTAAACTATTTTGAATTTTGCCCCTTCTATTCCCCCTGATAAAATGTAATGGAGGGGGGGAGGAGACAGATTTTCGCGGAGGTCGACTTTAAAGACTTTTATTCAAATTGAAGCTTCTGACGTCTGCATGTCATGGGCTACCTCAAACCTGAATTCAAAAGAGTGGTAAATGTGCTCAATGTTTATGAGTCATATATAAAATGAAAGTTTTTGAAATGACAACAAAAAAATATAAAATTAAAAATTTTAAAAATACCTATCTTTGTATTGGGCTCTAAAAAGTAGAAAATAATCCTAAAATGAATCAGCCATTGAGTTCGTATTCGCTTCGATATATATATATAACCTGCACCATCGATATGCTTCAGGTTTATTTTATACTCTTTAGAGCCCTATAGAAAGATAGGTATTCTTTTAAATTTTTTAATTTTTATTTTTTATTTGCTGTTTTTGATTTTGGATGACTCATTGGTGGTCTTCGGGAAACGACAATTGTGTCCCGGAACCGTTGCCATAGCATGTTGATTGAAGAAGGATTGAGCCATCTCACGACCTCTACCTGATTGTCTTTGATCTGTCCAATCACTCCATTTCAAATTCTTCGGTAAATGTCTATGTTCCTTTGTGTAACAGATGGGACAGTATATATATATTATTTTTTCCTCAGTTTTAGTGGCCTTTTACAAATTTCCCCAGAAATAACAGATAATACATATATGTTTTACATATTTTATGTCTCCTTTCCGTTATTAGCATTCTCCAAGTAGGGAGCCATGCTTCGCCCCCCCCCCCTCCTCCTCCTCCCCGAAACCCACCGTAGGCTCTGGAATCACCTGCATTACGACATTAGTGGTTTCTTTTTTTTCTCATTTCGTGGATACTATCTGTACCAGACACGATTTCTACTTAACGGAAACGTTAATATTCGCTAAAATAAAAAACATACAGTTATTATTTCGTAGAAGATGAGGGGCCACTTAATCTAATGCGGGGCCTCGCGAAAGTTGAAGATGTTGCTGAATGTACATAGTTTCAAATTCTGTAACAATGCGATACAAGATATTTGGTTTGAATTTCTTGACACTAGATGGCGCCATTATTCGGCCTTAACGTACCCAATGCTAATTTCGATCAATATTATTTCAAGGAAAACATGCGCTTAGTTCATGGAGGGCCAAACTTTTGGACACTGCGATCGACTTTTAAGACAGAAAATCTTTCGCAATCGACCGTAGCATATGTCAAAATAATGATTTAACACTGCTTGACCAGCTAAGCACCAAAAAACAATTTAGCATCAAACATATTATTTGAATTACATGATTATACTTTATTATTAAATCTAGCTGCAAATTCGCTCACCCAACACTCTGACTTGTGATACAGTAGTGGCAGTGACAGTGCGTTTACATTAGTGTAAGTCAGTGTCTCACAAACGTTTTTTACTCTGCGGCACACTGAATCTAATTTTTTTTCCGCGGCACACTAAATCCAATTTTTTTTTTCCGCGGCACACCTAAAAAAGAATAAAAGCAAACTCTATATAATCGTCATTATATTTGCGCTCTGTTGAAGTCATCAGCCTGGTTTTACTTGAAGATTTGCTCTCGTTCTTTAATTCATAACTCGGTGTTTGTTTAAAATATTTGCCCATTCTATGGCTTCAAATAATCAAAAATTAATACCAAAATTTGGAAAAAGCTTGATAAATACTTACAAGATCCCAGTTGATAAAATCTAAGAGATTTTTTATTAAAGCACGTCGATAGCACGGCGATATTAAAGAACGTCGATAACACAAGTCAAGTCAAAATGAAATCTTTCGAAAACTAGTGTCACTTTGCAAATCTCTCGCGGCACACAGTTTGCGAGACACTGGTGTAAGTGCTAACCAGGCCCGGACTTTGATCTTCTGAAACCCTAAGCTATGACAAGTTTAAGAGGTCCTAAGCTACAATAAGTTTAAGAGGTCGAAATAAGAGATATAGTTATTATTCTGATTGGAGGGAACGTAAAGAAATAAATATGAAATTGATGTGGTGAAAACATTATACTAGCATTGGTATACAATAATGACTGTGGAAAACTGAGATGAACACTCCTTGCACAATAGATTAATTGGATATAAAAAAAAAATTTCGTGACAATAAACTTAGCTTTTTTGAGACTCTTCATAATCGTGAGGCCCTAAACTGTAGCTTAGTTTATGCGCAAGTCCGGCCCTGCTGTAATGAACTAAGTTTCGATGGAATTAAAGATATCTTAGAATCTAATTGGAATTACAGGGAAAAAAATAGGTTTCATTCTTAACAATCACACACCTTATTATTCGCATGAAAATAGGGATATTAAAATGAGAGGTGTACTTTATTGGATCTGAAAGAAGACGCAAGTTTGTTATCTGCCAATAGATGGCGCGACTCATATATTGTAAAACGAGGTTTTTCTCCGATTAAGAGCATGGTGAAGGGTCTTATCATTGAGATAGTATTTACATTTTATAGTTTTTCTAATAAAAATTTCTTCTATACCACATATAAAACTACATATTTAAATTTTTATGAAAATAGAGTTGATGTTATGTATTTTGTTGAAATATCTTTTTAACAAACAGCTGTTCGACGTCAGGATGGCCGAGCGGTCTAAGGCGCTGCGTTCAGGTCGCAGTCCGGTCTCCCGGGCGTGGGTTCGAATCCCACTCCTGACAGAAAAAGTATTTTTTTTCTCATCATTTTGCAAATGGAAAACATTACAGCAATTTTTAAACTTTTGTACTCATTCGTTACCGAACTGTTGAAACTTCTGAAGAGCGGAAGTTGAATGGAAGCGCTCCGTTCAAATAAATGCCTCCTTTTCCCTTTCAAAGGTCCCTTTCAAATGGATATTTCATAGCCCACATGGAACTGTGGAAAACCTTAATTAAAGAATATCTTATTCTCATCATTTGCACAAATATTTCGATCCACAGATTTTTTTAACGATAATAGAAAGTTATTAAAAAATGACATGGAAATTTATCCGCAGGACAGTAGATACTAACATTCCACAAAAATAAAGTTTGAACCAATGCCATCGATTAAATACATACGTCTACGTGAAATTTCATGGACGTTTTATAGCTACTTTATTTCATACTAATTTTAGTGTCTTGAAAATTTTTTTAGTATTTTTAATAGTGCTGTTTAGAAGAACAGATTCTTTTGATAGTTGGTTAAAACGTCTATTGTGTTATATAGCCCTCTTACATTCCCTATAATTGATAAAAATATGTAGATATGATTATTAAATTAGAACATTGTATTTTTTCCGTAAGAGGTTCTGTATTTCAGCTTAGTGGCAATTAGTTTTAACTCTTTCACACCTTGCGTATGTTGCAATGTATATTATTATTATAATTTTTTTTAAAATACAGGAAGAGATGCCTGTGTTGGTATGAATACAACTATATGGCTATTTGGCATTAAAAAAATATTTTCCTTTTTTTTTAATCTCTTGTCGCATTAGAACTTACTATCCTTATTAGGATCCAATGAAATGATTATTGAATATATTAATAAATTGTAATTAATCATTTGCGACGGATTCTGCATTGTAATGTATATACGGAATTCCAATGAAATGATTATTGACTATATTAATAAATTGTAATTAATCATTTGCGACGGATTCTGCATTGGGATTCCAACATACGGAATTCCAATGAAATGATTATTGAATATATTTATAAATTGTAATTAATCATTTGTGACGGATTCTACATTATAATGCATATGCCGAATTTCAGTGAAATGATTCCTGAGTATATTAATAAATTGTTATTAATTAATTGCGACTGATTCTACATTATAATGTACATGCGGAATTTCAATCAAATGATTATTGAATATATTATTAAATTGTAATAAATCATTTGCCACGGAGTATTAGGTACAGTAAACTCCCTGTTATCTAGAATTTATGAGGAATGGGGGTTGACAGTTAAATTATTCTGCCGGTTGCATGAGAGATATTTTTATACAAACCAAATACAGTTGGTACAATTTTGTATTAAAGTCTTAGTTCTAAAAAAATGCAATTAAAAACAATGATAACAAAAGGAAGTAGAATGCCCTTAATACAAATGTAAATATCTAAAACATATTCGTTTTTTATATGTATGTCCTTACATTTTAGTCCTTGCATAATATTCTTTTCTGACAGCATTATAAATTGAGGGATGAAAGATTTCCGATTAACAGAACACTTGCGCTGAAATTTGCCGTACAAAGTTCAAATGTTCAATTTGAATTTTATGCCGGTTGCATGAGAATTCCGGATGCTTGAGTATCTGGTAATCAGGAGTCTACTGTACTTTTAAAATATTAATATTCACATTTTTCAAATATTCTTCTAGTTTAAAATTCCTCAGGTAGACGAAGCTAAAGTTGGGAAACAACTTTATTCTCTTTAAAAACGATCTTCCCATGTTCCAGAGACGATTTTCTAAATTGTTTTTTTAATTCAATGTAATTTTAGATAAGGGGTGCAGAAACATTTTTTGGCATCGGGCCTAATAGGTCGTTATATATTATGTTTGCTGTCGGCTAATAGTTGGGGATGGGTGAGTGGGAGCTGTAATAACAAAACAATTCTGTTTATTTCCTTTTACTTGCCACATGGATAAATAAAAAAGAATTAGAAACGAATTAAATATTAATATAAAGTTTATTTTAGCGTCAAAAACAGAAGTTAGCTTGTCGAAGCAATTTCTGAAGGAGTAGAAATGAGCTGCTGATGATACATAGTGAGCTACTGATGATTCCATAGTGAACTGGCAGAATTCCAGCCATAAGCAGTAAAAATTGATGAGGTTACGTAATCCTGGTACAAGAACTATTTCCTTTAGAGCTATTTGACAAATCAAAATTATTTCGCTGACCTTCCTTGCTCCCTTCGTGGGCCCCTAGGGTTCGGGGACACAAGCTTGCAACGTTTGCATTATTGATGAAATATCGACCTGGATTGAAAATTGTTGGATCATTTTGAGAGCTATTGTTTCCTTTGGCGTAGAGTGGCAATTGGTGTGATTAAGGGGAGGCTATGAGACTGCGCAGTTGACCCTTTGACAGATCATTAGTTGATCTATGATCTACGAGAACAATCGATGCATCAGTTCTCAGACACTTCAATTAATACCCCTTTTACATTGATCCAGTCTCCTAGATATATAAGAAAAGTGGGTGGGTGGCGAATAATACAAGTCAAAGGGGGGTTGAGGCCACCTAGCCTCAACCTAGTAGCCCCTCCAAGTCGCCCTTTCATTTTCAAATTAACGACTTTCATTTTAAAATTCCAGCCTCACTTTTTCAGTCACCTGCATTACCGAAAGATTATTTTTTTTATAATAGTGTTGCACTACTACTCTATTACTAAAAGATCTGCTCATGCTACACAGTTAATTTAATATTTATAATAATATCTTAAAATAAATTTTGGGGCCAAGTGAAGCTAGTGCTTTGGAGCACTAGCTTCACTTGGGTGTGGGTTGATTTAACCTTATTGCATTCTAACCAGTATCGAGAAAACAAATCTTTCTCCTATTATTGAAGATATCATTTATTGACAATTGAATTTTTGGCGTCATCGTTAGTTAATAAGTTTCGTAAAGCACAGAAAGTACAAGTTTCCTTGCATGAAATCATGCTAGACTTTTAACCCTTCTATCTTGCTATCTTCTTCTTTTTCTTCCACACGTCACACTAGTATGTCGATGGTGGCGCCATCTGTTGATTGTCTTAAGGAGATATGTTTTGGTTAAAAATAATTTCCCTCTATGATTTAGAGATCTTTTAGGGCTTTGTCGGAATCATACTAATTTAAATTTTAAATGTTTCTTACAATTGTATATAAAAAAAGTAAAAGTATAAAATATTTTTGATCATAATTTCAACCTTTAATCAGTTTTTAGATGGTAGCTAGATAGTCACTGGAAGGAGAGCTATGCACCAATCCCCTGTGATGATGCATAGAACCGGCCAGGCCTAGCACCTAATGTCCAACCCCGCCTTCTCGTGGTGCGGACCGTTAGTAACTTTCAAAAGAGATACTCTCTTGTGGAAGTGAACGGAAGGGGAGGGCTGCCAGATTAGTGTGGCCTACTGATCTGGACAACTATGGCTACTTTTCTTTTTTTTCTACCCTGCTGAGGAGTGGTCAACCACACAGGGTCCTGGGGCTGACCATATAAACCTACTGGACTGGACAGATATATGGCTCTGAGCTTGATTATGGATCCTGATTTTGCTGCACTGGTGGGCTTCTGCGGAGGGAAAATTTTCCGCTGTGTTTTCTGTTTGTTTGTGGGTTGACAGCCCCAAGTGAATAGATTCACAGGATATGTTTATCAGCTGGTGGATAATCCTGAGCAGAAGTCATCGCAGGCACCTGAACTCTTTGCTTCTATTGGCATCGTCAAATTCTACATTGGAGGAAGTCTTCCAGTGTAGATGGCTTCAGCCTTTAGTAGTGGGGGAACGGGTCTTTGCCCCATGTCTGCGATCAGGGAGCTGTTTGATATTGTCGGCACTCCCTCTCTCAATAAACATAGTTTCTTTAAACATCCCACTAACCATTTTCTCTCCATAGGTAGTTGGAATGTGAGGACTCTGCACAGAGCTTTTTCTCTTGATGTCCTCACACAAGAATTCCACCGTTATAATTTAGATATTCTCGGCTTGCAAGAGACCAGATGGACAGATAAAGGTCAGATTCTTAAAAATAATCTTAAATTTCTCTTTTCAGGGAGGGACGACAATAAGCATCACCAAGGCGTGGGTCTGCTTCTCAGCAGACACGCTAGCGATGCTCTTCTAGGATATGAGTGCATTAATGAAAGGTTTCTTACAGCAAAATTTCAGACAAGCGTTAAAGACTTGAATGTTATCTGCTGTTATGCCCCCACTGAGTATGCCGATGAGGATGAGAAGGATAGGTTTTATGAACAACTTCAGGATATTTTGAATTCTGTCAAGAAAGGAGATATTACCCTTGTTCTTGGTGACTTCAATGCCAAAGTTGGTACTGACTCTGACCTTTGGGGAGGAGTAATAGGCCCTTTTGGTATTGGTAGCTGCAATGGCAATGGGCAACGTCTCCTACAGGTAAGTAAACTCAACGGATTCAGAATATCTAACACTTATTACAAACACCGTGACATACATAAGTACACATGGGTTTCACCTGATGGGCTGCATAAGAATATGATTGATTACATATTAATTAACAGCAAATGTGCTAGTTCTGTTAGGAATACCAGGGCATATAGGGGGAGCTGAAATTGGATCTGACCATTACCTTGTTAAAAGTGTCTTGCAACTTAAACTTAAAAAGTGTTGTGCTAGGGTTAAAAAAATTACTTTTAATACTGAAGCTCTGAAAGATCCAGTTATAGCCAAAGCTTACCATGATAGGTTACTTAGTCATTATGACAGTAATGCTTTGCTTACTACTGAAGTTGAGGAAGAATGGGATCATTTTAAACAGGCTTTTTTGGACACTAACAGTACTCTTTTAGGAAAAAAGGAGCAGAAGAGGCAAAATTATCTGAGTGATAAGGCACTTGAGCTTATTTCGGAAAGAAAGAACTGCAGGAATGCCCTTAATCAATACCCTACTAGTCCTAATAGAAAGCATTACAGAGACCTTAATAAACTTGTAAAGGATCAGTTAGCTGCTGATAAGAATCTTTGGCTTGATGGTTTGGCTGACAAAGCCGAGGAAGCAGTTAGACAGCAAAACAGCAGACAGCTGTACCAGATAGTCAAGTTAAGGTTATAGAAGGGGAGGATTCTGTCATGGCTAGGTGGGCTGAGCATTTCAGTGATGTTCTAAACAATGTAGTTAGTTCTACTCCCATTGTTTGCAATGATGATAGATGCATTGGTGGCTTTAATGTTGGCCCTATAACACAATCTGAAGTTATTTTGGCTGTTTCTAAACTTAAACTTCATAAATCCCCAGGGGTAGATGAAATTACTACGGAAATGCTTAGAGCTGGGAATGTTTCGGTTACCACTTGGATGACTGAAATTCTGAATCTCTTTTATGATAAAGGCATAGTTCCTAAGGATTTTACCAGAGCTATTGTTATCCCTATTTTCAAAAAAGGTGATCGCAGTTCTTGTGATAACTATAGGGGTATCAGCCTATTCTCTGTTCCAGGTAAAGTTCTTTCCATGATTGTGCTTAATAGAATTAAGAATCTGGTTGACAGTCAATTGCGTGATGAGCAATGTGGATTCAGAAGTGGTAGAGGATGTGTGGATCAGATATTTTCACTTAGGCAGATTCTTGAGAAATGTTTAGAGTGTCAGAAACCTTTGGTTGCTAGCTTTGTTGATTTCAAAAAGGCTTTCGACTCTGTTGATCGTCATAATTTGTGGTTGATTGTGAGATCATATGGTATACCAGACAAGTTAGTTAACATTATGAAAGCTCTCTATAATAACACTGAGTCGTGTGTGAGAGTTGGTAAGGCTTGTAGCAATTGGCTTACCATTACTTCTGGTGTTCGACAAGGGTGCATTTTGTCTCCTTTTCTCTTTAGCTTGGTTATTGATTATGTTATGCAAAATTCACTTCAAGAAAAGATTTTGGCCTTAAATGGAATGGAGAGACGAAAATTTCTGATTTAGATTATGCTGATGATTTTGCCCTTTTGGCAAATGATGTTGATGAGATGAACTCTTTCATTCGAGCCGTTGATGAGACTGGTAGTAGAGTAGGTTTGGTTATAAACAGAGAGAAAACTAAAGTGATGAAAATTGGTCAGGCAGGCTGTAATTCAGTTAATCTGAATGGTTGCAGTCTTGAGCAGGTGTCACAGTTTAATTATCATGGGAACTATGCAACAGATACTGGTGATGTGTTGGCATGAGATTAACAGATGAATAGGGATTGCTGCCGGGACTTTTAAGAATCTATGGAGAGTGTGGAGAAATAGGCGTATACACCTAAAGAGTAAAATTACACTTTGTAATAGTTTGGTTCTTTCTAGGGTTAGTTATGGTAGTGAAACGTGGACACTTTGTAAACAAGATAACAGGAAACTAGATGCTTTTGTTTCCAGATGCTTACGCAGTATCTTGGGAATTAGGTGGTTCAACTTTGTAACTAATGATGAGATTAGGCAAAGGAGTTTGCAACCTCCTTTAAGCAGCATATTGTGCAGAGAGAGACTCCGTTGATTTGGCCATGTTGCCCGTATGAATAATTATAGATTGGCGAATAGGGTTATGAACAGTGTGCCTAAAGGCCTCAGAAAGAAGGGGAGACCTAGGATGCGGTGGGCAGACAATGTGAAACAGGACCTTTCACAAGAATTGGTAATTTCACAAGAATTGTTAGAATTGGTGTGCAGTGGCCAGATGCAGTAGATGTAGCTCAGGATACGGAGGTTTCTGGTTGGGCTACGGAGGTCTCTACGGAGGTCTCCATGGGCTACGGAGGTCTCTGGTTGGACCTCCGTAGCCCATGGCTGCTTGAGGATGATGATGATGATGAAAACTAAGCACCATACGGCTCTTTATTTTTTTAACTGTTCTCTGTCTTTAATAAATGAATGCGTTTATAATGATGTTACCCACAAACTTTCAGTTTCTATTGGTATTTTTTTTTTATTTTTGAAATATATATTTATATATATATATATTTCTGATATTTTTCGTTCCAAATAATATTAATATTTTGTCAAAAAATGATTAAAATTAATAATATAAGAATAAAACAAATGATTAGCGACATGCATTTCTGTATATTTCTAATGATGCCTCAGATAAATGTTTTCCCCAAATCGAGCTCAACAGTTGCTGAAATGATTCGGGTTCAAAAAACTGGGCCTGAACTCATCTCTAAAGAGATTTCAAAGTTTGTTCATTCTTTTCCATGCTTTATTAATGTTGCATATGTTTATACGATCCCGTTTTATTTTTTATTGCTGCTCTTGTGCATTCATTTTGTTTTAGGAGGATCTTATTGTTTTATCTATCGATGGTATATATACATATATAGTTTACTTCGTAAGCAGCTTTATAAATTGCACGATTTTCTGTTGAAATTTTTTTTAGGCTAGGTAATTTTTTAAATTTCGTTACATACGTTCTGTGTAATAGTCATACATTTAAAACTTATTCTATTAATTTTTAAAATAAATTTTTACGTAATTTTATGATAATTTATTATTTACTTCAAGTGAAAATAAGTGTACAAACTCATTTATTCAATACTTAAATGTCATTTATTGTTAAAAGTAAAGAAACAACAAAACAATTTTTTTCTGTAATAAAACAAAAGATCTGTGTTTACATTCAGATGCAACATTGTTTTTTTGTCGCCAGATTCTTTTTGATAATTCTTGTCACTCGAGAAAATGCGTTTCTCGATGAGTTCGTGACGTCATTGGTCTTCGAAGACGGTAGCCCATATTGTGTCTTATCACACCGTCGAGATGGCGCATTTCGTTCAATAATTGCAATGCAGAAATGGGAACTAAAAATGACGTTGATCTTTCCATAACAGCAAAAACGAAAGCGGCCTTAACAGTGACCTCATTTAAGTCGCAGTTGAGAAGTGTGGATCTTTGAAAAGCAAAGTGACTTTGAAAATCTTCTTAAACGAAATAAATCTCCTTTTCTAAGAGAAAACATTACGTTAACGATGACATTCCTAAGAGCAGCGTAGGAAGATAATAAATTCCTCCTTGCTAAGCAAGAAAAGCAGATCACAAAGAGTAATTCATTGGAGTCCAATCATAGCGTAATAGTTTCGAAGTAATACTGCAAATCTCAGAGAGAGATGGCCCAAAAAGCATCGATCTCTTCCAAGAAATCAGATAGTAAGGAGTCGAAGGATGCATCAAGCCATCTCATAACTCAGCGTGTCCGAGAACTGATATTTCGCTTCTATCTTAACACGAAGAAATTCAGTGACCACGCCTCTCTAGGCAAGCTTTAACCTACTTTTCTTTCAACATCCGAGGAGGCCCATTTATGCACGCCTTTTTTCTCCTCTCTTGGAGAGTTTCATGTTCTGTTCCGGCAGGCGGTAAAGAGAATACCTTAGAAATGCTCGTGCATTTGGATTCTCCTTCAATTGATACTTTTGCACTGCATCTTTCAGAGATTTCAGATGAAGAGAGACCATCACTGAAAGAATGCGCAAAGATGGCCGAACTTTCTGTTTCGGAAGAATCTTTTCCAGCTCTTTATCTGCGTCGATGTTTTCTTTTAGGTCACAGAGCAATGGTACACTGGATTCCAGCATGTCCTGGACAGAACCTTTGCCTTTGCTAGACGTTTTTTTCGAGTTGTTTGGTTTGAATCCTAAGATTGCTGATAACGTCGTGATCCAATTGGATTTCTTTTTGGGGTCGGATTTATATTCAGTCTTAGGAGTTACTTTTGTGTTGGAAAGCCCTGCGAATAAAGAAATAAATAATGCTATGAGGACATTAATAGTTTTCTTCTTATTATGTGAACAGAAATAAGATTATAAACAGAACGTGTTATTAGACTCCTAACTCTAGCAAGGGAGACCAGGGTACGTTTAATAGAGATAAATCTCAAAACAATTGGGGAAGGGGTAGGGCTCTTTTGTACGTGGTGTATGCATAGCTCGCCTAACGCGGGGGGCACGGTTTAACCCCTCCCCATCCAACGGATGGCGATTTTTCCAAACCATCAATGTCCCTTTTCTCACTGAGATCAAGGTAGGGGTTAGCAGAAATGAATTTCAACGCTAGCACAGTTGGGACTCGAACACGAGAACTGTCAATAACGAGCCTTATACACTAGCTGCCTCTGTGGTTTGAGTGCTGCTATCTTGTTGGTTTGTAGTGACACTGGAACTGCCAGGACCGAGTTGTGACTGGCATGGTTGTTTGCGTGTGTGGTGTTACCTCTAATACAGGCTGTGGGTTAATAGAGACTTCTGTCTTAGTGAAGGTATGTCCTTGTATGAGAAGGGCTGCATAAACTTGGAGTAGTTTCTAGGACCATTCTATATGTTGCAATTTTTTATTTTATCGTTTGTACATAAAGGGCAGAGGAGAATCCTATAAGCTACTCCTTTTTTACAGGTCTTATAAGGAAAAAAGTCGTCCCGTGGCCGAGTGGTTAGCGCGCTTGGCTACTGATCTACGGGACCTGGGTTCGAGCCCCGGGTAAGGCATGGATGTATATGTCGTTTTTCTGCTGAGGACCTGCCATCCTCTAAGACCTTCTGCTATGGCATATAAACTGACAGGCTCCTGTCAGACCTCTGTGGCAAGCAGCTGCTTGAGGGGGTATTTATTTTATTATAAGGAAATGCCCTACTGAGACCGAAATCACTGCTGACCACTGCCTCAGTTAGTGCTAACAACACACAAAGTTTGCCTTGTTGGAACAGTCGCTAGCTCCCTAACAACTAGGCCAGTTAAGGCATAATAATAATAATTAAAAAAAAAACAGTCTCTGCTCTATTCAGAATGGGGTTGGATAAAGGAGTTGTGTTAGAACTAGCACGGTCACACAAATCATTTTGTAAAACCGCCAGTAACATCTGATAGCACTTTGGTAAATTTTGAAGACTGAATCAATCTGCTTCAATTCGCAATTGCAACAAAACTTGACTAAAGAGTGTAATTTTGTTTATTATTATTATAACACACTTAATAAAATGTTCAAGATAAAGATTTGATCCAACTCGAATAATTTGAATAACGTTATAAATCATTATATGAATGCGATTAGAACAACTGTTATTGTGTGACAGGATAAGGGAGAATAGAAGAACGGCGATGACTTAAAATGTTGTTCGCATAACTCTTAAACATCTATGCAAAACATGTACAATATGTACTAACAAACCTTTAGAACATTATATTCTCCATATTAGTTAAATTCATTGCCTAAGAATATTCAGTATTATGCCCTTGCACTCCTCAAACTTAACAGCCCATCCTCCAAATTTCTTATGAATCAATACATTATTTTCCTGAGTATCAAACACTTAATAATAATATAAAATGTATTTTTTTTAAATCGAATGGTATGTGACTTAAAATATGGTTTTTTCTAAGGACAATATCCTGAGAATTTTCAACAACATATTCTCGAAGTTCGAATGTATTTTTAGGTGTAAGATCATAGCCCAGCGATTGGAGAACACCTTTTCAGAAAGTTACACACGATCGTAGTAATTTCTTTTCACTGTAAAGTTCTAGAAATTAAGGAAAAGCCGAAAGTGCCATTTCCCTTTTTAAATAAGAAGATAAAATTCAATTCTAATATGGATTTGCAATTATTATTTATTTTAAGGTATGGCAGTGATTTTTAAATTAGTATGATTAATAACATTCAAAATATTCTAAATTAGGCCATTATTTTGCAAAACTGTCACTTGGTTATTCTGAACTGTAGATCCACATTCGGGCGTCTGCATCCTAATCTGAAACCCCAAAAGGTGCAGGGGACCATGATATACCTTTGTGCGTAGCGCCCGAAAATGGGTTAAACACGACCGTGGGTCCGCGTAAAACCGTTTGTGAGCAAAATTTTGTTAGAAGGCTGCAAACGAAAAGCAAACTCTTAAAGTCTCACCTAATTTGTCAACCGGAAGCCCTTCTGTCGACGACGGTGGTGGCATCTGTTGCATCAGAAAAGAATAATTTTCTCTCATGTACCGGAAGAGGTCGGCAACGTGAGGAATGAAAGGCTTTTCTTTTTCCGATTTCACAGGTCGGGAAGCAGACAAGACTTTGTCGATGAGAAGAACAAAAGTCCTTAAGAGAAGAAAAAAATATTTGTAAGACGAAAGAAAAAATCTCTTTCAAACAGAGACGTACCCAAATTGTGTGTGTATGGCGGAGGGGAGGAGAGGAGATATAGGTAATTACAATCACTGCTTTAATAACATTTATTTTCTAAGGCAGTCTTTGAAAAATTGAAATAAGCATGACATCCCCTCCCCCCTCGATTAGAATTGGCACGCTACTGATTTCAAAAGTAAAAAGAGACATCATTTGAATATCGAAATATTTTAAAAGGGGAGGGGAGAGAGAATGGAGGAATAAAGATTCAAGTTAATGAAGCATTACACACTTTTAAACATGGTCTCCGAGAAAAAACAGAAGCCTGGAGAAGTTAGCAATAAAAACTAAATTTCATAGATTGTGTGAGCTGGAATGTTTTCATTTCTGAGTTGCACTATGCTATACAATGAGACTACTCAAATGAAGGACGACTTTCGTTAAGTCAATTGATAATCCCCAAAAAAGGGTCAGATTCAGATTAAAGGTTCCAGACCGTTTCAGAATTTTGGCCTCTCCAGTAGTAGAATTTCAGACCATCCTGTGATTTTTTTTTTGGGGGGGGGGGAGGTGAGGGAGGGGCAATGTTGAATTACTTTTGTGTATGAAGGTAACAATAGAATATTTTTATGATCCATTAAAGTATAGCTCCCTCCCATTAGTCCTCACTTCACTCTGAAACTGCAGTACTTGCTGTATTACAGTCAGCATTGAACCTAACATTGCTACCATTAATGCAAATTAGATAAATAAGAGTACTATTTATTTTAGTGAAATTTTGTTATTTATGTGAACTCATCCTCTTTGTATTTAAAAGGCACCTTTTACAGACATTATTAAACCCCTTAATACCTTGAAATAATTTATAAGTGCTACAGTTGTTAACTAGTTAAAATACACTGAGTTGACTTTGCATTAGCAATATAGCCCGTACACGTCAAGGCTTGGGCTCCACGAGTTGTTGCAGATGTCTTGTGGTAGAGCTATCGATGCGTTCCCCACCGTGTCCGCAATTCCTGCCCTTTGCCAGGTGGAAGGTCGGGGCATCGAATCACATTTTCCAGTAGGTCCGAAACATGATTAATTGGGTTGAGATGGTAAGTTGGGCGGCCATGGAAGGACGGAAAATTAATTTTCCTGGTGTTGAAAGCAGTTTGCAATCTGTGGGGTCACGTGACATGGGACGTTATTTTGTTGCTAGAAGCCAGAGTTGTCTGGATACATTGCCATCTTGAAGGGGTATTCTTGGTCGGCGACAATAGAAAAGTAAGAGGCCGCTGAGCAATTGCTTCCTGTCATCAGTGGATCCAGGGCATGCTTATGAAAACAATGTCCAAACCATAATACCATTGCCTCCATCCTGCGGAACACCGACATTGCATCAAGGTGTTATGACCTCATGTTGCTCTTTCGAAATAAAAACACACCCATCAATATGATGGAGCTGGAAACGGGATTCATCTGCCCAGGCTACAGATTTCCATGTGTCAGTGGTTCATTGTTGGTGCTTCCATGCCAATGCAAGAAGCAGTTTTTTGTTGGTATTGGTATTAAATACACTCTTGGCTCTTTAGCATAAAAACAAAGGATTTATTTTCCTTTTTATCCCTTTTATATCGCGTCTTGCATTAGAACTTGCTGTGCCTTAATGGAATAGAGTTGTACAGTAGCACTAGGAGTCAATGGGATGGATTTATTATATTCAGTAGCAGGTCAACAATTCTTATTTGTTCCACATCGGTCGATGTACATCCGGGTGTTATGATCTGGGAAAATGTCATTCATTGAGCCTGGGTACCAGTGACAACCGGCAACTGTCATAGCCCATACGAGCATTGTGGCGTATTATCAGTGTAGATATTGGTCTTGACATTTCAACATTGTACTGGGTGGTTAACTGGGGCACTCTGCTGTGTCACTGTTCTGTTATGAGATGGGACACACGTCACTCACCACAGCCGTTGACTAAACGTGGCTATTTTACGTGTGACCTTTGGTTGATTGTTTGACTGTTGTTAAGCCAGTCACAGTAGACTCGTGACACCACACCATGGGGGCTGTTGCCAAGACACTGACACCTGAACATCGTGTTCCCATGTTATATCATGTTCAAAGTTGGATAGTACCTAACGTTGATCCTATCTTCCTCGAAGTGGTGCAAAAACAGATTGCCACATTTGAGCTCTACATTCCTATATCAATGGTTTCCGACCTTGAGCCATTACCAGCGCCACAGACTGGTCCATTCCTACACAAGGGGTTGCTGCTAATGCAGAGCCAACTCAGTGTACACATATTTTATTCTGATTGAAGGGAACGTTAAAAAATAAACATGAAATTGATGTGGTAAAAACATTATTTTAATATTGGTAAGCTAAGACGAACAGTGAGAGTAAGAGACTCACTCGAGGAGGGTTTCCCAGTTACTGAAATATTTCACCAAACTGGAAATGTTCATATCATATTCTATATGGAATGAGATATTATAGTTTTATTTTAAATATATTTTTATTGTCGGACATAAAATATAGGAATTAATTAAAATTATAGAAAGACATATAGGGAGACAGGAATTTAGGGGGGTTGGGACCTGGGTATGTACCTGCCTGTAACTAAGAGATACATTAATTCCATACATTCCGAGATCTATTTGTTGGTGCTTTTAGCTCGCTTGATTTTACCTTTTATGAAGTGTAGTGGGTATTTTAATTGGATATAATTTTACTGCTTTTGTCTTTGATTGTATTTAATTAGATTCCAATTTCGTTCTTTATTGTATTTCACCTTTCACTAGATTCCTTTTCGCTGTAATGTCTGTCAGTTGTAGAGGAAGTGCTAATTAAACCGCTACAGCTCGGTACAAACTCCACGTATTCGGAGAATTACTTTGGTGTTATAAAATTTAGAAATAAAACGCCATTTTAAGAATATTTCATCTAAAATTGAACATCTTTTTCAAAATAAAAAAAAGTTATTCGAACACAAAGTTAGATGGTTAACATAAAACACGAAAAAAAGGACCAGCTTTGTAATTTTTAAAACACTGTAGTTTGATCAATTCTATTTCCTTTTGCTACAGAATTATGTTGATAACCACAGTCATTTCTTATATATTCAGTAGTATATATAATAACAAGTACTGATTTTAAAAACAAATTTCGATATAAAATGGATTTTTTTTTATTTTTCTAAACTTAAATGCCTGCCATTAAATTTGAGTATTTGGTGTTTGGGTGTGTTTAAAATAAAGATTTTTTTCCAATAATACTTTACTAAGCAATTAATTATTTGTCAAAACGATTACTAAAAGTTTAGATATTTTAATACACTGTTATTTATGAGATGTTTTTTTAAAGATCATACCAGTAGTGGTCGGGATACGTCTGTTGGAAGTCATTCCATGCTGTTTCAAGCCTCACCATAGAAGGACTCAATATCCCGGCCAACACGGCCAAAGTAGATTGCATGTTGCCTAGCCTGCAACATCGTGCTGCCATCTGTCGAACGCAAAAGAAACCGTTAACGTTTTAAATTTCCTTTAATCATTAGTGACTCTCTGCATTGATAAAAACGATATTTGGAAGGGAAAAAAATACTGTGTACTTGAAAAAACAAATAATATAATACGTACATCATTTTTTACAACAATGAGAAGAGACTTATTATGAATGCAAAAGTTATGTGGCATTTGAAACTCCATACAATTAAAATTAATTTTCACAATAGAATTACAGGACCCCATCAGTTTAATAGAGAATTTCCATGTTATTTCAATGAGGAACCAGCTTCGAAGACCTATAACTTCGAAACTAAGATTTCTATAAAAAAATCGTTACTAAAGATAAATTAAAGGTCTAAATTAAATCTATTTAAATTTTTGGACTTTCAGCAATTTTCGTTCACTATTTGTAGAGTTGCAGAAGCCGGAATATTTAATAATAACAACGCCATTCATAAGAATTTGCAATTAGTGAACGACTGTTGTTGAAAATCGAAATTTGAAAAGGTTTGATTTAGAGCTTTAATTTATCTTGAGTCTCATTTTTCATACAGATCTTAGTTTAGAAGTGGATCTTGGTATTAATAGTTAGTTATTATGGATATTGGTTAGTTAGTTCCCCATTGACACTAACATGGAAATTCTCAGTTGCCTTTCTATAAACAGATAAAATTAAATACTTTTTCTGAAGTCAAGGAGACCTGCACAAACATCAGGACTATGTCATGGAACAATTTTCATATTGCAAAATGTTTCAGTTAATGTTTTTCACGATTTCAACCTATCGACTCTCAAACGATTTTCAGCTTAGTTTATATTTGTTTATTAACCATTTGCAAAACATGAAAAAGAAAAATAAATCTGCCACTTTTAATTCGTTTAAAAAAAAAACGAGTTATTGCTCTCACTCTGTGGTCTGTCCGTCCTTCTGTAGAAATCCAATTTTTGTGTTCAGAGATAATGAAAAATTATTTTTGGATTGTATGATCTATTAGGATTAGAATCAATCAAATAATATTGATTTCTCACCCTATTGTAAATTCCAGCCTCAAAAAGGAAATATTTTTTAAATTAGCCATCCTACCAGTCGACGATTTATACAAGTATATCATAATTATAAAACATTACTTTAGTAAAGACTTCAAAACTGAAAAAAAGCTCTCTGCATCCAGAAAAAGGTCGAGCACTAAGGGATACCACTTATTGCCTAAAATCATTAAAAACTATGGTAAAAATACCCGTATAAATTATACCAAGTACCATTCATCTTTAATTCACTATCAAAAATAAAACAAAAATTGGTTATTTGAAAATATATCAAATTAATATTTCGATTTTTATGTTTTACAAATGAAATGTTTGTTTTCATATTTCTCTGCTTATTTTATTTGATAATCATAGAAATAACGTACTATTTGTGATCGTAAATTAATTCATTATATACAATAAAACTGATCCATATAATGTAAAATTTCCCGCAGATAAGCTCCTGGCTTCGTAGGATCATATTAATTATGTATTATTAAATATGATGTTCAATAAAAATTATTATTATTATTATAAAAATATTATTATAATCCTCGTTAGAGGCCGCTGAACTTGGATAATGGCAAAACTTTAAACGAATATATTAAACGATCTATTTATGGTAGAAATATAAATATCTTGAGTCTGAATTTCTATCCAGAGGATGGAAAATATTGACCTTTTTTATTTTAAGGTATAAATAAAAAATTCTCTTTAGGTCAAATGAGTAATAATGAAATACACTGCGTTGTCAAATTATTGCGAATCTTGCAGAAAGTACCATGAACCATGACAATGTATGCAAAATTTCTTACTGACATAGGCATCTACTACACAGTACGAAGTCCTACAAAGACTGTAAAGGCATGGTGGAAAGCAAAATCAAGTGCAACATGGGTAAAAAAGCTGATCTGATTGACTTCGAAAGGGGTTGGGTTGGATTGTTTTAAATCTGAGCAGCACTTTTTTCTACACAATGAGCTAAATGGAGAGGTCACAAGGACCCCGAAGGCTTAGAGAAGGCTGGAAGAAGGGGACCCATTGGACAGTTGTTGGGAGACAGATGATAGTCTCCCGTCAAGGGCATTCAGCATCTTCTTTAACGTTCACAGGGTATTGTTCTCCAGCACATGGGGCCAGTGCTTAATGTCCCATACGATGGAAGGCACCTTTCCAAGTATCCTATACTGACCGAGGGCAGTGCGTAGAGTTTTGCGGAGATAAATCTCAAATCTAACTTAGGCGGGATTCGAACCTGGGAACTACAGATTATGAGTCTGGCGCGCAGTGGACTGAGCTCCGCTCCCCCCGGAAGTATGCGCGGAGTAAACAGTAAAACAGTGAAATATGGGTACTATACCGTGATTCATACGACGAAGTATTAAGTAGGTGCTCTTAATAATTTTACCAGGCAGTGTATTACTATTTACATTTTTTCAAATCATCTGTTAGTTCGAATTTCGACCATTATTGGGTGATAGAGTTGGAAAATGTATAATTCATTTTCTTGGAAAACGAGGATCACATATTTGTGATAGACGATTCGTTAATTTTTTGTTTTATATTATGATGCAAATTGTAAGTATAAAAATGAGCAATTATAACATTTATTTATTTATTCAACTTTTGTAATACTAGAGATGATTTCAGGCTCAAATTTTCGATCCCGCACCTTTTCGATAATCATTAAGCCCGTTTAGGAGAAAATATTTCTCTCATACATCTAATATACAGGGTGATTCAGTTAAGCGTGCACAAACTTCTGGGAGGGGTAGGTTGCACAAAGACGAATGAGAATCATATAGCAATGCAGGGTCGATAATGGCATCTTCACGCGGTAGATAGCGTTGTTCGACGCAGTAGATGGCATTGTACGGCCGCGGAACTGCAGAACGTCCTCGGAGGTAACCGTCATTCGCGAACCGCCCGCAGAGTTAGTAGGATGGTCGATTACACAAACGCGGAGTTGGCCGATATGCATCTCGCATACGGGGCTGCGGACTGCAATGGGCAAGCCGTTGTGCGCGTGTACCAGGAACGGTACCCGATGAGGCGTACTCTTAACCACCAGATGTTTGCACGGCTGCATCAGAGGTTATGTGACACTGGTTCCTTCCAGAGAGCTGCCAGGAGTCGGGAACGATGGGCACGGACCCCTGACATGGAGGAGAATGCGCTACGTCATACAGAAGACACTCCAAGTGCCAGTACTCTAGCAATCGCCCACCGAGTCGGTCTTTCCCAATTCACCGTATGGAGGATTATGCACGATAACCAATTGCATCCATATCATGTGAAGCGCATCCAGATACTGAAGCCTGAGGATTACCCACAGCGCATTGCATTTGCGCAATGATACCTGCAGAAGATTGCGACAGAACCCCAATTTCCTGCTTCTGTGCTGTTCACAGACGAAGCATGCTTTACATGGGAAGGTAGCTTCAATGCACATAACGCGCATGCATGGGCTGTGGAGAACCCCCATGCTACACGAACATGTGCAGCACAAAACCGTTTTGCTGTAAATGTTTCTTCCGGCATTGTCGGGGACCACTTAATAGGCCCAAACCTCATGCCTGTTCGTTTGGACGGAAGGAGTTACCGGATATTTCTGGAGGACGTCTTGTCAGAACTTTTGGATGAACAACAGGTTCCTCAGTCGCTGCGCCGTGCAATGTGGTTCCAGCACGATGGGAGCCCCCGCCAATTTCAGCCATGAAGTTCGTCAACACTTACTTAAACGTGACATTTGAACAACAATGGATTGGGCGTGGTGGTCCCGTTCATTGGCCTGCAAGATCGCCGGACCTATCATGCCTTGATTACTTCTTCTGGGGTTACTTCAAAGGACTGGTGTTCAACATCCCCGTAGAAAGGGCTGAGGACCTTGTCGCACGCATCTCCGTAACTGCCTCAGAAGTCCGAGACACGCCAGGAATCTTCCAGAATGTACGTGATTCCATGCGCCGACGATGTCAGGCCTGTGTTACAGCTCGTGGTCCCAACTTCGAACACCTTCTGTGACCTCTGTGCATTTCGCAAATGTACCTATTGTGATTAATAAAAAGCATTTTGTTCACTTACGTAATGCTCTTTCATTCACGTCCTCTCTGTACCCTAGCACATGTTGATGCTGTTACCGACCCTGCATTGCTATATGATTCCGATTCGTCTTTGTGCAACCTACCCCTCCCAGAAGTTTGTACACGCTTAACTGAATCATCCTGTATATGTATAGAAGTGTGTCTCCAAAACCATTGTTCATTTCCTCGTGTTAGAGGCTATTTTAAACTAATGCAATTATTTTAAAACCAAATTAAAACCTTAATATTATTTGGAACGAAAAATAGTAGAAATAATTCGTGGAAACTACAAATACTTGAGTAACATCATTCAACACGCCAAGAGCGATTTATTAATAATAGAGATAATACACCCCCAAAAAAAAAAATCAAAAGTGAATGTTGTATGTTTTTAAATACTAAAGACTAAAAATATATCTATCCTAAAAGTTCCAATAGTAGCATGTGCTAAAATATAAAATTTCTTTTTTGTATCCGGCTGCAATTTGAGCTTAGGCTAGAAATTAAAACTAGCTGAGACTTGCACAGTGCGTGGAGTTTTTTCGATTAATTTACGAACATGTGATTACATAAAAAAAAATGCACACAAAACTGTCGCAGTTTTTTGCATAAAATTTTACAAATCGTTCCATGTCAAATCAAACATTTTCCTAAAGTAACCTTACGATTCCGTTTTCACGAAATGGGAATCGGCACATCCAAACAAACGTTTGATATCCCTGTATGAGACCCGGCCACTATTTACAAAACTCTGCGCTATTACCCGGCTCCAATTCAAACACCAGGATGGTATTTATGGGTTACGGAGTTTAATACATTCACATGCGGTATTCAACTAGTATTAGACTGGGTTGTTTGTTCCTTTGGAGGCACTTTCTCCCAAAACTGTTCACAGTGACGAAGAACGTAACGTTCAGTACAGCGTTGAAAAAAATTCAAACTGGGCGCAGCTGCGAAGATTAGAGGCCTTTTGTCGCTGTCCTTGGCTTCTGCGAAATAAACGATGTCTCCATTTTTATCTTTTTTTGCGACCTAACGGACATAAATCTTACATATTTGGGTATCAAATCTGGAAACCTCAGGTTATGAGGTTGTACTCATGGAGCCACCTGGTGCCACTTTAATGCTTCTGGAATCGACTGCAAAATCATAAATTGTTGCTTTGACTGGCAAAAATATTTTACGATCTGCCATCATCGAACCTCTTCCCCCATCCCCCCCCCGGTGGGATCTTCATGCTACTAACGAAAAACTCTAAAGCGAATAGAACAACGTTCTTTCCAGAAAATATTTTCCAAAATATTTTACTTCCAGCTTCTGCGAAAGTGCAGGGTTTGTCAAAAAATCTATCCATTGCAGACTTTTCATCTCTTGGGAATGTCTGGAATCCCTCAGCTATCACGACTACACAGCAACGCTAATGGCAAAAGGAACTGCATCAAATAAGCTCTGATGTTTTGTCTTCACATGGGATTCGCTGAAACCTGATGGGCAATGTTATTAGCTGATGGGTTTGTGTAGAATACTACAGAAGTGTTTCTTAACCTTTGGGTCGCGGATTACTGGTGGTCTCCGAGGTCATTGTTTGTTGTCTTGGAACTCTGAAGTGTAAAAGATGAAAATAAAACGCGAGCTTTTTATTCCGCAAAATATTGTTTTGCCCTATCAATTAATAGTTTTTTGCTAATCAAATGCTTTTGATATTATGAATGACAAGACCCGTAAATATTAACGATGAGAGTCTTATGTATTAATATTTACTAACATGGCGGTCCTTTACATGAAAAAAAAATAAATTGGGTTGTTTTACCTCTGAGATGCACTTTTGTATACACAATGGGCTAAATGGCCAGGTCATATAAGGACCTCATGGGCTCAGAGAAAGTTGGGGGAAGGGACAGGTAATAGTTGGTAGCCTTCCGTTAAGACCATCCAGTGGGGTCTGACGTATACAGGACATGGGTTCTCCTGCACATAATGTCACAGATTTGGAGTCCTATTCGACGGAAGGCGATTTTACAAGCCTATCGGAAGACCCAACCCATGGAAGATAACATTTAAATATAATATGTTGTTATATTACGTTAAGTGCAAAAAAAAAAATAACAAGTAAAGCAATGTGACTATGAAACATAATTAAAATAAATTTTAAAATTTTCTTTACCTCGACGAAGAATGCTATGGCGGATGAATTATTATCGGAGAAAACCTTCGTCAAAATCTCCGATGTTACGATATGCGCCAAGCGGATTGAAAATTGAAGCAACCGCCACAGGTTGGGACAGTTCAACTGAAACAAGAATATAAGAATTAATATGTAAAAAGAATTTAAGAATTAATTGATTAATAATCTAGAAAAGTGTTTGTTCGTAATGGTCACTTCATTTTTAAATAGTCACTATGAATGTAATTTAAAACTTATCTTCATCGTTATTATTTTAAGAAATTCAAGTTTTCATAACTACAGTTCTTTGAGTTTTCATAACTTAGGTTATAGAGTGCTCTGCACTCAAAAAAGACTACATCATGTCTCAAATTTTGAAGTATCCAACAAGCAAATTCTATGGAAAGAATCAACTAAGTACTTAGGTGTAATAATCCATAAAAATTTAAATGGGAACATTCCTATTACAGGTGTTCTTAATAAGGCTCGCTCTATACTATACATACTGGTCCGTCTTACGTACCTGAAATCGATTCTATCAAGCTTCAACAAGCTCCTTAAAAATAACATGGTTATAAAGCCCGTTTTCATGTAAGCAGCCCCTGTATGGGGAGGAGGGTACTGTAGCAAGACTCTATTAAAAAAAAAAATCAGGTATTTCGAAATAAGATATCGCAATTAGTTGTGTCAGAAGCAGAGTCACACATCGTGACCTCAGTGTCATGACTATAGAAGATAATATTAAAATACAAGCCATCAAATTCTTTCAGAATGTACCTTGTCACCAAGCACTGCAAATTATGAAGCCACAAATGAAAAAAAAAATTTCAAAGTCCAAAATCCATTCTTAACTAATTGATTGTCTCAAACGCACTTTTAGAATCTCTTCGTTTCTTGCATTTTTGCCCCAGTCCTTTCGCACATATTGGTTGAAGCAGGTATGGGCTAATCTCAATGCGGTACTGCATTAAGTCATTTTATGATCTATCTACTTTATATCAGCGGTTTCTTGGTACCCCGAGGTCCTGGGAGAGATTTCCAGAAAATTCAAAGAAAGGAAAACAAAATCTCAACCTTTGTTAACTCGCCTCCCTCCTGAACTTTCGTCCCCCCTATAGGATGTATTCGCCATTGTAAAATTAGATGAATTTCCACGTTTCTTTTAACGTACACGAGTGCTCAGAATTTAAGGAATAAATAATTAAATGACATTATCAGCCATCAGATAGAACCATGTTCGGTTTGAAATTCTTTTTCGTGTTCCAATTGTGGAAATCAAGATTAGTGGCGTCGTTCCGATAATGTCATAAACAATTCGTTTTCTAGATACTTTAAAATGGAAAGCAGCGGGAAGAATGGAAACGTGCCAAAAGTCAAGCAAAAGTAGTCTTTGCAAAAACTTTCAAAATTATCTGGAAAAAAAAAATATTCGGAAAGGATTTTTCAACATTTTTATAACGCTAAACAAGGCTGGATATGGACAAAGAGGGGAAAAGGGAAATTAAAACTTTTGTTGAAAAATTTTAATGACTGGAGTGGTATCGGAAATAATTAAAAAAGTGCATGTTGCAAGTATACTTTTTAAAAGACCCTTTCTAATGGTCTTTTAAAAAGTAAAAAAAAAGAAGTTAGAAAGGGTCTTTTCTAAGGAGAACTAGACTAATGTTCTGGTAAACCATTTTTCTAAGGAGAATTGGACTAATGGTTTACCAGAACAGAAAGAAAAACGTGCATTGCTCTGTTTGACGACAATGATTTCTGAAATAAATAAATAACGAAAAATCCTTTTATTTAGTTTTGGTTCAAACCTCGCCCTCCTCATTTCCTCCTCCTCCCTACCTAAATGATTTATATATCCCTGTTTGCATGAAAGTAAAAGTTTTTGTTTAACAGATAAGAATGGTCTAAACCAGTAATTTTCAAACTTTTTTTGACCGCGACCACAATAAGAAATACATTTGATATAGCGACCCAGTCTGTGAGATCCACTCTGATATTTTCTATTCTATTTCATTAAAAATATGCTGGTCGCGACCCATTAATTAATAATTAATTTAATTAAATTAACATTAATTTAATAAAATTGATTTAGTGGGGTGAGATTAGGTAGCTGAGACTCGAGTCAGTCTTTTCGCAAAAAAAAGGACACCATTGGGCGTGGAAAGAAAGCTTTCCGTGGGATGGGAGTTAAGCCTTGTAGGAGAGCTGTGCTTTGTATAGGTTAAAGAAGAGGCTAGGTGATTTTGAAGGAAGATATCCATCTGGTCTCCTCAGTTATCCAGTGATCGATTTTCGATTTTTTTTTCATCGATTTCGGAAATTTATCATCAGGCAGAGGATATGTCATATATATGTTGTCGTACTGAACAGTGGAGCCATTTTCAGCAAATATTTCCTGAAAATCATCGTATTAAAAAAAAAATACTAAAAGACGATTAGTTTAGACCAGCGTTTTTCAAACTGAGGGTCATGAAATCAATTTAGTGGGTCGCGACCAGCATATTTTTAATGAAATTGGCTGGGGGGACATTAGACTGGGCCTATGGGGACATTAGGTGGTGGAAACTGCCGTTACTGCAGTTTGTAGACCCCGTAGATATAGGAGGCATTGGTTCGATCACTGGATAACTGAGGAGACCAGATGGATATCTTCCTTCAAAATCACCTAGCCTCTTCTTTAACCTATACTAAGGCACAGCTCTCCTACATGGCTTAACTTCCATAACACGGAAATCTTTATTTCCACGCCCAATGGTGTCCTTTTTATCCCTGAAGGCAAAATGGAAGTTAGCGGAGAAAAGTTATGACAGGGTGAGGAACTAGAACATATGGGCTTCCCACCTATAGTTAAGCACAACCGTAACATTCACGCCTCTATTCTAGGTTTTTTCTCCCTTTACGCTTAATTGTGCTTTAAATGATGTGTTTTTTTACCTCTCTGAAAGCTTAGAAGTGTCTCAGGAGATAATAGATTCTTCATTCCTAATATGAAGACATTGAAGTGCTACTTACGCTATCCACAGTATGAGGACGAATGACTCCTCGTGCAACTTCTGACGGTTGCAAGGCTAGGAACAGTTTCTGATCGATCCGTGTGACCTCCAGAGCTAGAGTTCGAGGGATGAGCTCACGCAGTTTGCAGTGGGAGAGATTCTGACGCAATTTAACATTCAGGTGGTTCCATTCCACCTGACTCCTCCCTTTCGTAGAGTCGTAGGCAAGCCTTTGATAATCGGATATCTTCCTTGTAGACGACGGATCGTCGGGTCGTCCATTTCTGTCGCCTGTCGCTGTCAGTCTCTTGTCAGGCGTTGCAGAGAAAGATGTGGTCGAATCATGTTTAAGAGACCGTTGACCAATAAGGCTTCTCAGCTCTGTAAAGGAAGTAAGATTTGTATTTTTAATTCAACATATTTTGATCCTCTAATAGCAATCCGTTCATAACGAAAGTGAAATCTTTCAAAAATTTTACTTAAATAAGAAGAGAACAAGTAAAAGAAAATATTTAAACGATTTATCAATTCTTAATAATAGATATAGGGATTTTGTTTTAAAGTATGAAAAAAAAACAACAGCAACATTTTAGTCCGTGTCCACAGAGGAACAATAACTCCAAAACTACTTTATGATTTAAATAAATTGTTAAATAGTGCACTTTTTGAAAAGTGTTTCCCATATGAGAACATGTAATATATTTATTATTGATAATTAGTAAAATATAATAAAATATAATAATAGTTCAGTTATTTTTATTTCTTTTCGACAAAAGATGTTTAAGTCCAAATAGCAAAAATATTGTGCTGTAAATTTTTTGGTTGGGATGTTTTACTTCTGAGCCACACTTTTATGCACACAATGTGCTAAACGGACAGGCCACAAGGAGTACGAGGACTCAGAGAAGGTTAAGGGAGGGTATCCACTGTGAAGCTGTTAGGAGACAGATGGAAGCCTCCCGTCAACGACATCCGACATTCTTTAACGTTCACAGGGCATAACTGTCATGTGCAGGAACATAGCTTCACGTCCCATCCGAGGGACGGCCACTTCTTCAAGTCCATCGATGTCCCCTTTCTGGCAGAGGGAAGAGTGTGTGTGTGTGTGGGGGGGGGGGGGGGGGGGGGTTAGTGGAGATAAATCTCAACTCTTGCACAGTGAGGCTCGAACCTTGGAGCCGGAAATATTATTACTAAATTATGCTTATTCGGGACCTGAAACGATTAAGAGTTTATACAATAAAAATGAGTAAAATATTTCTGAAGTTTGGTTTTTGCATCATCTGAGATTTTGGGATGTTTGGGACGCAAATGTAAACAGGTGGGTAAAAAGAGTTGTGTTGTACTACTCATGGCCAAATTTAGGCGAGAGAAGTGGCAACAGTCTTGATGGGCGTCAGTAATACGTTAAACTAAATTGATGAAGCGGATTTTGCGGAAAATTTTGAAATTGAACATTTTCATGTCTTAAATTGATGTTATATTGCTTATATCTTGTAGAAGAAATTTGAAAATGTGCCATCTTAATTTTAAGTGCAGCGTAAGTTAATCAAAAGATCAATAAGTTTAGAAAAATACACATTATTATTATTATCGGATATCGTGACGCAACAGAACTGAGTAAGGGTATTCCAATTCTTAACCTATCCATCTTGCTTCACCGGGCAAACGAGGTTGAAATTTTTGTTCTGTCATTAACGACAACTGGCTAAATCACATTTATGTTGGACCAAAAGGCTTTATAAATATTATTAATGTGTCATCAAACTTTTAGAAACTTTCCAAAGAAATTCCAAACGGTAGAGTTTCAAGAAATTGATACCAAAAATAAAATGCATAATAGAATTCTGAAATTAATGTTTATTTTACAACAAATTCTATGCTTCTTTTATTAAGGATCGGCTAATTATTTAAATACTTTCTTCTATCTCTTTTCTTTTTCGACTTATATTTAATAAAAAATACCTGAAAAATGTGTAATCTTAAGTGATGCGAAAATTAATCAAAAACCATCTGAATGTCAAAAAGTAATTGAATTAAGAAAAATAAATATTTTTAATGTATCATAAACTTTAAAAATGCAACTGTTGTTTAACTTGTGTATTCAATATATTCTACAAAATATAACTTTTAGAAGCTTTACGAAGAAAAAAAAGCATTTCCAAAAATTAAGATGAAATAAATTGCATAATAAAATTATTAAAATTAATATTTATTTTACAAAATATTTTATAATAAAATTATTAAAATTAATATTTAATTCACAACATAATTTATAATATATTATTAAGAATTAATTAATCATTTAAATATTTTCTATTTAATATTATATTTATATTATTTAATATTATATATATATAATTACACATATATATATATAATATAATAATATATATATAATTACATATATATATATAATATAATAATATATATAATTACATATATATATATATATAATATAATAATATATATATATATTATTTAATATTATATATATATTTATTTAAACAAAATTTATGAAGATTTTCATTTTATTACACATACATTTTTTCCTGCTCTAGACTTTTTAGAACAAATGCCTAAGATCAGTTATTGAGGCCCCATGGTGCATAAGTAACAGCGACATAGACAAGGACTTGCAAATTGAACATATGAATATTTTTATCAAAAGAAATGCTATAGATTTCGTCAAATTTATTGGAATTAATCCATACGAGTGTATTTAAAAAATAGTTGACTACGATCACACCTTTCATCCAATAGCCAAATGATCCAAGTGCATTTTGAATCATGAGACGTAAGACTATATTTTATTAGTGCCTCTTGATCCAATCATGTTTGCATTTGCCAGAAAATAGCCGAGCACTTTGTGCCCATATAAATGTTGTTTAGCTAGTGTCATTTTCGAAACAACCAAAAAATTTTAAGTCCATTTGTGGGTGAAGTAAGATGGATGAGGTTAAGTGTTGGATAAACCCGGTACTCAGTTCTATCATATCAAAATATCCGATATCCGATGCATTCAATTGATCCCTGTGAATAAATTTTAATGAGTTAATTTTTACACAATTTGAAATTGTAAAGGACTTTTTGAATTTAGGAAAAGAATTCGATAAAGGCTACTTGATGCAATTTCAATATTATATTCAAAACTTTTCTTTGAAATCCTTTTATTTATTTATTTTTAATTTTAAGAATTATGACAGTCGAATGGCATCTGATATCATATAGTTTAAGATAAACTCTTTTAATTTCTAAGGCAGTTGTTTCCAAAGTATGGAGGGAAACTAATTGGTTAGAGAGGTGTGGGAGTTTCTACGGAAATTTTATGATAAATTTGATTATAATTTCCAAAATGTAAGAGATTTATTGTTTCGTTCAGTGCATTGCTTTTCGAAACACAACCCTAGCAGTTACAGGATCATTTCGTTCAATTGAGAGCTTTCTTCAGTCATTACATCTCTTGCACGATTTGAAATTTAATATCACAAACAATAGCTGCTGGTTTTCACAATTGGCAATATTGTCACGTATATTTTGAGTTTCTTTGTCTGCGCGTCGCATCTCAACAATCGACATTATTTGTCACTGCACATACATTTCTGGAGCGATAATACCGAGGGGAGGGGGAAGCGGTTAAATCTTTGCAGAGCTGAGGGAGCAGCATTATAGGAAATTCTGGAACCATTGTACTAAGATATGATATCGTATGACCGAAGAAAAAGTTTAATATTTTGTAGATAAAACTTATATTTACAAAAGAAAAAAAAATTAACTGTTTTGTGAATTCACAAAACACTTAACCTTTTACATATGAAGCACCCATTTACGAAAGAAAAATGTTCCGTATTGTTTAGATAAAACATTTTTACAAAAGAAAACAGTTCAGTGTTTTGTGGATAACTAATACTTACGAAAGAAAAAGATCAGTGTTTGTGGATAAAACATATTTATGATGAATAGTAGTAATCGAGATTAGATAGATATGATTCAGAGTTTTAATTCTCCTTTAACATCATGCTAAACAAAAACAATAGTCGTATTCTGGACTGTCGGGCACCTGTGTTTCTTATATATCCGTTATATCACTGGTAATGGTAGTTTTCATCTCCCTGTAATCTCTCAGATACTTGGCTGATTGGTCTCATTTGTTGTCGTGATCTCCCCTGTGTATGCCTGTAGTGAGTTAACAAATCGAGTTCCTATCTGTTGTGGGTAAGGATAAAACCCGTTGATAAAAGAAGAGAAATTTTGAAAAAAAAATCATTGAAAACAACAATCTTGTTATATTAAATAACTACTCACCTACATTCCATAGATTTGGAATGAACCTTTTAACTATTGATCTTACATTCATTGATTCAACTCTTTTTCTCACTCTTCAGCTCTAAAACATTGCAAGACACTATGGGGACTGATCACTTCCCTATAGTGGTCAGCGACCTCTAGAGAAACAAAGTCTGCAACTTAAAGCAAAACATTAAGCAAATAAACTGGGAAAAATACACAGAAGACTGGAATGATCATCCCCTTTCACTCGAAGATTGCAAATTGCCAACTTTAACAGAGAAGATAAAAGAAATATATCAGGCTAATTCCAGCAACTATGAAATCAAAATATGACATGTGAATAATCACCTTGAAACTGAAAAAATCGTTGCAATCAGAAGGATAAAAGAAAGGAGAGCACCGAAGATCGAGAAACTTTCTTCGTGTATTAGATGCAAAGAAAACTAATGCAACATTCCGGAAAAAATAATTCATCTGACAAAAATAATTAGAAAGTTTTCTCTGCCCATTTGATTTATTTTACATCAACTTGCAAAATCTGGCATATCTTTAATTCATTAATCTCCAAGAAGAAATTTCAACACAAGGGCTGACAAAAAACTTCTTAAATCACCTCCTTCCAGATGATCTTCCTACTAATGAAACAGAACAAGACCAAGAAATCAAAGTTTTCTTACAAGTCATCAGAAGAAAATGATTTAACTACCCAATTTAATGCGTGTTTCATATTTTAATACGTTTCTTTTGTTATAAATAGACTAAATAAAAAGTATTACCCGGACCAGATGGTGTTTCATATCATCATCATCATCATCCTCAAGCAGCCATGGGCTACGGAGGTCCAACCAGACCGCACAGTTTAATTCTCCAAGCATATCTGTCCTGAGCTACATCTGCTGCATCCGGCGACTGTACACCAATTCTAACAAGGTCCTGTTTGACATTGTCAGCCCACCGCATCCTAGGTCTCCCCCTCCTTCTGATGCCTCTAGGCACACTCTTCATAACCTTATTCGCCAATCTATAATTATCCATACGGGCAACATGGCCAAACCAGCGGAGTCTCTCTCTGCACAATATGCTGCTTAAAGGAGGTTGCAGACTCCTTTGCCTAACCTCATCATTAGTTACAAAGTTGAACCACCTAATGTCCAAGATACTGCGAAAGCATCTGGAAACAAAAGCATCTAGTTTCCTGTTATCTTGTTTACACAGCGTCCAAGTTTCACTACCATAACTAACCCTAGAAAGAACCAAACTATTATACAGTCTAATTTTAGTCTTTAGGTGTATACGCCTATTTCTCCACAATCTCCATAGATTATTAAAAGTTCCAGCAGCAATACCTATTCGTCTGTTAATCTCATGCCACACATCACCAGTATCAGTTACGTAGCTCCCAAGGTAATTAAACTGTGACACGTGCTCAAGACTGCAACCATTCAGATTAACTGAATCACAACATGCCTGACCAATTTTCATCACTTTAGTTTTCTCTCTGTTTATAACCAAACCTACTGTTATATACCAAACCTACTACCAGTCTCATCAACAGCTCGAATGAAAGAGTTCATCTCATCAACATCATTTGCCAAAAGGGCTAAATCATCAGCATAATCTAAATCAGAAATTTTCGTCTCTCCAGCCCATTTAAGGCCAAAAGCTTTCCCTTGAAGTGAATTTCGCATAACATAATCAACAACCAAACTAAAGAGAAAAGGAGACAAAATGCACCCTTGTCGAACACCAGAAGTAATGCTAAACCAATTGCTACATGCCTTACCAACTCTCACACATGACTCAGTGTTATTATAAAGAGCTTTCATTATGTTAACTAATTTGTCTGGTATACCATATGATTTCACAATCAACCACAAATTATGACGATCAACAGAGTCGAAAGCCTTTTTGAAATCAACAAAGCTAGCAACCAAAGGTTTCTGAAACTCTAAACATTTCTCAAGAATCTGCCTAAGTGAAAATATCTGATCCACACATCCCCTACCACTTCTGAATCCACATTGCTCATCACACAATTGCCTGTCAACCAGATTCTTAATTCTATTAAGCACAATCATGGAAAGAACTTTACCTGGAACAGAGAGTAGGCTAATACCCCTATAGTTATCACAAGAACTGCGATCACCTTTTTTGAAAATAGGGATAATAATAGCTCTGGTAAAATCTTTAGGAACCATGCCTTTATCATAAAAGTTATTCAAAATTTCAGTCATCCAAATGGTAACTGAAACATTCCCAGCTCTAAGCATTTCCGTAGTAATTTCATCCATCCCTGGGGATTTATGAAGTTTAAGTTTAGAAATAGCCAAACTAACTTCAGATTGTGTTATAGGGCCAACATTAAAGCCAACAATGCATCTATCATCATTGCAAACAATGGGAGTAGAATTAACCACATTGTTTAGAACATCACTGAAATGCTCAGCCCACCTAGCCATGACAGAATCCTCACCTTCTATAACCTTACCTTGTTTATCCTTCAATCCCTGTATACCTGTTCGTTTTCTACCACACAAAACAACTATCTGGTAAAGCTCTCTGCTGTTGTGCTGTCCAACTGCTTCCTCAGCTTTGTCAGCCAGGCCATCAAGCCAAAGATTCTTATCAGTAGCTAACTGATCCTTTACACGTTTATTAAGTTCTCTGTAATGCTTTCTATTAGGACTAGTAGGGTACTAATTAAGGACATTCCTGCAGTTCCTTCTTTCTGAAATAAGCTCAAGTGCCTTATCACTTAAATAATTCTGCCTCCTCTGCTCCTTTTTCTCTAAAAGAGTACTGTTAGTTTCCAAAAAAAGCCTGTTTAAAATGGCCCCATTCTTCCTCAACTTCAGTATTAAGCAAACCATGACTGTCATAATGACTAAGTAACCTATCATGGTAAGCTTTAGCTATAACTGGGTCTTCAAGAGCTTCAGTATTAAAGGTACATTTTTTAACCCTAGCACAACACTTTTTAAGTTTAAGTTGCAAGACACTTTTAACAAGGTAATGGTCAGATCCAATTTCAGCTCCCCTATATGCCCTGGTATTTCTAACAGAACTAGCCCATTTGCTGTTAATTAATATATAATCAATCATATTCCTATGCAGCCCATCAGGTGAAACCCATGTGTATTTATGTATGTCGCGGTGTTTGTAATATGTGTTAGTTATTCTGAAACCATTGAGTTTACTTACCTGTAGGAGACGTTGCCCATTGCCATTGCAGCTACCAATACCAAAAGGGCCTATTACTCCTCCCCAAAGGTCAGAGTCGGTACCAACTTTGGCATTGAAGTCACCAAGAACAAGGGTAATATCTCCTTTTTTGACAGAATTCAAAATATCCTGAAGTTGTCCGTAAAACCTATCCTTCTCATCCTCATCAGAATCCTCAGTGGGGGCATAACAGCAGATAACATTCAAGTCTTTAATGCTTGTCTGAAATTTTGTTGTAAGAAACTTTTCATTAATGCACTCATATCCTAGAAGAGCATCACTAGCATGTCTGCTGAGCAGCAGACCCACGCCTTGGTGATGCTTTCCTTCCTCCCTCCCTGTAAAAAGGAATTTAAAGTTATTTTTAAGTATATCACCTTTACCTGTCCATCTGGTCTCTTGCAAGCCTAGAATATCTAGGTTATAGCGCTGGAATTCCTGCATGAGGACATCAAGAGAATAATCTCTATGTAATGTCCTCACGTTCCACGTTCCTGCAGAGAGAAAATGATTAGTAGGATTTTTAAAGAAATTAGGTTTATTGAGATTGGTAGGGCCAACAATATCAAACAGCCCCCTGATCGCAGGCATGGGGCAAAGACCTGTTCCTCCTCCGCTAAAGGCTGAAGTCACCGATGCTGGTAGGAACTTCAGGCACCACCTTTTCAAGTGGACTTTTTCAATAGCCATATGGCCTGCCTGAGACACATTACTCCAGTTTAGGCTTGACGATGCCCAACTAGCTAAGTAAGGTTCAGGTACCTGCGATGGCCTCTGATTAGGATTATCCACCAGCTGATATAAGGTATCCCATGCCTCTGTTCACTTAGAGCTGGCAACCCTGAAGCAAACAGAAAACACAGCAGCAGACTCTCAGAGACCTGAGAGTCTCATGAGACTACCTCAACAGAGGCCCACAGTGCAGCAAGTCCATAATCAAGCTCAAATCCATAAACAAGTCCAGTCTAGTAGGTATAAATGGTCAGCACCAAGACCCTGTGAAGTTGACCACTCCTCAGCAGGGTTGAAAGAAAAGAAAAAAGTGGCCATAGATGACCAGATTAGTAGGCCATACTGAACTGGCAGCCCTCCCCTTCCGTTCCCTTCCAAAAGAGAATATCTCGTTTGAAAGGTACTAACGGCCTGCACCACGAGAAGTCGGGGTCGGACATTAGGTGCTAGACCTGGCCGGTTCTGTGCATCATCACTAGGGATTGGTACACAGCTCTCCTTCCAGTTTACACCTAGCTACCATTTTCATATCATGCTATTAAAAATCTACCAAAAGGAGTAAAACATAAAATCCTGGATGAATTTAATAACTTTTGAATTGCAAAATTAGAAAGATTAGTTTTCAGCTCACACCATCTTATTCAAAAAAGCACAGAAATTTGCTATAAATCTTGATGCTTAAAAACCTATCACCTTAAGTTCCAATTTGCTTAAAATTTTTGAAAAATTAATTAAATCTCGACTTACTTAGGAATTAGAACATAAACGAATACTCATCCGGATTTAGAACAACAAGAAGTACTGTTCACAACTGTAACTGACCTGGTTATCCCCTTACAGTATTCGCTCCATTATACCATACCAACAGCAATTATATTTCTTGACATCCATAAAGACTTGGACATCCTGTGCATGAAGGACTCTTCTACAAACTTAAACAAATTGGAATTCTAGGCAACATTTTTGATATCATTAAGGAAATTACTGAAAGTAGAATGATACCAAATAAAACTCCCCCCCCCAAAAAAAAAATAAAAAAAAAAAATTAACCAGGGCAGTATTTTATCTCCAAGATAATTTACAACAGACCATGAACAACCTTCAAAATTATTTAACAAAATGGCATCTCAATATTTCTAAAGAAAAAAATTACATTACTTCCAATCATTAAAAAGAGAAAACTACCCCGAACTTAGAAATCAAAATTGCAGGACAAAATATAATACAAGTCACCTCACATAAATTTCTTGCATTAATTTTTAATCATAGATTAACATGGTCAGATCACTTCAAAAAGTTTGAACAAACTGAAACTAAATTCCTGAACCTCATAAAATGCATGGCAGGACAAAATGAAGATGTAAACCTCAAAATCTGCTGAAATTATAACAGCCACATTAAGGCCAAAGCTTGAATATCTCGACCTACTTGGATACAAAAGTTTTGACTTTACAAATATTGTAGCTTACTAATAACACTTCAGAGACACTATAATAGAAGCTAGAAATAACACAAAATTTTCAGATTTTGCATTGGCCAATTACCTACGTGTCTTAACATTTCCATCCTTACAGAAACTGGAATTCCAAAATCAGAAAAATTAGAAGATAGAACAACTTCAAAAACATTTTCTGAGAATAGCTGCAAGACATGACAATCAACATCTCTTCTCAAAAATTACTTCAGACGTTTTTGCAGCTAAGATCATTGAGGAAATACAAAGCCATCCACAATTTAAAAAATCCGCAGGATTAAAGGAAAATATAATTGGTTAACAGATTTACCTAATGTCAACACAGAGATCAACGCTTAATATTCTTGAATATTAAGCATTATTTCACACCTTTCAATAGAGTACCAATAGTTGAGAGGATAATTATAAATATACTTTCAAAATTAAGAAATGCACCGACATTGATCATCGACATTGAGCTCACTGCATTTAAACAAGCATTGACCTGGACTATAAAAGAAAAGCACAAAAAATTTATGATTTTCACTGACAGCAAATCCTCTCTCCAATCACTTTTAAAAGAACCAAACAAAATCCTCCATCAAAGTTTAACTCAAGAAATTCTTTATATTTGCAATCACTTGATTGTGGATAGCAAAAACACAATCTCTTTTCAACAAGTGCCGAGTCATATTAGTCTATATATGATCGAGTCATATTAACCTATATACTCCTATCATAAAAAAATCAACATATCTAAACAGATATAAAAGCCTTATATATCAAGATTCAACGGAAGACCTTTAGATCATGTTCCACAATTTGACTTCAGAATCCTTCAATCACAGGAACTGAAAATTTTGTGCTATTTCTAGCTTCTATTATAGTGTCTCTGAAGCGTTGATAGTAAGCGACAATATTTGTAATGTCAAGAATTTTGTTTCCATGTGGACAAAGTCAACTTAAGGAAACTTGACAGAGACAGACTAATTAGATTGAGGAGAGGACACTGTCGCTTACATGATAAGCTTTTTCTAATGAAAAAAAATCAAACTCAGAGAAATGTGCTGAATGTGGTGTAAACATTCTTTCAAAACTATGTACAAAGTACATAGGGCAGTTTAGAAGAACGAAGTAGTAGAAGTTTAGAAGAACGAAGTAGAAAGAAACTCGTTATTTAAAGAATTAAAAATACTAAGAATAGAAGAATTTACTCTCAGTAATGTACTGGCATGAAAAGATTAAGAACTAAGAAATTAACCTACTAATAAGGTTCTCATATTCCTAGAAATCTCAATTCTTTTTCGTAGAATCTAATAAAGCAGTGAACAATTTTGCTTTTGACAAGAAATTTTTTCTCCACTTTTTATGATCTCCATCTGATCCTTGACAGCCTTGCCAGCATCTTTCCAGCAAGACTCCGGGACCGAACTGTCAATATCGTGAATATCATCGCCCTACTCCAAACTTAAAAAAAAATCTATTTTCTCTTATCTCTCCTAAACTATGCTTTTCTGTAGAACAGACTAAGGCAACTGAGAGTGGTTGCGGACAATATGCCTGACAAAAGTCTCATCATCATCATTGCGAGTGCTCGAAATTCCCGGGGGCCCTGTTGTCGCCTCTGTTATCTTCAAAGTTATGAATGAAGCTGTACATCATCGATGGGAGAAGTTATCAACGCGCCAAACGTTTGGCCAAACGTTTGGCGGAATATACTAGTTTATTGGGTAGTTTTACCACTGAGCGGTACTTTTTTGCACTCCATGGGCTAAATGACCAGGCCACAAGGACCCCGAAGGTTCAGAGAGGTTGGGGGAGGGGACCCACTGGAACAGCTGCTGGGAGACAGATGGTCCCGTCAAAGCCATCCAGCGTGTTCTTCAACGTGCACGGGGTATGGCTCTCCCGCACACGGAGCCACGTCTTAACGTCTCATCCGACGGACGGCGGCCTTTCCAAGTCCTTCGGTGTCCCCTACTGATCGTGGGCAGGGTGGGGAGTTTTGCGAAGATAAATTTCAACGCTGACCCAGCTGAGATTCGAACCTGGCAACTGCAGATTGCATGCCTGGCACGTTACCGATTGAGCCACCCCCGCCCCGGATACATTAGTTTTTTGTTAAGTAAAAAGCATGTCTTAGAGAAGTTATAAAACTTCGAATTTAGCTAGCTTCTCTTAATACAACATGAGGTTGGAATTTAAAATGTGGGTATCAGGGTAAATAAAGAATATTAATGCAATTGGCTGTAAATGTTACTAATTATATTCGTAAATTTATGTATTATTTTCTACCTATTTACTATTGCTACTTTTGACATCTAGAACACCTCATGCTCGCAGAAAAAAAATGAATACTGTCAGTCGAAGTTTCCCCTTTTTTAGGTTTCCACTTTTTAGTTTACCTTAAAGGGTTTAAATAATTTATCAGGGTTTAAATAATGTAATTTCAACTAATAGTTTCCCAGTTTTCACTTTTTTTCGTTTCTTTTTATTGATACAAATTGAAAACTGGTAACAAAAATCACACTATAATCCACACTGGTTTCCATAAATTAAGGAAAATCCCTATGTTAAGTAATGGTAAACTAAGGTTAAAGCTCTGTAACTTCTAAAATAATTTTTTTTGTTTTGAAAACTGTGATTGCAGATAAAGATCTCAATCAAATATATCAATATCTCGATTTTCAACAATTTCGTTCAGTATTTAATGAGTTATGTAAGTTTGAATATTTAGCGATAACAATGCCAGCCACAAAAAATGACTTCAGAAGTTAATTAAAATTTTGTAATAAGTATTGTATCAAAGTGTTTAATAAAATGAGTTTGCATTTAGAACTTTGTGTAAAGAATTCTTTCACTGTTCTTCAGTTTTGTATAAGTTTCTTAAGACTGGCATTGCTGTTGTTAAATATTCAAACTTCCATAACTCATTAAATATTGAACGAATATTGTTGAAAAACCGAAATATTGATTTATTTGATTGAGATCTTTATCTGCAATCACATTTTTCAAAACAAAAAAAAAACTTATTTTAGAAGTTATAGAGCTTTGACGTTAGCTTCCCATTGACTTAATATGAGGATTTTCCTTAATTTATGGAACGTGTAATTATTTAATATTCCCGTTAGAACATGTTGCAGGGACTGTCCCAGTACTCGTATTTTTTTTTTTTTGGGGGGGGGAGGGGAGGTGCTGGAGGGGAAGCAATGACCAACTCTGAAAAGCGAAACTAATGTGAACTGCATAATGGTTCTACCTGACTCTTGCTCTTAACGCTTCAAGGGGGGGGGGAGTATCGTACCAACGGCTACTCCCCCCACTTTGTGTTCGCCACTGAAATGTTAGAGTCAGATAGTCAATATGTTAAAGTCAGATAGTCAGAACCCAGGTCCCTCCGTTATTACGAATGAAAATATCGCATATTGTTTACTTATATAGCCTTTTGAGTCATATTGATACTGCGTATAAATGTGTTCAATAAAAATAGTTTGATTTCCGTATTTTACCTCCACACAGTCGATAAAATCATTTTAAGCTGATGTCTTGTCTGATCACTGACGAAGAAAGATGACCACATGGTCGTGTTGAAGAAGTTATTGAAATCAACAGTTCGTCAGCATCAAAGGAAACGTTTTCATTCGTAAGAAAAATCGTTTGGTGAGTTGCTCCAAATAAACTCACCATCACCTATTTCTGTAACACTTGCACGAAAAATCGAATGCACGTCAGAGACACAAAATATTTTTTGAAGCTGTTTCTCGATGTGTTTTCACTCGAAAGATTACGTGCTGGACCAAAAACAGGGAAAGAATTTAAGCGAGAACAATATCGGAAGAGAGAAATTTCTTTTTGGAATAAAACTCTTGGTGAGAAGTGGATTTTCATTCTTGGCAGAGAGCTAAAGTGAGAGTGATCTTCGGAGCCAAAAGAATCCACAGAATTGTAGGTTTTAATATTTCAAAACTGACGGCTTGGGAATGTGTAAGATGAACTTGACAAAAAACGGTGACAATATTCAAGTTTTCCCATTTGGTTTAGTCTACGTACTGGACTGTCTTTCTTTGGTGATGAATTTATATAGCTTGACTGCTGGCTTTTCGGAAACATTTTTGTTGAATCTGTCAACTTCGTGCGGTGTGTTTAAAATGTGTCTGCATCATTTCTGACAAATTGAATTAGAAATTTTAATAGGTGGAGCGGCATAAAGATTACATACTGATATTCTTTGTTTATTTATAAGATAGCTCGAAAGTCTTTAAGTTTTTAATAAATTTAGAGACAGAGAAAGTTTGATCTTTAAAATATAATTTCATGATAATAATGCAGTAATTTTAGTGCGCCGATTACAATTCGAGTTAAATGAGGTAGGGATTTAAATGAATTTTAATTACTGATGGATTATTAAACTAATCTCTGCTTTTATTTGTAGGTCGTTAAAAAGAAAAAAAAACGAGTCAAAACTTTCGCTGTGTCGTCTGTCCGTCAGCAAATATTCAATTTTTTTTTTGGTTTTTAAAAATATTTAAAAAATTCCTTTTTGGTAAAATAATACGATTTGCATTTTTTGAATCTCCCAATGGTTTTAATAGCGCCCTCTAATGGTGGAAAAATATGGAAAATGCAGAATTTAAACGAATATTGCCAATTTATGGTAGAAATTTGAAAATTTGTTGGTAGAATGTGGTGATCAAGAGGTTTACATTGGCAGCAATCATTTGCCTCTTTACTCTCGATGGGGTGGAGAATGCAACTTTTTGGTTTTAAAAGATAAATTGAAAATTCTATTTGTGTTGTATAAACACTAATCAAGTATTACTATCTTGATTTTCCCATCCATTTATAATTATGGCCGCCGCGCATCGGAGGGACGTAAAACCATGGTCACATATGCTGAAGTGCCATTAGTTCAAATTTCCACAGTTAGAAGGCATTAAAAACATAAAATAAATAAGTTCATTCTCTTTAGAAATTTATTTTCCTAGTTAACTAAAATATCGCGAAATCCCGGTTTGCTGCAAACATTTCAATTATCGTTTACTACTTTACCAGGGAGCTGGGTGGCCCGAAATGTTCAGTTCCCAGGTTCGAGTTCCACCTGGGCCAGTGTTGAGAGTTATCTCCACGCCCTCTCCTTGGTTAGTGGGATACACCGATGGGCTTGGAAAAGCGGCTGTCCGTTGAATGGGACGTTAAGCCGTGCCCCCGTGTGCGGGAGAGCCGTACCACTGTGCTCGTTAAAGAACACTCTGGATGGCCTTGACGTGAGGCTACCATCTGCCTCCTAATAGCCGTCCAGTGGGTCCCCTTCCTCTAATCTTCTCAAAACCCTCGGGGTCCTTGTGACCTGGAAATGTAGCCCGTTGTATGCAAAAAAAAAAGTGCCGCCAGAAGTAAAGCAACCCAACTACTTTTACCTGGAAGAATAGGGAGAGAAATAGTGGTTTTTTAAAGTCTCGGTTATCCGGAAATTAAGGAACCAACAGTCTCATGCAACTGAATAATTTTGGAGCTGTATTTATTTTTTTCAATAACAATCATTCTTCTGTGCCCAACAAATAATGAATTTGCACATCATGCAAAACCTAGCTTTGCGTGAGAGAAGAAGGTCCTGCGAACAATCAAAATAGGATACATAATTCGAGAGCAGTCATGAAATCCACATTTACTCCTCCTGATCCTAGACGTATATCATCAACCACTGCTCCTAATCTTATAACATCAACATTAGCTGTTCATGAAAATTCTTGATTATCTTTTGATGACCCTCATGAGAAATCAGGGTCTCCAGAATCCGCCCAATAAGCTGTTACGTTCAGACCCGGATCTAGAAAAAAGACGATGGAGGAGAGCAAGAAACACAATCGAGACGGAAAACTATGAAAAGGGGGGCAAGAGACTGTGCTTCCAATGCAGTATATCATTTCCACCTGCGATTTTCAAGTTTTAAAAATTTTCTAAGAAATGCATGAAATATAAACGTTTCATATTTTCTTTTGCCTATATTACCCTTACTAACATTCTTGCTTCCCCCTTCCCCTATATCCGGGTCAGGTTCTGTCCAAATTTTAAGTAACACTTAGTTTAAGTGAACTCTTTTAAGTTAATTATACAGTGTATTAATGGAATTTAATTTCGAGAACATAACAGCCATTAAGAAACCCAGGCTCTGCTGATCTGCACATGAGAGAAATACATCAATTTTTTGCCTTATTTTTATTACATCTGTTTGTGTATGTTCATAACTCTGTTGATTTTGTGTGCTGTAGTATCTTTCATTGTCATGAGAAATGGTTAGCAATGTGTATTAAAATCTTATTCGTAGGTTATAATAGTTATAATGCTTTATACGGAATTTCTAAGAGTAAGTTTCAAACAGCCGGAAACTACACTTATCCGGTATCTCCTCTACATTATCCGGCACCTGTGGAGATCCACAGGTGCCGGATAACTGGGACTTTACTGTATTTGGCGCTTGCCAAGTTACTTTAGACGAGAGGAAGGTGTTGGCTCAGTTGATAGCGCGCCTGGCCCCGTAATCTACAGTTTCTAGGTTCGAGTTCCACCTGTGAAAGGGCTGAGATTTATTTCCGGTTAAACCTCTGTCAAAAGGGGACATCGATGGGCTTTGATAAAAGCCGCCGTGCGTCGGATGGGACGTAAAGCCATGACCCCATGTACTGGAGTGCGTACTTTATGCACTTTAAAGAAAACACTGGATTGCCCTGAGGGGATGCTACCATCTGTTTACTAACAACTGTCCAGTGGATCTCCTTCTCCTAACCTTCTCTGATTTCTCGGGGTCCTTGTAACATGAACATTATGTGCAAAAGTGTGCTGCTCAGAGGTAAAAGAACCCAAATCGCTTTAGTGTTCTCCTTACAAAGAATTTGCTTACTATTGAGGTAGAGAAATAGTTTTCTACTCGGTTCTTCGGGAATCTCTAAAATTTCTTTGGAATTTCCAAATCATTTGTAAAGTGTACCATATGCAGAGGAAAAGAACAAATTCCATTAAAAAGTTTTGACCACATTAAAGACGTATTTAAATTAACCATATTAAAAGCGAATTGTTGATTAATTATAAATTATTATAATGACTATAAATAAAAAAAAAATGAAAAACCATATAAATAGCCTAAATTAAAAGAAAATTACACCTGAAGAAACTGCTTGCCACAGAGGTCTGGCACGATCCTTTCAATTTAATACCCAATAGAAGAGATCTGTGAGGAGTCAAGACCTCAGCAGAAAGACAACTAAACATCCATGCCTTACCCGGGCTCGAATCCAGGTCCCTTTGATCAGTAGCCAAGCGCGATAACCACTCGGCCAAACGTTACATTATTACTAGAAAAACAACGAATGTTTTTCAAGAAAAATGTTTTAATTTTTTTTTAGTACGCAATAGTTAAATATAAAGCAGGAAATTTATCGTAAAATTGCTTTTACCCTTTACCTTCTAAATGTTCCGTAGAGCCATGGATTGGTGAAGCAGAAAAAGCACTGAGATTAAATCCTTTGGCCCGATTAGCCATGTACCTGGAATAATAATAGAATTTATTTATTATTATTATTATTATTATTAATATTATATTAAAATAATAACTCCCTCCGTACATTCTATCATACGAAATCTCAAACTTGTCTATCTGCTTTGAAATCGAAAACAGCTGGTTCCAAAACAATGCTGTTCGGTGGAATATTTTAGTAATTCGGAAATCCTACTCAAGTCCCCCCCCCCCCCCCCCCAACTTCCGCGGAGTTAAATTCTTGGAGACTCCCCGAAACTGAATTCTCTGAACCCCTAAAACAAAATTCTCGGATCCCCAGATCCTAAATCCTGGGTACATATCTGCATCAGGCCACTGGTTTTATCAGTCGTTATTCAAATACTTTAAAGTACACAACGCATGAAGTGTAGTTTACGCTCTTTCGAAGTTAATTATGCCATTATATTTCGCGCAAAATTGTAGATCTATGTAAAAAGGGAAGTTTCTTTGATATGGGATCAACCACAATAAAGGTGCAATTCGAGTACCGCTTTTCTGGAGAACGATTTAGAACACACAAAGGAATGCAGAAAATCCTGAGACATGTAACGTTGAAACAAGTTTGAAAACACAGTATGATACAAAAAAATTTAGAAAATATTGATTCACACAAAAAAATTTAGAAGCGTTCCGGTTGATACCAAAAAATGTAGAAACTTTTAAGTTTTTACAAAAGAAAATTAGAAGCATTTCGGTCGATACAAAAATATAGAAGCGTTTCAGTTCATAAAAAAGTTTTTGAAATATTTCGGTTGATACAAAAAAAGGCTAAGTATTTCGTTTCATATAAAAAGAATTTAAAAAGGTTTGGTTCATACAAAAAATTTAGAAAGGTTTGGTTCATACAAAATATTTAGAAAGGTTTGGTTCATACAAAAAAATTTAGAAAAGCTTGATTCATAGAAAGAAATTTAGAAGCGTTTCGGTTGATACCATAAAATGTAGCAGCTTTTACGTTTTTACCAAAAAAATGAACTAAAAACATTTCGGTTGATACAAAAATGTAGAAGCGTTTCAGTTCATACAAAAAGGTTTTGAAGTTTTCCGATTGATACAAAAAAATGGAGAAGCGTTTCGTTTCATATAAAAAAAAATTAGAAAGGTTTGGTTCATACAAAAAATTTTGAAAGGTTTGGTTCATACCAAAAATTTAGAAAAGTTTGGTTGATACAAAAAATTTAGAATCATTCGGGTTTATACAAAAAAATTAGAAAATCTTGATTCATACAAAAGAATTTAGAAGCGTTTTGGTTGATACCAAAATATGTAGAAACTTTTAAGTTTTTACAAAAAAATTGAGAAGCATTTCGGTTAATACAAAAAAATTTACATTAGTTCAAGTTGATAAAATAGCGGCAAATTATTTTCCTTCACATTAAGACATTTATCGCTCAAGATGAGTTTGGAACAGGTAAGGTTACGTGGCAACCACCTCAGGGCGCTATTTTTGAGAGGCGCCAAAATTAAGGATAAAATTCCATATTAGTCTCATTTGTATTATTATCACTATTATAGAAAGCAATGCAGTAGCTCAGAAAATATTCTTTTGGTGAGTCACGATATCCAACATGAAACTTTGCTTTTGGGGCAAAATGAATATCTATGAAATGGGTGCCATTTTTTTAACCTGCTTCAAGTGCCAAAAATTCTCGGCTCATCGCTGCCAAAAGAGTCAAAAGGTTAAACAAACCTAATTCCTTTTAGTGTGTACATTGTACCGTATTTTATCTTCGCTTTCTTAGTAATTGCTTATGCAGAGGCGGCATTCTTTCATACAGAGACATTGATCTTTAGAGTAAACCCATTCCAAATGTAGGCAAAATTACCCCCCCCCCCTGCCCACAGTCAGTAGGGGACACTGAAACACTTGGAAAGGCCGCCATCCGTCGGATGAGATGTAAAAGGCTGGAAAAGGCAGAAGGTTTACAAAATAAGTGCCGCTCAGAGGTAAAACACCACAATCCTTCCAAATGTTAGTCTTCTTTAATCACACACTCTTAGCAGGTGTTATTGGAGAAACATTTTTTTGCACCTTTCCGCCCCATATTATTTGCTTTATGAGACTTACTAATATGATGAGCAAACACCTATATTATGAATATATTTTTGGCATAATGTATTTTTTGATATTACTTCAGTCATGAATGTGACATGGTTTTGGTTCCTATACAATTAAATTTTGAAACAATATTTTTTTGTAAATAATGTCTATTTTTGCATTTTAGTATTAATATGAATCAAATTTAATTACACATGCTTGATTTAACAAGAAACGTATCCGTGTATATGTGTAAGAAAATCTATACTTAAAATATATGAAAACTTTATAAAAGCTTGTTTCTTAGCGTTTAGGTTAAAATTTTGCAATTCAAGTACTGGAAATATATATTGGCAGTCGCGAATATTTGAGCAAGGATAAGGAATTTTTTTCTTCCTTCATCTTATATTGGGAAAAACTATCTACAACCTATTACTATCGCTATCTCATCCATAAAACTTTTACTATGGTCTGCCGCGTGGTTCTGTAGCATCAGTATCAGTAAACGATGTGAATTTTCTTCAATCTCATTTATTTGTTTCTTTTCGGGTAGGTTGGATTGTTTTACCTCTGACTGGCATTATTTTGAACACAATGGGCTAAATGGCCAGGCCACAAGGACCACGAGGGCTTAGAGAAGGTTGGAGAAGGGGATCCACTGGACAGTTGTTGGAAGACAGATGGTAGTCTCTCGTCAAGGCTATTCAGCATATTCTTTAATGAGAGCAGTGTATGGCTCTCCCGCACAAGAGTTCGCGGCTTAACGTCCCATCCGACGGATGGTTGCCTTTCCTTCTTTTCGTGTGAAAAATACAGTATTTATAAATGTTTCAAGTTTTAAAGCTAATTTATAGTTATCCTTTTACACTGCACTACCAAATGTTAGAGAATTTTCCATGTTATGTCAATGAGAATCAGACTTCGAAGCTCTACAAATTCTAAAATATGCATTTAATGGAAAATGTAACTGAAGATAAAAATCGTAATCGAATCTATTTAAATCTCGATTTTCGTCAATATTCGTTCAGTATTTAAAGAGCTATGGAAGCTGGAATATTTAACGATAAATTATCTTGTTTTATAAAAGTCATTCACGATTGTGTAATATTGAAATAATCATTGCGCAAACTTCTAAAATGTAGATTTATTTTCTGAAATATTTTGAAACAATAAATTGTATATTAATATTTGAGGTAAAGTCTAACGACTCATTATTCTTGTGAAATGGTGTAGCTTCCATAATTATTTCAATAATACTGAACGAATAATGTTGAACATAGAGATTTGAATAGATTTGTGGTCTTTATCTTCAGTCGCATTTTTCCATTATATTACTAAAAGTTATAGAACTTGGAAGTTAGATTCCCATTAACATAAAATGAAAATTCTCTGATATTTTGCTAGGGCAGTGAAATATAAAAAAGAATGATTTTCAGTTAGTTCTTGAGACAAGCTGAATGTCTAAAATAGGACTGACGAAAAAGTGAAAGCTATAAATCTTTCTTAAAACGAACTGAAAACACCATTGCTCATTATTCATATCTAATGTAAATAACAATTGCCACATAATTAATAAATGATAACATTTCTGAAATACATATTTGCATTCAGTCTTAATTATCTACATTTACTTAAAGTGTTTCGATTCCTAACTGTAAAAATTAAGATCATTTTTATCATTATAAATACTTCGAAAAAGTATCATTCGCCACGGTAAAACAAAAACCCGTAAACTTTTGAACTTTAAAATTTCAAAAAATATTGACCTACTGACATTTCAGTTCCTGGTACGGTGCTTCCCCAGTTAAGCCGAAGAAACCGCCTGCACTGGGGCTGTTAGTTCGTTAGGTAGCGCTCCAGGCTCGTAAGCTGCAGTTATTAGATTCGAGTCCTATATGTGCCAGGGTTGAGATTTATCTACGCTAACCAGCAACCTGCTCTCAGTAAGAAATACTTTCCCCCTCCTATATTTTTTTTTATATCCGGGCGTTCCTGTGCACGTTAAGAACACACTTTTCCCTCCTGTCCAGTGGTCCCCTTCCCTAACATTCTCTAAGCCCTTGAGATACTTGTGACCTGGCCATTTAGCCCATGGTGTGACCAGAGGTAAAACAATCCAACTGCCTGTCTATGCAAGTAAGTAAACGTCTGCCTACGCAATTCAGTAACCGCCTGCCACTTAGACAGTTCAGTAACCGCCTGTCTACAAAGCTCCAACAGTTGCCTTTAGCTCTGTAGAAATGCGTTTTCCCTTGTAGATTTCAATTAGCTCGTAGCAAGGTCGGCGTAAACTTTTGCGTGGCCGGGTTTCAAAATTATGCGGGGCCAAAAAAAAACATTTATATGTACTTCTAAATTTTATAATAATAAATTATTTATTATAAGTAGAAAGTGTGGTAAATATCTACATACAACTTATAGCAACACCGAGTATATAATAATCATTACATAATTTTTCTCGCCTTTTAGCAGCAAAATCTTTAATTACGGCATTAAAATTGACCATTTTTTCGGTCAATTTTAACCGAAATTTCGTTTTTTACGATGAGCTTTTCGGCGACCGCGGGGGCCTTTTAAAGCACGGAGCCGGGTTCCGGGGAACGCGCTGAACCAGCATTGCGCTGACTCTGGTTCGTAGCTACTCGCCATGAAGGACGGAATGTACAGTCGCTCAAAAAATATCCGAACACTATGGTTGATTACAGAATTCAGAAAAAATATCTTTCAAAGTTTTTTTAGAAATTAGTGATCTGGCAACCTTCGTGTTACGTGACACACAGATCACACACAGATCACTAATTTCTACAAAAAATCGTTGCCAAATATTTTTTCTGAATTCTGTAATCAACCATAGTGTTCGGATATTTTTTTGAGCGACTGTACACTTCTCTAGTTCTCCTTTCAAGTTTATTATTAATTAATGTATTTCGTTACTTAACTATAAAAGTAATACATTTTTAACGATAAACGTGGGTCGAAGAAGATTCAAAGAAGGGCACGTTTCATCTCTAACATCGAGATCTATAAACATGTAAATTGAATGAACTCCATATGGGACACCTCCTGTCTACGGGGCTCTGGCAACTGTCAGAACTCTTTAGACAGGCGGATATTTCAGTTTAAATGCCGAAGTACTAGGAAAACTCACAAAGTACAGACCTGTAACTAAAACGACAGTACAGACCTGTAACGTAAAAGAAAGCAACAGGTCAATATTTCTTAGAGTTTTAACAAATTTAAATTTTAATTGTCTTATTTTTTATAATGAAAAGTTAAAATCGTTTCAATAAATACAGAGGCCGTCAAAAAGTTCTTGACACGTGTCTGTAGATTTGCACTCGTTCCTCCGAAGTTAACGAGTTACGACTTGTTTGAAAGTTTGTATAAACTTGTCATTACGGTTAAAACGTAGGTCGTATCATCAATTCTCTCTTCGCTGGGAGCGCGTAAAGTTCGGTCTGCCAAATCTGTGCGTTGTTGCTATCGAGCCTACTAAAAACGGTGATAAATTTTGCATCTTCACAAGGATGCAGCTTGGGGACGACGCAAAAATTATTGCAACTCCCAGGAAGATCGACAACTGTGTTTGGATTCAGGTAGATGAATCGCGTCCCTGTCCTCCGATAAGACTTTCACTGAAGGAAGAGGATGCTCATATTTTTTTCAATTTCCAGGGAGTGGCAACCGTGGACATCTTACCTGAAAAAAAACTATAAATGGCCAATACTACACAAACATTGTTTTTCTCAAAATGATTAAGGAGATAAATCGCAGCATCCAACAACAGGCATGTCAAGTGTTCTCCTTCGGGACAATGCTGGTGATCACAATATATTGTAAGTTAGAGCCTATCTGGAGCAGGAAAAAATCAAATAGCTACCCCATCCTGTATAATCACCCGATCTTGCACCACGCAATTTTTGTTTGTTTCCAAAAATTGAAAAGAAACTTGCCGGGAAGCCTTTATTAAGGACTAGCAGATTTACCCGGCGTTGCTTGGGTCTGATACTTTCTGAAATGTAGAGTAGATGGCACTCCCCACGTCGCAAGCTTTCATTTAGCATAAATATCATTTACACTCGATCTCCTCCCCCTCCCCCTCCCCCGGGGGTGTCTCAGTTGGCAGCGAATCAGACACGTAATCAGTAGTTTCCAGGTTTGAGTTTTAGCTGGGTCAGCGTTGAGATTTATCTCCGCAAAACTCCCCGCCCTGCCCACGGGTCAGTAGGACACCGATGGGCTTGGATAGGGCGCAGACCGTCGGACGGGACATTAAGCCGTGGCTCCGTGTGCGGGAGAGCCGAAACCTGTGCACGTTATAGAACACACTGAATGACCTTGACGGGAGACTACCATCTATATCCCAACAACTGTTCCAATGGGTCTCCTTCCACAACCCTCTCTGACCATTCGGGGTCCTTATTATCTAGCCATTTAGCCCATCGTGTGCAAATAAAGTGCCACTCAGAGGTAAAGCAACCCAACCGAAATCCCAACCTCCCCCTTCGGTTAAAAATTTCTGCCTCTCTTTTAGGGGAAGAAAGAAATGGATATAGTTCGAGGTACCTATTATCCTCCACACGTCAGAATTTTCTAAACCAAAAACCGGAATTTTCTCGCTTAGATAATCGAACTTTTCAAATCACTTCGTACCCACCAGAGTTCCTCGGATACAATTTTCCAGGCATATGTAACTTTATAGCAAAAGAAAATTAACTATGGTCTGCGGTGCATAAAAAAATGTAAAGGTACAAAAACATTATTATTATTATTAAACAAAATTATTTATTAACATAATGTTTAGAACATTTATTAATTAATTGTTTACGCTTTTATTAGTTTTTGCAAATTTTTCAAATTAAGTTAATGATTTTAATATCCAATACGAATTTAGTTTTTGAATCTCGTGTTCTGCTCGTGTTTAAATAGAACGACTTCAACATCCACTGACGCTCGCGCTCTTGACCCAGCAAACTGAACAATGTGTTTATCACACGAAATCAGAAAGATATTAGTTTGATGCATTCAGTATTTCAAATTTAATGGTGGCAACAGTTATTTTGAATAGCTTTCAACTGCTAATATTTAATCACGCGAAATCAGATATTATTTTAGTTTGATGTATTCGTTTTCCAAATTTATTAGTGGCAATAGTTATTTTGAATAACTGTTAATCGTTATTTAGTTTATGGGGATTTTGAGAAATTCAAACGCGCCCAAATCAATTTTGTTTGACCCCAGCGAGTTAGCACATAGCAGGCCGCAGGTGAAACTGCTGTTGTGGTGTAATTGTCGACAATGTTAGATCTTAGTGACTTCCAAAAAATGCATGAACGTTGGTGCGTGTCTTATACGAGCTTCAGCAACCAGAACGGCGGAAATAGTAGGTTTTCACGAGGAACTGTATCGAAGATTATAACCTACCTATCAAAAAGGACAGGGCGTTGCCTCCAAATGTGGAAATTGTAGACTCCATAGGAAGTTATCAGATAGGGATAGGCGAACGTTAGCAACGGAAGCCCAAGACCACGACAACGCAAATAGCAGCAGAGTTGAACACCAATTGGAATGATCCCGTTTTCGTCATAATAGTTCGTTGGGAATCATCGTGCCGGTATTTATGGCCGTGCCACAATCCAGAAATCTCTGATTACCAACATCAATGCTAAACAGCGTGTAAGGTGGTGCAAAGGAATAAAAACTGGGATGCTAAAGACTGGCAACGTGTCATCTGGTCTGATGAATCGTGCTACACATTGTTTCCCACCACTAATAGAGTGTACGTCTGGCGAAAACCTTCAGAAGAGTACCACCCCAATTGTTTGGTTCCGATTGTGAAGCATGGAGGTGGATCCCTGATGCTGTGGGGTGCCATATTTTGGCATTCCTTAGAGCCATTAGTTATTCTGCAGGGTTGTGTCACATCCGCGACATACGAATCCATTCTCGGGGACCACCTGCACCCAAAGTTTTGGGCATTGTTCCCTAATGACCGTCGCTGGTTTCAAGCGGATAATGCACCCGTGCATTGTGCGAAACTTGTCAAGTTGTGGTTTGCAGAGCATGAGGATGAGGTACAGCAGCTAACCTGGCCACCTCAATCTCCAGACCTCAATTTGTTGAACATTTTTTTTTAATATTTGGAGCGCAAGGTCAGATCACACTTTCCACCTCCAAAATTACAGGTGCAGTTGGGCTATATTTTACAAGAAGAGTGATTCTACTTTTTCCACGTCGAATTTCGTCTGTTCTGGACGTCCGAGGTGGGCCTACAGCTTATTAATAAAATGTTCTCCACAAACAGTACTTGTTTCAATTATTTTGATAAACCTCTGTAAGTACAATGGCTTTTATTCTGAAGTTGCATGTGAAGAACTTTTTGAATGCCCCTTGTATATAAGCAGGAGTCAGTAAAATTAATTTAAGCATGGCTCAAAACATTGTATCCAGAAGCACGAACATATGATTTTTCATTGTAATCATCTCCTACTTCAACAGATTTATTCCAGTGGCTGATAAGATTTTTTATTGCTTCAAAGAAAAAAAAAATCTCTGAAGCTTCTTGAAGAGCACAACCAATTATGCATCGCATATTGGACGTCTGTGTCGTCATCTTCAGCTGCTTTGGGACACAACAAGAGCACAACGTACGATAAAGTAGCTTGTCATGCACTATGGCGAGATAGACTCCATTGCTAATCTGCAATTGAGCACATACGGGTCTCCTAAAATAATGGCATGGTTAAATGTAAGAAATATATGTAGGAAAATAGTATGCATATTGAAGAAATTAATATTTTAATTGAATACGTACCTGAATAGTTTTTAACATATTTAGTGAATTTACTTTTTCGTAACTCTTCGCATTTCAAATCGGTAATCCACTTCTTGCTATACACATTTCCTGATGGATTGGCAGGGGTGGGCTAATTCTATGGCTACCAAACAGTCCTGATTTGACACTCCTTGATTTGCTGCTGGGAGCTCTATAAAGAATTATGTTCACATTGACAAAATTCTAGCTCTGAATCTTTTGAAAGCCAGAATAAGAGATCTCTTGTTAACGTCTAAATAAGCAATCTCTTGTTACTTGCTCACTTGCGTAACTGAGAAACTGTGCAAGTAACAAGAGGTATGCTGCAACGTGTATGGCAAGAAGTAGAATACTGGTTGGGCATACGCAGGGTCACGAACATATTCAAAAATATTTGAGGTACACTTTCAGTTAAAATACTACTTTTTCGAATATGTATATTATTTTTCCACATATCAGTTCTCAAAACCCTACTCTTATTTTTCAGACACCCAGTGTTTTATTCAATAAGACGCGTAAATTCTGTTCTGGTCTACTGGGTTGATGTTCACCCCAAAGCGACTATTTCTGAACAGTTCACACCATCTACATATGTTGTTTGATGACATCTACACGTGTTGTTTGATACCACAAACAGTACGTGATGGAAACACGTACTGTTTGTGGAGAACATTTTATTAATAACTGTTCCCACATTGTGCACGCTTTCTAGGGTAGTTTTCACTTGACTTCTTCTAATAATCAAAAATGTTTGGCATTTCACTCTTCAACTATGGCACAGTCTGAAAGGGGAAGGGGATGAAAACTGGCAACGACAATAACGCCATTTTTATACAGAAACTTCGAGTAGTACATATTCAGACATGCAGTAAAGAGAATAGGTAGTAGTGAGTACATAAGTTGGCATATATGTAAAATAAATACAGAATCACTATATTTGTTGAGTCGCCCTCGTATATGCACTGTGCGTCCTAAAATAGAGATGACAAAATATTGAAAAAGTTTTGATAGGGTACTTTTTTCCCTCAGAATTACAATGGTTTAAACCAAGCAAAAGATGTCTTTTGAAATGTCAATGAAAAAAATAATTGCTCTCTCTGTTTTTGTTTCAAAAGAGATTTTCAGCATTAAGACAGTTTTTTTTTACGCATCTCTTCAAAATATAAAAAAACTTCATTTTAAATAAAGATTAAATCCGAAAAAAAAAACCTCCTTTTGAATGTTTTTTTTAACATCGCAGGACTATATTTTTAATATCTTCAAATTTAAATTCGGTACAAAGTAATGGTAGTGTAACGAGAATTTTCCTGAAGATCATGTTTTCAAATTAACGAAAATGCGTTTTCAGGTTTGTCTGAAATGCGTAAAAAAGAAACTGTTTCAAATTAAGAAAATAGTTATTTTATAACTGTCTTTGAATAATCTGACTCGCAACTTTTCCCCCATGAATAATGCAAATTCAGTTTTCTCTTAACGCTGCTGCCAACCAATTACGGTTTTAAATGCTCCTGCTCCAGACCGGATTTTCGTTTCGCTATTTGCCTAATTGGAGACCAAAAGCAGACCGGTCTTTAAATTCGCAGTGGGTAATGAAAGTGTGTGTTTTTGCCTTGTCGAATATACTTAGCGGTTTAGTCACATAAAACACTTCTCCTACGGCTTGGAGAACGATGGAATTACGCCAAAGGGATGTGGCGCCTCCTATCGTAGCCATTCTTCAAGGAACAAAACAATAGTTCGATATAATGTAAGCTGTATTTGCATATATGTGTATACCGTGATAAAAATTTATTATGTAGTCCAAGAAGATGATTGCTTTCGGGTTGAGTGGAAATTAACTTGTTTACAACGCGGTCGGATGAAACACAAGGATCCCTTCCCCATCTCCAGAGCAAAATTTTGAGGAAGGGGAACGTTTCTTTTGGGAAATGTAATTATGGATTTCTACATCACGCTAAAAGGGCTGGGTTGTTTTGCCTCTGAGCGGCACTTTTTTCGCACACAATAGGCGAAATGGTCAGGTCACAAGGACCAGGAAGGACTCAGAGAAGGATTGGGGAAGAGGATCCACTGGGTAGCTGTTAGGAGTCAGATGGTAGCTCCCCGTCAAAGCCATTTGGTGTGCTCAGGGTATGACTCTCCTGCACATGGAACCACGGCTTAACGTACCATCCGAGGGACGGCGGTGTTTCCAAGGTCACTGGTATCCTCTACTGACCGAGGGCAGGATGAAGAGTTTTGCTGAGATAAATCTCAAAGCGGGCTTAGGTGAGACTCGAACTGGGAATTACGGAATAAGAGCCTGAGCACTACTAACTGAAGACCCCCCACCCCGACCGCATTTTAGGACACTAAGAAGACTTGGAGTTGTCAATTTCAAGGTACGAAAAGGGTTTCTTGCACACGAAATGAATTAGCTTTTCCTGATAATAAGTAGCGTATTCTGAATGACATTTATGATTGCGTTAAGTTGTTTTACTTTTGTGAATAATATGGCTTAAATTGCCATATGACAAAGTGTCAGGGAAGGATGGCAAAAGTGGCCGGGCAGCTGTTAGGAATAGAAGTCTCTTAATGAGGGCTTTTCAGCGTGTTTTTTTAGCGTGCCCAGGATATGGCACACGGGAGCAAAGGCGTAACTTCCCATCCAAAGGACGGCGGTCTTTCTAAGTATATCGGAGTTCCTTTTCTCGCCAAGTGCAGATTAGTGGAGGATGTTCTCAAGGCATGCACAGTTGGGATTCGAACCTGGGAACTGAAGATCCTGGGATCAGGTGCGCTGCTGATTGATCCAACTTCCACCCCTGATAAATATGGTGATTGCGAGGTTGCGCAGCTGGTGCTTTAACAGTTTCTCAGAGACTGGGATTCTTTAGTTTCCTTTCTCTTCCGATCCCTAAATGGTGTTTGCTCCTTCAGCTTTAACAGTTTCTCAGAGACTGGGATGCTTTAGTTTCCTTTCTCTTCCGATCCCTAAATGGTGTTTGCTCCTTCAGCTTTAACAGTTTCTCAGAGACTGGGATGCTTTAGTTTCCTTTCTCTTCCGATCCCTAAATGGTGCTTGCTCCTTCAGCTTTAACAGTTTCTCAGAGACTGGGATGCTTTAGTTTCCTTTCTCTTCCGATCCCTAAATGGTGTTTGCTCCTTCAGCTTTAACAGTGTCTCAGAGACTGGGATGCTTTAGTTTCCTTTCTCTTCCGATCCCTAAATGGTGTTTGCTCCTTCAGAATGTTATTAGGAATGTGGCATTTCATGGTACAAGTTTAGCCATCTAGTATATGCATACAGATGATTGTGAGGGATTGACTGTCTGACTGACAGGAGATCACGCCAATTCTAACTATGATGCAGAAATGAAATGTACACCTAAAGGTAATGTGGGTCGTAGATCTCGGGAAAAATCCAAAATGGACTTTCTGAAATGGGAAATCCGAAATCAGTCCTTCAAGGTCAAATGGAGGTCACGTAAAGGTGAATTCCGTGATCTACGAGTGTTAGAAACGTGAAAATTGGTGTCTGGGGGTGTTTCGGGTTGTAAATCACAGAAATGTTATGAAAATTTCCGATCCCGGTGGTCCTTCGAGGTCAAAGGTCAAATTTAGATCTATCGGTGTTAGAGAGCTTAAAATTGGTTCATGGGGGTATTTTGGGTTGTAGGTCTCAAAAATGTGTAAATTTGCGTGTGTGCGTCCTTCGTGGCCAAAGGTCAAATATATGTCTATCAGTGTTCGAGGTTTATAAATTGGTACCTGGGGTTACCTTGAGTAGTAGATCTCAGAAATTGTGTCGAATTTTGGGTGCGATGGGTCCCTAGAGGTCAAAGGTAGAATTTCGATATACTGTCTGTGGAAAGCTAAAAATTTGTCAAAAAGGGGTCGGAGAGACTGGCTGGAAATCAAAAGGTGCCGAATGCACCGATAAATTTCCAGTTTCTTATTGCACATTTTTCCAATATCGACATATGTTACATATTATACATTTGCAATACCAACATTTGCTAGGTCGCCGTCCATCGTATGGGACGTTAAGCAGTGATATAGTGTGCAGAGAGCCATTCCTTGTGCGCGTTATAAGAACAAGCTGGAATGACCTTAATGAGAGTCTTCCATTTGTCTCCTAACACTTATCCAATGAGTCACCTTACCCCAACTTCTCTGAGCCTTTGGGGTCCTTGTGACCTGCACATTTAGTCTGTTGTGCGCAAAAAAGTGCCGCTTAACCAAGTAATGATCTGTGAAAATAGAATTCGAAACTCAGATTTCCCTACGAATTGAAATTGTAAAATGGATGCTTAAATTTTTAACCTGGACATTGAATTGATTTCCACACTAACCACAAATCTATATTTTCAGACTCGATCGAGACACAAGTCTGTTTTAATTTAATTGGTTGTGAACGAACATATTCTGTTAGTAAAGTTAAATGAAGATAAATCATCCAGAGGTTGATAAGGTTTCGCTTCAATAATTCAACGCTTTCCAGGAGAGCAGCACACACTTCGTAGAGCACAAAACAGCCTCAGATGTTGAACACTGGATCGTTTGCCTTTAGAGGTCATTGACAGAGTTGTCCTCTGTCACTAAACAAACGCTTGTCACGTGCAGCTGCTTCCGATGCGCCTGTTGGCTGGACGTATTGTGTGGAAAAGGAGCAGCCGAATGCTGACTCGAGTTTGGGGATGAATTAGAATGATAAGTAGACCAGGAATTAAAAAAATTAATTAGGTTTAAAATAAAACGAACAGAGTAACTGAAAACTTCATGTGGAAGAATAAAAGAAATTTAATTATAGCAACAAGTAAGAGTGACCGAATTTTTGTTAAAGCGAAATGAGGAAACGAAACTTAAATTTAAATTGATGGTCATGATTAAAAGGCTGTTGAGCATTCTTTTTCCATGGTATGATCATTACTGAGGAATTTTCGGGCGGGAATTGGATCAGTCTGTAGCGCTTCAGGCTCCTAATCTGTCATTCCCAGGTTCAACTCCCAATTGTGCTAATTCCCATTATGTCCTCGGTGTGAAAGGGGGCAATGCCTCAGACCGTTGGAACATTTAGAAATGCCTCAGACCATTGGAACATTTAGAAATGCCTCAGACCATTGGAACATTTAGAAATGCCTCAGACCATTGGAACATTTAGAAATGCCTCAGACCATTTGGAACATTTAGAAATGCCTCAGACCATTGGAACATTTAGAAATGCCTCAGACCATTGGAACATTTAGAAATGCCTCAGACCATTTGGAACATTTAGAAATGCCTCAGACCATTGGAACATTTAGAAATCCCTCAGACCATTGGAACATTTAGAAATGCCTCAGACCATTTGTAACATTTAGAAATGCCTCAGACCATTTGTAACATTTAGAAATGCCTCAGACCATTGTAACATTTAGAAATGCCTCAGACCATTTCGAACATTTAGAAATGACTCAGACTATTGGAACGTTTAGAAATGCCTCAGACCATTTGGAATATTTGGAAATGACTCAGACTATTGGAACATTTAGAAATGCCTCAGACCATTGGAACATTTAGAAATGCCTCAGACCATTTGGAACATTTAGAAATGCCTCAGACCATTTGGAACATTTAGAAATGCCTCAGACCATTGGAACATTTAGAAATGCCTCAGACCATTTCGAACATTTAGAAATGCCTCAGACCATTGGAACATTTAGAAATGCCACAGACCATTTGGAACATTTAGAAATGCCTCAGACCATTGGAACGTTTAGAAATGCCTCAGACCATTGGAACGTTTAGAAATACCTCAGACCATTTGGGACATTTAGAAATGCCTCAGACCGTTGGAACATTTAGAAATGCTTCAGACCATTGGAACATTTAGAAATGCCTCAGACCGTTGGAACATTTAGAAATGCCTCAGACCATTGGAACATTTAGAAATGCCTCAGACCATTGGAACATTTAGAAATGCCTCAGACCATTTGGAACATTTAGAAATGTCTCAGACCATTGGGACATTTAGAAATGCCTCAGACCATTTGGAACATTTAGAAATGACTCAGACCATTGGAACGTTTAGAAATGCCTCAGACCATTGGAATATTTAAAATGCCTCAGAACATTTGGAACATTTAGAAATGACTCAGACCATTGGAACGTTTAGAAATGCCTCAGACCATTGGAACATTTAGAAATGCCTCAGACCATTTGGAACATTTAGAAATGACTCAGACCATTGGATCATTTAGAAATACCTCAGATCATTGTAACATTTAGAAATGCCTCAGACCATTGGAACATTTGGAAATGCCTCAGACCATTTGGAACATTTAGAAATGACTCAGACCATTGGAACGTTTAGAAATGCCTCAGACCATTTGGAACATTTAGAAATGCCTCAGACCATTGGAACGTTTAGAAATGCCTCAGACCATTGGAATATTTAGAGATGCCTCAGACCATTTGGAACATTTAGAAATGACTCCGACCATTGGAACGTTTAGAAATGCCTCAAACCATTGGAACATTTAGAAATTCCTCAGACCATTTGGAACATTTAGAAATGACTCAGACCATTGGAACATTTAGAAATACCTCAGATCATTGTAACATTTAGAAATGCCTCAGACCATTGGAACATTTAGAAATGCCTCAGACCATCGAAACATTTAGAAATGCCTCAGACCATTGGAACGTTTAGAAAAGCCTCAAACCATTGGATGGACATTAAGTCGTGGGCCCCTGTACAGGAGAGAGCTTTACCTTGTGCACCTTAAAGAAATCGCTGGATGGCCTTGAAAGAGGCTTCCATCCGTCTCTTCCAGTGAGTTCCCTTCCCTAAGCCAACTCTTACTCTCTGGTCTTTTTGTGACTTTAGAATTTTGTTCTTTGTGTGCAAAAAAGTGCCGCTCACAAGTCAAACAACCCAACTGAGGAATTTTGATTTCAGAGAAAGTTTTGTCTTTTCACCTTCTATAATTTGGCAACGTTAAGCAAGATGGTAATAAAATAAAATACAACGTATTCACAAGACATTACGTATTCACATAAATCCTTTGTTTCTATTTTATTTCAGTTTTATCATATAAGGTTTATTATTTAAATTTACATAACTTATTTTTTTTTTATCTAAGAGAAATTCAGATGAAGAGCTACACTTTCAATTGCGCTCTTTTTGTTCTTAAATATCAAATGTTTTTGTGTGCGTAACTATTAAGGATTTTTTTTAACTTGGACTTTTGCTGTATCTACATACACCGAAAAGCCGAAATATTATGACCAGCGCTTCTTTATGCAAATCGAAACAACTGCAGGTAAACGAAGGCGCGTGTGAAGGTCATGAAAGGGTATAAATAACACCCGATATTGAGCTCTGTTAATCAGTCTTATTCCTGTTCTTCAGATGGGAAAGGCAGCGTAATGGCCAGATGACTGGGTCAGAGAATTTCCGAGACGGCAAGGCTTGCGGGGTGGTCACAGTCAGCCGTGGTTAGTACCTTCAAAAATTGGTCCGAGGAGGGAAAAACTACGAACCGCCAGCAAGGTGTGGGCCGACCACGGCTCATCGATGAGTGAGCCAAGGTTATCCCGTATGGTACGAGCCAACAGAAGGGATACTGTGGAGCAACTCACCCGTAATTTGATTGCTAATGACCGGAGTAATGTGTCACAACACAGAGTACATCGAACCCTGCTGAAAATAAGGCTAGGTAGCCGCAGGCTGCTTCGAGTGCCCATGCTAGCATCGGTTCACCGTCGAAAGCCTTACAATGGGCACGCGAGCATCAAAACTGAACCTTGAATGATTGGAAGAAGGTTGCTTGGTTTCCTGTTGCACCATGTAGACGTCCGGGTACGCGTGCGTCACTTAATGGGGAAGTGTTGGCACCAGGATGTACCGTGTTACGAAAACAAGCCAGTGAAGGAAGTGTAATGCTGTGGGCAATATTCTGCTGGGAAACCCTGGGTCCAGTTTAACTTTATGTTCATATATTGAAGTATATTTTTTAATTTTTTTTATCGATTGAAGTATTTTTTCACAAGTGCCAAAAGTTGAAGATAAAAGCTTCGGCTTCCATCCATTCTTTAAATATTAAACGAATATTGCGGGAAATATATTTAGAGAGATTTTAGTGACATTTACAATTTATCGCCAATAACAGTTTTTGCGTAAAAGGTTTATTTTCAATGTTAGGGAGCTTTGAAAGTGGCTTTCCATTCACATAACATGGAAGTGTCCGAACACTTTTTTCAACATAGTGTAGATAAGATAGGAATAAAAAAATCAGCTATTCCTTAGTTGAGCATAACTACAGCTTTATCGCAGAAATGATTAATTTAGAGCTTTTTTTATGCCTGATCGGAATTTACTTGTAAATATATAGTAATTATAAAAGTGCATTTTTCCTCCTTTAAACTTTGTTTTTCTTCTGATTTTTACTTCCATTCAAAGTTGGATTCAGTTGTTTTATATCTGAACGGCATATTTTGCACACAATACGATATATGGTGAGATCACAAGGACCGCAGGAGCTCAGAGATGTATAGAGGTAGGCAACTCCCAATCTGGACAGTTGTTAGGAGACAAATGGAAGTCTCCCGTCAAAGACCATCCACTGTATTCTTTGAATAGAGCTCATCCTAAGGATGACAGCCTTTCCAACCCCATCGGTATCCCCTTCCTCACCGAGAGAAAGGTAAGGAGTTTAGCCTAGACAAATCTCAACAATGACGTAGTTGATAGACGAATCTGGAAACTGAAAATTACGAGTCTGTCGCGCTACCGACTGAGTCAATCCCGATCCCCAATTTCTATTCCAAGAAACTATTGAAAGCGACTCACTTCTCAAATCATCGAAAAGAACGATTATTATTATTATAAAGCGTTGGTTTGTAAATGGTAGATAGGTACTCACTGGAAGGAGAGCTATGCACCAATCCCCTGTGATAATGCACAGAAACCGGCCAGGCCTAGAACCTAATGTCCGCCCCGCCTTCTCGTGGTGCAGGCCGTTAGAAACTTTCAAAAGAGATATTCTCTTGTGGAAGTGAACGGAATGGGAGGGCTGCCGATTAGTGTGCCCTACTAATCTGCAAAACAATGGCTACTTCTCTTTTTTTTTTACCGGCTGATGAGTGGTTAACCACTCAGGATCCTGGTGCTTACCATATGAACCTACACTGGACTAGAATAAGGCTATGAGCTTGATTATGGACATTGAATTTGCTGCACTGGTGGGCTTCTGTGGAGGGAAAATCTTCCGCTCTGTTTTCTGTTTGTTTGTGAGTTGACAGCCCCAAAAGATTTACTGGATAGGTTTTATCAGCAGGTGGATGATCCTGTGAAGAGGATATCGCAGGCATCTGAACTCTTTGCTTCTACTAACATCGTTAAATTCTACATTGGAGGAAGTCTTCCAGTGTAGATGGCTTCAGCCTTTAGTGGTGAGGGAACGGGTCTTCGCTCCATGCCTGCGATTAGGGTGCGATAGGTTATTGTGTATCATCACAGGGGTTGATATTGTCGACATTCCCTCTCTCAATAAGCATAGTTTCTTTAAACATCCCACTAACCATTTTCACTCCATAGGTAGTTGGAATGTGAGGACTCTGCACAGAGCTTTTTCTCTTGATGTCCTCACACAAGAATTCCACCATTATAATTTAGATATATAGACCAGATGGACGGATAAAGGTTAGATTCTTAAAAATAATCTTAAATTTCTCTTTTCAGGGAGGGACGACAATAAGCATCACCAAAGCGTGGGTCTGCTTCTCAGCAGACACGCTAGTGATGCTCTTCTAGGATATGAGTGAATTAATGAAAGGTTTCTTACCGCAAAATTTCAGACACGCATTAAAGACTTGAATGTTATCTGCTGTTATGCCCCCACTGAGGATGCCGATGAGGATGAGAAGGATAGGTTTTATGGACAACTTCAGAATATTTTGAATTCTGTCAAGAAAGGAGATATTACCCTTGTTCTAGGTGACTTCAATGCCAAAGTTGGTACTGACTCTTGGGTTAGACCTTTGGGGAGGAGTAATAGGCCCTTTTGGTATTGGTGGCTGCAATGGCAATGGGCAACGTCTCCTACAAGTAAGTAAACTCAATGGTTTCAGAATAACTAACATTTATTACAAACACCGCGACATACCTAAGTACACATGGGTTTAACCAGATGGGCTGCATAAGACTATGATTGATTATACATTAATTAACAGCAAATGGGCTAGTTCTGTTAGGAATACCAGGTCATATAGGGGAGCTGAAATTGGATCTGACCATTACCTTGTTAAAAGTGTCTTGCAACTTAAACTTAAAAAGTGTTGTGCTAAGGTTAAAAAATTTACCTTTAATACTGAAGCTCTGAAAGACCCAGTTATAGCTAAAGCTTACCATGATAAGTTACTTAGTCATTATGACAGTCATGGTTTGCTTACTACTGAAGTTGAGGAAGAATGGAATCATTTCAAACAGGCTTTTTTGGACACTAACAGCAATCTTTTTGGAAAAAAGGAGCAGTAGAGGCAGAATTATCTGAGTGATAAGGCACTTGAGCTTATTTCGGAAAGAAAGAACTGCAGGAACGTCCTTAATCAATACCCTACTAGTCCTAATAGAAAGCATTACAGAGAACGTAATAAACGTGTAAAAGATCAGTTAGCTGTTGATAAGAATCTTTGGGTTAATGGTTTGGCTGACAAAGCTGAGGGAGCAGTTAGACAGCACAACGGCAGAGAGCTGTACCAGATAGTTAATGTTTTGTGTGTTAGAAAACGGACAGGTATACAGGGATTGAAGGATAAAGAAGGTAATATTATAGAAGGTGAGGTCTCTTTCATGGCTAGGTGGGCTGAACATTTCAGTGATGCTCTAAACAATGAGGTTAGTTCTACTCCCATCGTTTGTAATGATGATAGATGCATTGCTGGCTTTAATGTTGACCCTATAACACAATCTAAAGTTATTTTGTCTATTTCTAAACTTAAACTACATAAATGCCCAGGGTTAGATGAAACTACTACGGAAATGCTTACAGCTGGGAATGCTTCGGTTTTCACTTGGATGACTGAAATTTTGAATATCTTTTATGATAAAGTCATGGTTCCTAAGAGAGTTATTATTATCCCTATTTTTAAAAAAGGTGATCGCAGTTTTTGTGATAACTATAGGGTAAAGTTCTTTCCATGATTGTGCTTATTAGGATTAAGAATATGGTTGACAGGCAATTGCGTGATGACCAATGTGGATTCAGAAGTGGTAGGGGATGTGTGGATCAGATATTTTCACTTAGGCAGATTCTTGAGAAATGTTTAGAGTTTCAGAAACCTTTGGTTGCTAGCTTTGTTGATTTCAAAAAGGCTTTCGACTCTGTTGATCGTCATAATTTGTGGTTGATTGTGAGATCATATGTATACCTGACAAGTTAGTTAACATAATGAAAGCTCTCTATAATAACACTGAGTCGTATGTGAGCGTTGGTAAAGCTTGTAGCAATTGGTTTAGCATTACTTCTGGTGTTCGACAAGGGTGCATTTTTTCTCCTTTTCTCTTTATCTTGGTTATTGATTATGTTATGCGAAATTCACTTCAAGGGAAAGATTTGGGCCTTAAATGGGCTGGAGATACGGAAATTTCCGATTTAGATTATGCTGATGATTTAGCCGTTTTGGCAAATGATGTTGATGAGATGAACTCTTTCATTCGAGCCGTTGATAAGATTGGTAGCAGAGTAGGTTTGGTTATAAAGAGAGAGAATACTAAAGTGATGAAAATTGGTCAGGCAGGCTGATTTTCAGTTAATCTGAATGGTTGCAGTCTTGAGATTGTGTCACAGTTTAATTATCTTGGGAGCTATGTAACAGATAATGGTGATGTGCGGCATGAGATTAACAGACGAATAAAAATTGCTGCCGGGACTTTTAAGAATCTAAGGAGAGTGTGGATAAACAGGCATATACACATAAAAACTAAAATTAGACTGTATAAGAGTTTGGTTCTTTCTAGGGTTAATTATGGTAGTGAAACGTGGACACTTTGTAAACAAGATAACAGGAAACTAGATGTTTTTGATTCCAGATGCTTAACGCAGTATCTTGGGCATTAGGTGGTTCAACTTTGTAACTAATGATGAGGTTAAGCAAAGGATCGGCAACCTCCTTTAAGCAGCATATTGTGCAGAGAGAGACTCCGTTGGTTTGGCCATGTTGCCTGTATGAATAACTATAGATTGGCGAATAGCGTTATGAATAGTGTGACTAAAGGTCTCAGAAAGAATGTGAGACCTAGGATGCGGTGGGCAGACAATGTCAAACATGACCTTGTTAGAATTGGTGTGCAGTGGCCAGATGGAGCAGATGTAGCTCAGGACAGATATACTTGGAGAACAAAATTGCACGGTCTAGTTGGGCTTCAGTAGCCCATGGCTGCTTGATGATGACGACGATTAATTTGCTAACTTTTAATATTGAGCTGAAGCCTAAATTGCAACATTACCTGAAGAGTTCGATCTTCGTGAAGTACCCCATCCGTCTTCTGGTGAAGTCCTCAGGAGGAGTGCGCAATCCGAACCCCATGTCCCCGACGAGAACAAAATGCAAAGAATCCACGGAGTGCTCCACTCGCGGAAAGGTAGCCAAATCGAGCAGGGAAGCATATCTATTCAGTTCTCTTCTTTCACTGCTGCTGAGTAAAATTCCATCCTTCAGACAGTCTTCGTGAGCGTCAACATCAAAGGGCAGAAAATATTCGGAGCTCCAGCGTTTCAGGCAACTCATTCTCGCTCTGTGACGTGGTTCTAACCCCAGATTCCCACCCAACAACTCCTCTGCGTTAGGACAGACGGCAGAGGTGGGAAAGCTCGCTTTGAACTCGCTCCTCGCTTCCAAGATCTTATTTAACACGACATCTGCTTTTTCGTGAATGTCCACCCATGTCAGAGTGTTTCTGGCAGCTCCAGTTTTTGCATCTTTGAAATCACGGAGATAATATTTCTTCTCCTCGTCTGACAACCCTTCCGTGTCTCCGCAGTACTCATCTCGAGCTCCTATGGCTTTTCTGAGTTCGGGATCGTCATCTTCATCGGGGAGAAACGTGACAAATTCTTCATTCAGACAAAGCCCAGCGCTCTTCGGAAGCAGAATGTCAGAAAATAAATAACATTCTTCACCGGAGTTGTATCTAGGCGTTTTATTCTTCCCCTGCTGCTTTGATCCAAATAACCCAACGCTACCTTTAAATTGACGATCGATGCCGAAATTTAAATTACCTTCATAATCATCTTCAAGGGTGACAAGACGTTCTTTCCGAGTAACTCTTTCGAGAAGCTCATGTTCAAAATGGACGCTCTTTGTAACCGGCGTGTGAGATCTTTCTGGTAACAACGATAGCCACCTGCTTTTAGGAGAGTGAACTTCTTTCCGATTATCTTCAGTCAAATCAACGAAGCTTCCTCGTTGATGATTTGAATCATCGAAGATCGGTCTCCCTTTCATGCCAGGCTCACCCCATTCGCGAAAAGACGATAGAGGCGAACCCGTTTGTATCAAATCTGTTTTTCCTTCTACTGTACTGAGTCTTCTAGCTACTCCAGGGTATTTCATAATACCTTTACGTGCTTGTTTCGCTTCTAAACCAAATATTTTCTTCTTGATGCCATCTTTGTAAAGACATTCATTGCTTCCCTCGTAGCCCAGAATATTGTGCAGAAGTGTGACGTGCCCTTCGCACATAAAATCACTGTCGGATGTAATCTCGTCATCTACTCCTGTTTTTAGAAGCATCTGGTTCCAAGCTACCCACGACGCATCCTGGCTGCTCGAGGGCGCGAACTTGAAATACTGTTGGTTGGAAGGGAACGAGACCGTGAGAATCTCTGTCGCCCACGCGGTCGAGATGGATACTTGAGAGAATGGCACGGCCTGCAGATATAAGCACGTTATCAGCTTCGCTTCTCGATCTTCGCTGCGGAATGGAGTTTCGTGACAACTCACGCAGTCGTGCACAGGCGACGCCATTATCAGATAATTCTTTGTGAGACCTGAAACAATTGAGAGCTTTTTTTCAGTGTGGGAGAAGTATAGTGTGCATTAAAATTATTATGAAGTATATATTTTCTGTAGCTAATGATCACTTTATAGATTGATCTTTAATCGGTTCAGTTGTTTTACTTTTGACCAACACCTTTTTTTGCACACAACGGGCTAAATAGCCAGGTCACAAGGACCCCAAGGGCTCAAGGAAAGTTGGAAGAAGGGGATCCATTGGATAGCTGTTAGGAGACAGATGGTAGCCTCTCGTTCATGACCATCAGCATGTTGTTTAACATGCACAGGGTGTAGCATTTCTGCACATGAAACCACGGCTTAAAGTCCCATCTGACAGACGGCGACTTTTTTCGAGTCCATCAGTGGACTCGACAATAATAAATTATAATGAATAATAATGATTTCGGTTAGAAAGGGACTGAAGGTCCCTTTCTAGGTTCTTCGGTTCTTCGTCTTTCTTCGGTTAGAAAGGGACTGAAGGTCCCTTTCTAACCGAAATCAGGTGGGAGTTAGCTGAGGTAAATCTGAATGCTGCCGCAGAGGGCTGGAACCTGAACTGCAAATTACAAACCTTGGAGCGCTACCAACTGTGACACCTCACCCTTAATAGGTTGATGGAATAATTTAAATTATTTCAAGTCCAGTGAATTTAGTTTTTTAGACATAAAAATTTCAATATTTCCATCATAAATCAAGTAAGACTGTTGTGGGAAAAATTACTTTTGCTAACGAGTGGAACTCAAACCCAAGCCTCCCAGTTACATTCCAGGTATTCTAACCACTAAAATATCACCAGCTTCGTCATTTATCCGCTAATTGTGACTTTGAAACTTCCCGACCTACTGCTCATGTTTCCATCTATGATCAGGAAAGCAACTTTCAAACATTGCTCAGTTTAAATGTGAATAAGGAAGTCTTTTTTTGGTAAAGCATCATAAATTAAGGACTCACTAAATAATGCATACATTTTTTTTAAAGTAGAAATTTCCAAAGCTTCCAAAGTTCAAATGTTTGCTCAAAGTCTTGAACAGTTGTAATTTTCAAACCCAATAATTTAGTACAACATTTTAAATAAGGAGTTTAAAGTTTGTAGAAATTGAATATGTGAATATTCTCAGAATTGGATGTCAATTTATACCATGGTTCCAAAACAAAAATTCCAAAGTTAAAGCTTTTTACGTCTCTGACAGTTAATTGCAGTCTTACGCGATGAAGAATTCTGATCAAAGTGTTAACGAATTTCGTGATGTTTCTATTATAGTACACAGTGCTAGTTTTTCTCTTATAGTACACCCTCCTAGTTCCCTGTGCTGAGAAAGAGACAGGGAAAATCACTTGTTCTCACCACTATTCCTTTCATTGCATTTATGTACGTACTTAGAATCCAAGTATATATACACGTCGGCACTTGAGCTTATTATTTTGCTGCCTCAGTGGGGCAAAAGTCTAGGTCACAAAGACCCCAGACTTCGAACAGGGATGGGAATGAAAAGCAGTCTGGACAGCTGGTAGGGAAAATGAGAGCCTCTCATTATGATCAAGTGCGCTTTTTAACGTGCATAACAATTTCCTAAACACAGAATCACGGCTTGATATTCCATCTGATGGATGGAAGCTTTTCTAAGACCAATAAATCTTTCCTTTCCACTGGCGACAGGAGGTATTTCATTTCTTTTACGTCTGTTTCCTGACGGTTGTCAGTGGATCCCTTTCCCCACTCTTCTCTGATTCATCACTATCATATATGTTATTAAATGGCAGCAAAAGAATCGATAGCTCTGAGACAAAACAAAATGAAGCTATGTATTTCCAGTTGCAATTAAATCTTCATACTCTTCACACATATGCCTTTCATCACTTCAGTTTTACTGGTGATTCCCAGTTGTCATCAGTTGCAGTTTTTTTCGGCGAGTGTTATGAACATCCCGCATTTTCCTAATTGCCCCTCTTGAGATTTGACTCCGAATAAATGGATGGAGCAACTAATGTGACGATTCTAATTATATGGAAAGAAAATAACCTTTGAAGCAACCTCTTGCAGTCAAGATGCTGCTACTTAAAAAACACAGTCACTGTTGTTGGGTAAAGGCCAATTAAATCAAAGAGTTCTTTATAATAAGGTAAGGAAAATGGAAAACGATCTGTGGTGACTTCAGTAAGGAAAAGGAGTAAGACATTAAAAGAGATCTTTGGGGGATGCACATAAAAAAGAGAGAATTATGAATGCAGAACGAATATGGTTAGGCAAAAATTAAGGAAACAATAAAAGGAAAGCTAGATAAGAAGTAAGAAAGACAGTTGTCGGATGTGTATTAAACTAAAAGTATAGAGTTTTGAAACTGCTATTCATCAAAAGCTGTGATAAGAATGAAACTCTAGTCTTTATGGAAGGCTTAGTCGGTCGCTCGTCAGACCCGTAACCTGCAGTTCGCTTGGAAAGGCCGGCCTCCATCGGATGGGACGTTAAGCCGTGATCCCGTATGCGGGAGAGCCATACCCTGTGCACGTTAAAGAACACGCTGGATGGCCTTGACGGGAGGATACCATCTGACACCCAGCAGTTGTTCCAGTGGGTCACTCCCCCAATCTTCTCTTAGCCTTCGGGGTCAATGTAACCTGGCCATTTAGCCCATGGTGTGCAAAAAAGTGCGTTAAATGGGTGAGAAGTCCGGCTTGCATGACTGAAGCCCGGACGTCAGAATGAGAGTGCCCACTGGGCCACTTTTGGTAAGTAGAACTGGCGCTGTGGGATGAACCAAACGTATCCAAATAGGACCAAGCTTCCAATGTAGAAGAAGTAGTCACAGAAGCAGGAGTGACAGGACCATGATGTAATAAGGGAGGTTCATCGTCGATGACCTCTAACCAAATATCATCCTCAGCAAGCAAGCCCGAAACTTCGGAAAGAGGATTTGGGTTACACGAAATAGGTAGAAGCGAAGGAAGACGCAGTCAATCCCGTGGCCATATTCGAGGCAAAAAGAGAATAATTTCTTGGAAAATCTTCAAGAGAAGAGGGAGCTATGCAATCGGTATCCTTAAATGTAGGAAAATCGTCCCACTTGTGCCAACGTTGAGATTTATCTCCGCTAACCCCCCCTCCCCCTCCGCGCCTTGCTCTCGGTGAGAAAGGATACACTGATGGGCTTGGAAAACCCGCCGTCCTTCGGATGGGACGATAAGCTGTGGCTCCAAGAACAGAGTTAAAGAACACTCTGGATGGATTTGAAGGAAGGCTTCCATCGGTCTCTTAGTAGCTAGCCAATAGATCTCCTTCCTCAATATTCTACGAGTCTTTGGAGCTTTTGAGACCAGGCCAATTGTTTGTGTGCACAAAAGTGCCCATCAGATGTAAAAATTCATCTTTCAATAAATGCTTGAAGAAAGATTGAATTTCAATATTGTTCAACAAACAGGTGAAAAATTTCGGTCCTTTGGAACTAGAAGAAAACAAGTAATTATTACCTCTAAAACTTTTTACCTAATGGTGCGCTCATTAATGAACGTCTGGACCAAACTTTTTCTTTTTTGCATCAACCTGAAAAAATTTCCTACCAACGCCCAAGAAAGCAGATCAACTGAAAGCATGTGGATTTGTTTTAGCACTGGACTTAATAAAGGGACCCTTATAATCTGACTATTTAATTCATTGTGCAGCCAAAAGGTGACCCTCAGGAATGAAACAACCAAACTTCATACGGAAATTTATTGTTAGATTGTTATTTTGATAATGATACTTCATTTTTACACTTATCAAGTTTAGGAAAAGGGCAAATTTAACCATTTTCTCCAATAAAAAATGATTGACGTAATTCTTGTTCAAATATCTGAACTTTCTGAACTTCTGTGGAACGGGTATTCTCAGAGAGTACAATTTCAAAGATTTTTTAGTCTAAAAAATTGGAAATTTTGCCTTGTTCCAGTGCAATTTCTGCACATAAATCACCGTCACGTATAAATTACAAGTGTAAATTAAACGTATATAATAATTATATTTGTGTGTCGTGGTAGATCTATTGAGGCAGCGATCAGAAGTGACTTCGGTCTGAGTAGGAAATGTCTTAGTGTGAGAAGTCTATTACAAACAAGAAACAGTTTCTAGGATCCTTCTGTATCCATGTGTTAAAATGAAAAAAAAAATCAAACAGTTGCGATATAAGCTGCTTTAATATCAAAATAAAAGGTTTGCTATCGATGCCTAAATACGTTACATCTAAATATAGATACTTAATACCTAAATACAGATATGAAACATCATCTAAAATTCCTATTTTGGCACTCACCTATTTTCATTGCCCAGAGTTCTGCTCCGAATTCGGTGACCTGAAAAATCAATGCAGCATATTTATTATTTTTGCCTACAAACTGCTTCGAAATACGGTTATTATTATAATACGAAATACGGTTATAATTAGCTGGGGGATATTGTATGAAAATTACTGAATGTGTTACTAAGAAAAGCATAAATTATTAAGGGTTATAACATTCCATAATAGAGTTTACCTGAATAAAATTATTAATGCACATAAAATCCTTTGTTGAGATCATATAACCACACGAGGTGGACCAAAAAAGATAAGCAAAATTACGTTAATAAAACATTTATTATAAAAATAAAAATAAATCAAAGGTTTTCCTCCCATACTTCTCCATCTTGTCTTCTATCTTCGAGACAATTTTGGAAATCTTCAAGAATGCTTTTCAGGTGCTCTTTCGTGGGCCTCTTTAATGTCGTTAAAATGATTCCTTTTCATGAACTCATATGTTCTATCGTTGTGATGTGGTTTGGGGCCAAAATTTTATTCACTAATAAGCTCTCAATAGATATAAAACTCTTATTATACAATATGGTAATTAGACCTGTTCTGCTTTCTGCGTGTGAAGTCTGGGGTTTGCGCGAAAGTTTCTTCAATGGCCAAGCTTCAGACTTTTCAAAATAAAATGGCGAGGACAATGGGGAATGCTCCCTGGAATGTCAGCAATAAAAATTGACATAATGACTCAATAACCAAGACGATTAGAAAGTTATCAAAAACGTTTCTTAAACGAATGGAGAACAATCCTACCAGGTTATTACCGATTTATTATTATATCACTTCAAATATCAGAAACGACAAAAAAAACCTCGATATCTTCTGCTTTGATTAAGAAATATCCTCAAATTCAGTTTCAGTGCTCTTAAACGTATTTTTTTTACCAATATACAGCGTCAGTTCCACTATTCAAAGTCATTCTGATCCATCTTGTATGGCTTATGTTTCCATTTAGTTCTGAATTCATCAATTGTAAGGCTTAAAGCCACTAAAGAATTTCCATTTCTGAGATGAAGGAGGGAAAGTTTTTATCATTCGGTAATTCGTTTAATCGTTTATTAGGATCTCTGATCTCTGTCTCTCTGCTTCAATGATAATGCTGAATATCAAGGAAAGTTGTGATGAGCACAATTGTTGATTAACACATAGCGTTCGATCACAAGTTTTCGGACAATGGCGGAAATTTACTACGACACACTTCTGAAAATATTTCATTTACCACGACACACTTCTGAAATAATTCATTTACCGTTACACATTTTTGAAATATTTCATTTACAACGACACACTTCTGAATATAATTCATTTACCGCGACACACTTCTGAATCCTCCTCCTCCTCCTCCTCCTCCTCCTCCTCCTCCTCCTCCTCCTCCTCCTCCTCCTCCTCCTCCTCCTCCTCCTCCTCAAGCAGCCATAGGCTACGGAGGTCCAACCAGACTGTGCAATTTAGTTCTCCAAGCATATCTGTCCTGACATATATCTGTTGCATCTGGCCACTGAACACCAATTCTAACAAGGTCCTGTTTGGCATTGCCTGTCCACTACATCCTAGACTCCCCCTCTTTCTGACGCCTTTAGGCACACCCTTCATAACCCTATTCGCTAATCTATAATTAACCATACGGGCAACATGGCCAAACCAACGGAGTCTCTCTCTGCACAATATGCTGCATAAAGGAGGTTGCCGATTCCTTTATGCAGCATATTGTGCATCATTACTAACAAATTGGAACCAACGAATGCCCCAGATACTGCATAAGCATTTAAGATCAAAAGCATCTAGTTTCCTGTTATCTTGTTTGCAAAGTGTCCAACTTTCACTACCATAACTAACCGTAGAAAGAACCAAACTTTTATACAGTCTAATTTTAGTATTTAGATGTATATGCCTCTTTCTCCGCACTCTCCATAGATTCTTAAAAGTCTCGGCAGCAATTCCTGTTAGTCTGTTAATCTCATCAATTCTTCTGTTATCTGTCATCTGTTACATAGCTCCCAAGATAATTAAACTGTGACACCTGCTTAACATTGAAACCATCCAGATTACTTAACCCCAGCCTGCCTGATTTATTTTCATCACTTTAGTTTCCTCAATATCACCAAACCTACTCTACTACCAGTCTCACTAACAGCTCGAATGAAAGAGTTCATCTCTTCAACATCATTTGCCAAAAGGGCTAAATCGTCAGCATAATCTAAATCAGAAATTTTCGTATCTCCAGACCATTTAAGGCCCAAATCTTTCCCTTGAAGTGAATTTCGCCTAACATAATCAATAACCAAGCTAAAGAGAAAAGGAGACAAAATGAGCCCTTGTCGAACACCAGAAGTAATGCTAAACCAATTGCTACAAGCTTTACCAACTCTCACATACGACTCAGTGTTATTATAGAGAGCTTTCATTACGTTAACTAACTTGTCTGGTATACCATATGATTTCACAATCAACCACAAATTATGACGGTCAACAGAGTCAAAAGCCTTTTTGAAATCAACAAAGCTAGCAACCAAAGGTTTCTGAAACTCTAAACATTTTTCAAGAATCTGCCTAAATGATAATATTTGATCTACACTCATCAAATGATCATCACAACATTTCAGAATCCACATTGCTCATCACGCAATTGATTATCAACCAGATTTTATTAATTCTATTAAGCATAATCATGCAAAGAACTTTACCTGGAACAGAAAGTAGGCTGTTACCCTACTTTCTTTTTTAAAAGAGGATATCGCATAAGAACTGAGATATCCTCTTTTAAAAATAGGAATAATAATAGTTGTGGTAAAATCCTTAGGAACAGTTCCTTTATCATAAAAGATATTCAAAATTTCAGTCATCCATATGGTAACTGAAACGTTCCTAGCTCTAAACATTTCAGTAGTAATTTCATCTACCCCTGGGGATTTATGCAGTTTAAGTTTAGAAACAGCTAAAATAACTTTCGACTGTGTACAGGGCCGACATTAAAGCCAGTAATGCATCTATCATCATTACAAACAATGGGAGTAGAGCTAACCATATTGTTTAAAACATCACTGAAATACTCAGCCCACCTACCCATGACAGAATCCTCCCCTTTTATAACGTTACTTTGTTTATACTTCAACCCTGTATATCTGTCCGTTTTCTACCGTACAAAACATTAACTATCTGGTACAGCTTTCTGCTGTTGTGCTGTTAATTGCTTCCTCGGCTTTGTCAGCCAAGCCATCAAGCCAAAGATTCTTATCAGCAGCTAACTGATCCTTTACAAGTTTATTAAGCTCTCTGTAATGCTTTCTATTAGAACTAGTAGGGTATTGATTAAAGATATTCCTGCGGTTCTTTCTTTCTGAAATAAGCTCAAGTGCCTTATCACTTATATAATTCTGCCCCCTCTGCTCTTTTTTTCCTAAAAGAGTACTGATAGTTTCCAAAAAAGCCGTATAAAACATTCCCATTCTTCTTCAATTTCAGTAGTAAGCAAACCATGACTGTCATAATGACTAAGAGTAACCTATCATGGTTAGCTTTAGCTATAACTGGATATTTCAGAGCTTCAGAATTAAAGGTAAATTTTTTAACCTTAGCACAACACTTCTTAAGTTTAAGTTGTAAGACCTTTTAACAAGATAATGGTCAGATCCAATTTCAACTCCCCCTCTATGACCTGGTATTCCTAACAGAACTTGCCCATTTGCTGTTAATTAATATATAATCAATCATATTCTTATGCAGCCCATGTGGTGAAACCCATGTGTACCTATGTATGTCGCGGTGTTTGCAATAAATGTTAGTTATTGTCAAATGATTAAGTTTACTTATCTGTAGGAGACATTGCCCATTTACATTGCAGCAACCATTACCAAAAGGCCCTTAGTATTGGTTAACCCCCCCCCCCCAAAGATCAGAGTCAGTACCAACTTTGGCATTGAAATCACCTGGAACAAGGGTAATATCTTCTTCCTTGACAGAATTCAAAATATCCTGAAGTTGTCTGTAAAACCTATCCTTCTGAACCTCATCAGCGTCCTCAGTGGGGTCATAACAGTAGATAACATTCAAGTCTTTAATGCTTGTCTGAAATTTTGCTGTAAGAAACCTTTCATTAATGCATTCATATCCTAGAAGAGCATCACTAGCCTGTCTGCTGAGAAGCAGACCCACGCCTTGGTGATGCTTATTATCGTTCCTCCCTGAAAAGAGAAATTTAAGATTATTTTGAGGAATCTGTCCTCAAAAAAAGTCCTCACATTCCAACTACCTATGGAGAGAAAATGATTAGGAATGTCGACAATATCAAACAGCCCCCTAATTTGAGGCATGTGGTAAAGACCAATATCCCCACCACTAAAGGCTGAAGACATCTGCACTGGAACACTTCCTCCAATGTAAAATTTGACGATGCCTGTAGAAACAAGAGTTCAGATGCCTGTGATGACCTCTGCTCAGGATCATTCACCTGCTGATAAAACATATCTTGTGAATCTTTTGGAGCTGTCAACTCAGAAACAAACGGAAAACAGAGCGTAAGGTTTTTCCTCCACAGAAGCCCACCAGCGCAGCAAACTCAGTATCCGTAATCAAGCTCAGAGCCTTATTCCAGTCCAGTGTAAGTTTATATGGTCAGCACTAGGACCCTATGTGGTTGACCACTCCTCAGCAGGTAGAAAAAAAGGAAAAGTAGCCATAATTGTCCAGATGAGTAGGCCACACTAATCTGGCAGCCCTCCCATTCCGTTCACTTCCACAAGAGAGTATCTCTTTTGACAGGTACTGATGGCCTGCACCACGAGAAAGCAGGGTGGATGTTAGGTGCTAAGTCTGGTGGTTCTGTACATCATCACAGGGAATTGGTGCATAGCTTTCTTTCCAGTGACTACGATAATTAATTTACTACGATACACTTCTGAACATAATTCTTTCTTGTTTCATTATTAATTTATTGTTTCATTATTATTAACACACGTCTTACACAAACATGTGTAACAACGATACTCGATTCGAATATGCTAGCGGTTATTAGAACCAGAACCTAACACCCCCCCCCCCCCCAGCCTAAACAGATGCTGAATCCGTTTGATTGGTGAGGGGGATTATATAAGTTATATGTGCAGTCTTTCTTTCCTTATTTGCCACACCTCATATATACACCATAGTACTTTCAGTTTCTTAAACCGAAGAGGTTTGCAAATTAAGCATAAAGAATATGCTTCTCGTTAATTTGGTCCATTATTTGTAGCTCGTATATGTACTGCTCGATATAGAAAATGTCACACCATGGAGGAATGCACGAAATGAAACGAAACTTGCAACACATGTAAACAAGTTGGTGGGAAAGAAGTCATTTAATTTATGAGGGATTACATGAATGCAATGGGCAAGGAGCAAGTATAATGTGTCCTGAGTCAGTAGTTTGTATAACCTCCGTGTTGGGCCACACATTCAGCAACACGGCATCATGTGGAAAAGTCCCCAGATGGTGTACAGAGGTATCGCAGACAATGCGTCATTGACCTGTGTCCATAATTCATCGATATTGCGAAGGGGTTGTGTAGAGGCATGAAGTCATCTGCCAATGACGTCCGACAAGTTCTCTATTGGGGAGGAGTCTGGGGATTGCACTGGTCAAGGATGCCTTGGAAGCACTGTCTCTGATGTTGGCAGTGTGCGGGTGGTCATTATTGTGTTGAAACTGGGCATCAGGAATACCACGGATATATAGCAACTAAACTGGCGGCAGCACCTCATCGACATATCATAGTGCTGTCATTGTGCCCCCTATGTATGTGAGTGATGAATGGCTGTTGAAACTGATGGCGCCACAAACCACAGCCAGGCTGAGGAGCTGTATGATGCTCATGGGTTGCAGCAAGATCAACCCAGTAACCACATCGTCACCAGACTCTCAATCGGCGATCGACGGCATTAAGACAAAAGCGAGACTCTTCGTTGAATACGACATGGCTCCATTCGTTGTGCCATGCAGGTCTGGTACGGCACCACTGCAACCTTGTGCGACTATGTGTTGCGGTGAGTGGCAGTCATCACAATGGCTGACGAGAGTGCAAACCTGACTCACCCAATCTGCGTTTCACAGTCCATGTGGACACGGGAATCCCTGTCCATGTAAACAGTAACTGCCTGTACACTGCATCGAATATCATCCCTCTGTAGATTGTGGAGCTGCTACAGCTTGTGATCGAAATTTATATTATAAATAATTAGTGTAGATGGTAAAATGACTTTTTTCCAACTAACAGCAGCAATGAGGGAGGCCACAGAAGAAAACGAACCTCAGAAGGGAGCCATGAGCAAAATAAGGTTGAGAAGTACTGGACTGAATGACCACGTCACAAAAATCCAAGGAACTCAGAATTAGATGGAAGAAGAGGAATGACTGAAAAACTGCTGAGAGAAGGTTTAAAAATCTTTAGATCTCCAAAATGTTCTTTAACTTGCACAGGACATAGTTCTTTCCTATACAGGGTCACGGCTTAACGTCTCATACGACGGACGCTGCTTTTCGACGCTCATCAATGTCTATTTTCTCGCTGAGGACAGGCCATAAGCTAGCGGGGACAATCTCAAAGCACGAAGAGTTGGGAATCAAACCTGAAAACATCATATTATGAGCTTGGCTCATTACCAACCAAGCCAACTCCCGTTTTATGGTCATAACCAGTTCTAGGTTATATGCGGAAACATCTAATATATATAGACGATTGTCAGTGATTGACTGAAGGCTGACTGCCAGGGTATCACGCTAATTCTAACTATGAAAGAGAAATGCTAGAAGTAACTAGGGTAAATCGTGGGGTAATCATATAATCATAATAATAAACACTTAGGGTAATCGTGGTCGTAGATATAGAGAAAAATCCGAAATTTTACCTCCGACTTCAAGATAAAATTGAGGTCACGTAGAGATCAAGCCTTTATCTACGAGTGCTAGAAACGTGAACCCAAATTTTGGATGCAATGTGTCTTTAAGGGTTATAGGTCAAATATCGATATACCAGAGCTGGAAAGCTAAAAATTTCTGAATGAGCATTCAAGGTCAAATAGGGGTCGGAGTGCCAGGCCAAAAATCAAGAGGAGCCAAAGCACCGATTAATTTCTAGTATTTACATATGCTCTACCGATTGAGCTAATTCCCATTATACTGCGATCAAGGGCAGTTTGCTGTCTAATTTAGATGTCGTCAGATCCTTATCATCTGGTGTTTATACTGAAATAAAACTCTGGTAATTGAAATAATTTTTTTTAAAAATGAATAAACCTAAATAATGTTCCTTTCTTAATACTTCAGTGCAACTCTATTAGAAACAAATTCACGTTATGTCAATTTGGAATCAGATTCAAAGATCTCTAACATCTAATAAGGCCTTTTTCGAAAAAAAAAATGTAAATGATTGAATTAAATATATAATAAATATAGTAAATTATGAAAAAAATGTAAATATAAAAAAATGCAAATGAAAAAAATGATAAACATCTGAATCAATTCAGATCTTTATTCAGATAAAGAAAATGGTAAAGATGATAAAGATCTGAATCAATTCTTTTTAAATCTCGGTTTTTTCAGTAATACCCTTTCAGTTATCTGTGGAATGATTTTTTACAGTAATTCTGGCGTTATGTTAACGGCGCTAATGTATTTCAGCATCAGAGCATTTGATACTTTATCAGGAGTTGTCGGTTCGTATCCCACAATATTTGAAACAATTTTTCCTCTACCTTTAGACCTTTATCTAATCCTACCAGATTGAATTCACATATCGCGCCTGCTTGTAATAATAGGTTGTTTCTTTAACAGAAAATGTATTTGTTCCCCCCAAAAAATAAGGCGCTTAAAATTATTTTCTCATAAAACTTTTATGCAACTTGAAAAGCAATTATAAACCCTATTTGGGTTAAGGGATTTAATGGTTCCTTCACCTAAGCGGTTAAGGTGTTTGGCAATCAAACAAAGACTGGGCAGGGTTAATATAATGACCAACCTGGCAGTGGCACACACCTTTTAAGGAGGGAAATTTTTAAACTTTTCAAGAAAGATCCCTATAAAGGGGATGAAGAAGCAGAGATGAAAGAATGCTGGGAAAGCCTGAGTAAGGACTTCCCATTTATTTTGTAACGTGATGAATGAATGAATGATGAAAGAATGACAAATTTTAAGGAAATAAAAGCTTAGATCCCCCCCTCTCCACATGATTCTCTCTTATTTGTAAAAGAGACCTAATATTATTGTCCCATTTACGCAACCATAGGTAACACCAGCTTCGAAACATCTAAAATTCTTTATAGTTTATTAACCATGTAAAACTATTGCCATGGTTTTTGTAGTGCTTAAGAAAAAAGTGTAGATGTAATGCAAAAGAATTTTAAAATATAATAATAACAAAAATATTACACTTAGTAAATCGCTCAAATCTTTTTCTCCATTTCCATATTTTAACAAAATAGCTTTTATTACTGTTGCGAGTAATGGCTCATGCAACCAAATTGTTTTTGCCTATTAGTTCACTTTGGCACTGATTGAGGGAGGGGGAAAGGGCTCATTTTTAGATTTGACCCGGGGCCAAAAATTCTTAATACAGACCTGAACAAAAGGAGCTAAGTTTGAATCTTCCCGAGTTTTCGCTTGTTTCATAAATTATGACGAACTGAACTTGAAGGTCTGATTGTCAAAACTCTATAGCAAATGAACTGCCCAAAGAGTTCTATGTTTTTTGCGAATTGTACTTTAATCGGTTCTTGAGATTTTGAGAACGTCATATGAAATCCAGAATATCCTGGAAATGAAAATTACACGTATAAAAATAGATAAGAGGAATGATCAAGATCTTGGAGTCAGAAATGATAACTCTAGTGAGTCTCATTCCCCAAGCAAATCATTTGATATAGACAATTTGTTAAAGTTCTTCTTATTTACTAGCATCTACTTCAGTTCATCGGTGGAACTTATCAGTAATAAAAGAAAAATAGCTTAAAAATATATCAGGTTTTTTCGAAAAAACTGTTATTCTATTATAAACTGCATACTATTCGGCTTAGTAAAAACTACGTCTTTCGAACGAATTTCTATATTCATGGGCCAATCTGCAAGAGGGGTGGGTTTTTTACCTTTGAGCAACGCTCTTTTGCACACAATGAGGCAAATGGCCAGATGACAAAGACTTTAAGGGTCATCGAAAGTTGGAGAAAGTGATCGACTGGATAGCTATTAGGAGACGGAAGTTTCTCGTCAAGGTCATCCAGCGTGTTCTTTAATGTGCAGGGTATTTCTCTCTTGCACACGAAGTCACGGCTTATAACGTCTCATCCAACGGATGGCGGCCTTTCCAAGTCCATCAGTGTCTCCTTTCTCATCAAAGACAAGGTGGGAATTTAGAGAAGATAAATCTCAACACTGACATAGGTTGGACTTGAACCAGGGAATAGCAGATTATGAGCTTATCACGTTACTGAATGAGCTAATCGCCGCTCTTCCAGTAATTAATATCAGAGGAAACGGATGACACAGTTCTAGTCTTTAAAGAGATCGCTGTTTATGGGTGAAACAGCCACAATGGGCATTTCACGTCGAAGTTTGTCTTCAACAGAAAGAAAAAGAGCGAACAAATCTAGTCTTCAAACTGTTCCAGCAGATAAAATGGAAAGGAAAAATGTTTAGTGTTTGAAAATTCAAATTTTTATGTCTTCATGTAGTTTTTTTTATTTATATATATACTTTATATTATTTAATGGTTAAGTTTTTTTATGCAAAATAATAAAATATAATAACATAAAATAATGCGTAAGATTCGCTTTATTCTTGTTATTCAACGGAATATATCAAAATAAAATTGGGTGTGAAAACACGGTAAAAGCAAAATATCTTGCAACTCAACCCGAAATGCTGCAGAGCAAGCAAAACAGTCGCCCTCTAACGTGATTTTAATGCCCGGGCCCTCTACCATCTACCGTCTCCTACCCAGATGCAACTGCCCTATTTTGAATTTCTTTACCTTGTTCGAAACTACCGCCAAGTGCGATCACGTGGTGTATTTGGGATTACATTACGTAAGGTTTACTCTGCTCAATCAGGTACACCCACGTTTCAAGCTAGTGGGGTATTTTCTATGTTGTTTTTCACCCGGCCTGGAGCTGACCTTCTTGTTGCTAGGCAAGGCTCTGGCAAAAAATGATATTCCTGCCTCACCCTAGCCGATCGAGTCCTTACAGTAAAATTAGCCGGATTTTGTAAAGAAAATATTTTAAAAGAAAATTATATTTACTTTACACTCTTTTTGAGTATTTAAGAAAAAATTCTATATTATGAAAGATTTCAGTTTTAGTCATGATAGAGTTTCAGAAAACTATAAAAAGAGAAAACGAAAAAAATAAATTAATAGTATGATGAAAAAAATTCCCAAAAATCTGTAAATTAAAACCTGCATGGAATATTATTTTTTGTAGAAAACAAAAGCATTGTTTAGAGTAGTTTGTTAGAGCAGTTACATACACATTTCCAGCCCCTGGAAATGTGTATGTAACTGGCGTACCCCTTGTATAGATAGATAAAACTTAGTTATAGTATAACAATGGGAAAAAAATAAAACACTGAATTTGTTATTAGATCTAGCGACTTTTGAGCTCTCACAGCATACCCCCAAATTTTTTTTTTACCCCGTACCCCACGTTGAGAACCTCTAGTCTAGTCTATTGGAAATTATATCTAGTTTAGTAATTGGGAATCTTAATAATTCGATGCTATTAATAGAAGTAATTTATTATGACTGTTGATAACTAATTAATTACAGCCGCAATATGGGCTTTTATAAAATTATTTTAGAATCTAATTTCGTATTAATTTTTTTGCCTTTTAGTAATTTTCAAGAGATGTAGGTTTAAATCTACTTTTGCTTCTTTTTAGCCTCACGGTAAACTTTCAATTTTCAAGCACAGTTATTAAGATGTTTTATCAACATTTTTCAATTTACTTTTAAACTTATATTGGGAACAAAATGATGCGCAAACCTTCAGAGTGTTTTCGTTCACACTATGCTATAGAGATGTTTTCTCAACGTCTGAAAACTTAGTGGTTGCCATAGTTTCAAATTCAAATATAATCCAAAGCAAATATATCATCTTCTATCATATTTGAGCAGAACGTTGACGAAGCATTCTCCATTGCTCGCTAGCCAAACATAAACATTTCTATTTGCACAAACAAGTGGAAGATAGAAAATAACATATCAGCTTTTCTTACGTAACAAATGGAAATGCTCGTCAAAAAATTTTAAATCAACGTCCATCGTCCAATAGCATCCGTTTTTGTCTTTTTTGCTTAGAAATATTCTTTTCAAAGTTTTGTTAGAGAAAAAGAAAACAATTCACAAAGCTTCTAATAACTGTACATCCGAGGATAGAAAACAATCTCTAGACGCAACATCGTTTTCCTAAAATTCGTATCTCTTTTTTTGGTTTAAAGAATGTTTACTTTTCGAAATGCTCTTTTTCCCGCTACTTTTCAGTTCTTTTAAAACAACGAACTTTGTTTTCATTTTATCGCCTGTCTGTCTTTCGGCCTTCAATTATTTTGATGTTAGAGATAAATTTAAAATACTCTTTCAATTGGATATGTATTGATGAAATATTACGAGTCGCATTTCTCAAATAATATAGTTTTTCTCCACATAAAGAGCGCTGTAAGAGCGCCCTTTATATGGTGGACAAATTTTAAGGGTCCATAGGATTACATTGGTAGCAACGATTTAGCCCTTTATCCTCTTACAGAATTATGGGGTGGGTGTGAAACGCAACAATTTTGTTTTAAGATCAAATGAAAAATTAATTTTGTTTTGTTTAGGTATTAATAAAATATTATTACTGGCAGTACTCGATTTGCAAGGTTTTGATTTAAGCAGTTTATTAATTTAGTCATGTTCTCGATTTGCAAGGTTTTGATTTAAGCAGTTTATTAATTTAGTCATGTTCTCGATTTGCAAGGTTTTGATTTAAGCAGTTTATTAATTTAGTCATGTTCTCGATTTGCACTGTTGAAAAATTCACATTTAAGCTGTTTGAAAGCAACCTTGGAAAGTGCGATGCCAGAAATCTTAGCAATTTTATTTATCAAAGCACCCACTTTGTAGAAAAGCAACAGAGGCTCACAACTCGCTGCCAGCTGTATACGACAAGTACGGGCATCTCTTATCTACACCAGGCTCTTTATTTGCAATTCGCAAATTCTAGTCCCAACTTAACCCCCACCGTGCCCTTGGTTCTCAGGCGGTAGCGCGCCAGGCTCGTACTCTGAAGTTCCCATGTTAGAATATCTCCTGGGCCAGCGTTGAGATTTATCTCCGGAAAACCCCCTCCCTGCCCTCGGTCAATAGGAGACACCAATGGGCTTGAAAATACCGCCGTCCGTTGAATGGAATGATAAGCCTTTGCTCCGTGTGTAGGAGAGCCATCTCTAAAGAATACGCTGGATGGTCTCGACGGGGGGGGCATCTATATCTTAACAGCTGTCCAGTGGGTCCCCTTGCCTCAACTTTTCTGAGCCCTTGTGACCTGTTCATTTAGCCCATTGTATGCAAAAGAGTGCTGCTCACAGATAAAGCAACAGAAATCCATCTCGTCTCGTGAGTCACTCCCATTGGGATCAGCCCAAGACTGTCACAAGTGTCATTATTTTTTTTATAATAATAATAATAACTTTATTTCCATATTCATTTACAGAAATATTGCAACATAAAATTTACCATCAAATTTGAATGGAAACTGCAAAAGAAATAATATAAAATAAACGATTTAAAACAAAACAAAAAATTGACAGATATATGCAATTGAGAAATATTCCTGTATAATCTAGGAGGTATAAATCTCTCATGGATTTCAAAAACAAAATTCTAATATAAACGAAAATGTCAGGCAATGGAAAAAATTTAGAAATTACATTAAAAGCATCTTCAATATCATCAATATTTAACAAATAATTTTTTCTTCTTCTTAAAATGACAGTCGGCCCTCGACTTTCGCGGGTTTAACTTTCGCGGATTTGATTATTCGCGAGTTTCCAATCAATAATTAAATGGGAATTTTTTGGAGTGTTGCACCCTACTGCAGAAAATCGCAGACGACGCGCGTAGACTAGAAAATGTAAAGATAACTAAAAAAAGTTCAGTAAGTCATAAATGCGTAAAATATGTGCATTATTAATCTATTTTATCATTTACTACCATAAATATATACACAAATTTATTATAAAAAGTAAAATTTTGAAAAAAGTTTCAGTACGCTAAAAGAACTGCGATGACTATTTTTATGACATCGACCCGTCTATGATACGTTCTTTGAAGTTGAAGGAATTGATAGACGAGGCATTGTCTACGTATACGAACGTTTTTAAAGAAATGAAGAGGCAAAAAAGCTAAACTGAAATCAGAATGTATTTCAAGAAGATAACACTGAGTATCCCTGCCTCCCCTTGAACTGACCCCTTCCACTTCTGCCGCTCCTGCTACCCCTGAGGCACCCCATTCTCCTCCTCCTTCTCCGCATATGGAACACGTAGAAGACGACTAGGATGAAGACCCTGACGATTCACTTCCACTGTTCAAATAAATGACAATAATGCAGCACAGTTAAAATAAACATTGTTTGAATATGTGTGTGTTGTGTGTACTGTAAGTCTCATAACTGTACAGCAAGAACTGTGTGTGAAGTGTTTGTATTTCATCATCATCTGTCAGAAGTGTTTGTATTTCATCATCATCTGTAGTCATCACTGGCCTAGTCATCGTGTGAAAGACGAAGAAAAATTTAAAAACATAAAATTCTTAAAATTTATAAAACACAATACTGTATTGTACTGTATATAACTGTGTTTTATAAACTAATAATTTTACTGCTATCTAAATACTGTACATGTATTGCATCACATACTGTACATGTACTGTAATCCTACTCTCACTCTCTCTGTGTGTGTGTTAGCCTATATTGTTCATACTGTAATTATAAATTTATAAAACATACTGTTGCATTGTTGCAGTGTATTGTTTTACTTTTCTTTGTGTGTTAAATATGGTTAACAGTATTAGGAGTTAAGGTTTGAGGGGGCAGAGATATTCGCGGTTTTTCCACATTCGTGGCGGTCCTGCGCCCCTAACCCCCGCGAATGTCGAGGGCCGACTGTACATTACTTTTCTTCTTCTTTTATGCTATTAGGTAAAGAATTATACCGGGTGATTCAAAACTCTTGGGCGAAACTTTAAGGGGTGATAGAACACACCTAAACAAACACTTTTCGTCATACAATGCATGGTCGGAACTCAAGCGGTGAAGCGCTAGAGGGCGCTTTCCAGTAAACTCTTATAAACGCTGGTTTTCGCACTCGTCGTCATTTCTACCGTGGATTGCAGAACGGATGGACTGTTTCACAAATCAGGAGAAGGCGGACATGCATTTCACGTACGGAGCTGCAGATGGGAATGCGAGGGAAGCCCAAAGACTGTACCGGGAGCGCTTTCCGACCAGACGCGTGCTTGATCGTAAAACCTTTCAGCGATTGCACCCGTTTCTGTTGTGAAACAGGCTCCTTTGTCAGCGGTTTGCAGGATACAGAGCGTGCAAGGAGTGTTAGGACGCCACGTGTTACAGAGAAAATTCTACGTAGGGTTGGAGATCGTCCCGAATATAGCACTCGAGCAATTTCCCATGCCGTAAGTATGCCACAATTGACAGTGTGGCGAGTTCTTCTGCAGATTATCGGCCTCGTGTGGATTTTGCACAGTGGTTCCTGCAGCAGACTGCAGCGCAACCGGACTTTGATGCACATGTTATATTCACTGACGAATGCACCTTTACACGTGAGGGTATTTTTAATACCCACAGTTCACATGTGTGGGCCACCAGTAATCCGCACGCCATACGTCCACATTCGTACCAGCGGCGTTTCTCCATAAATGTTTGGGCTGGAATCCTCCATGACCATTTGATTGGCATACCTTCTTTCAGCCCGGCTGAAAGGGAGAACGTACCTCGTATTTTTACAAGAAGTCTTGCCAGAATTGCTGAACCCTGTTCCAGCAAACATTCAAACACGTATGTGGTACCAACATGACGGAGCGCTACCTCATTTCAACGTGGATGTGCGGAACGCCTTGGATGCAACATTTCCAGGACGATGGATTGGTCGGGGTGGTCCAATCGCTTGTCTCGCCCGATCTCTCATGTCTGGACTTTTTCCTATGGGGCCATATGAAAAGCCTCATCTACGACAGCCTCATCGATTCCAATGAGGACCTTGTTGCCAGGATTTCTATTGCCGCTGCTGCTGTACGGGAAATGCCTGGTGTTTTCGCCCATGTACGCAGATCATACGTCGAAGGTGTGAAGCCTGCATTAATGTTGGGGTCGCTCTTTTGAGCAGTTTCTGTAATTTGTTCAATAAAATTCTGTACTTTCTGTTCTGTAATTTCTGCAATTGTTTCTTGTGTTTCTTCATTTGATGACACAGTAACTGCTAACCCCTAGCGCTTCACCGCTTGAGTTTCGACCATGCATTGGATGACGAAAAGTGCTTGTTCAGGTGTGTTCTATCACCCCTTAAAGGTTGGCCCAAGAGTTTTGAATCACCCTGTATATGCTTGGTGCAATAAAATCGAAATGCTAATGTATGATTTCTTTCCCTGATTTCACAACTTGAAACCTGTTTGCTGAATATCTGGTTCATATGGGATGAACCGTTTTTCGAAACAATCGTTTCTTTTCTGTGGAAATAAAATACATCTATATAAATATAACTTTTTCAAGGGTAATATATCATTACTTATGTAATGATAATTCATATTACTAATATTGCTGTTTAAAACTAGTTTTACAATTTTGTTTCGTAATTTTACCAGAGGTTTGATTTATAATCTGCCCTTACCCAAACAAGTGATTCCATACCTTATAATTAAATGGAAGCCAGTCGAAATAAACTAAAATTAACAACTTATTTTGTGGGACTGTACCGTTTTGCATCATAATATCCTGAGTATCTCATGGACAGACCAAAGTTCAAGAATTCCCCACTCTCTTTCGGTGTCCTTCGGTGTCATTCAACCCGGATGACTCTTTCCCCTCCAATCACTCCTCATCGTCATCACAAGCTCCAGTGAGATTGTCTGGCGCAGCAGTTAATGCAAGTGCCGTTCTTACGAGGGGAGTTCAAAAAGTTCTTGACGTGCATCTGCAAAACGAAAACGTCTACACCAATTCTGGGACACTTGATGGTACTCGTATTGTGGGAATACTCTGCAACTCCGAATGAACATATTTTGCAAGATCTTGCAACCCTTGAAAATGACTTCCCAGAAAATTACTTTTTAATTTTAGGAAACAACCAAAAATTACATGGTGCAAGATTGGGTGAATATGCAGGAAGGGGTAGCTGTTTGATTTTTTCCTGTTCCAGATAGGCCGTAACTTACTGAGTTTTGTGAACACTGGTATTGTCCTGAAGAAGAACCCTTTACACGCCTGTGCTTAGATGCTGCTCCTTCATTTCCTTAGCCATTTTGGGCAAAACAATGTTGGTGTAGTATTGGCCATTTATATTCATTTTTTCAGGTAAGGTGTCCACGTCTACCACTCCTTGGTAATTGAAAAAATTTGTGAACATCCTCTTCCTTGAGTGAAATTCTTGTCGGAGGATTCAGGGACATCCTTCATCTTCCGCAACCCAAATATAGTTATTGATCTTTCTGGATTGTATAGCAAGGAAACCACGTCTCATCGCTTATGACAATGCCTATTAACCGTTTGAAGCTACTAGGTCTTGACTGCTAATCGTTTTTTTACATAGCTAGTTTCTAGCTAGTTGCGATGTTTATGTTATTCTATATTGCAATTTCAAGCATTGCAGGAAATCACCTTGTACGAGACGAGTACAGTCCTTTCTTGTTGTTCTGTCAGTTTGTGGGGTACCCATTTGGCATAGATCTTTCGGAACTTTAAATTTTGATGAATAATTGTTTCCACACTGCCAATCGTTACACTAACATCTAAACGTATTTCCTAAACGGTGATGAGTGAGTCTTCTTTAATGAGTTCATAAATAGCAGCGATGGTTCTCACGTTCTCACTCTTTCGGTCTTCCTGCATGAAGTAGGAATTCGATGCTCCAGCGTTCTTCTCTGAATTTGAGTATCCCTCCCTTAACAATGCCATATGAACAGGCATGATCCTCATATACTTGTGATAAATCGGCATGAACTTTTTTCTCGTCATACCCAAGCTGCATCCTTGTGAAAATGTAAAGCCTTTAGTAAGGCTGCATAGCAACAAAATACAGATTTCGCAGACCGAAATTTACTCGCCGCCATAGAAGAGAGAAATGATAATACGATCTTTATTTTAATACGTAATGACAAATTTAGACAAGGTTTAAACAAGTAGCTTAGGAAGAGCGAGTCAACTTAGCGAAAGGAGGAGCGAAATCAACTTAGGAGGAGAGAGTGCAAATCTACAGACAAGTGTCAAGAACTTTTGAACGTCTTCGTACTATATATTTATTTGTCTGAGATTTGAATCTATATTCCACTTTATTGTATTCCACTTATTGCATTGTATTCTATATTGCAATTTCAAATTTCTGTGCTAAAGGCTGCTGTTGGGTAATCTATTTCAGGAACGTACTCCCTTCTAACCCAGACATTTTAATTATTTTATATGGGAAAAGTTATTCTCGTTTTGCTCGAATTTGATTTACGCAGTAGTTTTTAGGAACGCATTTACCCCTCAGATCGAGAACTTCATGTATTTGCATTTTTCCATTCCTCCTTCAGTAAAATATTCTGCTATTGGGAGGTGCAAAAGGAGGGGGGGGGATATATTTGGAAAAAGCCACAGTGTTAAGCGAGATTGCAAACGAACTGCTTATGTTAAAAATTCGAAATATTGGTGATGGAGTACGATGATCGAGAGATTTACATTGGTAGCAATGATTTGTTCTCTTACATTCAGGATCGGGTGGGTGTGAGTTGGAAAAAGCAACACTTTGTTTAAAGCGCTAAATGAAAAATTATTTTCGTGTTTTATAGGATTAATGAAATATGCGATTTACATAAATTCTTCTGAGGAAAAAAATGAGTTTTGTCGATATCGCGGGATTCGATCTCACATCTCTCTAGATACATGCCAGAATGTACTAACCAATATACTAGATATCAAGTCGATATCTAGTATATTGGTTATTACACTCTGGCATGAGTCTGAAGAGATGCGGGTTCGAGTCCTACGATATGGGCAAAACTCAATTTTTCCTCAAAAGTATTAATTGAATCCTATAAAAGATGTTATCTGTGTACTTACTAATCATTGATATGTTTAACATTTTTAGAATACTCTAATACTTTTAATGTCTGTCATTAGAGGGCACAAAATTTTTATAATGACAAAATTTTAAATTGTGCAAACGATCATAATAGAAATCAAAAATTTTGGTCGCAGAGTCTGATGGTTGAGGCGTTTATACTGATAGCAACGATTTGACAAAATTTAAAAGAATTTGTAATTTTACTTTTAATCATTGTTACTCTGTCCTCCTGTCTTTACAACGAAATCCTGCAATGTCTCTTATTTAATTCGCATATCTGCTGTACATGCACAACTCAAAAGATTTTCTTGAAATGCTCAGCCAGATTTTATCTGAGAGAAAATTCCCTTTTGCACAGAAACAAGAAGTTTACTTTAGAAGAATCGTTTTAGCAGAAATATTTTCCTGTTACGCTGCCAGATTCAAAATATTAAAGAAAAGGGATTTGGAATGTAATCTGGGAAGTGTTTATCGCACTTGCGAGTCTCGCATGAAAGATAAATTACAGGCTCTCTCTTTTAAATTGTGTTCCTAACTTAGTTGCGATATTTATGTTAAAACTTGGGCTGAGTTTTTTGCAGTCTTGTTTACTGTGTTGTATAACTGTGGGGGCCGGGCTGAAGCAGTCGATAGCGAGACAAGCTCGTATCGTAATCTGTAGCTCCCAGGTTTCAGTCCTCTCTGTATCAACTTTGAGAAGCCTACTCTAAACCCCTCATCCTGCAGTCGATAAGAAACACCAATGGGTTTGGAAAAAGTGCCGTCTTCTGGATGAGACGTAAAACAGTGGCCCTTGTAAAGGAATGTCTTATCCTGTGCACGTTAAAAACACGTTGGATGGCCTCGAAGGGAGGCTTCCATCTGTTATCTAACAGCTTTCTAGGGTGTTCCCTTCCCCCAACTTTCTCTGAGCCCCTGGGGTATTTGTGACTTGGCCATTTTATCCATTGTGTGCAAATAAAGGGACACTCACAGGTAAAACAACCCAACCTGTATATGACGTTTCTACTGAAGTATCATACAATGTTCGTTGATTCGAACGATTTTTTCTATCAGTTAGTACATATTACTGCTAAATTGCTTGAACATCAGGTGTTGCGGGGCGGGGGTGGCTCAGTCGGTGGAGCGCCAATTGTAATCTGCAGTTCCCAGGTTCGAGTCCTAGCTGGGCCAGTGTTGAGATTTATCTCCGCAAAACTCCCCCCTGTTCTCGGGCAGCAGTGACACCGAAGGCCTTGTAAAAGCAGCCGTCCGTCTGATGGGACGTTAAGTCATAGTTCCGTGTGTGAGAGTTGCGGGGGGGGGGGATGGCGGAAAAGCCGTAACTTGTGCATGTGAAAGAACACGCTAAATAGCCTTGATGATTTTCATCTTTCTCCTAACAGATTTCCAGCGGGTTCCCTTCCCCCCAATCTTCTCTGAGCCCTTGGGGTCCTTGTGACCTGGACATGTAGCGCATTGTATGCAAAAAAAGTACCACTCAGTGTTTAAACAACCCATCAAGTGTTCCATAGTAAGAATTGAACTAGGTTATATTACTCTCGAATGTTTTCTCCATGAAACGAGCTAAGTAAAAAAGAAAGGATCAATTTTCGCATTGTGACGTTGGAAAAGAGTTTAGCCGTCAATGGTTATATTGTGCAGTTCCAATGTTCAAGAGGGAATTTTCTTCAAGGCCATCCAACTTGTTTCTTAACAGATGGACAGGAGAAGGCAAATTCGTAGCGCATAATACTTGTTTGCAATTTCAAGTCTCATCTGGAGAAATGAGTTTTATATCAACGAGACAATTTTCCGCTTCTAGAAGTAGATTATTATCTGCAGTTAATTAATAGCCTAATGAATACAGGATCATTATAAAAGTACCCATGTTTTATTTTTGTAAATAGTTAATATTAACAAAAAAAATCGTATGTCCAAGAAAAGTAGGGGCGGGGGTGGCTCAGTCGGTAGCGCGCCAGGCTCGTAATCTGTAGTTCCCAGGTTCGAGTCCCAGCTGGGTCAGTGTTGAGATTTATCTCCGCAAAAATTCCCTGCCCTGCCCACAGTCAGTAGGGGACACGGATGGGCTTGGAAAGGCCGCCGTCCGTCGGATGGGACGTTAAGCGGTGGCCCCGTGTGCGGGAGAGCCATACCCTGTGCACGTTAAAGAACACGCTGGATGGCCTTGACGGGAGGCTACCATCTGTCTCCCAACAGCTGTTCCAGTGGGTCCCCTCCCCCAACCTTCTCTGAGCCTTCGGGGTCCTTGTGACCTGGCCAATTAGCCCATGGTGTGCAAAAAAAGTGCCGCTCAGAGGTAAACCAACCAACCAACCAAGAAAAGTAAGAAGACGTAAGAAGAAAAAATTCTTCTTACGTCGACGTGAACTTTATGCAGGAGGCAAGTGGGATCATCACACTGAATTTGGGACCATTTGGTCAAATATCTAACGAATTACAGGAACCGGAAACGTAGCCATCAGTGACGCCACTCCCGACAAAACCGAGTATCTGCACAAAAATTCGGAATATGCCTGGAAGCTTGCTATGCAGAGTCTATCCTAAATACCCGCTAAAAATGTACTCCCGAAAAGGTTCTTCTAGGCTAATTGCAATGATTCTGAAAATTGTGCTTTAATTAAAGTGTTTTGATTCCTATTTTCAATATAACTTAATTTTTGATTTAATTTTCAGTTGTTTTTAAATAAAAATAATCTGGGCTACAATTTAGATTTAGGATCATCGGGACCTGAGTTAGAAAATTATATTTAAAAACTTTATGGGGATATGAAGTTTTCTCAGCAGATTCTCTGGGTTGTTGATAAAACTTTATATTTTCTGTATCGAGGAGCTGTTAAGTCTAATATTATTCATAAAAGTTTCTCATGGTAATTGTAGAGGTGGATATAGGCATTATGATTTATCCTGTTTTTTTCCAGATATACCAAAGTGATAAGTATATTTTATCAGCAAGGTAGTTGCCAAAGTGACTTGACATTTTCAAAGGTTCGTAACTACTTTTTTGTTGTATGGAAGGAAGCAAATGGTGTAACAATGAAGAGAAATGTGTTAATAGATGCTTTTACACTCTTTTCAACATATCAGAAGTTACTTGCGAGATAGCGATAGCAAGTTGGATAGTTTAACATCTTCTGCACCCAATATATTAAATGGCCAGGTCACAAGAATCTCAAGGGCTCAGAAAAGGTTGAGGGAGGGGACCCACTGGATAGCTGTTGGGAGACAGATGGTAGCGTCCCGTCAAGGCCATCCAGCGTGTTCTTTAACGCACTCTCCTGCATTTAGAGACACAGCGTCATGTCCCATCCAACGGACGTCAACTTTTCTAAGGTTATCGGTGTCCCTTTCTGACCGAGGGTAGGGCGGGGATAAATCTCAAAGCTACCACATAAGGAACTCAAATCGAAGAAGTGCATATTATGAGCCTGGTTTGCTGTCGAGTGAGCAAACACCGTCTAATATAAATAGCGTGAGCTATCGCTCTTGGCTACTGATCTAAGGGATCTGCGTTCTAGCCCCGTGTAAGGCATGGATGTTTGTGTTGTTTTTTTGCTGAGGTCCTGCCATCCTCACAGACTTTCTACTATAGCATCCAAACTGACAGGCTCCTGTCAGGTCTCTGTGGCAAGAAATAGCTGTTTGATGTGGTATTTTTTTATATTCTCTCCTTCACTTCAGTGACGTATTGTGGCAATGACAGGTATTGAATATTTAACGGAATCCTACAGAAAGCATTTGACATAACCTATCCTGACTGGGAATTGTTGAATTAGATAATCTCTCACTTGTAGAAAGGAATGGAGTAACGCGTTTCATTTGTTTTTACCTATTACCTATCTTCCTATTGCTTTTTTTCGTTCGTCATTTGTCGTTTGTGTGTATGTCAAAACAATTGTTCCAACATATCTTTCGAACATGGCAATCAAACTTAACGATTTATGTATAAAATCAAAGCTTATGAAGCAGGGAGTGTCATAGGCTATAAGGCATTGATACCCCTGCTTTCTTTTCCCTAAAAATGGAAAATTTGGAAGCGATTAATCCTTTTTATCAACACGAGTGCCGAAACTACAAGCTATGCGTCAAATGAAACTACAAGCTATTGTGTCACCGAAAATGTCATTGGCTATAAAACATACCCCTCATACTTTTGTCCCCCTAAAAAGGGGATATATGAAAACCATTGTTCCGCCTATATCTTACGAATGCGAAGGCCTGCAATTATGCGAGTTAGGTGTCAAATGAAAGCTCATATGTGAACCGTCGTAGACTCTTTCGAATTTCCTCCCCATTTCCTCCCCTAAAAAGGGGACTGATTTTTTGGGGGATGGACCTTAATGAGTCATGTCTGAAATTAAAACTTTTATGTAATGATTGACTCAGAGTTGACTTCAATAAATCATTCATTGTAACTTTATGGTTGTTGCTATTTCCATTCTCTAAGGGCAGTTATTAGATTCAATCTAAATGTTGTTTACCGTTTTCCGGTATGACTGTGAAACAGGATCTTCCATTTAAATGGATATGCTGGTTATATGAATTTCGCATAATATAAATCTTAATGAAATAATTTACATAACCAAAATGTTACATTTATATAGTCCAGTGATCGGTAACCTCTTCTATTACGCATGGAAAAGCATTTTTTTCTGTCATTCTTTCGATAGTGTCTTGGCACTCTCAAAGCATTTTGTGTTGCGTTACGTATTTCACGTGTGTTGAACGTCCCATCCGACGGACGGCGGCATTTCCAAGCCCATCGGTGTCCCCTACTGACCGTGGGCAGGGCAGGGAATTTTTAAACAGCTACAAGTATTTGTAAACTAGTATTGTAAACAGCTACAAGTCTTAAGGCTACCGTGGGCAGGGCAGGGAATTTTTAAACAGCTACAAGTATTTGTAAACTACTATTTGTAAACAGCTACAAGTCTTAAGGCTACCGATCTTTGATCTAGACCAAGAGTCTTAAATTTGCCGTGAGCGGAGTCATTAGGTGACGCCCGCAAGGAATTCTATTCGTGATTTTATCGTAATCAAAGGCGGCGAATTGTGACTTGAAACTGTGCTTTACCCGACTTTGATGATCTCACGCTAGTATGGAGAACATGGTCGCCTTCAGACGAAGATGAGATCTTAACAAATGGGATTTTTCTGTAATGTTTTGATATTAAAAGTTTGGGATCCTTGGTGTAGATAGCGTAATAAAATAATACTATAACTTTCATGTCTAAAAATATTTCAAAGCATATAGAAACATATCACAATATGCTTACCTATAGCATGTTTAACAACATATATAAGCATAATATACAATATTCACACACATATTTAAGAAAATATGTAAGCATACAGGGGCTTGATGTGGAAAAAAAAGGGGGGGGATTACATTGCAGTATAACATTTTATCTTTCCTTTAAGAGGTCTTGAAAAATGCTTGAAGTACAATATGCACAGACATAGTTAATAACATATGCAAGAATAATATATGCACAATATGTACACATGTAACGTATTTAACAACATAGGTAAACATAGTATGTATATCTAATACGCACACAATAACGTATTAAACAACACATAAAGGCAAAATAAACAGTAATGTATTCCATATGGTGGAGTGTTGATTTGAATAGGTAATTTGAATAGGGACATGTGTAGAGTGGTAAAATATTTATTTTTTTTCCTCAGATTGTATTTCGATTGGTAAAATATGTTTCGTCAATGTTTCAGGTTACTTTTCATGTTTGTGTTTTTCGTGAATTGTGATACTCACCCTGTTAAAGTCGCTTTCAATGATGACGTTGCTGTCAGCAAGACACAGCTGAAGAGCTTTCGTGGTCCCCAAAATCTCGCTGATGGACACATCCTTCATCACTGCTTTTGTGGTGATGCGTAGGAATCGATTACTCACTCGTGAGATCTTTGTAAGGGTTCAATTAGCAGTCATCACACAGAAAAAACTGTGAATTAAACTTTGGCAAAAAAAAACAAAAAATTGTCGTCCATTTTGTAAAATGATGTAACAACGCTTCTTATGGCATTCTTGTCATTGTTTAGTGTGTAATAGATAGTTTTGACGTAACAGAGATTCACTCAATAAATTGATTGTATGCAATAATACATTGATTTGTCTTCTAAATCATGTCTATTTCACTGTTTCTTATTGATCCTTATTAGTTAGTATGTAAAACGATAATGCAAAGACCTAATCAATGATATTAAGAAAAGAAGACAGTGGCTTCGAATGCTGGCAGAAGGGTTTTCGACATTTCTAAAATGGCAACGACTTTTCTGCAGTAGCTTAAAAAAAGCCTAATATTTTGAAAACGTATAAACAGTTTTAACTTATTGTAGAAGATAAAAACAAATTATCCTTCAAGCAGCAGCTTGCCTCAGTGGTCTGACAGGAGTCTGTCAATGTAATAAAAATATAGAAATATAAAAGATCTGTGAGAAAGGCGAAACCTCAGCAGAAAGACAACATAATAGAAGAAATATTCATATCTTAACCGAGATCTCTGATCTATAGCCAAGCATGCTAATCGCTCTTAGGTAAGTAAGTATATATATATGTTTTGATTTGTCTAAATACATATATTTTTAAATGAAAGTGCATTGGTTGCAATCGTGATCACTGTGACTTGATTTCATTTAATCATTTGAGTAGAAAAAATGTTCTCCCTCTCACGTAAATATGTGTTACAGCCTTTGTGTCTGGGATTGATCACTTCCACCATGGGGGAATTTGTTATCCTCTCCTGAGAGTAATATAAATGAGATTCAGACCAAATGAGAGATACGGCTGCTTTGTGCACAGGATATTTATCTTGAGGGCAGTAAATCAAACAATACGCTAATCCTGCATTATGGCCTGCGGCCTTTTGTGGTCCATGATGCCATAGTAAATGGTACATGGACATCACTCGATCAATGATGCCATAGTAAATGGTACATGGACATCACTCGGTCAATGATGCCATAGTAAATGGTACATGGACATCACTCGGTCAATGATGCCATAGTAAATGGTACATGGACATCACTCAGTCAATGATGCCATAGTAAATGGTACATGGACATCACTCGGTCAATGATGCCATAGTAAATGGTACATGGGCATCTTGCGGTCATGATGCCATAGTAAATGGTATATGGGTATCTTGCATTCATGATGCCATAGTAAATGGTACATGAGACTCTTGTGGTCCATGATGCCATAATAAATGGTCCATGAGACTCTTATAGTCCATGATGACATAGTAAATGATCCATGGGCCTCTTGTAGTCCATGATGCCATAGTAAGATGATCCATGGGCCTTTTGTAATCCGTGATGCCATAGTAAGATGATCCATGGGTCTTTTGTAATCCATGATGCCATAGTAAATAATTCATGGGCCTCATGTGGTCCCTGATGCCATAGTAAATGGTCCACAAGCCTCATGTGGTCCACAGTGCCATAGTAAATGGTCCATAGGCCTATTGTTGGTCCATGATGACATAGTAAATGGTCCACTGGCTTCTCGTTGTCCATGATGCCAGAGTAAATGGTCCAATGGCCTCTTGTGGTCCATGATACCATAGTAAATGGTCCACAGGCATCTTGTGGTCTATGATGCCATAGTAAATGGTCCAGGGACCTTTTTTAAATTTGTGTCCCTAATGCTAATATAAGTGGTCCGCGGTGCTAATTTATTTCGAGTTTTGATTAATTCTTAACGTTCGAATTTGTTTTTGATCTTTTTTTCATTTTTTTTTGTATTTTTAAAAATATGTGAGATATTCTTATGTTTAATTCTGAAATTTGTGATATAGATTAAAAAATGTTTAATGAAGAAAATTTTTCTCTCTTGTTTATAATTTTAACCTACCTGGTTACGATAGTCATATGTAAGTTTTTTTCGGTAAATTTATATTTACATGTAAATTTGTCTTTATCTTAAGAATGTTTTATATACAAGAGTTCATTTAAAAGAAAGCGCTAACTCATTAACACATATATATAAAAGACTAAAAACGAAACTATTTCCCTTTTTTTCTTTAACATGCATATTTACGTAACTCAATTATACATCTCTCTCGTTGTATTTTTGGTTAGAGGCTCTAACGAAATATACGTTCTAAAATTAAAATGCAGTTATTTCAAGGGTGATACACAGCTTCACAAAATTTAGAAGTGATTCGTAACTAAATAAATATTGGAAACCGCTGCAATAAAAGACAGGAATAAATTATTATTTTTTTTATATAAAATGTTACAACGTCAAGTTAAGAGAAAATTTGACGTTCAGTTACAATTTAGGTATAAGGGCGAAACTTTATCTAGTCGTCACCTAGATCTGTGAACAGCTGAATGAAATTTTTGTGTTTTTCTTATATCTAGTCAATATGCACTGAAGTATCCAATCCCACAAGGAAGAGAGTGGGGTTTCGGAAGAGATCGACGTTTCCAGCCATCCTTTTCCTTGTCCATCAGTGAACATTAGCAGAATTTTCTAGTCCACGGATTAATGTGATCTTCAGGATTAAATTGACACTTAAAACCAAGGCAGGGTCTAAGATGGCGCCAAGGTGGCCATAGCCCTCATTCTTACTACTAAACAATATTCCAAAAAACTTGCTGGTATAGGTCTGCAAATATAGACACGAATGTGAGAAGTGTGGTGAATATTTTGTCCCTGTGGTCTTCACTAATGGTTATTGAGGTTGAAGTTAAAATTATTAAATCTATACATATTTCACGTATTTTTGATGAAATGTTTTAAAAACCTCTAAAACTAAGGGGAAACTGTTACACTGCAATAGGAATCCAGTCTCCTGACCTCCCTTACCTTTCTGCAGCTCGATTGCATCGCTTGTTCCGCCCCCCTATCCCCCTAAATTTTTTTGCAGATCTCGGCCTGCTTGCAACCATTGTCGGATTGATCGTCAATAAAGATATATCAATCCTATCCTTATGCTTTCAAGAGAATTTTGTAACTTTATCTTAATTAACTTTCTAATTTAAACCGTTTTCATAAAATAAAAAAAGAAAATCAAAAACACGGCTCCAATATGTGACGTACATTAAATATACTCGGACTTGAAAAACTTAAATAGACATAAACTGTAAAGTCTCAGTGCTTATATATCAAAAATATTCAGTGATGAAATAGTGCAGGCAAAACAGCAACGATGTAACGGTAACTTTTTGTGTAACATTAAAACGCTAACTTTTTTTTTTCTTCTCAATGTGTCTATATTGATTGAAGAAATAAGAAAAAAAATTATCTCCTTCCTGATCCTGGATGACCAGTCTGCTATAATCTTGGACCGGAGAAAGTACAATTTAGTTCAGGAAACACATGTCAGTTGGAAGAAAGATCTGATGCTTCGACCGTAAACTTATCCATTACGTTCAGACAGTGTGACGGTTTCTTCGGCCTTCCACTGCACTTATCCGGCAAGGGATGCTGTCTAGTCCGATCGGCGCTCATCTGTCCGTGGCAACAGAGCAGCACGGAGAAGTGCTCTGAGGCTCTCCACTTCACAATGCCTTCGAACACTATTTTTCTCCGGAGGTCGCGTTATTCCAAGAAACATTTCTCGTTTCCTTTTTCTGTTTCCGAAAATTTGACTGATGAAACTTCTCCTTGAATCTAGAGCAAAGAATTTGAGCTCTTCTATTTGGAGACAAATGTTCGTGATGCTTGGAAAATCTTTTTCCATTTTCTGACAAAGAAAGGGAACGTATGATATTAAAATATGAGCAAAATATTTATGATCCTTTTTTACCACTCAGCATTTAGGCATGCATAATTACAGTCGGAAACGTTTCATACGAAAAAGGTTTAGGCGAAATATTGGTTAAAGTTTATCCGTTCTTCTGACAATGCTTTTCATGCATAAATATTCTTTTAACGCAAAAAGGATTATACTAAAAAATTCCTAAACGCGAAAAGTTTCTCCGGTCAAACATATAAAATTCTATCGAAACTTCCTCGGATTATACGACATTTATATAGAATCGACAGACGTAATCCTAACCACTGTTTGATAAACTCTGAACAGCGTCAAATTTCTTGCTAATTAGTTATTTAATAGCGGTCGTAAACATACCAGTGTGTTTTAGACTCGACGCCTGGGACACAGGTTAATAATTACGTCTGTCTATTTCGGTGTAGTTTCCTGCGATTCGTTCAGATTATTGACCTTGTTAATCCTTGATCGGAAACAGGCCGGGATCTAGAAAAAGTAGAGGAGAGGGAGCAGGAGGCTAGATTTCCATTCCAGTGTAACATTTTCGCCTTCAGTTAAAGGTGTTTAAAGTATGTCTTGAAAAATTCGCGAAATATGCACATCTTTAATAATTTTTACCCTTTATTACTCTTAGTAGCATTCTTAAAAGGGAGGGAGATATACCCCTCCCCCACCTTACCCACTAGAACCGCCCTGATTGGAAATAATATTCATCATGAAGGCTGGATGGGCTCAGCCCTCAGATCTTTACTGAAATAATGTCTCAATCAATCTTTGTCTTGATCTTCACTCTTGAACTTTAAGCTATGAATAGTTTCAGGAGTCAGGAATGCAGTATATTCATCAATATAGTGTTAACGTTAAATATTTACATTGGTCCTCTGGATTTCGTGTTAACCATTTTGTACTGTATCTCATTATTTGAGTCTTCAACATTGAGGCGTATGTAATTAGTTACATCATCATCATCCTCAAGGAGTCATGGGCTACGGAGTCCAACCAGACCACGCAGTTTAATTCTCCAAGCATATCTGTCCTGAGCTACATCTGCTGCATCCGGCCACTGCACACCAATTCTAACAAGGTCCTGTTTGACATTGTCTGCCCACCGCATCCTAGGTCTCCCCCTCCTTCTGAGGCCTCTAGGCACACTGTTCATAACCCTATTCGCCAATCTATAATTATCCATACGGGCAACATGGCCAAACCAGCGGAGTCTCTCTCTGCACAATACGTTGCTTAAAGGAGGTTGCAAACTCCTTTGCCTAACCTCATCATTAGTTACAAAGTTAAACCACCTAATACCCAAGATACTGCATAAGCATCTAGAATCAAAAGCATCTAGTTTCCTGTTATCTTGTTTACACAGCGTCCAAGTTTCACTACCATAACTAACCGTAGAAAGAACCAAACTATTATACAGTCTAATTTTAGTTTTTAGGTGTATACGTCTATTTCTCCACAATCTCCATAGATTCTTACTTCTAAATATCTCAAAAACTTGCTGGAGTAGGTCTGCGAATATAAATACAAACGTGAAAGGGGGGGAGGGTACAAAATATTTTGTGCTTGCAGTCTTTGCTGAGAGTTATTGAGGTTGAAATTAAAATGACTAATATTTAAAACGAACAGTTACAATGTTTCTCCGAAAATTATCATGAATGTGATAGGAAAGGGTTCGTAATATGCTGTCTTCACTAGTAGGCAGTGAATTCTTTCATTTCACGTTTTAACTTGGACTTCACTGACTACCTGTTAAAACCACAACGGCCACAATGATGGTGGTCAGCGAGGTTGAAATAAAACATTTTCAACTCTCTAATTTTAGTTTAAAACTTGTGAAAAATCTCCCCAAACAATTCGATATTTTTCTATTGATGCGTAGGTGTACTGACTATGGGCAGTAGGCTTCCAGGTGGTCATAGGGCGACTCTGAAATTTTTACAGGTAAATTAAAACGGGCAAGGACTGCAATGGCCCAACTCAGCCAGGAGATAAAAGAAGAAGGAGTCGATGTTGCTCTAATGCAGGAACCTTACTGCACTGAGAACATCATAAGGTCCCTCTGACCAGCAGGCTATTTTGCATTAAAGAAGCCAAGCCTAAAGCTGGAGCTGTCGTTTTGAATACCAAAGTGAATGCCATCCTGGCATATCACACAGAAACTATTGTAGTAGTGGAGATAGGCTACGGACGATTATTAGTACACGCCATCTCCATCTACTGTCCTCCAAATAACGACATTGAGGACTTGTTGACCGAGTTACAAAACGTCCTACCTCGAGTTAACTCTAAGAACATTATAGTAGGTGGGGACTTCAATGCGAAGCATCCCCTGTGGGGTTCAAACAGACAAGACGTCAGAGGTGATATGACTCTGAATTTTATCAACTCTGCTGACTTATTTTTATTAAATGATTGGGATACATCAGCTACTTTCCAAGGCCCAAGAGGTCAGAGCTGGATCGACTTGACTCTGGTAGCGCCTAGGATGTTTCCTATGGTACAGAATTGGTGCATGAGCGACAAGGTCTCTAACAGTGACCACAACTATATCATGTTCCAGGTGGGTGGAACAACACCTCCCCCACAACATGCAAAACGGTTTGCGGTGGGCAGGACTCCTGAGTGGTGTAAGCTCCTGCACTGTGTGACACCGGAACTGGCGAAGATCGGCCAGCGCGTCAGGAATATAGGTGATTGTGCTTCTCTAAATGACACCTTGAGAGAACTGACAGAGTGTATTGGTACTGGATGTGAGACAACCTTTGGGTTTAAGAGGCAACCCGGAATAGGCAGTAGATCAGTGCCCTGGTGGACACCTGAGCTCAGCATAGAAAGGAAAATGGTAAGAGCTCTGAGACGAAGATATCAAAGGTGCCACAATGGGGAGAGAAGCACCAGAGAGGAAATATATAGGAAGGAACAAGCTGAGTATAAGCTTGCTATACGAAGCGAGCAGCTTGCTTCCTGGCAAAAGTTTTGCAGTGATGTCTCTGCACAGAACCCATTTACTCTGCAGTACAAGCTGGCTACGGAGAAGGAATTACAACCCCTGGCGATTGAATATGTTCACAAAGAAGACGGATCCAAGACCTCTTCCTTTAGCGAAACGATCCAGGTACTGTTAAAAAATTATTCCCTAAAGATGATAGGAGCTCTGGTGATGTGGAACATCAACTCCTTAGGGAACATAGCAGGATACCACCGGATACGCCAGATGACGTTCCGTTTACGAAAGAGGAAATAGGAGAGGTTATCAGAGGTATGGCACGGGGCACGATGGTCTGACTGTGGAAATCATATCTCAGGTGTTTAATGAACATAAAGATCTGTTCACCCAGCTCTTCAACACTTGCTTTAAACTGGGAGCTATCTTACAAGCCTGGAAACAGGCAGACCTGGTCCTTTTTAATAAAGCAGGCAGAGATCCGGCAGACGCAAGATCGTACAGACCTATATATCTGCTGCCGGTGCTGGGAAAAGTGCTAGATAAACTCCTGACAAACAGGATGTATTTCCACTGCTTTAAAAACGGTTTCCTGAAAGCACAGCAATTTGGGTTCAGGACAGACCAGTCCACCACTGCAGCTATCAAACAAATGGTGTACATTGTTAGTGTAAATAAAATGCACAAGATGCATACCTCTCTAATAGCCTTGGACGTGACGGGTGCCTTCGACAATGTCTGGTGGCCTGCAATACTTAGTAAGCTGAAAGAATGGTCTTGTCCCAGGAACATATTCGTTCTAATGGCCAATTCCCTCAGTGAGAGGATGGTCAGATACTCCCATACCAGTGGGTCAGACTCAAGAAACTTGGAAAGAGGCTGTCCTCAGGGTTCTTGCAGTGGACCAGTTCTCTGGAACTTGGTCGCCGATACTGCCCTGGAAGTTGACCCTACTTGAGGGTGTCTGGCTACAGGCCTATGCTGATGATATGCTGATTGCTATAACAGCACCTTCCAGAGCGAGAATGGAGACTGCTGGCAATGCAGCATTGTCAATACTAGAAGGATGGTGTCTGTGCAATAAGCTAGGGTTCAGCTTTGCTAAGACAACAGCCATGATGGTAGCTAAAGAGGGTGTCCTCAAAAAGAGATACCATATTTTCAAATTAAAGGCAAAAACTTCTGCCACACTCTTAAGTACTTGGGGATCACTCTGGATGAGAGGATGAGCTGGATCCCACACCTGCAGGACCTAAAAGCTAAATGCACAAATGTATGTGTAAGCTGGGGCGAATGGCTCGCATCTCATGGGGACTCAGAAGCGAAATCCTCAAAGAAATTTATCTGAAGGGAATGGAGTGGATCCTAACCTATGGTGCTGATGCCTGGAGGCGCCTGTTGGACCACTCCATAATGTGTAGAAAGCTGATTGCAGCCCAACGACCAGCTTTACTGCGAATCACCAGGGCTTATAGGACAACATCTACGGATGCCCTCCTGGTGTTAGCAGGGATCCCTCAGCTATTTTTGACGGTCGGCAAGAAGCGACCATTTTTAGAGTCCTGCAGGCTAAGGAGAAAGCAATATTCCTCGGAGTTCAGTATGACCCCGAGGATTATGAAATTAATACCGCTAAGTGGGAACTCCATCCCACGAGAAGACTATGTGAGCCCTGGTCCAAGGAGTTACCATCAGGAAAAGGAACAGAGATATACACCGATGGTTCCAAGAGCGAGGACGGTGTGGGCTTAACCTTTACTGTCTACAATCAAGGGGCCAAGGTGTGTGACTATAATACGAAGGAAACAAATAATGGCTCAGCCTCCCAAGCGGAGCTGCTTGCTATCAGAGAAACCCTCACTTGGGCCCTCAATGACGGCAGTCACGAGAGCGACATACGGCTGTATACGGACAGCCAGGCAGCTATGCAGGCACTTGAAGATGCAAACAACAGGCATCAAATAGTAAATGAAATCAAGTGCATACTGGGCAATCAGAACATGCCCAGAGAATCCTTCTCCTGGATCAAGGCACATGTAGGTCATGAAGGGAACGGGCAGACGAACTGGCCTGCTCCGCAGGTAATAACACAACCTGTGCAGCGGTAAAGACTTCTAAAACTACCTTGAAGTCTATAATTGGTCGAAGAGTATTAACAGAGTGGCAGAGGCTCTGGGATACGATTGAGAATGGTCTTCAAACAAAGACATTCTTGAAAAGGGTCAGTCTATCCCTAATGTCCTCTGACCACTATTTGACGCAGTTCCTTACAGGACATGGGAGTTTCCCCAAATATCTGGAGTGGTTTAACATTGCTACCCACAGTTACTGCGGCTGTGGGGCTCCAGAAGCAGATGTCGGGCACTATATCCTCAGGTGTCCGATTACGGAAGGGTTCGCTAACGAACTCAGGGACTCCCAGGCGATCAGTGAGGTAGCAGGCGAGCTGGTCTCGGTGTCCAATGAGAGTGCCCGTGTCAGGGCACACTTGTGGGACATAGGCTGGCTTGTCTGCTGGCTCCGGGACTCTCTTCTTTGAGACCAGGAGCTGCTTTCGTTCGACTCCTTATCTTCCTTTTTCAACCTTGGCTACACTCTGCACCCCCGTACACAAGTCCCTACTGGTCTCTTCTGAGACAAACTTCATCTTCTACTTCTAGGCTTCTCTTGCCAAGCACGTGTAATGTCGTGAGGCGGAGCACGTGCTTTCCCCATGGGGGGCGGGTCCTTCGGGACCCGTCCCCCACCCTGAAATAAAGAGAGGTTGTTACTCATGTCGGACAGGCCGAAACAGAAAGGCCAGACTAAGAGTTCCCAATCAAAGAAGACTCCACAGGGGCAGTAGGAAGGTGTGTGGAAGTCGGTTGACAATAGGTCAACAGCGTTATGGCTTGAGTGCAGCTGAAGGTGGGCTGTTAAGAAAGGATAATAACTTGGAATAGGTGATGAAAGAGATAAGAATGGAGAAGTGGGAGATGGAGGAGAGAATGAAAAAAGTGCAAATAAAATGCACAAGATGGTCAAAGAATAGGAAGGGAATTGAAGATAGTGAGTTTTGATTTGGAATGTTGGAGTATGATGAGATATTGAGTTGGATGGAAAAAAGTGATATGGAAAAACAATACTGGCAGTATGATAGAGGTATTGGAACTTCAGTATAAGGACTGAGGATCAGGAAATAGATTGCTATGTGAATATACTATAAAGGATTAGAGGCGTGCAGACGCCAAGAGGCTTAGGGGAGAGCCCAAGTTACAGGTCTGTTACTATCTGGGGGAGGAGTCTTGTGTCCAAGGATATAGGCTCCTCTCCCACCTTTCTTTCCTTTTTCAGGTTCACTGGTCTCTTGTTCATTCGGTGAGTTTAGGTTGAGGTCGCAACTCTATAACATGGGGGAGGAGAGGAGTCCTTGGTCATTTGGACATGGATTCCTCTTTTCCCCCCTTTTTACTTCGTCGGTTTCCCATTTGTGGGTGGTACCTACCACGGACTTAACCCGGAAACTGCACCCTTACACGTCCAAAGGTGTGCGGGTCTTGCCTCCAAAAAGCTGGACTCAAGAGAGGATACTGGCCTTAGATTGCTCAAATTAAGCAATATAACTAATAGCGAAATGCGAGGCCAGTCAAGCAGGTTAGGATGGGCCTATCTGGGCATGAGGGAGTTTTTATCATCTCCTCATGCACTCATAGGCATGGCCACTCATAGGCATGGTTGCCATGCCTATGAGTGGCATGGCAACCATGATTCCTGTTTACCGTGGGTGGACAGACCCGTAATGTGGAAAAGGGGATCCTGGCTGTTGAGGGTCAGGAAAGCTGGCAGCCCAATACACCGTCCTTAGCCCCTGCTTCAATAAAACGGGCGGTCTGAGCTGGCTCACTCAGATCAATCAGTTCGTGAGGCATCCCCTGTCCTACCTCTACGTCCAGGTTGGGTCAGGGGTGGGTTCTGAGCCAACTGGGTGGAAGTGATTCCCGACGATAGGGGTTGGGTCCGGACCAGGATCCGGATCAGTCCGGGTTTTGGCCTGGATCATGCTGTGGTCTGAGGGGAGATAGGAAGTCTGGGTATAACCTGGGCACAGCTCTGAGGCACCTTGAGCATTAAATTCAATCTCTGAGGCCTCCCCTTGTTGGGCTCGGTTTGGGCGGAGACCACCTGGGTGGAATACCCTTTAAACAACTATGAAGCCGACGAAGTTAACGATGGAATCAGGAAATACTAGAATGTGACGGACAGGTAAAAAAGACAGCAAGCCCACAGAGGATGCTGAACTTGAAGTGGTAGTGGAGGAATTCCCAGAGACTCCCCCTCCCACCACAAGTAATGATGGGGATAGAGATGGGCCTCCAACAAGTACAGAGGACCCAAGTAAAGGTGTTGATGAAGGGTGCCCAAACAATAAGATGGCCCCGGATAAAGAAGTGGAATCCGACGGAAACGAGACGGATTCGGGGAGGCTAGTCACTGCTGCTAGCCTTCTGGAGGAACTCGCGGTGGCGATGTTTCGGTATAGAGTGGGAAACGATCTGAGAGACTTAATAATTGGTACAGCTAGGACGCTGCACACCATAGTTTGCGAACAAGAGCTCCAGATAGCAACTATGAGAGGGCGCATCACTGAGAGAGCTGCGAGTCCTCCAGAGACAAAGGGGAAGCCACCAACCTATGCAAAGGATGTTGGTGGACAAGGGTTAGAAAAGGGTAGTTCAGTGGCAGCTAAAAAGCCCACTCCCCCTAAACAGAGGCATACTCTCCTGATCTACTCTAAAGACAAAGAGAAGACAGCCATTGAGGTTAGGGACAGCCTGAAGAACAACATAAACCCTTCCGAGTTAAATCTCGCAGTGATGACAGTTAAGCCGATGAGAGTAAACGGCGTCGTCGTTGAATGTAACTCGCAGAATGACATGGACTGTCTAAAATAGGCAGTAGACCGCCATGAAGCGCTGAAAGAAGTATTAGAAGCCAAGTCAGCCAAGAGGCTAAGGCCAAAACTCATTGTTTATGGAGTCGATAAAGACATCCGCCATGAGGACCTTCAGAAGGTCATCCAGACTCAGAATGGGCTAAATGACGAACACGTGGATCTAGCCCCGCTGTTCTCATTAAAAGGACAATTTGACACCATCCACTGGATTTTGGAAGCCAGTAGCGCCTCCCACAGAAAGTTGATTGAAGTAAGTAAGATTAATGTGGGCTAGTCGTGTTGCTATATCAAAGAGTATATCCATGTGCTCAGGTGTTATAAGTGTTATGCATTTGGGCACATGCAAAAGGATTCTACTCAAAAGATGCAACGGTGTTCACAGTGCGCTGGCAAACACTCGTACAAGGAGTGTAAGAAACCCAACTCTAGATGCACAGTTTGCAAAAATGCAAATAAGGATCACGGGGCCAAGTATGACATTGGCCACAGTGCGATGGACAGCAATTGCCCATCGTACTGTAGAGAACTGAAGTTGTTGCGGAAGCATACCGACTTGCTTCCAGGTGGTTGAAGGGAGAGTCTGAAATTTCTCCAGATAAATTTGAACAGGGCAAGGGCCGCAATGGCCCAACTCTGCTAGGAGATAAAAGAAGAAGTAGTCGATGTTGCTCTAGTGCAAGAACCATATTGCACAGAGAACATCATTAGGGGGCTCCCTCTGACCAGCAGGTTATTTTGTATCAAAGGAGCTAAGCCAAAAGCTGGAGTTGTCGTTTTGAACCCCAAAGTTAATGCCATCCCGGCATATCACTCTGATACTATAGTAGTAGTGGAGATTGGCTATGGGAGACTATTACTACACGCAATCTCCATCTATTATCCTCCGAATAACAACATCGATGACTCATTGACCGAGTTACAAAACTTCCTGGCTCGAGTCAACTCTAAGAACTTAGTGATAGGTGGTGACTTCAATGCGAAGTACCCCTTGTGGGGTTCAAATAGGCAAGACATCAGAGGAGATATGACTCTGGATTTTATCAACTCTGCTGATAAATTTTTATTAAATGATTGGGATACACCAGCTACTTTTAATGGCCCTTGTGGTTAGAGCTGGATCGACTTCACCCTGGTAACTCCTCGGATGTTTCCTCTGATCCAGGATTGGTGCGTTAGCGACCAGGTCACTAATAGCGACCATAACTATATCGCGTTCCTTGTGGGTGGAACAACACCTCCCTCACACTATGTAAAAAGGTTTGCGGTGGGCCGGACTCCTGACTGGTGCAAACTCGTGCATTGTGTTATACTGGGACTGGCGGAGATCAGCCAGTGCATCAATAATATTGGTGATTGTGAATCTCTCAATAACATTCTCAGAGATCTGATGGATTGTTTAAGTTCTGGATGTGAGATAACCTTTGGGTTTAAGAGGCAACCCAGCACAGGCAGTAGATCGGTGCCCTGGTGGATACCTGAGCTCAGTGTTAAGAGAAAACGGGTTTGAGCTCTTAGAAAAAGGTACCAAAGGTGCCGCAATGGGGACAGAAGTTCCAGAGAGGAAATATACAGGAAGGAGCAGGCAGAGTATAAGCTCGCTATACACCAAGCACAACTGGCCTCTTAGCAGACGTTTTGTAGTGATGTCTCTGCACAGAACCCATTTACTCTGCAGTACAAGCTGGCTACGGGGAAGGATATTAAACTCCTGGAAATTGAATATGTTCGCAAAGAAGACGGGGCCAAGACCTCTTCCTTTGGCGAAACAATCCAGGTTTTATTAGATAATCTATTCCCGACAGATGACAGGAGCTCTGATGATACTCAACATCAACTCCTATGGGAATATAGCAGGTTACCACCGGACACGGAAGAGGAAGTGGGAGAGGTGATCAAAGATATGGCTCGGGGTAAAGCCCCGGGGTATGATGGTCTGACTGTGGAGATATTATCCCAGGTGTTTAATGAACACAAAGATCTGTTCACCCAGCTCTTCAACATCTGTTTGAAACTGGGAATTTTCCCACAAGCCTGGAAACAGGCCGACCTGGTCCTTTTCAATAAGGCAGGCAGGGATTGGGCAGATGCAAGATCATACAGACCAATATGTCTGCTGCCGGTGTTGGGTAAAATGCTAGATAAACGCCTGACGAACAGAATGTATTTCCATTGCTCTAAGAATGGATTCCTGAAGCAATTTGGGTTCAGGACAGACCAGTCCACCACTGCAGCGATCAAACAAGTGGTGGACATTATTAAGGTGAACAAGATGCACAAGATGCATACCTCTCTCATATCCTTGGACGTGACGGGCGCCTTCGACAACGTCTGGTGTCCTGCTATTCTTAGTAGGCTAAAAGATTGTTCTTGTCCTAGGAACGTATTCGTTCTATTGGCCAATTACCTCAGTGAGAGGATGGTCAACTATTGCATGCTAGTGGGATAGCCTCAAGAAACTTGGAAAGAGGCTGCCCACTGGGTTCGTACAGTGGGCCATTCCTTTAGAACTTGGTCGCCAATACTGCCCTGGAGTTGACCCTGCCAGAGGGCGTCTGGCTCCAGGCTTATGCTGATGATATGCTGCTTGTTATAACGGCACCCTCCAGAGCGAGACTGGAGACTGCTGGCAATGCAGCATTGTCTGTACTAGAAGGATGGTGTTTGCGCAATAAGCTTGGGTTCAGCTTTGCAAAGACAGCAGCCATGATGGTAGCTAAAGGGGTGTCTTCAAAAAGAGGTACCCAATTTTTAAATTACATGGCAAAAATATCCGCGAAATGACGACTATCAAGTACTTGGGGATCACTCTGGATGAGAGGATGAGCTGGATCCCACACTTGCAGGATCTCAAAATAAAATGCACAAATGTTATATGCAAACTGGGGCGAATGGCTCGCGTCTCATGGGGACTCAGAAGCGAAGTCCTCAAGGAAATTTATCTCAGGGGCACGGAGCAGATCCTAACCTATGTGGTGGGCCGATGGACCACTCCATTATCTGTAGAAAGCTGATTGCACCCCAACAACCAACTTTACTGCGAATCACCAGGGACTATAGGACTACATCTATCGATGCCCTCCTGGTGTTAGCAGAGATTCCTCCGCTATTTTTGTCGGTTGGCAAAGAAGCGACCATTTTTAGAGTCCTGCAGGCTAACGAGAAAGCACTATTCCTCGGAGTTCAGTATGACCCTGAGGATTACGAAACAATAACCGCTAAGTGGGATCTCCATCCCACCAGAAGGCTTAGTGTGTCATGGTCCACGAAGTTACCATCAGGATTAGAAAATGAGTTATACACCGATGGTTTCAAGAGCGAGGATGATGTGGGCTTATCCTACACTGTCTACAATCAAGGAGTCAAGGTGTATGACTATAATAGGATGGTTTCAAATAATGGCTCAGCCTTCCAAGCAGAGCTGCTCGCCATCAGAGAGGCTCTTAAATGGGTCCTCAATAATGACGGTCATAACAACGACATCCGGCTGTACACGGACAGCCAGGCAGCTCTGCAAGCGCTTGAAGATGCAACCAACAGGCATCAAATGGTCAAGTGCGTCCTTGGCAATGAGAACATGCCCAGAGTATCCTTCTCCTGGATCAAGGCACATGTAGGTCATGAAGGAAACGAGCAGGCAGACGAACTGGCCCGCTCCGCAAGTAATAACACTCAACCTGTGTAGCGGTAAAGACTTCTAAAATTACCTTGAAGTCTATAATTGGTCGAAGAGTATTAACAGAGTGGCAGAGGCTCTGGGATACGACTGAGAATGGTCTTCAAACAAAGACATTCTTGAAAAGGGTCAGTCTATCCCTGATGTCCTCTGACCACTATTTGACGCAGGTCCTTACAGGACATGGGAGTTTCCCCAAATATCTGGAGTGGTTTAAGATCGCTACTCACAGTTACTGCGGCTGTGGGGCTCCAGAAGCAGATGTCGGGCACTATATCCTCAGGTGTCCGATTACGGAAGGGTTCGCTAACGAACTCAAGGACTCCCAGGTGATCAATGAGGTAGCAGGCGAGCTGGTCTCGGTGTCCATTGAGAGTGCCCATGTCAGGGCACACTTGTGGGACATAGCCTGGCTTGTCTGCCGGCTCCGGGATTCTCTTCTTTGAGACCAGGAGCTGCTTTCGTTCTACTCCTTATCTTCCTTTTTCAACCTGGGCTACACTCTGCACCCCCATTAACACCAACCATACACGGATGCCGCTGCCCGTTTACTTTTACTGGTATCCTCTGAGACAAACTTCATCTTCTACTTCCAGGCTTCTCTTGCCACGCACGTGTAGTGTCGTGAGACGGAATAGGTGCATTTCTTTATTTCGGGGTAGGGGGCGGGTCCTTTGGGACCCGTTCCCCTCCCCGAAATAAAGAGAGGTTGCTAGCAAATAAATTTTGAAAATACTGGAAAATAAATCTAAGTAGAAACTGGTGCTGTGGTTCGCGAAATAAAGGATAACTGAAATCGTGGTCATTCACAATGAATGATTAGATGTTTTGCGATGTGAAAAAGGTTTAAGAAAGTCTCGTGCGGGTAACTGCGTGGCCAAATTATTATGAAACTACACTTAGGTGAAGTACTATGAAACACGCCACTGCATTCACTATTTCTTAATGACGTGAGTATTCTACGACACTAAAATCCCATTAATGGGATGGCGGAAAGCAAATGTGACATGGGTAAAAAGGCTGATCTGACCGGCTTCGAAAGTTGGTTTATCGATAAAGTGCAATGGGCAGCGGCATCCGTAACAGAGATGATGGACTGAATGGAAAATCAAGGGGCTCAATATCTCAAGTGTATGGAGAATGGTTACGGTCTCAAAAACGTCCGCCAATCGTGACAAATGGAGGAGGAAAAAATCTCTGATAGACAGGGATAGATGTTTGGTGACACGAATTGTACGGCAAAACAGGGAAAGACGTTTGGTGGCACGAACTGTATGGCAAAGCAGAGACAACCGCTAACAGCACTTTAAAACCCAGTTCAACTAAAACTATGCACAGAGAACTGGAAGGTTTTCTATTAATTTAACAGTTTTTAATTTGCTGACGAAAGATTAATGGGAAAGGCACAAAATAAGCATGTTGAATATTAGTTATGCACAGACCGGATCTAGAAAAAAATCGGGGGGGGGGGAGGCAAAAAACACAATCGAGACGAAAAGGGGGGGTGGGCAAGAGACTTGTTTTTCAATGCACTATAATATTTCCCCCTCCGTTTTACGTGTTTTCAAAATATGTCTAGAAAAATAGATAAAATATAAATAAGTTTAATAATTTTTTGCTTCTGTTATATTCCGCATATAGGGGGGGGGGGCATGGTCCCTTGCCCCCCTATATGCGGCACTGAACAGTTTCTTATGTAAGACATTTCACGTACTCATCCTTTTTTTCTTTCAGGGAAGATATAAATCTTTCTTGTGAAATCCCCGATGAGCAGTAGAACAAAGAGAAAGGAGGTTTGGAAATAGTTGTGTGTACTCAACTACAGCAACTGATTCTTTGCGAACGCAAACGTTAATAATTTATTGAGTTTCTGATATCTGGAGATGCCATTATCAGAGATTATGTTTTCGCAATTCATTCGTATCGGGTTAAAAGGTAAACTTTTAGGTTTCTCTTCAATCCGCAATTGGTTCTTTGCAATTCTTTTCGAGATGAAAGGATTGCTGAAAGCATTACGTTTCCAATTCTTTGGGCCCCCCGAACAAATAGAAAACCGAGTTCGCGGCTTTTAATCCAATCCCGTTTCCTGCTTCGATCACTACTGTCGACCATTGGCTGATACAGAACAAGCGGAGTGATTATCGGAAACGCTCGAGCAATGATAACGAAGAGGATAGATATACAAACGAAATGAGAACGATTGCATTGTCGTTTTGAGAATGGGAAAACAGATTGTTTGGCTTTAATCATTTAAGCGGGGGCCTCAATATATTAAGTATATATATGATTTGGTATATATATGATGTATATATATATATGATTTGGTATATATATGATTTGGCCTCAATATATTAAGTCGATGATTTGGCCTCAATAAATTATCTGATATCGTCTTAGAGATGATGATTAGAAAATGATTTGGCCTCAATAAATTATCTGAAGTCGTCTTAGAGAGGTTAATAAATTGAAGTATGTATCATTTGTGGATAAAAAAGAAAAACTCGTAAAAAAATTGGGGGAAATCTCTCGGAAAACAACAAAAATGTGGTAAAGTCTTCTGAAGCAGTGTATAGAAGGACAGATAGGTCTGGGAATCAATGACATCCATGAATTGGGAATGGGAGAATGTTTCTTTTTAGTCGATTTTTACAGATAAGAAACGATGAGCTAAGAGACCTTGGGTGCTGAAAGGAGAGTTTTAGGATAGCGACAAAAATTTATATATCAGTGCTTCATATTTTGCTATGGCAAAAACATTGAGAATTACCATGCTACGTGAATGGGTAGCAAACTTCAAAGATAAGATTTTTACGGCAAACTATTATTAAACGCAAATTAAAACTCTTCATCAAATCTATCTAATGCTTGAATATCAATAATATTTTTTTTATTTAAATAGATATGGAAGCTGGAATAGTTAAGAACAGTCACAATGCCAGTACTAAGAAACTTATACAAAACTGGATGCGAAACTGGAAGGTACAGTGGGCGTTTATCTTATTTTAACTGTCTACGCGTCTAGATGAAATGTGTGTATGTGTGTGTTGGAGAGCGGCAAGACAACTTTTCCCTTACTTTTGAAAATACTAGTAACTAGAATGGAGGTAAAAACATAAGAATTTGTTTTATACTCAGTGGTGAAAGTAGATTTTATTTCTTACCGGTAAGCTTCAAAGCATAGCTATGTGTGGAAAATCGTACACAGGCGCTCATTCCACTGAAGTCGTCTTAGAGAGGTTAATAAATTGAAGTGTGTATCGGCGAAAGTGCAGTGCTCTTAGATTTATTCATTTTCCGCAAATAGTAAAAGATTTAGAGATTTTTAATATGAAATAAATATTAATATTTTTAAATACTTGCTGATTCCCTTGTATTCTGGGATTTCAGTCTTATTGAAAAAAATTAATAATATGATTTTGATGTTTTTAAATTATTTTAGTAATTAAAAAATTTTTTTTAGAAAGGAAAATTAACGTTTCACTCGTTTTGTAATTTTGAATACTCAACTTGCATATTTTAAATTCAGAAGCCAAGTGTAGCTTTTTTCAGAATAACATTTATCGGAGATTTGGAATAGCCTTTAAAATTTATAAAGCTTAATCAATGATTACATGACATACGGAAATTTCGCCTCTTACTTATCCCCGATAATACATGCGAAATTGCAGAGTTCCCGCATCCAAAATGAGGGAGGAAAAGAGTGACTTTTGTCAAAAAAAAAAAAGTTGCGAGATGATTTTGTTGCGCGCTCTTTTGTGCCAAGAAAATTCATCTAACTTTCCACTCTTGTTACAGGTACTATAGGTTGGCCATACCTGCAGTAGAAAAATTAATCATTTTACTTTTACACGTGATGTACGTATTTGTTGGAACGCTTAACTTTACATATGATTTGGCCTCAATATAGACCTTGTCTTCACCTTAATGAGAAATGTTTAGCGATTCAGCAACGCTAATATCACAGAGTGAAAATGGCAACTATCAGGTTGGCCGTAAGTGAATGCTTTTACTATTTGGATAACCATCACAGCCTGATATGCAGAAGACCATCGCCATATTTCATCATCCATTTTTCTTTCAGTTCCACAGCATTTTTCGTTAAAGCAGAACCCAAATCATGATATGGCATTATTTTTATATTAAATTTATTGCTTGGTGTGATTAAAAAGTTGATAATAATTTTATCAATGTTCCTAAAGAAAAACATCTTTATCATAAGTTGATAATAATAATTTCTTTTTATTGTAATGATTCTGATATTTGGGGATCTAAAACGGCTCGATGTATCTAGTATGTATACAAATACTATAAATTCTGATACTGAAGGTTAAATTCCAAAGGATGCAAATAATGAAAAAGAATAAGAGAATTATATTCTTGGTTGATAATTTTTTTACACCTCTCAAACAGCTGTTTATCACTGGTCTGACAAGAGCCTGTTGATTTAAGACGTCAGATGACCTATTATGAAGGCGATATCTCATCAGAAAGAAAATAACCATACCTATAGGGTCTCGAATCCAGGTCCCATAAACTTGAAGCGAAGCGTGTAAGCCACTTGATCACAAGGACGATGTCAAGCTCAATAAATTTGAAAAAGGCCAGTTATCAGATACCCAGTTTTTGTTATTCAATTTGAATTTTCTGTGGGACTTATCCTTGAACTATCTTTTTTATCCATTATTTTAAACTTTGTTTTACAGACCACAATGTTGACATGCTGCGGGTCAATACTAACAAATATGCTGAATTCAGTGAAAATGATAGTGGTTATAAAAGTCCAAACTGGTTTATGAAATATGTACTATTATAATATTATAATAAATATATACTATTATAATATAACTATTTATGAAATATGAGGAGGATTCGTCATTGCAATTGCCTTGAGTATGGGTTTTTTTTGGATGTCGAAAATCTCAGACTACAGGTACGTTTTTTAAAAGCATTCATTTTTAATATTTAACATCAAACAACAATGAGAACAAAAGCAACAATTGGAATATTGTTAAAAGAGAAAATTTACAGCAATCTGAAGTTTTCTCTTCAAACTCTATAAGCAAATTAACTCCACTGATATTAAAATCGTTTTCTGCATTATTGGTGACAAGACTCCGGTGGAAAATATACTTTGAAGGGCCTGAAGCTAACCTTATGAGGAGCGACGAGGGAGAAAGTAAAAATTCGATAGAGGTGTAATACCTTTTATTTAATATTCAAATAAAGTTATCTAGAGCAAATAAATATATTTACTTCTGTTCTTAAAGTTTATAATTAGATACAAATAAAAAAATTAACGTACGTCAAAATTCTTTTTTTTTTAAATCTTCCAAATAATGTCAGTCGTAGAGTTTAGGAGTGTGCATATACTCTGAATACATGTCTGTTTAGAACTCGCAGATATTTAGAGAGATGACGAAACAGACCACCAGTTTTTGAAATGACTGGGAAGGACAACTTAATATTTAAAATCTATAGCAAATATTTCCTACCTTAAAATTAAGGGAGGTGTACTAAGCGAAAATTATGTAAAAAGAAAAAATTACGTGCCAACTTTGTGGGACAATAAAATTAAAAGAACGTGTATTAGTTTTTCTATTATAGTTTTTCCAGTAGCGTAATATGATTAATTGGTGATTATATTGTATGATTACATTATATTGCATTGATTAATAAGGTGATTAATTGATAAAACTAAGTTTTAAATCTCTCTTCATGATTTTGCATTAAAAAATCCCCCCTTCAAACTCATTACTTAAATTTGGGGAAGCATGTACCCATCCTCCCGCTAAAATGACTTCCGTTATTCCCAGAAATGTTTAGAAATTTCAATTCAGCAGAATATAAAAAATATATATATATTGAAAACGAAAATTTTAAAACCACAAGTACACGCTGCTTTGCAATGGATTTCAACATCTAAGTGAGTTCATAACCTTTCTTTGATTTACCACCCCGTTTTCCCAGTTCTGCCTCCGGTGGTGATTAAGACTGAACGCAGATGGCGGATGGGAACGTGCATTTTCCGTGAACTCTTATACGACTACCCGAAGATGGTGTTGGTTGGAGTCGCTTTTGTCTGTCTAGTTTTGTCTTGCTAAACGTTCAAAGAGAGAAAGCACTACTTCCAATTTCTAGCACTCCCCCTTGGCACTCTTTGTTGGCAGAAATGGAATCTCAAGTATCAGGTTTCTAAATAGCTTGGTATCTAAAGGGTTAAACTGTAAGTCATGTAATAAATAACCAACGAGTTTTTCTTAAAGGGAATGAACCGCTTTAAAAAAATAAATTATTGGTTGAATAAGCATTATTAAGGTGAAAAGGAAAACGTTAACGGAGCCACTACTGAAAAATAACTTACCGATCGTACCGGCGCGTACCGACCTAATTTCATCACTGTTTATATCGATACTGTGTTCTCGAGTAGAGTGTTGTCAATCTTGCTCCTTTCCCCACTTTCATTTTTGACTTGGATCACTTGTCCGCATTTTTTTCTTTATAGAACCGGGTCTGTATCTCTCGGTTTATCTGAACCAATTCTTTATAGAACTCTTTGTCATATATAATCGATCAGTGCTGTCCAACTTCTCTAAGACCGATGGCCATTTTTTCTTTTGCCAATATTTCACGGGCCAAAAAAAGAATAGGATAGGATAGGTAATTGAAAAGTCAGTTCATGTCACCTAAAAAAATATTTTATTTATACGAAAAATAATAATAATAATAATAAACCTCAAAAACCTCAAAAAATTTATTTATTTGTAACAATAATAATAAGTATTAATAAATCTCAACCACCTCAAAAAATTATGTTATTTATACGAAAACTAATAAGTAATAATAAACCTCAAAAACGTCAAAAAATTATTTTATTTTACGAAAAATAATAAGTAATAATAAACCTAAAAAACCTCAAAAAGTCATTTAATTTATACGAAAAATAATAAGTAGTAATAAACATCAAAAACCTTAAAAAGGATTTTATTTATATGAAAAAAAATACTTAATAATACACCACAAAGAACTAAAAAATTATTTTATTTATACGAGAAATAAGTAATAATAAACCTCAAAAACCTCAAAAATTAATTTATTTAAATGAAAAACAATAAGTAAAAATAAACCTCAAATACCACAAAAATTATTTTATTTATAAGAAATATAATAAGTACTAATAAACCTCGAACACCTAAAAAATTATTCTATTAATACGAAAAATAATATGTAACAATAAACCTCAAAGACCTCAAAAATGATTTTATTGAAACGAAAAATAGAAAGTAATAATAAACCTAAAAAATCTCAAAATCTGAGTAATAATAAACCTCAAAAATCTCAAAAAATTTATTTATTTATAACAAAAATAATAAGTAATAATACACATAAAAAACTCAAAAACAATTTATTTATGCGAAAAATAGTAAGTAATAACAAACTCCAAAACCTCAAAAATTATTTTACTTTTACGAAATATAAAAAGTAATAAACCTCAAATAACTCCAAAAATTTAATTATCTATACGAAAAATAATATGTAATAATAAACCTCAAATATCTCAAAAAAATTATTTATAACAAAAATAATAAGTAAAAATAAACCTAAAAAAAACAAAAAAATTTTATTTATGCGAAAAAAAAGGTAAGTAATAATAAAACTCCAAAATCTGAAAAAATTAATTTATTTATACGAAAAATAAGTAATACTAAACCTCAAAACCTCAAAAATTATTTGATTTATACGAAAAATAATAAGTAATAATAAACCTCAAACACCTCAAAAATTATTTTATTTATGCAAAAAATAATACGTAATAATAAATTTCAAAACCTCGAAAAAATTATTTTATTTATGATAAAAATTGTAAGTAAAAATAAACCTCAAAAACTTCCAAAAATTAATTTATTTATACAAAAAATAACACGTAATAATGAACCTTAAATGTTTCAAAATATTATTTTATTTATACGAAAAATAATACGTAATAATAAACATCAAAAACCTCAAAAAATATTTTATTTATGTGTAAAATAAGATGTAATAATAAACGTCCAAAACCTCAAAACTTAATTTATTTATAAGAAAAATAGTAAGTAATAATAAACTTCAAATACCTCAAAAATTATTCTATTTATACGAAATATAATAAGTAATAATACACCTCGAACACCTCAAAAATTATTTTATTTATACTAAAAATATTAAGTAACAATAAACTTCAAACACCTCAAAAATTATTCTCTTTATACGAAATATAATAAGTAATAATAAACCTCGAACACCTCAAAAATTATTTTATTTTTACGAAAAAAATAATAAGTAATAATAAACATCAAAAGCCTCAAAAATTATTTTATTTATACGAATAATAAGGGGGAAGGAAGTTTTAATAGGGGGAAGTAATTTTTAATAGGGGGAAATTAAAAATCGAAGAATTAGAATTAAAATAAGGGTTTTTGGGAAATTAGTGTTCCTCACAGGCACCAGATGGCGCCAGGGTTTTTTTCATAAGGGAGAAGGAATTTTTAATAGGGGGAAATTAAAAATCGAAGAATTAGAATTAAAATAAGGGTTTTTGGGAAATTAGTGTTCCTCACAGGCACCAGATGGCGCCAGGAGTTTTTCATAAGGGGGAGGAATTTTTTACAAAGGGGGAAATCAAAAATCGAAGAATTAGAATTAAAATAGGGTTTTTTGGGAATTAGTACTCTTCATTGTCACCAGATGGCGCCACTGAGGGGGACAGGGGGAGGGGTTTAATTATAAATTATGAATATTAATAAAGGGCGTGGCGTGTTACGTCATAATTACGTAATGATTGCGTCATAGGACGTGGCCGGAAGTGGCCATGGCCTGTGACGTCATAGGGTGAAAAGCACTGTGCAAAGGGATTCTGTAGGGTGTGACTAAACTACTTGTCTGTTAAGAAAATAAGTGAACATAGAAAATTTTCATCAACAAAACTTGCTATTAAATCTTCATCGGAGCCCACTTCTGCGAGAAAAAGATGAATTTCTTTCGAAGTGTAAAAAATCTCTTGAGGCATTTTCCGGCACTTAACCAGAGAATATTACTATGTAAAAGCAGATCGCCATACTCAGCATGCAGTTCGTCCAAAATAGCTTTAAATTTTCTTTGTGTAAGAATTCGATTTCCGCCACGAATTAAATTGGTAATTTTGACAACCTTTTCCATTATGTCGTTTAGTCTCAGCGAAATGCCACACAATGTCTCCTGGTGCACAATACAGTGCAACATTCGACAAATAATTCCTTCTTTTTGAAACAGTCCTGCAAGCCCAATATTTTTGCCAGTCATAGCTCTGGAACCGTCAGTTACAATAGCGGTGAACTTATCAAATCCGACATATTCCGCTACTGCACATTTTAATTCCTTATAAATGTCTTTACCTTTTGTTGTTCCATATAATGATACTAATTTTACTACTTTATACCTACTTAATAGAATGGGTAAGTTGAAGTTTGAATATTAAGTAAAGTAATATAAGGTGAATTTTCAAGTAAAAACTTGATTTTGGTCGCAGGCCACAAAAATCCTTGTGTGGGCCGCTAGTTGCACAGCGCTGTAATAGATGACACTCCCAGCATCGCAAGCTTTCATTTGGCACACAATTCCTTATGATCGAACCCGGTGAAATTCTTCTTCTCTCTTTCCTGCTTGGCAGAAAGGAGGGGACATAATTTGAAGTAGCGCATAATACTTCCCCCCTGTCAGAAGCTTCCGTTTGAGATCGCTGATCATTTAGGTAATTCCCCTTTTCTTCCAGGGAGGAGTTTGGGGGGGGGGGGGTTATTACATCTACGATGAGAGGAAAATGTATTCCGAATTCGGTGATCGTAGATTTTACTATTAAAAGCAAAACAATTACTTTGTGTGACAACCCTCTGTTCTCGGGCATGTTCGACCCCCAAAATGTCAGCACTGCTTTTTCGTTAATTCCTACAAATCACCATCTGGACCAGACAAGATTTCACTAGCTTTTTACAAGCAGCTAAACTCCGTTGTTTGCGAAACATTATCTATCCTGTTGAACTCCTCTCTGGAATCTGGCTGGGTTCCTCCTGACTGGACTCAAGCCATAGTCATTCCAATTTACAAGAGAAAAGGTGATCCCACTGATCCTACCAATTACCGTCCAATCTCTCTGACTAATATCGTTCCCAAAATAATGGAACGTTGCATACTATTCAAACTTCTTTACTTTCTTCAGATACATAATATTATTCCATATGGACTGTTTGGTTTCATGGCAAGCCGCTCCTCTAACAATTGACTTTCGCAGTCAAATGGACGTTATTTATATAGATGTCGAAAAGGATTTCCATAAAGTAAAGGGATCGTCCGTCTTTGACACACTTCTTCGACTGGGAATCCCCCAGATCATCGTACGATTAAGCTGTGCATTATTTTCCAACCGCTCTCAACAAATAAGAGTTGAAGATGCCCTTTCTTCAATCAAGGATGTCAGCGATGGTATTGCTTAAGGATCTGTTCTTGTGCCTGTATTTTTCGCATTGTTCACCTCGAGCATACTTTCTGTTCTACGATCAGTCGCCTGCTACATATTTGCTGATGACATTAAAATTTATGCCAATTAGACTTTTTTTTAGACATTTGTCGTTCCGTTCAGCTTGCATGCGACAGCATCGAAGACTGGAGTTTGTCATACCAGTTACCAATTTCTGCAGAAAAAACAACACTTGGGTCGTAACAATCAGAAGCAAAATTATATTATCAATGGCTTCCCAATCAACAGCGTATCATCTGAATTGGATTTGGTTGTTACCATTTCTCCCAACTTCTCATTTTCTTTACACTGCCAGAACATCACCTAAAAAGCCAAACATGTCGCCTTTATGATTTTGCGTTGCTATAAGAAGTGCAACAGGCCCACTTTTTTCAAGACATCCACTACTTTTGTTTTGCTTATTCTTGAATGCGAATCTCCTGTCTGGTCTCCCCACAAGATCTCTGATATCAGTCTAGCTGAATGTCCACTCAGATTGGTTTACTAAGAGACTACCTGGACTGTCCAACTCAAGCTATGAGGAGCAACTGAAAGTGCTCAACATTCATTTCTTGGAATGGGAGAAGGTTGGTTCACGATCGAAAAATCTGTTATAAAATCATTAACAATCTTCTCTATTCAAATCCGGTGAGCCATTAAATCATGTCTTGGATTCTAGCAGAACAAGGAGACATCCTCAGTGTATACATATTCCTCATGCGAGAACAAACTGTAAATTCCATTCCTTCGTATACCGAGTTGGTCGTGCTTGGAACTCTCCACCTCTAGATGTTGTGATGTCCCCAAATTTCCATATTTTCACAGATCGTCTAAATACAGTCGACTTGGAAAAGTTTCTAAAATGTTTTAAGTTTTAACTTTAGTTATGTATGTAATTATATGTTCTTAATGTATGTACCAATAGTGTAAACCACAATAAGTGTTAACCACATTGTAAATATTTCTCTGTTTCTGATGTCTTGAGCGGTGTTAGCGTACATTTTTGTACCTTCCTCTCAATAAATAAGTAAATAAAAAAAATAAATAAATAACTGGGGGAACTTTTTTTCTTGAGAGAGAAAAATGATTTGGGTGGCCAAACTTCTACATTGTTTTAAGTTATGATGATATGGAACTGCATACTGAATTTGTTGGTTCTACTTTTATCGTTTAGGAGCAGCCTTACACAATTTTTCCTTCTTTTTTTTTTGGGGGGGAAGGAGAATTTTGATGGTTCAAGCGCTTACGTTGCTCTTACGTTACGATGAGAGAAAGACGTATACCGTAATTGGTGCACTCGCTTTTGCAGTTGAGGAGTTCTTGATCAAAGAGATAAACTTTCAAATATATGCTAGATTGCTGAATATTGAAAGAATTTATTTTATCAAATTGTTTTAAATATTATTTATTATTTAAATATTAATTTGTTTTTGAAGTAAATTTTTATAAGTGGCATTGCTTTTTAAATACTGAAAAGCTTTTTTGAAATTCAAGGTTTAGTTTAGATTATCTAGTTAGTTTATTAGTTATTAGAAAAGGTTAGGCTCAGTCTATAACTTAGCATCATTAAAATTTGCTGTAAAAAGCTTATTTTAGAAGTTTTTTTAGGAGTTGTTTAGGAATCTGTCAAGTTTAGGTGTCAGACACATGCGGCCAGCGAAGTCATTTTGTGTGTTTCACAAGCAATACATTCTATCACAATGAGGGTAGTGAACTGTGGTTTACTAGTTTGGCTGGACTGCGATGATCTCAGGAATATCGATAATGTGTCTCCCTACAGTCAAAGGTGAAACTGCTACAAATGAAATTTAGGTTTATGTTTCGGCATTAAAAGAATGTGACATTTAAATTCTAAAACACAATGTAAGTAATTACGTTGGATTATTGTTGTTAAAAATAAAATGTGGACCGCCATATATTCAAAAACAATTGATTTGGCCATAAATGATTTTGTTTTGAGACCTTGATCTACGTCATACCTAGGCAAACTATTATGGGCAAACCCATTGTCCCGTAATGACCAGCCGCTCCTGGTGACGACCATGGTGAGAGACTATAAGCAACTTAGCCTTGGAAATTGTACCATGGACAGGAGGAAAATTGTACACGTTCGTCTGATGATGTCAACTATTTTTGACTACTGATTACCTTTACCATGAACAACCGAACGTGTACGATCTTCATCGTCGCCTACCCAAATGATATATTTGAGCCACTACTACTCGAAATTCTCAACGCATTAATAATGACGAGAGAGATAAAAATTTAACAAAGATGAGTAGATTTTAGAGATTTTTTGTTAACACGAGAAACCAGCTGAAATGAAAAAATATTTTTTTAAATATTGATATTGAATGAGAAGGGGGCTTTGGGTGCGCCGTTAAGACGGAACTTTTTCAGGGTTTCACAAACTTTTATATAGCTGGAGAACGGTTTGAAAATTAAAAGTTAAAAAAATTCACTTTTTTTTAAATCTTAAAACAATAAGTCATTTATAACATGTGCGTATATACGAAGAAAATACAAAATCTGCGGTTGGAACCAACCGTATGTTGTTGTCTTCATTAAGGTTGCGCGATATAATAATAGGATGGAATGCTGCGATTATTGTACTTTTTGTGAGAACTGTTATTGGCCTCGGATCTAACTTCGAGAAACAATGTACTCTGTGAATTAAAGTTGAAAAATTAACATCATATTCCCTGGAGTGGAGAAGACTCATATTCCATTTAAAAACTTGTTGTTACTTTATTAATAGAATAACCTGTTATGACCCTGATACCCCAAAATTCTATTTAGTTACCAGAATAATAAGTCATCATTTAGCAATTATCTCTTTCGTTTGGAAAAAACTGAATTTAATCTCTTTGTGTGTCGTGCTGACGGAGTGTAGAAAAAATTTTCTTCCGAAACTATCATACTTCAAATATTTTTTTCAACTACTTACGTCTTCTATTTTAGACTGAAGAGACTGGAATTATCCTCTCATTTCTCACCTTTCTTAGACTATGCTTAGCCACATAGTACATTCACTCTCGTGTGTGTTTCCTGCTTAACAAGTCACTATGCAGGAAAAACACGCTCCCATCATCATCATCATCCTCAAGCAGCCATGGGCTACGGAGGTCCAACCAGACCACGCAGTTTAATTCTCCAAGCATATCTGTCCTGAGCTACATCTGCTGCATCTGGCCACTGCATACCAATTCTAACAAGGTCCTGTTTGACATTGTCTGCCCACCGCATCCTAGGTCTCCCCCTCCTTCTGAGACCTCTAGGCACACTGTTCATAACCCTATTCGCCAATCTATAATTATCCATATGGGCAACATGGCCAAACCGGCGGAGTCTCTCTCTGCACAATATGCTGCTTAAAGGAGGTTGCAGATTCCTTTGCCTAACCTCATCATTAGTTACAAAGTTAAACCACCTAATACCAAAGATACTGCGTAAGCATCTAGAATCAAAAGCATCTAGTTTCCTGTTATCTTGTTTACACAGCGTCCAAGTTTCACTACCATAACTAACCCTAGAAAGAACCAAACTATTATACAGTCTAATTTTAGTCTTTAGGTGTATACGCCTATTTCTCCACACTCTCCATAGATTCTTAAAAGTCCCGGCAGCAATCCCTATGCGTCTGTTAATCTCATGTCGCACATCACCAGTATCAGCTACATAGCTGCCAAGATAATTAAACTGTAACACCTGCTCAAGACTGCAACCATTCAGACTAACTGGATCACAACCTGCCTGACCAATTTTCATCACTTTAGTTTTCTCTCTGTTTATAACCAAACCTACTCTACTACCAGTCTCATCAACAGCTCGAATGAAAGAGTTCATCTCATCAACATCATTTGCCAAAAGGGCTAAATCATCAGCATAATCTAAATCAGATATTTTTGTATCTCCATCCCATGTAAGGCCAAAATCTTTCCCTTGAAGTGAATTTCGCATAACATAATCAACAACCAAACTAAAGAGAAAAGGAGACAAAATGCACCGTTGTCGAACACCAGACGTAATGCTAAACCAATTGCTACAAGACTTACCAACTCTCACACATGACTCAGTGTTATTATAGAGAGCTTTCATTATGTTAACTAACTTGTCTGGTATACCATATGATCTTACAATCAACCACAAATTATGACGGTCAACAGAGTCGAAAGCCTTTTTGAAATCAACAAAGCTAGCAACCAAAGGTTTCTGAAACTCTAAACATTTCTCAAGAATCTGCCTAAGTGAAAATATCTGATCTACACATCCCCTACCACTTCTGAATCCACATTGCTCATCACGCAATTGCCTGTCAACCAGATTCTTAATTCTATTAAGCACAATCATGGAAAGAACTTTACCTGGAACAGAGAGTAGGCTGATACCCCTATAGTTATCACAAGAACTGCGATCATCTTTTTTGAAAATAGGGATAATAATAGCTCTGGTAAAATCTTTAGGAACCATGCCTTTATCATAAAAGTTATTCAAAATTTCAGTCATCCAGGTGGTAACCGAAACATTCCCAGCTCTGGGCATTTCTGTAGTAATTTCATCTACCCCTGGGGATTTATGAAGTTTAAGTTTAGAGATAGCCAAACTAACTTCAGATTGTGTTATAGGGCCAACATTAAAGCCACCAATGCATCTATCATCATTGCAAACAATGGGAATAGAACTAACCGCATTGTTTAGAATATCACTGAAATGCTCAGCCCACCTAGCCATGACAGAATCCTCACCTTCTATAACCTTACCTTGTTTATCCTGCAATCCTTGTATGCCTGTCCGTTTTCTACCACATAAAACATTAACTAACTGGTACAGCTCTCTGCTGTTGTGCTGCCTAACTGCTTCCTCAGCTTTGTCAGCCAAACCATCAAGCCAAAGATTCTTATCAGTAGCTAACTGATCCTTTACACGTTTATTAAGCTCTCTGTAATCCTTTCTATTAGGACTAATAGGGTACTGATTAAGAACATTCCTGCAGTTCCTTCTTTCTGAAATAAGCTCAAGTGCCTTATCACTTGAATAAGTCTATCTCCTCTGCTCCTTTTTTCCTAAAAGAGTACTGTTAGTTTCCAAAAAAGCCTGTTTAAAATGGCCCCATTTTTCCTCAACTTCAGTATTAAGCAAACCATGACTGTCATAATGACAGTAATGTAACCTAATAAGTAACCTATCATGGTAAACTTTGGCTATAACTAGGTATTTCAGAGCTTCAGTATTAAACGTAAATTTTTTAACCCTAGCACAAAACTTTTTAAGTTTAAGTTCCAAGACACTTTTAACAATTTAATGGTCAGATCCAATTTCAGCTCCCCTATATGCCCTGGTATTTCTAACAGAACTAGCCCATTTGCTGTTAATTAATATATAATCAATCATATTCCTATGCAGCCCATCAGGTGAAACCCATGTGTATTTATGTATGTCGCGGTGTTTGTAATACGTGTTAGTTATTCTGAAACCATTGAGATCCATCCATCTTACCTGTAGGAGACGTTGCCCATTGCCATTGCAGCCACCAATACCAAAAGGGGCTATCACCCCTCCCCAAAGATCAGAGTCAGTACCAACTTTGGCATTGAAGTCACCAAGAACAAGGGTAATATCTCCTTTCTTGACAGAATTCAAAATATCCTGAAGTTGTCCGTAAAACCTATCCTTCTCATCCTCATCGGCATCTTCAGTGGGGGCATCACAGCAGATAACATTCAAGTCTTTAACGCTTGTGTGAAATTTTGCTGTAAGAAACCTTTCATTACTCATATCCTAGAAGAGCATCACTAGTATGTATGCTGAGCAGCAGACCCACGCCTTGGTGATGCGTTCCATCCTCCCTCCCTGTAAAGAGAAATTTAAAGTTATTTTTAAGTATCTCACCTTTACCTGTCCATCTGGTCTCTTGCAAGCCTAGAATATCTAGGTTATAGCGCTGGAATTCCTGCATGAGGACATCAAGAGAATAATCTCTATGTAATGTCCTCACGTTCCACGTTCCTGCAGAGAGAAAATGATTAGTAGGATTTTTAAAGAAATTAGGTTTATTGAGATTGGTAGGGCCAACAATATCAAACAGCCCCCTGATCGCAGGCATGGGGCAAAGACCTGTTCCTCCTCTGCTAAAGGCTGAAGTCACCAATGCTGGTAGGAACATCAGGCACCACCTTTTCAAGTGGACGTTTTCAAGAGCCACATGGCCTGCCTGAGACACATTACTCCAGTTTAGGCTTGACGATGCCCAACTAGCTAAGTAAGGTTCAGGTACCTGCGATGGCCTCTGATTAGGATTATCCACCAGCTGATATAAGGTATCCCATGCCTCTGTTCACTTAGAGCTGGCAACCCAGAAGCAAACAGAAAACACAGCGGCCGACTCTCCCTCAACAGAGACCCACCAGTGCAGTAAGTCCAGGATCCATAATCAAGCTCAAATCCATGAACAAGTCCAGTTTAGTAGGTATAAATGGTCAGCACCAGGACCCTGTGAAGTTGACCACTCCTCAGCAGGGCTGAAAAAAAAGAAAAAAGTGGCCATATATAACCAGATCAGTAGGCCATACTGAACTGGCAGCCCTCCCCTTCCGTTCCCTTCCAAAAGAGAATATCTCTTTTGAAAGGTACTAACGGCCTGCACCACGAGAAGGCGGGGTCGGACATTCTCCCAAACTAATAAATAATCTACTTTTTCAGACTTATGTGCAATTTTAACAAATATATTAATTTAAAGTTACATCTTTTTCAGACATGTGCAATTTTATCTTATTAATCTAAACCCACATTTCTGCATGTATGAACATATGCTACTCGACGTTTCTCCATAAAGTTGGCAATATGTCACTGGCTGTTTCTAAACTGGGGTTCCTATTTCCCCACCCCCTTCAGACCTAATCGTAGTTGAACAATGAAATGTCATTCGATTTTGATTTTGACTATCAGAAGTAATTAAACCAAGTGAAATTTACTGTAGAACGTGCACACATGGACAGTTGTTTATCATCGAAATGTCCGACAGTTGTTATCGTCTTAATGACAACTGTCATCGAAATGTCCGACAGTTGTTATCGTCAAAATGACAGTTGTTTATCGTCGAAATGTTTATCATCGAAAAATCAATTTATGTGGACAGTTGTTTATCATCGAAAAATGTCTATAAGTGGAGTGAACTACACTCATCCAGGTCCGTATCTGAAAAAAAAAAAATCGAACGGGGTGAGTCAAGATAAACAATAGAGCCCGAAATATGTAAAAGGGGAATGTAAAAGGGGAAAAAAGAGACTGAATTTCAAATGCAATATAACATTTTCACCCTTTATTACAGGTCTTTAAAAATTTCTCCAAAATTGCATTAAATTTGAATAAGTTTAACAATTGTTTTGCTCTATTACGCTTACTAGCATCAGTCGCCGAGTCTACTGAGTCACTGAGTTCGTATTCACTTCAAAGGAAGATAGGGAGCCGATAGGGAAGATACTGAGTTCGTATTCATTTCAAAGTAAGATATGGAGCCGATAGGGAATATACTGAGTTCCTATTCATTTCAAAGGCAGATAGGGAGCAGATAGGAAAGATACTGAGTTCGTATTCATTTCAAAGGAAGATAGGGAGCCGATAGGGAAGATACTGAGTTCGTATTCACTTCAAAAGGAGACAAGGCGCCGATTTACCTAACAACAAGATTGCCGTCGCCGTATCTACCTTTGAATACGAACTCACTGAATGATTGCACCATCGATATGTATTAGCTTTATTTTCTATTTTTTAAGACCATAGACGAAAATAGGTATTTTTTTAGAATATTTATATTTTTTTCTTTGTTACTAAAAACACGTACCCTCAAAATCGTTCATTTGATATATTGCCATAACCATCCCTGAATATTTTGGGGGTGACTGACATTACGGATGATTTTAAAAATAATGAGGGAATAGAAAAATAGCGTTGTGATCTCATCAGGCCCAGCCTTCTATTGAGATTGAGCCCGATGCCGCAATAATTGCTAGGAAGGAGAGTATAGTTGCCAAAAAATTTTAGACCGTCTGCTTACCTTCCAATACTGGAACTGACACAGGAATATTACACATAAAATATCCTTCAGACCAAAAATATTTTAACACAAATCACATTTATTTAACACAATTCGCAAGAAAAACTTCCTATCAGCAAGTTAACCCATTTCATAAGAAAAACTTCCTAAAAGAAAACTCAGTGCTATTCTCTTTCAAGTGAATTTCAACGGTCCTATGCCAACCATTTCAGTTTCATAATGAGGAGAAAGTTCACACGGAACTTATTGTTGATCAGAGCGGGTCACGTAGGTCCCACCATCTGAGGCCTTCGCTGACAATGTTGCTCCATCTCAGTGTTGGTGGCGGCGTTCTTCCTCGTTGTCAGGGTTCAAAATTGCGGAAAGAATGGATACTATCAGTCAGTAAAATATGGCGGAGGGGATTCTGCTCATATAGACATGTTGTGCCCACATTTTTAAACCAAATGTAAGCACGACAATATAACTCATAAACATCGACTACAGTTTTCTTCCCTTTTGGAGTGGTGTTTGAGGTAACCGATGACATTGGAGACGTCACATGCTTTAATTTGAGATATGACTCGTTAAAGTATTTGAGATACGACTCGTTAAAGTATTTGAGATATGACTCGTTATGACCGCATCAAAAATCTACCCCCTCTTTTATCAGTGGGGAGTATAATGGGAACAAAATTCGAAATAGTTTACGACGGTCATACTTATGAGTTTTCATTTGACACCTAACTTATAAGTGTAGGCCCTCCTGTACGGAATAATAGCAGAACGACTTTTATATTTACCGTTTTTTAGGAGAGAAGAAAGCATGAGGGGGTCAATTTTTAGTAGCCTATGAACTCCCCGCATCAGAAGATTTCAACTTTTGGCTCTCTAGTTCTGGAGAAATAGCGAATCAATTGTTTTCACATATCTCCTATTTTATGGGGAAGAAAGCATGGTGGAGGGGTCAATTTGTTATAGCCTGTTACACTCCCTGCATCACAAATTTCGTTTGACACGTAGCTTGTTATTTTTCACACTCGCGTTCAAGAGATATAGGGGAAAAATAATATTTACCCCTTTTTAGGGGGAGGCACATGGGGGGGTCAATGTTTTATAGCATATGATAATCCCCGCGTCAGAAATTTTCATTTGACGCATAGCTTGTTACCATCAACACTCGCGTTCAGGAGATATAGGGGAACAATCGTTTTAATATTTCTCCATTTTTAGGGGAGAATAAGCATGAAAGGTCAACATTTTATGGTCTATGACACTCCCCGTGTCACACGATTTCATTTGACATATAAATCATTAAGTTTCCCCATCGCATTCGAAAGATATGGTAGAACAAATGTTTTGACAAATCCAGAAACCAACAAACCGACAAATGTCAAGAGAAAAGCAATAGAAGATAGGTAATAAAAAGAGTGTTAGTCTCTGGAATAAATATGTCGAAGTAGGAAGAGATTACATTGAAAAATATGTTAATCTTTCTGGAAAAAAATTATTTCTTTGAATCCATACTTAAATTAACCTCATTTATTGATTCCTCCTTGTATATTTTGGCATTCATTAATTTTAATACATTAAAGAAATGTTCAGGTGTACAAGGTCTTAAATAAATTAAGACCTTGTACACCTGAAGATGAGCATATTAAAGAAGCTATGACATAATGATTATACTTAAATGAATATCTAAAACCGTTAGATGTCTTGTTATATGTAGCAGATTAAATTACTTGAAACTTATTTAATATTAAATGTGAACTTAAAGGACAACTCATCATCATCATCATCATCATCATCATCATCATCATCATCATCATCATCATCATCATCATCATCATCATCATCATCATCATCATCATCATCATCAAGCAGCCATGGGCTACGGAGGTCCAACCAGATCGTGCAATTTAGTTCTCCAAGCAAGTCTATCCTCAGCTACATCTACTGCATCTAGCCACTGCACACCAATTCTAACAAGGTCCTGTTTGACATTGTCTTCCCACCGCATCCTAGGTCTCCCCTTCTTTCTGAGGCCTTTCGGCACACTGTTCATAACCCTATTCGCCAATCTATAATTATTAATACGGGCAACATGGCCAAACCAACGGAGCCTATCTCTGCACAATATGCTGCTTAAAGGAGGTTGCAAACTCCTTTGCCTAACCTCATCATTAGTTACAAAGTTGAACCACCTAATGCCCAAGATACTGCGTAAGCATCTGGAATCAAAAGCATCTAGTTTACTGTTATCTTATTTACAAAGTGTCCAAGTTTCACTACCATAACTAACCCTAGAAAGAACCAAACTATCATACAGTCTAATTTTAGTCTTTAGGTGTATACGCCTATTTTTCCACACTCTCCATAGATTTTTAAAAGTCCCGGCAGCAATCCCTATTCGTCTGTTAATCTCATGCCACACATCACCATTATCTGTTGCATAGCTCCCAAGATAATTAAACTGTGACACCTGCTCAAGACTGCAACCATTCAGATTAACTGAATCACAGCCTGCCTGACCAATTTTAATCACTTTAGTTTTCTCTCTGTTTATAACCAAACCTACTCCACTACCAGTCTCATCAACAGCTCGAATGAAAGAGTTAAATTAAAATAATCCGAATCAGAAATTTTCGTATCTCCAGTCCATTTAAGGCCAAAATCTTTCCCTTGCAATGAATTTCGCATAACATAATCAATAGCCAAGCTAAAGAGAAAAGGAGACAAAATACACCCTTGTCGAACACCAGAAGTAATGCTAAACCAATTGCTACAAGCCTTACCAACTCTCACACACGACTCAGTGTTATTATAGAGAGCTTTCATTATGTTAACTAACTTGTCAGGTATACATATGATCTCACAATCAACCACAAATTATGACGATCAACAGAGTCGAAAGTCTTTTTGAAATCAACAAAGCTTGCAACCAAAGGTTTCTGAAACTCTAAACATTTCTCAAGAATCTGCCTAAGTGAAAATATCTGATCCACGCATCCCCTAGCATTTCTGAATCCACATTGCTCATCACGCAATTGCCTGTCAACCAGATTCTTAATTGTATTAAGCACAATCATGGAAAGAACTTTACCTGGAACAGAGAGTAGGCTGATAATCCTATAGTTATCACAGGAACTGCGATCATCTTTTTTGAAAATAGGGATAACAATAGCTCTGGTAAAATCCTTAGGAGCCATGCCTTTGTCATAAAAGATATTCAGAATTTCAGTTATCCAAGTGGTAACCGAAACATTTCCAGCTCTAAGCATTTCTGTAGTAATTTCATCTACCCCTGAGGATTTATGAAGTTTAAGTTTAGGAACTGCCAAAATAACTTCAGATTGTGTTATAGGGCCAACATTGAAGCCACCAATGCATCTATCATCATTGCAAACAATGGCAATAGAACTAACCGCATTGTTTAGAATATCACTGAAATGATCAGCCCACCTAGCCATGACAGAATCCTCACCTTCTATAACCTTACCTTGTTTATCCTTCAATCCCTGTATACCTGTCCGTTTTCTACCACACAAAACATTAACTATCTGGTACAGCTCTCTGCTGTTGTGCTGTCTAACTGCTTCCTCGGCTTTGTCAGCCAAACTATCAAGCCAAAGATTCTTATAAACAGCTAACTGATATTTTACACGTTTATTAAGTTCTCTGTAATGCTTTCTATTAGTACTAGTAGGGTATTGATTAAGGACATTCCTGCACTTCTTTCTTTCCGAAATAAGCTCAAGTGCCTTATCAGTCAAATAATTCTGTTTCTTCTGCTCCTTTTTGCCTAAAAGAGTACTGTTAGTGTCCAAAAAAGCCTGTTTAAAATGATCCCATTCTTCCTCAACTTCAGTAGTAAGCATATCATGACTGTCATAATGACTAAGTAAACTAGCATGGTTAGCTTTGGTTATAACAAAGTTTAAACTTTTAAACTGGGTCTTTCAGAGCTTCAGTATTAAAAGCAAATTTTTTAACCCTAGCACAACACTTTTTAAGTTTACTTTGCAAGACACTTTTAACAAGGTAATGGTCAGATCGAATTTCAGCTCTCCTATATGTCCTGGTATTTCTAACAGAACTAGCCCATTTGCTGTTAATTAATATATAATCAATTATATTCCTAAGCAGCCCATCAGGTGAAACCCATGTGTACTTATGTATGTCGCGGTGTTTGTAATATGTGTTAGTTATTCTGAAACCATTGAGTTTACTTACCTGTAGGAGACGTTGCCCATTGCCATTGCAGCTACCAATACCAAAAGGGCCAATCACCCCTCCCCAAAGGTCAGAGTCAGCACCAACTTTGGCATTGAAGTCACCAAGAACAAGGGTAATATCTCCTTTCTTGACACATTTCAAAATATCCTGAAGTTGTTCATAAAACCTATCCTTCTCATTCTCATCGGCATCCTCAGTGGGGGCATAACAGCAGATAACATTCAGGTCTTTAACGCTTGTCTGAAATTTTGCTGTAAGAAACATTTCATTAATGCACTCATATCCTAGAAGAGCATCACTAGCGTGTCTGCTGAGAAGCAGACCCACGCTTTGGTGATGCTTATTGTCGTCCCTCCCTGAAAAGAGAAATTTAAGATTATTTTTAAGAATATGACCTTTATCTGTCCATCTGGTCTCTTGCAAGCCGAGAATATCTAAATTATAATGGTGGAATTCTTGTGTGAGGACATCAAGAGAAAAAGCTCTGTGCAGAGTCCTCACATTCCAACTACCTATGGATAGAAAATGGTTAGTAGGATGTTTAAGGAAACTATGTTTATTGAGAGAGTGAATGCCGACAATATGAAACAGCCCCCTAATCGCAGACATGGGGCAAAGACCCGTTCCCCCACCACTAAATGCTGAAGCCATATACACTGGAAGACTTCCTCCAATGTAGAATTTGACGATGCCAATAGAAGCAAAGAGTTCAGGTGCCTGCAATGACCTCTGCTCAGGATTATCCCCCAGCTGATAAACATATCCTGCGAATCTATTCACTTGGGGATGTCAACCCACAAACAAACAGAAAACACATCGGAAGATTTTCCTTCCACAGAAGCCCACCAGTGCAGCAAATTCAGTGTCCATAATCAAGCTAATAGCCTTATTCTAGTCCAGTGTAGGTTCATATGGTAAGCACTAGGATCCTGTGTGGTTAACCAGTCCTCAGCAGGGTAGAAAAAAAAAGAAAAGTAGCCATAGTTGTCCAAATCAGTAGGCCATACTAATCTGGCAGCCCTCCCCTTCCATTCACTTCCACAAGAGAGTTTCTCTTTTGAAAGGTACTAACGGTCTGCACCACGAGAATGCGGGGTCGGACATTAGGTGCTAGGCCTGGTCAGTTCTATGCATCATCACAGGGGATTGGTGCATAGCTCTCCTTCCAGTGACTACCTAGCTACCATAGCTACCATTTACAGAACGTTAACGTCAACTATAAGTATAGATTATAAAATGTTTCCTATTTATTTTAAAAAAACTAATTACTTTTAAATATAAACTGTAGCGCAGCAATTGTAAAGTTCTAACACTAAACTACTAAACAATTTAGTGAATTGATACTATATAACATATATATATATATTACATTATCAATTAATTTTTTAGTAAACATTTATTGAAGGACTATTAAAATTTATGTAGTGTATGCTATAGAAATTTATGAAGTAGCTAGTATGTATCCGTGTTTCGCGCCAAAAGTTTGGCACGATTGTTCATTCATAACTCTTACTTCATTCGCAGTTTTCTATCGTTAACGAACTACTCACAACCATTCGGAAAGTGGGCATTGGCAGCCCCCACCCAATAAATTTCGGATATTTTTCGAAGTATGACTCCCAACCCACAGCAGTTAGGATCCCGATCTGTTACCACAACAGGGCTAGTACTAAGTGGAACCACCCCACCAAACTTGCGACCGAATGCTCAAGTAGCCGCGGAACCACAGGGAAACAACAATTTCTGCCACCAATGGAGTCATCATGCTCGTTCGCTCGGAATTTTGATTATTATATAATATGATGATTTCTTGTTCCTTTTTTTTTTTCGTTTTTCATTACTTTGATACGGACAGTTAATTTCATATGTTATATGGAGGATATTATTATAGTATGGATAAAAAGAATATATTTTAATAAAAAGTAAAAAAGAAATTTTTCATTTATATAATTTTTCTCGAATTGTTTTGATTGAAGATTTCGCTTTAGTGTCCTATAATATAAGGCTTTTATTGCCTGGCACCTAGGCTTTTGATAAAAACATTTGCTCACAACCATGTGTAGAGATTACTGCTCGTGCAAACCTCATTGAAACTGTCAGTCTGAAAATATTTCATAGAATAGGAACATGAAGTCTGAAATCGTTCATAGAACTTTTGAAAATAAACTCATTGAAACTGTCAGTCTCCAAATCTAAGGCTAGAACTTTGAAATAACATTATTGAAACTGTCAATCTTAGAATCTGAACTAGAACTTTTAAAACTAAAACACTAATCAACAATATGTTGGATTTTTTTTGAATAGCGTTTTAGATTCAATAGCGCCAGAAGTGCCCAGGACGTGAATAAAGAATAAATAGAAAACACTGTTTCACTGAAGTCTGTACTTCATTTTCAGATTTTTTCGTCTCATTCTTTGACGGCAATCAAAGAAAAAAAAATGGAAACTTCTGGGATGTTCTGAAAAGAGTGGAAAGTTTAAAACTCGGCTTTTTCATTTACACTCAGTGACAGTTGAATTATGGCCACCCATGCTATTTCTAATATTATATAATAGCATATGTTTCTCATTATGCTGAAATAATTGACTGATGTTATCATAATTATTAGTGATTCATATACTCTGACCCCTATCATGAAAAGCGCCGTCCGCCACCGTTTTATGATAACAAATCGTAACTGCCACAGACTTCTTGGAGAGGGCTCATGCCTTGCATTTCTTCTTTGTTACAGGAGGAGTAGCGAAAACGTTAATGAAAATGAACAACATCAAATTTAATGGATATTTTCACAAGTAATGAACCACGGGTATGTACTTTCTCAGAAATAAAAAAAGCCAAAGACTGCTCTTTCATTGCAGCTGTTGATGAGAGTGGTAATAGGGTAAGCCTGGGAATGAATACAGAGAAAAATAAAGCGATTAAAACTTACTTGTGGTGGATTCTTCAGTTCTTTATAATGATTGTGCTTTCGAGCAAGTTTTTCAGTTTCATTATCTCGGGAGATGTGTAATGGATACGGTAATGTGTGTCATGAGGTAAACAGGAGAACAGCATTGTTGCTGGATCTTTTAGGTGTCTGTGGCGAATATATCAAAAGAGGCAGATGCATCTAAGTGTAAATTCAGGCAATAATTTGATTATGCCTTTTCTGTATTACTTGAACCCTTTAAAAAGCAAGATGACAAGTAAATGATTCAGGTAGTTCTGGAGAATATGGAATTCTCGTTTTTAAAGAGAAAAGGTTTTGTAAATTTCACACTTTAGTGTCTTCTAATAGTGAAAATACAAGCTAATTAAAGATTTGGAAAAAATGCGAATAGTAATATTTTATTAGCATGTACTAACCAAAAAACATTTTTATTGTTTCTTAAAACAACAAATTGCCAACAACCCTACGGGATAAGGGTGCAATTACTGATTACAATTACCCTCTAACACGAAAGTTTAATTTTTGTATGATGAATAGGCCGTTTACAATCTAGTTTGAAGTAATAATATGATCTGAAGATATTATTGTTCAGAATAGGAATCGATCACTGCCTCTCAGTTCTCTGATATGAAATATTAAGATAATTTTCGTGTTATGTCAATGGTACTCTAACTTCGAAGCTCTATAATTTCTAAAATATGCAAGTAATGTAAAAAATCTGACTGAAGATAAAGATCATAAGGAAATCAATTTAAATTTCGATTTTCAAATTATTTGTTCAATGTTTAAAGAGTTATGGAAGCTAGAATATTTAACTGTTGTAATGCGTCTCAAAAATTTACCTCAGAAATAAAAATTATTTTTGTTTCGAACCATTTAATAAAATAAGCATACATTTCAAAAGTTTGTGTAATAAATATTTTAATGTTAAAGAGTATGAATGTTTTTTTTATATAAAACCAGATAATTTATTATTAAATATTCCAGCTTTCATAACTCTTTGAATATTGAAGGAATACAGTTAACAATCGAGATTTAAATAGATTTGATTATGATCTTTGTTTTCAATCACATCTATCCATCAAATGACTATTTTAGAAGTTATAGAGCTTCGAAGTTAGATTTCCCATTGGCATAACACCGAAATTTTCTGGTATTTTGTTGCTGCAGTGTCGTAGTCTTTTTTTATAAAGTGGCCGAGTGGTTAGCGCGCTTGGCTACTGATCTAAGGGATCTGGGTGGATGGCGGGACCTCAGCAGAGAGAGTGTCGTTTCTCTGCTGAGGTCCCGCCATCCTCACAAACCTTCTACTATGGCGTATAAACTGACAGGTCCTGTCAGACCTCTGTGGCAAGCAGCTGCTTGATGGGGTATTTATTTATTTCTTTTTTAGTTAATTTGGTGTTTGTGTCTGTTATTATTTCTTTTTGGAGTTTTTATTATTATGTTTCTTTCTTTCTTAGAGCTGGGCTTGGGACGTTTTTGTTGTTAGCGTCGTTTGCTATGCAGTCCGCAGACGACATTTTTCTTTTGGCGTCGAGAAGCAAATTGACGTCTTCCTTACGTCAAAGTTTACTTTTCCCCCAATATCAAAAATAGAAAGAGCAGAATGTATTCCAGGGAGACACAGCTTAGGAGAAAATGACAGCAAAAGCATAAAAAAAAATCTCAAGAACAGGGATAATAATAACGGAAAAAAAAATCGAAAAATTTCGCGCGAAGGTGTTCCAGAAGCGAAGCACTAAAATACTTTTGTAAAAACGAAGCAAGCATTCCTGTTATTACATTTGCGAAAAACGTCACCTCTTCACCAGCACGATCCTTTATTCCTGTCACGTTCTTCAGCTCGAGGCAAACATGACGTCTTCTACAGCGGCTTTCCGAACAATCAGCACCTTTTGCGAGTTCAGTTTTCAGAGCCATCAGCTTCATGGCTTAACACTGTAATCAATACTGACAGTTAGAGATCCCTTCTTTAGGAAAGCTTTGTGGCTTTCTAGAACTTCCCAAGATGGCATTAAATGAAACGTTGGGTTGTTTTGGGTTGTTTTACCTCTGAGCGGCACTTTTTTGCACACCATGGGCTAAATGGCCAGGTCACATGGACCCCGAAGGCTCAGAGAAGGTTGGGGGAGGGGACCCACTGGAACAGCTGTTGGGAGACAGATGGTAGCCTCCCGTCAAGGCCATCCAGCGTGTTCTTTAACGTGCACAGGCTATGGCTCTCCCGCACACGGGGCCACGGCTTAACGTCCCATCCGACGGACGGCGGCCTTTCCAAACCCATCGGTGTCCCCTACTGACCGTGGGCAGGGCGGGGAATTTTGCGGAGATAAATCTCAACGCTGACCCAGCTGGGACTCGAACCTGGGAACTACAGATTACGAGCCTGGCGCGCTACCGATTGAGCCACCCCCGCCCCTAAATGAAACGTACTTCATTTCTTTTGTCTATGGAAAGACTTTAGAGAAGGTAATTTGAAGTCAAATGCCGTTGCTTTCACTTCGATATGAAGATGGAAGAGTTAATATTAATGATCACCTGAAGCAAGAAAATAGACAGATATTATTTAAGGAAAGGAAAAACAGCGCGAATTGGGCTTGAAATACGTCTGTCAGAGACTAAGATTTTTTGTGAGAAAAGAGGAACGTTTGGGTTCGGTTAGAATTAAAAACTCTCCGGATCTAGATAAACTGAGATAGTTAAGTATTATGAGTGAAATATTTATAAACTGTGAAATGTATTTACAGTGGCTAATATTTTGTCGTATGACTTGCAGAATGACGTTTCTGCTTCTGATTATGGTTCTGATGATATTCCGAATGTTACAGATGACGATGAAAAATTATATATGATAAATGATAATTATTCCAAAGTAATTGAAATTGGTAAAAAAATGTTTATGATAAAAATCATTTTTTGTTGGGGTTGTGGAATAAACATCAAAATATTAGAAGTCTGAGAAAATTTTTTGATCATTTTGTGGTATTGCTTAATTTAACTGAATTAAAACCAGAAATTACAGTACTTACTGAGATTTGGGTAAAAGAAGGGTCCTGATTCGGTTCGGTTCTTATATCTGGTTCTGATTCGATCCTTAAATAAAATAGATGGATATAAAAATACTATAAATGTAGGGAGATAAAAAGATCAGGAGGAGTAATTGTTTACATTAAAGAAGGATGGGAAGTAAACCAGATTTTCTCTGATTTTAAAACTGCTGACTTTGTGGAATCGCATATAAAAGCATTCAGTATGAACTTGGCCTTGTTGCGATTTATAGAGATCATGAATTTAGTAAATCGGAATTTATTGATGAATTGCCAACATGGCTGAGCTGCATGGAACGAAATAGTATGATAATGATAACAGATTTTACTTTGGATTTATTATTTGATAATCATCACAAAATAAATTTTTACAAATGATAAATTCAAATGGTTTCCATTCCTGTCGTGCTTCTGTTACTAGGGAAAGTACTAAAACCTGCCTAAATCATCTTCGCATTAGAAATTTTAGAATATTCACTGTAACTACATATATCGTTAAAAATGACATCTCAGATAATTTTTTTGTTGGAAGTAATATAAAGTGTTGTTTTTATAGAAACGTTTCTTCAGTAAAGCTTTCTACAAATTTTACTAAGAGTCAATATAGTAAATAGAAAAAGTTACTGTCAGAAAAAATCATGGGATCATGTCGCGAGAAGGTAAATGTGAATTTGAGCATTTGATGCTTTTCTGCGACACACTTTAACAATTAAAGATGCGCAGATTATGTACTCTAAGAAGAAAATAAAAATCTCAAACTTTGGATAACAGAAGCTATTATTAATTCAATCAATTTTAAAAGAAATTTATATAAAAGATCTAAGTCAAAAAATTGGATGAAACTGAACATGAATATTTTAAAAGATATAAATATATGCTAACTATGTAATCAGAGAAGCTAAAAATGATTATTATAAAAATATTTTTATAAAAAATGGAAAATTGGGAAATTATTAATGAAATGCCTCGGAAGAAAGGTAAAGGGCAATCCTCCTCGAATTATCACGGATAAAAATCATTTGCTTCTCTTCGATGAAATGCCGCAGGAATTTGTCAAAAGATTTAACAATTTTTTTACTGGGGTAATTTCTTCATTATTTCAACAAATAAGAACCCAAATAGAGGAGGTAATAAGCAATTTAAAATTCAAAATACCTAATTCCATTTTTTTCCTTATATACCAGAACAAGAAATTTTTGATACTATCAAGGAACAGAAGAAGGGAAGATCACCTGTTATGGACGAAATTATAGTTACCACTATTAAAAATATTTTCCCGAAAATTGGATCTATATTTTTAAAACTTGTAAACTTTTCTTTTATAGAAGATATTTTTCCTGAAATTTTAAAAACTGCTTTAATTATTCCGGTGTTTAAAAATGGTGACACTAAGTCAATTGAAAATTACAGACCAATTTCGCTTCTATCAGTTTTTTCCAAGATTCTTGAAAAAATTGTTAAAAAAACTTGTTAACTTTTGGGATGTGCATAATTTATTTGCCCAAAATCAATTTGAATAGCGAAAACGTTTTAATACTCAAAGTGCGATTTTAGAAATGACCACACAAATCTACAGAAATTTAAATCATAATGTAAAAACAGTTTTTTTTTTTGGATTTGAAGAAAGCTTTTGATTACTTGAATCATGAGAGTAGTCGTGACAACTGAACAGTAAGGGCGTGTCCGAAATGCCGCCATCCCTTTGTGTTCGATGGATGCCTTCTGTTGCTAGGTTTCCCCCATTTCTTTCCTCCCCCCAGTGACGTCCTAACTTGGATTCCACTGTCGGTGAAGAGTTCGACATCCTAGGATGGGGCTACGAATATTATTGGTTGGCCCCCTTTTTCCCCTTCACTGTCGCTGAAAAGATGGGATTCACACGAACAGTTTACACAGGTGTTCTCTAAACGCGATAGCATCAGTGGAAATATCATAATTAATGTCAGTATTGAAAGGTAGTACTAAGGCTAACGGTCCAGGTTCTATCGCTCTTATTGTTTCTTGAGTGTCATTCCTATTCTGAGAAGCCTCTCATTCAAGAGCGAGGCGCTTTGAGAAGCATTGGGAAAATAACATGCATTGTACTTTGGAAACGTGACAATAAGAGCGAATGTAACAGTCAAGGAGGTGTACCTCTGAACAGTTCCCATCCCTGTCGTCTAGCATCTGATTGTTGCCGAAAAAAGTGTCGTAACTCACGTCACTTTTACTAAAGGAGAGGGCGTAAGAAAGTATTTGTTGGAGGTCGCGTTCGTGTAGCAGATAATACTAGTGAATGTACAATAAACCAGGGCGCTGAATGATGCAATGTGAGAGCGTGACAAAAAGTCGTTCAACAGCGCTAAAGGAGGTGTGTCAGAAAGCCTGTTCTGTCGAGAAATAATTATAGACGACTGCTGCTTAGACAGGAATGTGCACTGATAACAATGTCCTTTTGGAACGCTTCTTAGTTGGGTGCCTTCAGCAAGGGCAGCGTTGCTAACCACCGACCTTCAGGGGAGGGTGTAACACCCACTCGGAAGAGTCATGACTTGTTAGACAGAATTGACATGACTTGTTAACAGAAGGGCAACTGGTGACAATGAATGGGAATCTTGGGTGACAATAAGAAACGGTAGTCGTTTTGAGAAGGCACAAGGGGAGGTCTCGTCCATGCGTTGCTCCATTATAACAGAAGCGGGGGAGGTAGCGTCAGCGAAAAACCCATAAATCACTTCAGCATTGAAAGGTCGCACTAAGGCGATCCGTGCCAGGTATACTCTAAATGCAGCACTAACGGTCGAGAAATGTCGGAACTCATGTCAGTATACAATGGAAGCGTGGGGAGATGCCCTCTCCAGGTGTGACATTTAAGCATCCTTGTGATACAATAGGAATTGTCAACCTCCTATCCAAAGAAATGGTTGTAAGGTCAAAGGTTGTGTGAGAAGCTCCCGGAACAGCATCATGAAAAACCAGTACGGTTACAAGGGGGACTCACGCATGTGTATGAAGTGGTTTATAAACTCCTGCACAGCCCGGAAGAAGTCATTAAGCAATGGATCTCTCCTATGCACAGAAATGCGAAGTCTTAGCCAGCATTCAGCATAAGCTGGATGCTATTTTAGACAGTGTGGAGGCACCGCCAAAAACTTCATGCCTAAGTTTGAAGAGATGGAAAAAGAGCGTGCAGGCCCCAACGGTGAAGCGAGCGGTCAGAGGTCCCATCTACTGAGAGCGTCCCGCCGCACACCTTCGAAGGAACCGCTGCAGTACCTACCGCGCTTGCGCCAAGATCACGCCTCAGTCTGAAGAGATGGAGGGGACAGATGGCGGCACCGTCGAAACGACAGAGAGCGGAAACACTGGGCAGCCGAATGTCAACGTCACCGCCAGACGGTGAAGGAGTGAGCATACCCTTGACGTCTACCGTGCCTGCACCGAGGACGCCAGCAGTTACCATGACAACGGAGCAGCAACCGAGTACTTCCGGCGTCGTTACCATGCCAACGACTGCAGCCTCTGATGCACCAGGTTATGTGATCACGAAGAGCAGCAGCTATCGCTCCTCAAAATATAAGGCATTGTTCACGAGTCACACGGCTCGAATAATTAACCTTGAACGTGTGAATCCTCTTGAATTCATGGACACTTTTCTGGAAGTTCAAAGGGGTATTTTTCAAGAACTATTGCGAGAGAAGGAATATAGTCATTGTCAGACTGTGCGTCCACTCCAAATGCCTCCAGAACCCCATCAACCTGCCATTTACCTCACATAATGAGGTCATGGCAGAGAAATTTATGGCCACAGCAAAGAAAGTTCTTCAATCTAACGATGCGATCGGTACAGATGAAGATTTATACTTTGATTTGGCAGCTGCTGATCTGGAACGTTCCGGAGGCATCAGCAATATCCCTGGACTATGGCGCAGACCTATGGCTGACCTCGCTGCCTTTAACGGCAGCAAAAATTCCGTTATTAACATCTTCAACAATGACAACTGTGTCTCGCCTGAAGTCTTGTAGTCGAAAAGTCCTGAGTCCTGAGTCTGAAAAGTCCTGAGTCGCCTGAAGTCCTGAGTCTGAAAAGTCCTGAGTCGCCTGAAGTCCTGAAGTCTTGTAAACTAAAAAGCAGGGTAACATCTGCGAGCAAGATTCTGGTAGGTAGCGGGATGAGGCTAAAGCCTTGCATCGCGATGCCTGTGTCCCCGAGGGCAAGTGCGGTTTGTCCCATCTTCACACCTTTCAGTCGTACCTGTAACCCGAATACAGAATCATCGGGTTCGGGCACAGGACGACTTTCAAGTCATCTTTGCTGGGAAGAAAGATGCAGAAAGTGTCATTTATCTTCTACATGAGAACGGGCACTAAACCGGCAGGTTACTTCCTTGTGAATACCTTCTGCATTCCATGACTCAAACCAATTCACCACAAGCTGCACATTTGTAAGAATATCAGCCGGGCGTGTATAATGATATGACTGCGGTATAATGACAGACTGCGGCAAAAAAGGCACCATAATCTTTTGTGATATCTGTCGTGGTTACTTTAAAGGCCAACAGTGTCTGGCCTTCCATCTTCTTAATGGAACCTGTGCTAAGTGGCACAGGTGTGTTGAATGTGGGGTCATTTACCAGACCTCTGACTCCCCTCACCAATGTGTGCAGAAAGAACTGGAGTATTTCAAAGTGGCTAACCGGCAGCCGTCTCTATTTTGATATAGAGACGATTGAAGAGGATGGTATATTAACCCCCATTCTACGCATCGTCACCAGCAAAGACGGTGATGGTGTATGGAAATATGAAGAGTTCGACCATACAGATACCTTCCTGAACTGGTTGCTGTTTACCAAGAACAGTAAGCCTAAATTTAGAGATGTCACTTTGTTAGCACATAACGGTAGAGGATTCGATTTCATTCCCATTCTAAATTATCTCTTTCGAAAGTGCGTGAGGCCGGAATTGATTTTTAATGGAAACAAAATTCTTCTTCTTAATTTACCCGGTCTCAAAATCAGGTTTATTAATTCTCTCTCTTTCATTCAGACCCCTTTACGATCTTTTCCTAAAACTTTCGGCATTACCTAAGTAAAAAAAGTTTCTTCCCTCACACGTTTTGCACGAGACAAAATTTTAATTATTCTGGCTCCATTCCCGATGCCCATTATCTCGAACTGCAGGACATGACCCCAGGAGAAGCTTCAGATTTCCGTCAGTGGTACGAAAGAGTGAAGGGAACTCACTGGGATTTTAAATCTGAAATGATTGCGTACAGTAAATCTGATGTGCACACTTTAATGCAAAGTTGTGAGAGCTTCCGAACAGAATTTTTAGGGATGATGGGGGTAGACCCTTTTTCTAAAATTCCTCTTCCTTCGGCTTGTCTGCAGGTCTACAGACAGGAATTCATGCCCGAAGGAGTGATTGACCCTCTAACGGTTAGTCCTCGGACGACAGACAGAGTAGGAAAGGGCTTGCCTGGCTAGCCTACAGAGCAGAGACCGAGAATCTCACCCTCCAGACCGCGTGGTCTGCAGAGGGGGAAGCCAAAGTTGCCCTTATTTTTTGGACGGCCTGTGTAGGCAAACCAAGCAGACCCTGGGTTTCGCGGGTTGTTATTTTCAATCTTATCCCGAATGCTTCAGTCCCAGCATTACCCACCCCCTCACTGGACAACCCATTTGGTTAAATTATTTAAGGATCCTGGATAGAGAGCGATGCATCCGACAGCTTTTACCTGATCACAGGTACAGAGTGTGCTGGTAGCACGATTTCGACTGGTTATTCAAAACATATCCCACCGCTGCATGCAGTTATCAGCAGATAGAAAAGATGTGGATAATTAGCGGGCGCTCCTTCCTCTATGGTGGGAGAACGGAGACATTCTCCTTGTTTCATGACACGAAAGTCGAAAACTGTGACGTGAGGTATTTCAATGTGAACTCCCTATATCCTGCAATTTGCAAGCACAAAGTCTTTCCTGTTAAGCACCCCTGGAGGATCACAGAAAATTTCGATTACACCCCTGAAGTTTATTTCGGCATAGTTCACTGTACTGTGCTTCCTCCTACCGACCTCTACATCCCCGTACTTCCCTACCACTGCCACAACAAACTGTTGTCTCCTCTGTGCAGCAAACGCACAGTTTTAGCACAGGTAGACCCATGTACTCACACTGAAGCACAGAGAACTCTCACAGCATCTTATGTGTCGCTGGAGATGTATAAAGTCATCAGTGAAGGCTACAAAATTCACGATGTTTGCCACTATTTAAAAAAATTAATAAAAAAAAATAAATAAATACCCCCTCAAGCAGCTGCTTGCCACAGAAGTCTGACAGGAGCCAATCAGTTTATATGTCATAGTAGAAGGTCTGAGAGGATGGCAGGCCCTCAGCAGAAAAACGACACATACCTCCATTCTTTAACTCTGGGGCTCGAACCCAGGTCCCTTAGATCAGTAGCCAAGAGTGCTAACCACTCGGCCACGGGACGGCTAAAAAAATGTGGAACGGTTAACGATTTTGCATGTCATCCTTGCACAGGGGCCATGCTAATCTTCTCTGTATCCTTCCAATTTTAGTATATGTACTGCTGAAGCAACTATTCAGAAAATATTACTGCCCAGGACCGCGGCTTATTTGGAAAATACTTCAAAACGTTCTTAGAGGCCAAACAGAACTACTCTGGTTACCCGTCCAACATCAACACAGACGCCGAAAAATCAAAATTTTGTGAAGATTTTTTTCAGGCAGAGGGAGTGAAAATAAACCCACAAGGAGGTCGTATATAATAGCACTAAAAGAAGCCTTTCTAAGGGGGAACTTGAATAATTTATGTGGGAAGCTGTCGGAAGACCTTTCTAGGCTTGTGTCTCAAGTCATTGACAACCCCATAAAATTATTGGACTTAGCGAAAGATTGCTCCAAAATTCTCACCGACATTCATGCGGTGAATTCAGAGCATATCCTAGTGACCTATAGAACTGCTAAAGAATTCATCTCGACAAACGCTAAAGGCAACGTTGTCGTGGCTTTTTACTGCATCGGCGCCATAATTAAGTAAAGTTTCCAGATAACTTCTGTAATTGTAAAGACTGTGGCTTCCATTCACTAATTGTTCATTCAAGTACACATCCACTTGACTAAACAAGCCGTGTAAAAAATTGTTCGATGTAGCAACAGCTTCCGTATACGTTATTGGCCTTCCTGCAGCGTCTGTTTTTCTTGCCTTGATTCTTAAGTGATATCGGGATAAATCGATATATTCGTCACCTTCAACGACGTTAAATTCCAACTGGGCATTTCCTTCTAACGAGAACCAAGGGGCTCGTAAGCAACATAAGTAGCTGTTTTAGTCTGTGAGTTGGTCGGAGGTATAGCAAACAGGTCGAGTTCCGATAGAGCGCAATTGCCAGACGAACTGTGGATTCTTTCGCTCATTTTGCAAAGATGTCCTTCCCTCTACAGTGTCTCTTTGACAATCTGACAATTTTATTTTGTTTCTTACGCTTTATACATCTCCCACGCAGGTTTTTCCCGGCCTCTTCTAACAAGTTAGCCGCGCCGTCCTTCAAATTCGATTTGAATACTTCTTTTGGATCGCGACCTGATGCAACTTCCGAAGAGAATTTAATTCCGGATGTAGCTGCTTGCTTTCCTAGAGAAAAGGTCATGGGCTTCAGAATCGGGGATACGAAAAGATAACTTGTTGGAAGAAGCGTGTAAAAACCTGCGTGGGAGAGGTATAAAGTGTAAGAAACAAAATAAAATTGTCATATTGTCAAAGAGACACTGTAGAGGGAAAGACATCTTTTCAAAATGAGCGAAAGAATCCACGGTTCGTCTGGCAAATGCGCTCTATCGGAACTCGACCTGTTTGCTATACCTCCGACCAACACACAGACTGAAAGACCTACTTACGTTGCTTACCAGCCCCTTGCTTCGTTAGAAGGAAATGCCCCGTTGGAATTTAATGTCGTTCGAGGTGACAAATATATCGATTTATCCCGATATCACTTAAGAATCAAGGCAAGAAAAACAGACGCTGCAGGAAGGCCAATAACGTATACGGAAGCTGTTGCTCCATCGAACAATTTTTTACACGGGTTCTTTAGTCAAGTGGATGTGTACTTGAATGAACAATTAGTGAATGGAAGCCACAGTCTTTACAATTACAGAAGTTATCTGGAAACTTTACTCAATTATGAAGCCGATGCAGTAAAAAGCCATTTAACGTGTGGGCTATAGCATCTGGATGCTGCAAGAAAAATGGAAGAATGTGGCGATGCTAATCTCGGTTGGAAAACGAGAAAAACCTTAGCAGGTTCTTGTAGCATCGAATTAATCGGATGGGTACATGCGGATCTATTTCTACAAGACAGGTATTTACTGAATCACGTAGACATTCGATTGAGGATGAAAGAGGTCAAAACCAGAATTCTGACTCATGACTAGCGAAGCAAACCCTCCTTACAAAGTGAAATTTGAAGAAGCCGCTTTCTATGTAAGGAAAGTCAAAGTCAGCAGTCCAACACTACTCGCTCAGGCTCAGATGCAACACACGACCTCGGCCACAAATCCTTTAAGACGTGTCACTCTCAGCCCTGGAATTACTTCGTACACGAGAGATAATTTATTCAGCTCTCAGATGCCCAAAAGTGTCATTGTAGGAATCGTCGATTCAGCTGCCATGAACGGGGATTTTACTAGAAATCCATACAACCTTCAAGCATTACAATCTAAATTACATATCTCTGCATGCTGATACCGAGCAATTCCCATCTCAACCACACACCCCTGACTATCCAAATCATCAATATATATGCTCTTATCAAACGTTATTGGAATCACTAGATGTGTGGAAAGACAACAAAGGGGTGCAATTTGGCCGCTCAGCTTATGTGAAAGAGTACACATTGTACGGATCGAACTGTCTGCAGATGGTAAACAGTGTGACGATTACTTCAAACTAGTGAAGACTGCAAATTGTAGATTAGAGATCAAATTTGCCAACCCTCGAATCGAAGCAGCGAGTGTGATTCTTTATGTGGATTTCGAGAACCTTTTGGAGATAGACCAACATCGTAAAATTTTATTTGATTTCTCTGCGTGACGGAAACCCTTCAACTATCTTATGTTCTTCGTAATGACCTCTTTACTCGTCCTTTGTTTCTAGGAGTGTTTGCTAGAGACCAGCTGCCAAACATTATGAAGAAGCCGTGTCTTTTTATCTTTAACACCGATGTTCCGACCTCTACTGGAGAACACTGGATAGCTGTCTACATGAACAAGAGAACAGTCGAACATTTTGACCCCCTAGACATAGAGCCTAGCATCGAAGAATATTATAGGGAGATAGAGATGAACCGGACAGAATCATTTAATGTTATTCTATGTGGCAGCCTGCGTTCGAATCCTTCAAACGGAAAGTAGAATTCATGGAACGCTTTCCCGATTTACAATTGAATGCAAAGCAACGTACTTTGCTCGTACTGGATATGTTTGTTCAAGCTGCAGATGATACAAGGGTGTCTGATCTATTCACAAAGGGGTCTCATCATCTGAATACACGATAGTCCTCATCACTCAGAATTTATTTTTGCAAGGTAAATACGCAAGAAATATCAGTCTCAACTCGCATTATTTAGTTTTATTCAAAAGCCCCAGGGACGTTTCTCAGATTAGTTATTTAGCAAGACAAATGTTTCCCAGAAAGACGAAATTATTATTGATTGCATTTAAGCTAGCTACACCGAGACCTCATGGCTATTTATTGCTGGACCGTGGAGTGAAAACACCAGATGAGCAGTGGCTTAGAAGTAGAATACTCCCTTCTGAATCTCCTGAAATTATTTACGTGAGGAATGAGGATTAAAACGAAGGAACCGTTTTTTCGTTATCTGTTAGGCGCTGTTGAAAACCGCAAGTGACAGTGAGCTATTCGCTTTCTGCGAAATTTGGTTCAATTTAGTGAAACTACCAGTTTCTTAAAATGTACTGAAAAAAATTGTTCAAACAGAAGTGCATTATACGAAAGCTAGCTGCAAAAAACGTTAGTGTGAAATCTAAACGTGCATACATACGTCAGAAATGAGCCGGATTTCTGCTTCCTCTTCTCTCAAGTTGGTCCCCCTGATATCTAATTTATTCCAGCGGTAAGGCTCTCCATTAAAGCCATAGAAAAGCGCCATCTAAAAGCGAAAACTGGTGATCTGGATGGCGACATGCAACGTATGAAATTTCCTGGAAATTCCGATCAGAAAGCAGAGTCATATCTGGCCGCTTTACGAAAATATTTATAATATTCGAAAAAAATCGAGGTGCCAGACGAAATGACAATTACTCCAGGGTTATCAGTAAAAGACATAATTGACACGGCTCCCTGACACTTCAAAAGCAAGGTTCAAGGAAAAATGAAATCTTTGCCCGAAACAATTCGATGGGATTCAAGAAGTAGATTTTTAAATTATGGAAGAATTAAAATCGCAAGAATTAAGTACCTGTATTTTATTAAGTGGCTTTGAATTTTGCCAACTGCCCTAGATTTTGCCGTCTCTCCATTTTCGAAAGTGCCCTAGATATGCCAGGTTGCCTCGATTTTGACAACTCCCCTTAATTGTAGAAAAAAGAAAGATTACAAATTTTCACAACTCACCTAGATTTTACGATGTCGCTTCGAATTTTGCCAACTCCGAGTTACTTTGGGGAGCTTCCCCCCATCCCCCCATAGCTACGCCCCTGTCTTCTAGTTGAACTCTCCTTTGAGGAATCCCCTCGAGGTCTTTTCCTCCTTTGTCCATCGTTTCGTAACGGGCGACTTGCCACTTAATGTATGGCTTCGGCTCCATCTTTGCGAAGTCCAAGCCCGACTTTTTTTACTAGAATCAGAGGGCAGACACACGGAAGTGTGTCTGCCCTCTGATTCTAGTAAAAAGGGCAGACACACTTCCGTGTCTGATCTCAATCAGAGGGCAGACACACTTCCGTGTGTCTGCCCTCTGATTCTAGTAAAAAGGGCAGACACACTTCCGTGTCTGCCCTCTGATTCTAGTAAAAAAAGTCGGACTTGGACTTCGCAAAGATGGAGCCGAAGCCATACGTTAAGTGGCAAGTCGCCCGTTACAAAACGATGGACAAAGGAGGAAAAGACCTCGAGGGGATTCCTCAAAGGAAAGTTCAACTAGAAGACAGGGGCGTAGCTATTTGGGGATGGGGGGAAGCACCCCAAAGTAACTCGGAGTTGGCAACATTCGAAGCGACATCGTAAAATCTAGGTGAGTCGTGAAAATTTGTAATCTTTCTTTTTTTCTACAATAAAGGGGAGTTGTCAAAATCGAGGCAACTTGGCATATCTAGGGCACTTTCGAAAATGGAGAGACGGCAAAATCTAGGGCAGTTGGCAAAATTCAAAGCCACTTAATAAAATACAGGTACTTAATTCTTGCGATTTTAATTCTTCCATAATTTAAAAATCTACTTCTTGAATCCCATCGAATTGTTTCGGACAAAGATTTCATTTTTCCTTGAACCTTGCTTTTGAAGTGTCAGGGAGCCGTGTCAATTATGTCTTTTACTGATAACCCTGGAGTGATTGTCATTTCGTCTGGCACCTCGATTTTTTTCGAATATTATAAATATTTTCGTAAAGCGGCCAGATATGACTCTACTTTCTGATCGGAATTTCCAGGAAATTTCATACGTTGCATGTCGCCATCGAGATCACCAGTTTTCGCTTTTAGATGGTGCTTTTCTATGGCTTTAATGGAGAGCCTTACCGCTGGAATAAATTAGATATCAGGGGGACCAACTTGAGAGAAGAGGAAGCAGAAATCCGGCTCCTTTCTGACGTATGTATGCACGTTTAGATTTCACACTAACGTTTTTTGCAGCTAGCTTTCGTATAATGCACTTCTGTTTGAACAATTTTTTCAGTACATTTTAAGAAACTGGTAGTTTCACTAAATTGAACCAAATTTCGCAGAAAGCGAATAGCTCACTGTCACTTGCGGTTTTCAACAGCGCCGAACAGATAACGAAAAAACGGTTCCTTCGTTTTAATCCTCATTCCTCATGTAAATAATTTCAGGAGATTCAGAAGGGAGTATTCTACTTCTAAGCCACTGCTCATCTGGTGTTTTCACTCCACGGTCCAGCAATAAATAGCCATGAGGTCTCTGTGTAGCTAGCTTAAATGCAATCAATAATAATTTCGTCTCTCTGGGAAACATTTGTCTTGCTAAATAACTAATCTGAGAAACGTCTCTGGGGCTTTTGAATAAAACTAAATAATGCGAGTTGAGACTGATATTTCTTGCGTATTTACCTTGCAAAAATAAATTCTGAGTGATGAGGACTATCGTGTATTCAGATGATGAGACCCCTTTGTGAATAGATCAGACACCCTTGTATCATCTGCAGCTTGAACAAACATATCCAGTACGAGCAAAGTACGTTGCTTTGCATTCAATTGTAAATCGGGAAAGCGTTCCATGAATTCTACTTTTCGTTTGAAGGATTCGAACGCAAGCTGCCACATAGAATAACATTAAATGATTCTGTCCGGTTCATCTCTATCTCCCTATAATATTCTTCGATGCTAGGCTCTATGTCTAGGGGGTCAAAATGTTCGACTGTTCTCTTGTTTATGTAGACAGCTATCCAGTGTTCTCCAGTAGAGGTCGGAACATCGGTGTTAAAGATAAAAAGACACGGCTTCTTCATAATGTTTGGCAGCTGGTCTCTAGCAAACACTCCTAGAAACAAAGGACGAGTAAAGAGGTCATTACGAAGAACATACGATAGTTGAAGGGTTTCCGTCACGCAGAGAAATCAAATAAAATTTTACGATGTTGGTCTATCTCCAAAAGGTTCTCGAAATCCACATAAAGAATCACACTCGCTGCTTCGATTCGAGGGTTGGCAAATTTGATCTCTAATCTACAATTTGCAGTCTTCACTAGTTTGAAGTAATCGTCACACTGTTTACCATCTGCAGACAGTTCGAATCCGTACAATGTGTACTCTTTCACATAAGCTGAGCGGCCAAATTGCACCCCTTTGTTGTCTTTCCACACATCTAGTGATTCCAATAACGTTTGATAAGAGCATATATATTGATGATTTGGATAGTCAGGGGTATGTGGTTGAAATGGGAATTGCTCGGTATCAGCATGCAGAGATATGTAATTTAGATTGTAATGCTTGAAGGTTGTATGGATTTCTAGTAAAATCCCCGTTCATGGCAGCTGAATCGACGATTCCTACAATGACACTTTTGGGCATCTGAGAGCTGAATAAATTATCTCTCGTGCACGAAGTAATTCCAGGGCTGAGAGTGACACGTCTTAAAGGATTTGTGGCCGAGGTCGTGTGTTGCATCTGAGCCTGAGCGAGTAGTGTTGGACTGCTGACTTTGACTTTCCTTACATAGAAAGCGGCTTCTTCAAATTTCACTTTGTAAGGAGGGTTTGCTTCGCTAGTCATGAGTCAGAATTCTGGTTTTGACCTCTTTCATCCTCAATCGAATGTCTACGTGATTCAGTAAATACCTGTCTTGTAGAAATAGATCCGCATGTACCCATCCGATTAATTCGATGCTACAAGAACCTGCTAAGGTTTTTCTCGTTTTCCAACCGAGATTAGCATCGCCACATTCTTCCATTTTTCTTGCAGCATCCAGATGCCATAGCCCACACGTTAAATGGCTTTTTACTGCATCGGCTTCATAATTGAGTAAAGTTTCCAGATAACTTCTGTAATTGTAAAGACTGTGGCTTCCATTCACTAATTGTTCATTCAAGTACACATCCACTTGACTAAAGAACCCGTGTAAAAATTGTTCGATGGAGCAACAGCTTCCGTATACGTTATTGGCCTTCCTGCAGCGTCTGTTTTTCTTGCCTTGATTCTTAAGTGATATCGGGATAAATCGATATATTTGTCACCTCGAACGACATTAAATTCCAACGGGGCATTTCCTTCTAACGAAGCAAGGGGCTGGTAAGCAACGTAAGTAGGTCTTTCAGTCTGTGTGTTGGTCGGAGGTATAGCAAACAGGTCGAGTTCCGATAGAGCGCATTTGCCAGACGAACCGTGGATTCTTTCGCTCATTTTGAAAAGATATCTTTCCCTCTACAGTGTCTCTTTGACAATATGACAATTTTATTTTGTTTCTTATACTTTATACCTCTCCCACGCAGGTTTTTACCCGCTTCTTCCAACAAGTTATCTTTTCGTATCCCCGATTCTGAAGCCCATGACCTTTTCTCTAGGAAAGCAAGCAGCTACATCCGGAATTAAATTCTCTTCGGAAGTTGCATCAGGTCGCGATCCAAAAGAAGTATTCAAATCGAATTTGAAGGACGGCGCGGCTAACTTGTTAGAAGAAGCCGGGAAAAACCTGCGTGGGAGATGTGTAAAGCGTAAGAAACAAAATAAAATTGTCAGATTGTCAAAGAGACACTGTAGAGGGAAGGACATCTTTGCAAAATGAGCGAAAGAATCCACAGTTCGTCTGGCAATTGCGCTCTATCGGAACTCGACCTGTTTGCTATACCTCCGACCAACTCACAGACTAAAACAGCTACTTATGTTGCTTACGAGCCCCTTGGTTCTCGTTAGAAGGAAATGCCCCGTTGGAATTTAACGTCGTTGAAGGTGACGAATATATCGATTTATCCCGATATCACTTAAGAATCAAGGCAAGAAAAACAGACGCTGCAGAAAGGCCAATAACGTATACGGAAGCTGTTGCTACATCGAACAATTTTTTACACGGCTTGTTTAGTCAAGTGGATGTGTACTTGAATGAACAATTAGTGAATGGAAGCCACAGTCTTTACAATTGCAGAAGTTATCTGGAAACTTTACTTAATTATGGCGCCGATGCAGTAAAAAGCCACTTAACGTGTGGACTATGGCATCTGGATGCTGCAAGCAAAATGGAAGAATGTGGGGATGCTAATCTCTGTTGGAAAACGAGAAAAACTTTAGCAGGTTCGCGTAGCATCGAATTAATCGGATGGGTACATGCAAATCTATTTCTACAAGACATGTATTTACTGAATCACGTAGACCTTCGATTGAGAATGAAAGAGGTCAAAACCAGAATTCTGACTCATGATTAGCGAAACAAACCCTCATTCATCATCATCATCATCATCATGAAGCAGCCATGGGCTACGGAGGTCCAACCAGATCGTGCAATTTAGTTCTCCAAGCAAGTCTATCCTGAGCTACATCCACTGCATCTGGCCAGTGCACACCAATTCTAACAAGGTCATGTTTGACATTGTCTGCCCACCGCATCCTAGGTCTCCCCCTCTTTCTGAGGCCTTTTGGCACACTGTTCATAACGCTATTCGCCAATCTATAATTATTCATACGGGCAACATGGCCAAACCAACGGAGTCTCTCTCTGCACAATATGCTGCTCAAAGGAGGTTGCAAACTCCTTTGCCTAACCACATCATTAGTTACAAAGTTGAACCACCTAATGCCCAAGATACTGCGTAAGCATCTGGAATCAAAAGCATCTAGTTTCCTGTTATCTTGTTTACAAAGTGTCCACGTTTCATTACCATAACTAACCCTAGAAAGAACCAAACTATTATACAGTCTAATTTTAGTCATTAGGTGTATACGCCTATTTCTCCACACTCTCCCTAGATTCGTAAAAGTCCCGGCAGCAATTCTTATACCTCTGTTAATCTCATGCCACACAACACCATTATCTGTTACATAGCTCCCAAGATAATAAAAATGTGACACCTGCTCAAGACTGCAACCATTCAGATTAACTGAATCACAGCCTGCCTGACCAATTTTCATCACTTTAGTTTTCTCTTTTTGGCCTGTAAATGGTAGCTAGGCGTAAACTGGACGGAGAGCTGTGTACCAATCCCTGGTGATGATGCACAGAACCGGCCAGGTCTAGCACCTAATGTCCGACCCCGCCTTCTCGTGGTGCAGGCCGTTAGTACCTTTCAAAAGAGATATTCTCTTTTAGAAGGGAACGGAATGGGTGGGCTGCCAGTTCAGTATAGTCTACTGATCTGGTCATCTATGGCCACTTTTTTCTTTTTTTTCCACCCTGCTGAGGAGTGGTCAACTTCACAGGTTCCTGGTGCTGACCATTTATGCCTACTAGACTGGACTTGTTTATGGATTTGAGCTTGATTGTTGATCCTGGACTTGCTACACTGGTGGGCCTCTGTTCAGGGAGAGTATGCCGCTGTGTTTTCTGCTTGCTTCTGGGTTGCCAGCTCTAAGTGAACAGAGGCATGGGATACCGTATATCAGCTGGTGGATAATTCTAATCAGAGGCCATCGCAGGTACCTGAACCTTACTTAGCTAGTTGGGCATCGTCAAGCCTAAGCTGGAGTAATGTGTCTCAGGCAGGCCATGTGGCTCTTGAAAAAGTCCACTTGAAAAGGTGGTGCCTGAAGTTCCTACCAGCATCGGTGACTTCAGCCTTTAGCGGAGGAGGAACAGGTCTTTTCCCCATGCCTGCGATCAGGGTACTGTTTGATATTGTTGGCCCTACCAATCTCAATAAACCTAATTTCTTTAAAAATCCTACTAATCATTTTCTCTCTGCAGGAACGTGGAACGTGAGGACATTACATAGATATTATTCTCTTGATGCCCTCATGCAGGAATTACAGCGCTATAACCTAGATATTCTAGGCTTGCAAGAGACCATATGGACAGGTAAAGGTGAGATACTTAAAAATAACTTTAAATTTCTCTTTACAGGAAGGGAGGATGGAAAGCATCACCAAGGCGTGGGTCTGCTGCTCAGCAGACATGCTAGTGATGCTCTTCTAGGATATGAGTGCATTAATGAAAGGTTTCTTACAGCAAAATTTCAGACAAGTTTGTAATGATGATAGATGCATTGGCAGCTTTAACGTTGGCCCTATAACACAATCTGAAGTTATTTTGGCTATCTCTAAACTTAAACTTCATAACTCACCAGGTGTAGATGAAATTACTACAGAAATGCTCAGAGCTGGGAATGTTTCGGTTACCACTTGAATGACTGAAATTTTGAATAACTTTTATGATAAAGGCATGGTTCCTAAAGATTGTACCAGAGCTATTATTATCCCTATTTTCAAAAAAGGTGATCGCAGTTCTTTTGGTAACTTTAGGGGTATCAGCCTACTCTCTGTTCCAGGTAAAGTTTTTTCCATGATTGAGCTTAATAGAATTAAAAATCTGGTTGACAGGCAATTGCGTGATGAGCAATGTGGATTCAGAAGTGGTAGGGGATGTGTAGATGAGATATTTTCACTTAAACAGATTCTTGAGAAATGTTTAGAATTTCAGAAACCTTTGGTTGCTAGCTTTGTTGATTTCAAAAAGGCTTTCGACTCTGTTGATCGTCAAACTTTGTGGTTGATTGTGAGATCATATGGTATACCTGACAAGTTAGTTAACATAATGAAAGCTCTCTATAATAACAATGAGTCATGTGTGAGAGTTGGTAAGTCTTATAGCAATTGGTTTAGCATTACGTCTGGTGTTCGACAAGGGTGATTTTCTCTCCTTTTCTCTTTAGTTTGGTTGTTGATTATGTTATGCGAAATAGTAATACTAACCAATGCAGGCAGTGCATCTCCCCCATATCTGGAAGGCCAGGAGCTATGGGGGGTCCAGTATTCAGTAACCGTGCACTGTGGGGCATCCAGTTTCCTGAACGTAACCTGCACATAGGTAATATCATTCATCTTTGTAGGAGAAAAACAAAAGTCATAGATCGCAGTACACGCAATTCAGGGTTTTAAAACATTTCAGGTTTAATCAAAATAATAACTTGAACAGTCGTAGCATAAGATGTCAGAGTAAAAACAACGACATAATTTACACTCAGAGTATCATAGCATACTTCAAAACCAGAGTGAATGTCTTGTATAAGTCAGTAACATAATTTACAAAAAATAAGTGCATGACCAATTAAAATCGTAGAAATAATATTGTAAAATCAGAGTATATCAACAGCATAACATAAAAATCATAGTTCAGGAATAATAATGCAATGATAATAGTATAATAAAGAAGTGATATAGCATAATATAATAATCATAGTGTGACAGTAGTATAATTTAAAATCATACAGCAGAAAATAATAAGTAAAGCAGCGATATAGCATGATTTAAAAAACCTCAATGAATAACGTGTATAAGTGAGTAACATAATTTATAAAAATAAGTGCATGACCAATTTAAATCGTAGAAATAATAATGAAAAATCAGAGTATCATAGCATTTAAAATCAAAGTAGATAATACGTAATATTATATTAAAAAGTAACATAATATTATATTAAATAGTAACATAATATTAAAATCACACTACATAAATAATAAAGCAGCGACATAGCATAATTTAAAAATAATGTGGTGGCATGGTAAAAACAACGACATAGTTTTAAAATCATACTACAGAAATAATAAAGCTGCGACAACCATTCGAGTGACATAGCATAATATAAAAATAATAAAGCAGTGATATAGCATAATTTAAAAAATCATAGTGCAAAAGCAGAATATGTCATGATTTAAAATAACCCGTGCATGTTAAAAACAGTGACATACTGCAAAAAGAGTTAGAATGTGTCAAAATGGCTAAAGAATGTAAAATATGGGTATAATAATATACTTTTTTAATGAGGACTGGTGGCTGCTTATCTGACCTGAACGGTTAACTGGAATTTAAGCTTTTAAACAGAAAGGGAATGTGACACTTTGACCAGGTTTAAAGATCCTCTTATTAAAATTAAAGAATAGTTTTTATGGAAAGGATGGTTAGTGAGGGTGGCCTTAAGCTTGTCAATTTGGACATTGAAGGGTACGTTAAAAGTGGCTGTGGGACCTACTAGAATTAGATCGTGGAGAAGCTCAGTAGTGTAACATAGTCTGTCACGCACACTCAATTTAAACCCTTTAGCACGGGAGATAGTTTCTCCGTTAGAAAGTTCCAGTATATAATTTTTAGGGGTATGGAGATGTACCGATCTACAGTGACGTTGGTACCATACTGATCGGTTATCTCGTTTTTAAAATGCCCCATGAAATCAGAGGACTCTGGAATGAACATATTGCTGGGTGAGGTTTTAAATATGCACGAATCCGTATCAGCGTAGAGGGCTCGCTGTTTTAATTTAGAAAGCTTCCCACATAGAGTGAAGCATGCTTTGGCGGTGACAAAGGCGGCCACGACAACGTTGCCTTTAGCGTTTGTCGAGGTGAATTCTTTAGCAGTTCTATAGGTCACTAGGATATGCTCTGAATTCACCGCATGAATGTCGGTGAGAATTTTGGAGCAATCTTTCGCTAAGTCCAATAATTTTATGGGGTTGTCAATGACTTGAGACACAAGCCTAGAAAGGTCTTCCGACAGCTTCCCACATAAATTATTCAAGTTCCCCCTTAGAAAGGCTTCTTTTAGTGCTATTATATACGACCTCCTTGTGGGTTTATTTTCACTCCCTCTGCCTGAAAAAAATCTTCACAAAATTTTGATTTTTCGGCGTCTGTGTTGATGTTGGACGGGTAACCAGAATATTTCTGTTTGGCCTCTAAGAACGTTTTGAAGTATTTTCCAAATAAGCCGCGGTTCTGGGCAATGTAAGTAATATTTACTGAATAGTTGTTTCAGCAGTACATATACTAAAATTGGAAGGATACAGAGAAGATTAGCATGGCCCCTGTGCAAGGATGACATGCAAAATTGTTAACCGTTCCACATTTTTTTAGCTGTTCCGTGGCCGAGTGGTTAGCACTCTTGGCTACTGGTCTAAAGGACCTGGGTTCGAGCCCCAGAGTTAAAGCATGGAGGTATGTGTCGTTTTTCTGCTGAGGGCCTGCCATCCTCTCAGACCTTGTACTATGACATATAAACTGACAGGCTCCTGTCAGAATTCTGTGGCAAGCAGCTGCTTGAGGGGGTATTTATTTTTTTTTTATTAATTTTTTTAAATAGTGGCAAACATCGTGAATTTTGTAGCCTTCACTGATGACTTTATACAATTCCAGCAACACATAAGATGCTGTGAGAGTTCTCTGTGCTTCAGTGTGAGTACATGGATCTACCTGTGCTAAAACTGTGCGTGTGCTGCACAGAGGAGACAACAGTTTGTTGTGGCAGTGGTAGGGAAGTACGGGGATGTAGAGGTCGGTAGGAGGAAGCACAGTACAGTGAACGATGCCGAAATAAACTTCAGGGGTGTAATCGAAATTTTCTGTGATCCTCCAGGGGTGCTTAACAGGAAAGACTTTGTGCTTGCAAATTGCAGGATATAGGGAGTTCACATTGAAATACCTCACGTCACAGTTTTCGACTTTCGTGTCATGAACAAGGAGAATGTCTCCGTTCTCCCACCATAGAGGAAGGAGCGCCCGCTAATTCTCCACATCTTTTCTATCTGCTGATAACTGCATGCGGCGGTGGGATATGTTTTGACTAACCAGTCGAAATCGTGCTACCAGCACACTCTGTACCTGTGATCAGGTAAAAGTTGTCGGATGCATCGCTCTCTATCCAGGATCCTTAAATAATTTAACCAAATGAGTTGTCCAGTGAGGGGGTGGGTAATGCTGGGACTGAAGCATTCAGGATAAGAGTGAAAATAACAACCCGCGAAACCCAGGGCCTACTTGGTTTGCCTACACAGGCCGTCCAAAAAATAAGAGCAACTTTGGCTTCCCCCTCTGCAGACCACGCGGTCTGGAGGGTGAGATTCTCGGTGTCTGCTCTGTAGGCTAGCCAGGCAAGCCCTTTCCTACTCTGTCTGTCGTCCGAGGACTAACCGTTAGAGGGTCAATCACTCCTTCGGGCATGAATTCCTGTCTGTAGACCTGCAGACAAGCCGAAGGTATCTACTATCCGAGATGTTTAGTATCTTTTTAATGTTCAAAATAACATTTCGGATCATTGAACACAGGATTGTACAGATTTTGGTCACTTCTTGCATAGTAGGCGAAGTAAGTCCTTTCTTGTTACGCGGATCCATCAATTATAGTTTGACCACCGTTACGTTACTTAACATGTTTTGACTTGTACACAGACATAATCTTCGAACTAGAATCGTTTCCACAATATTTACAAGTTGAAACATGCTAAATGACGGTGGCCAAAACATAATGAATGATCCGTGTAACAGGAAAAGACTTACTTCGCCTACTACATGAGAAGTGACCAACATCTCTACCATCTTGTATTCACTGATCGAAAATGTTACTTTGAATAACTAAGACGATACTAAACAGTTCGGGAAGTGATTAAATTTTTTAGCATTCAAGTCAGCTTGCAGTTCAAGTACAATCAATGTATTCTTATCCACGAAGTTTATCACTGTTTGAACTCGGCGTATCTCAAGAGGCGGCTAAATAAAACAGATACTAAATTCACGAGTATAAATGTAATTATTGAATCCTACAAAACGAACAAATAATGACCGTGACTTTGTATCAGACGTCATGACCTTATTACGGAACGGAACGAATGAAACCAAAAACGTTTATAGTTCTCTTGTTCAATCAAGACTTAAATTGACTCGCTTAAATTGATTGATGAAACCAAAGCAAAATTGAAGAAAAATCTTTGTTCTTGAAAAGCAGTTTGTTTTCTGAAAATCATTACATATATTGTTGCGCTCGTTTTCGTGAGGGTGGCAGTTTGATGATTTTTTTTAATTCCTGTTTGTAATCACAGCTATATATTTAAAATTCCGTTCCTATTCATAATCCCGAATTAGATATATTGTATAATCCCATATTATAGGGTACACTGAGACATTGGCAAAAACTTAATAGTAATATTGAAAGAAATATATAACGTATGGTATGATGCTAATTGTATATTGATTATATCATTCTAGGATAGAAATTAAGCTGTGGAGGTATAGTAGCTACATAAGAGAAATAAAAGACCTATAAAGAATTTTAAATATAAATGGCAAGTGTACATATAATTCCTTACAATTTCCCTTTCTCCCTTTATCTAACGAAGAAAGTAACAGTTGCCTGATTTTGTGCTTCATATTTCTTCATTGCAATAATATGGTACATTCAATATTTAAAGCAAAGAATTATTTAGATGGATGGTGTCGTCAAACTAAGTCATAGGTTTTATCTTGATAAACACTTCAATATAAGGCCTATTAATCTTTAAATGATTGCGTTCTGTTTTATAACATAAAAGTTCATACGGGTTATTTACTTTTGGGCGTTCACCAAAACCCAAGTAAACTCTTTCGTTATTCCAATACAAAATTTTATTGGCTATTTTGTTGTTGTTTGGACATTCTTATCAATATCAATATAAAACATTTTCAATAAAAATGTTAACGATTCTTTACACACTTATATGAAAATGACAGTTTTTGAGTTTTAATTTCTCGTATGGATATAAGTATATATTTTTGACAGTTAAAATTTCTGCCCTTGGTGAGAAAGAAGACACCGATGGACTTGGTAAGGCCGTTATCTGCCAAATGTGACGTTAGCCGAAGTTCCTTTGATCAAGAAAACCCTACCCTGCGCAAGTTAAGGAGCTTACTGGATAAGCTTTGACTGAAGGATTCTGTCTGTCTAGTAACAACGTTGAAGTGAGTCCCCTTCCCGTACCCAACTATCTGCTTTTGGAGAATTTCTGACCTGAACATTTAATCCATTGTGTACGCAGAAAGTGACTCTCAGAAGTAAAAGCAGTGCAAACCAAATCTATAACTCGATAGTAAATTATATTGAGTTGCAACATAAAAAGTACCACTCAGGAGAAAAAAAACTATCGAAATTAACATTTAATAAATTCATTTCTTAGGATGAAAGTTATTGAGATCCATTTGTCAGGAAAAAAAATAATTTTCTCTTTTGTTCCTGGTTTTTTTTTCAGCTTGGAAACTAGAACACCTCGAGCTATGCAAAAGATTTTAGTTCATCTTTTAAATAAACAACTTCCGAATGTAATTTTAGTTTAAAATATACCAATTTATTTTGCATTGATGCAATCCTAATTTTCAATCTAAATGAAATTCTGACTTTAAAAAAAAGATCTAACCGCTCCCTGCCCTTTCTATCCTTTCACTTCAGTGAGCTTTTCTCTAGACACAAATGAATATTCTAACGATACTTCGGTAAATTTATAAACAAATACCCCCTCAAGCAGCTGCTTGCCACAGAGTTCTGACAGGAGCCTCTCAGTTTATATGCCATAGTAGAAGGTCTGAGAAGATAGCAGGCCCTCAGCAGAAAAACGACACAAACAGCCATCGCCTTACCCGGGGCTCGAACCCAGGTCCCTTAGATCAGTAGCCAAGCGCGTTAACCACTCGACCATGGGACTCTACCAGATGAGGCTGTTCTGGGTAGGATTAACGATGAAATAGCTCAGAAACGAATAATGATAAAGAAACCTCAGAAACTGTTGCACTTTTCTAACCATAACATATGAGAATACCAATTACTTGAATTTCTCTCCAGGGCAAAGCTATCGAACTTACAAAGACATGCATACAAACTGTGTAGGGAGCACAAAAAATAACTCAGATTCATAAACCTTCCGAAATGACCTGAAGGAACTGCATAATTCCCCACACAGATTACATTCCTCGAACAGACATCTTCATCAAAATGAAACTTATGGTTCCAAATGCTTTCAGTACAATGAATTGAACATTTTTGCTTCGAGAACCTTTTACGATCGGCATTTTGGCTCATAATTCGCTTGCTTTTCTACTTTGATTTATGACGAATGACCTTTCAAATCATGGAAAGCAATGCACGCTTTTCATGGAGGTTAATTATAAGGCAGACATTTGCCAAAATGTTTTTGATAATGTTTGTAAAAAACTGAGTTAGCTAAAGTATTCGAACGAGAAAAACAATTTTATAAGAAAGAATGAGAAGTACCAGGGGCGTAGCCATGGGGGGATGGGGGAGTCTCCCCCCCAAAGTAACTCGTAGTTCGCAAAATTCGAAGCGACTTCGTAAAATCTAGGTGAGTTTTGAAAATTTGTAATTTTTTTTTTGGAAAATTAAGGGGAGTTGTCAAAATCGAGGCAACTTGGCAAATCTAAGGCAGTTTGGAAAATGGAGAGACGACAAAATTTAGAGCAGTTGGCAAAATTCGAAGCCACTTAGTAAAATACAGGTGAGTTGACAAAATAAGGACAACTTGGCAAATTCTTAGGGAGTTGGCAAAATTCGGAGTGACTTGGTAAAATCTTGGGGAGTTGGCAAAATCGGGACAACTTAGGAAAATCTTGGGGGGTTCACAAAATTAAGAGTGAATTGATAAAATCTTGGGGATTTGGCAAAATTCGGATGACTTGGCAAAATCGTGTGGAGTTGGCAAAATCGTGGGGAGTTGGCAAAATTCAAGTGAGATGTAAAAGTTACGATTTTTTTCTGTAAAATTATGGCGAGTTGGCGAAATTTAGGGAGTTGGCAAAATCTAGGGACAGTTGGCAGAATTCTGAGTGACTAGGCAAAATCGTGGGGAGTTGGCAAAATTCCGGTGAGATGTGAAAATTTGGATTTTTTTTGTAAAATTATGGCGAGTTGGCAAAATCTAGGAGAGTTGGCAAAACTTAGGGAGTTGACAAAATCTAGGGGTAGTTAGAAAAACTAGGGTCAGTTGGCAAAATTCGGAGTGACTTGGCAAAATTGCGGAGAGTTGACAAAATTAAAGTGAGATGTAAAAATCATAATTTTTTTCTGTAAAATTATGGCGAGTTGGCAAAACTTAGGGAGTTGGCAAAATCTAAGGACAGTTGGCAAAATTCGGAGTGACTTGGCAAAATCGTGGAAAGTTGGCAAAATTTAGGTGAGATGTGAAAATTTGGCTTTTTTTCTGTAAAATTATGGCGAGATGGCAAAATCTAGGACAGTTGGCAAAATCTAGGGGCATTTGACAAAATTGAGGAGAGTTGACAAAATTAAGGTGAGATATAAAAATTAGGATTTTTTTATGTAAAATTATGGCGAGTTGACGAAACTTTAGGGAGTTTGAAAAATCTAGGGACAGTTGGCAAAATAGTGAGGAGTTGGCAAAATTCAGGTGAGGTGTGAAAATTCGGATTTTTTTCCGTAAAATCTAGGAAAGTTGGCAAATCTTAGGGAGTTGGCAAAAACTAGGGGCAGTTGGCAAAATCTAGGGGTAGTTGGCAAAATTCGGAGTGACTTGGCAAAATCGTGGAGAGTTGGCAAAATTCAGGTGAAATGTAAAAATTGCAATTTTTTTTCTGTAAAATTATGGCGTGTTGTCAAAGTCGAGGCAACTTCGCAATATCTAGGAGAGTTGGAAAAATTCAGAGTGACTTTGCAAAAATCAGGTGTGATGTAAAATTGGGATTTTTTCTGTAAAATTGTGGCAAGATGGCAATATCTAGGGCAGTTGGCAAGATGGCAAAATCTAGGGCAGTTGGCAAAATTCGAATCCACTTGGAAAATACGGGCGAGTTGTGATTATTGGAATTGGGTTTGTGAAATTCAGGAAAGTTGACTAAAATCGAGAAAACTTGGCAAAATCTTGGGGAGTTTGAAAAGTTTGAAGTGATTTGGCAACTTTAGGAGAGATGTAAAGATTGGGATAAGTTTTGTGAAATTAAGAATAGTTGGCCAAATCAAGGGAAAATCACAGACTTGCTAGAATTGAGATGAGATGTAAATATTGGAAGTTGAGATGTGATGTAAATATTGGAATTATGGCCAGTTGGCAAAATTGGAAGTTAAACGGTTAAACGACAAATTATGGATAGTTGGCAAAATGGGAAGTTAAATGGCAAAATGTTGGAGAATTTGGAGAATTGTGAAAATTGCCTCAGCCTCAACCGCTCCCCCACCCCCCACGGAACAGTTGGCAAAATTTGAATTTCGAGTTGGAAAAAGTTTCGAATTCCTCCCCCCAACCCCATAGTCCTTCGCTACGCCCCTGAGAAGTACGCAACTAGTGCCAAAAGATATTATCCCGTAAAACGATGACGACAGTCAAGCACATAAATATAATAAACAAATTGAGACAGTAGTAAATAAAAAGTCATGACATTAATGACATTAATGATAATGATAATTACCAGTTTCCATTTATTCAAAGGAATTTTTTTCTATTTGATCCACTTTGATTAAACGTTTCGAATCCGTTATGTGAACTTTATTACATACATACTTAATTTGGACACTTGTGGTAATCGGGTTAATACAACAAAATAAAGAACTAAGAAAAATCGCTAAATTGGAGAGTTTTCAGATATAACCGATAACTTAAACAGATTTTAGATTTTTGACGACATTGGCGTACTCTGCTCATCATTATTCGTATCTAATAATTGTGCTCACACGAGGCTCTAGTCTCGTGTCGACAAAAGCGACGTCTTATTACTCTTCCTCCTTTAGAATACTGATAAAATGACATTCCTAAAGATTCGTTTTTCTACAGGATTGCGTTACGTTTGAATCAACGGGAAAAATTGCAAATTTATAACTCTTTTAACTTAAACTTCTTCAGGGGTGCTTTCACGTTAATTTACAGCTCGTGAAATATCTTACAAACGAGAGCAATGCTTTATAACACGTCAGCAGTCAGCAAACCTGGATCTAGAAAAAAAAAACAAAGAAAAGAATTGAAAGGGAAAAATATGTATAATATATACTATATGTATGTGTGTTAATATATTTTAAAACTCCATTCTGGTTACAAGAATCGCCAAAGGTAGCGGTAAAGCACTTTATTAAACTAAATTTTTATTTATTAACAGAGGAAAACCATTATATTTGACATACTCCTGCTTCTAGATCTAGTGCCTTTTATAAAAGAAAATTTACGAAATAATTTTTCTTCTTAAATTTTCAAGTATTTTCGATCTTTTTTAGATGTATAACAAAAAAGATATTTAATTATGTTCTTTTTTCCTCCTTTTTTCTAAAACTGAAAGAAAAGATTAAATTTCAAATCATTCGAAATTTTCTGCATTTCCTAGATTTTGGTTCACCCGTAAAGAGTTAATCCGATTAATGCTGTAGCTGAGCTGTCAAAACACTCAACCTTAAAAAAAGAATGTAACTTTCAAACACCATTATGTAGTTGCATCCAATGTAATTAATACAAAAATGTTGGAACAAAGTGCTGTTTTCGCAAGAAACTTTGAGTAACATAATTATGTGGTAATTACGATATAATTACTCTCTCTTTTTAATATATTTTTCGAAAGCTAAAATTACTTCATTGCGCGTGAATAAGTCGTTCGCAAATGTGGTCTGCAGTGATATCAGATGATTAGGCGTGTGCCATTTTCATCTGTGTAATATTAATTTTCGCATTAAAAAATCAAAAATGCATTGGTGAATTATTCCTTTCCTAAATCTACCTTACTAGGTGGCGACATACCTTAAATGAATCCGCTGCATCGAGATAATTCAAAATAAATGAAATCTTGCTGGACAAAATCTACAGACAGAAATTCATGCCCGAAGGAGTGATTGGGGTTTACCCCTCTAACGGTTATTCCTCGGGCGACAGACAGAGTAGGAAAGGGCTTGCCTGGCTAGCCTACATAGCAGAGACCGAGAATCTCACCCTGCAGACCGCGTGCTCTGCAGAGGGGGGAAGCCAAAGTTGGTCCTTATTTTTTGGACGGTCTGTGTAGGCAAACCAAGCAGGCCCTGGGTTTCGCGGGTTGTTATTTTCACTCTTATCCCGAATGCTTCAGCCCCAGCATTACCCACCCCCTCACTGGACAACCCATTTGGTTAAATTATTTAAGGATCCTGGATAGAGAGCGATGCATCCGACAGCTTTTAGCTGATCACAGATACAAAGTGTGCTGGTAGCACGATTTCCACCGGCTACTCAAAACATATCCCACCGCTGCATGCAGTTATCAGCAGATAGAAAAAGTGTGGAGAATTAGCGGGCGCTCCTTCCTCTATGGTGGGAGAACGGAGACATTCTCCTTGTTTCGTGACACGAAAGTCGAAAACTGTGACGTGAGGTATTTCAACGTGAACTCCCTATATCCTGCAATTTGCAAGCACAGAAAGCACCTCTGGAGGATCAGAGAAAATTTCGATTACACCCCTGAAGTTTATTTCGGCATCGTTCATTGTACTGTGCTTCTTCCTACCGACCTCTACATTCCCGTACTTCCCTACCACTGCCGCAACAAACTGTTGTTTCCTCTGTGCAGCACATGAACAGAATTAGCGCAGGTAGACCCATGTACTCACACTGAAGCACAGAGAGCTCTCACAACCTCTTATGTGTCGCTGGAATTGTATAAAGTCATTAGTGAAAGCTACAAAAGTCACGATGTTTGCCACTATTTAAAAAAATGAAAAAAAATAAATAAATAAATACCCCCCTCAAGCAGCTGCTTGCCACAGAGGTCTGACAGGAGCCTGTCAGTTTATATGCCACAGTAGAAGGTCTGAGGGGATGGCAGGCCCTCAGAAGAAAAACGACACCTACATCCATGCTTTATCTCTGGGGCTCGAACCCAGGTCCCTTAGATCAGTAGCCAAGAGTGCTAACCACTCAGCCACGGGACAGCTAAAAAAATGTGGAACGCTTAACGATTTTGCATGTCATCCTTGCACAGGGGCCATGCTAATCTTCTCTGTATCCTTCCAATTTTAGTATATGTACTGCTGAAGCAACTATTCAGAAAATATTACTTACACTGCCCAGGACTGCGGCTTATTTGGAAAATACTTCAAAACGTTCTTAGAGGCCAAACAGAAATATTCTGGTTACCCGTCCAACATCAACACAGACGCCGAAAAATCAAAATTTTTTGAAGATTTTTTTTAGGCAGAGGGAGTGAAAATAAACCACAAGGAGGTCGTATATAATAGCACTAAAAGAAGCCTTTCTAAAGGGGCCTTGAATAATTTATGTGGGAAGCTGTCGGAAGACCTTTCTAGGCTTGTGTCTCAAGACATTGACAACCCCATAAAATTATTGGACATAGCCAAAGATTGCTCCAAAATTCTTACCGACATTCATGCGGTGAATTCAGAGCATATCCTAGTGACCTATAGAACTGCTAAAGAATTCACCCCGACAAACGCTAAAGGTAACGTTGTCGTGGCCGCCTTTGTCACCGCCAAAGCATGCTTCACTCTATATGGGAAGCTTTCTAAATTAAAACAGCGAGCCCTCTACGCTGATACGGATTCGTGCATATTTAAAACCTCACCCAGCAATATGTTCATTCCAGAGTCCTCTGATTTCATGGGGCATTTTAAAAACGAGATAACCGATCAGTATGGAACCAACGTCACTGTAGATCGGTACATCTCCATACCCCTAAAAATTATATACTGGAACTTTCTAACGGAGAAACTATCTCCCGTGCTAAAGGGTTTAAATTGAGTGTGCGTGACAGAATATGTTACACTACTTAGCTTCTCCACGATCTAATTCTAGTAGGTCCCCCAGCCACTTTTAACGTACCCTTCAATGTCCAAATTGACAAGCTTAAGGCCACCCTCACTAACCATCCTTTCCATAAAAACTATTCTTTAATTTTAATAAGAGGATCTTTAAACCTGGTCAAAGTGTCACATTCCCTTTCTGTTTAAAAGCTTAAATTCCAGTTAACCGTTCAGGTCAGATAAGCAGCCACCAGTCCTCATTAAAAAAGTATATTATTGTACCCATATTTTACATTCTTTAGCCATTTTGACACATTCTAACTCTTTTTGCAGTATGTCATTTTTTTAACATGCACGGGTTATTTTAAATCATGACATATTCTGCTTTTGCACTATGATTTTTTAAATTATGCTATATCACTGCTTTATTATTTTTATATTATGCTATGTCACTCGAATGGTTGTCGCAGCTTTATTATTTCTGTAGTATGATTTTAAAATTATGTCGTTGTTTTTACCATGCCACCACATTATTTTTAAGTTATGCTATATCGCTGCTTTATTATCTATGCAGTATGATTTTAATATTATGTTACTACCATATGCGTATTATCTACTTTGATTTTAAATGCTATGATACTCTGATTTTTCATTATTATTTCTACGATTTAAATTGGTCATGCACTTATTTTTATAAATTATGTTACTCACTTATACACGTTATTCATTGAGGTTTTTTAAATCATGCTATATCGCTGCTTTACTTATTATTTTCTGCTGTATGATTTTAAATTATACTACTGTCACACTATGATTATTATATTATGCTATATCACTTCTTTATTATACTATTGTCATTGCATTATTATTCCTGAACTATGATTTTTATGTTATGCTATTGATATACTCTGATTTTACATTATTATTTCTACGATTTAAATTGGTCATGCACCTATTTTTTGTAAATTATATTACTGACTTATACAAGACATTCACTCTGGTTTTGAAGTATGCTATGATACTCTGAGTGTAAATTGTGTCGTTGTTTTTACTCTGACATCTTATGCTATGACTGTTCAAGTTATTATTTTGATTAAACCTGAAATGTTTTAAAACCCTGAATTGCGTGTACTGCGATCTATGATTTTTGTTTTTCTCCTACAAAGATGAATGATATTACCTATGTGCAGGTTACGTTCAGGGAAACTGGACGCCCCACAGTGCACGGTTACTGAATACTGAACCCCCTATAGCTCCTGGCCTTCCAGATATGGGGGAGATGCACTGCCTGCATTCCTCGAGCGGGGGAATTCGTGTTATACAATCAGAAGAAAACGAATCTAAACACGTTAGTATGGGGATACATTCTTTTTATTAAGATGATTACAGTATTACTGAGACTACATTAATATTTCTGGCGTTTACATTAAAAACTTTCCCAATTCATTTGCTCAATAAATTCCTTGTGACCAGGGATGTCAGGTTTTCTATTTGTTCTGACTGTTTCAGTGAGTAGGTCGGGTAGGTATGAGTCTGGTATGGGTATTACATAATTTAAAAGTCTACTTCTTGAATCCCATCGAATTGTTTCGGACAAAGATTTTATTTTTGCTTGAACATTGCTTTTGAAGTGTCAGGATGCCGTGTCAATTATGTCTTTTACTGATAACCCTGGAGTGATTGTCATTTCGTCTGGCACCTCGATTTTTTCGAATATTGTAAATATTTTCGTAAAGCTGCCAGATATGACTCTGCTTTCTGATCGGAATTTCCAGGAGATTTCAAAATACGTTACACGTCGCCATCGAGATCACCAGTTTTCGCTTTTCGATGGCGCTTTTTTACGGCTTTAATTGAGAAGACTAACCGCTGGAATAAATTAGCTATCAGGGGGACCAACTTGAGAGAAGAGGAAGCAGAAATCCGGCTCCTTTCTGACGTATGTATGCACGTTTAGATTTCACACTAATGTTTTTTGCAGCTAGCTTTCGTATAGTGCACTTCTGTTTGGACAATTTTTTCAGTACATTTGAAGAAACTGGTAGTTTCACTAAAATGAAATAAATTTCGCAGAAAGCGAATAGCTCACTGTCACTTGCGGTTTTCAACAGCGCCGAACAGATAACGAAAAAACGGTTCCTTCGTTTTAATCCTCATTCCTCATGTAAATAATTTCAGGAGATTCAGAAGGGAGTATTCTACTTCTAAGCCACTGCTCATCTGGTGTTTTCACTCCACGGTCCAGCAATAAATAGCCATGAGGTCTCTGTGTAGCTAGCTTAAATGCAATCAATAATAATTTCGTCTCTCTGGGAAACATTTGTCTTGCTAAATAACTAATCTGAGAAACGTCCCTGGGGCTTTTGAATAAAACTAAATAATGCGAGTTGAGACTGATATTTCTTGCGTATTTACCTTGAAAAAATAAATTCTGAGTGATGAGGATTATCGTGTATTCAGATGATGAGACTCCTTTGTGAATAGATCAGATACCCTTGTATCATCTGCAGCTTGAACAAACATATCATCCAGCACGAGCAAAGTACGTTGCTTTGCATTCAATTGTAGGTCGGGAAAGCGTTCCACGAATTCTACTTTTCGTTTGAAGGATTCCAACGCAGGCTGCCACAAAGAATAACATTAAATGATTCTGTCGGGATTCGGAGACAACACTTTATCTGCATGGCGAATGAGTTCCAAAACAAAAGTGGTTTCCCCCCACTGACTAGGACCACTAACTAGAATTGTACTTGGCGATTGCATAGTGGGAAAAGACTGGATAATAATCGAGCATGCCATTAAATAGCGTTATCAAGAGCTCATTAAATCCCAGGTAACAAGACTAACGTTCCTTCAGGAACCGCTTCAAGGACACGCCTCTCGTCCGCAGAAAGAGGAAAGAGAGACAGTGTACCCCACATGTGACGGAAACTGGTGACTGTAATGGTAATGTTGGGTACAATATCCGGTTCATCCCTATCTCCCTATAATATTTTTTGATGCTAGGCTCTATGTCTAGGGCGTCAAAATGTTCGACTGTTCTCTTGTTCATGTAGACAGCTATCCAGTGTTCTCCAGTAGAGGTCGGAACATCGGTGTTAAAGATAAAAAGACATGCTTCTTCATAACGTTTGGCAGCTGGTCTCTAGCAAACACTCCTAGAAACAAAGGACGAGTAAAGAGGTCATTACGAAGAACATAAGATAGTTGAAGGGTTTCCGTCACGCAGAGAAATCAAATAAAATTTTACGATGTTGGTCTATCTCGAAAAGGTTCTCGAAATCCACATAAAGAATCACACTCGCTGCTTCGATTCGAGGTTTGGCAAATTTGATCTCTAATCTACAATTTGCAGTCTTCACTAGTTTGAAGTAATCGTCACACTGTTTACCATCTGCAGACAGTTCGAATCCGTACAATGTGTACTCTTTCACATAAGCTGAGCGGCCAAATTGCACCCCTTTGTTGTCTTTCCAGACATCTAGTGATTCCAATAACGTTTGATAAGAGCATATATATTGATGATTTGGATAGTCAGGGGTGTGTGGTTGAGATGGGAATTGCTCCGTATCAGCATGCAGAGATATGTAATTTAGATTGTAATGCTTGAAGGTTGTATGGATTTCTAGTAAAATCCCCGTTCATGGCAGCTGAATCGACGATTCCTACAATGACACTTTTGGGCATCTGAGAGCTGAATAAATTATCTCTCGTGCACGAAGTAATTCCAGGGCTGAGAGTGACACGTCTTAAAGGATTTGTGGCCGAGGTCGTGTGTTGCATCTGAGCCTGAGCGAGTAGTGTTGGACTGCTGACTTTGACTTTCCTTACATAGAAAGCGGCTTCTTCAAATTTCACTTTGTAAGGAGGGTTTGCTTCGCTAGTCATGAGTCAGAATTCTGGTTTTGACCTCTTTCATCCCGCAAAATTCCCCGCTCTACCCACGGTTAGTAGGGGACACCGATGGGCTTGGAAAGGCCGCCGTCCGTCGGATAGGACGTTAAGCCGTGGCCCCGTGTGCGGGAGAGCCATAGCATGTGCACGTTAAAGAACACGCTGGATGGCCTTGACGGGAGGCTACCATCTGTCTCCCAACAGCTGTTCCAGTGGGTCCCCTGCCCCAACCTTCTCTGAGCCTTCGGGGTCCATGTGACCTGGCCATTTAGCCCATGGTGTGCAAAAAAGTGCCGCTCAGAGGTAAAACAACCCAACCCAACCCAACCTCTTTCATCCTCAATCGAAGGTCTACGTGATTCAGTAAATACCTGTCTTGTAGAAATAGATCCGCATGTACCCATCCGATTAATTCGATGCTACAAGAACCTGCTAAGGTTTTTCTCGTTTTCCAACCGAGATTAGCATCGCCACATTCTTCCATTTTGCTTGCAGCATCCAGATGCCATAGCCCACACATTAAATGGCTTTTTACTGCATCGGCTTCATAATTGAGTAAAGTTTCCAGATAACTTCTGTAATTGTAAAGACTGTGGCTTCCATTCACTAATTGTTCATTCAAGTGCACATCCACTTGACTAAACAAGCCGTGTAAAAAATTGTTCGATGTAGCAACAGCTTCCGTATACGTTATTGGCCTTCCTGCAGCGTCTGCTTTTCTTACCTTGATTCTTAAGTGACATCGGGATAAATCGATATATTCGTCACCTTCAACGACGTTAAATTCCAACGGGGCATTTCCTTCTAACGAAGCAAGGGGCTCGTAAGCAACATAAGTAGCTCTTTCAGTCTGTGAGTTGGTCGGAGGTATAGCAAACAGGTCGAGTTCCGATAGAGCGCAATTGCCAGACGAACTGTGGATTCTTTCGCTCATTTTGCAAAGACGTCCTTCCCTCTACAGTGTCTCTTTGACAATCTGACAATTTTATTTTGTTTCTTACGCTTTATACCTCTCCCACACAGGTTTTCCCCGGCTTCTTCTAACGACATAGCCGCACCGTCCTTCAAATTCGATTTGAAAGCTTCTTTTGGGTTGCGACTTCATGCAACTTCCGAAGCGAATTTAATTCCTGATCTAGCTGCTTGTTTTCCTAGAGAAAACGCCATGGGCTTCAGAATCGGGGATACGAAACGTCCGAGACTTCTAAATAAGGATGCGAGCCCTCCTCCTCTTTGATACCGGGGTCCCCGGAACACCCCTGCGCCCGTCGGAGCCCTATAGTACATCAGGTAGCTGGAGGGACTAGGCTTTGTGTACTTGATTCGCATGACGAAAGTGCAGCTTGACTAAAGCTTTACCGTACTTAAAAGATAATGGTTCCCCACTATCTGTGAGAAGAAATATTCTCACACTCTCGAACACGTTCCTTGCCAGAGGGCAAACTCGTAAAAGTCAGAAGGCAAACTCGTAAAGTCAGCACTCGTAAAAGTTTTCACTATAGCCTGGTTGTTGGGTGTTCTTGTAGAGGGGTTAATCACATGTAACAGCTCTGCCTAAGTGTCGCCTAATAAATGAGGCGCTACCAGGTCGGAGTAGACATAAATACCAGATATACCCGCGTTAATATCAATGGCGTACTTGGACACGGAGATGTTATACAAATATTCGAACTTTTCAAAACCTAGTAATTCTTCCAACCCTTTGGAGGAGGCAGGGGACCTGAGGTAATAACTAGCACTATTGGTGATTTGTGTATAATTATTAGCCACTTTCTTGAGGCCATAATGTTTGCTATCTTCGGAAGGCATAGTTTGAAGCATAGCAGAGAAAATAGCTTCCACATTTTCGTAACGATCGTGGGGTGTCTGGTTCTCGTTTCCTCTTATCACAGGATGGGGTAATAAGTAAAAATAAAATGATGAATCGGGGGTGAAGAAATCGGCGTCATCCTTTCTGATCTTGCTAGAGAAGTTGCCGTAGTGAGGAGTTTGCATGTGCGACGCGTCGATATTGAAGAATGTATTGAAACTCTCTTCCTCTTTCGTAAAAAACAAAGCGTAATTAGAAGCTCCAATCTAGAACAACCATAAATCATGTCTTTTCATCACTTTAATATCTATATCTGTAGGAATTTGATGCTGAATATTTTTTAAAATCCCCGGTCTCTTCATAGGCTTTCCAAAGTATTGCGAAATTAGCGAGATGGCATCTTTAGGAAAGGAGGGGAACCATCTGAAATGTGTGGAGAAGGAGCTATTCGAATCGTCCATATTAAACCAACTCGTAGGAATGTGAATCTCGGTTAGCGCTACCTCCCATTCACCATTCAGCTCGATTGGCTGTGCCAGTCTTGTAGTATAATCGCTCTGAGTGTTAGAAGGGTAAACGTCAATGCTGGCGGAGGAAGAGAGAGTTAAGTAGAAAGCCATTTTCTAGGTATCCAGCTGGGAGTAGGATACTCTCTACACTTCCCTAAGACCCCTTTTTGCGGTCCAGGTCCAAGATTTTTTCCACTGCGTAGATTCAGGAGGATTAATTTTCTGCAGTTCTCGACTATAGAAAGTTCCACATATCTTGTTACCATCACTATCTGTCACTTCGTAAACGGGAGGTGTTCTAGGTACTATTCTTTTCACTCGAAATATCTCTCGAGTCCACTGTTGCGACGCACCTTTCTTGAATGGAAGTTTCACACTGCTGAGTCTCACGTGATCTCCCTCTTTAAAACGGACAGGTTCTGCCTGCTTTGGTGCTCTGCATAATCTCTCCCAGACGATACTCTCATTAAAGACATCCATGTCCTTGGGAGCAAAGCCGTGAGCTCGATGTTTCGAAGCATTATAACCCTTCGCTATGGAATCCAGAACGTGTAAGAATCTAAAATTTTTATGTTTAGTGAAATAACGCCATAATTTTTCTCTCAGGGTTCGATTCAGTCTTTCTACCAACGCAGCTTTCTTATCACTATAAGCACGAAGAAGTGAAGGTTTTTTTCTTTTAGGAATTTTTGAAAAACACGGTTTGTGAATTCTGTCCCCCGATCGGTGTTTAGAGTCATGGGTTCACGACCCTGTGCTAGAATCTGTTCAAATGCTTCTTTCACAGCAGTTCCTGTTTTCTTTTTCACAGGAACCGCCCATGCATAGCGAGATAAAATATCTATTATGACTAATATGTCATCATTAAATCGTGAAATATTTTTCACGAACATTAAATCCGCTTGCCATTGTTGATCCAGCCCTGTCACGTATGTTTGGTTCCTTTTGAATTTGCTCGTTGCCGGTCTGTGTAGAGTGTACGTCTCTTGACACGCTAACCATTCTCTGACTGTCTTTGGATACTGTCCAGTACTCTGGGATAATCGAGTCACCCCTCCATAGCTGCCAGGATTCTTGGGATCGTAATAAGCTTTTTCCAACACAGCGTACATCGACCAGCAGTAGCTTTCCCTCTTTAATCCAGACCTCGATAGGAAGGGAGTCAGGTACGTCTAGAGATGTACCATCTGCAGCCTCTTCACCCAACTCTGTCGATGTGTAAATGACGGATGGTCATTGTACATCGCTTTTGTTCCCACCTCCACAAGACAGAATCAGTAACTCGGAGCCCACAACATTTTTCTCGACCCAACCTTCCAGAGTACCGAGTTTCTTCCACTGAGAAAAAGATAAGTTAATTTCTTTCACCATCGGTTGTTTACGTAAAAATAATCTGATATCCACTGTTTTATTACATACGCTCAATCATATATTTCCTCCCAAATGCGTAGAATCTCTGCAACGTGTGGTTAAATAATCTGGAAATAACGTAACCCCACAAATCACAGCGACACCTATCAGCGTACAGGGAACAGCTGTTTCTGATGCTGTCTTCACACGATTCATAACGTAAATGAGTACACAACACAGTGATTGTTAGGTAATATCGGACTTTTATTTAGAAAACCAATTGTCGGTAGTATACAAGATGTCTTTTGCTCTCTTTAACACAAGGACAGAGAGGAAAGAAAAGCGTCGTCTACATAACAGAGGAGGCCTCGAGCCCACGCCGCCGTGTGAACAAATTCATTAGCAATAGTGCAAATATCCAGTGAGCGCACTGCATCATTCAAATAAGTATTCGAACAATGTTCTTTATCCTTGGGCTCTATAAGCCTAGTCCTGGGTAGCAAGGGTTGAATTAGATGGTTCACCACAATGTCCGTCAATAATTGCATCAAATGTCCTTGACCCTCTGCTGGGGGAGTCAAAACAAATGCTAGTAGGAGGTCTCTCTGTTCGGTGATGGCGTGTCGCAGGTCAAAACATGATCCAGGCTGTTCTTCACATCGTCGCGACAGTTTCGCATTTCGTCCCACTGGGCCAAGGCGAGATCCACACTGCAAGATGTCGAACCAGGTAGGGATTTGATGATGTCGAGGCGTCGGCACCTATCACTATTACAGTAAGCGCACAATTATAGGTTGCTCGTCACGAACCAAGTCTCTCTTTTGGTGGAATTAGCGACGTCGATTCTGTTTGACACCGCTAGTAATTCCTGCCACTCCGGAAGGGTTAGAGGGATCCCTTCCTTCATCGGGTAAAGTAGGCCTCCTTCACTGATGCTGCGGTAACGACGCACATGGACCTGGAGACATTCACGGTACAGTCTAGGCACGACGAAAATCTGACCTCCGAGAGGGTATTAGTGTTCACTAGCAGGCTGCATGGCGACAACTGTTGTGTTCTACAGGTTTTTCAGCCACTTAAGTCTCCGTCGTGCTGGGGGGGGTGATGTCACGTTTCCCCCTCCTAGGTTGTGTAGGTTGCGCCTCTAGTGGAGTATCCTCGTGTTGGGGAGGGACAGACTTCCACGACATTTTCCGTCTAGGTTTTGGCTTGAGAGATGGGGGCTGCATTGGAACCGGGGATGGTGGGGGAGTCATGGTTGAGATGGATGGTTCCCTCTGTCGTTTAACACATGGAGAGTTTTCCTCATCACTAATAGGAGGGTTGCCTTCATTCACAGGATCTTCTTCATTCACAGAAGGGTTGTCTTCAACAGGGACCGGATCTTCAATCACAGGTGGAGCGTCCTCACCAAAATAGTCAGGAGCATCGAACAAGTCCCACAAATTCATCAAAGGAAAAGCCTCTAATTGTCCGTGCGGTTGACCAATTAATGATCGGTCCTTACAGAGAGTGCTTCTCGATATACTCGTTCATCCATGTGCTAAATGTGTCTCTGCTTGTGAACAATGCACTCCACGACCTTCATGATAACCACACTCTGTTCCAGGTATTTTAGGAAGGTCTTTGAAACGCGGACAGCCAATTTTTTCTACATCGAGTGAGGCAATACCAAGTCTAGCCAATAGACGCTTCTCATAGAATCCTTCCTTGTAAGCGATGACAGAAGCAAAAGGCTTGCGGCACTTTTTGTGGGTGTGACATACAATATCGTCCAGGTATCCGTACTCCCAAACCACTTCACCGAAACGAGGGCAAAAGGGAAGACCCGTAACGTGTTTGGACACGTAACAAATTGTTTTCCAGTCCTCCTGTCCATCACAAAGGAAAGGTCGAATCTGTAGACATCCATCAGACTCCTACAGTTCGAATAACCTAGTTCACGGGTCAAGAATTTACCCTTCACGGTGAAACCGTCTAAATCTAAGATGAAGCAGACGTGGCGTATTTCACAATGATTTGGAACACATCTAATATCTAGCATACCTGGCTTCATGCTGATGAGGATGCCGTTCACTGGGAGAGGATGCTGGCTGCCTTCACTGTCTCAACAAAGTCTTCAAAGTCGATACGCTCAAGTCCTTCAAGGACAGGATAACCATATTTGTGGGATTTCTGCGTGAACGTCAGCACCACCTTCTCTACTGAAGGATCAGGTAGGTGCCTAATGATACTGGCGCACGCTAGCTGCTCCAATAGTCCGGGAAACACAGGCACTAATTGCTCATCGGGCTGACCACACCAATACTGCTGAACAGATTCCAGAACAATATCTGCAAAAGCCATGACTGTGGCTCTCGAACCGCTGCAGCGCCTTTTCATTCGAAACCTCCACCAATGAGCAACACGTCCAATCACATTCCAGAAAAATGAGGTCATCTAATTAAAAATTGAGGGTCGAAGAAGTTAATGACCAATCAAACCTATAGACTAAAGGGTTACAGTGGGGGTCGAAGGTTACACCCCTTAACCTAGCAACAGAAAGCATCCAGCAGACACACAACGATGACGTCATTTCGGACACACCCCTCCGTTACAGTAGTTTTGACTACTGGCACAGTAGTATGATGAAGGAGATATGGGAAAGCAATAAATGGAGGAGAGGAACAAGAACATAAAGGGATGGAACAAGCGAACTGGAATACCCCTGAACAGGGAAGAACACGAGGGCGATGGATGAGGAGGGGAAGAGAGCGGAACAGGAGTTCGATGAATACAAGAGTGGAACACAATAAATGGGGAGCGGAATATGAGTAGTAAGAGAGAGAGGAAAGGTGGGGAAGTGAAGAACAATAAATGGAGGAGTGGAACAAGAGTAAGAGGAATGAAAGAAGGGGAAGTGGAATACAATAAATGGAGGAATGGAATAAGAGTAAGAGGAAGGAATGGAGGGGAAGTGGAGAACAATAAATGGAGTTGCGGAACAGAAGTGATAGTAATGAAAGAAGGGGAAGTGGAGCACAATAAATTGACAGTAGGAACAAGATTAAGAGGAATTGGGAAACAATAAATGGAGGAGCGGAATAAGATTAAGAAGAATGAAAGAAAGGGAAGTGGAACACAATAAATGGAGAAGGGAACAAGAGCAAGAGGAAGTAAAGGATCGGAAGTAGAAAACAATAAATGGAAGAGCGGAACATGAGTAGGATGAAGGTATGAGGAGAATCGGACTATGATGAATGAGGGCGAAAAGTGCAGTTCGAGTGGGGAAGGGGAAAAAACTTTCGATGAATAGTGGATAGGAAAATGAGCACGATGAAATAGTTCGGTTTTACTTGGATAACAAGTCGTTAAATCAGGGATTTCCAAACCTTTCGACATCATACGCAACTGATTTTTGAGAGAAACGGACTCTTCGAAAAGTCACTCCGGACCTTCATATTCTCACGCTCCGAAGCTTCCGTTTCTCTCAAGTTTCTCTCAGGTTCCGAACTCGGCGCATCCCCTGGGGGAGCGCCGAGTTCCGAACCCCTGAATTAAATATGGATAACCATTGTGTCAGCGCGCAACTGCATTTTACACATAATAATAATGAGCATTATTTTTATGTAATACTGCATTTTACACATAATACTGCATTTACACACATAATAGTAACACATAAAACATGGAAGCTTCGTAATTTATTAATTTTTGCTTTGAGCATTTAAATCACTCTTGGCTATTTAATTCATATTTCAATATTTTTCTGTATTTCTTTTTGAGTTACTTTTATTATTTATTTATTTATTTTTAGACTTATTTTCATTTTAAGAGATAACTTTGATTTTTTTTTGTAAATGCCGAGGAACACTTGGTGCAGGCTCGAGGCACATCAGTATGCTGCTGCATGTGTCGAGAACCATTGATCTTATGTGGACAATAGTCATTTTTAATTAAGGTTCAAAATACATATATTGTACATACATTTATTGCTTACTTGATGTACTAAATAAATACCTCTGCGTCAAAGAAATAATTTCCTTTTACATTTTGTTACTCAAAATCAAAAACAGACGGAAAATTTTGTTTTTTTTCGCTTTCGTTTTTTCTTTGCATCTTTGAAACACGGTTCAGTTGACCTTTTCATATGCACGCGAAACATTTTCCTATCAAAATTGCGTGAAAAAAAATCACCATAATTCTCTGCAAACGGTTTTCATTTTTTATGAACACGCTGGTTTTCTTCACTTATTTTCTCCATTTTTTTTTATATGTTCGAAATATTTACCAAAGAAGACTGTATCGGAAATATTCTGTTCGCCGCGTCAGCTACTAAAAGCGCCTATTTCATCAATGTCACGTTAAATCTTCAAAATGAGGAAATGCAGACGAGCAGACATCATTTTTACAGCAGATCAAATTACGCATGCCGTGGAGCACATGATAAATGACGTCACTATCTACTTTTTCTTTTACTTTGAAGAAACGGGAGCGAAACCGAGACCGGACGTTACCTGACAGTTCAACTCTGTTGTAAATGATTATCACATATCTTTGTGAAATGAGTACTTATCTTTGGAGCTATTTATAACAGTTATCTTCAAGAAACATGTCTATGCATTTATTCTTCAGTGTATCTGCTGATGCTTAAAAGCGAATATAAGGTGACCAGATTTTGAAAGTGAAAAGAAGTGGACTTTTTTGCATATCTTTATGAAAAGAGGGACATTTCGGGTTTATGCATATGAAAATAAAAAGGAGGAGGATATTTTGGGTTTATTCTTATACCAAAAAACAGGACATTCTGGGTTTATTTTAAGAAAAGGGACGTTTTGGGTTTATCCTTATATAAAAAGAGACATTTTGGGTTTATTATAAAACAAATGTGGGGACATTTTGTGCTTATCCTTATAAAAAACGGTACGTTTTGGGTTTATTATAAAAATCCTGTTTCTGGACTTATTTTTATTGAGAACGGGATATTTTGGACTTATTCTTATAAAAATACGAGGTATTTTGGGTTTATTTAAAAAAAGATGTTTTTGGACATTGAAAAAAGAGTCATTTTGGTTTTATCCTTTTCAAAACCCTGGCATATTGAGTTATAAAAAAACTTATACAAACCGGAGTTTATAAAATATGGAACATTTTTAGTTTATTCTTATAAAAATGGGACATTTTGGTTTATTTTTAATGGAAAAAGGGACGCTCGAGGGGCTTACAAACGAGTTCAGTAATAAAACATAAGAGCTCGCTAATCACTCGGCTGCCGTGAAAAACTGTTCAAATGACATCCCGTTAAATATTTAACGGGCACGTCATGGAAAATTGGGACAACCTGTTTAAAATGGGCATGTGATTACACAAATCTTGGATGATATCTAATGAGAAAGATGCATTACTCCGTTTTTTTGGAAGAAACCTGTAATCACGCAAAAACATTTACTCTTCATATGCTAAATAACAAAAACCAAAAAACTTTTTGATTAATTCACACTATCATTTTGGTAACGAAATAAGCAAATCCAAAAATAACTTTAGAAAAAAGTCTTAAATCGGATTAATATGCTACAGATTTTGTAAGAACGTTGATATACCAAGATGTTTAGTAACTCTGCTGTGTTGGATCGTTTAATATTGAGAGTGATTTTTTTTGCCCATAAATATTTAAGTGGCCAGGTCACAAACTCCCAAAAACTCAGATAAAATTTGGGAATGGGGATCCACTGAATTGCAACTAGGAGACAGACGTAAGCCTCTAGTGAAGGCTATCCAGCCTGTTCTTTAACGTGCACAGAGTATGTCTCTGCTGCACACGGGTCCTCGACCTAATGTTCCATAGGAATAATGGAGGCCTCTCAACTCTGCCATAGTTGAGGCTGGCACTTGGGAAGTGCAGATTACGAGTCTGATGCTTTTCAGGGTTAAGAGTAATGCTACAGAGCTACGCGGGTTATTCGTACTCTTAAGATTTGTCCCTGAATTTTATGAATGCAATGAATTTTATGCCTTCCAGAGTTTATTTAATGAAGATAAACAGGGCCGTATTGATATAATGGTCAATCCGGACATGGCCGGTGGCCAACTCTAAAGAGGTGGCCTCACCTTTAAGGAGGGAAAGCAAAGAAATATTTAAACGTTTTAAAAGTTCCAATAAAAGAGAGACAGAAAGAGAGAGTTGAAACAATGACAAATTTAAAAGTAATGAAAGCTTATCCCCCCTCTCCACCGGCATAAATTTCTTTTATCTCTATTAAATACCTCCTATTCGTGCGACCGTAGATAAGACTAACTTGAAACATCTGCAAATTTGTATAATTCTATTAATATTTTAATAATTTAAAAAAATTACTTTGTTTTTTAATTCTGGAGTGAAATTGTAGATATGATTATCAAAAATTTAATATAAATAATAAGATAAATATTACATTTGTTAAATCGCTCAAACCATTTATTACCTTTGAAAACAAAATTTTATTTCGAATTTTTATTATTGTTGCTGGTAATTGCACCCAATTTCTCCATGTTTATTACATAAACATAATTTGACACTGATCGAGGGAACAGGGATCATTTTGCGATTTGGCCCTGAAGATAGGTAAGTAAATACAAACATCCATGTATTGGAAATAGGTTTGAACCCTGGAGTCGAAATTAATTGAGGTTTTACCTTACATATTACGATGAATATCACAATAAAAAATTGAAAATGCCATTTGTTTGAAAAAATCTGAATTCTGTTGCGATTGATGCTGTATGCAATATACTCAAAAGGAAAGACTGACGGCCGAAATATAGATTTAAACTTAAAGTGGCATTTTGCGATCAAAATAAGATTTAAAGCAGATTGATCTCAGGGTGCGATTCAGGGCAAGGAACTTCAACTGAAAACTAAACGAGAGAACAACAAGTTGCAGAAAGAAAGTGACTAAGATTCATAGCAAATGGTGCTGAAGTGGCGAGGTAGTTTGAAAATATTTTCTACAGACTTCAGATAAATCTAAACAAAAACAAGAAATTCTCTCTTTGATAAATAAAATCAGTCACGTTTATTTAATTTCCTCACGATGAAACGTACATGGGATTAAAAGCGTCACAACTCCAGAATTTTTCTTCTGCGTGTTTATTATCGTTAAGAGAAATCATTTCCACCAGAACTATACCATTTCTTTATGCATTTTTGCTTCAGAAAATTGGGCTGTTTTTAAAGAAAAGAACAGTAATTTCTATGTCAAACGTCGATCATTTTCTCAGCTGTGGGAAATAATTTCATATGGAAAGGATAATTCTCTGCAACCAGAACGTCATTTAAGCCTATTTCTACCAATGAGATACTAATAGTTGAAATGATAGCTTTTAAATTCTTGTTGCACTTTTCTATCAAAGCATCTAAATCAATGGGTTATTTCATTGATATAAATGGGCTGAAATGGCTTTCTGGCATCAGAGAATTATTGTTTCCATATTTAAATTAAGTGTTTCTCGACAGTTGCGAAAAAGATTGCCCTTTGACATAGAAATTACCGTTCTTCCAGCCTAATTTGTTAATGAAAAAAAAGCGATAACAAAATACTGAAGTTCTGATGGAAATGGTTTGTATTACAGATAATAAACTCGCAGAAGTTAAATTCCTGAGGTAGTAACGTTTTTCGTGTGCTGCACGTTTTATCGTGTGGAAATAAATGCTCATCACAATGTAACTAAAACTCTAATCTTTTTCGGACGATGCGGAGGGAGAATAAACTCTTTCCAGAACCTCCTTCCTGTCCCCAATGGATGTCTCCACTAAACCCTACCCTGCCCTCGGTCAGTAGGGGACACTGATGGGCTTGGAAAGGCATGCGTTCGTCGGATAGAATGTTAAGCTGTGGTCCCATTTGCAGGAAGCCATACCCTGTTCACTTTAAAGAATATGTTGAATGGCCTTAACAGGAAGCTAGCTACCTGTCTGCTAATATCTGTCCAATTGGTCACCTTTCCCCCAACCTTTTCTGACCCCTTGAGATCCTAGTGACCATTATATAGATTCTTGTGCCATTTAGCCCATTGTGCGCAAACAAATTACCGCTAAAAGGTGAAACAACCTAACAACAGTTCCCAGTGGAAAGCAAATCATGAGTATTTCTCATAAGTGATGAATAGATTCGGATTCAATTATGATAGAGAATATCTGTAGATGATTGAAATTCTGAAAAGAAAAGTATAAGTAATGGTCATTTTTCTTCCACTTGGAGTGTGCACCATCAAATAGAAAAGCATTCCACAACATCATTTTTGATTTCTAACATCTCTTACTGGTCATTAATTATTATTTCATTTCTAATTCAACTAAATGTTTGGAAATCGAATTTCGATCGACTTTTTGTCATAATGAGCTGAAAATAGGATTTAGATTTAAAAATTCACATGAGCGACTGTACTCCGCTGGCCACTTTGATTCTCCAGAGTACAAAGGCTACTCGTAAACCAAATCCCTTTGCTCCACAAATGCAGTTGGGCAAGCCGCTTTCGATGGAGAATCCCATTAAGGCAACCTCCAAGGATACAAAGCTCTCTGTGAATGGGGCTTGGTATTATCAGCAAACTGCTTATGTTCATGCAATGGCAGACTATAAACAAAAATGCCGCAGGTCAAAGAGCTCATAAACCGTTCTGTTATTATCACGTTTCAGCAATCAAGTTCTGCCCAAAACGTTGCGAATAAATATCGAAACAACAAAGAAAGGAGCAGGGTGCTCTGAAACAATAAAATAGATATGTTACGCTTTTAGTATTTCGTTATCTTCCGTCCATATGGAATTGAATGTTTCTCGCTAAGAGTATAAAATTCCGAGCCGAGAAATAGTAATGACTTTCTCCGTCGTAAATACTACTCCGTGAAAAAAGTTCCATTACAGATAAAACTTAAAATTCCAATAACTAACCTTTGCAACGTCGGTAGTGATATATCGTTCAAGAAACTTATCTGTTATGGTACTACCAAGCCAGTAGATGAGTACTCTAACAAACATTTCTAAATTTTACAGTGTGGTAAGAAAGTTGTATTACCCTTCCTTTTATACTCTCACCCACAACTTAAAAACCGTAACATGGAAATAGGGTAATTCAGGATCTAAAGCATCACATACAAACAGAGCCAGAGCTCCCTAGCTCTGGCTCTGTTTGTATGTGATGGCGGTCTCCAAGAGGCCATGACACAGGGCACCCGAAGGCCATATGACGTTTATTTGATATGCATTTAAAATATATGTGTTTATAGTAGACAAGAAAATACTTATAAGTATAATGACAATGATGTAGTTATAATAGACAAAGCAATTTTATATGATCAAAAATTTTCGGAAGGTGGGTGGAATGTGCCGAAATTTCGTTTCTACCTATATCAGATTTATTGTTGCACTGGACATGTATACAAGTACTCCATTAATACGAATTGGAGAGGACCTTTCTAAAATATTCAGATCAATATGACAACCATCTTTTCCGTGATATAAAATGATCCGCCTCTATGTCAAATAGGATATTTTGTGCAGCATAGCTTTGTCGATTTGTGTAATGCAAACCTCACAATCTCCTTCAACTGCCCTGTTGTCTGGTACCTTAGATACACAGCCTATTCATAATGCCCCATGCATTACGAACCATTTATGCAAATCGAAGCAACTGCAGGTAAATTACGATGCATGTGAAGGTCATGAAACGGTATAAATAACACCTGATACTGAGTTCTGCTAATCAGTGTTATTCTTGTTCTTCAGATGGGAAAGGCAGCGGACTTCAGTGAATTTGACAAAATTCAAATTGTAATGGCCAGACGACTGTATTAGAGCATTTCCGAGACGGCAAGGCTTGTGGGGTGCTCATGGTCAGCCGTGGTTATTTCCTTCAGAAAGTGGTCCGAGGAGGGAAAAACCACGAACCGCTGTCAAGGTGTGGGCCGAACATGGCTCATCACTGCTACAGGTGAGCCATAGTCAATCCCATATGGTACAAGCCAACAGAAGGGGTATTTTGGCGCAACTCGCCCGTAATTTGAATGCTGGTGACGGGAGTAATGTGTCACAACACACAGTACATCGAACCCTGCTGAAAATGGGGCTGCGTAGCCACAGACCACTCTGAGTGCCCATGATAGCTTCGGTTCACTGTCGAAAGCGCCTACAATGGGCACGCGAGCATTAAAACTGGACCTTGAATGATTGGAAGTAGGTCTTCTGGTCCAATGAATCTAGTGCTTTGGGCAATGTTCTGTTGGGAAACCCTGAGTCCAGTCATGTGCAGGAAATAATGACATCCCACCGCTGCCAAAATATTTTGGTCTCTAAATGGTAGCTAGGTAGTCACTGGAAGGAGAGCTATGCACCAATCCCCTGTGATGATGAATAAAACTGGCCATGCCTAGCACCTAATGTTCGACCCCGCCTTCTCGTGCTGCAGACCGTTAGTTCCTTTCAAAAGAGATACTCTCTTGTGGAAGTGAACGGAAGTGGAGGGCTGCCAGATTAGTGTGGCCTACTGATCTGGATAACTATGGCTAGTTTCCTTTTTTTTTCTCTACCCTGCTGAGGAGTGGGGGTCCAGGTGCTGACCATATAAACCCACTGGACTGGACTGAATTAAGGCTCTGAGCTTGATTATGGATCCTGATTTTGCTGCATTGGTGAGCTTCTGTGGAGGGAAAATCTTCCGCTGTGTTTTCTGTTTGTTTGTGGGTTGACAGCCCCAAGTGAATAGATTCACAGGATATGTTTATCAGCTGGTGGATAATCCTGAGAAGAGGTCATCGCAGACACCTGAACTCTTTGCTTCTATTGCATCGTCAAATTCTACATTGGAGGAAGTCTTCCAGTGTAGATGGCTTCAGCCTTTAGTAGTGGGGGAACGGGTCTTTGCCCCATGTCTGTGATTAGAGGGTTGTTTAATATTGACGGCATGCCCTCTCTCAATAAACATAGTTTCTTTAACATCCCACTAACCATTTTCTCTCCATAGGTAGTTGGAAGTGAGGACTCTGCACAGAGCTTTTTCTCTTGATGTCCTAACAAAAGAATTCCACCATTATAATTTAGATATTCTCGGCTTGCAAGAGAAAAGGTGGACAGATAAAGGTAAGATTCTTAAAAAAATCTTAAATTTCTCTTTTCAGGGAGGGACGACAATAAGCATCTCCAAGGCGTGAGTCTGCTTCTCAGCAGACACGCAAGTGATGCTCTTCTAGGATATGAGTGCATTAATGAAAGGTTTCTTGCAGCAAAATTTCAGATAAGCGTTAAAGACCTGAAAGTTATCTGCTGTTATGCCCCCACTGAGGATGCCGATGAGGATGAGAAGGATAGGTTTTATGAACAACTTCAGGATATTTTGAATTCTGTCAAGAAAGGAGATATTACCCTTGTTCTTGGTGACTTCAATGCCAAAGTTGGTACTGACTCTGCCCTTTGGGGAGGAGTAATAGGCCCTTTTGGTATTGGTAGCTGCAATGGCAATGGGCAACGTCTCCTACAGGTAAGTAAACTCAATGGATTCAGAATAACTAACACATATTACAAACACCGCGACCTACATAAGTACACATGGGTTTCACCTGATGGGCTGCATAAGAATATGATTGATTACATATTAATTAACAGCAAATGGGCTAGTTCTGTTAGGAATACCAGGGCATATAGGGGGAGCTGAAATTGGATCTGACCATTACCTTGTTAAAAGTGTGTTGCAACTTAAACTTAAAAAGTGTTGTGCTAGGGTTAAAAAATTTACTTTTAATACTGAAGCTCTGAAAGATACAGTTATAGTCAAATCTTACCATGATAGGTTACTTAGTCATTATGACAGTCATGGTATGCTTACTACTGAAGTTGAGGAAGAATGGGATCATTTTAAACAGGCTTTTTTGGACACTAACAGTACTCTTTTAGGAAAAAAGGAGCAGAAGAGACATAATTATCTGAATGATAAGGCACTTGAGCTTATTTCGGAAAGAACGAACTGCAGGAATGTACTTAATCAATACCCTACTAGTACTAATAGAAAGCATTACAGAGAACGTAATAAACGTGTAAAATATCAGTTAGCTACTGATAAGAATCTTTGGCTTGATGGATTGGCTGACAAAGCCGAGGAAGCAGTTAGTCAGCACAACAGCAGAGAGCTGTACCAGAAATTTAATGTTTTGTGTGGTAGAAAACGGACAGGCGTACAAGGATTGAAGGATAAACAAGGTAAGGTTATAGAAGGGGAGGATTCTGTCATGGCTAAGTGGGCTGAGCATTTCAGTGATTTTCTAAACAATGTGGTTAGTTCTACTCCCATCGTTTACAATGATGGTAGATGCATTGGTGGCTTTAATGTTGGCCCTATAACACAATATGAAGTTATTTTGGATGTTTCTAAACTTAAACTACATAAATCCCCAGGGGTAGATGAAATAACTACGGAAATGCTTAGAGCTGGGAATGTTTCGGTTACCACTTGGATGACTGAAATTCTGGATAACAGTTGGGAGGATAACAGTTGGGTTGGGTTGGGTTGTTTTACCTCTGAGCGGCACTTTTTTGCACACCATGGGCTAAATGGCCAGGTCACATGGACCCCGAAGCCTCACACAACGTTGGGGGAGGGGACCCACTGGAATAGCTGTTAGGAGACAGATGGTAGCCTCCCGTCAAGGCCATCCAGCGTGTTCTTTAACGTGCACAGGGTATGGCTCTCCCGCACACGGAGCCAAGGCTTAACGTCCCATCCGACGGACCGCGGCCTTTCCAAACCCACCGGTGTCCCCTACTGACCGTGGGCAGGGCGGGGAATTTTGCGGAGAGACGATAACAGTACCAGAGCTATAGTTATCCCTATTTTCAAAAAAGGTGATCGCAATTCTTGTGATAACTATAGGGGTATCATCCTACTCTCTGTTCCAGGTAAAGTTCTTTCCATGATTGTGCTTAATAGAATTAATAATCTGGTTGACAGTCAATTGCGTGATGAGCAATGTGGATTCAGAAGTGGTAGGGGATGTGTGGATCAGATATTTTCACTTAGGCAGATTCTTGAGAAATGTTTAGAGTTTCAGAAACCTTTGGTTGCTAGCTTTTTGATTTCAAAAAGGCTTTCAACTCTGTTGATCGTCATAATTTGTGGTTGATTGTGAGATCATATGTATACCTGACAAGTTAGTTAACATAATGAAAGCTCTCTATAATAACACTGAGTCGTGTGTGAGAGTTGGTAAGGCTTGTAGCAATTGGTTTAGCATTACTTTTGGTGTTCGACAAGGGTGCATTTTGTCTCCTTTTCTCTTTCGCTTGGTTATTGATTATGTTATGCGAAATTCACTTCAAGGGAAAGATTTTGGCCTTAAATGGATTGGAGATATCAAAATTTCTGATTTAGATTATGCTGATAATTTAGCATATTTAGGCAAATGATGTTGATGAGATGAACTCTTTCATTCGAGCTGTTGATGAGACTGGTAGTAGAGTAGGTTTGGTTATAAACAGAGAGAAAACTAAAGTGATGAAAATTGGTTAGGCAGGCTGTGATTCAGTTAATCTGAATGGTTGCAGTCTTGAACAGGTGTCACAGTTTAATTATCTTGGGAACTACATAACAGATACTGGTGATGTGCGGCATGAGATTAACAGAGGAATAGGGATTGCTGCCGGGACTTTTAAGAATCTATGGAGAGTGTGGAGAAATAGGCGTATGCATCTAAAGACTAAAATTAGACTGTATGTTTGGTTCTTTCTAGGGTTAGTTATGGTAGTGAAACTTGGACACTTTGTAAACAAGATAACAGGAAACTAGATGCTTTTGATTCCAGATGCTTACGCAGTATCTGGGGCATTAGGTGGTTCAACTTTGTAACTAATGATGAGGTTAGGCAAAGGAGTTTGCAACCTCCTTTAAGTAGCATATTGTGCAGAGAGAGACTCCGTTGGTTTGGCCATGTTGCCCGTATGAATAATTATAGATTGGCGAATAGGGTTATTAACAGTGTGCCTAAAGGCCTCAGAAAGAAGGGGAGGCCTAGACAATATCAAACAGGACCTTCTTAGAATTGGTGTGCAGTGGCCAGATGCAGTAGATATAGCTCAGGATAGACTTGCTTGGAGAACTAAATTGCACGGTCTGGTTGGACCTCCGTAGCCCATGGCTGCTTGAGGATGTTGATGACCACCTACATAAATATCATTGCAGACCAGGTACATCCTTTCATGACAATGGTATTCCCCTTTAGTAGGGCCTTCTTTTAGCAGTGTAATGCGCCATGCCACACTGCCCGGATTATTCCAGAATTATTCGCGGAATATGAGGAAGACTTCCATGTATTGCCTTGGCATCCAGCTTCCCCAGACACCAATCCAATCGAGCATCTGTGGTTTGTGTTGGAACAGTATACCCGATCTGCGGCAGCTCAACCACGTAACTTACAAGAGTCGAAGGATCTGCTGATAACGTATTGGTCCCAGCATCTTATTATCATAATATTTTGGCCCTTCGGTGTATACTATGGGCCATATTCGTAATGCTCCAGAGCGCGTTATTGCAAGAGAAGATGTCAGGACTTCTGTGAAACAAATTTGTTGGCGCTTCCACATTTGATGATCCTCTACTTAAACACTATATCCAAAAACGCCAAGTAAAAATTTTTTGTTGGTATAGTGAGCCGAGTCCCATTCCTGTTGTATCCCGCAATCTTCTAGAATATTCAGTCTTTGTAGTTCCGCAAAATGAAAAAGATTTGGGGCTAACAAGGCTTTCGGACCACTCTATTGAACATGAGTGGTCGATCAGGAAGTAATTTTGCAGATCTCTTTGTAAAATCATTAAAAGAAATAATAATATTTTAAAAATTATTTCATTCAAGTTCAATTTGGTTTCAACAGTTAACATTGGTCGTTGTTTGCATATCCTAGTTTGTGTATACCAAACACGTTTGACTAATAATTATCTTGATGACTGTCTACATTTAACTGTTACGAATTATGAACCAGATTATTTGAAAACAGCTGCTGATTTACAACGCTTAATTTCACACTAATTTTAATATATATCTACTTATATAATTGAAATACTTTCTTCATTTATCTTTCCATCTTAAAGTAGATTTATTAAAAGATAAATGTTTAAGAAAAAAAATCTTATTTTCTTATGGACTGGACCAAAATATTTTTGAAGGGAAAGGAGAAGTCGATCTGTCCCTGAAAGTTACAAAATAAAATGTCTATCCCAAACTCATAAAGGTTGGCCAACAACAAATTTGTTGTAGAACAGCAAATTCTGAACAAAATATAATTAATCGTGATCATTTCTGGTTTTATCCACCCCCACTTTGTAAAATAATACAGTGTTATCTTTCACCAGTTTACGGGGCAACGAGGTTACTACCATTTTATGCTGCAAATAACACTCTACTGTGGTGAAATGTTACACCCAAAAAGCGAAATCTGACATCAGAAACAAAGTGTAAGGTAACACCATAATTTGGTGAAAGTATGCACCTTAAAAGTGAAACCTAACATCAGGAAAGGGAGTAAAATAACATTATAACACAAAAAATAGGTGTAAGGTAAAACCAAATTGAGGTGAAAAGCTTTGCTCAAAATGCCAAACTTCAGGCCAAATGGTTATGTTTTTCAAACCTTGGAAAAGATTTTTAAAATATAGAATTATTTTCTAATATTTCTATTTTATGAAATAAATAAAGTAAAAATAAAATACTTTACTGTAGTTTGCAGAAAACAAATAAAAATTCAATCATTCCTACTTTTCAAATATTTTCAAATTATTACAGAATAATTACAGACCTGTAACGGTCTGTAAATGGTAGCTAGGCATACGCTGGAAGGAGAGCTGTGTACCAATCTCTAGTGATGATGCACAGAACCGGCCAGGTATAGCACCTAATGTCCGACCCCGTCTTCTCGTGGTGCACGCCGTTAGTACCTTTCAAAAGAGATATTCTCTTTCATCTCTTTATGGATTTTAGCTTGATTATGGATCCTGGACTTGCTGCACTGGTGAGCCTCTTTTGAGGAGGAATCTGCAACTGTGTTTTGCGTTTCCTTCTGGGTTGCCAGCCCTAAGTGAACAGAGTCATGGGATATCTTATATCAGCTGGTTGATAATCCTAATCAGAGGCCATCGCAGGTATCTGAACCTTACTTAGCTAGTTGGGCATCATCAAGCCTAAACTGGAGTAATGTGTCTCAGGCAGGCCATATGGCTCTTGAAAAAGTCCACTTGAAAAGGTGGTGCCTGAAGTTCCTACCAGCATTGGTGACTTCAGCTTTTAGCGGAGGAGGAACAGGTCTTTGCCCCATGCATAGGTATATTGTTGGCCCTACCGATCTCAATAAACCTAATTTCTTTAAAAATCCTACTAATCATTTTCTCTCTGCAGGAACGTGGAACCTGAGTACATTACGTAGAGATTATTTTCTTTATGTCCTCACACAGGAATTCCAGCGCTATAACCTAGATATTCTAGTCTTGCAAGAGACCAGATGGACAGTTAAAGGTGAGATACTTAAAAATAACTTTAAATTTCTCTTTTCAGAGAGAGGGGATGCAAAGCATCTCCAAGGTGTAGGTTTGCTTCTCAGCAGACACGCCAGTGATGCTCTTCTAGGATATCACTGCATTAATGAAAGATTTCTTACAGCAAAATTTAAAACAAAAATTAAAGACTTGAATGTCATCTGTTGTTATGCCCTCACTGAGGACACTGATGAGAACGAGAAGGATACTTTTTACAGCTAGCTTCAGGTTATTTTGAATTTTGTTAAGAAAGGAGATATTTTTCCTGTGCTAGGTGACTTCAATGCTAAAGTTGGTACTGACTCTGACCTTTGGGCAGGAGTTTTAGGTCCCTTTGGCATTGGTAGTTCCAATGGCAATGGGGAACGCCTCCTGCAGGTAAGTAAACTTATGGTTTACGAATAACTAACACATACTACAAACACCGAGACACTTATAAATATATATGGGTTTCACCTGATGGATTGCACATGAATATGATAGATGATTATATTCTAATTAACAGCAAATGGGCTAGTTCAGTTAGAAATACTAGTTCAGCCGAAATTGGGTCTGACCATTACCTAGTCAAAAGTGTCTTACAGTTGAGCTTAAGAAATGTTGTGCTAGGGTTAAGAAAATTATCTTCAATACTGAAGGTCTAAAAGTTCCAGATATAGCCAAAGCACACCATGATAGGCTACTTAGTCATTATGACAATCGTGGTTTGCTTACTGCTGAAGTTGAGAAAGAATGGGATCAGTTTAAACAAGCTTTTCTTGAAACCAACAGTATTCTTTTGGGTAAAAGGGAACAGAGGAAACAAAATTATTTGAGTGATAAGGCTATGGAAACTTATTTATGAAAAAAGGAAGTGCAGGATTAATATGAATCAACAACTTACTAGCCCTAACAGAAAGCATTATAACGTGCTTAATAAACATGTAAAGGATCAGTTAACAGCTGATAAGAATCTTTGGCTTGATAGCCTGGCTGACAAAGCAGAGGAAGCAGTTAGACAGCACAACAGCAAGGGGTTGTACCAGATTTCTAATGTTTTATGTGAGAAGAAACAGACAGGTACACAGGGACTGAGGGATAAATATGGCAAGGTGGTTGAAGATGAGGATTCTGTGATGGCTAGGTGAGCTGAGCATTTCAGATATGTTCTAAATAATGTGATTATTTCTACTCCCATTGTTTGTAATGAGGACAGATACATTACTGGCTTTTATAATGGCGCTATATCACATTCCGAAGTCGCATTGTCTATCTCTAAATTAAAACTGCATAAATCCACAGGAGTGGACGAAATCCCTACTGAAATGCTTAGAGCTGGGAACATTTGTGTTATCACATGGCTGACTGAAATTTTGAATATCTTTTATGATAAAGGTGTTGTTCCTAAGGATTTTATTAGAGCTATCATTGTTCCAATTTTTAAAAAAGGTAATCTCAGTTCTTGTGATAATTATAGGGGAATTAGTTTACTTTCTCTTCCAGATAAAGTTCTTTGCATGATTATAATTAACAGAATTAAGAATATGGTTGATGGACAACTGCATGATGAACAGTGGGGATTCAAAAGTGGTAGGGGATATATTGATCAAATATTTTCACTTAGGCAGATTCTTGAGAAATGTTTGGAGTTTCAGAAACCTGCGGTTGCTAACTTAATAGATTTCAAAAAGGCTTTTGACTCTGTTGATCAACATAATTTGTGGTTGAGTGTGAGATCATATGGAATAACTGATAATTTAGTTAGTGTAATGAGAGCTCTCTAAAATAACACTGGGTCGTGTGTGAGAGTTAGTACGTCTTGCAGCGATTGGTTTAGCATTTCTAATGGAGTTAGACAAGGGTGCATTTTGTCTCCTTTTCTCTTAATTTGTTTATTGATTTAATTTTTCCAAAATCTTTGCAAGGGAAAGATTTTGGCTTTAAATGGTCTAAAGATTTTAAAATATCTGATTTAGATTATGCAGATGATTTGGCCCTGTTGGCTACTGATGTTGATGAGATGAATTCGTTCATTAGGGCTGTTGATGAGACTGGTATTAGAATAGGTTTGGTGATAACAGAGAAAAAACTAAAGTGATGAAAATTGGTCAGGCAGATGGTACTTCATTTGCTTTGAATGGTGTACTATTGAGCAAGTGTCTCAGTTTAATTATTTTGGGAGCTACGTAGCAGATACTGGTGATGTGCGGCATGAGATAAATAGAAGAATAGGGATTGCCGCTGGGACTTTTAAGAATTTATGGAGAGTATGGAGAAATAGGCATATACATTTAAAGATTAAAATTAGGTTGTATAATTGTTTGGTTCTTTTCAATGTTAGTTACGGTAGCGAAACATGGACCCTTTGTAAGCAGGATTACAAAAAAACTTGATGCATATGATTCTAGATGGTTACGCAGTATGTTCGTCATTAGGTGGTTTGACTTTGTAAAGTAATGATGAGGTTAGAAGAAGGAGTCATCAACGTCTTTTGCGCAGCATATTGTGCGGATTCAGACTGCATTGGTTTATTATGTTGCCCGAATGCATAACTGCAGATTGGCAAAGATGATTATGAACAATGTGCATAAGAGTATCAGAAAAAGGGAAAGAATTAGGATGCGATGGGCAGACAATGTCAAACAAGAACTTGTTAGAATTGGCCTAGAATCGCCAAATGCAGCAGCAGTAGCTCAGAAGAGACACACCTGGAGAGCAAAATTACACAGTCTGGTTAGACCTCCGAAGCACATGGCTGCATGACGATTTTGTATGTATGTACAGAATAATTAAATAAATTGAAGTGCAAAATTCAAGAAGAATAGTTTTTTGTCAAATTCAATAATAGGATTTTTCCTACAAGGTTGGTATTATTTTACACCATAATATGATATTAAACATGAAAACTGTGGACCGTAACACCATGATATGATATTAAACACGAAAACGATGTAACTTTACACCATTTAGTGATGTAAGATCACACCATTAACTGGCGTAACATTACATCATTTTTTACAATATACCCCGCAATTATCTGCACATCGAGTTTTCTCCTTCATGTTTAAGTCCATAAAATCTGAAAATGATCTTAAAAAATCTCAATATATAACTTTTAGGCAATCAACGCTTTGAATTTCGACAGAGATGGCGAAAATAAAGGTGACGTCAATTCATTTGTACATACAAATGAAGAGTCTGCATAAACATGAGCTAAAGACTGAGTTCAGTATTACGTCAGTTAAAAAAAATAAGAGCACATTCCAGTTAATCCCGTCGTCAAAATATCCAGAATGAATCGATTAGGTGACTCGCAGAGATGGAAATCCACCGAATGCAGACAAAGTCAGATGGATAGGACAGCATGATTGAATGCCAGTCATAGCGTAAGTTTACAACAAAGGACGATCTGATGTCACCACCCCATCAAATAACCATCTGACACAGAAAGTCGGTTCCCCACCTTTCTCAGATGCAGAAAACTGCATGAGAGTGATCTGTATGCCAGACGATTTGTATGTTTCTCACCATACGCCAAAATAAGGACATCTGAATCGACGTGGTGAATATGTGACGTATAATCGATGTGGTGAATTCATTAGCGTTCTCTTCATCGATGAGGCTAGGTTTCGTTTAATGCAGACTTATTAAAGATTGTCACTTGCTGCTTCCAATGCGGAGAAGAGTAAGAGATAACTGAGAAGATTATGAGTGCCCAGTTAATGCTTCGACAGTTGCTAAAGATCAGCAGTGATGTAGTCGACCCACGATGCACCAAGGCGACACCCTGGTACTTTAATTGTTATTCTATTAGTTTTCTGAGATTTCGGAGGAATAGACGTTTTTCTGTTTTTTTTCATGGCAGTTTTTTGGCAAATTCAGATTCAGTGATGTGATTCAGATTCAGATTCAGGGATTCTTAAAACGTATATTTCCGTTGAAATCTTGAAACCTTAAACAAAAAAGTTAGAATTCTTTATATCGTTCTGATGAGAAAGTAAAAGGCTCTCGGGCTATATTTTCTCATAACTGTACCACTGAAAATAAGGTGTCCCAGAATTCGTGAGGAGCAAGCCCGTATCTAGAATAATTTCGCGGGAGTGGGGGACAAGAAATACATTTGAGCCGAAAAAGTGTAAAAAATTTCTTCAAAAAATACATGAAAACTAAATAAGTTTGACAATATTTGTCTCTACTACCCTTACTAATATTCTGAAAGTGGCAGGGGTCATGGCCCCTTTAGCTCCTAGATCCGACCCTGGTGGGGAGTGAAAAAATTCCAAGGTGGTGGAAGGATATGAAAGTGTGCCAGGATGAAGAGCGGCCAGGATTTCTAAAATATCAAAGGGATATGATGTCCCAAAGTATGGGAATTCCTGTTAGTGATTAACAGATAGGCCATTTATTTATGATCTAGGAGAATTATCGAACCTTCAAATTGATAATCCGATATATCTTCAGTCATTATACCACTGCACAGAGAGAGACAAATATATCGTAGAGGATAATATGGGCAAAATTTCTATAGGGGAAAGTATCGATCTATAACCCGTATAGAAGAAGTTATGGAACTCACAGAGGATTTGAAACACCATGTTTCAGATGCAATTAGCGAAGCATTCCTTTTAGAGGATCATTCAATCACACTTCACCAAGTCTGATTCATCGACAATAATTACAAAGCAACTTTATCAGAGGTATCTATTCTCCCTATCGGAATCACATAAAGTCTACATTGGGTGAGTCTTTATGGGACGGAGACAAGTTTTTACGGAGAGTTGTGTTCCTGGATTCCCTCACAAAACTCTCCAGAAGCTAAGAATTGCTTTATATTGCAATGGTCAACATTGCATAAGTAGCTGGTAGATAAGTAGCAGGTAGTTCAACAAACATTCAGCTGTAGCTGAAACGATTTACCTAGTTAATTTGACAACTTCATTACTATTTCAAAAGGACCATAATTTAAATCTTATTTGTGACCCATTTAAAATATATTTATTTAAAAAAATAATCAATAACATTTATTTTTGATTTAAATTATTACTTGATCACTAAGACTTCTTTTTATTAGTCAGCGTTATTTTTATGATTTTTATCCAACCTGGAAGATTTTTGTTTCTTAAACTACTACAATAATTTTCATCTTTCTACTTGTGTAATGTTTCAATTAGAAAGACTTCTACGAATGTGGGAGCTAAACGACTTGCTTTACAAATTCAAAACAGTGGAATTATTATAATACCAGGTATTCTCAATTGCTCGCATTTTTCTTCCTACAGAGGGCGTTGAAAACGTTCTTGACACATGTCTGTAGATTTACACTGGTTCCTCCGACGTTAGCGAGCTATACGTGTTTGAAAGCTTGTCTAAACTTGTCATTATGTGTTAAAAACAAAAGTCGTATCACCATTCCTCTCTTTGCTGGCGCCGCATAAAATTCGTTCTGCGAATCTGTGCGATATTGTTACGGAATCTACTAAAGATGAGAAAAGATTTTACATTTTCACAAGGATGCAGCTTAGGGATGACGCAAAAACAATTCATGCCGATTTATCACAAGTACATGGTGATCATGCCTGTTCATATGGCACTGTTAAGGGATGGATGCGCAAATTCAGAGAAGGACGGCCGATCTTCAAAGACAACAAAAGTCGTATCACCATTCCTCTCTTTGCTGGCGCCGCATAAAATTCGGTCTGCGAATCTGTGCGATATTGTTACGGAACCTACTAAAGATGGGGAAAGATTTTACATTTTCACAAGGATGCAGCTTAGGGATCCGAGATTCACATCATGGTGATTGAATCATGGATTGTTCCGATGTGAATCTCGGATCTCAGGAAACTAATGCCAATCTTTGCCAACTGACTAAATTCCGTATCCAAATAAATACATGACATGCCATTGAAATAAATAATAAATAAAAAGTCGATGGAAGGTGGGACATTACAGAGATATCATTTTTTTGAACCCCTTTTATTTGAGGGGATAAGAAATGTTGAGGTGGGGGACGAAAACCTTACAATGCTCTAAGTTATGATAGAAAACTAAATAAGAAGAATACTCTGAAAATAATGTAATGGTCATATCTCTTTCCTATCATGAGAACTTGTCACGTTTTTCTGTGACATTTTTTGGAGGGGAAAAGGAAGTAGGGGCCAAACTCTTACTTTACGTTATGATAAGAGGAAACTATCCCTTTTTTCCTGGATCTCTTTTTTTGGAAGAGAGGAGAAAAGTCGGGTGTGGGAAGCTAAACTCTTAGGTTGCTTTAGGTATTGAGGAGATAAAGCTGCATTTAGAATTTGATGATTAAACTCTTAACTTTTGGTAGAATATTTATCCCAGTTTTTCGGGAAGATATTTTTCGTAGGCAAGGAAGAAAGATTTGGGGATGAAAGATCTACGTTGCTTTAAGTTATGATAAGAAAAAAACCCGCTCTGCTAAGTATGACCACTAGACCAGGTAGAGTCTTTTTATGTTGCTCTAAATTATAATAAGAGGGAGCTGTATATCGAATTTCCATTACGATATTTTAGGTTATAATAAGAGGAAACTGTGCCGAATTTGGTGGTCCAAATGATGAAAACTTTGTTATACTTCATTATTTCCATTAATTAGAATAAGGTGAATTTATAAAATGGCGTCACAAATTCGCACATATATTGGTCATCCAAAGGAAAAAAGAAATTGGGTTCAATGCCTGTGATATCTACAGAGCCAAATGTAAAATAAATGCGATTCTCTCGAAAACGTAATTATTACCAGAAGTGCTAAAATACTCTCAGAAAGTTTAGTATAACGATTTTGCTTTCGTTTTAATTTGTTTCTATTAAATTTTCAGAGCAGTTATTTAAACTGGAATTGTTGCTGTTGAATATTTCAATTTTCGTAACTTTCTAAATACCAAAGGAATATTGTTGAAATCGATTTGATTATGATCTTTAAATTATCTTCCGTCATATTTATTTCGCAAAACGCTAAACTGTGTTTACTGTGTTTTGTATCTGTGTTGCTATTACATGACATGGAACTGTACCAACGAAGTGGCCACTGAGTGTATATACGCTACTTAGCCAAATTATTATGAACACCTATCTAATACTTCGTTGTATCTATCATGGTACAGTTGTCGTGACCACCGCTGCGTTATTGGGGTTGCTAGACATTAAGAGCGAACGAATAAAAACGGAGGTGCAGGGAAAATGACAGAGCGTTGTGGGTCAGCATTCCGCGGAAAGTGGATCTGATTCCGCAATATTTGATTTCATTGATGACTTCATCAATGAAATTAAATATCAATCCCCAAATCTTTCTTCCTTGCCTACGAAAAATCAATACGCTGCATAGGCTGTGATTTGGTCTCAGGAACCTCTTTGTCTTGCTGCAGTGGCTATCTGCCAACTTGAAGTGCAGAAACAAGATCAAAATGAGAAACTGGATAATTTGCTCAGTACATGATCATTGCATTTAAACACATTTATATCTCTTTACAAGCGCATATCGCTCATTTACAGTGTTCTACACAATTACAGGGTCCTCGTCAATTGCCGTTCAAGAGAGAGATCGAGGGCAGCGTAGATCGCAGAACGGTTATTCATTTTGAGAGTACCAGGTACATGGGTACCCATAACCTCTTCCATCTGAATATGTGCCTAGTTGGCATCAGTGTAAACACAACATAGTAAAATAAACCACCAATGGTGGGTCCCGAAGGAAATAAAGATCAACAGTAAAAACAGTAAGGATGCACAAGTGACCTAAATTGGATGACTATCTTTGCTGAAAGCCATCATTTTAGACCTCTTGTAACTATTCATGACTTCATGATTGTAGTCGAACAAGCAGGATACAATTCCATGTGGAGTACTTTGGAAATTGTCAAAGAAACCACGTGATAAAAACTTGATATAAGTGTAAATATGGTCGATGCCCAGATCTTTGTGGATTTGTCTGTTCGTTACAAACCAAGGGGCATCGACCACACATCTCAAAATCTTGTTCTGCAAGACCTGTATCTTGTGTATATTGGTTGCTGTGGTGTTCGCCCAAATTGGGGAAGCATAGGAAATGATGGGACGTATGACCATGTCGTAGAGCAAAAGCTTGTGGTCAATAGAAAGGACGGAGTTCCTTCTGAGAAGAGGCCCCAGCTGACATCGGACGGTGTCGAGGGCAGCGTGGCGGCGACAATACTTTTATAGCTAGCATTTGTGTGTGTGTGTGTGTGTGTGGGGGGGGGGGGTCAGATTAGCAAGAATGACCATAACTCGTTCCTTTGATGTGGATGGATGGAGAAGATGGCTCCGTTTGCTCATATCACACCGGTCATTTTGCTGATATCAGGAACCTGCGGCTCATCAGAATTGTCTTTCACTATTGTCCATAGCTGAATGCCTCGATAGGAGTTCCTTTTTCATGAACGAATCCGCGCTCGCCAACCTCGCCACAGGCTGGGTAAACCATCTGGGTTGTCGTGGGATTTGGCTATTGGTGCGCTCGAATCGAAAATGGATGTCTGCCCATCTATATGGCCCGGTTGAGTACTTGTTTACTGCTTAGTCGAGATATTTGCGCCAGATGGGGTCCCTTCTTGGGCTAATTTCAGTGTCCAAGGCCCGCAGGCTACTTCTTTCTACAGCATGAAAAGTTGAGAGCCAAGATGAAGGATTATGGGAAGGCCAAGACTTGAATAACGGAACAATAACATGGTGGATGGGACTTAGCCCTGACGTCGTGTCCACATTTTGAAATAAATGTGAGCAGGACACAGTTCCCAAATTTCAGAGGTTCAATTCTCTGCTCACAATTCTCGTTGAAATGGGTTTTGAAAGACTACTAGCAGTTATTCCTTTCAGCTGATGAACTGCAGTACCTCAGTTTTGCAGTACATTTCGTACCAACAAATACCTATCCCTGTCTATCTTTTTTTCCTCCCATAACTTTTCTCCCATATTTCATCCATTTTTCCTCCCATATTTGCCACGATTATGTCAAGTTAAGCGCTTTTTACCACCCAACTCATCTGCTTACGCATATATATATACTGTATGTGTGTGTATTGATATTTGATATGCGTTATCACAATGTGACTGTAAGTGACCTCCCACATTCTTTGGCTACGCATTCATGCCTCCCAGCTAGGAAGTATGGATAATCGGCTTCTGGTCTGCTATAAGCATCCACTGAATGAGAGAGGGGCAAGTGATTCTACGGAAGAGGTGAGGTGCAAATGATCGTACTGAAGCGGGTAAGATATCCTATTGAGGGGCAAGTGCTCTTACTGAAAGAAAGGAGGCAGGTGATCTCACTAAAGGTGAGAAGTCAAGTGATCCTACTGAAACGGGGCAAGAGTCCTGCTGAAGAGGAGAGGAAGTGATCCTACTGAAACGGGGAAAGAGTCCTGCTGAAGAGGAGAGCAAGTGATCCTACTCAAGGGAGGGGAGCAAGTGATCCGATTGAGAGGGGGAATGATCCAATTGAAGGTGAGGAGCAGGTGATCCGACTGAAAGGTTAGGAAGCAACTGATTCTACTGAAGGGGTAGAGAGCAAGTGATACTACTGTAGGAGAGGGGACAAGTGATCTTACTGAAGGTGTGAAGGGCAAGTAATCTTATTTAGGTATGGTAAGTGATCGGGCTGAAAGGGATAAGCAAATGAACCAAATAACTAAGAGGAGGGTAAGTGATTCTACTGTAGGGGAGAGGAGCAAGTGATCTGATTGAATATAAAAATAAATAAATAAATACCCCCTCAAGCAGCTGCTTGCCACAGAGGTCTGGCAGGAGCCTGTCAGTTTATATGCCACAGTAGAAGGTCTGAGAGGATGGCAGGACCTCAGCAGAAAAACGACACAAACAGCCATGCCTTACCCGGGGCTCGAACCCAGGTCCCGCAGATCAGTAGCCAAGCGCGCTAACCACTCGGCCAGGAGGAGGCAAGTGATCCTGCTGAAAAGAAGAGGGGGAAGGATCTGACCGAATAAGAAGGTAAGTGATTCGACTGAAGGGAAGAAGGCCAAGAGATTAAACTAAAGGCTAAGGGTGCAAGTGATCCGATTGGGAGAGGGGGCAAGTGATTCGACTAAAAGGAAGTGCAAATACTTAGACTGAAGGAGGGGACAAGATTGATCGGGAAATAACAGGAACTCATCCCAATAGAAAAATTTTCCCTCCGTTTTAGTGTTTTTAAATATATTTCTGAAGAATACATGGAATATATACTGACAGCACAATTTATTATACACACAGCACCCATCCACAAACCTGCCCTACTACATCACAATAATTAAATTTTTCCCTGCTCCAGATAAGCCGTAACTTGCTGGGTTTTATGAACACTGGCATGTGATGAAAAGGGAGAACACTTGGCATGCCTGTTTATGGACGCTGCTCCTTCATTTCTTTACCATTTTGGGCAAAACAATGTGTAGTATTGGCCATTCATAGTCAATTTTTCAGATAATGTGTCCACGGCTACCACTTCTTAGGAATTGAAAAAAATTGTGAACATTCTCTTCCTTGAGGGAAAGTCTTGTTGAAGGCTTTGAGGACGCAGTTCCTCTTCCTCAACTCAAAAATAGTTATTGATCTTTCTGGGACTTATATAGTATTAAAGCCATATCTCATCACCTATGACAATGTCTGTTAACCGTTTGGGGCATCTAGGTTTAAACGTTTCCAGCATTTCCTTGTACGAGTCGACCATAGACCCTTTTTGATGTTCGTTCATTTTGTGGGATGCCCTTTTAGCACAGAACGTTCAGAACTTAAATGTTGAGGAATAATTGTTTCCACATTGCCAATCGATACACTTACATATAAATTTATTACCTGATTGGTGATGTGTGGATTTTTCTTAAAGAGTTCACGAATAGCAGCAATGGTTCTCTCGTTCACGGCCTCTTTCGGGTTTCCTGCACGAGGCTGCATCCCTAAGCTGCATCCTTGTGAAAATGTAAAATCTTTCCCCATCTTTAGTAGGTTCCGTAACAATATCGCACAGATTCGCAGACCGAATTTTATGCGGCGCCAGCAAAGAGAGGAATGGTGATACGACTTTTGTTGTCTTTGAAGATCGGCCGTCCTTCTCTGAATTTGCGCATCCATCCCTTAACAGTGCCATATGATCAGGCATGATCACCATGTACTTGTGATAAATCGGCATGAATTGTTTTTGCGTCATCCCTAAGCTGCATCCTTGTGAAAATGTAAAATCTTTTCTCATCTTTAGTAGGTTCCGTAACAATATCGCACAGATTCGCAGACCGAATTTTATGCGGCGCCAGCAAAGAGAGGAATGGTGATACGACTTTTGTTTTTAACACATAATGACAAGTTTAGACAAGCTTTCAAACACGTATAGCTCGCTAACGTCGGAGGAACCAGTGTAAATCTACAGACATGTGTCAAGAACGTTTTCAACGCCCTCTGTAGGAAGAAAAATGCGAGCAATTGAGAATACCTGGTATTATAATAATTCCACTGTTTTGAATTTGTAAAGCAAGTCGTTTAGCTCCCACATTCGTAGAAGTCTTTCTAGATTGAAATATTACACAAGTAGAAAGATGAAAATTATTGTAGTAGTTTAAGGAACAAAAATCTTCCAGGTTGGATAAAAATCATAAAAATAACGCTGACTAATAAAAAGAAGTCTTAGTGATCAAGTAATAATTTAAATCAAAAATAAATATTATTGATTATTTTTTTAAATAAATATATTTTAAATGGGTCACAAATAAGATTTAAATTATGGTCCTTTTGAAATAGTAATGGAGTTGTCAAATCAACTAGGTAAATCGTTTCAGCTACAGCTGAATGTTTGTTGAACTACCTGCTACTTATGCAATGTTGACCATTGCAATATAAAGCAATTCTTAGCTTCTGGAGAGTTTTGTGAGGGAATCCAGGAACACAACTCTCCGTAAAAACTTGTCTCCGTCCCATAAAGACTCGCCCAATGTAGACTTTATGTGATTCCGATAGGGAGAATAGATACCTCTGATAAAGTTGCTTTGTAATTATTGTCGATGAATCAGACTTGGTGAAGTGTGATTGAATGATCCTCTAAAAGGAATGCTTCGCTAATTGCATCTGAAACATGGTGTTTCAAATCCTCTGTGAGTTCCATAACTTCTTCTATACGGGTTATAGATCGATACTTTGCCCTATAGAAATTTTGCCCATATTATCCTCTACGATATATTTGTCTCTCTCTGTGCAGTGGTATAATGACTGAAGATATATCGGATTATCAATTTGAAGGTTCGATAATTCTCCTAGATCATAAATAAATGGCCTATCTGTTAATCACTAACAGGAATTCCCATACTTTGGGACATCATATCCCTTTGATATTTTAGAAATCCTGGCCGCTCTTCATCCTGGCACACTTTCATATCCTTCCACCACCTTGGAATTTTTTCACTCCCCACCAGGGTCGGATCTAGGAGCTAAAGGGGCCATGACCCCTGCCACTTTCAGAATATTAGTAAGGGTAGTAGAGACAAATATTGTCAAACTTATTTAGTTTTCATGTATTTTTTGAAGATATTTTTTACACTTTTTCGGCTCAAATGTATTTCTTGTCCCCCACTCCTGCGAAATTATACTAGATACGGGCTTGCTCCTCACGAATTCTGGGACACCTTATTTTCAGTGGTACAGTTATGAGAAAATAGTGCCCGAGAGCCTTATACTTTCTCATCAGAACGATATAAAGAATTCTAACTTTTTTGTTTAAGGTTTCAAGATTTCAACGGAAATATACGTTTTAAGAATCCCTGAATCTGAATCTGAATCACATCCCTGAATCTGAATTTGCCAAAAAACTGCCATGAAAAAAAAACAGAAAAACGTCTATTCCTCCGAAATCTCAGAAAACTAATAGAATAACAATTAAAGTACCAGGGTGTCGCCTTGGTGCATCGTGGGTCGACTACATCACTGCTGATCTTTAGCAACTGTCGAAGCATTAACTGGGCACTCATAATCTTCTCAGTTATCTCTTACTCTTCTCCGCATTGGAAGCAGCAAGTGACAATCTTTAATAAGTCTGCATTAAACGAAACCTAGCCTCATCGATGAAGAGAACGCTAATGAATTCACCACATCGATTATACGTCACATATTCACCACGTCGATTCAGATGTCCCTATTTTGGCGTATGGTGAGAAACATACAAATCGTCTGGCATACAGATCACTCTCATGCAGTTTTCTGCATCTGAGAAAGGTGGGGAACCGACTTTCTGTGTCAGCAGCAGAAAGATGGTTATTTGATGGGGTGGTGACATCAGATCGTCCTTTGTTGTAAACTTACGCTATGACTGGCATTCAATCATGCTGTCCTATCCATCTGACTTTGTCTGCATTCAGTGGATTTCCATCTCTGCGAGTCACCTAATCGATTCATTCTGGATATTTTGACGACGGGATTATCTGGAATGTGCTCTTAGTTTTTTAACTGACGTAATACTGAACTCAGTCTTTAGCTCATGTTTATGCAGACTCTTCATTTGTATGTACAAATGAATTGACGTCACCTTTATTTTCGCCATCTCTGTCGAAATTCAAAGCGTTGATTGCCTAAAAGTTATATATTGAGATTTTTTAAGATCATTTTCAGATTTCATGGACTTAAACATGAAGGAGAAAACTCGATGTGCAGATAATTGCGGGGTATATTGTAAAAAATGATGTAATGTTACGCCAGTTAATGGTGTGATCTTACATCACTAAATGGTGTAAAGTTACATCGTTTTCGTGTTTAATATCATATCATGGTGTTACGGTCCAAAGTTTTCATGTTTAATATCATATTATGGTGTAAAATAATACCAACCTTGTAGGAAAAATCCTATTATTGAATTTGACAAAAAACTATTCTTCTTGAATTTTGCACTTCAATTTATTTAATTATTCTGTACATACATACAAAATCGTCATGCAGCCATGTGCTTCGGAGGTCTAACCAGACTGTGTAATTTTGACATTGTCTGCCCATCGCATCCTAGTTCTTTCCCTTTTTCTGATACTCTTAGGCACATTGTTCATAATCATCTTTGCCAATCTGCAGTTATGCATTCGGGCAACATAATAAACCAATGCAGTCTGTCTCCGCACAATATGCTGCTCAAAAGACGTTGATGACTCCTTCTTCTAACCTCATCATTACTTTACAAAGTCAAACCACCTAATGACGAACATACTGCGTAAGCATCTAGAATCAAATGCATCAAGTTTTTTGTAATCCTGCTTACAAAGGGTCCATGTTTCGCTACCGTAACTAACATTGAAAAGAACCAAACAATTATACAACCTAATTTTAATCTTTAAATGTATATGCGTATTTCTCCATACTCTCCATAAATTCTTAAAAGTCCCAGCGGCAATCCCTATTCTTCTATTTATCTCATGCCGCACATCACCAGTATCTGCTACGTAGCTCCCAAAATAATTAAACTGAGACACTTGCTCAATAGTACACCATTCAAAGCAAATGAAGTACCATCTGCCTGACCAATTTTCATCACTTTAGTTTTTTCTCTGTTATCACCAAACCTATTCTAATACCAGTCTCATCAACAGCCCTAATGAACGAATTCATCTCATCAACATCAGTAGCCAACAGGGCCAAATCATCTGCATAATCTAAATCAGATATTTTAAAATCTTTAGATCATTTAAAGCCAAAATCTTTCCCTTGCAAAGATTTTGGAAAAATTAAATCAATAAACAAATTAAGAGAAAAGGAGACAAAATGCACCCTTGTCTAACTCCATTAGAAATGCTAAACCAATCGCTGCAAGACGTACTAACTCTCACACACGACCCAGTGTTATTTTAGAGAGCTCTCATTACACTAACTAAATTATCAGTTATTCCATATGATCTCACAATCAACCACAAATTATGTTGATCAACAGAGTCAAAAGCCTTTTTGAAATCTATTAAGTTAGCAACCGCAGGTTTCTGAAACTCCAAACATTTCTCAAGAATCTGCCTAATTGAAAATATTTGATCAATATATCCCCTACCACTTCTGAATCCCCACTGTTCATCATGCAGTTGTCCATCAACCAAATTCTTAATTCTGTTAAGTATAATCATGCAAAGAACTCATAAAGAAGAGAAAGTAAACTAATTCCCCTATAATTATCACAAGAACTGAGATTACCTTTTTTAAAAATTGGAACAATGATAGCTCTAATAAAATCCTTAGGAACAACACCTTTATCATAAAAGATATTCAAAATTTCAGTCAGCCATGTGATAACACAAATGTTCCCAGCTCTAAGCATTTCAGTGGGGATTTTGTCCACTCCTGCGGATTTATGCAGTTTTAATTTAGAGATAGACAATGCGACTTCGGAATGTGATATAGCGCCATTATAAAAGCCAGTAATGTATCTGTCCTCATTACAAACAATGGGAGTAGAAATAATCACATTATTTAGAACATATCTGAAATGCTCAGCTCACCTAGCCATCACAGAATCCTCATCTTCAACCACCTTGCCATATTTATCCCTCAGTCCCTGTGTACCTGTCTGTTTCTTCTCACATAAAACATTAGAAATCTGGTACAACCCCTTGCTGTTGTGCTGTCTAACTGCTTCCTCTGCTTTGTCAGCCAGGCTATCAAGCCAAAGATTCTTATCAGCTGTTAACTGATCCTTTACATGTTTATTAAGCACGTTATAATGCTTTCTGTTAGGGCTAGTAAGTTGTTGATTCATATTAATCCTGCACTTCCTTTTTTCATAAATAAGTTTCATAGCCTTATCACTCAAATAATTTTGTTTCCTCTGTTCCCTTTTACCCAAAAGAATACTGTTGGTTTCCAGAAAAGCTTGTTTAAACTGATCCCATTCTTTCTCAACTTCAGCAGTAAGCAAACCACGATTGTCATAATGACTAAGTAGCCTATCATGGTGTGCTTTGGCTATATCTGGAACTTTTAGACCTTCAGTATTGAAGATAATTTTCTTAACCCTAGCACAACATTTCTTAAGCTCAACTGTAAGACACTTTTGACTAGGTAATGGTCAGACCCAATTTCGGCTGAACTAGTATTTCTAACTGAACTAGCCCATTTGCTGTTAATTAGAATATAATCATCTATCATATTCATGTGCAATCCATCAGGTGAAACCCATATATATTTATAAGTGTCTCGGTGTTTGTAGTATGTGTTAGTTATTCGTAAACCATAAGTTTACTTACCTGCAGGAGGCGTTCCCCATTGTCATTGGAACTACCAATGCCAAAGGGACCTAAAACTCCTGCCCAAAGGTCAGAGTCAGTACCAACTTTAGCATTGAAGTCACCTAGCACAGGAAAAATATCTCCTTTCTTAACAAAATTCAAAATAACCTGAAGCTAGCTGTAAAAAGTATCCTTCTCGTTCTCATCAGTGTCCTCAGTGAGGGCATAACAACAGATGACATTCAAGTCTTTAATTTTTGTTTTAAATTTTGCTGTAAGAAATCTTTCATTAATGCAGTGATATCCTAGAAGAGCATCACTGGCGTGTCTGCTGAGAAGCAAACCTACACCTTGGAGATGCTTTGCATCCCCTCTCCCTGAAAAGAGAAATTTAAAGTTATTTTTAAGTATCTCACCTTTAACTGTCCATCTGGTCTCTTGCAAGACTAGAATATCTAGGTTATAGCGCTGGAATTCCTGTGTGAGGACATAAAGAAAATAATCTCTATGTAATGTACTCAGGTTCCACGTTCCTGCAGAGAGAAAATGATTAGTAGGATTTTTAAAGAAATTAGGTTTATTGAGATCGGTAGGGCCAACAATATACCTATGCATGGGGCAAATACCTGTTCCTCCTCCGCTAAAGGCTGAAGTCACCAATGCTGGTAGGAACTTCAGGCACCACCTTTTCAAGTGGACTTTTTCAAGAGCCATATGGCCTGCCTGAGACACATTACTCCAGTTTAGGCTTGATGATGCCCAACTAGCTAAGTAAGTTTCAGATACCTGCGATGGCCTCTGATTAGGATTATCCACCAGCTGATATAAGATAACCCATGACTCTGTTCACTTAGGGCTGGCAACCCAGAAGCAAACGCAAAACATAGTTGCAGATTCCTCCTCAAAAGAGGCTCACCAATGCAGCAAGTGCAGTATCCATAATCAAGCTAAAATCCATAAAGAGATGAAAGAGAATATCTCTTTTGAAAGGTACTAACGGCGTGCACCACGAGAAGACGGGGTCGGACATTAGGTGCTATACCTGGCCGGTTCTGTGCATCATCACTAGAGATTGGTACACAGCTCTCCTTCCAGCGTATGCCTAGCTACCATTTACAGACCGTTACAGGTCTGTAATTATTCTGTATTAATTTGAAAATATTTCAAAAGTAGGAATGATTGAATTTTTATTTGTTTTCTGCAAACTACAGTAAAGTATTTTATTTTTACTTTATTTATTTCAAAAAATAGAAATATTAGAAAATAATTCTATATTTTAAAAATCTTTTCCAAGGTTTGAAAAACATAACCATTTGGCCTGAAGTTTGACTTTTTGAGCGAAGCTTTTCAGCTCAATTTGGTTTTACCTTACACCTATTTTTTGTGTTATAATGTTATTTTACTCCCTTTCCTGATGTTAGGTTTCACTTTTAAGGTGCATACTTTCACCAAATTATGGTGTTACCTTACACTTTGTTTCTGATGTCAGATTTCGCTTTTTGGGTGTAACATTTCAGCACAGTAGAGTGTTATTTGCAGCATAAAATGGTAGTAACCTCGTTGCCCCGTAAACTGGTGAAAGATAACACTGTATTATTTTACAAAGTGGGGGTGGATAAAACCAGAAATGATCACGATTAATTATATTTTGTTCAGAATTTGCTGTTCTACAACAAATTTGTTGTTGACCAACCTTTATGAGTTTGGGATAGACATTTTATTTTGTAACTTTCAGGGACAGATCGACTTCTCCTTCCCCTTCAAAAATATTTTGGTCCAGTCCATAAGAAAATAAGATTTTTTTTCTTAAACATTTATCTTTTAATAAATCTACTTTAAGATGGAAAGATAAATGAAGAAAGTATTTCAATTATATAAGTAGATATATATTAAAATTAGTGTGAAATTAAGCGTTGTAAATCAGCAGCTGTTTTCAAATAATCTGGTTCATAATTCGTAACAGTTAAATGTAGACAGTCATCAAGATAATTATCAGTCAAACGTGTTCGGTATACACAAACTAGGATATGCAAACAACGACCAATGTTAACTGTTGAAACCAAATTGAACTTGAATGAAATAATTTTTAAAATATTATTATTTCTTTTAATGATTTTATAAAGAGATCTGCAAAATTACTTCCTGATCGACCACTCATGTTCAATAGAGTGGTCCGAAAGCCTTGTTAGCCCCAAATCTTTTTCATTTTGCGGAACTACAAAGACTGAATATTCTAGAAGATTGCGGGATACAACAGGAATGGAACCTCGGCTCACTATACCAACAAAAAATTGTTACTTGGCGTTTTTGGTTATAGTGTTTAAGTAGAGGATCATCAAATGTGGAAGCGCCAACATATTTGATTCACAGAAGTCCTGATCTCTTCTCTTGCAATAACGCGCTCTGGAGCATTACGAATATGGCCCATAGTATACACCGAAGAGCCAAAATATTATGATAATAAGATGCTGGGACCAATACGTTATCAGCAGATCCTTCGACTCTTGTAAGTTACGTGGTTGAGCTGCCGCAGATCGGGTATACTGTTTCAACACAAACCACAGATGCTCGATTGGATTGGTGTCTGGAGAAGCTGGATGCCAAGGCAATACCTGGAAGTCTTCCTCATATTCCGCGAATAATTCTGGAATAATCCGGGCAGTGTGGCATGACGCATTACACTGCTGAAAGAAGGCCCTACTAAAGGGGAATACCATTGTCATGAAAGGATGTACCTGGTCTGCAATGACATTTAGGTAGGTGGTCATCAACATCCTCAAGCAGCCATGGGCTACGGAGGTCCAACCAGACCGTGCAATTTAGTTCTCCAAGCAAGTCTATCCTGAGCTATATCTACTGCATCTGGCCACTGCACACCAATTCTAAGAAGGTCCTGTTTGATATTGTCTAGGCCTCCCCTTCTTTCTGAGGCCTTTAGGCACACTGTTCATAACCCTATTCGCCAATCTATAATTATTCATACGGGCAACATGGCCAAACCAACGGAGTCTCTCTCTGCACAATATGCTGCTTAAAGGAGGTTGCAAACTCTTTTGCCTAACATCATCATTAGTTACAAAGTTGAACCACCTAATGCCCCAGATACTGCGTAAGCATCTGGAATCAAAAGCATCTAGTTTCCTGTTATCTTGTTTACAAAGTGTCCAAGTTTCACTACCATAACTAACCCTAGAAATAACCAAACATACAGTCTAATTTTAGTCTTTAGATGCATACGCCTATTTCTCCACACTCTCCATAGATTCTTAAAAGTCCCGGCAGCAATCCCTATTCCTCTGTTAATCTCATGCCGCACATCACCAGTATCTGTTATGTAGCTCCCAAGATAATTAAACTGTGACACCTGTTCAAGACTGCAACCATTCAGATTAACTGAATCACAGCCTGCCTAACCAATTTTCATCAATTTAGTTTTCTCTCTGTTTATAACCAAACCTACTCTACTACCAGTCTCATCAACAGCTCGAATGAAAGAGTTCATCTCATGAACATCATTTGCCTAAATATGCTAAATCATCAGCATAATCTAAATCAGAAATTTTCATATCTCCAGTCCATTTAAGGCCAAAATCTTTCCCTTGAATTGAATTTCGCATAACATAATCAATAACCAAGCGAAAGAGAAAAGGAGACAAAATGCACCCTTGTCGAACACCAGAAGTAATGCTAAACCAATTGCTACAAGCCTTACCAACTCTCACACATGACTCAGTGTTATTATAAAGAGCTTTCATTATGTTAACTAATTTGTCTGGTATACATATGATCTCACAATCAACCATAAATTATGACGATCAACAAAGTCGAAAGCCTTTTTGAAATCAACAAAGCTAGCAACCAAAGATTTCTGAAACTCTAAACATTTCTCAAGAATCTGCCAAAGTGAAAATATCTGATCCATACATCCCCTACCACTTCTGAATCCACATTGCTCATCACGCAATTGACTGTCAACCAGATTATTAATTCTATTAAGCACAATCATGGAAAGAACTTTACCTGGAACAGAGAGTAGGATGATACCCCTAGAGTTATCACAAGAATTGCGATCACCTTTTTTGAAAATAGGGATAACAATAGCTCTGGTACTGTTATCCTCTCTCCGCAAAATTCCCCGCCCTGCCCACGGTAAGTAGGGGACACCGGTGGGTTTGGAAAGGCCGCGGTCCGTAGGCTGGGACGTTAAGCCGTGGCCCCGTGTGAGGGAGAGCCATACCCTGTGCACGTTAAAGAACACGCTGGATGGCCTTGACGGGAGGCTACCATCTGTCTCCTAACAGCTATTCCAGTGGGTCCCCTCCCCCAACGTTCTGTGAGGCTTCGGGGTCCATGTGACCTGGCCATTTAGCCCATGGTGTGCAAAAAAGTGCCGCTCAGAGGTAAAACAACCCAACCCAACCCAACTGTTATCCTCTGGTAAAATCCTTAGGAACCATGCCTTTATCATAAAAGAAATTCAGAATTTCAGTCATCCAAGTGGTAACCGAAACATTCCCAGCTCTAAGCATTTCCGTAGTTATTTCATCTACCCCTGGGGATTTATGTAGTTTAAGTTTAGAAACATCCAAAATAACTTCATATTGTGTTATAGGGCCAACATTAAAGCCACCAATGCATCTATCATCATTGCAAACAATGGGAGTAGAACTAACCACATTGTTTAGAGTATCACTGAAATGCTCAGCCCACCTAGCCATGACAGAATCCTCCCCTTCTATAACCTTACCTTGTTTATCCTTCAATCCTTGTACGCCTGTCCGTTTTCTACCACACAAAATATTAAATTTCTGGTACAGCTCTCTCCTGTTGTGCTGACTAACTGCTTCCTCGGCTTTGTCAGCCAATCCATCAAGCCAAAGATTCTTATTAGTAGCTAACTGATATTTTACGCGTTTATTACGTTCTCTGTAATGCTTTCTATTAGTACTAGTAGGGTATTGATTAAGTACATTCCTGCAGTTCTTTCTTTCCGAAATAAGCTCAAGTGCCTTATCATTCAGATAATTCTGTCTCTTCTGCTCCTTTTTTCCTAAAAGAGTACTGTTAGTGTCCAAAAAAGCCTGTTTAAAATGATCCCATTCTTCCTCAACTTCAGTAGTAAGCATACCATGACTGTCATAATGACTAAGTAACCTATCATGGTAAGATTTGACTATAACTGTATCTTTCAGAGCTTCAGTATTAAAAGTAAATTTTTTAACCCTAGCACAACACTTTTTAAGTTTAAGTTGCAACACACTTTTAACAAGGTAATGGTCAGATCCAATTTCAGCTCCCCCTATATGCCCTGGTATTCCTAACAGAACTAGCCCATTTGCTGTAATTAATATGTAATCAATCATATTCTTATGCAGCCCATCAGGTGAAACCCATGTGTACTTATGTAGGTCGCGGTGTTTGTAATAAGTGTTAGTTATTCTGAATCCATTGAGTTTACTTACCTGTAGGAGACGTTGCCCATTGCCATTGCAGCTACCAATACCAAAAGGGCCTATTACTCCTCCCCAAAGGGCAGAGTCAGTACCAACTTTGGCATTGAAGTTACCAAGAACAAGGGTAATATCTCCTTTCTTGACAGAATTCAAAATATCCTGAAGTTGTTCATAAAACCTCTCCTTCTCATCCTCATCGGCATCCTCAGTGGGGGCATAACAGCAGATAACTTTCAGGTCTTTAACGCTTGTCTGAAATTTTGCTGCAAGAAACCTTTCATTAATGCACTCATATCCTAGAAGAGCATCACTTGCGTGTCTGCTGAGAAGCAGACCCACGCCTTGGAGATGCTTATTGTCGTCCCTCCCTGAAAAGAGAAATTTAAGATTTTTTTTAAGAATCTTACCTTTATCTGTCCACCTTTTCTCTTGCAAGCCGAGAATATCTAAATTATAATGGTGGAATTCTTTTGTGAGGACATCAAGAGAAAAAGCTCTGTGCAGAGTCCTCACTTCCAACTACCTATGGAGAGAAAATGGTTAGTGGGATGTTAAAGAAACTATGTTTATTGAGAGAGGGCATGCCGACAATATTAAACAGCCCCCTAATCACAGACATGGGGCAAAGACCCGTTCCCCCACTACTAAAGGCTGAAGCCATCTACACTGGAAGACTTCCTCTAATGTAGAATTTGACGATGCAATAGAAGCAAAGAGTTCAGGTGTCTGCGATGACCTCTTCTCAGGATTATCCACCAGCTGATAAACATATCCTGTGAATTTATTCACTTGGGGCTGTCAACCCACAAACAAACAGAAAACACAGCGGAAGATTTTCCCTCCACAGAAGCTCACCAGTGCAGCAAAATCAGGATCCATAATCAAGCTCAGAGCCTTAATTCAGTCCAGTCCAGTGGGTTTATATGGTCAGCACCTGGACCCCCACTCCTCAGCAGGGTAGAGAAAAAAAAAGGAAACTAGCCATAGTTATCCAGATCAGTAGGCCACACTAATCTGGCAGCCCTCCACTTCCGTTCACTTCCACAAGAGAGTATCTCTTTTGAAAGGAACTAACGGTCTGCAGCACGAGAAGGCGGGGTCGAACATTAGTTGCTAGGCATGGCCAGTTTTATGCATCATCACAGGGGATTGGTGCATAGCTCTCCTTCCAGTGACTACCTAGCTACCATTTACAGACCAAAATATTTTGGCAGCGGTGGGACGTCATTATTTCCTGCACATGACTGGACTCAGGGTTTCCCAACAGAACATTGCCCAAAGCACTAGATTCATTGGACCAGAAGACCTTCTTCCAATCATTCAAGGTCCAGTTTTGATGCTCGCGTGTCCATTGTAGGCGCTTTCGACAGTGAACCGAAGCTATCATGGGCACTCAGAGTGGTCTGTGGCTACGCAGCCCCATTTTCTGCAGGGTTCGATGTACTGTGTGTTGTGATACATTACTCCCGTCACCAGCATTCAAATTACGGGCGAGTTGCGCCAAAATACCCCTTCTGTTGGCTTGTACCATATGGGATTGACTATGGCTCACCTGTAGCAGTGATGAGCCATGTTCGGCCCACACCTTGACAGCGGTTCGTGGTTTTTCCCTCCTCGGACCACTTTCTGAAGGTAATAACCACGGCTGACCATGAGCACCCCACAAGCCTTGCCGTCTCGGAAATGCTCTAATACAGTCGTCTGGCCATTACAATTTGAATTTTGTCAAATTCACTTAAGTCCGCTGCTTTTCCCATCTGAAGAACAAGAATAACACTGATTAGCAGAACTCAGTATCAGGTGTTATTTATACCGTTTCATGACCTTCACACGCATCGTAATTTACCTGCAGTTGCTTCGATTTGCATAAAGACGTACTGGTCATTATGTTTAGGCCTCTTCGGTGTATGAATATGGTTCGTAATGCATGGGGCATTATGAATAGGCTGTGTATCTAAAGTACCAGACAACAGGGCAGTTGAAGGAGGTTGTGAGGTTTGCATTACACAAATCGACAAAGCTATGCTGCACAAAATATCCTATTTGACATAGAGGCGGATCATTTTATATCACGGAAAAGATGGTTGTCATATTGATCTGATGACAAAAAGTCGATCGAATTTCGATTTCCAAACATTTAGTTGAATTAGAAATGAAATAATAATTAATGACCAGTAAGAGATGTTAGAAATCAAAAATGATGTTGTGGAATGCTTTTCTATTTGCACACTCCAAGTGGAAGAAAAATGACCATTACTTTTACTTTTTTTTTTTCAGAATTTCAATCATCTACAGATATTCTCTATCATAATTGAATCCGAATCCATCACTTATGACGGTCGAACTTAGGCGGGGTCGAACATTAGTTGCTAGGCATGGCCATACTCATGATTTGCTTTCCACTGGGAACTGTTGTTAGGTTGTTTCACCTTTTAGAGGTAATTTGTTTGCGCACAATGGGCTAAATGGCCAGGTCACTAGGATCTCAAGGGGTCAGAAAAGGTTGGGGGAAAGGTGACCAATTGGACAGATATTAGCAGACAGGTAGCTAGCTTCCTGTTAAGGCCATTCAACATATTCTTTAAAGTGAACAGGGTATGGCTTCCTGCAAATGGGACCACAGCTTAACATTCTATCCGACGAACGCATGCCTTTCCAAGCCCATCAGTGTCCCCTACTGACCGAGGGCAGGGTAGGGTTTAGTGGAGACATCCATTGGGGACAGGAAGGAGGTTCTGGAAAGAGTTTATTCTCCCTCCGCATCGTCCGAAAAAGACTAGAGTTTTAGTTACATTGTGATGAGCATTTATTTCCACACGATAAAACGTGCGGCACACGAAAAACGTTACTACCTCAGGAATTTAACTTCTGCGAGTTTATTATCTGTAATACAAACCATTTCCATCAGAACTTCAGTATTTTGTTATCGCTTTTTTTTCATTAACAAATTAGGCTGGAAGAACGGTAATTTCTATGTCAAAGGGCAATCTTTTTCGCAACTGTGGAGAAACACTTAATTTCATATGGAAACAATAATTCTCTGATGCCAGAAAGCCATTTCAGCCCATTTATATCAATGAAATAACCCATTGATTTAGATGCTTTGATAGAAAAGTGCAACAAGAATTTAAAAGCTATCATTTCAACTATTAGTATCTCATTGGTAGAAATAGGCTTAAATGACGTTCTGGTTGCAGAGAATTATCCTTTCCATATGAAATTATTTCCCACAGCTGAGAAAATGATCGACGTTTGACATAGAAATTACTGTTCTTTTCTTTAAAAACAGCCCAATTTTCTGAAGCAAAAATGCATAAAGAAATGGTATAGTTCTGGTGGAAATGATTTCTCTTAACGATAATAAACACGCAGAAGAAAAATTCTGGAGTTGTGACGCTTTTAATCCCATGTACATTTCATCGTGAGGAAATTAAATAAACGTGACTGATTTTATTTATCAAAGAGAGAATTTCTTGTTTTTGTTTAGATTTATCTGAAGTCTGTAGAAAATATTTTCAAACTACCTCGCCACTTCAGCACCATTTGCTATGAATCTTAGTCACTTTCTTTCTGCAACTTGTTGTTCTCTCGTTTAGTTTTCAGTTGAAGTTCCTTGCCCTGAATCGCACCCTGAGATCAATCTGCTTTAAATCTTATTTTGATCGCAAAATGCCACTTTAAGTTTAAATCTGTATTTCGGCCGTCAGTCTTTCCTTTTGAGTATATTGCATACAGCATCAATCGCAATCAATGGCATTTTCAATTTTTTATTGTGATATTCATCGTAATATGTAAGGTAAAACCTCAATTAATTTCGACTCCAGGGTTCAAACCTATTTCCAATACATGGATGTTTGTATTTACTTACCTATCTTCAGGGCCAAATCGCAAAATGATCCCTGTTCCCTCGATCAGTGTCAAATTATGTTTATGTAATAAACATGGAGAAATTGGGTGCAATTACCAGCAACAATAATAAAAATTCGAAATAAAATTTTGTTTTCAAAGGTAGTAAATGGTTTGAGCGATTTAACAAATGTAATATTTATCTTATTATTTATATTAAATTTTTGATAATCATATCTACAATTTCACTCCAGAATTAAAAAACAAAGTAATTTTTTTAAATTATTAAAATATTAATAGAATTATACAAATTTGCAGATGTTTCAAGTTAGTCTTATCTACGGTCGCACGAATAGGATGTATTTAATAGAGATAAAAGAAATTTATGCCGGTGGAGAGGGGGGATAAGCTTTCATTACTTTTAAATTTGTCATTGTTTCAACTCTCTCTTTCTGTCTCTCTTTTATTGGAACTTTCAAAACGTTTAAATATTTCTTTCCTTTCCCTCCTTAAAGGTGAGGCCACCTCTTTAGAGTTGGCCACCGGCCATGTCCAGATTGACCATTATATCAATACGGCCCTGTTTATCTTCATTAAATAAACTCTGGAAGGCATAAAATTCATTGCATTCATAAAATTCAGGGATAAATCTTAAGAGTACGAATAACCCGCGTAGCTCTGTAGCATTACTCTTAATCCTGAAAAGCATCAGACTCGTAATCTGCACTTCCCAAGTGCCAGCCTCAACTATGGCAGAGTTGAGAGGCCTCCATTATTCGTATGGGACATTAGGTCGAGGACCCGTGTGCAGCAGAGACATACTCTGTGCACGTTAAACAGGCTGGATAGCCTTCACTAGAGGCTTACGTCTGTCTCTTAGTTGCAATTCAGTGGATCCCCATTCCCAAATTTTATCTGAGTTTTTGGGAGTTTGTGACCTGGCCACTTAAATATTTATGGGCAAAAAAAATCACTCTCAATATTAAACGATCCAACACAGCAAAGTTACTAAACATCTTGGTATATCAACGTTCTTACAAAATCTGTAGCATATTAATCCGATTTAAGACTTTTTTCTAAAGTTATTTTTGGATTTGCTTATTTCGTTACCAAAATGATAGTGTGAATTAATCAAAAAGTTTTTTGGTTTTTGTTATTTAGCATATGAAGAGTAAATGTTTTTGCGTGATTACAGGTTTCTTCCAAAAAAACGGAGTAATGCATCTTTCTCATTAGATATCATCCAAGATTTGTGTAATCACATGCCCATTTTAAACAGGTTGTCCCGATTTTCCATGACGTGCCCGTTAAATATTTAACGGGATGTCATTTGAACAGTTTTTCACGGCAGCCGAGTGATTAGCGAGCTCTTATGTTTTATTACTGAACTCGTTTGTAAGCCCCTCGAGCGTCCCTTTTTCCATTAAGAATAAACCAAAATGTCCCATTTTTATAAGAATAAACTAAAAATGTTCCATATTTTATAAACTCCGGTTTGTATAAGTTTTTTTATAACTCAATATGCCAGGGTTTTGAAAAGGATAAACCCAAAATGACTCTTTTTTCAATGTCCAAAAACATCTTTTTTTAAATAAACCCAAAATACCTCGTATTTTTATAAGAATAAGTCCAAAATATCCCATTTTCAATAAAAATAAGTCCAGAAACAGGATTTTTATAATAAACCCAAAACGTACCGTTTTTTATAAGGATAAGCACAAAATGTCCCCACATTTGTTTTATAATAAACCCAAAATGTCTCTTTTTAAATAAGGATAAACCCAAAACATCTCTTTTTAAATAAGGATAAACCCAAAACGTCCCTTTTTTAAAATAAACCCAGAATGTCCTGTTTTTTGGTATAAGAATAAACCCAAAATATCCTCCTCCTTTTTATTTTCATATGCATAAACCCGAAATGTCCCTCTTTTCATAAAGATATGCAAAAAAGTCCACTTCTTTTTACTTTCAAAATCTGGTCACCTTATATTCGCTTTTAAGCATCAGCAGATACACTGAAGAATAAATGCATAGACATGTTTCTTGAAGATAACTGTTATAAATAGCTCCAAAGATAAGTACTCATTTCACAAAGATATGTGATAATCATTTACAACAGAGTTGAACTGTCAGGTAACGTCCGGTCTCGGTTTCGCTCCCGTTTCTTCAAAGTAAAAGAAAAAGTAGATAGTGACGTCATTTATCATGTGCTCCACGGCATGCGTAATTTGATCTGCTGTAAAAATGATGTCTGCTCGTCTGCATTTCCTCATTTTGAAGATTTAACGTGACATTGATGAAATAGGCGCTTTTAGTAGCTGACGCGGCGAACAGAATATTTCCGATACAGTCTTCTTTGGTAAATATTTCGAACATATAAAAAAAATGGAGAAAATAAGTGAAGAAAAGCAGCGTGTTCATAAAAAATGAAAACCGTTTGCAGAGAATTATGGTGATTTTTTTTCACGCAATTTTGATAGGAAAATGTTTCGCGTGCATATGAAAAGGTCAACTGAACCGTGTTTCAAAGATGCAAAGAAAAAACGAAAGCGAAAAAAAACAAAATTTTCAGTCTGTTTTTGATTTTGAGTAACAAAATGTAAAGGGAAATTATTTCTTTGACGCAGAGGTATTTATTTAGTACATCAGGTAAGCAATAAATGTATGTACAATATATGTATTTTGAACCTTAATTAAAAATGACTATTGTCCACATAAGATCAATGGTTCTCGACACATGCAGCAGCATACTGATGTGCCTCGAGCCTGCACCAAGTGTTCCTCGGCATTTACAAAAAAAAAATCAATAGTTATCTCTTAAAATGAAAATAAGTCTAAAAGTAAATAAATAAATAATAAAAATAACTCAAAAAGAAATACAGAAAAATATTGAAATATGAATTAAATAGCCAAGAGTGATTTAAATGCTCAAAGCAAAAATTAATAAATTACGAAGCTTCCATGTTTTATGTGTTACTATTATGTGTGTAAATGCAGTATTATGTGTAAAATGCAGTATTACATAAAAATAATGCTCATTATTATTATGTGTAAAATGCAGTTGCGCGCTGACACAATGGTTATCCATTTAATTCAGGGGTTCCGAACTCGGCGCTCCCCCAGGGGGTGCGCCGAGTTCGGAACCTGAGAGAAACTTGAGAGAAACGGAAGCTTCGGAGCGTGAGAATATGAAGGTCCGGAGTGACTTTTCGAAGGGTCCGTTTCTCTCAAAAATCAGTTGCGTATGATGTCGAAAGGTTTGGAAATCCCTGATTTAACGACTTGTTATCCAAGTAAAACCGAACTATTTCATCGTGCTCATTTTCCTATCCACTATTCATCGAAATTTTTTTCCCCTTCCCCACTCGAACTGCACTTTTCGCCCTCATTCATCATAGTCCGATTCTCCTCATACCTTCATCCTACTCATGTTCCGCTCTTCCATTTATTGTTTTCTACTTCCGATCCTTTACTTCCTCTTGCTCTTGTTCCCTTCTCCATTTATTGTGTTCCACTTCCCTTTCTTTCATTCTTCTTAATCTTATTCCGCTCCTCCATTTATTGTTTCCCAATTCCTCTTAATCTTGTTCCTACTGTCAATTTATTGTGCTCCACTTCCCCTTCTTTCATTACTATCACTTCTGTTCCGCAACTCCATTTATTGTTCTTCACTTCCCCTCCATTCCTTCCTCTTACTCTTATTCCATTCCTCCATTTATTGTATTCCACTTCCCCTTCTTTCATTCCTCTTACTCTTGTTCCACTCCTCCATTTATTGTTCTTCACTTCCCCACCTTTCCTCTCTCTCTTACTACTCATATTCCGCTCCCCATTTATTGTGTTCCACTCTTGTATTCATCGAACTCCTGTTCCGCTCTCTTCCCCTCCTCATCCATCGCCCTCGTGTTCTTCCCTGTTCAGGAGTATTCCAGTTCGCTTGTTCCATCCCTTTATGTTCTTGTTCCTCTCCTCCATTTATTGCTTTCCCATCTCTCCTTCATCATACTACTGTGCCAGTAGTAAAAACTACTGTAACGGAGGGGTGTGTCCGAAATGACGTCATCGTTGTGTGTCTGCTGGATGCTTTCTGTTGCTAGGTTAAGGGGTGTAACCTTCGACCCCCACTGTAACCCTTTAGTCTATAGGTTTGATTGGTCATTAACTTCTTCGACCCTCAATTTTTAATTAGATGACCTCATTTTTCTGGAATGTGATTGGACGTGTTGCTCATTGGTGGAGGTTTCGAATGAAAAGGCGCTGCAGCGGTTCGAGAGCCACAGTCATGGCTTTTGCAGATATTGTTCTGGAATCTGTTCAGCAGTATTGGTGTGGTCAGCCCGATGAGCAATTAGTGCCTGTGTTTCCCGGACTATTGGAGCAGCTAGCGTGCGCCAGTATCATTAGGCACCTACCTGATCCTTCAGTAGAGAAGGTGGTGCTGACGTTCACGCAGAAATCCCACAAATATGGTTATCCTGTCCTTGAAGGACTTGAGCGTATCGACTTTGAAGACTTTGTTGAGACAGTGAAGGCAGCCAGCATCCTCTCCCAGTGAACGGCATCCTCATCAGCATGAAGCCAGGTATGCTAGATATTAGATGTGTTCCAAATCATTGTGAAATACGCCACGTCTGCTTCATCTTAGATTTAGACGGTTTCACCGTGAAGGGTAAATTCTTGACCCGTGAACTAGGTTATTCGAACTGTAGGAGTCTGATGGATGTCTACAGATTCGACCTTTCCTTTGTGATGGACAGAAGGACTGGAAAACAATTTGTTACGTGTCCAAACACGTTACGGGTCTTCCCTTTTGCCCTCGTTTCGGTGAAGTGGTTTGGGAGTACGGATACCTGGACGATATTGTATGTCACACCCACAAAAGGTGCCGCAAGCCTTTTGCTTCTGTCATCGCTTACAAGGAAGGATTCTATGAGAAGCGTCTATTGGCTAGACTTGGTATTGCCTCACTCGATGTAGAAAAAATTGGCTGTCCGCGTTTCAAAGACCTTCCTAAAATACCTGGAACAGAGTGTGGTTATCATGAAGGTCGTGGAGTGCATTGTTCACAAGCAGAGACACATTTAGCACATGGATGAACCAGTATATCGAGAAGCACTCTCTGCAAGGACCGATCATTAATTGGTCAACCGCACGGACAATTAGAGGCTTTTCCTTTGATGAATTTGTGGGACTTGTTCGATGCTCCTGACTATTTTGGTGAGGACGCTCCACCTGTGATTGAAGATCCGGTCCCTGTTGAAGACAACCCTTCTGTGAATGAAGAAGATCCTGTGAATGAAGGCAACCCTCCTATTAGTGATGAGGAAAACTCTCCATGTGTTAAACGACAGAGGGAACCATCCATCTCAACCATGACTCCCCCACCATCCCCGGTTCCAATGCAGCCCCCATCTCTCAAGCCAAAACCTAGACGGAAAATGTCGTGGAAGTCTGTCCCTCCCCAACACGAGGATACTCCACTAGAGGCGCAACCTACACAACCTAGGAGGGGGAAACGTGACATCACCCCCCCCCCCCGCACGACGGAGACTTAAGTGGCTGAAAAACCTGTAGAACACAACAGTTGTCGCCATGCAGCCTGCTAGTGAACACTAATACCCTCTCGGAGGTCAGATTTTCGTCGTGCCTAGACTGTACCGTGAATGTCTCCAGGTCCATGTGCGTCGTTACCGCAGCATCAGTGAAGGAGGCCTACTTTACCCGATGAAGGAAGGGATCCCTCTAACCCTTCCGGAGTGGCAGGAATTACTAGCGGTGTCAAACAGAATCGACGTCGCTAATTCCACCAAAAGAGAGACTTGGTTCGTGACGAGCAACCTATAATTGTGCGCTTACTGTAATAGTGATAGGTGCCGACGCCTCGACATCATCAAATCCCTACCTGGTTCGACATCTTGCAGTGTGGATCTCGCCTTGGCCCAGTGGGACGAAATGCGAAACTGTCGCGACGATGTGAAGAACAGCCTGGATCATGTTTTGACCTGCGACACGCCATCACCGAACAGAGAGACCTCCTACTAGCATTTGTTTTGACTCCCCCAGCAGAGGGTCAAGGACATTTGATGCAATTATTGACGGACATTGTGGTGAACCATCTAATTCAACCCTTGCTACCCAGGACTAGGCTTATAGAGCCCAAGGATAAAGAACATTGTTCGAATACTTATTTGAATGATGCAGTGCGCTCACTGGATATTTGCACTATTGCTAATGAATTTGTTCACACGGCGGCGTGGGCTCGAGGCCTCCTCTGTTATGTAGACGACGCTTTTCTTTCCTCTCTGTCCTTGTGTTAAAGAGAGCAAAAGACATCTTGTATACTACCGACAATTGGTTTTCTAAATAAAAGTCCGATATTACCTAACAATCACTGTGTTGTGTACTCATTTACGTTATGAATCGTGTGAAGACAGCATCAGAAACAGCTGTTCCCTGTACGCTGATAGGTGTCGCTGTGATTTGTGGGGTTACGTTATTTCCAGATTATTTAACCACACGTTGCAGAGATTCTACGCATTTGGGAGGAAATATATGATTGAGCGTATGTAATAAAACAGTGGATATCAGATTATTTTTACGTAAACAACCGATGGTGAAAGAAATTAACTTATCTTTTTCTCAGTGGAAGAAACTCGGTACTCTGGAAGGTTGGGTCGAGAAAAATGTTGTGGGCTCCGAGTTACTGATTCTGTCTTGTGGAGGTGGGAACAAAAGCGATGTACAATGACCATCCGTCATTTACACATCGACAGAGTTGGGTGAAGAGGCTGCAGATGGTACATCTCTAGACGTACCTGACTCCCTTCCTATCGAGGTCTGGATTAAAGAGGGAAAGCTACTGCTGGTCGATGTACGCTGTGTTGGAAAAAGCTTATTACGATCCCAAGAATCCTGGCAGCTATGGAGGGGTGACTCGATTATCCCAGAGTACTGGACAGTATCCAAAGACAGTCAGAGAATGGTTAGCGTGTCAAGAGACGTACACTCTACACAGACCGGCAACGAGCAAATTCAAAAGGAACCAAACATACGTGACAGGGCTGGATCAACAATGGCAAGCGGATTTAATGTTCGTGAAAAATATTTCACGATTTAATGATGACATATTAGTCATAATAGATATTTTATCTCGCTATGCATGGGCGGTTCCTGTGAAAAAGAAAACAGGAACTGCTGTGAAAGAAGCATTTGAACAGATTCTAGCACAGGGTCGTGAACCCATGACTCTAAACACCGATCGGGGGACAGAATTCACAAACCGTGTTTTTCAAAAATTCCTAAAAGAAAAAAAACCTTCACTTCTTCGTGCTTATAGTGATAAGAAAGCTGCGTTGGTAGAAAGACTGAATCGAACCCTGAGAGAAAAATTATGGCGTTATTTCACTAAACATAAAAATTTTAGATTCTTACATGTTCTGGATTCCATAGCGAAGGGTTATAATGCTTCGAAACATCGAGCTCACGGCTTTGCTCCCAAGGACATGGATCTCTTTAATGAGAGTATCGTCTGGGAGAGATTATGCAGAGCACCAAAGCAGGCAGAACCTGTCCGTTTTAAAGAGGGAGATCACGTGAGACTCAGCAGTGTGAAACTTCCATTCAAGAAAGGTGCGTCGCAACAGTGGACTCGAGAGATATTTCGAGTGAAAAGAATAGTACCTAGAACACCTCCCGTTTACGAAGTGACAGATAGTGATGGTAACAAGATATGTGGAACTTTCTATAGTCGAGAACTGCAGAAAATTAATCCTCCTGAACTCTACGCAGTGGAAAAAATCTTGGACCTGGACCGCAAAAAGGGGTCTTAGTGAAGTGTAGAGAGTATCCTACTCCCAGCTGGATACCTAGAAAATGGCTTTCTACTTAACTCTCTCTTCCTCCGCCAGCATTGACGTTTACCCTTCTAACACTCAGAGCGATTATACTACAAGACTGGCACAGCCAATCGAGCTGAATGGTGAATGGGAGGTAGCGCTAACCGAGATTCACATTCCTACGAGTTGGTTTAATATCGACGATTCGAATAGCTCCTTCTCCACACATTTCAGATGGTTCCCCTCCTTTCCTAAAGATGCCATCTCGCTAATTTCGCAATACTTTGGAAAGCCTATGAAGAGACCGGGGATTTTAAAAAATATTCAGCATCAAATTCCTACAGATATAGATATTAAAGTGATGAAAAGACATGATTTATGGTTGTTCTAGATTGGAGCTTCTAATTACGCTTTGTTTTTTACGAAAGAGGAAGAGAGTTTCAATACATTCTTCAATATCGACGCGTCGCACATGCAAACTCCTCACTACGGCAACTTCTCTAGCAAGATCAGAAAGGATGACGCCGATTTCTTCACCCCCGATTCATCATTTTATTTTTACTTATTACCCCATCCTGTGATAAGAGGAAACGAGAACCAGACACCCCACGATCGTTACGAAAATGTGGAAGCTATTTTCTCTGCTATGCTTCAAACTATGCCTTCCGAAGATAGCAAACATTATGGCCTCAAGAAAGTGGCTAATAATTATACACAAATCACCAATAGTGCTAGTTATTACCTCAGGTCCCCTGCCTCCTCCAAAGGGTTGGAAGAATTACTAGGTTTTGAAAAGTTCGAATATTTGTATAACATCTCCGTGTCCAAGTACGCCATTGATATTAACGCGGGTATATCTGGTATTTATGTCTACTCCGACCTGGTAGCGCCTCATTTATTAGGCGACACTTAGGCAGAGCTGTTACATGTGATTAACCCCTCTACAAGAACACCCAACAACCAGGCTATAGTGAAAACTTTTACGAGTGCTGACTTTACGAGTTTGCCTTCTGACTTTTACGAGTTTGCCCTCTGGCAAGGAACGTGTTCGAGAGTGTGAGAATATTTCTTCTCACAGATAGTGGGGAACCATTATCTTTTAAGTACGGTAAAGCTTTAGTCAAGCTGCACTTTCGTCATGCGAATCAAGTACACAAAGCCTAGTCCCTCCAGCTACCTGATGTACTATAGGGCTCCGACGGGCGCAGGGGTGTTCCGGGGACCCCGGTATCAAAGAGGAGGAGGGCTCGCATCCTTATTTAGAAGTCTCGGACGTTTCGTATCCCCGATTCTGAAGCCCATGGCGTTTTCTCTAGGAAAACAAGCAGCTAGATCAGGAATTAAATTCGCTTCGGAAGTTGCATGAAGTCGCAACCCAAAAGAAGCTTTCAAATCGAATTTGAAGGACGGTGCGGCTATGTCGTTAGAAGAAGCCGGGGAAAACCTGTGTGGGAGAGGTATAAAGCGTAAGAAACAAAATAAAATTGTCAGATTGTCAAAGAGACACTGTAGAGGGAAGGACGTCTTTGCAAAATGAGCGAAAGAATCCACAGTTCGTCTGGCAATTGCGCTCTATCGGAACTCGACCTGTTTGCTATACCTCCGACCAACTCACAGACTGAAAGAGCTACTTATGTTGCTTACGAGCCCCTTGCTTCGTTAGAAGGAAATGCCCCGTTGGAATTTAACGTCGTTGAAGGTGACGAATATATCGATTTATCCCGATGTCACTTAAGAATCAAGGTAAGAAAAACAGACGCTGCAGGAAGGCCAATAACGTATACGGAAGCTGTTGCTACATCGAACAATTTTTTACACGGCTTGTTTAGTCAAGTGGATGTGCACTTGAATGAACAATTAGTGAATGGAAGCCACAGTCTTTACAATTACAGAAGTTATCTGGAAACTTTACTCAATTATGAAGCCGATGCAGTAAAAAGCCATTTAATGTGTGGGCTATGGCATCTGGATGCTGCAAGCAAAATGGAAGAATGTGGCGATGCTAATCTCGGTTGGAAAACGAGAAAAACCTTAGCAGGTTCTTGTAGCATCGAATTAATCGGATGGGTACATGCGGATCTATTTCTACAAGACAGGTATTTACTGAATCACGTAGACCTTCGATTGAGGATGAAAGAGGTTGGGTTGTTTTACCTCTGAGCGGCACTTTTTTGCACACCATGGGCTAAATGGCCAGGTCACATGGACCCCGAAGGCTCAGAGAAGGTTGGGGTAGGGGACCCACTGGAACAGCTGTTGGGAAACAGATGATAGCCTCCCGTCAAGGCCATCCAGCGTGTTCTTTAACGTGCACAGGGTATGGCTCTCCGCACACGGGGCCACGGCTTAAAGTCCTATCCGACGGACGGCGGCCTTTCCAAGCCCATCGGTGTCCCCTACTAACCGTGGGTAGGGCGGGGAATTTTGCGGGATGAAAGAGGTCAAAACCAGAATTCTGACTCATGACTAGCGAAGCAAACCCTCCTTACAAAGTGAAATTTGAAGAAGCCGCTTTCTATGTAAGGAAAGTCAAAGTCAGCAGTCCAACACTACTCGCTCAGGCTCAGATGCAACACACGACCTCGGCCACAAATCATTTAAGACGTGTCACTCTCAGCCCTGGAATTACTTCGTGCACGAGAGATAATTTATTCAGCTCTCAGATGCCCAAAAGTGTCATTGTAGGGATCGTCGACTCAGCTGCCATGAACGGGGATTTTACTAGAAATCCATACAACTTCAAGCATTACAATCTAAATTACATATCTCTGCATGCTGATACCGAGCAATTCCCATCTCAACCACACACCCCTGACTATCCAAATCATCAATATATATGCTCTTATCAAACGTTATTGGAATCACTAGATGTCTGGAAAGACAACAAAGGGGTGCAATTTGGCCGCTCAGCTTATGTGAAAGAGTACACATTGTACGGATTCGAACTGTCTGCAGATGGTAAACAGTGTGACGATTACTTCAAACTAGTGAAGATTGCAAATTGTAGATTAGAGATCAAATTTGCCAACCCTCCAATCGAAGCAGCGAGTGTGATTCTTTATGTGGATTTCGAGAACCTTTTGGAGATAGACCAACATCGTAAAATTTTATTTGATTTCTCTGCGTGACGGAAACCCTTCAACTATCTTATGTTCTTCGTAATGACCTCTTTACTCGTCCTTTGTTTCTAGGAGTGTTTGCTAGAGACCAGCTGCCAAACATTATGAAGAAGCATGTCTTTTTATCTTTAACACCGATGTTCCGACCTCTACTGGAGAACACTGGATAGCTGTCTACATGAACAAGAGAACAGTCGAACATTTTGACGCCCTAGACATAGAGCCTAGCATCAAAAAATATTATAGGGAGATAGGGATGAACCGGATATTGTACCCAACATTACCATTACAGTCACCAGTTTCCGTCACATGTGGGGTACACTGTCTCTCTTTCCTCTTTCTGCGGACGAGATGCGTGTCCTTGAAGCGGTTCCTGAAGGAACGTTAGTCTTGTCACCTGGGATTTAATGAGCTCTTGATAACGCTATTTAATGGCATGCTCGATTATTATCCAGTCTTTTCCCACTATGCAATCGCCAAGTACAATTCTAGTTAGTGGTCCTAGTCAGTGGGGGGAAACCACTTTTGTTTTGGAACTCATTCGCCATGCAGATAAAGTGTTGTCTCCGAATCCCGACAGAATCATTTAATGTTATTCTTTGTGGCAGCCTGCGTTGGAATCCTTCAAACGAAAAGCAGAATTCGTGGAACGCTTTCCCGACCTACAATTGAATGCAAAGCAACGTACTTTGCTCGTGCTGGATGATATGTTTGTTCAAGCTGCAGATGATACAAGGGTATCTGATCTATTCACAAAGGGGTCTCATCATCTGAATACACGATAGTCCTCATCACTCAGAATTTATTTTTTCAAGGTAAATACGCAAGAAATATCAGTCTCAACTCGCATTATTTAGTTTTATTCAAAAGCCCCAGGGACGTTTCTCAGATTAGTTATTTAGCAAGACAAATGTTTCCCAGAGAGACGAAATTATTATTGATTGCATTTAAGCTAGCTACACAGAGACCTCATGGCTATTTATTGCTGGACCGTGGAGTGAAAACACCAGATGAGCAGTGGCTTAGAAGTAGAATACTCCCTTCTGAATCTCCTGAAATTATTTACATGAGGAATGAGGTTTAAAACGAAGGAACCGTTTTTTCGTTATCTGTTCGGCGCTGTTGAAAACCGCAAGTGACAGTGAGCAATTCGCTTTCTGCGAAATTTATTTCATTTTAGTGAAACTACCAGTTTCTTCAAATGTACTGAAAAAATTGTCCAAACAGAAGTGCACTATACGAAAGCTAGCTGCAAAAAACATTAGTGTGAAATCTAAACGTGCAAACATACGTCAGAAAGGAGCCGGATTTCTGCTTCCTCTTCTCTCAAGTTGGTCCCCCTGATAGCTAATTTATTCCAGCGGTTAGTCTTCTCAATTAAAGCCGTAAAAAAGCGCCATCGAAAAGCGAAAACTGGTGATCTCGATGGCGACGTGTAACGTATTTTGAAATCTCCTGGAAATTCCGATCAGAAAGCAGAGTCATATCTGGCAGCTTTACGAAAATATTTACAATATTCGAAAAAAATCGAGGTGCCAGACGAAATGACAATCACTCCAGGGTTATCAGTAAAAGACATAATTGACACGGCATTCTGATACTTCAAAAGCAATGTTCAAGCAAAAATAAAATCTTTGTCCGAAACAATTCGATGGGATTCAAGAAGTAGACTTTTAAATTATGTAATACCAATACCAGACTCATACCTACCCGACCTACTCACTGAAACAGTCAGAAAAAATAGAAAACCTGACATCCCTGGTCACAAGGAATTTATAGAGCAAATGAATTGGGAAAGTTTTTAATGTAAACGCCAGAAATATTAATGTAGTCTCAGTAATACTGTAATCATCTTAATAAAAAGAATGTATCCCCATACTAACGTGTTTAGATTCGTTTTCTTCTGATTGTATAACACGAATTCCCCCGCTCGAGGAATGCAGGCAGTGCATCTCCCCCATATCTGGAAGGCCAGGAGCTATAGGGGGTTCAGTATTCAGTAACCGTGCACTGTGGGGCGTCCAGTTTCCCTGAACGTAACCTGCACGTAGACAATATCATTCATCTTTTCAGGAGAAAAACAAAAGTCATAGATCGCAGTACACGCAATTCAGGGTTTTAAAACATTTCAGGTTTAATCAAAATAATAACTTGAACAGTCATAGCATAAGATGTCAGAGTAAAAACAACGACATAATTTACACTCAGAGTATCATAGCATACTTCACAACCATAGTGAATGTCTTGTATAAGTCAGTAACATAATTTACAAAAAATAGGTGCATGACCAATTTAAATCGTAGAAATATTAATGTAAAATCAGAGTATATCAACAGCATAACATAAAAATCATAGTTCAGGAATAATAATGCAATGGTAATAGTATAATAAAGAAGTGATATAGTATAATATAATAATCATAGTGTGACAGTAGTATAATTTAAAATCATACAGCAGAAAATAATAAGTAAAGCAGCGATATAGCATGATTTAAAAAACCTCAATGAATAACGTGTATAAGTGAGTAACATAATTTATAAAAATAAGTGCATGACCAATTTAAATCGTAGAAATAATAATGAAAAATCAGAGTATCATAGCATTTAAAATCAAAGTAGATAATACGCATATGGTAGTAACATAATATTAAAATCATACTGCATAGATAATAAAGCAGCGATATAGCATAACTTAAAAATAATGTGGTGGCATGGTAAAAACAACGACATAATTTTAAAATAATACTACAGAAATAATAAAGCTGCGACAACCATTCGAGTGACATAGCATAATATAAAAATAATAAAGCAGTGATATAGCATAATTTAAAAAATCATAGTGCAAAAGCAGAATATGTCATGATTTAAAATAACCCGTGCATGTTAAAAACAGTGACATACTGCAAAAAGAGTTAGAATGTGTCAAAATGGCTAAAGAATGTAAAATATGGGTATAATAATATACTTTTTTAATGAGGACTGGTGGCTGCTTATCTGACCTGAACGGTTAACTGGAATTTAAGCTTTTAAACAGAAAGGGAATGTGACACTTTGACCAGGTTTAAAGATCCTCTTATTAAAATTAAAGAATAGTTTTTATGGAAAGGATGGTTAGTGAGGGTGGCCTTAAGCTTGTCAATTTGGACATTGAAGGGTACGTTAAAAGTGGCTGGGGGACCTACTAGAATTAGATCGTGGAGAAGCTCAGTAGTGTAACATAGTCTGTCACGCACACTCAATTTAAACCCTTTAGCACGGGAGATAGTTTCTCCGTTAGAAAGTTCCAGTATATAATTTTTAGGGGTATGGAGATGTACCGATCTACAGTGACGTTGGTACCATACTGATCGGTTATCTCGTTTTTAAAATGCCCCATGAAATCAGAGGACTCTGGAATGAACATATTGCTGGGTGAGGTTTTAAATATGCACGAATCCGTATCAGCGTAAGAGGGCTCGCTGTTTTAATTTAGAAAGCTTCCCATATAGAGTGAAGCATGCTTTGGCGGTGACAAAGGCGGCCACGACAACGTTGCCTTTAGCGTTTGTCGAGGTGAATTCTTTAGCAGTTCTATAGGTCACTAGGATATGCTCTGAATTCACCGCATGAATGTCGGTGAGAATTTTGGAGCAATCTTTCGCTAAGTCCAATAATTTTATGGGGTTGTCAATGACTTGAGACACAAGCCTAGAAAGGTCTTCCGACAGCTTCCCACATAAATTATTCAAGTTCCCCCTTAGAAAGGCTTCTTTTAGTGCTATTATATACGACCTCCTTGTGGGTTTATTTTCACTCCCTCTGCCTGAAAAAAATCTTCACAAAATTTTGATTTTTCGGCGTCTGTGTTGATGTTGGACGGGTAACCAGAATATTTCTGTTTGGCCTCTAAGAACGTTTTGAAGTATTTTCCAAATAAGCCGCGGTCCTGGGCAGTGTAAGTAATATTTTCTGAATAGTTGCTTCAGCAGTACATATACTAAAATTGGAAGGATACAGAGAAGATTAGCATGGCCCCTGTGCAAGGATGACATGCAAAATCGTTAAGCGTTCCACATTTTTTTACCTGTCCCGTGGCTGAGTGATTAGCACTCTTGGCTACTGATCTAAGGGACCTGGGTTCGAGCCCCAGAGTTAAAGCATGGATGTATGTGTCGTTTTTCTTCTGAGGGCCTGCCATCCCCTCAGACCTTCTACTGTGGCATATAAACTGACAGGCTCCTGTCAGACCTCTGTGGCAAGCAGCTGCTTGAGGGGGGTATTTATTTATTTATTTTTTTTTTATTTTTTTAAATAGTGGCAAACATTGTGACTTTTGTAGCTTTCACTAATGACTTTATACAATTCCAGCGACACATAAGAGGTTGTGAGAGCTCTCTATGCTTCAGTGTGAGTACATGGGTCTACCTGCGCTAATTCTGTTCATGTGCTGCACAGAGGAAACAACAGTTTGTTGCGGCAGTGATAGGGAAGTGTGGGAATGTAGAGGTCGGTAGGAGGAAGCACAGTACAATGAACGATGCCGAAATAAACTTCAGGGGTGTAATCGAAATTTTCTCTGATCCTCCAGAGGTGCTTTCTGTGCTTGCAAATTGCAGGATATAGGGAGTTCACGTTGAAATACCTCACGTCACAGTTTTCGACTTTCGTGTCACGAAACAAGGAGAATGTCTCCGTTCTCCCACCATAGAGGAAGGAGCGCCCGCTAATTCTCCACACTTTTTCTATCTGCTGATAACTGCATGCAGCGGTGGGATATGTTTTGAGTAGCCGGTCGAAATCGTGCTACCAGCACACTTTGTACCTGTGATCAGGTAAAAGCTGTCGGATGCATCGCTCTCTATCCAGGATCCTTAAATAATTTAACCAAATGGGTTGTCCAGTGACGGCGTGGGTAATGCTGGGACTGAAGCATTCGGGATAAGAGTGAAAATAACAACCCGCGAAACCCAGGGCCTGCTTGGTTTGCCTACACAGACCGTCCAAAAAATAAGGACCAACTTTGGCTTCCCCCCTCTGCAGAGCACGCGGTCTGCAGGGTGAGATTCTCGGTCTCTGCTATGTAGGCTAGCCAGGCAAGCCCTTTCCTACTCTGTCTGTCGCCCGAGGAATAACCGTTAGAGGGGTAAACCCCAATCACTCCTTCGGGCATGAATTTCTGTCTGTAGACCTGCAGACAAGTCGAAGGAAGAGTAATTTTGGAAAAAGTGTCTACCCCCATCATCCCTAAAAATTCTGTTCAGAAGGACTAACAACTTTGCATTAAACTGTGTACGTCAGATTTCAGTACGCAATCATTTCAGATTTAAAATCCCAGTGAGTCCCCTTCACCTTTTAGTGAGTTTCGTACCACTGACGGAATTCTGAAGCTTCTCCTGGGGTCATGTACTGCGGTTGGAAATAATGGGCATTGGGAATGGGGCCAGAATAATTTAAATTTTGTCTCGTGCAAAAAGCGTGAGGGAAGAAATCTTTTTTTACTTAGGTAATGCCGAAAGTTTTAGGAAAAGATCGTAAAGGGGACTGAATGAAAGGGAGAGAATCAATAAACCTGATTTTGAGACCGGGTAAATTCTGTTTGGCTCTAAGAACGTTTTGATGTATTTTTCAAACAAGAAGAATTTTGTTTCCATTAAAAATCAATTCCGGCCTGAGGCACTTTCGAAAGAGGTAATTTAGAATGGGAATGAAATCGAATCCTCTACCGTTATGTGCTAAAAAAGTGACATCTCTAAATTTAGGCTTACCGTTCTTGGTAGACAGCAACCAGTCCAGGAAGGTATCTGTATGGTCGAACTCTTCATATTTCCATACACCATCATCGTCTTCATAGGTGACGATGCTTAGAATGGGGGTTAATAAACCATCCTCTTCCATCGTCTCTATATCAAAATAGAGATGGCTGCCGGTGACTTCACATTCTTTAGCCACTTTGACACGCTGCAGTTCTTTCTGCACACACTGGTGAGGGGGGGTCAGAAGTCTGGTAAATGACTCTGCAGTCGACACTCTTGACCAGACACTCTTGACCAAGTAAATAATCACAACAGATATCATAAAAGATTGAGGTATCTTTTTTTCCACAGTCTCTCGTCATACAGCCCCTGCAGGTACCCTTGCAGAGGTGAGGATTGTTGTGAATAGGTTTGAGGCATGGCACGCAAAAAGCCTTCGCACGGAAGTATCCTGCAGGTTTCGTGATGACGGAAAAGTCGCCTGAGTCGTGTAGAAGATAAATGATGTTTTCTACGTCTTTCTTGCTGGCGAAAATCACTTGATAGTCGTTCTGTGCTCCAAGCACGATGATTCTGTATTCGGGTTACAGGCAGGACTGAAAGGCGTGAAATTCGGGCAAACCGCACTTGCCCCCTGGTACACTAGTCTCCCGATGCAAAGCTTTAGTCTCGAGCCATTGTCACGATGATCTGCGATCACAGAGATATCTATACACTGCACCCTCCCATTTATCCCTGCTTTTTTAAACACAGGCCACGTCCGACGACTAGACTTCAGGCGAGGCACAAGTTGTCATCATTTTGAATGGAGATCACGGAATATTTGTTGACGTTAAAGGCAGCGAGGTCAGCCAGAGGTCTGTGCCATGGTCCAGGGATGTTGCTGATGCCTTTGGAACGTTCTAGATCGACACCTGCCAGATCAAAATATAATTCTTCATCTGTACCGACCTCATCGTTAGATTGAAGAACCTTCTCCACTGTAGATATAAATTTCTCTGCCGTGACCTCATTATGTGAGGTCAACGGTAGGTTGATGGGGTTCCGGAGGGACTTGGAGCACACGCACAGTCTGACATGACTGTATTCCTTCTCTGGCAATAGCTCTTTAGAAATGTTCTTTTGAACTTCCAGAAGAGTATCAATAAATTCAAGGGGGTTTACACATTTAAAGTTAATGGTGTGAGTCGTGACTGTGCCTTATATTTTGAAGAGCGATAGCTACTGCTCTTCATAATCATGTAACCTGCCTCATCAGCAACGGACGTTGGCATGGTAACAGTGGAAGAAGTGCTCGGTTGCTGCTCCATTGTCATTGTAACGATGGCGGAAATGCTCGACTCATTCATTACGATTTGTTGTCGTCGTAATGGCTTGCGTCCTTGGCGCAATCAAGGCCAAGGCTATGCTCGCTCCTTCACTGGCATGTGGCGACCTTGCTGGCCTGCTGCACAGCGTTTCTGCTCTCTGGCGTTTCGACAGTGGCGTGGGTCTGTCCCTGCCATCTCTTGAGACTAAGGCGTGATCTTGACGCAGCTATTTCATTGGTCTGCGGCGGACTTGATGGACCGGCCCCGGTAGATGGTTCCTCTACCCTCGCACGCTTTGATGCCTGATCGTTCTTTCTCCATTTCTTGAGGCTAAGTCGTGAAGTTTTTGGTGGCTGTTCCACCCTATCTAAAAGAGCATCTAGCTCACATTGAATGTGCTTCATATGCATGCGTGAGTCCACCCACCTTCACCTCCCTCCAATGGGACATTTTAAATTTCTTCCCTCTGTGTCTTAAATTCCATCCCACTGCGCTTCTATTGTATACTGACATGGGTTATCACATTTCTCGACGCGTTTAGAGTATACTTGGCACGGATCGCCTTAGCGTGACCTTTCAATGCTGACGTGAATTATGGGTTTTTCGTTTCGCTTCTGTTATGCTTCTGTTATAATGGAGCAACACACAGACGAGAAGAGCTCCCCTTGGGGCTTCTCAAAACGATTACTGCTTTCTTATCGCCAACCCAAGACTACCATTCATTGTCAGTAGCATCCCTTCTGTTAAATGGAACGTGGGTAAGATTCGGTAACAAGCAATCACCCATCCCAGTGGACTTTACGCTCCTTGAAGGACCTCTGACTAAGAAGCGTTCCAAAAGGACATTGTACATACCTGTCTAAGCGACAGCTCCCTATAATTATTTCTCGACAGAACAGGCTTTCTGACACACCTTCTTTAGTGTGCTCACATTATGTCATTCAACGTCCTGTTTTATTGTACAACCTTTTGTATTAGCTCTGCACATCCAACGAACACTTTCTTCCTCCCTCTCCTTTGGTGACGTGAGTTACGGGACTTTTTCGTCAACAGTCAGATACTAGATGGCAGGGATGGGAACTGTTCAGAGACACACCTCCTTGGCTGTTACGGGGCTTCTATCGCGCTTATTGTCACGTTTACAAGTTGAACAACGCAATCCTTACTACAGGTAGCAGAGACCCCGAAGGACATTGTTGCCCACCCTATTATTAGTCTTCGACATACCTCTTTAAGTAGCAGACAACGCGACGATTATAATTATTTTTCCCACAGAACCACCCTCGAAGCAATTCGTCCACAACGACTATTCAGAGTCATACCTTCTTGGCTGTTACATTCGCGCTTATTGTCACGTTTCCTAAGTACAATGCTGCTTCCCAACGCCTCTCGAAGCACCTCACTCTAGAATGAGGGGGGTCTCTCAGAATAGGAATGACACTCAAGAAAAAATAAGAGTGATAGGACCTGGACCGTTAGCCTACCTTTCAATACTGCCATGAGTTACGACATTTTCACTGATGCTATCGCGTTTAGAGAACACCTGTACGAACCAATCTCTTCAGCGACAGTGTGGGGGGAAAAGGGGGTCAACCCATAAATTTCGTAGGGTCCAACCTAGGATGTCGAACTCTTCACCGACGGGAACTCTTTACCGACGATTCAGCATATTACAAATCCTAGTTAGGACGCCACTGGAGGGAAACCTTGTAACAGAAAGTTAGATGTTTGCGGAACTTCTCTCCAGCGGTAGTGAAGGGGGCAACCATTAAAATTCGTAGCCCCATCCTAGGATGTCGAACTCTTCACCGATAGTGGAAGACCAAGTTAGGACCTCACCACTGAAGAATGGAGGGAAACCTAGCAACAGAAACCTAGAGGTTTGCGGAACTTCTCCCAACCTAGTTCTATACCAGAAGCTTAGGGGACCGTATACAAATTTGGAAACGGTGTTCAGTAGTCTATATTACTTGTGCCACTCCCGTGCTAACGTTGAATCCTTACCCCATATATTGAAATATGGGGGGGGGGGCGGATTGATTGTTCGAATTTTAAAAAGTGGCGGAAATTTTCGATTTTTCACAAAACCGAAGTGCTTAATTTTTAAAGTGGTAAAATGTGGAGAAACAATGATTAAATCGGCAGTGCTATTCAGCATATCACTATCTGATCGCAAGCAGTGGAGGAATTCAGATGCCGTATATTCTTTATAGGGAGGGGTGTTTGAACGCATTATAGGGTGTAAAACGCATTATAAACGCCTTATAGGGTGTAAAACGCATTATAAACGCCTTATAGGGTGTAAAACGCATTTGCTATTTTATATACAAAACTGGTACATTTAAGATTTTGTCCAGCAAGATTTCATTTATTTTGAATTATCGCGATGCAGCGGATTCATTTAAGGTATGTCGCCACCTAGTAAGGTAGATTTAGGAAAGGAATAATTCACCAATGCATTTTTGATTTTTTAATGGGAAAATTAATATTACACAGATGAAAATGGCACACGCCTAATCATCTGATATCACTGCAGACCACATTTGCGAAATACTTATTCACGCGCAATGAAGTAATTTTAGCTTTCAAAAAATATTTTAAAAAGAGAGAGTAATTATATCGTAATTACCACATAATTATGTTACTCAAAGTTTCTTGCGAAAATAGTACTTTGTTCCAACATTTTTGTATTAATTACATTGGATGCAACTACATAATGGTGTTTGAAAGTTACATTCTTTTTTTAATGTTGAGTGTTTTGACAGCTCAGCTACAGCATTAATCGGATTAACTCTTTACGGGTGAACCAAAATCTAGGAAATGCAGAAAATTTCGAATGATTTGAAATTTAATCTTTTCTTTCAGTTTTAGAAAAAAGGAGGAAAAAAGAACATAATTAAATATCTTTTTTGTTATACATCTAAAAAAAGATCGAAAATACTTGAAAATTTAAGAAGAAAAATTATTTCGTAAATTTTCTTTTATAAAAGGCACTGATGCCATGACTAGATCTAGAAGCAGGAGTATGTCAAATATAATGGTTTTCCTCTGTTAATAAATAAAAATTTAGTTTAATAAAGTGCTTTACCGCTACCTTTGGCGATTCTTGTAACCAGAATGGAGTTTTAAAATATATTAACACACATACATATAGTATATATTATACATATTTTTCCCTTTCAATTCTTTTCTTTGTTTTTTTTTTCTAGATCCAGGTTTGCTGACTGCTGACGTGTTATAAAGCATTGCTCTCGTTTGTAAGATATTTCACGAGCTGTAAATTAACGTGAAAGCACCCCTGAAGAAGTTTAAGTTAAAAGAGTTATAAATTTGCAATTTTTCCCGTTGATTCAAACGTAACGCAATCCTGTAGAAAAACGAATCTTTAGGAATGTCATTTTATCAGTATTCTAAAGGAGGAAGAGTAATAAGACGTCGCTTTTGTCGACACGAGACTAGAGCCTCGTGTGAGCACAATTATTAGATACGAATAATGATGAGCAGAGTACGCCAATGTCGTCAAAAATCTAAAATCTGTTTAAGTTATCGGTTATATCTGAAAACTCTCCAATTTAGCGATTTTTCTTAGTTCTTTATTTTGTTGTATTAACCCGATTACCACAAGTGTCCAAATTAAGTATGTATGTAATAAAGTTCACATAACGGATTCGAAACGTTTAATCAAAGTGGATCAAATAGAAAAAAATTCCTTTGAATAAATGGAAACTGGTAATTATCATTATCATTAATGTCATTAATGTCATGACTTTTTATTTACTACTTTCTCAATTTGTTTATTATATTTATGTGCTTGACTGTCGTCATCGTTTTACGGGATAATATCTTTTGGCACTAGTTGCGTACTTCTCAGGGGCGTAGCGAAGGACTATGGGGTTGGGGGGAGGAATTCGAAACTTTTTCCAACTCGAAATTCAAATTTTGCCAACTGTTCCGTGGGGGGTGGGGGGAGCGGTTGAGGCTGAGGCAATTTTCACAATTCTCCAAATTCTCCAACATTTTGCCATTTAACTTCCCATTTTGCCAACTATCCATAATTTGTCGTTTAACCGTTTAACTTCCAATTTTGCCAACTGGCCATAATTCCAATATTTACATCACATCTCAACTTCCAATATTTACATCTCATCTCAATTTCCAATATTTACATCTCATCTCAATTCTAGCAAGTCTGTGATTTTCCCTTGATTTGGCCAACTATTCTTAATTTCACAAAACTTATCCCAATCTTTACATCTCTCCTAAAGTTGCCAAATCACTTCAAACTTTTCAAACTCCCCAAGATTTTGCCAAGTTTTCTCGATTTTAGTCAACTTTTCTGAATTTCACAAACCCAATTCCAATAATCACAACTCGCCCGTATTTTCCAAGTGGATTCGAATTTTGCCAACTGCCCTAGATTTTGCCATCTTGCCAACTGCCCTAGATATTGCCATCTTGCCACAATTTTACAGAAAAAATCCCAATTTTACATCACACCTGATTTTTGCAAAGTCACTCTGAATTTTTCCAACTCTCCTAGATATTGCGAAGTTGCCTCGACTTTGACAACACGCCATAATTTTACAGAAAAAAAATTGCAATTTTTACATTTCACCTGAATTTTGCCAACTCTCCACGATTTTGCCAAGTCACTCCGAATTTTGCCAAGTACCCCTAGATTTTGCCAACTGCCCCTAGTTTTTGCCAACTCCCTAAGATTTGCCAACTTTCCTAGATTTTACGGAAAAAAATCCGAATTTTCACATCTCACCTGAATTTTGCCAACTCCTCACTATTTTGCCAACTGTCCCTAGATTTTTCAAACTCCCTAAAGTTTCGTCAACTCGCCATAATTTTACATAAAAAAATCCTAATTTTTATATCTCACCTTAATTTTGTCAACTCTCCTCAATTTTGTCAAATGCCCCTAGATTTTGCCAACTGTCCTAGATTTTGCCATCTCGCCATAATTTTACAGAAAAAAAGCCAAATTTTCACATCTCACCTAAATTTTGCCAACTTTCCACGATTTTGCCAAGTCACTCCGAATTTTGCCAACTGTCCTTAGATTTTGCCAACTCCCTAAGTTTTGCCAACTCGCCATAATTTTACAGAAAAAAATTATAATTTTTACATCTCACTTTAATTTTGTCAACTCTCCGCAATTTTGCCAAGTCACTCCGAATTTTGCCAACTGACCCTAGTTTTTCTAACTACCCCTAGATTTTGTCAACTCCCTAAGTTTTGCCAACTCTCCTAGATTTTGCCAACTCGCCATAATTTTACAAAAAAAATCCAAATTTTCACATCTCACCGGAATTTTGCCAACTCCCCACGATTTTGCCTAGTCACTCAGAATTCTGCCAACTGTCCCTAGATTTTGTCAACTCCCTAAATTTCGCCAACTCGCCATAATTTTACAGAAAAAAATCGTAACTTTTACATCTCACTTGAATTTTGCCAACTCCCCACGATTTTGCCAACTCCACACGATTTTGCCAAGTCATCCGAATTTTGCCAAATCCCCAAGATTTTATCAAGTCACTCTTAATTTTGTGAACCCCCCAAGATTTTCCTAAGTTGTCCCGATTTTGCCAACTCCCCAAGATTTTACCAAGTCACTCCGAATTTTGCCAACTCCCTAAGAATTTGCCAAGTTGTCCTTATTTTGTCAACTCACCTGTATTTTACTAAGTGGCTTCGAATTTTGCCAACTGCTCTAAATTTTGTCGTCTCTCCATTTTCCAAACTGCCTTAGATTTGCCAAGTTGCCTCGATTTTGACAACTCCCCTTAATTTTCCAAAAAAAAAATTACAAATTTTCAAAACTCACCTAGATTTTACGAAGTCGCTTCGAATTTTGCGAACTACGAGTTACTTTGGGGGGGAGACTCCCCCATCCCCCCATGGCTACGCCCCTGGTACTTCTCATTCTTTCTTATAAAATTGTTTTTCTCGTTCGAATACTTTAGCTAACTCAGTTTTTTACAAACATTATCAAAAACATTTTGGCAAATGTCTGCCTTATAATTAACCTCCATGAAAAGCGTGCATTGCTTCCATGATTTGAAAGGTCATTCGTCATAAATCAAAGTAGAAAAGCAAGCGAATTATGAGCCAAAATGCCGATCGTAAAAGGTTCTCGAAGCAAAAATGTTCAATTCATTGTACTGAAAGCATTTGGAACCATAAGTTTCATTTTGATGAAGATGTCTGTTCGAGGAATGTAATCTGTGTGGGGAATTATGCAGTTCCTTCAGGTCATTTCGGAAGGTTTATGAATCTGAGTTATTTTTTGTGCTCCCTACACAGTTTGTATGCATGTCTCTGTAAGTTCGATAGCTTTGCCCTGGAGAGAAATTCAAGTAATTGGTATTCTCATATGTTATGGTTAGAAAAGTGCAACAGTTTCTGAGGTTTCTTTATCATTATTCGTTTCTGAGCTATTTCTTCGTTAATCCTACCCAGAACAGCCTCATCTGGTAGAGTCCCATGGTCGAGTGGTTAGCGCGCTTGGCTACTGATCTAAGGGACCTGGGTTCGAGCCCCGGGTAAGGCGATGGCTGTTTGTGTCGTTTTTCTGCTGAGGGCCTGCTATCCTCTCAGACCTTCTACTATGGCATATAAACTGAGAGGCTCCTGTCAGAACTCTGTGGCAAGCAGCTGCTTGAGGGGGTATTTGTTTATAAATTTACCGAAATATCGTTAGAATATTCATTTGTGTCTAGAGAAAAGCTCACTGAAGTGAAAGGATAGAAAGGGCAGGGAGCGGTTAGATCTTTTTTTTAAAGTCAGAATTTCATTTAGATTGAAAATTAGGATTGCATCAATGCAAAATAAATTGGTATATTTTAAACTAAAATTACATTCGGAAGTTGTTTATTTAAAAGATGAACTAAAATCTTTTGCATAGCTCGAGGTGTTCTAGTTTCCAAGCTGAAAAAAAAAACCAGGAACAAAAGAGAAAATTATTTTTTTTCCTGACAAATGGATCTCAATAACTTTCATCCTAAGAAATGAATTTATTAAATGTTAATTTCGATAGTTTTTTTTCTCCTGAGTGGTACTTTTTATGTTGCAACTCAATATAATTTACTATCGAGTTATAGATTTGGTTTGCACTGCTTTTACTTCTGAGAGTCACTTTCTGCGTACACAATGGATTAAATGTTCAGGTCAGAAATTCTCCAAAAGCATATAGTTGGGTACGGGAAGGGGACTCACTTCAACGTTGTTACTAGACAGACAGAATCCTTCAGTCAAAGCTTATCCAGTAAGCTCCTTAACTTGCGCAGGGTAGGGTTTTCTTGATCAAAGGAACTTCGGCTAACGTCACATTCGGCAGATAACGGCCTTACCAAGCCCATCGGTGTCTTCTTTCTCACCAAGGGCAGAAATTTTAACTGTCAAAAATATATACTTATATCCATATGAGAAATTAAAACTCAAAAACTGTCATTTTCATATAGTGTGTAAAGAATCGTTAACATTTTTATTGAAAATGTTTTATATTGATATTGATAAGAATGTCCAAACAACAACAAAATAGCCAATAAAATTTTGTATTGGAATAACGAAAGAGTTTACTTGGGTTTTGGTGAACGCCCACCCGTATGAACTTTTATGTTATAAAACAGAACGCAATCATTTAAAGATTAATAAGCCTTATATTGAAGCGTTTATCAAGATAAAACCTATGACTTAGTTTGACGACACCATCCAGTTCTAAATAATTCTTTGCTTTAAATATTGAATGTACGATATTATTGCAATGAAGAAATATGAAGCACAAAATCAGGCAACTGTTACTTTCTTCGTTAGATAAAGGGAGAAAGGGAAATTGTAAGGAATTATATGTACACTTGCCATTTATATTTAAAATTCTTTATAGGTCTTTTATTTCTCTTATGTAGCCACTATACCTCCACAGCTTAATTTCTATCCTAGAATGAAATAATCAATATACAATTAGCATCATACCATACGTTATATATTTCTTTCAATATTACTATTAAGTTTTTGCCAATGTCTCAGTGTACCCTATAATATGGGATTATACAATATATCTAATTCGGGATTATGAATAGGAACGGAATTTTAAATATATAGCTGTGATTACAAACAGGAATTAAAAAAAATCATCAAACTGCCACCCTCACGAAAACGAGCGCAACAATATATGTAATGATTTTCAGAAAACAAACTGCTTTTCAAGAACAAAGATTTTTCTTCAATTTTGCTTTGGTTTCATCAATCAATTTAAGCGAGTCAATTTAAGTCTTGATTGAACAAGAGAACTATAAACGTTTTTGGTTTCATTCGTTCCGTTCCGTAATAAGGTCATGACGTCTGATACAAAGTCACGGTCATTATTTTTTCGTTTTGTAGGATTCATAATTACATTTATACGCGTGAATTTAGTATCTGTTTTATTTAGCCGCCTCTTGAGATACGCCGAGTTCAGACAGTGATAAACTTCGTGGATAAGAATACATTGATTGTACTTGAACTGCAAGCTGACTTGAATGCTAAAAAATTTAATCACTTCCCGAACTGTTTAGTATCGTCTTAGTGATTCAAAGTAACATTTTCGATCAGTGAATACAAGATGGTAGAGATGTTGGTCACTTCTCATGTAGTAGGCGAAGTAAGTCTTTTCCTGTTACACGGATCATTCATTATGTTTTGGCCACCGTCACTTAGCATGTTTCAACTTGTAAATGTTGTGGAAACTATTCTAGTTCGAAGATTATATCTGCGTACAGTCGCTCAAAAAAGTATCCGAACACTATGGTTGATTACAGAATCCAGAAAAATATCTGGCAACGATTTTTTTTAGAAATTAGTGATCTGGCAACCTTCGTGTCACGTGACACAAAAATATCTGGCAACGATTTTTTTTAGAAATTAGTGATCTGGCAACCTTCGTGTCACGTGACACGAAGGTTGCCAGATCACTAATTTCTAAAAAAATCGTTGCCAGATATTTTTTCTGGATTCTGTAATCAACCATAGTGTTCGGATACTTTTTTGAGCGATTGTAGAAGTCAAAACATGTTAAGTAACGTAACGGTGGTCAAACTATAATTGATGGATCCGCGTAACAAGAAAGGACTTACTTCGCCTACTATGCAAGAAGTGACTAAAATCTGTACAATCCTGTGTTCAATGATCCGAAATGTTATTTTGAACATTAAAAAGATACTAAACATCTCGGATAGTGATTAGAGTTTTAATTAAATTCATCTGTATTAAATCTGTTGCATGATTTCAGTATTGCATACAACAGTCGTCAACATCATTCAGTACTTATGATTTAACAAACTGTGTGTTCGTTGGGTGTGTAGAGCATATACAATAGTGAAATGGTAACGGAGCGAAAAGGGCAACAACAAGGGAACGTCTACCGACAAGGAATGGTCAGACTCGTCCATGATCTTCTTCCTTGCAGGAACTGTCGAAAAGTAATAGGATGCGTTCTTCATATTACGGATTGTAATAAAAAGCCTCGCCCTACACAGTTCTACCGAAATATTAGACAATTTCCATGTTATGTCAATGAGAATCTAACTTAATGCTCTATTACTTTCAAAATATGCACTTAAGAGAAAAATGTGACTGAAGATAAATTAAAGATTATTTTCAAATCTATTTGTCTCGATTTTCAATAATATTCGTTAAGTACGTTCAAAACGTTATTGACATGCATCTGCAGAACAAAACCCATTGCACTTACCTCAACAAAATTTTTACTATCCTTCGAAGTACTCCCCTCCAGAATCTACGCAAAGTTTCAGACGTCTACACCAATTCTGGAACGCTTGGTTTATTTCTGTTGGGAAATTCTCCGCAACTCTAAATTAATGCATTTCTAAAGTTCTCGCACCTTGAAAAAGGATTCCCACCAATTTTGAAAACAACCAAAAATCGCATGGTGCAAGATCTGATGAATATACAGAATGAGGTAGCTGTTTGATTTTTTCTGCTCCAAATAGGCTGTAACTTGCCAATTTTGTGAGTACTGGCATTGTCAGGAAGAAGGAGATTCCTTGACACGCCTATTGTTCGACATTGCTCCTTCATCTCCTTAACCATTTTGGGCAAAACAGTTTTAGTGTAGTATTGACCATTTATGGTCAATTTTACAGGCAAGGTATCCACGGCTACTACTCCTTGAGAATTGAAAAAAAAATGTGAACATCCTCTTTCTTGAATGAAAGTCTTATTGGAGGATTTGTGAATGTGGTTTATCTTCCATAACTCAAGCATAGTTGTCGATCTTTCCTGGTATAAAATAACTCTGGTAATAAAACACGTCTTATCACCTTTGACAATTTTGTTAACTGTTTGAGGCCACTAGGTTCAAACATTGCCAGCTTCTCCTTGCACGAGTCGATTCTAGCTCACTTTTGCTGTTGTGAAATTTGTGGGATGCCCATTTAGCACATAACTAGGGAATTTTAAATATTGATGAATAATTGTTTCCACACTTCTAATCGATACATTGATACCTGAACTTATTACCTGAACGATGATGTGTGTGTATGTGTTCCTTAATGAGTTCATGAGCAGCAGAGATGGTTCTCTCGTTCACGGCCTCCTTCGGTCTTCCTGCACAAGGAAGGTCTTCGAAGCTTTGCTGTCCTCTGAATTTGCGCATTCGTCCTTAACACTTCCATATGAACAGGCATGAACCCCATATACTTGTGATAAATGGGCATGAATTTTTTTCGTATCGTCCCCAAGCTTGCGAAAATGTAAAATCTTTTCCCCGTTTAGTAGGCTTCATAGCAACAATGCACAGCCAAACTTTAGCCTCAGCCAGCGAAGAGAGAAATGATGGTATGGCTTTTGTATTTAACACGTAATGACAAATTTAGACAAACATTCAAACAAGTGGTAGCTTGTTTCGGAGGAACGAGTGCAAATATCTAGACATGTGTCAAGAACTTTTTGAACGCCCTCCATATTTAAAGAGTTATGGAAATTAAAAATTTAATATGTTATCAGGCTTTATAAAAACCATTCATAATTGTGTAATATTTAACTAATCATTAGGTAAACTTTTTTAAATGTGTATTTATTTTATTAAATGGTTTGAAACAGTACTTAACATTTAAGTTGAATATCTGATGTAAATTCTTAGGAAGCAGTACTTTTGTGAAATATATTCTAGCTTCCAGAACTCTTTAAATACTGAACGAATATGTTCGTAAATATAAATTTAAAGAGATTAGATTAAGATTTTGAATTTATTCTGACTCTTTTTTCTTCCATTTAATACATATTTTAGAAGTTATAGAGCTTCCCATTGACATGGAAACTCTCTAATATTTTGGTAGAGTAGTATACGTATATGCATTGAGCTTATCTTCTGACTGGACCCTCGCACACGTGAAACTATGATATTTTTTAGTTTTGCCTTCCGCGTATGATTTTGCTTGGTGATCAATTAAAAACGGATACTGTAAAGCAAAATAATAACGCTAGTGTTCACCGTGGAATATTATGGCAGTTTTGTTTTTGAGGAAGAAGGTGTCCACTTCGGTGCGATGTTTACTGCGAAAGTGTTTACTGAACCACAGTGAATACTTATCGAAAGAAGCCTTCTGCTCCCTATCTATTGTACAGCAATGCAACTTATTAGTGCACACTCGTCGAACCCAAATATAGTGAAGAGCACTAGGAAAAAAGCTTATATTTTTAAAAAGTAGCAGGAAAAATTCTCTACTTAAAAACGAAATATATAATATTATTAATAATAAAATAAATGACCTCTCAAGCAGCTACTTGCCACAGAGGCCTGACAGGAACCTGTCAGTTTATATATGCCATAATAGATGGTCTGTGAGGATGGCAGGACCTCAGCATAAAAACGACACAAACATCCATGACTTATCCGGGGCTCGAACCCAGGTCCCTTTAATTAGTAGCCAAGTGCGCTAACCACTCGGCCACGGGACAGCTATATTACTAATGAGTAATAAATTTAAAAAAAAAGGAAAAATGTTTTAAAAAAAAATGAAGAAAATTTCTTTGTTAAAAAAAATATGCATTTTTAATGACTACTATGAATTGGCAAAATCGTTTACTTATGTACCTAAAAATGTTTGTATAAAAATTTTTGAAGATTTGAGTCCGATTCAGTATGTTCTTTATTTTTTGTTTTATGATTATTTATTGTTGTTTTATGAGCTTATTTCTTTATTTTTGTTTTATGAGCCAGATTCAATGTGTTGTAGATTCAGTATATTGGTTTTTGCTTTATGAGGCGAGGGTTGGAAAGACCTGGATTAGTTGTAAAAAGAGAAAAATAAATTTAAAAAATGTGCAATTTTAAAATAAGGCTTTTAAAAGCTTCTTTCATATTTCGCTCAATGATTGCAATATTCCGAAGTACATTGAACATTACTGCTGCTTTCTCTCTTTATATAATGGGAGTGACAGAAAGAGAAAAGTTTGCGAACGCACAATAACCAAAATCTGACTCTTTACACGCAATGTTGAAAGATGATTTTGAAATTTCGTCTTTAGTGTTGAGAAATTGCTCGAGGCACTTTTATTACTGAAAGGCGCTATCTTAAAGGGCGATTTAAGAAATAAAAACGGGCTTGACAGTTGCGAAATTTTATTTGCCGCAGGCTACCGACAACCACATCCCCCTCCCGCATCTTCTTCGTCTTAGCGGTTGTCTGGAAGATTTGCTGAAGTAGCTTCAATGCGCCACGGGTATTGCATTCTTATTTGTTTAGTATTCAGAATTACGGAATATTTTCACGGGTTTATTTTTTCTCCATTGAAATATTTCTTCGGGGAGGGGGGATAATTTACCGGGCAATTTTGTTATTGCAAAGTAAATAATGTTGTCCTGAAGAAGAAGCTTTTAAGGAAACTGAAAGAAGCTAGAACTAATGTATTTTTTATCAAATTTGTGTGTGTTTGAGCGTGAAAATTGTTTATTTATGTTGCTGTCCCCCTGGTAGGCAAATGGTGTCTGGAGGAGATTGGTTGGATAAGAGCAAAATTAAGATTATTCAAATATTATTTATTTGCCCCAAAAATTCTTTAAATTAAGCAATTCTTTTAATTTATCATAATTCTTCCTTATTTCCTTTATAAGAATAATTGCTTCCATTTCATACTTTGAATAAAATCCACAGGATATTAATTTCTTAATGATTAATATTTTTAAAACGTTTTTCGAATTCCAGGAAGATACGATCAATTTTTTTTTGTCTCCTCTGTAGATCTGAGCGTAACTAAGATCAGAATTTTGAGTTAGGTTTTGTGGAAAGGGTGAATAGATGCAAACTCGGAAGAAGGAAAGGAAAAAAAAGGAGGGAGGGAGAGCAAGATTGAGCCGGAAATTCATTTCCCTCTGTTTTAGTGGTGTTTAAAGAATTTTTTTAAAATATCTGTAATATATGCTAATTATTTTTTTTACCTCCATTCTAGTTACTAATGTTTTCAGGGGGGGGGGGGGGGGGGCATGAACCACTTGCCTCTCCCTCCCATATATTCTTGATATTTTTTCATATGATCTATTTTCTTAACTTTTTTATATGCTTCTGATTTATTACGGTATTTCAACTACAGTGGCAATAATGTTTCTTTTAAACAGAACATGTTCTCTCTTTTTTACACAAATCTTTTTTTTACTCTTTTCTTTATAGATGAAATGTTATATTTTTTAGCTACTGACAAAACTTTTATTTCTAAAATATTTAAAGATAGAAATATTTTTGAAAAAGTTAAAAAATTAAAAAAACAACTGAACGAATTTTAGTAAATTAGTAGAATATCTTAAGAATGAATGGAATTCAAATTGTTAAATTCGGACACAATCACCTTTGATTGCTTAATATCGAATATGTATCTTCCAAAGATGACTACCAAAATTATGAGCGAAATAAGTTCTATTTGATAATCTTTGATAATGATCGAATTTATGTAACATTAGTTTCATAAAAAGCAGAAGTTTCCTTGCTCGGTTTTGCAATTTCAAAGAAAAAGAAAAGAAAAAAAAATGGGGCGGGGGGGTGGCTCAGTCGGTAGCGCGTCAGGCTCGTAATCTGCAGTTCCCAGGTTCGAGTCCCAGCTGGGTCAGCGTTGAGATTTATCTCCGCAAAATTTCCTTCCCTGCCCACGATCAGTAGGGAACACCGATGGGCTTGGAAAGACCACCGTCCGTCGGATGGTACGTTAAAGCCGTGGCTCTGTGTGCGGGAGAGCCATACTCTGTGCACGTTAAAGAACACGCTGGATGGCCTTGACGGGAGGCAACCATCTGTCTCCCAACAGCTATTCCAGTGGGTCCCCTCCCCCAACCTTCTCTGAGCCTTCCGGGTCCATGTGACCTGGCCATTTAGCCCATGTGTGCAAAAAAGTGCCGCTCAGAGGTAAAACAACCCAACCCAATCAAAGGAAAAAATGAAAAAATTTTTATTTCGTTTATTGTAAAAAAAAAAAGGTTTTTTTTTTTGCCTTTAACCATATGATCACCCTAATTCCAACTGACCTATAATCATTATCCTAAGTGTTCAATAATAGGCGTATTTAGAACTGGTGGGAGACCGGCCTGACACTGATACACGCCAAGGAAGCGTTGGGTTGTTTTACTTCTGAGCGTCATTTCTTTGCGCACAACGGACTAAATGGCCACATCACAAGGACCCCAAAGGAGGTTGGGGACCCACTGGAACAGCTGTTAGGAGGCAGATGGCCCGCATGTCTGTGGGAGACCTCCCGTGAAGACCATCCAGTGTGTTCTTCAACGTGCACAGGGTATTGCTTCCCGCAGTGTGACTCTCCCCCACACGCAGCCAAGGCTTAACGTCCCATACGATGTACGGCGGCCTTTACAAACCCATCGTTGTCACCTACTTACCATGAGCAGGGCGGGGAGTTTTGCGGAGATAAATCTCAATACTGACCCACCTGGAAACCGCAGATTATGAGCCTGGCGCGTTACCGACTGAGCCATCTCCGCCCACAAAGCAAGGAAGTTTAACGTCGATATCAACGTCGTTTAACGTCAGTATCCTTGAGTTGGGTGGGATACGAACCCATACCTTCCTTGGCAGTTGACCAAAAACGTCGAGAACTTTCTTTAATTTAACTGATACATGTGTTTCTTCTGCGTCGTTCTGACGTCAGCGCGTGGATACTACGGAAACTAACGATAAAATTTTATCGACAGATTTCTGTGCTCTGTATTTCCACAGAAACTTGACCATTGATTCCAAATTTCGCGCCTGGGTTCACTCCCTGTTGGGTGAAAATATCGGGTCCCAACATGCCATAAGGAGGGATCAATCCCCTTTGTTAATTTTGGGGATCTGACACTAGTGGGTGGCTCTACCGTCGCCTTCCCTATTTGAGAAAATATGTGTTTTTATGAATGGAGGAGATAGGTTATGCGACACTATTTTTTGGCAGAAAATGGGAAAGTTATCAATGCAGAAATACGTTTCGTGCGAGTTTGCCGAGATTTGTGAAAGTCATTAATAGGGAGATGAAATGCTTTTCCCGCCAAACCTTCGGCTGACTGTAGCTAATATAGTATATAAGTTGGGTTGATTTATATCTTAAACGTTAATATCCTATTATACAATGCATAACTTAATTTGATGTCTTGCACAAAATGAGCTAAACAAGTTCTAAAGGACGTTCAGCCTGGGACGTTCCCAGGAGGTTTGAGAAACTCTTAAAATCGGAACTGCACAATCTCTGATTCCTTCTTGTAGATTTTGGGGGATATATAGTCACTACTCCCCCCCATTGGGACCTCCACTGGTTTAAAGCTGGTTAGGGGAAGCATATCTACTTCGAAATCTGTTAGGAGACAGATGGGAACGTTCTGTCGAGACAATCCAGCGCGGTCTTTAACATGAACAATGTATGGCAGTAAAGCATCACCTGTCCGACGGACCGTTTTTTCGAGTTCATTCCAATCCCAAAATATATGAGCAGAATCCAAAAAATTAAAATATCAATTTTATTTCTGAGTCCTATGAGGAGTAATTTTTCCCCCTAGGCCCTTTAAATCGCTTTATCTCTGTTGAAGAGGGCGAATGCTGGCTTAGTCGGTAGCGTGCTAGCCTGGTAATCTGTAGTTTTCAGACTCCACTAAACCCCGACCCTATCGTCGGTCACGAAAGGGGAAAACGATGGGCTTGGAAAGACTGCCGTCCGTCGGATGCGATTTTAAACCTTCGTCATATGCGGGAGAACCATACCCTATACACGTTAAAGAATATGCTGAATTGCCTTGACGAGAGTTACCATGTCCCTCTTAATAGGTGTCCAGTAAATCTCCAACCTTCTCTTAGCCTTGCCACCTGGTTATTTATCCCATTGTGTGTAAAAGTGCCGCTTATAGGTAAAAGAACCGAACCCTCTCTTGGAGACGGCTGTATTCAATCCAAGTATAATATATATAAATCTTAAATCATTTGAGCAACCCCCGATAAAATCCCACAGATTTGCTTTTATGTATCACAATGGGCTACTTACGCACAAGGATATTTTATTTACATACTTTAAGTCAATTTCCATTTTTTTCTGTGTTTATGAATTTGGTGAGATATAATAACAAATGATTAATTTCTGGGAATAATTTTTAACTGGTGGATTTGATGAATCGTGGGCAGCGTGAATTAGAAATCACAGCCTTTCAATACAAAGCGAAGAAATTGTTCATTTAAATAAACGGTCTTTCCCAGAGAGAGTCTGAAAATGAATCGCATATTAATATTAAAACCCCCTGTTCAACTTTTCATTGAAAGCTGTCATACTTAATGGGTTAAAATATTTTTTTCCATTATGAGAAAAGATCATGGAGCCGGCAGGTAATGAGGGTTGCAAGGGGTCTAGACACTCGCTTGCCAATCTTAATGAAATGAGAATGAGATCTAGATCTCACAAGGATCCTACATCTCGATAATATGTTTAAAAATGATGTATGTATTTCTGAGAAATAAGTAAAGATAAAGTTATTACCATTATTAATATCTTTAATTTAAATTGTCTTACTCTGCACAGAAATTTCCTTAATGCATGTGAAATATGAGTTTTTTTTCATGTTAATATAGTTTATCGTTCTTTAATGTACTTCGGCCCTGATCGCGATATTCATTTGAAGGCTTTGTGTCGACCTAGTATCTCTTGCAGTGTTTTGGGGATAACCTAATTGTTTGCGGTGTTGTCAATTTAATAATTTCTCTCCTCATTTCATGCCTTTAAAAATATCATCCTCTTATTTTGGATAGAACACAAAATCCCTTGCTTCTCTGATTCAATATTTGTATTTGATTTGTTTGGAATTGTGGATTTGGTTTGAAAGAGATTTGTTTGACAAGCAATAATAATTTTCGACCAAAACACGTGAGTAAAGGCGTCCCACTATTTGAATTTTCACCCGATCCTCTAAATACCTTTGCACACTCCTGAGTACATCTTATGCTAGCTGGGCCGGGGATAATTCATCCGGTAGTGCGCTAGGCTCGTAATCTGCAGTTCCCAGGTTCGAGTCCCAGCTGGGTCAGCATTGAGATTTATCTCCGCAAAACTCCTCGCCCTGTCCATGGTCACTAGGGGACACCGATGGGCTTGGAAAGGCCGCCGTTCGTAGGATGGGACGTTAAGCCGTGGCTTTGTGTGTGGGAGAGCCATACCCCGTGCACGTTAAAGAACAGGCTGGATATCCTTGACGGGAGACTACCATCTGTCTCCCAAAAGCTGTTCCAGTGGGTCCCCTCCCCCAAACTTCTCTGAGCGTTTGGGTCCATGTGACCTGGCCATTTAGCCCATGGTGTGCAAGAAAGTGCAACTCAGAGGTAAAACAACCCAAACCAACTTATGCTAGCCAGAGTCGGATCAAGTGTTTTAAGGGCCTCAGGACGACTCAGTATTTAGGGATCTTTCTGCTATCAGAAATGAAACATAAATAAATAAGTAAATTTAATGATACTGATTCAGTTTCTTAAACTTTGTCTTTTACGTCAATTTCGTCTTTACGTTTCTTTTAGTATGATGAATTTTTAAGACCCTTGTAAATCAATACACTTAATAACCAACTGAGAAAAAAATAATTCATAGGCTTTATGCATTATATCTGGCTCAGATTTATTAACGCATAATATTTCAAATATTTATTGTTGTTCAAATTTCAATAGCGGCATATGTTCGAAAAAATATTAATTTCTACATAAAATACCACCTAGGTTTCATTTTAATCTGACCCAGATGCTACAGAAAATAAGTGAGTGTTATAGTCGTGCTCACATTTGTTTTAAAATGTGGACACGACGTATCTATACGGGCTAATCCCCTCCACCATTTTGCCACCAGTCTACGGTGCCCGCTTTTTCTGCCATTTTGGCTCTGAATTTCTACAGCATGGAAGAAGACGGCCATAGCCCAAGGACGAGGAAAGTCGGCTAGAAAAGCACCCCAGATGGTCGGGCCTACGTGACCGATTTGAGCAAAACAAGTACCAGATGGGCCCAGCAGTTTCTGCACTGACCCTAGCGGACCAATGAATGTTGTCCAGCGTCACCCAGATGGTGAACTCTGGCCTGCAGCAAAAGCCAAATGCGCACGGAAAAGAAGCGCATTTTGGAGGACTTGTGCTGGAACTGAGAGTGCAGAACGACGTGTCTAGTGGTCCTCTGAGTTGCAACAAAAGTCCGCTGATGGGCCCTGCCATAAAAGTCAATCTGACTGATGAACACTAGTTACGCCGTGTGAGACGTTACCATCAGTGATGTCCCCGTGAATGAGCCTAAGGAGCCCAAGATGAGGGAAGCGCTGACGTGAGCATGCGGAAAGAGGAGCGAGCCAGAATTTCTCTTCTCCCACTTTGGATGGAACGAGGTACAGTCATTTTTTGATCTGGTCTCCCATCACATGTTAGCTGTAAATTGTTGCCACCACGTTGCCCTCGGACATATTTTGAAGTCGTAGAATTGTCCTGCCTTCTCCGAGTGGTTTATCCCACCGTTCAGTGAGACTCTGTTTTTGCAATGTGCATGTTAGCAATTTACTCGAAAGAGAGTGGAAACGAAATTGCTTGTAGTGAAATTTTTTGAGAGATGTGTTAAATAAATGTGTTTGCTTTTAAAGTATTTCTTGCCTAGAAATGTATATGTATAATATTTCTGTGTCAGCTTCAGCACTTGGAGAGACGTCCTAACAGGGAGTTGGTAACTATCACCCTTCCTGTATAAAATTATTGCGGCATCAGGTTCACTCTGTAGAAGGCTGGGCCTGATGAAATCACAACGCTTATTTCTCATAGTCCTTCATTTTTTATAAGTTCGCCTCTAACGTCGAACCACCCCCAAAATACTCAGGGGTGATCACGATATTATACAAAATACTAAAATGTTTCACCGTACGTTATTCTATGGTTTCATGAATAGAACTCGATTTTTGAAATTTCAAGTAGTGTTCCCCAACTCAAATGCGGAAGAAGTGATATTTAATTCAGACAGAGAAACGTTCATTTCAGTGATTTGAGTTAGTAGGCATAAACGATTCTGCAGTCGACTGTGATAATTTGTAAGGATGCTTATTTAAATATATATTTAAAAATTGTAAACATTACTTAACCGTCCCATGGCCGAGTGGTTAGCACGCTTGGCTACTGATCTAAGAGACCTGGGTTCGACCCCCGGGTAAGGCATGGATGTTTGTGTCGTTTTTCTGCTGAGGTCCTGCCATCCTCACAAACCTTCTACTCTGGCATATAAACTGACAGGCTCCTGTCAGACCTCTGTGGCAAGCAGCTGCTTGAGGGGGTATTTTTTATTTTTTTTTAAACATTACAAATATCAATATATAACTTTTTGTTAGTGTTACAATTTTTTTTCTTAAATTTCTAAGTTATCTCAAGCGTAAAAATATTTGTATAATGGTTTACGAACTGTAGCACATATATTTATCCACAAAATTTAAGGGACGTTTCAAACATTATATTTTAAAAATTATCGTGAAGGTGATATGAAAATAATATATTTAAATTAATCAATTTTCTTCAGCATCTGGTGAACATGCATGAGTAAGGTTTATTTCCATAACGATTCTGAGCATAGATATTGACTGGAATTTTAACTTTTACGCTTTTGCTAAGATTGCAAAATTAAGAAGGAAAGAAATATATCGAATATTTAAAAGCGTTAGACCAGCGCGGTCCAACTAGCGGTCTGCGGCCGCATACGGACAAGAAATCCGCACAAGGAATTTGTGGCCCGCAAACAAAATCAAGTTTTTATTTGAAATTTTAAATAAATATCTGTAATCCACCTTATAATTTTTTGTCAACTTATATTACTTGACATGCAATCTTCAACTTAGTCATTCTATAAAGTTTTTAAGCCGATCGGCAAACTTCTGAAACCTTTTAAGAGCGGTGCGGCGTCATCAAACAAATGATTTTACGAAGCTGCAGTAATAAGAAGCATCTAATGAGAGCACGAATCGGTCTCATTGCGCATGCATATGGCATGCATTGTCGAATGTTGCACTGCATTGTGCACCAGGAGACATTGTGTGGCATTTCGCTGAGACTAAACGACGTAATGGAAAAGATTGTCAAAATTACCAATTTATTTCGTGGCGGAAATCGTTCTCTTACACAAAAAAAATTTAAAGCTTTTGAGGCATTTTCCAGCCATTTTGATGACTGCGATCTGTTTTTACATAGCTGGTTAAGTGCTGGAAAATGCCTCAAAAGATTTTTTACACTTCGAAAAGAAATTCATGTTTTTCTTACAGAAGTGGGCACCGATGAAGATTTAATAGTAAGTTTTGTTGACGAAAATTTTCAATGCTCATTTACTTTCCTAACAGACATTACAGATTATTTAAATGTCTTGAATAAATCCTTACAAGGAAAAGATCAAAACGTGTGCTGTCTTTATAATCATGTTATTGGGTTTAGTTAGAAACAAGCTACAATTGTTGAAGTAAAATTTGCAGGAAAACAATTTAATTCATTTTGAAACTTGTAAAGAATTCTACGAAGAAATGAAGCAACTTAGTAAAACAGTTAATTTTGAAAAATTTGTTCCTAAATTAGATATTCTAATTGAAGATTTTAATAGAAGATTTTCTCAATTTGATGACCATAAACAAAGTTTAAATTTATTCAGTAAATAAAAATAAATACCCCTCAAGCAGCTGCTTGCCACAGAGGTCTGACAGGAGCCTGTCAGTTTATTTGCAAAGTAGAAGATCTGAGAGGATGGCATGACCTCAGTAGAAAAACGACACATACATCCATGCCTTACCCAGGACTCGAACCCAGGTCCATTAGATCAGTAGCCAAGCGCGCTTAGCACCGTAGATCCTAAATATCAAATGGAATTATATGACCTTCAGGCCGACCCAATTATTGCATCTAATAGAGAAACTAGAATAGAATTGTTCAAACCTTCGCCTTAAGAAAAATATCCAAAAATGAAAGAGTTTGGACTCCAAATTATTTCTGTGTTCGGAAGTACATATATCTGAGAGCGCGCATTTTCTGACATGAAATATATAAAAATCAAGATTAAGAAACTGCTTGAAAGGCATATACTTCGACTCGCAACAACAAATATCGATATGGACGTAAAAGAAATTATTGTCCATCAACTACGGTCATAGTGCTCCCATTAAATTTATTAAATATTTGATAAGGTTTAGAAATATTATCTTTGTTTATTATCACTTATTATTTTTCGTATAAATAAAATAATTTTTTGAGGTTTATTATTACTTATTATTTTTCGTATAAATAAAATAATTTTTTAGGTTTTTGATAATTATTATTATTATTTTTCGTATAAATAAAATAATTTTTGAGGTTTTTGAGGTTTATTTTTACTTATTATTTTTCATATAAACAAAATAATTTTTTGAGGTGATATGAACTGACTTTTCAATTACCTATCCTATCCTGTTCTTTTTTTTTTGACCCGCGAAATATTATCAAAAGAAAAAATGGCCAGCGGTCTTAGAGAAGTTGGACAGCACTGCGTTAGACTATTTATTAAATTATTACTGAAGTAATTAATTGTTCCACATAATGTCAAATGGTCAATCCGAAGTTAAAGGGAAAAAAATCCGAAGCACTTGAATTAAACCTGAGTTAAAACTTGTATCGTGTTATTGATTTAAGTAATTTATTAGTTTTCCATGCCAGTGCTTCTCAAAGTGGTGGTCCGCAGACTCGTGCTGGTCAGCAGGAAACGGCCAGGGAAAAAAGAAATATGTTTTCACAAGCATAACATTTATATGCTGTAAATTTTTTGGTTTCTTTATCTTAAGTGAATGTAATATCTTGTTTTAATATTTTCAATATATAATATTTAAATTTTTTAATTGAAGTTTTTTTAAATACCGTCCAAATTGACAACTTTATACTTGCGCCTGGCCTACTGGAAAAAATGCCGGTCTGCCACATTAGAAAGTTTGAGAAGCACTGCTCTACACCAAACGTCATCGCAGACAAATATATTTTTTGTGCCTTCAGAGCGCAGCATTTTTATTCAAAAACCGTTTAAATAAACCAGAAACAAATATGCCCAAAAGCAAAACTCTGTCGAACACCCTAGTTTTTAAACAAACATCAACAAGAAAAATTACACGTAAATTTACTATTAAATTTCGTCATCTCTTCCGCTTTACTACGGGTCGAGTCCTCTTAGGAACTAACGCATTTTATTAATTCAGTTCCTTGAAACGTTTAAATTGTACATATGTGCCTTGTACCGACTATTGTTTCGTATTCTTCTATTTAGCTACCTGTATGATATCTGAAAAATAACTCGGAAACTAATCATTGGTCGAACCATGAATTACGAATTAAATGATTTGTCTAAAATGCTTTCTGGTTTTTATGCTCGTTTATTTTGAAATTGCATCTTGCCACTTCTTCCAAATTGTTTTCTTCTTCTTTAACATTTGCTGTTCATAGATAAAACACAGAATAGTTTTTACACTTACTTTTTTTCCCTCGGTAAAAAAAAAATCCGATGAACACTTTTAAGTTAGCTCCTTGTAAAATATAATTTTCGAATTGTCAATTCTATATTCTACTTTAATACGAGCTATTTTTAATCTTCTAACATGATTATTTGAGCATACATTTTAAAATTAGAAAAACATTTAGAATAACCGAAACAACGCATGGTAACGTCTTAGAACACAATTCACAGATACATTTGTAGTTAATGGATGAGAAAAATATTATAAAAGCAACAACAACAAAATCCATATACGAATAAATGTTTCTCATTATTTTCAGGATTAAATATGGCAACAACAAGGATGCATTTATTTACAAGGGTAAAAGAAGATAGCTGATATTGCAATGATTTTGCGCTGCGAAGCAATCGATGAGTTGAAAGATGTTTCCTTCTCTTTATCATGAAGGCTTGTTAGACCTTGCAAGAGATATAAGGTTTGTATTTATTTTCCCTGCTGACACCACACCTTTGCAGTCATGGATTGGAAACAGTCATGACACGAACTTTATCCTCATGGCCCTTGAAATATTTCCAGCCCAGCAACAAAACGAATAAGACAATTCTTTCTCACATTCACTCTGTATCCACGGTCACATCTCCGCAGACACACCGTCCAATCACATGAGAGCTACTAACCGCCAAACGTAACAAAGGACCCTCCGGATCCTCTCGAGGAGCAGTCTCCATGCAAGGGTTACCTCATACGTCAACCAGGGTGGGGGAGGCTGTCAGGAGGAAGGAGAGTCCGGATGGGTTACCTAGCAACCGCGAGCAGAGGACTTGGTAACGTCATTACCTGACTGTGCTCCGGCAGTCTTCTATCGATGTCAGCTGGATCAGACAAGAGAGATTTTTTTTCCCTATCATGTAAGATGAGGTGTGTGGGGGCTTGTCTCTGCTGTCATTGGAGTGTTGTCTACAGCGTCATTCGGCTTCGTGCAACAGGAAGTGGGAGGAGGAGGAGGAGGAGGACAGGGGGTGGGAGGAGGAGGAGGAGGAGGACAGGGGGTGGGAGTGGAGATGTCATTGCGGATAAGAAACAGTAGGAAATCACACAGGGATAAACAAAGATGTCACTGAAGGGTTTATCCTTTCTTGAAGTTTGTTCTATTAATGAGATGGGTGCTAATGGCGTAGTTTCGTGTAGTTAAGATTTTGAATAGTTCAACTTTGAGAAGATGTAATAACCAGAGGCAGACTGGCACCTTTTTTTTAACAAATGTAGGTGTAGCAAGGGGGCCTGGGCTGCGATAAAAAATTGGTATCTCTTTCAAACTTTCAATATTTATTGTTTTGAAAGTTCGTACGTGAGTTTAAAATAGGTTTTCCCAATTCTGTGGAAGTTCTGAAAAATAACAATTACTATTATTTAAAAAATCTTGCTCCTATGAGGACCCAGGGACTCGCGACACTAAGGCTAAACTACAGCGCTCAGACCCCTTACCATTCCGTCCTTCATAATGACTGTTTTGTTAACGACTATTTGGAGAAAACTGATGATAATGCGAACAAAATATAGTTTTTTTTTAATTCTCGAATGTTTATATTTCTCTGAATTGTTATTTTTGTTTAATAAATACAATTCAGCGCTGAAATTAAATTATGAGGAATATATTTAAGTTTAACTGAATGGCAATTTTTTTTTTGTAATCACTGATTTCAAAAGATTGCGGATGATTATGACATCATTTCTTATATGTTATAATTTTTGTCCAGTGGAACTTTTTTCTCGCTGTTGTCCCATTTCTTTCGTCTTCCTGATTCGATAATATTTACTCATTTTGAAAAAAAATAAATAAATACCCCCTCAAGCAGCTGCTTGCCACAGAGGTCTGACAGGAGCCTGTCAGTTTATATGCCATAGTAGAAGGTCTGAGAGGATGGCAGGACCTCAGCAGAAAAAATGCACACAAACAGCCATGCCTTACCGGGGCTGGAATAAAGGTCCCTTAGATCAGTAGCCAAGCGTGCTAACCACTCGGCCAATGAAGAAATAAAATAAAAGAGTAACTAAACGAAAAAAGAAAGTAAATTAATATGGATCTTGTTCAAAACTGAAACTTCTACATTGGCAACCATGCTCTTAAGTGGTGATAACCGATCGTTATTTGAAGTATGATTAACGTGTTTAAGTTCAAATGGTTAGCAGATTTGCAGATCGGAAACATCAAACATATGCAAACCAAATATGTGTATCCGATAGAAATGAGCATATTTTACACGTTGTATATTTTTGTATTCTTATTCACATTTTTACCTTTTGTTCAATTTTTTAAAGTAATGCTCAAGAAGAAAATAACGAACATAACTATGGCAGTGGGTTGTCTTGCAACTGACTTATAACTTTGCACACAATGAGCCGAATAGTCAATTCGCAAGTACACGACTCAAAGTCGGGAAGGGAAACGAGGTATAATGGACACCTGTTAGGAGATCGATGAGAGCAGGACAGGATCTGGGGGAAGGGGGGAGGCAAGTGCGTGTTATGGCTTCCCCCTTTGAAAATGTTAGTAAGAGAAACAGAGGCAAACATTATTAACTTCTTAGTTATTCATACATTTTCAAAAATAATTTTAAAGACTTCTAAAGCGTAGAGGAAGCTGCAGTAGAAATCTAGTCTTTTAGTCGCCTCCTCCTTTTATTTTTTCTAGATCTGGTCATGGGTGGAAGCCTCTTTTCAAGGCCATCCACTGTGTTCTTTAAAGCGCATAGAATATGTAAATGCTACATTTATAGTCACGGCAGTGACGTATTAACACACGCGCATAAAGCTCTCCTCGAGCCCTTAGCACTCTCGGGGGGGGGGGGGGTCAAAACTATTTTTTTTTCTCAGCATTTTATTTATAAAATATTTTACAAACAGTATAATCTCTTTTTTTTATTTTTCAGCATATGCAAGTTTATATAGTACATATTAATTTGGTCTGTAAATGGTAGCTAGGTAGTAACCTGGAAGGAGAGCTATGCACTAATCCCCTGTGATGATGCATAGAAGCCTAACACCTAATGCCTGACCCCGCTTTCTCGTGGTTCAGTTCCTTAGTACCTTCCAAAAGAGATACTCTCTTGTAGAAGTCATCGGAAGCGGAGGGCTGCCAGATGAGTGTGGCCTACTGATCTGGTCTACTATGACTACTTTTCTATTTTTTTTTCTACCCTGCTGAGGAGTGATCAACCGCACAGTGTTCTGCTGCTGACCACATAAACTTACTGGATTGGATTAAGGCTCTGAGCTGGATTAGGGAATTTGCTGCATTGGTAGGCTTCTGTGGAAGCCCACCAATGCAGCAAATTTGTCCAATTAAGTGTGTAATTTTCAAATTATACTTATTGAATCGCAAGACATTTATAGGCTACTGGTTCTCAAATGTTATGTTGCTACTATGTTGCTACTGTTGCTACTCCATTCACCCAGGGGTGAATATTTTTTAAACCAATTTTGAAATAGTATATTGTGTAAACGATAAGAATTTAAAAAAAAAATATTTCATGATTTTCTTCCTCCGACCGCTGCGTATCCACTTGTACAATTACTCGTTGCCTTGTCATAGCAGTTAAACATCTTCGTTGGTGTGTAATCTACCCAACTCTCTTATATTGCTGCAGGTTTAGTTCTAATGAGATGTCTTCCTCTCCCAGTTCTGTCAAAGATTCGCCAGAAAATCCATCATCTGGCTGTCGCTGTCCCAGACATCTAGTTCTCTGGGTGCGCTGATATGTGGGCATGAGGAGCTGTAAATGCTGCTGCCAGGTCGGCACTAAATCGTTGTGTCCATCTAAGAATCCACAGTGTTTTCCACCATATATCGTGCACAGTGGTAAACAGTTGGAACAGATTTAAGATAGAAGTTGCCATTTCAAGTCTGTTATCAAACCGTGGAGCATTGTTTTTGCAGAAATCATAAGGGGGGGGGGGGATTGAAATTGCTGTGCTCAGCTACGTGAAAGTTTTTTAAATCATTCTTTTTCGAGCAGACGACTCGCTAGAATTTATGATACTGGTCTATGAAGTTATCATATTTTAATCGTTATTTTTGCTTTCATATTGAGCTTCCTATTTATTTAGTAGTTGTAGTTTTAGTAGTTAACTTTTACTATCTAAGTAACGTACTTTTATCAGACAATTTAATAATTTTTTTGCATATCTAAACTTTATTGATCATTTTAACATATCTAATTTTATTAATATGTTTTTTTTCATCGATCCTCACATCTTAGGTTTCATGACTTATATTTTTTCCACTTTATCGTGTTTTGCCTACTTTAGTCTTAGTTAATAATGTATCATTAAATCCAAAACAGCAAAACAATGACTTTACATATCTCTTTCATATTTGTCACTTAAAATGGCAAGAGGGAAAGAAATATAATTGTTTCGGGTTTCAAAGGGTAAAAATAATTTTATTAATAGGGTAATATATATAATATGAAAAACTGGTACAATCTATAAGTCCTATTATTATAAATACAAGCTATATATAAATTATTTGCGTATATATAAAAATATTTAAAATATATTAAATATAAATTGATTATATATATTTAAAATAATATATTGCGTTTAATAAAGATCATTGATAATTATCATTATGCAAACTTCTAAAATGTATATTTATTATATTAAATGTTAATTAATTTCTTAGGAAATGTCATGATGCATTAGTGTTGTGAAATATTCCATCTTCCATAATTTCAAATACTGAGCGATTATTTGAAAATCGAGATTTAAATAGATTTTATTGTGATCTATAATTGATCTTCAGTCACACTTTTCCCTTAAATGCATATTTTCGAAGTAATATAGCTTCAAAGTTAAATTTCCATTGTCATACAATGGAACTTCGAATTCTTAATTTAATTTATTTTATTTATTTATTTAATGTTTTTGGTGATGGTACTGGTGGGTGGCTCATTCGGTTGCGCGCCAGTTTCGTAATCTTCAGATCCCAGGTTCGAGTTTCAACTGTGCGAACCTTGAGATTATCTCCGCTAAATCCTCACCTTATCCTCGGTCAGGAAGGGAACACTGATGTTCTTAAAAAGACCACTGCACATAAGATGGGACTTAAAGGCCCATCTGGAGCTTCTGTTTCCCAACAGCTTTTTTAATGGTTCACCTTTTTCCAAACTTCTATGATTCTTTGGGGTCCTTGTAATCTACCCATTTAGCCATTATGTGACCAAAAGTGATGAAGTGAAGTATAACATTTTCGTAGGGAGTTCGCTATGTAGTACGCATGCATTAAAGAGAGTTCTGTGTGACTTAAGACGTTAATACCGAGTTTATTTTTTTCATATTTCTTTGTTATTGATACGTGTTTTCTTATTCAAGTAGCACTTGTTGCGTTACAATGAGCTAAAGTGCCCATGAGTCTCAACACTCAGGGCTGGGGACAGGGACAAGAGACCCAAAATGATTAACTTTTAGGATCATAGATAAAGTAAAAAATCGCGGTACGTTTTTTAACATTAGATTTTCTCTACGAGGTTTTTCAAAGCATGAATCGCGGCATTTCAGTGGGTCGCAAAGTTTTTGAAAAGGGTCGCAGCACATTAAATCTTAAGTTTTAATTTTTGTATGGTAAGTAAAAGAATAAAAATTAATATTTTGAATGTTATAAATGTTATAAAAAATAAAAAATATAAAAATGTTAAAAAATGTGAAATGTTATAAAAATTAATAAATTAATTTTTAATGTTATAAAGGCAGCAGAAACAATTTTTCAAATTCGCCCAACTTCTGATGTTCTTTTTAAGATTTGTGTAAAATATATATACTGAAAGGACAATTTATTATATCCACCCACCTAATGATGTGTGGGTCCACCTTTCATTCTCACAACAGCAGCAACACGTTGTGGCATAGACTCTACCAGGTGTTGGAAATGTTTGGGTGGTATTGCAGCAAATGATTTCAAGACAGCCATCCGTAAGGCGCAGAGAGTTGCAGGTGGTGGGTTTTGGGAGAGAATGCATCGCTTCACTAGGTCTCACAGATCCTCAATAGGGTTCAAATTTGGAGAGTGTCAGGGCCATTCGAGGATTATGAACTGGAATGTTCCTCCAACAAGTTCTTCTCCAAACGGGAGCGATAAGACAGATCGTTGTCTTGTTGAAAGATGGGATCCTGCTGTGGGAAATGGATAGCCATAAATGGTTGTAGGTGGTCCGCAAGTACATCAGCAGAGCCTTATGCGGTGATGGTGCTCTCAATTGGTACAAGGGGCCCCCAAGGTAGCCAACGTAAATACGCCGCAGAACATCACATCGCCTGCACTAGCCTGTAACACCCTGACTTGCTAAGACTGCTGACTTGCTGACCTGCTTTGTCATCTAGGGTGTATGGCATCGTTAATCTACGCAACATACACAACCTGCGTGTTGTTGTAGTTGGAAACTCAATTCATCTGACCAAGCTAGTATATCCAGTCTTCCATGGTCCATTGCCTCACCTCAAACAACAACAACTTGGTTACAGCCACATTTTCTCCGGTGGCTGCAGGTTTTGAGAGTTTTGATGACATGTATATGTGATACACATGTATGACGATCACACACATAAATCCCAGACTTTCTTCAGCGTGGATATGGAGACCCAACTTTCTTCCACCGACTATCGCCCACGATCATTCGCCAGGTTGCCGTTGTTTATCATCATAACAGGTAATATAATTTATGACAAAACCCGATGCTCCGCAACTCGAGGCTGCACTACATCTTTAGGGAGATGCCACATTTACCACAATCCACCGTCGGGGATGAACAGTACTGTAGAAGTAAAGTCCAACACTCGCCAAAACCTAATTATAATCTTCGTCCTGGGACACCACAAACAAGGATATAAAGACCCAAATTGCGTTCGGCACCCATGACGCCTTACCATCATAATAGTCGCAGGTATGCTTTAAAACAGGTACCCTTTGAGAGCTATTAATCGGCTGGCCAAAATGTGCCAAAAGGAGTTTTCAGCGTTTAACCTATTTGGAAACAACTGCGCTCATTGTGTATATTGAATATCACAATAAATAAATATATTGTTATTTACAACAATGATTTCTACAATATCAACACAACTTTGATCAAATTTGGTTTCTTTGTTACATTTTTAAGTCAGAAGATGCTTGTGGCCCTTCAAATGGTCTTGATGATAAACTACAGGTAATCATCTCAAGGTCTGGGTTCGCCAAGATGATGGAACTCCTATAGCTGTCTATAAAAATGAGTTCTTCAGTCATGAATTCGGAAGAGCAGAAAAATTATCGGAAAACGACAGCGAGAATAAAGAGTTGTGCTAGCTTGAGATCCATAAAATAAGAAAATTATTGGATAACATCAATGAAGGAATGAATTGGATGAAGAAATAGAGATATTTTGAAAAAATCGATAAAAAATAAGGTATGTATTCGAATCAGGATAAAATTTCAGTTTCTTAGTATTTTGCAATTAAATTTATTTTAATGCATATCCTTCACGGTTTTTAATTATTTCACACAAAATTTACCGAAATACCTCGGGTTGCTGAAATGCGGCTGTATATTTTGTCTCCCGAAACTCGTGGGAGTTAATAACGAAGTATCTGGTGTTCGACAAGGGTGCATTTTGTCTCCTTTTCTCTTTAGCTTGGTTATTGATTATTTTATGCAAAATTCACTTCAAGGGAAAGATTTTGGCCTTAAATGGACTGGAGATACGAAAATTTCTGATTTAGATTATGCTGATGATTTAGCCCTTTTGGCAAATGATGTTGATGAGCTGAACTCTTTCATTCGAGCTGTTGATGAAACTGGTAGTAGAGTAGGTTTGGTTATAAACAGAGAGAAAACTAAAGTGATGAAAATTGGTCAGGCAGGCTGTGATTTAGTTAATCTGAATGGTTGCAATCTTGAACAGGTGTCACAGTTTAATTATCTTGGGAGCTATGTAAGAGATAATGGTGATGTGCGGCATGAGAGTAACAGACGTATAAGAATTGCTGCCGGGACTTTTAGGAATCTATGGAGAGTGCGGAGAAATAGGCGTGTACACCTAGAGACTAAAATTAGACTGTATAATAGTTTTGTTCTTTCTAGGGTTAGTTATGGTAGTGAAGCTTGGACACTTTGTAAACAAGATAACAGGAAACTAGATGCTTTTGATTCCAGATGCTTACGCAGTATCTTGGGCATTAGGTGGTTCAACTTTGTAACTAATGATGAGGTTAGGCAAAGGAGTTTGCAACCTCCTTTAAGAAGCATATTGTGCAGAGAGAGACTCCGTTGGTTTGGCCATGTTGCCCGTATGGATAATTATAGATTGGCGAATAGGGTTATGAACAGTGTGCCTAAAGGCCTCAGAAAGAAGGGGAGACCTAGGATGCGGTGGGCAGACAATGTCAAACAGGACCTTGTTAGAATTGGTGTGCAGTGGCCAGATGCAGTAGATGTAGCCCAGTATAGACTTGCTTGGAGAACTAAATTGCACGTTTGGTTGGACCTCCGTAGTCCATGGTTGCTTGATGATGATGACGACGACGACGACGACGACGATGATGATGATGATGATGATGATGATGATGATGATGATGATGAGGAGGAGGAGGAGGAGGAGGAGGAGGAGGAGGAGGAGGAGGAGGAGGAGGAGGAGGATTACTCTAATTTCATGATTGGGAAGAATTTTCTTCGCTTTTACTTTGTCACCGCTTTATACCTGACATGTATTACTCATATTTGCCGTAATAAAATAACAAACCGTTTAACATTTATCATAGTTATTTGATTATAAGTTTTGTTTATGATGTTGCAGTGTAGGTTTCAAAAATGTTTTAATGTATCGGTACAATCAAAAGTGCATGATTGTTCTTAATAGAATTGAATTAGGAATCTGGTTGACAGGAAATTGCGTGTTGAACAGTATGGATTCAGAAGTGGTAGGGGATGTGTAGATCAGATTTGTTCCCTTAGGCAGGTTCTTGAAAAATATTTAGAGTTACAGAAACCTGTGGTTACTAGCTTTATAGGTTTCAAAATTTCTCATTTAGATTATGCTCTTGTTTTAGCCCTTTTAGCAAATGGTGTTGATGAGATGAACTCGTTTATTCGAGTTGTTGTGAGACTGGTAGTAGAGTAGGTGTGGTTATAAACAGAGAGAAAACTAAAGTGATGAAATTTGATCAGATAGGCTGTGATTCAGTTAATCTGAATGGTTGCAGTGTTGAGCAGGTGTCACAGGTGTTTCACTCTGTTGATCGTCATAATTTGTGGCTGATCGTGTGATCTTGTGGCATACCAGAACACTCACCCACTACACATTACATCCATCACTATATAGCCCATCCATCACTCCAGAAGAACTTTTAACTACTCTCCCCCAACTTTTAGCGTCTTAAACGACGAGGCATTTTCACATTCAAGATATTTTTTTGTTTTTTAAACGAATGTAAGCGGCCTGCGAGCCAGTAAGCGTAATCGCCGACATGTAGGGTCGCCAGCACTTCACAGTGGTGGTCCTGTCAGCTGATGCATACAGCACCTTATATTGAATTTTGCTCGTGGACCAGATGATAAAGAGACCAAGGCCCCTCTTACGAAGTGATCCAGAAGGGAAGAAGATTGTCCAATTCAATATGACATACCACACGAGTTAGTTAACATAATGAAAGCTCTTTGTAGTAACACTGAGTCATGTGTGAGAGTTAGTAAAGTTTGTAGCAATTGGTTTAGCATTACTTCTGATGTTCGAAAAGGGTGTATTTTGTCTCCTTTTCTCTTTAGTTTGGTTATTGATCATGTTATTCGAAATTCACTGCAACGGAAAGATTTTGGCCTTAAATGGTCTTGAGATATGAAAATTTCTCATTTAGATTATGCTGTTGATTTAGCCCTTTTGGCAAATGGTGTTGATGAGATGAACTCGTTTATTCGAGCTGTTGATGAGACTGGTAGGAGAGCAGGTTTGGTTATAAACAGAGAGAAAACGAAAGTGATGAAAATTGGTCAGGCAGGGTGTGGTTCGGTTAATCTGAATGGTTGCAGTCTGGAGCAGGTGTCACAGTTTAATTATCTTGGGAGCTATGTAACAGATACTGGTGATGTGCGGCATGAGATTAACAGATGAATAGAGATTGCTGTTGGGGCTTTTAAGAATCTATGGAGAGTGTGAAGAAATAGGCGTATACACTTAAAAATAAAATTAGATCAATCAAAATAGTTTGGTTCTTTCTCTTTCTGGTATAGAGTTAGTTATGGTTTGGTTCTTTATCAAGTTAGTTACGATAGCTAAACGTGGACCGTTTGTAAACAAGATAACAGGAAACTTGATGTTTTTGATTCTAGATGCTTACGCAGTATCATGGGCATTAGCTGGTTGAACTTTGTAAGCAATGATGAGGTTACGAAAGGAGTCGGCAACCTCCTTGTAGTCTAAATGCCGCAGAAAGAATGGGAGAACTAAAATGCGGTGGGCAAACAATGCCAAACAGGACCTCGTTAGAATTGAGCTACATTGGCCAGGTGCAGTAGACGTAGCTCAGGACAGATGTGTTTGGAGAACTAATCATTTATTAATAATATTGATCAATATCATCAAACCTAAATTGCACAATCTGGTTGGACCTTCGTAGCCCAAGACTGCTTGAGGATGATGATAATGATGATGATGACAATTAAAAGTAAAGGAAAATTAAACATTTTGCAAGTTCTGCGTCTTTGCTTTTACGTTTGCTTTTCGGAGAAAAAAGTAAAAAAAAAAATAAATATGATCCCTGATTTTACTTGTTGTATATTGTTGCCACTATTCAGTCATTGGGATTTTAGTAATCGTAAATGTACAGGGTCTGTAAATGGTAGCTAGGTAGACACTGGAAGGAGAGCTATGCACCAATCCCCTGTGATGATGCATAGAACCGGCCAGGCCCAGCACCTAATGTCCGACCCCGCCTTCTCGTGGTGCAGACCGTTAGTACCTTTCAAAAGAGACACTCTCTTGTGGAAGTGAACGGAAGGGGAAGGCTGCCAGATTAGTGTGGCCTACTGATCTGGAACACTATGGCTACTTTTCTCTTTTTTTCTACCCTGCTGAGGAGTGGTCAACCACACAGGATCCTGGTGCTGACCATATAAACCCACTGAACTGGACAGATATATGGCTCTGAGCTTGATTATGGATCCTGATTTTGCTGCACTGGTGGGCTTCTGTGGAGGGAAAACCTTCCGCTGTGTTTTCTGTTTGTTTGTGGGTTGACATCCCCAAGTGAATAGATTCACATGATATGTTTATCAGCTGGTGGATAATCCTGAGCAGAGGTCATCGCAGGCACCTGAACTCTTTGCTTCTATTGGCACGTCAAATTCTACATTGTAGGAAGTCTTCCAGTGTAGATGGCTTCAGCCTTTAGTGGTGGGGGAACGGGTCTTTGCCCCATGTCTGCGATTAGGGGGGCTGTTTGATATTGTCGGCATTCCCTCTCTCAATAAACATAGTTTCTTTAAACATCCCACTAACCATTTTCTCTCCATAGGTAGTTGGAATGTGAGGACTCTGCACAGAGCGTTTTCTCTTGATGTCCTCACACAAGAATTCCACCATTATAATTTAGATATTCTCGGCTTGCAAGAGACCAGATGGACAGATAAAGGTCAGATTCTTAAAAATAATCTTAAATTTCCCACTTCAGGGAGGGACGACAATAAGCATCATCAAGGCGTGGGTCTGCTTCTCAGCAGACACGCTAGTGATGCTCTTCTAGGATATGAATGCATTAATAAATTCCTAGATATGAGTGATTTAATGAAAGGTTTCTTACAGCAAAATTTCAGACAAGCGTTAAAGACCTGAATGTTATCTGCTGTTATGCCTTCACTGAGGATGCCGATGAGGACGAGAATGATAGGTTTTATCAACAACTTCAGGATATTTTGAATTCTGTCAAGAAAGGAGATATTACCCTTGTTCTTGGTGACTTCAATGCCAAAGTTGGTACTGACTCTAACCTTTGGGGAGGAGTAATAGGCCCTTTTGGTATTGGTAGTTGCAATGGCAATGGGCAGCGTCTCTTGCAAGTAAGTAAACTCAATGGATTCAGAATAAAAAACACTTATTACAAACACCGCGACATACATAAGTACACATGGGTTTCACCCGATGGGCTGCATAAGAATATGACTTATTATATATTAATTAACAGCAAATGGGCTAGTTCTGTTAGGAATACCAGGTCATAAAGGGGAGTTGAAATTGGATCTGACCATTATCTTGTTAAAAGTGTGTTGCAACTTAAACTAAAAAAGTGTTGTGCTAGGGTTAAAAAAATTGCTTTTAACACTGAAGCTCTGAAAGACCCAGTTATAACCAAAGCTTGCCATGATAGGTTATTTAGTCATTATGACAGTCATGGTTTGCTTACCAATGAAGTTGAGGAAGAATGGGATCATTTTAAACAGGCTTTTTTGGACACTAACAGTACTCTTTTAGGAAAAAAGTAGCAGAAGACACAGAATTATCTGAATAATAAGGCACTTGAGCTTATTTCGGAAAGAAAGAACTGCAGGAATGTCCTTAATCAATACCCTACTAGTCCTATTACAAAGCATTGCAGAGAACTTCATAAACGTGCAAAAGATCAGTTAGCTACTGATAAGAATCTTTGGCTTCATGGTTTGGCTGACAAAGCCGAGGAAGTAGTTAGACAGCACAACAGCAGGTAGCTGTACCAGATAGTTAATGTTTTGTGTGGTAGAAAACGGACATGTATACTGGGATTGAAGGATAAACAAGGTAAGGTTATAGAAGGTGAGGATTCTGTCATGGCTAGGTGGGCTGAGCATTTCAGTGATATTCTAAACAATGCGGTTAGTTCTATATCCATTGTTTGCAATGACGATAGATGCATTGGTGGCTTTAATGCTGGCCCCACAACACAATTTGAAGTTATTTTGGCTCTTTCTTAACTTAAACTTCATAAATCCCCAGGGGAGATGAAATTACTAAGGAAATGCTTAGAGCTGGGAATATTTCAGTTACCATGTGGATGACTGAAATTCTGAATATCTTTTATGATAAAGGCATGGTTCCTAAGGATTTACCAGAGCTATTGTTATCCCTATTTTCAAAAAAGGTGATCACAGTTCTTGTGGTAACTATAGGGGTATCAACCTACTCTCCGTTCCAGGGAAAGTTCTTTGCATGATTATGCTTAATAGAATTAAAAATCTGGTTGGCAGGCAATTGCATGATGAGCAATGTGGATTCAGAAGTGGTAGGAGATGTGTGGATCAGATATTTTCACTTAGGCAGATTCTTGAGAAATGTTTAGAGTTTCAGAAACCTTTGGTTGCTAGTTTTGTTGATTTCGAAAAGGCTTTCGACTCTGTTGATCGTCATAATTTGTGGTTGATTGTGAAATCATATGGTGTATCAGACAAGTTAGTTAACATAATGAAAGCTCTCTATAATAACACTGAGTCGTGTGTGAGAGTTGGTAAGGCTTGTAGCAATTGGTTTAGCATTTCTTCTGGTGTTCGAGAAGGGTGCATTTTATCTCCTTTTCTCTTTAGCTTGGTTATTGATTATGTTATGCGAAATTCACTTCAAGGGAAAGATTTTGGCCTTAAATGGACTGGAGATACGAAAATTTCTGGTTTAGATTATGCTGATGATTTCGCCCTTTTGGCAAATAATGTTGATGAGATGAACTCTTTCATTCGAGCTGTTGATGAGACTAGTAATAGAGTAGGTTTGGTTATAAACAGAGAGAAAATTGAAGTGATGAAAATAGGTCAGGCAGGCTGTGATTCAGTTAATCTGAATGGTTGTAGTCTTGAGCAGGTGTCACAGTTTAATTATCTTGGGAGCTATGTAACAGATAATGGTGATGTGCAGCATGAGATTAACAGATGAATAGGGATTGCTGCTGGGACATTTAAGAATCTAGGGAGAGTGTGGAGAAATAGGCGTATACACCCAAAGACTAAAATTAGACTGTATAATAGTTTGGTTCTTTCTAGGGTTAGAGTAGTATTGTGGCACTATACGGAACCCACTTTGCACAGTGCTTTCCCCCCTATGACGTCACAGGCCACGCCCCCTAATAATTATCCAATTAGTATCCAATTAATAACTAATTAAGATCGAATTAATAACTAATTAATATCCGATTAATATTCATAATAAATACTTTATAATTAATAACTCCTCCCCCTCATCAAAAAACCCTTTTCACTCCCCCTTTTAACCCGTAGCGCTATCTGGTGAAAATGAAGAGTACTATTTCCCAAAAAAACCTATTTTAACTCTAATTCTTCGCTTTTTGATCCCCCCCCCCTTATAAAAAATTCCTCCTCCTTATTAAAAAAAACCTGGCCCCATCTGGTGACAGTGAGGAACACTATTTTCCCAAAAAAACCTTATTTTAACTCTAATTTCTCGTTTTTGGACTCCCTGGTTGACCTACCTATATTTTAAGCCCTCCTGTTTTTGCAGACCCCCTGGTTGACCTATATTTTAAGCCCTACCTATATTTTAAGCCCCTGTCCGCCAGGACAGCTGATGCAAGCCTCAGAATAATTGCACGGAAAAGGATGATACAAGCCTCAATTGTAAAAGCAACTCTTTACAAGACCACTCAACGCCTTTTGAATGGTGACACTATGAATGTCTAATGCACGGCTCAATTGTAAAAGCAACTCCTCACAGAAAATCAACTCCCAAAGTTGTATTACTCCTTAGTAATTAAAACCCTATCTATTAAAAGTTACCTCTATAAAAAATCCTTTGCTATTCATTTTGGCAAGACTGCTAAACGATTCCCTTATAATTAAAATTCACCGCTATTAAACTCCTTCGGTATTCATTTTTCCAAGTAAACTAATCAATTCCCTAGTAATTAAACACTCATCAAAACTTCCTCACCTTTATTGAAAATCATCCCATAGTAGAAAGAACTCAGTTTTCTGTGGATGGGTTTCATCGAAAAAATAAAATCTTCCCTCGGCAGCGTGATTTGATTCGACTATCTCGGTGTTCATTTCGCGTAAAAGCCTCATCGGTGATGGAATCCGCGTACAGTGGACCCCCGATATAACGCGCATGTCGGGCGGGAAACAACACCCGCGTTATTCCGAGCGGCGCTGTGGCGACACAATAAATTTCACACTGTAAGCTTTTCTTTTACTCATCATGCAAACAATAATTAAACACTATTCAAAATACATGAAGGAACTCAATACATACACAATTACTCAATACGCAGTAACAATAAAATGCGATACTCACTAACGCCGCACAGACCTGTATAAACATGTTTGAACTTATCGTGAACATCGCCCATGCTATAACCAAGTGCGCGGTATAGCGAGCAGCGCTATAATGAAGGTCCACTGTATTTTGCTTGAAGAAGCAGGACACAGAAAATTAATAAAACCTGGTTTAAATTATTCGTAATAGAGTTGACATCTAAGATCTGCCTTACAACATATGCTCAGCATCAACCGTGCTTTATCGGTGAGTTACTCTCACATCGCCAAATTTTCAGAGTTCATTATCAGCGTATTGACATTCCTTCAGATCGCTTATGGGAGGGAGTGCGACAGTGTAGCAAGTTTCAAAACATCACGTGATGTGCTGCAATCGCTTTATCGGCTGGGAGGTCAGAAGGCTAGTGTCCAGCTCTTCACTTTGTTTACATTTGGCGCTGATAAGGTTTTAAAATAGAAGTTGTCAACATCCCTTGTTATTGTCTAGAGCTTGTGAGGTATCATGCGCCGGTCACCCCATGTTACTTTGCTCCCGTTGTGACACGTATCAGATAGTGGATGGGGTATATACAAGGGAACTGTCAAACGGTTGTCATTCGCCTCTGAGAGTTCACCCTGATCTCCGTTCTGTCAGTGCTCTTCGTTCTGCCTACCAGTTTGATCTGCTACCTGCCGGTTTTGCTCTGCTACCTGCCTGTCAGAAATGGCGAGAACCAGTCAGTCCTTCTACGCAACTGCTCGTTCTATTCTTAGAAGTGTAGGCATACCCTCATATCAGAAGGACATAACATATGAGGAATGCCTACAGACACTAATGAATGTCTTGACAGACAAAATCCTACATGTGTTGAGTACTTACATGGTGAGACTGTCATAGAGCCGTTTGAAGTAGCACACGAATTTCAATGTAGAGTGTGTTTTGCTGAAGTAGCAGCGTTAAAACACATCAAAAAGATGGATTACAGAGTGGTGATCGAGGATGCCATGACCTCGATAGAGATCGCAAACATCGTGGAAGTTGTGGCATAACTGTAGAAAAAATAGATTACACCAAACTAAATTAACCAATTAACCAAATTAGATCTTACACCAAAATCCGACAGTTTTTTCATATACGTATTTTAATAACCGTTTTAAATCAACACTTATTTCTTTTAACCATAGCGACTACTGTTTGTCGCATTTTTACTAGAAGAAGACCTACCCCACAGTAACTGTTTTAAAAGACTGTCCCGCAGAAAATGCCGTTGGGTAAAAAATTAATAAAAGGAAAACGGCGGAAAAAAAATCTGATTTAAAAACTTATTCGTCGTGATGAAAAATATTGAGGGGTAATAGGGCCGACCTAAAAGACCCCGTATTCGGATCCTCATCCCGGACAACGTTTTACTGATGGCTGGTTAAGTCCTGTGAAATTATTCCAAACGGGGAATCACAAGGGTTTTATTGATGGTTGGATCTGTGCAGCTTCCGTATCAGGAGCGCTGCCTTACATCGTGAAAACTCACTGGCACTCTTTATAGTGGTTTTCGGACTCGATATTTTTCCAAGTCCCGAGACAGTTCTCCGCACTACCCTTTATGATAGGTGTCAATGTACCCCATGTAGACGTTTGAAATTACGCATCCTAAACCTCCAAGTGCTGAGCTTCTTAAAATAGTCTCCATTGGGTTGGTGCTGCGTAGTAACGCTAATCCCAAGAAAAATCAGCTAAAACAAGTTTTATAAATCTTCTCCCCCGCCGTTTGCGTGCGAACGTATGCCTCATCACGCTGATGAAATCAGGTAAAAAATAACTTTTTGTACGAGGTAGAATGTTACAGAAAGTAAGAATGCTAAAAAAACTTTCATCATGAATGCATGTTAATGGAGTAAGGGACATTAGTTTAATACTTCAACTATAAAAATAATACATTGTCTCACTTGAGCGCGCCCTCACAACTTACCTGCACTAATCCACCGAAATTTTATTTGCAACAGGACTGGCTGTCAAAATTTAGAATATACTTCTTTGAAACCGCTTAACTATGCACTGACATATGTGTTCTGAGTGGCCTGAAAATTCTGCACATGTGCCAATGTCCACACGTAGTGCTTACAAGAAGCGACCTTCTCACCCCGTTTCGACACTGTTACAAAACTCATTGCCATGTGATCTGCTGAACCATATCAACAAGCTGGCCATCGGGTGACGTGCAAATGTCATGGAACACGGTACTAACGCCAACCTATGGAAACCGCGGCGGGAACAGATAAAAGAATGCTTGGGTTTACTCTAAGAAAGTTAAATAATTACTGTTTCCTGTCGAAATACAGAAGGAATTCTTCTGCCGATAGACACACTTAAAAATAAGAATCTATGAAATTCAAAGGGAGATTGTTGTTTTCCATATTATTGGGATTGCAATTAATACCGATCCCCTGCAGATCGGTATCCCTTTAGGTTATGAAATATAACTGGAACCTTATTAGATCACTTAAAATTGAGTTGACACACATTATGACCGACTCCTCGGAGAAGTGCTAAATCTATGCAGCAGAATGCTATAGAAAGAATGTTAAAAGTAGAATTCATTCGTTTCCGTAACAAACTTTAGTTCCAACATGAGTTCAAGGAGTATGGTTCAACTCACTTTGAGAAGAGCAGTCGAAAAGCCTGATGAGAAAGTTAAATATTATTGTCTCTTGTCGAATGCTACACTTTATCAGAACTCCATGCGGGCTGCCTTGGGATCTTATCGCGTTCTCCAAGCACCCAGCTGATTTTACAAGATCGACATCACAATTAACGTATGTAGTGGTTACAGGGAAAATAGGATTTGACATCGTACATTAGAAAAGGGAAAAATTGCTAATGTCATAAGAAATGTGCGGCGTATAATTCGTGGAAAAAATACGAAAATCTTTAGCATTATCCCTGGCGTCCTTTGTTAGGTGATAGTATTAACATCCTTATACGTTCTCACTTCAAGCTTGCTTTCTCTATCATAACCCTCGATGCTTGCGAAATTATCAAAGATGAATACAGTTCTGACTGCACAATCTTCGGAGTTCATTCTACTGTAGATGCTATCAGGATCACAAGGGATGTTTTACACATTCAAGGGCTTTTTTTGACATTCGTTAATCAAAGTGTCTATCTATGCATCAGACTTGTCATTACCCCGACAAACTAGCTATCCATAGGCTGAGTAAGCATTTAGAATGAAAAATTGAGTTTTCTTCACTACAATCTCAACTTAATTTTCAGATGCACTCCACAGATTCGTAAAACGCTCATTATGTACGCATTTCCTCTCACAAGATAATTAAAGTTCATCACTGATTCATCTTCCCTATCAGTATATTTACTTTCTAATAAATCAAACTTTAACGACCAAAGTAGGTAAATCGCAAGCATCATCAGATTATTACTGCTTACCTTGAAAATCTCACAATAGTCTATCCAGTACTTTACCACAACCGATACAGCCACAAGTTACGATAGCCACCATCTGTCCCATAGACAGTAGGTTAGTTACTTCTAACAAAGTCAAGGTTTGAGATCCATAGTAAGACACCTATTACCGAACACCTATGTCGTGTGAATGCTAACTGTTAAGACAGATAGTTGCATATTTTTTTAAAAGATACATCGAATGCACTCTTACATGCATGAACCTTCCATTTCCTAATGTGCGAGAGGAAAGCGCGAACAGTCATTCTTTCACGATAGTCAATGTTGACTGCATTAAATATGATTCGAATGGAAGACAATCTGAATAGGCACTTTTGTTTGTAAATTAAAAAATCTGAAAACTCACTGGAAAACTACAATATTTTCACGAAAATTTGGGCCCCAGAATCGAGACCTAGCTTTGCATTCACTGACTTCAACCGCCGATAAAACGTAAGCTCTCTCAGCAATTATTCCAAAACACTATCTCTTTTCAGAGTTCCTGCTCACCCCTTTGTAATTAGGAAAAACTCTCGAGAGCAAATTATATCTAAAATCAGTTTCACTTGAGTTTTTCTTAATCCCTTGTGCCGTCGAACTAAGATTCAGACACTCAGCTGTCGGGCATAAGGTTAAACTAATTTCTCACCTAGGTACGTTTGAATAAGCGCACGATGCAAACACAAGTTTTTCGACAAAAGATAGGGTGTTTTGCTACAATATAACACGGAGATGTCTGTTTAGTTGTTTTTTCCTATTTCAACACTGTCTATGCAGCATTACGCATCTACATAACATAAGTATAATGCCTCACGATTCTAAGAGTTCCCCGAACCGATATTAATCTTATTTTTGTAGTTCAACGGAGTACTTTGAGCTTGCTCAACCTCTGTCACGGGTTGGACTGGTATTCCACTACTTCCAGTAGCGACCCACATCTTTAATCCAGAATTAGTACATGCAACATATAAAGTTCTTTAGTAATCGTATCAGGTGTAGAGCAGAACAGGATACTTCAAACCACGACAAACAATATTGCAGAAGTGAGATTGAGAAAGAGAAGCAAAAGAAAAGCTCACATTAAAAGAAAACGTGAGCATTCGAAACAGACGGCGCCCGATGCCAGCTTAAAAGCCGATAAGAAGGCTGGTAACAATGGTTTAACCATGCATTTTTTAAGTATTAGACCGTTAATGTTACAATTTCTTGCAACAACGTACATAGCTAGTGTAGATACAAGTCTGCAACATTCACTCTTCTGTGTAAGCATTCGAATATTACATTTCAGATGTATGTGCACCAGGCATTTAGTTGTGAAGAATATTTAAAAACATCAGTGTGAACTCGTGGGTACATAAAACGTGTCTCCCTCTTGTGTCTCTTCATATGAATATACTATTCTTACCAGCACAAAAGATAGAACTTTCGAAGGAACATGAAGCATGTATCAGTTTAAAAAAACGATTTCTGTGTTTCGAACGTTTAACCAACAACTTCTATCGGTACAGACATCCTAAAAACTATGAAACAACCAAGGGATTGAACTACAGCGAAATCCTCACACGGGACAAGGCACTCACGTTGAAAATAGGTGATAAATCTTGAAGAACAACAGCTGAAGGTTGTCTAGAAGGTTGGAGGAGGAGATTGGTGTAGAAGGGTTAGCCCGAAACGCGCACCAGCGATGGGTTGGCCCGGAACGTGCACTACTTTCGGTAGGGGCCCACATATTTAATTCAGAATTAGTACATGCAACATTTACAGTTCTTTAGTAATCGTATTAGATGTGAGCAGAACAGGATTCTTCAAACCACGACAAACAATATTGCAGAAGTGAGATTGAAAATGAAAGGGGAAGTGATAGAGAAGCGAAAGAAAAGCACACTACCTGCATTCGCACATTAAAAGAAAACGTGAGCGTTCATAACAGAGGGCGCCCTGTGCCAGCTTAAAAGACAAGAAGGCTGGTAGCAATGGTTTAGCCATTCATTTTTTAAGTATTAGGACGTTCATGTTACAATTTCTTGCAACAGCGTTCATTTCTGGTGAAGATGCATGTCAGCAACATTCACTTTTCGTGCAAGCATGTGAATATTACATTTCAACAACATTCACTTTTCGTGTAGGTATGTGAATATTACATTTTAACTGTATGTAAATCAGTCACTTCAGAATATTGACACCCTTGCGAACTCATTGAAACGTGTCTCCTTTTTGTGTCTCTCCATATCTATATACTATTCTTACGAACACAAAAGATAGAACTTTCGAAGGAAGGTGAACATTGCAGCAGTTAAAATAAGTGATTTGAACTTTTCACCAACGCCATCTAGGGGCAGCTATGTTGACTGTCTGATTCAAGCAGTCTGTTTATGAATATGTAGCAGAATGTTTCTCTGATCTTATGCAAAGTATATTCTTGTGTCGTGTATGGTATTATTCAACGGATGTCTTTCTAAGTGTGTGCATATATCTGTGTGATGGACTAAGTTTTATCACACATACTTGTTTCGTCTCTGTAATTGTATGTTTGTGCGTGCATATGCTTTCATGTTTGTGTGCGTGTGTATGTTTCTGTGTGTGGGTGAGTGTGTGCGTGTGTATGTTTTCATGTTTGTTTCGGTGAATCGGATGTGTGTATACGTCTTCATCTCTCTCTCTCTCTCTCTCAGTGTGTCTGTATGTGTATATGTTACCATATGCAAGAATAAACATATTGTCTTGCGGACACTTGCTTGCTACAGAAGAAGCTAACAATTTAAAATGAGACTAGTGGTTATGCAAAATATTTCATCACAGATCTTAACTTGAATACTCATATTTCAGGAGGTGTAAGATTTTTCTTCGACACGTTCGAATACTTTTTTTAACACGACCGTCTTACATTTCCTGTCAGATGTCTCGTAATGAACAAAACGTGTGTGTTTTTTGCTAATATAGAAGAGGACATACAACCGAGAATGTTTTCAAACTTAGAATTACACATCATCCTGATGCATTAAGAACGAAACGGTCGGGGTACTAGCAACTGAACCATGACTTGAAACAATCGAAATCCCGTTGTTTCGCGCAAGAGGGGGGCGAAGGGTGATAAAACGTAATACTCCTGAAAAATTTCCTTGTACCATAAAAGGACCTCTTTTTTGAAACAACTGGATTTCCCTTTTCAGATTATTACATGTTTTACATCCTTCGCCCCTCTTGCGCGAAACAACAAGGATTTCCACCATTTCAAGTCATGGTTCAGCTGCTAGTACCCCTACCGTTTCGTTCTTAACGCATCAGGATGGTGTGTTATTCTAAGTTTGAAAATATTCTCGGTTGTATGTCATCTTCTATATTAGCAAAAAACACACACGTTTTGTTCGTTACGAGACATCTGACAGGAAACGTAAGACGGTCGTGTTAAAAAAAATATTCGAACGTGTCGAAGAAAAATCCTTACACCTCGTGAAAAATGAGTATTCAAGTTAAGATCTATGATGAAATATTTTGCATAACCACTAGTCTCATTTTAAATTGTTAGCTTCTTCTGTAGCAAGCAAGTGTCCGTAAGACAATATGTTTATTCTTGCGTACGGTAACATATACACATACAGACACACCGAGAGAGAGAGAGACATGAAGACGTTATACACACATCTGATACACCAAAACAAACACCAAAACATGTGCATGCACACACTCACCCACACACAGAAACATACACATGCACACAAACATGAAAGCATACGCACGCACAAACATACAATTACAGTGACGAAACAAGTATGTGTCAAAAAACTTAGTCCATCGCACAGATATATCCATACACTTAGAAAGACATCCGTAATAATACCATACACCACACAAGAATATACTTTGCATAAGATCAGAGAAACATTCTGCCACATATTCATAAACAGACTGCTTGAATCAGACAGTCAACATAGTTGCCCCTAGATGGCGTTGGTGAAAAGCTCAAATCACTTTTTTTAACTGCTGCAATGTTCACCTTCCTTCGAAAGTTCTATCTTTTGTGTTCGTAAGAATAGTATATAGATATGGAGAGACAGAAGAAGGAGACACGTTTCAATGAGTTCGCAAGGGTGTCAATATTCTGAAGTGACTGATTCACATACAGTTAAAATGTAATATTCACATACCTACACGAAAAGTGAATGTTGTTGAAATGTAATATTCACATGCTTGCACGAAAAGTGAATGTTGCTGACATGCATCTTCACCAGAAATGAACGCTGTTGCAAGAAATTGTAACATGAACGTCCTAATACTTAAAAAATGAATGACTAAACCATTGCTACCAGCCTTCTTGTCTTTTAAGCTGGCACAGGGCGCCCTCTGTTACGAATGCTCACGTTTATTTTAATGGGCGAATGCAGGTAGTGTGCTTTTCTTTCGCTTTTGTATCACTTCCCCTATCATTTTCAATCTCACTTCTGCAATATTGTTTGTCGTGGTTTGAAGAATCCTGTTCTGCTCTACATCTGACACGATTTTTAAAGAACTGTAAATGTTGCAAGTACTAATTCTGAATTAAATATGTGGGCCGCTACCAGAAGTAGTGCACGTTGTTCCGGGCCAACCCATCGCTGGTGCACGTTTCGGGCCAACCCTTCTACATTAGTCTCCTCCCCCAACCTTCTAGACAATTTTCAGCTATTGTTCTTGAAGATTTATCACCTATTTTCAACGTGATTGCCTTGTCCCGTGTGAGGATTTCGCTGTAGTTCAATCCGTTGTTTGTTTCATAGTTTTGAGGATATCTGTACCGATAGACGGTGTTGGTTAAACGTTCGAAACACAGAAATCGTTTTTTTAAACTGATACATGCTTCATGTTCCTTCGAAAGTTCTATCTTTTGAGCTGGTAAGAATACTATATACATATGAAGAGACATAAGAAAGAGACACGTTTTATGTACCCACGAGTTCACACTGATGTTTTTAAATATTCTTCACAACTGAATGCCTGGTGCACATACATCTGAAATGTAATATTCGCATGCTTACACAGAAGAGTGAATGTTGCAGACTTGTATCTACACTAGTTGTTGCAAGAAATTGTAACATTAACGGTCTAATACTTAAAAAATGAATGATTAAACCATTGTTACCAGTCTTCTTGTCGCCTTTTAAGCTGGCATCGGGCACCTTCTGTTTCGAATGCTCACGTTTTCTATTAATGTGAGCTTTTCGTTCACTTCTCTTTCTGAATCTCACTTCTGCAATGTTGTTTGTCGTGGTTTGAAGTATCCTGTTCTGCTCTACACCTGATACGATTACTAAAGAACTTTAAATGTTGCATGTACTAATTCTGGATTAAATATGTGGGTCGCTACTGGAAGTAGTGAAATACCGGTCCAACCCGTGACAGAGGTTGAGCAAGCTCAAAGTACTCCGTTGAACTACAAAAATAAGATTAATATCGGTTCGGGGGACTCTTAGAATCGTGAGGCATTATGCTTATGGTATGTAAATGCGTAATGCTCCATAGACAGTGTTGAAATAGAGAAAAATAACTAAACAGACATCTCCGTGTTATATTGTAGCGAAACACCCTATCTTTTGTCGAAAAACTTGTGTTTGCATCGTGCGCTTATTCAAACGTACCGAGGTGAGAAATTAGTTTAACCTTATGCCCGACAGCTGAGTGTCTGAATCTTAGTTCGACGGCACAAGGGATTAAGAAAAACTCATGTGAAACTGATTTTAGATATAATTTGCTCTCGAGAGTTTTTCCTAATTACAAAGGGGTGAGCAGGAACTCTGAAAACAGATAGTGTTTTGGAATAATTGCTGAGAGAGCTTACATTTTATCGGCGGTTGAAATCAGTGAATGCAAAGCTAGGTCTCTATTCTAGGGCCCAACTTTTCGTGAAAACATTGTAGTTTTCCAGTGAGTTTTCAGATTTTTTGATTTACAAACAGAAGTGCCTATTCAGATTGTCTTCCGTTCGAATCATGTTTAATGCAGTCAACATTGACTTATTGTGAAAGAATGACTGTTCGCGCTTTCCTCTCGCACATTATGAAATGGAAGGTTCATGCATGTAAGAGTGCATTCGATGTATCTTTTAAAAAAATATGCAACTGTCTGTCTTAACGGTTAGCATTCACACGACATAGGTGTTCGGTAATATTCATGTCTTACTATGGATCTCAAACCTTGACTTTGTTAGAAGTAACTAACCTACTGTCTATGGGACAGATGGTGGCTATCGTAACTTTTGGCTGTATCGGTTGTGGTAAAGTACTGGATAGACTATTGTGAGATTTTCAAGGTAAGCAGTAATAATCTGATGATGCTTGCGATTTACCTACTTTGGTCGTTAAAGTTTGATTTATTAGAAAGTAAATATACTGATAGGGAAGATGAATCAGTGATGAACTTTAATTATCTTGTGAGAGGAAATGCATACATAATGAGCGTTTTACGAATCTGTGGAGTGCATCTGAAAATTAAGTTGAGATTGTAGTGAAGAAAACTCAATTTTTCATTCTAAATGCTTACTCAGCCTATGGATAGCTAGTTTGTCGGGGTAATGACAAGTCTGATGCATAGATAGACACTTTGATTAACGAATGTCAGAAAAAGCCCTTGAATGTGTAAAACATCCCTTGTGATCCTGATAGCATCTACAGTAGAATGAACTCCGAAGATTGTGCAGTCAGAACTGTATTCATCTTTGATAATTTCGCAAGCATCGAGGGTTATGATAGAGAAAGCAAGCTTGAAGTGAGAACGTATAAGGATGTTAATACTATCACCTAACAAAGGACGCCAGGGATAATGCTAAAGATTTTCGTATTTTTTCCACGAATTATACGCCGCACATTTCTTATGACATTAGCAATTGTTCCCTTTTCTGACGTACGATGTCAAATCCTATTTTCCCTGTAACCACTACATACGTTAATTGTGATGTCGACCTTGTAAAATCAGCTGGGTGCTTGGAGAACGCGATAAGATCCCAAGGCAGCCCACATGGAGTTCTGATAAAGTGTAGCATTCGACAAGAAACAATAATTATTTAACTTTCTCATCAGGATTTTGGACTGCTCTTCTCAAAGTGAGTCGAACCATACTCCTTTAACTCATGTTGGAACTAAAGTTTTTTACGGAAACGTATGAATTCTACTTTTAACATTCTTTCTATAGCATTCTGCTGCATAGATTTAGCACTTCTCCGAGGAGTCGGTCATAATGTGTGTCAACTCAATTTTAAGTGATCTAATAAGGTTCCAGTTATATTTCATAACCTAAAGGGATACCGATCTGCAGGGGATCGGTATTAATTGCAATCCCAATAATATGGAAAACAACAATGTATAGATAGAGAAGTAAGAGTTGTGAACAGAAATTGTACGATCGGTAATCCTTTCTACACAAATGAATTGGTTCTGAAAAGAACCTTTTTTTTCTACGGTTATGCTACAACTTCCACGATGTTTGCGATCTCTATCGAGGTCATGGCATATTCGATCACCGATCTGTATTCCATCATTTTGATGTGTTTTGACGCTACTACTTCAGCAAAACACACTCTACATAGAAATTTGTGTGCTACTTCATATGGCTCTATGACAGTCTCACCATGTACAGTACTCAACACATGTAGGATTTTGTCTGTCAAGACATTCATTAGTGTCTTTAGGCATTCCTCATATGTTATGTCCTTCTGATATGAGGGTATGCCTACACTCCTGAGAATATAATGAGCAGTTGCGTAGAAGGACTGACTGGTTCTCGCCATTTCTGACAGGCAGGTAGCAGAGCAAAACCGGCAGGTAGCAGATCAAACTGGTAGGCAGAACGAAGAGCACTGACAGAACGGAGATCAAGGTGAACTCTCAGAGGCGAATGACAACCGTTTGACAGTTCCCTTGTATATACCCCATCCACTATCTGATACGTGTCACAACGGGAGCAAAGTAACATGGGGTGACCGGCGCATGATACCTCACAAGCTCTAGACAATAATAAGGGATGTTGACAACTTCTATTTTAAAACCTTATCAGCGTCAAATGTAAACACAGTGAAGAGCTGGACACTAGCCTTCTGACCTCCCGGCCGATAAAGCGATTGCAGCACATCGCGTGATGTTTTGAAACTTGATATCCTGCTGCACTCCCCTCGATAAGCGATCTGAAGGAATGTCAATACGCTGATAATGAACTCTGAAAATTTGGCGATGTGAGAGTAACTCACCGATAAAGCACGGTTGATGCTGAGCATATGTTGTAAGGCAGATCTTAGATGTCAACTCTATTACGAATAATTTAAACCAGATTTTATTAATTTTCTGTGTCGTGCTTCTTCAAACAAAATACGTGGATTCCATTACCGATGAGGCTTTTACGCGAAATGAACACCGAGATAGTCGAATTGAATCACGTTGCCGAGGGAAGGATTTTTTTTTTTCGATGAAACCCATCCACAGAAATTGAGTTATTTCGACTGTGGGATGATTTTCAATAAAGGTGAGGGAGTTTTGATGAGTGTTTAATTACTAGGGAATTGATTAGTTTACTTGGAAAAATGAATACAGAAGGAGTTTAATATTGGTGAATTTTTATTATAAGGGAATCGTTTAGCAGTCTTGCCAAAATGAATAGCAAAGGATTTTTAATACAGGTAACTTTTAATAGATAGGGTTTTAATTACTAAGGAGTAATACAACTTTGGGAGTTGATTTTCTGTGAGGAGTTTCTTTTACAATTGAGACCTGCATTAGACATTCAGAGTGTCAGCTTTCAAAATCCGTATAGTGTCACAATACTACTGGTTAGTTATGGTAGTGAGACTTGGACACTTTGTAAGCAAGATAACAGGAAACTAGATGCTTTTGATTCCAGATGCTTACGTGGTATCTTGGGCATTAGGTGGTTCAACTTTGTAACTAATGATGAGGTTAGGCAAAGGAGTTTGCAACCTCCTTTAAGCAGCATATTGTGCAGAGAGAGACTCCGTTGGTTTGGCCATGTTGCCCATATGAATAATTATAGATTAGCAAATAGGGTTATGAACAGTGTGCCTAAAGGCCTCAGAAAGAAGGGGAGACCTGGGATGCGGTGGGCAGACAATGTCAAACAGGACCTTGTTAGAATTGGTGTGCAGTGGGCAGATGCAGTAGATGTAGCTCAGGATAGACTTGCTTGGAGAACTAAATTGCACGGTCTGGTTGGACCTCCGTAGCCCATGGCTGCTTGAGGATGATGATGATGATGAAATGTACAGTAAGATAATGGACATCCCAAGCAATGAAAGGAAGTAAAAACAACATTTCTTTCTCTAAAATTCGAAAAAAAATATATTTCATACATGAAGCAATGAGCTCAAAATCTTGCTTTTACTCCCTCAAAACCCGGCAAAAATCCTGTTGCAAAGTAACTATTGCTGACAAAACAATATCAGGGCATAAAAATATCGGCAATGTTTTGTACAATGGAAAATAGTAGCATACAAACATTCATTCAAAATTAATCCTAAAACAGACATGGGTCAACATACTAAGCAATCAGTAAACCTTTATCGTTAAAAATGCGTCAATATTTACTGTGAGGCAACAGTGGCGACCACGACGATGATAGTAACAACCGCATGTCAAATTAAAAGGCCAATTTTTAAAAGAAAGTAGCCGGAACAACAACTGTAGGTCAAAGAAAAATAACTGTGATATGTTTTTGCAGAGTAGCAAGAAAAAGAAGCTAGAAGAGCGTACATTTTACGAACTTTCTGATGTTTAGAGTGTTAACAAGCACAAAATGAAATCTTTTTATTAAAACATTCATTAAATTTTCAGTGAAGAACACGGGTATCAAACTTATAACACGTAAGGGTCAAATCAATTGTTTTTTAATATAACGCGGGACGCATTTTATTTTAAATAATAATAAGTAAAACATAACTACTCTTATTGTTGTTTTGTTGTTAAAATGTTGTATACATTTTAATGCCAAAACATAAACCAAAATCACTGAAAAATGTAAATTTTGTCATCTTCATAATTTTACGTTGCTACAAAAAATATAATAAGGGACACACTTTTCAAGGCATTTCTTACTTTTGTTTTGCCTATTCTTAAATATGCATCCCTAGTCTGGTCCACTCACATAGTCTCTGACATCACTCTAGTTGAATATCCACTGAGGTAGTTTAGTAAGAGATCATATCTGTACTTTACGAATGAAACTATGAGGAAAGATTAAAAGTTCTCAACATTTACTCCTTGGAATGGAGAAGATTGTTTCATGATCTCAATATCTGTTATAAAATCGTTAACGGTCTTCTCTACTCAAATACGGCAGAGCCCTTAAATTCATGTCTTGAACTCTAGCAGAACAAGCAGGCATCCTATGTGTATTGATATTCCTCATGCTAGAACAAACTGTAAATATCATTCTTTTATTCGCCGGGTGGCTTGTAAATGGTAGCTAGGCGTAAACTGGAAGGAGAGCTGTGTACCAATCCCCAGTGATGATGCACAGAACCGGCCAGGTCTAGCACCTAATGTCCGACCCCGCCTTCTCGTGGTGCAGGCCGTTAGTACCTTTCAAAAGAGATATTCTCTTTTGGAAGGGAACGGAAGGGGAGGGCTGACAGTTCAGTATGGCCTACTGATCTGGTCATCTATGGCCACTTTTTTCTTTTCTTTTTTTTCAACCCTGCTGAGGAGTGGACAACTTCACAGGGTCCTGGTGCTGACCATTTATACCTACTAGACTGGACTTGTTTATGGATTTGAGCTTGATTATGGATCCTGGACTTGCTGCACTGGTGGGCCTCTGTTGAGGGAGAGTCTGCCGCTGTGTTTTCTGTTTGCTTCTGGGTTGCCAGCTCTAAGTGAACAGAGGCATGGGATACCTTATATCAGCTGGTGGATAATCCTAATCTGAGGCCATCCCAGGTACCTGAACCTTACTTAGCTAGTTGGGCATCGTCAAGCCTAAACTGGAGTAACGTGTCTCAGGCAGGCCATATGGTTCTTGAAAAAGTCCACTTGAAAAGGTGGTGCCTGAAGTTCCTACCAGCATCGGTGACTTCAGCCTTTAGCAGAGGAGGAACAGGTCTTTGCCCCATGCCTGCGATCAGGGGGCTGTTTGATATTGTTGGCCCTACCAATCTCAATAAACCTAATTTCTTTAAAAATCCTACTAATCATTTTCTCTCTGCAGGAACGTGGAACGTGAGGACATTACATAGAGATTATTCTCTTGATGTCCTCATGCAGGAATTTCAGCGCTATAACCTAGATATTCTAGGCTTGCAAGAGACCAGATGGACAGGTAAAGGTGAGATACTTAAAAATAACTTTAAATTTCTCTTTACAGGGAGGGAGGATGGAAAGCATCACCAAGGCGTGGGTCTGCTGCTCAGCAGACATGCTAGTGATGCTCTTCTAGGATATGAGTGCATTAATGAAAGGTTTCTTACAGCAAAATTTCAGACAAGCATTAAAGACTTGAATGTTATCTGCTGTTATGCCCCCACTGAGGATTCTGATGAGGATGAGAAGGATAGGTTTTACAGACAACTTCAGGATATTTTGAATTCTGTCAAGAAAGGAGATATTACCCTTGTTCTTGGTGACTTCAATGCCAAAGTTGGTACCGACTCTGACCTTTGGGGAGGAGTAATAGGCCCTTTTGGTATTGGTAGCTGCAATGGCAATGGGCAACGTCTCCTACAGGAAAGTAAACTCAATGGTTTCAGAATAACTAACACATATTACCAACACCGCGACATACATAAATACACATGGGTTTCACCTGATGGGCTGCATAAGAATATGATTGATTATATATTAATTAACAGCAAATGGGCTAGTTCTGTTAGAAATACCAGGGCATATAGGGGAGCTGAAATTGGATCTGACCATTACCTTGTTAAAAGTGTCTTGCAACTTAAACTTAAAAAGTGTTGTGCTAGGGTTAAAAAATTTACCTTTAATACTGAAGCTCTGAAAGACCCAGTTATAGCTAAAGCTTACCATGATAGGTTACTTAGTCATTATGACAGTCATGGTTTGCTTAATACTGAAGTTGAGGAAGAATGGGGCCATTTTAAACAGGCTTTTTTGGAAACAAACAGAGCTCTTTTAGGGAAAAAGGAGCAGAGGAGGCAGAATTATTTAAGTGATAAGGCACTTGAGCTTATTTCAGAAAGAAGGAACTGCAGGAATGTCCTTAATCAGTACCCTACTAGTCCTAATAGAAAGGATTACAGAGAGCTTAATAAACGTGTAAAGGATCAGTTAGCTACTGATAAGAATCTTTGGCTTGATGGCCTTGCTGACAAAGCTGAGGAAGCAGTTAGACAGCACAACAGCAGAGAGCTGTACCAGATAGTTAATGTTTTGTGTGGTAGAAAACGAACAGGTATACAGGGATTGAAGGATAAACAAGGCAAGGTTATAGAAGGTGAGGATTCTGTCATGGCTAGGTGGGCTGAGCATTTCAGTGATGTTCTAAACAATGTGGTTAGTTCTACTCCCATTGTTTGCAATGATGATAGATGCATTGGTGGCTTTAATGTTGGCCCTATAACACAATCTGAAGTTAGTTTGGCTATTTCTACACTTTAACTTCATAAATCCCCAGGGGTGGATGAAATTACTACGGAAATGCTTAGAGCTGGGAATGTTTCAGTTACCATTTGGATGACTGAAATTTTGAATAACTTTTATGATAAAGGCATGGTTCCTAAAGATTTTACCAGAGCTATTATTATCCCTATTTTCAAAAAAGGTGATCGCAGTTCTTGTGATAACTATAGGGGTATCAGCCTACTCTCCGTTCCAGGTAAAGTTCTTTCCATGATTGTGCTTAATAGAATTAAGAATCTGGTTGACCAGCAATTGCGTGATGAGCAATGTGGATTCAGAAGTGGTAGGGGATGTGTAGATCAAATATTTTCACTTAGGCAGATTCTTGAGAAATGTTTCGAGTTTCAGAAACCTTTGGTTGCTAGCTTTGTTGATTTCAAAAAGGCTTTCGACTCTGTTGATCGTCATAATTTGTGGTTGATTGTGAGATCATATGGTATACCAGACAAGTTAGTTAACATAATGAAAGCTCTCTATAATAACACTGAGTCATGTGTGAGGGTTGGTAAGTCTTGTAGAAAATTGGTTTAGCATTACTTCTGGTGTTCGACAAGGGTGCATTTTGTCTCCTTTTCTCTTTAGTTTGGTTGTTGATTATGTTATGCGAAATTCACTTCAAGGGAAAGCTTTTGGCCTTAAATGGGCTGGAGATACGAAAATTTCTGATTTAGATTATGCTGATGATTTAGCCTTTTTGGCAAATGATGTTGATTAGATGAACTCTTTCATTCGAGTTGTTGATGAGACTGGTAGTAGAGTAGGTTTGGTTATAAACAGAGAGAAAACTAAAGTGATGAAAATTGGTCAGGCAGGTTGTGATTCAGTTAATGTGAATGGTTACAGTCTTGAGCAGGTGTCACAGTTTAATTACCTTGGGAGCTGCGTAACTGATACTGGTGATGTGCGGCATGAGATTAACAGACGAATAGGTATTGCTGCCGGGACTTTTAAGAATCTATGGAGATTGTGGAGAAATAGGCGTATACACATAAAGACTAAAATTAGACTGTATAATAGTTTGGTTCTTTCTAGGGTTAGTTATGGTAGTGAAACTTGGACGCTGTGTAAGCAAGATAACAGGAAACTAGATGCTTTTGATTCTAGATGCTTACGCAGTATCTTGGGTATTAGGTGGTTTAACTTTGTAACTAATGATGAGGTTAGGCAAAGGAGTCTGCAACCTCCTTTAAGCAGCATATTGTGCAGAGAGAGACTCCGCTGGTTTGGCCATGTTGCCCGTATGGATAATTATAGATTGGCGAATAGGGTTATGAACAGTGTGCCTAGAGGCCTCAGAAGGAGGGGGAGACCTAGGATGCGGTGGGCAGACAATGTCAAACAGGACCTTGTTAGAATTGGTGTACAGTGGCCGGATGCAGCAGATGTAGCTCAGGACAGATATGCTTGGAAAATTAAACTGCGCGGTCTGGTTGGACCTCCGTAGCCCATGGCTGCTTGAGGATGATGATGATGATGATGATGATGATGATGATGATGATGATGATGATGATGATGATGATTCGCCGGGTTGGTGGTGTTTGGAACTCTTTACCTCCTGATGTTCTGTTGTTTCTACTCTTCATATTTTTAAATATCGACTAAACCAAGTCAATTTATCCAAATTTTTAAAATATTTTAACTTTCAACACTCTTTGTGTATAGTATTTTGTGTTACCAAAGTAATTTTTCTTTTATTCTGTGTATTGCCTTTTATCTCTCTTTTTCAGCTTTAAACTTAAACTTTAAACTTAAGCCATCTCGAGTGCATATTTCTCCTGTTCCGTGCTGTCAACTACATTGTAAATATTTCGTTTATTTTATGTCTTGAGCGATGCTAGCGTATATTTTTGCATTTTTCTCTCAATAGAAGAAATAAATTAAATTAAACTTGAGTGAGATCATCATTGTCGAGCCAAGCTAGCAAACCACACGATTCGCTACAGTGATTATGATTGGACGTATTGCTTGCGGGCGGCACAAAATTACTTCGCGGGTCTTACGTGGCCGAACGTTTAAGACCCCTGGGCTAAAACATACGTAACGGATGAAATGAATGTGCTGTTCCTTGAAATGTAGGAAATTCTTGCAAACCGCAAAAAATAAGCAAAATTGATTAAAACCGTGGAATTTGAATATATCGAAAATTGCTCAGTAAGTACTCCATTACTGAGTCATGAGGTTCATATTTTCAGAATCAATATCCTGGACTGAAATATACTTATGTATAATATTTAAATTCAGTTGTTTGAAAATATTAAGCGAAAGAATCTCAAACAGACAGACGACATTACGGAAACAACACTTGAGATTTTAAAGATCTTTGAAACATGCTCTTCATCGCAAATCTCGATTTTATTATTTTAACAATCATGATGTTTTTCTCCATATTTTGCAAGATAAAATAAAAGAATAAAATACCCTCTAAGAATCTGTGAGGATCGAAATATAATTATGAAGAAAGGAAAAGTATTTAAAGAGATGAAATTTTTGGCAAGGATGACTTTTCTTGTTACAATGCAATATTTATTTCCCCAATAAGCAATACACTTCATCACATCCCTTGAGCCTAACGGGCATAATTATTTCAAGTAGAAATTGAAACTACTACAAGAGAACTTAGAAATTGAATATACCTACAATTAAAGATTAGAAATTGAATATACCTACAAGAGTTTGAGGACTTGCCTCTGGAATTTATTAAACTTCTATGCATCTGATCAATCATCTTTGGCAATATATGTGAGGATATGAAGAATAAGAAGAATATGAAGAAGATGATTTTTATTATTACATATTCACAATACAGCAAAACACTCTTTATGCAATAGAAATTTCTAAACTGTGATATTGAACATTTTTCAGATTTACAAAACAAAAAACATGTTGTATATATCCAGTATGTAATAGAAAACCTTGAATTCAGATAAAACAATATAAACTGTCGTAATTATCATTAGTATACAGCAATTTCTCATTGTTCCATTAACAATGATAGTGAAAATAAATATGAGCCACTCGGCGTTTGGAGGAGCGGAGTGTTTCACTCCGCGTTTGGAGGAAATTATGCAACTCAATAAAGAAATAAGTTAATTTGGCAGCAAATATAAATACATCATAAATATAAGAAAGACTTGTAAGTATACAATTTACCTTTGAAGGGAAAAAATCTCTTCTACATTATCAATACATTCATGCTGTAAATATAAGAATATTAAAACAAAATAATCCCGATTAACTGTTGTCCAAAAACAAAATATGTACATTATACAGATTAAGTAGCCACTTCCTGCTCTTTCCAACATGTTTGGAATACTGCAAAATATATTCCAAACATGTTTTGTTTTAGGACAACAGTTAAATCGGGATTATTTTGTTTTAATATTAATAATAAGTTAGTTATCTTAATCTGAATAACATTTTGATTTTTTTAGTATTTATAGTTAGTTTATTTAATTTAAGCCAGTTCTGGATCTGTACTATATCATTGTTTATATTGTTTAAAATATCCTGTTCCTGGCCTGAACAAATTAATGCTGTATCAACGGCAAATAAAATTACTTTTCCGTTAAGATTCATGGCACAAAAATCATTTATGTAAACGAAAAACAGTAATGGTCCGAAAACAAAACCCTGAGGTACTCCAACTTCGATAGTGGTTTCGCTACTAACAAAGTCATTAATCTTAACCTCTTGTTTTCTATTCGTTAATTAACTATTAATCCATAATAGAGTCTGCCCACTAATCCCACTATATTTTAGCTTCTCTAATAAGATACTGTGACGAACTGAATCAAAAGCCTTTTTCAAATCTAGAAAAATAACAAATGTCTTTAAATTTAGGTTAGAATTTTAATGTATTATATAGGTCAACTCAAGAATGTTTTTTTTTGTGCTCATCCCCTTTTGATGATGGAGCAAAAACTCATACTTATCAAAATAATTTACCTATTTTTGTTTAATAAGTTTTTCAAAATATTTTAAAAAGTGGATAAAAGAAATAGGTCGATAATTTTCCAATAAATTTCTCTCCCATGCTTTGTAAATCGGTATTATAATTGCAGTTTTCAAAAAATCGGGAAAAGTTCCTTCCTGAAATGAGAAGTTCATTAAGTAGCAAAGGATACGAACAATTTCAAACATAACTTCTTTGATAATTGCTACAATAATGTTTTCATGTCACGGTGATTTATCCACCTTTAAAATATCTAGAAGCTCCTGCTCTGAAACATGTGGCATTAAAAACGAATTGTAAATTTTACAGTTTAAACAGTTTAGTATATCATCTACCTTATCATCAATTTGTTCTTCTAAATATAAAGATGATATAACAGCTGTAAAATATTTATTAAATATATTAACAATATTCTGATGACTTTCATCTAATGTAATCTTACCATTTGTACTTGAAATCTCCTTTGGCAAGATTTTAGCTTTCCTTTTCTGCCATACATCTCATTTATGGTATCCCTATGTTTTTTGGTATTGTTCCCATTTTTCATGCAGACATCTTTGTAATAATAATTTTTGCTTGTCTAATTGTATTTATCAAAATATTTTTATATCGTTTAAAAAAGTTTGTTTCACTCTGATCCATTCTTCTCTTTTTTTTTGTACATCTCCTTTTTATATTGTACTGAATTATCTAAAGCTGTGGTAATCCATGGTTTCAGCTTTTTCATTTTAGGTGTGGTAATAGCAACTTTCGATCGATTTATTAATATTTCTATATCCATTAAAAAACATAAAACGCTAAATATACATTACTCTGGAGGTAAATATTGTGCCATGAATTTTCCGACTCAAATTTCAGAAGAGTATTATAGTCGATTCTTGTCCTAATTACAACTCTGAACATTCCAAAAGTGATTTAGTAAAACCGAAATCAATACACTGAAGCGACATTGAATTAAGGATAGGAGACATTATCCAAATTCAGTATGCAAGTCCCGCATTCGCGCGAAAGCGTGGCTAAAACTCTGGTAAATATACAGCTGTCAGCTTTGGTTTCCCAGAGTATTGTCATGAGAAGCAAAATGGGAAAGGTATAAGGATTTAGAAGCATTTGACAGAGGGCAGCTCATAGGTGCCCGACGGATGGGACACTCGATCTCCGATATTGCCAACGAACTTGGATTTTCTCGTACGACAGTTTCAAAAGTGTTCCGGGAATATGAAATTCCGTCAAAAAACAAGCACCCAGACAAACTGTAAAGGACAATCAGATTTGAATGATTGTGGGCTTTGCATCTGACCCGCAAGTAGTAGGATATGATCCTGGCCAAATCATTAGTATGCATAACACGTTCTCCCCCCTCGCAGAATGCTATAACCCTTTCCCCCCAGGCAGATGAAATATTTTAATGAGGGGGGGGGGTGCAGGTGGAATATTTAATGAGCGAAACTATTGCATGTGTAGACAGAATGAACCGTTGTATATGTAGGTGAAATATTTTAATGAGGGATTGCAGGTGGAATATTTAATGAGCGAGCTAACGAGTGGAACTGTTGTATGTGCAGACGGAATGAACTGTTGTATGCGCAGGTGGAATATTTTAATGAGCGGACGGGTTATGAGCAGTCGGAACCGTTGTGTACGCAGATGGGATATTTAATGAGAGGATGTGAATATCAGATGGTTGAGGAATTGTTTCTTGTTAATTAATCAGAGGATGTCGAGTAGAGAGTAATGTTTCTCACAAATCCAATATAGAAGGGTAAAAATCCTACATTGATGAGGCTATTTGTTCTCAGTTGAACACCTTTCATTTGTCGGAAAAGCTTTGCAAAATACAAATGAGGTATACAAATTGATTTATAGGAAAACGCTTTCACAGATGAATGAACTCCCTGTATCTTTTTCCGTTACTTAATGAAAGAGTGACGCAACAGAAAAAACAAACCTCCTGTTAGGTAGACTTGTGAAAGGTATACACAATTCGAAAACTTGTTTTCATTACTTGGAGGGTAGAATGACGAAACAAATGACAAAAATCTCCTAAACAGCAGATGGTACAACACATTCTCTCTACACAAAGAAAGACGTGATTCGACTAGAGGTTAACAGCCGCTAGATGTTCTTAAAAAATCACCTGCTATGCTATCAGTTGAGTTCATCTCTAACGTTTCTATATGCTGTAAAGATTCACCTCCGATCCTTTGAGCCAATGACGTTTTCATAGAACCGGTTACATTCATTTCACCCCAACCCTATGATAATTAGAATGCATGACACGTAATATTTGGCTAGAGACAGAGGCAATATAAGGAAAGTGGGTTATTACGTCATCTCTGCTTTTTCTCTCTAATGATGCAAGATGTTTGTATGCTTAGAAAACTGTCTAGCAGATGATTCTACCATCTGTATCCATGAACACGAAAGGCATATAGACGACTTTATATTAACTCGTTACATAAGCTGTTCACTTTATATCTAAAACCAAATGTTCATTATCAATCTAGATATTACATAAAGCGTTTGCTTTATATCAAAAGGCAGATGTTTATAATATAACAACAGACTCTTGTTATCTTATTAGGCTACTTCCTGAGAAAGAAGGAACGGTTTTCTAGCATGTTATAATGAGACGAAGTTCATTGTTATAAGACACACAAAGAACTAATTTCGTTGATACATATCTCAGTGTCTAATTCTCTCTTTGATAGGCTAGCTACTGATTGTCTTAACCAGAATATCATTATAGGATTTTCGTATATAAAGCACAATTTTCGTACTGATAGACTGTGAAAATGGACGAACAATTGTCAATCAGTGATCGTCTAGCATTACTTGATTGTGTTCAGTAAGAGTTGGATGCTATTCTCGAGCCTCAACCTCCAAGAAAGAGATCATCTCCTAACCCCAGTGTCATGCGTTGGAAGCGACGCAAAGTTCTAGCAAAAGAAAGAATCAGGCAATACAACACCTATATCACAGGAGGTGCTTCTGATCATACAACAACCAACACATCAAAAGTTCCTGTACCATCAAGGAGGTCAGCAACGGATGCTTCAACCAATAAATCAAGAATATCAGAAAACCATACACCGATTGCTTCGACCAGCTCATTCCACACAATTGTTCCTATTGCTTCAAGGGAAAACATCACATCATTAGACATACGAGAATATTAATTCCTTCAACCTCTACATTCGCTCCTCTAACAACAATGAATCCTGATCCACAACCCGGTGAGAGAACTGATATTCCTTCATATGTTCTTTTGTCTTCATCGAAATTTCACTCAAAAAATATAATGCTGAATTTACTTCACATATTATCCGTTTAAAAATTTTTGATAGTGTGAATCCACTTGAGTTTGCATCAAAATTAAGAGAGACCCAAAAGAAAATATTAACGATTTAATGCCTTCAACCGATTTTTCGCACGGTAGACTGTGTGTGCGTACAAAAGCGATAAAAAACGCAATTAATCTCCCTCTTGTAGCGAGCGAAGATATCACAGTGGATAAGTTTATGGAAAGCATTGAAAACGTTTTTCAATCGAATGAAGCTATTTCGACAGATGAAATTTTTTTATGGATTTTGCAGCTATCAGTCTTAATCGTCGTGGTGGAGCAAGGACAGCTGGGCCAAGGAGGAGGCCCTTAGTTGATCTTGTAGCATATAACAAATCCAAATCTTCAGTTATCACTATTCATAATAATGATGAATTGTGCTTAGCGAGGAGTATCGTTGTAGCCAAGGCATGTGTTCTTAAAAAACAATTAAGACTTGACCTTAAAACATACAAATGCATTTTTAATCATCAATCTCCAAAACAGAAGACTCTAGCTGAAGAACTACATAGAAACGCAAATGTACCACAAGGTCCATGGGGCAAAGCTGAACTAAATGCTTTCCAGAGATACTTATATCCTGAGTATCGAATCATTGTGTTTTCAGCGTTGGACGACTTTGAAATCATCTTTTGTTGAAAAGAAGATCTATATTTGCTCTATCATAATAATCATTACGATGTTATCACATCTCCTGCTGGTTATTTTTGAGAGTACAAATTTTGTAACATGCATTTAAAACCAATCAGAAAACTTCCTCACATCTGTTTTGATATGTGTCGTGTGTGAAAAACTAAGACATGCGGTAAAAGAGGGTCTAGTATTTTTTGTGATCTCTGCAATAATTATTGCCGAGACTCCTCCTGTTTTGCTGCTCATCTTCTGTCAGGAGCTTGTAATTCATCACATCGACGTCTAGAATGTGGAGACAATTATCTTACTAATGTCTAGAATGTGGAGACAATATTTGAAAAGAATAAGGATAGTGTTGCAACTGCAGTTGACTATCTAGTAGGAAATTTGATTAAATCTGAATCTCGTAATAATTTTCAGATAGAAGTATTGGGTTAATCCGATGTTAAAAATAGAATAGAATTTGATAAGGTGACTGATTCTGTGTTAAAAATCATGGTTAAGTAAGTAGAATAAATGATCCTGATGTAAAGTGTGATCTTCCGATAGAAAGGAAATGTAATTTGAAAAGTAAGAGTAAATTTCATCTGGATAAAGTGTCTGAAGGTGATGCTAAAAATAATTATAAGGTAGACAAGGACCTAATGCTAAAATAAAGATTAATGCCTGTATTAAAAAGGCAAAAGAAATTAGCCAAGTAATGCCAGATAAGAACCAAATAGGTGATATATATAATTCTAAGGTAACAGATAGTGTACGGATATTGGATAAGTATAAATCAGATGAAGTTAGATAGTTAATGGAAAGTGAGAATCTAACTGAGAATTTATGTAAGCTCGGAAAAGTAAACATTAAGGAGTTAGGTGGTAAATAAAAAAACATTAATACTGAGGATGATGTAAATAATAGTGATAAGGAGGAAATGTTAAAGGAGACAGTTAAGTTGTTTTTAGACAGAAATGATTTTAAATAAATTCTATAATTAATGATAGAGAGGAAGTGTTTAAAGTTAAATGCTGTTGAAGGTATGAAAAGAACAGAGAGGCAATTTTGTCTAAGAGACTGGAGGAATGACATTAAGGTTAGAGGAAGATTTAGTCAAGGTGCTAATCTAGCAGAAAGAAGTTCTGATATTCATACAGTGATTGGAAAAAAAGTAGTGATAGAAGAAATAGAGGATTTATTAGGAAAATGTCGGAAGGCAAAGGAAACAAGTCCGTAGGCAAAACAGGCGCTAATGAAGTTTGAAAAGAATAGTACTCTTGAATTAATAATAAAGAGGAACAGTAGAGCAACCAGACGGACTTTTAGTTCCTGTACTATGTATAGTAACATATCAAGATTCTCAGGGACATTGGCAATAAGAACATTTTGATACTATATCACTTTTCATGGAATGGTTACTTTCAGAAGAAAATGGTAAGCAAAAATTTGAAAATGTTACACTGTTAGCATATAATGCTATAGCATTTGATTCGTATCCTATCTTAAAATTTCTTTATTCTAAGTATTTGAAACCAGAAATTATTTTAATGGAAACAAAATTTTGATGCTAAACTTGCCTGGACTTAAAATTAAATTCATTGATTCCCTTAGCTTTATTCCTACAGCACTTAGAAATGTTCCCAAAACTTTTGGTATAACCAAGGTTAAAAAAGGATTTTTCCCTCATGCATTCTGAAAACTAGATAATCTGGATTATCAAGGGGTTATACCAGAAAAACAATATTTTCACGCAGAACATATGTCTCCCATTGAATCCTTAGAGTTCCACCAATGGTATGAATCAACAATTAATTCTCATTGGGTTTTAAAATCTGAGATGGAAGCATACTGTCGTTCTGATGTACATGTTTTACGAGTCGGATGCAAAAAGTTTAGGGATGAATTTATCCACATGACGTCTGTTGACCCTTTCACAAAAATTACTCTCGCGTCAGCATGTTTAGCAGTCTATAGAAAAAAGTATATGCCTTCTGATACTATAGGAGTGTATCCTGCAAATGGGTATTCTGCTACTGTAAGCAGACAGAGCAGAAAAGCATTAGCATTGTTAGCTTATGTTGCAAAAAGCGAAAATCTTGTGCTACAGACAGCACGCTCACCCGAAGGTGAAGCAAAAGTAGCTAATTAATATCTAGACGGATTATGTAAAGATAAAAAGATAATACTCTCATTCAACGGGTGTTATTTTCACTGCTGTGCTTCATGCTTTCATCCTTCCACTATTAGCCCCTTTACAAAACAACCTATGGGTAAAACATATTTGCAAACTCTAGATAGAGAACAAATTATCAAACAGCTAATGCCTGACCATACGTTGCGTGTAATTTGGGAACATGAATTCGGTCAACTCATAAAAACTAACCCTTTAGCTGCATGAATTTATCAGAACACCGAAGAGGTTAAAAAAATAGCACCTAGATCATTTCTTTATGGTGGACGATGTGAAACAATCTCTCTCTCATGTGACAGCAGAAGAATACTATACCATCCGCTATTGGGATGTTTGTTCATTATACCCATTCACATGTAAACGTGGTGTATTTCCTGTCAGACACCCAGTTAGAAAAACAGAAAATCACGACTATGCTCAAGATGCATATTTCGGAATAATACATTGCACAGTTCTCCCCCCACAAAATTCCTTTCATCCTGTATTGCCATATCGGTGTAGAAAAAAACTTATTTTTCCTCTATGTTCAACGTGTGCTGAGCTAGCACAAACAGACAGCTGTACACATTCAGAAAGTCAAAGAGCACTGACTGGATTATATATTTCTCTAGAGTTGTACAGAGCCATGCGAGAAGGATATCGTTTACTCAAAATTTATGACGTTTGGCATTATGCTGAAAAAATCGTTTATTATACACAAAACCCTGGTTTATTCGGGAAATATATTGACATATTTCTAGAAGGTGAGATATTCAGGATATCCTCCAAATGTGACTAGCGATAAGCAGAAAGAAGAATTTTGCCATAAATTTTTCGAAGCAGAGGGAATTAGAATAAAGCCTGAGGACATATAAAAAAACGATACCAGGCGATCCACATGTAAAATGTGTCTTAATTGTCTATATGGGAAAATGTGTGAAGATTTATTTCGATCCTCATCAACTCTCATCAACAATCCGCTTAAAGTATTGGAAATATCGAATGACCAACCTTTCACTGACATACACGCTAAATGATGAACAATTACTCGTTTCATACAAACCAGCAGAAAATTTGTCCGAACGAACGAAAAAGGAAATGTCGTTATAGCATCATTCATTACTGCTCAGGCCAGACTAATTTTATTTGAATTCATATCCAAACTGGGGAAAAGAGTTTTATACATGGACATAGATAGTGCAATATTTAAAACGTCTCCTGACGATAGTTATGAACCAAAAAGTGGGAACTATTTAGGAGAATTTAAGGACGAAATTCTCGACCAATGGGGGTCTGATGTAATCATAAAAAGTTTCATTTCACTAGCTCCCAAAAATTACATTCTATATTTAACAAATAACCAAGTGATTTCAAAAGCGAAAGGTTTTTAACTAAGTGTGAAAAATAGAGAGAAGTATACTCCAGTTCTACTGAAAAGCTTAATTAAAGGAACAATTTATTGTTCTGAACATTAGATTTTTATTCTAATTTTATTGCTGCAACATTTGATATAACTTTTAATGTTAGACTGAATAAATACGATGCTACCATTAGAAATTGTCCTATAAAGAAAAAAATTACATTTAATTTTAATAATCGTGTGTTTAAACAAAGTGAAAGTATCATTTATCCATTCGGATTTAAAGAGTGAATATTATCTCTGAAAGTAATGATTACATAAAGGTTATACAAAAAAAAATGATATTCTTATGTTGTATGGACCGTATGATGATTGTAAAAATAACTGGTACAAAGGATATTCTTATGTTATACAGAGCGTATGATGATTGTAAAATAACTTAGCTCATACACCTGATATTCTTATGTTATACAGAATATATTATGATTGTAAATAACTCATTCAATAATGATATTCTTATGTTATACAGAACGTATTATTCTTTTTATTGTAAGTAAATTAAAAAAAAACACTGTTGTCTCATGAATTAATGACAATAGAACATACATAAGAAAAGTTATCAGTAACATCCAACATACCTGAATCAACTAGATGATAGATATGGCACGTACTCCAAGAGATTAAAATCTCCCTCGTCTTTGTGGGGGCGAATCAGAGGGGGATGGTGCACGAATAGGCGAATGGGTAGCCCTCGATCTCATAGAAGAAGAGGAGGAGGAGAAAGATGATGGTGGAGGATGAGGCGGACTTCTCGGTAAATATCTTGTTGCGGAACGAGAATCCTCCTCATCCTCCTCTGATCTTAGTAGAAGCAGGGAAGATATGCACCTGCTTCTACTAAGACGAGCTTTGTTTCGTAACTTAGTATGGAATATACACAATAAAAGACAGCACAAAGAAAGCAAGACATCGCAAAAAAAAGCACACATATTTTATTAAATAGTTTATTATTTTCTAACGAAAGTGGTTACATAATAAAAAGGGTTACATATTAGAAAGATTCCCAATTCAGCTGACTTTTAAATTCTTGGGTACCAGATTGATTAGGAGATTTCTTTTTTTTTTAATGCTGTCCAATAATAAATCAACAATATGGTTTTGTGCTATATGTCTATTTTCGTGAAATAGTCATCCTCTTTCATCCCATTTTACATAATCTGGAAGTTCTTTCATTCTAGCTCGCACCTTCTGTTGATAATATTGTGGAATCACATCAATTATATCTTTTTCGCTCAATGTTTTTTTAAATATAAATTCTTCAGGTACTTCGTTCTGACGTCTAAATTCCAAATATTTTCTTAACGTTGCTAGATAGTCACCAGCTTTTTTTTCTGGATTCTCTGAGGATTCCAAATTTTTTTTTATTTCGCTATCGAGAGATGATAGCTTGCGTTTGATAGAAGGTTTTTCAACTGGTCTTACAGCAAATGTCATTTTGAAAATATACTCGTTAACAGAGGAAGGACGGCGCCTAATAGGGGGAGCAAGAATCCGGACCCCTTTGGTCGAATTAATTTCTTATTTCTAACACTGATTTCTTTCGAGCCTAATCTTCGTATCATACATCGATGTTTTGATAAGCGACGCAAGGTTTCAGCTTTCAGTGGTGTATTGTTCTTCAAAAGATTATGACAGAGTTCACAGATGGCTAATATCTCTTTCTCTGTAGCACTTTTGCGCAAATCTGATCTTATCTTCACTCTGCAGATAGTGTAAGAATGATCTATGATGTTTAATTCTCATCTCTTATAAATAATATTTCTGGTGCTTCGAACCGTAATATTCTGGAACGTAATCTTTCTTCGTCTGACGTAGTCACTCTACAGTCAATGAATAAATAGCCACGAGGGTCTTTGGTTGCTAATTTATATGCATCTAGTAAAACTTCTGTCTTGCTAAATAAGATAATGGACCCTTCTCTCTAGGATTCTTGAAGAGTACGATATATTTCGAGTTGAGAGATATATTTCTTAAACACTTGCCTTGAAAAAAATAAGTTCTGAGTGATTAAAACCACTGTGATATTCAAATGATGCGAACCTCGTGTAAACAGATCTGCGACTCGCTGATCATTCGCGGATTCTGCTATGAGATCATCCAGAATAAGGAGCGTATATTTTTCTGGACTACATTGGAGAGATGGGAAGCCTTTGATGAAATTCACTCACTGTTTGAAGGGTTCAAAAGCATCTTGCCATAGAGAATAACAGTATATTATTTTAGAGGGACGGGGTTGAACATCTTGTTTGCATGTCGTATCAAGTTTAAAACAAATATAGATTTTCCGCTCTGTGATGGTCCATCCACAATAACAGCACACGGAGATTCCATCTTGTAAAAGATTATTTAATACTCGAGAGTCTGATTAGATAGCAATATCAGTGATTCGTTCAAGTCCAGATTACAAGAAAAATAATCTGCTAATATATGGGATAGAGTCACACCTCTAGCCCTTTGACACAAAAAATATAGACAGTGAAGGCCACAGGTGTTAGCTTTAGGATCTTGTACGTAATACAAAGGATATATAACACCTTTCATTCCATTTTTAATATAGTAAGATTCCATATCTGTAGCAGGATATCCTAGAGGATCAAAATGTTCCACACTATAGTTATTCAGGTAAACGACGATCCAGTGTGTTCCTGAAGAAGTAGAAACATCTGTGTTGTATATAAACATATATGGTTTCTTAGCAATATGAGGTAATTGGTCTCTTGCGCACACTCCTAGGGAAAGGGGAGATATATATATAGGGTATAGGTATCTCTTTTGAGCACTCTGTTCAGCTGTAATGCATCCATCAAGCAGAATAATCAAATAGTACTTTTCTATGTTGATCAATTTCCAGAAGATTTTCAAACTCGGCATAGAAGATCACACTCACTGCATGATGTATCATGCAGTGAGTCAACTGCAGAGTATCATGCAGTGAGTCATGCAGTGATCACTCACTGAAACAATGAGTTGCAGTGAGTGATCACACTTACTGCAACTCATTATTGAATGAGTTATTAATAAAGCAGCACCAAATTTGAGCACCAAATTGATTAATTTAAAATAATCATTACACTCTTCTCCTTCTGGAGATAACTTAAATCCATACAATGTGAAACCATTTGAATAAGAAGCACATCCAAATGGAAGACCCTTATCAGCTTTCCGTATATCTAAACTTTCGATAAGTGTCTGATAAGATCGTAGGTACTGATTGTTTCCAAAATCTGTTGTTAAGGGTTGTGAAGGGAACGAGTTGGAATCCATGTAGAGTGTTAAAATATTTAAGTTGTAATGCTTGAAGTTGTAGGGATTTTTAGCATAATTTCCATTCAAAGCAGCCGATTCAACAAGTCCTACAATACAGCGTTTGGGTAGTTGTCCAGAAAATAAATTACCTTTTGTTATTGCAGTAATGCCTGGGGCTATTGCATAGCTTCGCATCTCTATTCTTCGTACAGGATATTTTGCTGTTGTAGTCTGTAACATTTGAGCATGAGCAAAGAGTACAGAATTGTTCACCTTAACTTTTCTAACGTAAAATGCTGCTTCTTCAATCTTCACCTTAAATTCGGCTCTGTCCACACTTCTCATGAGACAAAATCAGGTTTTTCTCTTGCCATTGCGATCCTAAGGTCAACATGATTCAACAAATACTTGTCTTGAGTGAAGATATCTCCATGTATACATGAGATTATATCGATAGCATTGGATCCTGCGAATGACTTTCGTGTTTGCCATCCTGAGTTCGCATTAGTATTGGTGTCAAAATGTCCTGCTGTATCCGAAAACCATAATGCACAAGATAATTGACTCTTTGACGCATCTGTTCCATAATTCAAAAGAGTCTCAAAATAACTTCTGAAGGGATATAAGGTATGACTCCCAGAAACCAATCGTTCGTTTAGGCAAATATCCGTTTGACTAAAAAGACTATGTATAAAATTATTAGAAGGGGCATTCAAATCAGCGTCCGTGATTGATGCTTCTGCAGCATTTGTAATTCTGACTTTCAATGGAAGATAACATCTTGCAAGATCTATGTATTCGTCACTTCCCACTATACTAAATTCCAGAGGAGCATTACCATCTAAAGAGGCTAAGGGTAGGTAGGATACATAATTGCTTCTTTCTGCCTGTGAACTTGTTGAAGGTACTGAAAATAAATCTAGTTCAGATAGAGCACAGTCTTATGACGCAGAATGAATTTTCCCACTCATTTTGTAAAGATGTCCTGTCCTCTATACGTCTTCTTAGCAACTCTGATAATTCGTTTTATATCACGTCCTCTCAAGGAATGGCCTGCCTCTTCTAATAAATTAGCTGCTCCTTCAAGCAAGTTAGATTTTGCTGCCTCCTTTACATCACGTCCTGTTGCAACATCCGAAGCAAACTTGATACCACTTTTAGCTGCCTGTTTGCGTAATGAAAACAATGCTGGTCTAATTATGGGTGAAATAAATCGTCCAATACTTTTAAAAAATGCTCCGAGTCCTTCGCCACGTTGATATCTTGGGCCTTTGAATACTCCGCCACCTGCTTGCGATTTATAATACGCAAGATATGTGGAAGGATTAGTTTCCGTGTACTTCACTCTCATGTCTGCGTCTGAAATTAAGTTTCACAAGCACTTTACCATATTTAAATAATAGTTCATCGCCACTATCTGTTCTCATGAAAATGGGAAATGACGGCTAGTGGATAATAGTATGGTCTTTCATAAATATTCACGATGCTCTCCTCATTTCTAGTACGCACAGAAGGATTGATGACTCTTAAGAGTTCACCGTGGGCATCACCCACTAGTTGGGGTATGATGAGATCGGAATAAATGTAGAGTCCGTCTATACATCTTTTTAAATCCATAGCATAACGAGATGTGGATTGTTCAATCCACGTCTCCATATGATCAAATCCTAACATCTCTCCTAATCCAGGATGCTTCTTAGGAAACATAATACGACCTGATCCTCTCCCCAACACATAAGTCTTCCCATTCGGAAGTAAAAGGAATCGGAAAAAGTGTCTCACATCATTAGGTATCGCTAATATCATTTCTTCAAAAAGACTCACTGCATTATCATATCGTCCATGGTGTATGTGTATTAGAGGCATGGATGTCTCTACAACATCCACCACCTATGTAAATTCTTCAACTGGAGTAGGACGTAGTACATACAAACTGTAGCTGTCATCAGTCACTTGTATACGTGGACCTGAGGATGTTAGAGGTATAGGTATTTCAGAAGTAAAACTACCAAACAGATTACGATCTATATAATTATCTTGCAATCCAAATATGGTATTCACATCTTTAGGAGCCATTCCGTGAGCTGTATGCTTAGACGCATTATAACTTTCCATTATGCGTGGCAAAACATTGATGAAGTTGAAATGTTTATCTTTTGTGAAATATCTCCATAATTTTTCTCTCAACGTACGATTCAGACGTTCTGCTAAGCCATCTTTTTTTCTTTTCCCCATAAGAAACAAAGAAATGAATGTGCTCTGCCGCTTCTTCACAGAACTTTCTCGAAATGTAAATGATGGGGTACTCGTAGTAAATATCTTTTGTCTTTGTGTTCACTACACAAAACCGATAGCTCAGAGCCCACAACATGCTTTCGAACCCAAATGATATAAGAAACTAGTTTCTCCCATTGTTCATAGGTCAGACTAATTCCTTTCACTGTAGGTTTCAACGTAAAAATAATCTTATATCCACGGTTTGATTGCACACACTTAAATAAATGCTTCTTCCCAAGTGCTGGGATTCACCACAACTAGTGATTAAATAGTCGTGAGAAAACTTAATTCCTAGCCAGACAGCTCCCCCTATAATCAAACAGACTACTATTATACTGACTACTTCCTTACGTGACCACATAATGTGAAATGAGAACATAGTCATTATACAGTAGGTAATATCAAACTTTTATTTATGAAACCATGAGTTTGAAATATACAGGTTTTCCTTCACACTTCTAACAAATCCGTATAGGAAAGAGATGCGAGGAAGACATCATCTACATAACAGAGTAGTCCTTGGGACCATACAGAATTCACAAAGGCAGAAGCTATATCATCAATGTTTAATGGACGAACTGCATCATTTAGGTAGAGATATAAGCATTGTTCTTTATCTTCAGCTTCCACAGTTCTCGTGCTGGAAAGTAAGTGATGCAGCAGATCTTGATGAATAATGTCCAATAAGAACTCTATCAGCTGACCTTCTCGTACAGCAGGAGGTGCCAGAAGGAATGCTAATAGCACATCCCTCTGCTCAGCAATGGAATGACGTAGGTGAAAATTCGCATCAGATCTACGATAGAAGTCCATACTGTTTTTAACATCTCCTCGATGGTTACGAAGTATATCCCACTGTGCGAGTGTAAGGGTCACTCCACTCGGAACAGGATTTGACGATTTCACCCTTTTGATTATATCCAGATGTCGGGATCCTGTGCTATTGAAGTAGATACATAATTGTAGATTGTGAGTGACAAACGAAGTTTCTCTCTCTGTCGATTGGGAAGTGTTAATTCTGTCAGACACTGACAATAATTCTTGCCATTCATGTAGAGTTAAAGTGATCCCCTCTTTTGTTGGGTAAAGCAACCCTCCTTCTGCAAAGGTACGATAACGTCGTACATGAATTAACAGTCTATCTCTGTAAAGTCCAGGGACGATGAAGAGAGAGTTCCCCAACGGGTAAGTGTGGGCACAATCAGGTTGAATGGTGCACTAAAAGTTTCTAAGGTGTTTAAGACGACTTATATTAGGAGGCGGTGAACGTTTCATCCTCCTAGTTGACAGGAGCGATCCTGGTGGCGGATCTATGATGTCATCTTCATATTTGATAGGAACAGTTTTCCTAACGGTTTTACGTCTAATTATTGGACGAAGAGGTGTTCGATTTTCTGATATAGAATGATTTACATCTTTCTTCTGCTCTCTCACATGGTTATCCTGTAGTGTTATTTCGATCTGGTCATCCTTCAACAGTGTTATTTCTTCACAATCGTTATCTTTGTTTCATCCTTCAATGGTGTTATTTCTTCACACTCGTCACCTTTTGTTTCATTCTCTATAAACATTCAACCTTCTTTGCTGTTTCCTCTGGGAAAAACTCTTGCCAGAACATATATTCTTCGAAAGCCTCTTGCTGATTGTGAGGACGACCTATTAAGGAATTCATTTCACAGTGTGGAAAGAGATAATCAAATGTCGCTATCTGTTTGTATGCACGATCCATTGTAGAATGATTCTATACCAATAAAATTGTTCAACCAGGTGCTAAACACTGCTGCATCGGATTGAGAACAATGAATGTCACGTCCTCTGTGATATCCACATTCAGCTCCTGAGATTTTAGGTAAGTCTTTAAATCTCGGACAACCTCGTTTCTCCAAATCAAGAGTTTCTATTCCAAGCTTTTCAAGAAGATGTTTCTCGTGGATTCCTCCCTTGTATGCGACAACACTTTTGTAACCTGATCGAGACGTTTCATGAATGTGACGTACAATGTCGTCGAGACAGTCTGGTTCATAAATGACTTCACCTCTATGAGGGTAAAAAGAGAGACCTATGATATGTCTGGTTACATAACCGATGGTCTTCCAATCAGAAGGGGAAACATCGATGACAGAAGAAAGATCGAATCTGTAGGCTCCAATCAGTCCGCGACAGTCTGAATATCCAAGTTCTCTAGTTAAAAATTTACCAGCTATAGTAAAACCATCCAAGTCGATGACACAGCATACCCGATTCATTTTCATTTAGTTCATTATTATTCACATATGATGCGTGCATCTCTCTACTAAGATACCGTCTCTACTAAGTCATCAAAATTTAGCTTTTCGAGTCCTTTCAATAACTGGTACCCATACTTCTGTCCTACTATGGCAAACACGCTCGCAACTTTTTCAGGACTAGTTGCCGGTAGCTGATGAAGGATGATGTCTAGAAGTATCTCCTCTAATAATTCTGGATAAACCTATAGCTGCTCCTCAGGCTGGGGATTCCAGTTGAAGGTCACTGCATCATAGATAGCATTGGAAAGCTCCATGGTTTCTGATCGAGATTCAATGTTGAGACTTTATAGGAATGTTTTCCCTCATTCGCAAAAGAAGGGGAGATATTATAGAGCAATCATAGTGAAGCTATAACCCAATCTTTAATCTAAGGATTTTTATTCGATAGAATTGTTCTACCAAAGCATCTGCTCGAAATCCTCTCATTAATTAGCGAGAAACAATTCCTTAACCATCTGATATTTCCATCCTAACATTAAAATATCCCACCTGCTCCCCTCATTAAAATATCCCTTCTGCGTATACAACGGTTCCGACAGCTCATTAAAATATTCCACCTGCGCATACAACGGTTCATTCCGTCTGCACATAAACAGTTCCACTCGTTAGCTCGCTCATTAAATATTCCACCTGCAACTCCCTCATTAAAATATTTCACCTACATATACAAGGTTCATTCCGTCTACACATACAATAGTTTCGCTCTTTAAATATTCTACCTGCACCCCCCTCATTAAAATATTTCACCTGCCTGGGGGGAAAGGTTTATAGCATTCTGCGAGGGGGGGGGGACGTGTTATGCATACTAATGATTTGGCCAGGATCATATCCTACTACTCCCGCATCATATGGACCGATAGGGGCCAGACATTATCTGAAAGCACCTCCCATCTGAACGCAGGTTCCAGCCGGGAAGTCAGTGCACAGACCGTGCAACACTCACTACATGATCTCGGCTTCAGCAGCCGCCGACCTATGAGAGTCCCACTTCTAACGGCACGACACTGGGCTCAATGCCTTGCCTGGGCTAAAGAACATCGAAGCTGGACCATCGAAAACCGGCAACCGATAGCCTGGAGTGATGAATCCCGATTAATCGGGATTCATCACTCCAGGCTATTGGTTGCCGGTTCCAGCATCACTCTGATGAACTCCAGGCTATCGGTTCCGGTCCAGGCATCACTCTGATGAATCCCTATTAATCGGGATTCATCACTCCAGGCTATCGGTTGCCGATTTTCACGCCGATGGGAGACTGATGTATGGCGCCAACCGCATGAAGCCATCGATCCTGCATGTCAGATAAGAACATTAGAAACTGATGGTAGCTCAGTGATGGCCTGGGGTGTCTTCAGTTGGACGTCTGTGGAACCATTGGTATGTGCACCGACGACTCTCAATGCATAACGGTATGTAGAACTCATGACTGACCATTTACATCCATTTATGGTCATCATGCATCCCAATGGAGATGGCATCTACCAGCAAGACAACTGTTCATCTCACAGGTCCAAGTTGGCTACTGCATGGTTGCAGAAGCATTCTGCTGACTTCGAAATAATGAATTGGCCACCTAGAAGCCCAGATTTAAATCCCATCGAAAATCTTTAGGATACCGTCGAGCAGAGTGTTCGGACCCATGTCCCACCAGCGACGACCTTGAGATAATTGTAGACAGCTCTGGAGGATGCATGGGTCGACACCTGTGGAACATTTTCGCAAGCTTGTGGGATCCTTGCCTCGTCCTGTGGTGGCCGTTATCAGGACCAAACGGGGTCCAACAGGTTACTAGGTTGTTATCCCTAATTCAATGGCACTTCAGTGCACACCTGTGAAATAGTGATGAGTGATGTCTAATTTAATTAAATATGTAGTCATACAACTTAATTTAAAATTTCTAATAAAAAGATGATCTAAACAAGTTTCAGAGTATTCTCTAGTAACACATCTATGACGATTTACAAATCCGTTTGAATTTATTGTCTGAAAATAATTGGTGACATGATAATCCCTTTTCAGGATATCCAGGTTAAAATCACCAGTTAGAACGACATAGTTGCACACCATATGACCTAGCCAAACACCCAGTTCCTCAATCAAGTCCGTTTTAGAGTACTCATATGATCTGTAAATAGCAGTCAAGCCCAGTTCCAGATTAAATATTTTTATGCATAATTCCGCAATATCGGAAGTTTTAAAATTTGAGAAGTTCTTCTGACATCCCCCCTTTCGTCAACCTTTCGTATAGGTTGACGAAAAGGGGGATGTCAGACAGTATAACATCCCCTGATCTATTTTTTTCTCTACATTTATAGTAATCATTGTAGCCTTGTAGTTTGTACAATTTGATTTAAATTTCTTTAACCCATATTTCCGTTAGAATAATAATATTTGGCTTACTATCAGATAAATTTAGAAAAACCTGGAAGTGATCAAAAGTTTTCCTAAGACTTCTAATGTTACCTTGCAATACATTTATATCTTCCCCCAACAGTAGAAAGTTCTGTCATAAACGTTATCTTCATCTATTTCAACAATTCGGCAAGCATTAAAATCATATTGAGAATAAGTATCAGAGAAAAGGTAAGTATTCGGATTTAAAGGAGCACAACAAACTTTATCTGTTACATCAAGGGATGCATGAGTTCGCTAAATTTGCAATAGTAGCCATTCTGTTTATAAACATTTATGTCATTAACTATTTAACTATCTTATTTAAACAATCTTAGTTTATCCAGATCTTGAAGACAATATATAATCCTGATAACATGTCCAGATTTTTTATCCAGACTTGAAGACTATATATATATTCCTGATAACACTGAAGCCCTCCTCCTTACTCAAGAAAATTTTTGCATCCCTAGTCCTTTCGTATTTAAAGCCAAGTTCTTTTGCCTGCTTTTTGCTTCAAACAACAATTGCTAGTTTTCTGTTGTAAGCTGATTGTTTATATATACTCGTCCCTCCTCAAACGATTTATCAATCTCCTTGGTCTCAATTTGCTTCCTCGCTTTCCAGCTTTTCATCCATAATTCCTTTGTTCGTCTTGACACTGAATTGAAACTGGATTATAATCGGTCTAATATTTGTTGGATTCCTGACGGCAATTCTGTGGGCTGCCTCAATATCCATTGCATTAGTGTTACTTTCACTATCTCAGGTAGTTTGACTGCAATATCAGTAACATTTTCCTGTCTTAATTCTGGTGTCCCTACAACTTCTTATTATTTATTTTGAAGCAATCGAAACATAAAAAAAAGGAACAGCTGTCAGAGAATATTTAATTTATCATGCAAAAAATATAACTTAATATTTTCAATATTCTGTAGACATTTTTATGCACCACGACTTTCATTATAAGACAGAATCTGAGTTCCCTTTAGCAGGAAACACTTCCATCTAGTGTATTGAAGGAAGAAGTGGCAAAATGAAACACATGCAAAAATAGAAGTTTAAAACTAGAGTTTTGTAGAATATTGTTCAGTTAGATTGAAACTTATTTCTGCGCTTTATATCTTTAGAAAACTGCTTTACCGAACAAAAGATTTATGTTATGTGTTTTATGTTCAAGATGAAATGGGCCGCCGGTGGCTCAACGATAAGAGAAGCACTCCTGCAGAGCAATGAGCTGGAATGCAGACAGCCGTAAAACACGCCCTACGAATTGTTCGTAGTGGCGGCATTTACGGTCAGAGATTCTGCTGTTTAGAAAGGTAACTTCTCATCTGCAGCAGTGTATAGAGACAGTGAATGTTGAAGATGTTTTTTTTTAGAAAAATCCATTCTGGTCAACGGTTTAATCTTGTGGGAAAGTGTGATTGAGCTTTTAAGGTATGACCTAGACCATTGGTCAGCAAATTGTGGTCCGCGCAAAGTCCGTGAAAGATCTTTGCTATGAAGTCACATGTTTTCGAAAGCTTAAGTTGCATGCTGGGATCCAGAGGGTAAAATAGGGAAGGCTAAGTAATTGGATTGAATTGGAAATACAAAAGGCCTTTTTGATATATTTTAACAATTTGCGAGATTTCTAATGTGTATGAAAGTTTCGGGTATTATTTTTTGGAGCTCATGAAATCGTGTTGGACAGCATAGCAGGGATTTGCCACATACCGTCCTCGGACCAGATGCAGCCCGCTAAGTGCATTTGTCCGACCAACCGAGTGAAGGCAGATGAATATTAATATTTTTACATGGTTAAGCACATTTATTAATATTTAACTTGAAGCATTGATTGCCAGTAATAAATATGTTTTTTGTGCAATCTTAAAGCTTCATTTTTCGCAATTTTTCAAACAATTTTGAAATCACTGAGAGTGAAATCACTCACAAGTCAGCCACTCCTAGTCAGTTTTACCTCTCTGGTACAATTATAGTTCGTTTTACTATGTTCAGAAAAATTCAATTCTCAATGGATATATTAAATACCTAATACTCGAAGAAATTCATCATCCAATAACTCTATAGTTACACCATCACAACCGGGCTCTGCTTATTTGGGTATATTTTTGAATTTTAACCTCAAAGACTGTTAGCGGAGAAAAAATGTTTTAAATAAACCTTTATTTCACCCGACCAGCATTTGAATCATTCATTTCAATTTTCATTTAGTTATCTTTAGTAGATTACAAAATATTAATCAAAAGAGATTTGTAAGTACCTGTGATTGCTCACTATTTTGTATAGCTCATTATTAAAATCAATAGCATCAGCACATATGTTTTATTGATTCATTAACATAGCTAATTCATTAGTATTACAAAGTTCAATTTTCGGTAAAAATTATTTTTAACTAATATAGATATGTTAACACTGGGCAACACATAAAAAGGCTTTGAAATGAAAATAGCCAATCTTTACTAATTTCGAGGTGCTGAACACGAATATGACAATAAAATTTGTCGATTGGCTCTTTTTAGGAGAGACAGAGATGGTCACGTATAAACGACTCAGTCTGCATTGAGTACATAGGTAACCATTTTGCAGCGCTGTATTTAATCTCCAGATTGCAATATATTGCTTTGTATTGCATCAGCCCGCCATACATACAACCCCCAGAGGTATTGTATCATTGTCTGATGCAATGTAGTTGAGTCATGACATTGCGGCTTTACATCGTGGACAAAAGATGATGCAATCATTAGTTTTAAACGACATCTCGTAGAGTGAGCAAGTTTTTTGAGCGACTCCCATTTACCCCTGAGTCATAAGTACAACACAAGTGATCCTTATAGTTTTAATCCAGCAGTAGTGATGGCTCATAACTGTGTTAATAGTGCTTTTGTTACATTTGCGGAGAAGTGACGTCTGCAAGCCAGAAAAGGGCCATCTCTCCAATAGTGAAAGTAGCGTATGAGTTTTATTTTGGATGCAAGATCGGGGACCAGGACAAGGCCTGGGTCCCACACATATGTTGCAGTACGTGTGCAAGAAATCTTCCGAAGTGGCTGAAAGTCGAAAAAGTGACGATGCCGTTTGCTGTTCCTATGATTTGGAGAGAACCAAGCAATCACGCAGATGACTGCTACTTCTGCATGGTTCCACCTGTTTCTGGAGGCATCACAAAGAAAATAAGTGGAACAATAGCGTATCCGAATATATAATCTGCTCTCCAACCAGTTCCGCACGGCGAAGGCATTCTCTTTCCGAACCTCCAAAAGAATTTTCCATCGATTCAGACGATGAGGAGGGAGGCGAACCAAGATCGGGTTCTTTGCAACCTTCGGTATCTAATGATGATCCATACGTTTGTCATGGTGCGTCATCTGCACCACACATTATCACCGAAGAAGAAATGAACGATCTTGTTCGCGATCTGGAGCTGTCCAAGGCCAAAGCAAAGTTATTTGGATCAAGACTTAAACAATGGAATCTTCGCATGGAAAATGTCCGAGTGACTTCGTTTCGAACTCATCACGAGCAGTTTGCGTCTTACTTCAGAAAGGAAGATGACCTTGTGTTCTGCTCCGATGTAGATGGCCTGATGAATGCCCTCGGAATCAAACATGACCCTTAAGAACGACGTCGGAAGTAGAAGCGGAGTTTTACCGATACATGTCATATATATGTATTACTCTATTATATAAGAAACTAATGCGGATTTCTCAGAAATCGTAGCCAATTTTGCATTTTCATCGTCATATTCGTGTTCAGCACCTTGAAATCTTTAAGAAATGGCTACTTTTATCGCAGAGGCATGACTTTTATGAAAATTTGTTGCCCAGTGTGCTTATTAATAAATTTAAGACGCATTCAATTACATGTTATATCCAGTCTTTTATCTTCATTGTACAATATCTAGTTATACTCTTAAGGGAGTCTACATTGGTGCCGAAAAGTTAAGTCACAACCCCATTTTATGTCAATAGGAAACTAACTTCGAAACTCTACAACTTCTAAAATAAGCTTTTATGGTAAAACGTGTGAAGATAAATTAACGATTTCAATCAAACTATCCAAATCTTAAAGATCAGCAATATTCGTTAGCTTTTTAAAAAGTGGACGTCCCTTAGCCAAGTGGATAGCGCGCTTAGTTACTAATTAGAGGACCTAGATTCGAGCCCTGGGTAAGGCATGGTTGTTTATGTTGTTCTACTCAGATCTCGACATCCTCACAGACCTTCTGCTATGGCGTCTAAACTGCAAGCTCCTGTCAGACCTCTGTGGCAAGCAGCTGCTTAAGGGGTTATTTAGTTATTTTTTTATTTTTTGTTTAAAGAGTTACGGAATTTTGGATTATAACAAGAGCAATTGCCAGTTTTATAACTGGCATTGCTCTTAATTATTTAGATTTATCTCTATTGCTATTTTAAATATTCCCGCTTCCATAACTTTATAAATACCATCTATTACTGCTAAAAATTCAGATTAATATAGATGTGATTGAAGTCTTTAATTTACCTTCATTCGAATTTTGCTGTAAAAACTAATTTTAGAAGTTAAAGAGTTTCGATGTTAGTTTCCTCTATTTACAAAAATGTGTTGTAATTCAACTTTTGCATACCAGAATAAATATATATTGCCATTAACAACAGTTGTAACATTGAATAATTGTAGGTTTAATAATACCATATCGCCCCAATAATAACTGATTTTTTCCTCGAAAGCATCCATCGATGTATCCTTATACCATAACATCTCCTGACTTGCTGACATCTTTACAGTATGTGGGACATTGATAAGTGTATTAATGTTATCCTATACGGCGATACTTCACTGGCGTAAATATACAAATTCCTGCTAGTATGATTATCCCAAGCTTCTTTTCTGATGTGTCTAACTATAATGGAAAGTCATCGAAACGTGTTTTAACACGACAAAATTAATAATTAATATGCAATAAATAAAAGAATCCTTTTTATTTCTTACAGTAATTAAATTTTAAATACACCCTTCGTATCACACTATTAAATAAAAATTTATGTGTTGAAATTCTGCAATTCTTTAAGTGATCCTCTGAATATAAGATTCATATCAGTTCGTACCAGGAAAATTTAAATTTATTAAAACATGAACTAAAACATGAATACAATTAAACATATATTATATATCACATTGTCAAATACAGTACTTTGATAATGACCAGCAAAACGTTAAAAAAAGCGAAACCTTTGTAATTCGTATATGAATAACCAAGGAGCTTTCCAGGATATAAAAATAATAATTTGCATTAACAAAATAAAATAAATAAAATAAAAACATATGGAAAAATTAAAAAGACATTAATTCCATGCATATAGCTCTCCTGCCCAAGGAGCCACGGCTTAATGTCCCATCCGACAGACGGCGCGCCCTTTCCACGCCCATCGGATTACCCTTGCTCAGAGAGAGTCGAACGAGAGGTACTACAGATAAATCTTAACGCTGAACCTGGAACCTGGGAAATGCAGATTACGAGCCTGGAGCGATAACGACTGAGCCATCCATTTCCCGAACTAGATGAACAGTTGCTATAGTTTATTCATAGTCATTAAATGTTGGGACGTGTATTAGGAAGATTTTTAGTAGCACACCAGTCTTGTCATCTGGTGTTCCCAGGTTCGAGTTCCAACTGTGCCAGTTTTGAGATTTATCTTTAACTCTCACATTTTTCGCTGGTGAGAAAGAGGACACTGATGAAATTGGATGCCATCCATCGAAAGTGCCGTTAAGCCATGACAGTATGAAGAAGGAACCATACTCTGTGGACATTAAAGAACGCACTGTATGGCTTTCGCAGAAGGCTTCTATCTATTACTAATATCTATTCCTAATCCTCTAATCGAAAAAATAAAGGGAAATATATTTTTTAACTTATTTTGTTTTCCTCCAATACTTGTCAACTATAGTGACAAGTATTTGTGATTAAAGACTTAACGAACATATTTTCCTACATTGTCGTAATTCACGGGAAAAGAACAAACCTTTCATTTTTACCTCGTTATAATCTCTTGTGCGATTTTAGACAGAAAGCGAGAAATTTCTTTTTTCTTTTGAATTTTCAATTGTAATTTAGTCTTTCAGTAAGCAATGGCAGCAATGTAAGTACGATTGCGAAATATTATTAAGCTTTAGTTCAACAAAATACTGTCGACATCTCATTAGATTTTTTTTTTCTCGATGGTTGTATTCCTTCTGGAAAGTTTAATCCCATAGAGCAATAATTCGTCGCAACTTGTGGTCCCCAGACCCCTAAGAGGCTGCGAAAACTGTAATAGGAGTTCGCGAGCAATTTTAAATATTATAGAAATCACTAATGAAAATCGTTTAATTGGATATTGATAAAGAACTAGAGAAATAATCTATTTTTGGAACTTTTAGGGAGTCCTCATTGCAAGGATTTATATTTTAGTTGAAATGTTTTAGGCCATGATGGAAAGTGGGTCCGTAGAAATAATTTCACTTCAGAGGTGGTCCGCAGAAATAATTCGACTTCATAGGGGGTCCGCAGAAAGAACCTGAATTCAGAATGGGTTCGTAGGAAGAATTTTACTTCAGATAGGAAACAGGTCCGTTAGGGTTAAAAGGTTTAGAGCCACTGCCATAACGCCCCCTATTCCATTATGTTTATATGAGATTTTACTAAATTTTATAAGATTAAACTGAATTATCTCTGCATTGGCTTATCTATCTCTAGCATATAAAAAAAACTCACCAACAAATGCTGCACATTGAACTTTTTTTGGTATACGCAATTTGAGAAATAAATCCGTCCATTATTGAATGAAAAATGGAAAGTGTCTTGGATTAAATAAAACATGGCTCTTTCTCTCTGTAGTTATTGCCGTGTATCCACACTCTCGAAATATTTCCTTTTTGCTAGAAAACTTTTCCAGAAAGAGTTTGCTGACTCAGTAACAGATCTTACGTGTTGTCAACAGATGTTGCAATTTAAAATTTTTAAAATTGTTATTCAGCAAGATGCTACGTAATGTATCGGATTCTCACTTCTTATTCGATTTAGTAAAAAATTTACACATACAATTTCACTGTCTGTGGAGAGAAAAAATTTCAGTAAGGGAGATCGAAGAATATTAGTTGTTTTGGGTATGGGGGGAATAATGGTAAGAAAAAAGTCAGGACATATGCTCTTTGAAAGATCACAGTTTGCTATAAGTTTCATTTATAAGAATACGATTAATGTTGAAATTGAAAAATTAAGAAACATATCACGGTATTGCAGCCAACGAATTATTTAACCTCATTTTATTGCGAAACATACTTTCAGAAACATCACTTATCATTTATATTTACACCAAAGTGCGGGATAGCTCCGAAATTCAAATCGCTAAATAACCTTAGTTAATAATGTTCTTAATAATCTTAGTTAATAATGTTCTTAATAATCTTAGTTAATAACATTAGTTTTCCACCGCTTCGGCCGAAGCGCTTAAAATAATGAGGGGAGACCAACTAATTTAACATAAAAATACCTTATCTGAAATTCGCATATTACGTAGTACGAGAACTTGAAAATTCTTTAAGCATGTTCATGCAATCTTCAGTGCAATTTTTTTTGGTAAATGCTGCAGTGAAAACGAGTATGAAAACGCAGACGCTTATCCTAATGCTTCGTGCATCATTAAATTGATTCGTTTTGCGGCGTTGACGAAAAAACCTTTTAAAATGTCCACTCCTAGAGATTACGCTATTTGTTTTCTAAGAGAACTCGACCCTGGTTTTGACAACCTTAAAAGTTGCCTTTGAATTTACGTAAGTCACCTGATACATTTCCTTCAATTTTTTTTGTTTTAAATTCTGTTGAGAGGATTAGGAATTCAATTGATTACAAGTCTAAACTTTCAAATAAGACTTTTTTTTATTTACGCCATATATGACAGAGAAGAATCCTAGAAGCTACTCCTAGCTTTTACAGGCCTTCTCATACAAGGACATGCCCTACTACGACGGAAGTCACTGCTGACCACTGCCTTAGTTAGAGCTAGCACAACACACAAAGCTTGCCCTGCTGGAACAGTCGCTAGCTGCCTAACCACTATGCCAGTTAAGGAAGGAAAACGCTTCTTCGAAAGGAAAACGCCACTGGAGAGATAATTTGAATATTTCTTCAATGAATTATATCCAAATCTCGATTTTTAACAATATTATTATAAACAAGCTCGGACCTAGAAAAAAGTAAATGGGATGGAGGAGGGGGGGGGAAGAGACTGCATTTCCACTGCAGTGTAATTTTTTTCCATTCGTATTGGAGAAAATATGCACAAGTTTAATAATTTTCGTAAGCTAAATATTTTTGAAGTAACTCAATGCTTTTGCTAAAATAGTGTATTTTAAACATTTTACAATGTAGATGATATTTATAATTATTATATTCAGTATATGAATTACTTGACAAAACTGGAGGCTGCATTTCAAGTTTTTTGCAGGACAGAAAAAGACCTTCTGTTGCAACTCCTCACAGAATGAGATAAGGATGGGATTTTTGTCTAAAATGCTCTTTATTACAAAAGTACGAAAGAAGTAGATGAAAAGGTTGAAAGCTTATCTTCTATTGGAGAGAGAGAGAGGTGCAGGGAGATCAGTCATTGGAAGGTTGACTTGGAGGATTAAATACACTGGGAAAGGAGTTCTGCTTGGCGTTGAAAGAAAGTGGACGTATTTTGTTAAGCAGAAAGTTTTGGCTTAAATTATGGCTCATGAAGTGTGTCTTTCCTTACATTTTGTGTTTTCTTTCAAAGTAGTGCTCTGGATTATTTATTCTGGACTATTGCCATAAAATGGGAGGAAAACGAGGTAAAAACCCAAATACAATTAATAAACTCAAAAAAAATATCAGGTATACCGATTAAATCAAGTGAAAAAAGCCAACTAAAAAAGTTGGATAAACATGTGCAAAAAATAAACTTAAGTAGTGAAAATAGATCAAGATCGACAAATGACCTATCTAATATTTTAGATGACTCAAGTATCTTTGATGAAAGAAAATATAAAAAACAAAAATCTTCAAACCCACCAACTAATGACATTTCAATTTACCTACAAAAATATAATGATGAACATATAAATGAATCATCACAATCATCCTCAGATGAAGAGGAAATAACTGAAATTGAATTTTCAAAATACGAAAAGCCACATAAAATCTCAGAATAAAATCGTTATGCTGAAAAACTTGCTTTAATATTCTTTAATAAGAAACAGAAATTATCTGACCTTGATGATGGACTAGTTACGGACTTCTTTTTTAACTATTTAAAGAAAGAACTTAAAGGGCGCTACACACGCAAGGAAGATATAATTGTATTCCCGGAAAATAATGAAGAACTTGAAAACTTACAGAACATTAACAACATATTGGGAATGGATGTAGACTCAAGAATCCCCTCCAAAGACTGCACTATGGGTTGTTTATTAAATGTGAATACAAAATAAACTGATGAATTCTTGCTCGAAAGCCTAAAATGTTTGAATATTTACAAAGTTCGCCGATGTCAAAATTTTTTCCAAACGCTACAAAAGATGGATATATAAAACAACTAACTGACAATGTGATTATCTATTCTACCAACAAAAAACTACCAAATTTCATCAATATTGGCTTTTCTTCTTTCCCTGTTTATGACTACTTCGGAACCCCAATTTTATGTGGAAACTGTTTCAGATGGGGACACGCCATTACATCCTGTTGTGGAGCCACTCGATGTAAGCGATGAAGCGGCCCTCACTCGTATAAATTATATGATTCTGATATTCTCTGTTACCCAAATTGCTCAGGAATGCATCCTGCAACTTATTATGCATGCCCTGTTAGGCATTTGGCTTGTAAAGCCATGAAAATTCAAAGTTAACACAATGCAGCTGGCATTTGTGCAAGCAAAGAAACAAAGAGCGCTCTCGGTGGTCCGGAATAAAAAAAATAACGACTTTGCCGTGTTCTCGTTTCCTGAAGAAATTGCAACTGATTATAGTGACTTGAAAGACGACATTTCGGACCAAGATGAACTTTCCCAAGCCTCCAAAGTGAGAAAAATGTCAAAAAATGAATTTCTACGTGGACTTGATGTCTTCATGACTAAAGAAAAAAAGAAAACAGGACTAAATCTTGATAACAAAGTGACTGATTTTGCAACCCCATCCACATCAAAACATACACATTTCCAAGAGGAAAATGAGACAGATTTAGTGACTAATAAAAAAAGGACTATGGAAACTCTTCAACCTATACCAAATAAGTTAACTCAAACGAAATCATATGCTGACATTACAAAAACAAGGAAAATTCAGAAAAAAAATAAAAATGCTAAATTATCGGAAAAAACAACAACTGTAAATAAACCTATATTATCTCCTAACACCATCGCTAATATGATTGATACAGATAATGTAACTGCAAATTTGATTATTACCTTGATTTTACATCTTATAAGATATATTTATCCATCTGAAGAAACATACAAACTGTTATGTGAAATACTATCCGAACTCAAATGTTAAAATGTTCCAAATGCTGCAATGGAATTGCAGGGGCCTGCCTTCAAAAAAAAGAAGAACTCGTTATTTTTAGTAAATATTCACATAGTGATGTCTTCTGTTTACAAGAAATCAAAACGAACAAAATTATAAATATTACAAACTATATTCCATATTATTTTTTAAGTCCATTAAGTATCAATGGAGTGGGAATCTTAATCAAACAATGTATAAAACGTAAATTAATGCCCTTAAAATATTAATTTCACAACTTAGAAATTATTGCACTTAGAATTCTCATTAATAACTTAGCTTTCTCATTAGTTAAAGTATATAACCCTGGTTTGGCAGTTCCAGTGAAAACATTTCAAGATATTTTTAATCAAATTCCAGAGCCCCACATTTTTGTAGAGGACTTTAATTCGCACCATCCTTCTTGGTTTTCCCATTGGACTAACTATCAAGGCATTTTATTAAGAAAATTTATTCTAAATTCAAATCTTATAATTTTAAATAAAAAATTAACTACTCATGAAAATCGTTTTAATAAAAGATTATTTAGATTTATATAATCATTGATTTATTATTAATGTCACCATCACTAGCAGAAATCTTTTCTTGGTCACTGTTCTTGGATACCCGAGGCAGTGACCACCATCCTATTCTATTAACTTGCAAATTTAATTTCAATCAATATAAATATATATTTTTAAATAATTGGAAACTATTTAAATCATTTTTGGAAAAAAAACTCTCCTCTTAATCATTTTAAAGATTATAATATATTTTTTGATCAAATTTTTAAACTCACTAAATCAGCTTTTAATAAAATTTTAAACAAAATTCCAAAACTCCAAAAACTTTTGGTACATGAACAAGTTGATTGCTATTCGCAAAAAAAGCTGAAAACAAATATAAAAGAACAAAAAATTTGAAGATGTAAATAATTATAAAAAAAAATCAATTCACAAGTTAGACGTAAATTAAAAGAAGCCTACAGGAATAATTGGAAGGAATTTGTTAGTCACCTTGATTCAATTTCATCTGATTCAAATCTATGGAAAATTTTCAAAAACATTAGTACACCTCAATCACAAAAAATCCCTATGGCTGAAGTAGCAATTCAAAATGAAATTAATTTAAAAGAAACCACACACCTGTTTGCAAAAAATTTTATAATTTCAAGAAATAAATATTAACTCTGCTCAATATAAAATCAAAAAATCAAATAAAACAAAACTAAAAAATCTTACTTATACAAAATCAATATTAGACAAACCTTTTTCATTAACAGAACTTAATTATGCAATAAAAAATTTAATTTATCGGCTGCACCAGGAGCAGATGGCTTATCTAATAATTTTTTTAGAAATCTTCCTACTTGCTGGAGAATAAAATTTCTAGAAATCTTAAACTTTATATGGGAGAAACATACCTATCGACTTTCATGGAAAAAACATTCTAATTTTCTTCATCCTAAAACCAGAAAAAACTCCTAAGGATATTACATCTTACCGACCCATATCTCTGTTATCAAATGCTTTAAAACTCTTCGAACGAATTATTTTAAACGAATCAATTGGTATTTAGAATCTAATAATTATTTTTCCGATTCCTTTTTTAGGTTTCGAAAAAATCGCTCATCTAAAGAATGAGTTTCTCTGTCTCCTAAATGACATATTTATTGCAAACAAAAATAAAAATACCTTACCAGTTATCTCCACCGATTTTACACAAGCCTTCGACTCTATATGGCTATATGGATTAATTTACAAACTTTTTAACATAAACTTTGGTTCCAATTCTTTACTATTCATATATGATTTTTTTATTAAATCGTTCTTATCAAGTAAAAATTAACTCATTTTTATCTGATAAACTCAATATTAAGAGAGGTCTTTCTCAAGGATCGATTTTAACCGATCCTTTTTAACGTTTTTATTCATGATCTTAAAGAAATAATAGAAGAAAATATAACATATACAAGTTATGCAGATGACCTTATGATCTGATACTCAAATATTAATGAAGAATTCATAGAAAAAATTACAAAAACAAATTAATAAAATTATTTCATATTGCGAAAAATGGCACTTAACTATCAATATTAAAAAAACCTTTTGCATCCCCTTTACTAATAAAAGAAAAAATTTAAAACATTTTAACGTCCAAATTAATGGTGAACTCATAAAACAGGTTGACAAAATTAAAATCTTAAGAATTAATTTAGACTCAAAATTAAACTGATTACACCATCTGGAAATTCTCTACCAAAAAGGCTTAAAATTAATAAACCTCTTAAAATTCTTTACTTTTAAATCTAGTGGCACTCCTCAAAATTATTTATTAACTTTATACAAAAACATAATTAGAGCTAAATTAGAATATGAGATGGAGTTTATTACTGGACCACACTTATCAAAATTACAAAAATTAAATACTATTCAAAATCGTTGTATAAAAATTGCTCTGGGTCTTCCCATCACATGTCCAACTTTATCAGTAATAGGAGAATCAGCAATTCCACCTTTTGAAATAAGACAATAAACAACACATAAGACAATAAACAGAATTTAAAAAATAAAATAAAAAAATTTCTAAAATACCAATTTTTGAATAACTTAAAACCTTATTTTCTTAAAATTTTTTATTTTCCTTTATATAACGCTATATTGTCCAACTCAAATATTGATATACTCTCTTTATATGTTTATTTAATTTTGCTTCTGGATAAGCCTGTAGAAGGACCATCTATTGCTCTGTAACGTGCAATAAATAATGAATAAATAAATACACTGGGAAAGCTTTTAAGACTCTTAATTTTTCTGTCTTCGCTAATTTATTCCCAACTTGTTTTGATTAAACTCCTGTGAAGCTCTTAATAAATTCAAACAAATTTCAAATGATTATTATCAGTCTTATGGCGAAATCGTGAAACTTTTTAACTTGTTTCTCTAAAGAAGACACCATGTTGACACTGATTTCTCTATCTCTTTCTCTCTCCCCTCCCCCTCAATTGCCGTTTTGTTGAAACAACGCATCATCATCTTCTTCAGTGTTCTCACTACTCCAAAACTATGCGGAAACAAATACAATCTCATAGGAATAGCGAAGTTGACTTCCAGAATTTCAATCTCTAATGGTACATGATATCCTCTCCGTTAAAATCGATGGCGAGTTCGATTTGTTTGTTAATTATTTACTGGTTGCTGTATGAACTCTGGAGACCAATTGGAACTAAAGGTGTAAGGAAGGAAGGAATCTCTCTAGAGTGACAATCATTTGCAATAATTTGGCAAGCGTGAAGAAAGCCACCTATCAGCCTCTCCGACTCGAAATACGGATCGCATATTAAACACTTCATAGCACAATCATCATAACCTTCCTTAAGCAAGTGTGAATTTCTCACTTGCTCATATCTCAATTTACTAATTGCAGTCTAACAGTATATACAATTGATACAGCTTTAGCTTTTCCACTTTGCAAACGCGAGGCTTTTTTAACTGAGCGATGCGATATAATAATATGGAGGCGAAATTATTTATGGCAAATTAAAACATATCGTAGAAGTAAAAGCAGTATTTACTATTAAGATAAAATTTGGGTAATTTCAGGCCACACGGTTTCTAAAGTTTTATGTTGAAAGATTTCGATGCAATAAATAGAAAATATTTTGAAAATTTTGCGAAAGAATACATTTATATGTTCATTATTTATTATATGTTCACCAGACATTACATTTATATGTTCCGAGATTATTCAATTTGATTCCAAATTATGTGAAAGATTAAAGGAACGCAAATGAATTTATTAAAGAAATTTGAAAAGAGATATTGTAGTTAAACGTAGAAAATTTCGTTTTCTAAAAGAAAAGAGATAATACAATACATACACCAAACATAAAAATTACTCGTTAAACATTAAAGTTCATGTTGTTAAAGGCTGAAAGAAGAAAAATTGTTTTAATAAACTCCACAAACGAGTGTTATTCGAGTGGAATTCTTTATGTAAGGTGCAATTATGTAATGTGCTATCGGTTTGAATTTTAAATTATTGTTATTTTTAAAAGGATGGAAATTAAGCTTAAGTTCAAAAATAATATTTAGCAACAATAATTTTAAATAAAGCAAATTATTACAAAAGTATGAATGAAAACATTCAATCAACACAAATACTCATTAGTATGAAAATAAACCTTCAGAAGAACATAGCACCATGTCACTATTACTACAAAGAGTTGCATCCTCTATAATTCTTGCTATCTCCACTCAAAGCATAACATAAGACTTTTTATAACACTCGGTAAGTTGCACAATCATACTTGTGAACAAACCTGTTATTTACCAAGAATAATCTTACCAATTTTTGTAAACAAACTAAAGATAACCATGCATCAAACGATGAACTCTTCGTACAGAAAAGTTGAGATCAGCTCTGCTTGCTCGACTAGCATATAAACTCCTCTGCCATACCTTTAAGTGTTTTAAGTATCTTTTTTCATAATAGTTTACTAATAAAATTCACTCTAATAAACTTATTTATCTTCCCGCGAACACACCAAATAAAAACATTTCTTCTTTAGATATCGTATACAGATTAAGACAAACTACGTTTTCCTTCACACTCTAATTCTTCCCAATCACAACTCGCTTATTCTTTATATTTATATTGATTCAACGCTCGAAGTGGTTAGTGACGTAATTCTCAAGTTGAAGTAAACGCGGGCATGAAAATGATACATCACATCACAAGTAGCACGATCATCTGTCGTAACATTATGCACTATTAAAATTTTTGAATTCTATTCTGTAATGTTAATAGAAAACATGAGAATAAAATCTATCTATCTAGCCATATAAATATACCTTGTTGACTTAGCAGAAGTAGTGACAATATCGTAGGTAGTGTAAAAGAAAATGGCGATTTTCAGCTAGTCGCAGACTGAAAAAAAATTTTTATTTAAAAATTAAATTTGTTCAAATACTTTCATCAATAACGTTTATACTATTTCGTATTTGTTCATAAACTTTACATAATTGAAAACTGAAGTTTATTTAGCAATGGTGATACAAGGTCGTGTGTCTCTGGTGCTGTGTTTTATATCCAGATGTTTGATATGGTTAAAAATAGGGCTTCGAAATACAACCAATAGCAGTTTTGTGCGCATTGATACTAGGTAAAGGTTGCTTGTGTCATACGGCTGATTTTCACAGGTTCTTGCTCCCATTGTGCCCACTTTATGATTTTCTTCTCTCAATCCGCCATGCTCTCAAACAATCCCTAGTTTGAGAGCATGGCAGATAGCATGGCGGTACACCGATGGGCTTGAGAAGGTCGTCCCCCGTTTAATGGAATATTAAGTCGTGGTCTTGTTTTCCCGAGAGTCAGGCCCTATGCATGTAATTCTATAATGTGCTATCGGGAAAGATAAATTGATTACTCATAAACTGACCATAGCTCATATTGTATACATCATATTTACTTGGTTTCGTAATTCATTAACTATTTACTTGAAGCTTTAATTGCATTCATTTAGCTAAATAAAATCTTAAAACTTTAATTAGTATTCAAAAATTTAAATTAAAGATTACAAAGGTTATATTCATTTATGTAACCTAACTAAACTTCGACACTCCATTGTATATTTTATAATCAATTTTATGCAGGGATGGTTCAGTTAGTAGCAGGGGGAAGGGATGGTTCAGTTAGTAGCGAGCCAGGATCGTAACTAACTGAACCATCAGTTACCAGATGTTCAGTAGTGTAGTAGTTGTGTAGTTACCCAGGTTCGAGTCCCAGCTGAGTCAGCGTTCAGATTTATCTCTGCAAAGTTCCCCACCCTGCCCACGGTCAGTAGGGGACACCGATGGTCTTGGAAAGGCCGCCGTCGGTCGGATGGGACGTTAAGCCATAATCTGTAGTTCCCAGGTTCGAGTCCCTGTGATGACCAAAGGATCTTATCCTCTCAGACTGTGACAGATGTGATGACCCGTGGTTCGGATCCTGTCATATATACAAAAATAAAATACAGCAAAAATACAGCAATAAATATATAAATATAAAATTTAGGGGACATGACACGCCCCTTCTTCAAAGAGTTTTATCAGTTTTTATGACTTATAAAACTCATAGCCTCCTTGTAACTCGAATTTTCCTTTCGCGGCTAGGCACTCTAGTAATGACCCACTGGAAGACTGTCCAGTTAACCCTTTCACGACTAAGGGAAACATTTTTCCCATTTAAAAATTGGTGATTGTAGTATTTAATTATAACCTTATCTGCATTTTTTATACAGAATGTCAAAATAGAACGTATGCCGAACGCAATTACGTAAACGGGAACGTTTAGAAAACAAAAACAGAACTGTCAGGACGCATAATATATGTACTATGTGCAATGTCCATCTTTGCCTCACTATCAAAAGAAATTGCTTCGCAGAATATCATAATTAGCACATCATTATGTATAGTAATTTTATTTCATAATTTTGTATTATTTTAGTTAGCATTTTGTTCTAATAAACCAATAAATAAAAGACATTGCATACTAAGCCTAACTATAATTTGTGTTACCTTTATAGTCCATAGGGAAAAATATTTCCCATAAAATTCCAAAAAAACTACACATTGTTATGTATTTTTCTTATGATTTTTATTTATTTTACGTCTAAACAAACTAAAATAAACAGTTACATACTAATATTTACTCTTAGAAACCTTATGGTCCTGAAAGGGTTAATAAGCTGTAGCGTTCAGAAACGTCTCTGTCACTCAGAAATAATTATCTTGAGTATTCTCAGCATTCGCAGAACGGGTGATCTTCCGTTCCTACCATTTTTACACATTTAAGTTGCCAGTTCCCCTTTTCATGACTACCACCCCCAAAACCTCCCATAACACAGAGTGCTGTGGTAATGGCCATGATCCAGTCGCCAAGAGTTTTTACAGGCACGCTGGCACTGACCTTAGTTCGACGCCTCGTGTTGATTACACATCCAAAATACTCCACTTAGTCTTCCGGGCATCTGGAAGTCTCTTACTTCCTAGATAATGAAAGGCTTTATCTCTCATCTTACAATTCTTCCGTTTCATTTGGAATCCAAAGGCACTATTACTTTTAAGCTTCATTCGCGCTTGTTTCCCTAAGGCCTTATTTTTTTGCCTTCTAATCTTTTTCTAATAAATTTCCTATTTATTTCGTCATTGCTCTTCATCGAACTTCCGTGTTTATCTGAAACCTTATTCTTAGACAAGCTGCCATCCTTTAAAACAAATCTTTTTGCCTCGTCTCTGTTTACGCCGAATTTACCCTTACTATCAATACACTTTTTATTAATAGTTACTGACTACTTAGGTCTATTTCGGCGCTTTCACCTACATCTATATAATTTCCGTCCAATGACTGTATCAACATCAGGACCTTTTTTCATTAGATATGCCACTTGGTCAAATCTTCTTCTACCCTTAGCGTCGCTATTTGGGTCATTTAGACAAAACTGCCTCTATTTTCTCTCCATAACTTCGGCCGCAATTAACCGACCTTTTGACATTTCCTCTCCCTCATGGATTATAGAATCCACTTCCTTGAGAATATTTTTGTCTAAAAATCTCTCATCTGTCTTCTTTAACATTTTCTCTTTAACCTCATTATTCTCACAACCATCCATATTATTTTCGTCCTTATATTTGAAACCTAATTCCTGGATATCTACATTTCCGATCTCACTTAATATAAGAGCAAGATTCTCACTTTTAATTAATTGCCTAATTTCCTCGAATCTACTTTTATCTAATATTCCTATATGATCTGTCACGTCAAGATCATGCATATCACCTTTTCGGTACTTATCCGGCCTAATGTGGCAAATTCCTTCCGTCTTATCGACCCAGATATCAATCGTGCTCTCTTCACAATTAATTTCATTATTCTTGTCGATTACAGTACAATAATCAACCCCTCTACCAGATAAATATAAAAACACTTTAACCTCATCCTCCTAACTATTAATTTCCTCACTCTCTATATTATTACGTAATTTGTCCTCAACCAAGCTACTTGGGTCCAAATTTCTTTCTCTGAGATTAATATTACTAATACCATCTTTCTCCTCCTCAGGAATCTTACGTAATATTTTACCTTTATCATCTAGATAAATATGCTCTTCACTAAATTTAGCCACAGCTCTACTACATAAATCCTGGTTTAAATCTACCTTCTTAGCCTTATCACATTTAATTTTGTCACTCTCTACTTTATTATTTATTTTGCTCTCATTAAATCACTAGACTGTAACTCTCTTTCTCTGATAATAAACATTCTTAATATCGCCTTTCTCCTTATCAGATATCTCACAAAATATTTCGCACTTATCATTTAGAGAAATATTTTCTTTGCTAAATTTAGCCTCACCTCTACTACATAACTCCTTGTTTAAATCTAACTTAATCTCATCCTTCTGACATCTAATTTTCTTACTCTTTACATTACTATTTATTTCGCTGTTGACGAAATCACTAAGTCATAAATTTCTTTCACTGACAATAATATTTTTATCACCCATCTCTTCATCAGATATCTTAGCAAATATTTCACCCTTATTATCTAGAGAAATATTTACTTTGCCAAATGTAGCCATATCTCTACTACATAACTCCTTATTTAAATCTAACTTAATCTCATCTTTCTGACATTTAATTTTCTCAATCTTCACATTATTATTTATTTCGCTCTTAACGAAATCACTAGCTTCTAAATATCTTTCTCTGATAGTAATATTCTTTCTATCACTTTTCTGCTCATCAGATATTTTACAAAATATCTCACACTTATTTTTCAGGGAAACATTTGCTTTATCAAATGTAGCCACAGCTCTACTACATAAATCCTTACTTAAATCTAACTCATCCTTCTGACTAATTTTCTCATTCTTTACATAGTTATCTACTTCGCTCTTAACGAAACCACTTGGTTCTAAATCTCTTTCTCTGTTAATGATGTTTTTACTATCACCGTTCTGTCACAAAATACCACTTCAAACCACTCACAAAATATTTCACACTTATCATTTAAAGAAATATTTCATTCAATAAACTTAGGCACATCATTTTCCACCTAGAATTTAATGATATTCTTAATTTTATTACTGACCACCTCGTTCGTACCATTTACCTCATTATCAAGTACATTGGTGTCAACATGGGGCTTCCTCAACGGAAAAGTACTTCGATCTTTCCAATCAGCTTTCGACTTTCTAATGGTTGTGCCAGCTGCATTAGGCCCAAACCTGATTTCACCAGAAATCTTTTTCCCTACTGTCTTCTCACCATTATCAAATTTAAGAAACTTCGGGCATTTCCCGACCTTCGACATTGCCTCATCATTAACTTTTCTGTTGGCTTGTACATCGCCACATTCATTACTCTCCGAGTTACTGACACCATGACTCTTAATATCTACAGTATTATCTAATACTTTTCTCGTAGTACCTTTAGATTTATTAAACCATTTTTCCTACATGCATATAATCACTTTAATTAAAACAAGAATCACCAGTTTTCACAAACACTTTATTTTCATTATTTTTCTTATTAACCTCATTAAACTTACTTTCACTATCAAAGTTATTATTACCTCCTGCATTACCTGCATTAAACCTTTGAAACTTGTCAATCTTGTCGGATTATCCTGACAATCACTTACACACCCAAATTTTAAATTTTGCTGTAAATTATCTTTATTGATATTTATATTTTTAACAGAATTATCACCATTATTTTTCACTTTTGTCTTACCTTCGACACTACTCTATATTCTTCCTCTTGAAGAAGCTAATTCCCTAACTGCTCCTTCCTCTTTCCTTTTCTTATATATCCTCTCTATTTCTTCCATCCCTTTCTTAAAATCCCTTTCTCTTTCTTCTTTCCATCTCTTATACTCCCTCTCACTTTCTTCTTTCCTCCTTTCCAATTCCGGGGCGGGGGTGGCTCAGTCGGTAGCGCGCCAGGCTCGTTATCTGTAGTTCCCAGGTTCGAGTCCCAGCTGGGTCAGCATTGAGATTTATCTCTGCAAAATTCCCCGCCCTGCCCATGGTCAGTAGGGGACACCGATGGGCTTGGAAAGGCCGCCGTCCGTCGGATGGGACGTTAAGCCATTGCCCCGTGTGCGGGAGAGCCATACCCTGTGCATGTTAAAGAACACGCTGGATGTCCTTGACGGGAGACTACCATCTGTCTCCCAACAGCTGTTCCAGTGGGTCCCCTCCCCCAACCTTCTCTGAGCCTTCGGGGTCCATGTGACCTGGCCATTTGGCCCATGGTGTGCAAAAAAGTGCCGCTCAGAGGTAAAACAACCCAACTCAACCTTTCCAATTCCATTATCTCATATTCCAATTCTGATATTGACTTCCGACCCAAATCGCGTATTCCGACCGGATTCGAACCACATCCGCTAGCACTCTGTTCTACCCCAACATCGCTACCAATACTATAAATTTCAGTAGTTCCCCCACTTTCCCCAGCCTCAATGTGTCTGTTTACTTCATTGCTCCAGTCCTGTTCCGTTCCACCCTTAGTTTTATCACGACTCCTAAGCATCATTGGCAACTCAAATTAGTCTAAAAATAGAAACAACAGAAAAACCACAGACCTTTCCTTACGTGAAGATCGACTCTGCTCACTGCCTGCTTGGAGTCTCCTTCCACAATTAAGAACCTCAGCGAAGACCTCGACGATGTCGTACTTGGGGAAATTGCACTCTGTAGAACACTACACTGGATGCGGCTTAGCCCCCTGAGCTGCTTATAGCTTTCTCACTTTCCGGAATCACTGCCACAGAAGCAGGAATTTTTCAAGGAATTCTTCTTCTTTCCAGAAAAATTCTCTTCCTCTTTTTCTTTTATATTAATGGACCTGTTCTTCGGCATACAAGTGCCAATCTTGAACTACTGCGCCAGATGTGATGACTAAAGGATCTTATCCTGTCAGACTGTGACAGATGTGATGACCCGTGGTTCGGATCCTGTCAGACTGGGCCAGATGTGATGTCCTCCCAGGTTCGGATCTATGAAGACTGAGCCAGACATTGTGGCCGACAGAGAACAATGCGATTGTTGCTTAATAATTACTTCACTCTCACTTCAGTGAATAGACACATTCGCGGGTTTTTAGGCCCGTGCCATTGCACGCCTTTGATGAAACTGGTTTTGAATGATGAATAACAACAGTCCATTAATTAAATGCACTAGAGCTATATAGGGACGACACACTTTAATAACAATATATACAGCTAAGTGCTGGGAATGCGCTCAACTCCGTGGGCCTTTGCTGCCTTGCTGCTGCAAACATTAATAATAATGAGGTGGAGAATCGCACGCTCTGCAAGTTCTCACTTTGCAGACCTCAAACTCGGCGAAAGGTTAACCAAACTTTGCCTACACTGTGGTTCCTTCTGAACCACCAGAATAAAAAACAGATTCTCCAAGAATCTCGATTACCTCTTGGAATCATACCCTCACTTCAAGGGTTTCCTTTGAGTATTGGTGGCGTCCTTCTGACGCTTGTTGAAATGAGCTTTTGCTCAATGTGCTCGCACGAAAACTAATGCTTCAAATCTACTGCCTAGCCTCTTCGCTGCACTAGCGCCCTAGTCTAATCATTTACGGCCATAAACAACTTCTGGAGCTGATTCCATTACTTGCATGCAGCCACTTTAGACCCGAAAACAACAACAGTGAGTCATCCCCAGCACACGAACACACTCAATACATAAAAATATAGACAACAATAAAATACAGCAAAAATACGGCAATAAATATATAAATATAAAATTCGGGGGAGATGACACGTCCCTTTTCAAAGAGTTTTATCAGTTTTTATGAGACTTATATAACTTATAGCCTCCTTGTAACTCGAATTTTCCTTTCGCGGCTAGACACTCTAGTAATGACCCACTGGAAGACTGTCCAATTAATAAGCTGTAGTGTTCAAAAACGTCTCTGTCACTCAGAAATAATTATCTTGAGTATTCTCAGCATTCGCAGAACGGGTGACCTTCCGTTCCTTCCATTTTTACACATTTAAGTTGCCAGTTCCCCCTTTCATGACTACCACCCCCAAAACCTCCCATAACACAGAGTGCTGTGGTAATGGCCATGATCCAGTCGCCAAGAGTTTTTACAGGCACGCTGGCACTGACCTTAGTTCGACGCCTCGTGTTGATTACACATCCAAAATACTCCACTTAGTCTTCCGGGCATCTGGAAGTCTCTTACTTCCTAGATAATGAAAGGCTTTATCTCTCATCTTACAATTCTTCCGTTTCATTTGGAATCCAAAGGCACTATTACTATTAAGCTTCATTCGCGCTTGTTTCCCTAAGGCCTTATTTTTTTGCCTTCTAATCTTTTTCTAATAAATTTCCTATTTATTTCGTCATTGCTCTTCATCGAACTTCCGTGTTTATCTGAAACCTTATTCTTAGACAAGCTGCCATCCTTTAAAACAAATCTTTTTGCCTCGTCTCTGTTTACGCCGAATTTACCCTTACTATCAATACACTTTTTATTAATAGTTACTGACTACTTAGGTCTATTTCGGCACTTTCACCTACATCTATCTAATTTCCGTCCAATGACTGTATCAACATCAGGACCTTTTTTCATTAGATATGCCACTTGGTCAAACCTTCTTCTACCCTTAGCGTCGCTATTTGGGTCATTTAGACAAAACTGCCTCTATTTTCTCTCCATAACTTCGGCCGCAATTAACCGACCTTTTGACATTTCCTCTCCTTCATGGATTATAGAATCCACTTCCTTGAGAATATTTTTGTCTAAAAATCTCTCATCTGTCTTCTTTAACATTTTCTCTTTAACCTCATTATTCTCACAACCATCCATATTATTGTCGTCCTTATATTTGAAACCTAATTCCTGGATATCTACATTTCCGATCTCACTTAATATAAGAGCCAGATTCTCACTTTTAATTAAACTGTCTGTAAATGGTAGCTAGGTAGTCACTGGAAGGAGAGCTATGCACCAATCCCCTGTGATGATGCATAGAACCGGCCAGACCTAGCACCTAATGTCCGACCCAGCCTTCTCGTGATGCAGACCGTTAGTACCTTTCAAAAGAGATACTCTCTTGTGGAAGTGAACGGAAGGGGAGGGCTGCCAGATTAGTGTGGCCTACTGATCTGGACAACTATGGCTACTTTTCTTTTTTTTTCTACCCTGCTGGAGTGGTCAACCACATAGGGTCCTGGTGCTGACCATATAAACCCACTGGACTGGACAGATATACGGCTCTGAGCTTTATTATGGATCCTGATTTTGCTGCACTGGTGGGCTTCTGTGGAGGGAAAATCTTCCGCTGTGTTTTCTGTTTGTTTGTGGGTTGACAGCCCCAAGTGAATAGATTCACAGGATATGTTTATCAGCTGGTGAATAATCCTGAGCAGAGGTCATCGCAGGCACCTGAACTCTTTGCTTCTATTGGCATCGTTAAATTCTACATTAGAGGAAGTCTTCCAGTGTAGATGGCTTCAGCCTATAGTGGTGGGAGAACGGGTCTTTGCCCCATGTCTGCGATTAGGCGGCGGTTTGATATTATCGGCATTCCCTCTCTCAATAAAAATAGTTTCTTTAAACATCCCACTAACCATTTTCTCTCCATAGGTAGTTGGAAAGTGAGGACTCTGCATAGAGCTTTTTCTCTTGATATCCTCACACAAGAATTCCACCATTATAATTTAGATATTATCGGCTTGCAAGAGACCAGATCGACAGATAAAGGTCAGATTCTTAAAAATAATCTTAAATTTCTCTTTTCAGGGAGGGACGACAATAAGCCTCACCAAGTCGTGGGTCTGTTTCTCAGCAGACACGCTAGTGATGCTCTTCTAGGATATGAGTGCATTAATAAATTCCTAGATATGAGTGCATTAATGAAAGGTTTCTTACAGAAAAATTTCAGACAAGCGTTAAAGACCTGAATGTTATCTGCTGTTATCCCCCCACTGAAGATGCCGATGAGGATGAGAAGGATAGGTTTTATGGACAACTTCAGGATATTTGGAATTCTGTCAAGAAAGGAGATATTACCCTTGTTCTTGGTGACTTCAATGCCAAAGTTTGTACTGACTCTGACCTTTGGGGAGGAGTAATAGGCCCTTTTGGTATTGGTAGTTGCAATGGCAATGGACAGCGTCTCCTGCAGGTAAGTAAACTCAATGGATTCAGAATAACTGACACTTATTACAAACACCGCGACATACATAAGTACACATGGGTTTCACCCGATGGGCTGTATAAAAATATGATTGATTATATATTAATTAACAGAAAATGGGCTAGTTCTGTTAGGAATACCAAGTCATATAGGGGAGTTGAAATTGGTTCTGACCATTATCTTGTTAAAATTGTCTTGCAACTTAAACTAAAAAAGTGTTGTGCTAGGGTTAAAAAAATTGCTTTTAATACTGAAGCTCTGAAAGATCCAGTTATAGCCAAAGCTTACCATGATAGGTTGCTTAGTCATTATGATAGTCATGGTATGCTTACTACTGAAGTTGAGGAAGAATGGGATCATTTTAAACAGGCTTTTTTTGGACACTAACACTACTCTTTTAGGAAAAAAGGAGCAGAAAAGACAAATTTTTCTGAGTGATAAGGCACTTGAGCTTATTTCGGAAAGAAAGAACTGCAGGAATGTCCTTAATCAATATCCCTACTAGTCCTAATAGAAAGCATTACAGAGAACGTAATAAACGTGTAAAAGATCAGTTAACTGCTGATAAGAATCTTTGGCTTGATGGTTTGTCTGAAAAAGCCGAGGAAGCAGTTAGACAGCACAACAGCAGAGAGCTGTACCAGATAGTTAATGTTTTGTGTGGTAAACGGACAGGTATACAGGGACTTGAAGGATAAACAAGGTAAGGTTATATAGAAGGTGAGGATTCTGTCATTTCTAGGTGGGCTGAGCATTTCAGTGTTATTCTAAACCATCCGGTTAGTTTTATTCCCATTGTTTGCAATGACGATAGATGCATTGGTGACTTTAATGTTGGCCCTATAACACAATCTGAAGTTATTTTGGCTGTTTCTAAACTTAAACTTCATAAATCCCCAGGGGTAGAAGAAATTACTTCGGAAAGGCTTAGAACTGGGAATGTTTGAGTTACAACATGGATGACTGAAATTTTGAATATCTGTTATGATAAAGGCATGGTTTCTAAGGATTTTACTAAAGCTATTATTATCCCTATTCTTTAAAAAAAAATGTGATATCACTTCTTGTGATAACTATAGAGGTATCAGCCTACTCTCTGTTCCAGGTAAAGTTCTTTCTATGATTGTGCTTAATAGAATTAAGAATCTGGTTGACAGTCAATTGCGTGATGAGTAATGTGGATTCAGAAGTGGTAGGGGATGTGTGGATCAGATGTTTTCACTTAGGCAGATTCTTGAGAAATGTTTCGAGTTTCAGAAACCTTTGGTTGCTAGCTTTGTTGATTTCAAAAAGGCTTTCGACTCTGTTGATTGTCATAATTTGTGGTTGATTGTGAGATCATTTGTATACCTGACAAGTTAGTTAACATAATGAAAGCTCTCTATAATAACACTGAGTCGTGTGTGAGAGTTGGTAAGGCTTGTAGCAATTGGTTTAGCATTACTTCTAGAGTTCGAGAAGGGTGCATTTTGTCTCCTTTTCTCTTTAGCTTGGTTATTGATTATGTTATGCGAAATTCATTTCAACGGAAAAATTTTGGCCTTAAATGGGCTGATTTAGCCCTTTTGGCAAATGATGTTGATAAGATGAACTCGTTCATTCGAGCTGTTGGATGAAACTGGTAGTAGAGTAAGTTTGGTTATAAACAAAGAGAAAACTAAAGTGATGAAAATTGGTCAGGCAGGCTGTGATTCAGTTAATCTGAATGGTTGCAGTCTTGAGCAGGTGTCACAGTTTAATTATCTTGGGAGCTATGTAACAGATAATGGTGATGTGCGGCATGAGATTAACAGACGAATAGGGATTGCTGCCGGGACTTTTAAGAATCTATGGAGATTGTGGAGAAATAGGCGTATACACCTAAAGACTAAAATTAGACTGTATAATAGTTTTGTTCTTTCTAGGGTTAGTTATGGTAGTGAAGCTTGGACACTTTGTAAACAAGATAACAGGAAACTAGATGCTTTTGATTCCAGATGCTTACGCAGTATCTTGGGCATTAGGTGGTTCAACTTTGTAACTAATGATGAGGTTAGGCAAAGGAGTTTGCAACCTCCTTTAAGAAGCATATTGTGCAGAGAGAGACTCCGTTGGTTTGGCCATGGTGCCCGTATGGATAATTATAGATTGGCGAATAGGGTTATGAACAGTGTGCCTAAAGGCCTCAGAAAGAAGGGGAGACCTAGGATGCGGTGGGCAGACAATGTCAAACAGGACACTGTTAGAATTGGTGTGCAGTGGCCAGATGCAGTAGATGTAGCTCAGGAGAGACTTGCTTGGAGATCTAAATTGCACGGTCTGGTTGGACCTCCGTAGCCCATGGCTGCTTGAGGATGATGGTGATGATGATGATGACTTTTATCTAATATTCCTATATGATCTGTCACCTCAGGATCATGCATATCACCTTTTCGGTACTTATCCGGCCTAATGTGGCAAATTCCTTCCGTCTTATCGACCCAGATATCAATCGTGCTCTCTTCACAATTAATTTCATTATTCTTGTCGATTACAGTACAATAATCAACCCCTCTACCAGATAAATCTAAAAACACTTTAACCTCATCCTCCTGACTATTAATTTCCTAACTCTCTATATTATTACGTAATTTGTCCTCAACCAAGCCACTTGGGTCCAAATTTCTTTCTCTGAGATTAATATTACTAATACCATCTTTCTCCTCCTCAGGAATCTTACGTAATATTTTACCTTTATCATCTAGATAAATATGCTCTTCACTAAATTTAGCCACAGCTCTACTACATAAATCCTGGTTTAAATCTACCTTCTTAGCCTTATCACATTTAATTTTGTCACTCTCTACTTTATTATTTATTTTGCTCTCATTAAATCACTAGACTGTAACTCTCTTTCTCTGATAATAAACATTCTTAATATCGCCTTTCTCCTTATCAGATATCTTACAAAATATTTCGCACTTATCATTTAGAGAAATATTTTCTTTGCTAAATTTAGCCTCACCTCTACTACATAACTCCTTGTTTAAATCTAACTTAATCTCATCCTTCTGACATCTAATTTTCTTACTCTTTACATTACTATTTATTTCGCTGTTGACGAAATCACTAAGTCATAAATTTCTTTCACTGACAATAATATTTTTATCACCTATCTCTTCATCAGATATCTTAGCAAATATTTCACCCTTATTATCTAGAGAAATATTTACTTTGCCAAATGTAGCCATATCTCTACTACATAACTCCTTATTTAAATCTAACTTAATCTCATCTTTCTGACATTTAATTTTCTCAATCTTCACATTATTATTTATTTCGCTCTTAACGAAATCACTAGCTTCTAAATTTTTTTCTCTGATAGTAATATTCTTTCTATCACCTTTCTGCTCATCAGATATTTTAAAAAATACCTCACACTTATTTTTCAGGGAAACATTTACTTTATCAAATGTAGCCACATCTCTACTACATAAATCCTTACTTAAATATAACTCATTCTTCTGACTAATTTTCTCATTCTTTACATAGTTATCTACTTCGCTCTTAACGAAACCACTTGGTTCTAAATCTCTTTCTCTGTTAAAACCACTCGAACACACTCAATACATAAAAGTATATACAACAATAAAATACAACAAAAATACAGCAATAAATAAATAAGCATAAAATTCGGGGGACATGACAGTCCCAGCTGAGTCAGCATTGAGATTTATCTCCGCAAAATTCCTCACCCTGCCCACGGTCAGTAGGGGAGACCGATGGGCTTGGAAAGGCCGCCGTCCATCGGATGGAACTTTAAGCCGTCCCATGTATAGGAGAGAGCCATACCCTGTGCACGTTAAAGAACACTTTGGATGGTCTCGACGGGAGGCTACCGTCTGTCTCCCAACTGCTGTTCCGGTGGGTTCCATCCCCAACCTTCTCTGAGTCTTCGGGGTCCATGTGACATGGCCATTTAGCCCATGGTGTGCAAAGAAATGCCGCTCAGAGGTAAAACAACCCAACCGAATCATTATTTTTTTAAGTTTGTTATTATTTGTCATTATTTGCAATGCATTTAAATGAACCTGGCGTAGAAAAGCTTAGCCTAACGTCACCATGGGAGTTAGGTGAATAAATAAATAGGCACTAGTAGTGTAACACGGCACTAAGAGATTAATCGGAAAAAAAATGGTTGGAAGAAAATTGTGTGGAATATATCTAATGTGAAAATCCATTTCAGGAGTGAGTTATGATATAGTCGTGATCTCAAATGACAGTCTGGCATATGTTCGTAGCCTAAAGGCTCTTGAAAAGTCTTAGTTCTCTTGAGTCTTGGGAATATGAAATAAAACTAAAACTACTTTCAACCAATATTCGCAGGTATCTACATAAAATATTGATGAGCTCCTGAAGCAGTTGAGACTTAAGCTGCAGGTATGAAAACGTTGCAGAAACTATTGCCTAGAAATTCGATTTATCCTTCAAGAACCAATGGCAGCTTTCCTCCGTATACTGTATCTGTTTTTCACGCTCTTAACAGCCAATACTTTCGGAGGGTTGGGCACAAGTTCTTCATCCACCTGCAGGTTATTACCTTGGAGATATCTAAAGTTATTCGTTGCTAGGGGCAACCGTCTATCATTGTTTATCTATCGATGTTCTGTTATGCTTCGGAAGCTTGTTATTATGTCGGTAAGAGCATCCCAAACAGATGGATAAAAGTAAAGGAGTAACACGAACCTAGTCAGAGAGACAAAAAAATAGTCTGAATGCTGTTGCAGAGGAAAAGAGCATTTTGATAACCGGAAAGTGTCAGAGCGGAACTTGAAACACAAACTTTAAAATTCGAGATCAGTTGCAATGCTGCATAGACCTGATGTAAGTTAGCGCGCTCTTTTCGGGTTATAAAGAGGTTTATATTCGCACTCCCGAAATGCTCAACAGATATCTCCCGACTGACTGATATACTGCAGTTAATAAATGTCACACTCTACAAAAAAAATGAAGTCTTCGGTGATATCCTTGTTGATGTCATTTTTGGAGCTCAATAAACGTTTGAAATGTCTGCATAGCTGGTAACAGAGCTGCTAGTGTTACGAAGCTGAGAGAAGTGGCATGAAGTAGAGTCCTGTAAAAATCATCGTTGCTAGTCATGCTGCGAGTGTACAGTGTACTGTGCGTATATAGGAGTATGTGTTGTGATGTATTAATTATTATGTGGTACAAAATAAGTGGGTGCAAACGTAAGCGTAATTTCGTTACGACAGAGATGAAATTGAAAACGTTAGAACGTATTGACAAAGGTGATCCAGTAAAGCATATTTGTGATGAACTAGGTGTTGGTAAAAGCACTGTAAATGACTGGAGAAGGAATAGAAAATCTTTACAAAATTTTTGCACTCAAATCTAGTCCGAAAAAACGCTTTCTTCTCGGTGCACTCTTAAAATGCCGAAAAATGAAATTGTCGATAATGCACTTTGGTTATGGTTCATGCAAGAGCGTCGAAAAGGAACGTCAATCAGTGGGCCAATATTGAAAGAAAAATCATTAATCCTTCATTCTAAAATCGATAATGGGGGAGATTTTTCAGCAAGCGAGGGATGGCTTTCTCGAGGGTTCGTTACATTGAAGTTTGTGGTGAAAAATTGTCAGCTGATCCTTTAGCAGCAAAGGAATTTTCAGAAAAACTTATAGTGCTTATTGAAGAAGAAGACCTATGCGCAGAACAAATCTACAACGTAGATGAGCCTGGTTTAAATTTTAAACTTCTACCAACGTAAACGTTTGTGACAGAGCATGAAACCTCAGTATCAGGATTTAAAACAAACAAACAGAGAATCACTGTAGCTGTGTGTACAAATGCTGCAGGTACGCACGGACTTCCTCTTTTTGTAATTGGAAAATTAGCAAAACCCCGAGCATTCAAACATTTAAATTTAGCTGCTCTGCCAGTTTACTACAAAGCTCAAAAGTCTGCTTGGATAGACTCGTATTTGTTTAAAGAGTGGTTCTTTGCAGAATTTGTTTCAAAGATAAAAAACCACTTGACAAGTCTTAAAATGCCTGAAAAGGCCCTACCGATTCTCGATAATGCCCCAACACACCCAAGCGAAATTTCTGACAACATAAAAGTCATGTTTTTGCTATCTAATGTAACATCTTTAGTGCAAACCAATGGATCAAGGCGTGCTTGTAAGTTTAAAAAGGCGACACAGGAGAAAGCTTCTTTCAGAAATTCTACAGAGAACTGAAAATGACGGAATAGGACTTTTAGATGCTTTGAAAACAATAAATGCCAAGGATGTGATCTACATGTTATAGCATGTCATGGAGAAAACGTTGGCCCGAAGTAGAAAACTGTGTAGAAAGTACCAAAGACAACAGCACGAAAGTATCGAATGAGACTGCACCTGCCGAAAATATGACGGATAATGACAATATTTCGCGGCTTAATGACTTTAAACTGCTGCCTGGATGTGACACACTTGAAGAAGATGACATTTGAAAATGGTTAAAAGGTGATGAACAATTGGAAAATGAAACACTGAATGATGATGAAATTATTAAGGCAGTCAAACCAAGACGGGAGCGGAGAATGAAGAAGAGGTAGAAGGGAAAGTTAGTCACATTGAAGGAAAAGAAGCTTTCGATGTTGCAGTAAGATACATTGAATAACAACAGGCCTCAACTGCGATTGATGTGATGTTTATTCAAAAACGGCGACTTTGCAGGTAAAAAAGTGTTAAGTTCAAAGAAACAAAAGAAAATCATGGACTTTTTCAAGTGAGTGTGAGTAAATTGTTAATATTTTGCAACGAATTATTAATTAAAATACAGTACTGTTAGCATTTTTATCATTGGCCGTTTTTATTTATTTTCTGACACAATTTTCGGTATAACCGACCTTTCGTTCATCCGGCCAGGGGTCCGGTCCCGTAAGGGCCGGATAAAATGGAGTCTACTGTACTACATTTCCGATTTTCTGATTAAAAAAATAAATCGGAAAAGTATAACATTTGGGATATTTTTCGCCCTCGAGCGTCGTCTGAGCGTAACTTGAAACACAGAGGTTAAAATTCGAGTTAAGTTGCAACTCTGCATAGACATGATGTAAGTTAGCGCTCTTTTCGGGTTATATAAAACACATTCATTTTACTTCTAAGTGGAAGAAAATAATCAGAAGCATTTTGAGAAGAGTATTGCATATATTGAATTCATACTTTCGAAGAACTGGAACACTTCCACTTCTGTATATGCATAAAGAAGCGAAAAATCTCAACTCTTGGTATTCTAGTTTTAGAATGAGATTTTGGGTCTACGGAGGGGGCTGGTGTGGTTCAGTTGGTAGTGAGCGCAAGTTCGTAATCTCAAGTTCCGAAGTTGGGATCCCACCTGAGCCAGTGTTGAGATTTATCTCTGCAAAAATTCCTGCCCTCGGTCAGTAGGGGACATCAATGAGCTTGAAAAGACCGCCTTCCGTCGGACGGGAGCTAAGCCGTGACCCCGTGTGCGGGAGAGCCACACCCTGTACACGTTAGAGAACATGCAGCTTAGCCTTGACGGGAGGTTAACATCTGTCTTCTAACAGTTTTCCAGTGGGTTTCTTTCTTTGAGCTCTCAGGGCCCTTGTGACCTGGCCATTTAGCTCATTTTATGCAAAAAGTGCTGCTCAGAGGTAAAACAACCCAACCCGAAATTTTCGGAATCTCCTTTCTCCCCCCGTGTGCGGGAGAGCCACACCCTGTACACGTTAGAGAACATGCAGCTTAGCCTTGACGGGAGGTTAACATCTGTCTTCTAACAGTTTTCCAGTGGGTTTCTTTCTTTGAGCTCTCAGGGCCCTTGTGACCTGGCCATTTAGCTCATTTTATGCAAAAAGTGCTGCTCAGAGGTAAAACAACCCAACCCGAAATTTTCGGAATCTCTTTCTCAGCCCAGCGCAATTTTTTCAGCATAGTAAAGAAAAGTTTATTTTCTTTAGAGTGACTTTTTCAAAATAAAATCTAACATTATTTTTACCATAATGATAACTACCAAAACCAGTGGCTCAAAACCTTTTCTAGATCAGAGACTTATTTCTCCCGTTTAACCCCCTTTACTCTTTCTACATGAATTTCATTTTTTTCATACTAGCTGAAATAATTTTACCATGCATTCAAATTTACTAGTACAGTGACATCCATCCATGAATTTCTAATGTTCTTCTGTAGAAACAAAACATGTCTAACTATTTTATTCCAAGAACTATTCTATATTCAATATTCTATTTCATATATTTCTATCGAAAAATTTAATCTATTGCCACCCAAAATTGCTAAAACTCTCTAAAGGGGGTGGTAGTGCCTTCCTCCATTGGGAAACATTGATCTAAACTAACATTTTTGGGCTTCATAATAGTGGTGTCCGATATTCTTACCAACGAATTAAGAATTTATCCAAAAGACCTAACTTCTGATGACTTAAGTCACCATGGATGGGTCACGTCATCGGAAGTTAGGAAAATACTATCTACTTTCTTCTTTCTATTAAGGACATTTCCCATTGTTGGGTTCAGTCTACCTCACCATATCATTGTTTTTCAATGCAAGCTAAATATTTTCAGATCACAAGAGGCTGAAATGCCAGGTCTCTAAAACAAGAAGATTATTCTCTCGATGATTATTCATAGAATTGAAATCCTGGGTCTTCAGGATATCAGAACAGGCAAAGGTGATATGATGAAACCTAAGAGTATAATTAATTTTACGATTAGAGAATTGTTGTTGGGTTGCTTTACCTCTGAGCAGCACTGTTTTTCCTCACGTGCTAAATGTCAGCTCATAGGAAACAGTTGGAAGCCTCTCGTCAAGGCCATCCAGCATGTTCTTTATCGCGCACAAGATATAGTACTTCTGCACACGGAATGACCTTTCCAAGCACATCGGCGTCTCTTCTCTGACCGACGGCAGGGTGGAGGGCTTAGCGGAGATAAATCTTAAAGCTGGCACAATTGGGACTCGATCCAGGAAACCGCAGATTACGAGCTTGGTGCGCTATCATTTGAACCAAACCCCGCCCCTAGGAGAAGTTGAAGATAAGTATACGAAAGGAGTAAAATAATTACTTTACCAATGATGCTCTTTTAGGATATAGCTGCAGTACTGAATTTTTACTTATAAAATAAATACCCCCTCAAGCAGCTGCTTGCCACAGAGGTCTGACAGGAGCCTGTCAGTTTATATGCCATAGTAGAAGGTCTGAAAGGATGGCAGGCCCTCAGCAGAAAAACGACACAAACAGCCATGCCTTACCCGGGACTCGAACCCAGGTCCCTTAGATCAGTAGCCAAGCGCGCTAACCACTTACTTATAGCTGAATTTAAAATTCAAATTTACTTATTTTTCAATAACTATTATCTATATAAGTTTATTATTAAGTTAACAATTTCTCTACAAGGCAAGTTAAATAGTTAGGGAATTTGATATTCTTTGGAATTTCGTCCATAATTATAAAATGTTGATTATTTCAAAAAACCCGTAGCCTTTTTTCTAGTAAACCTATTGTGGTAAATATTTTTATTACATGTATTATTAAAGAAATTTTTGAAAATACAAACACATATAAACTTTCAATAGGTAAAATTTTGAACAAACTAAATATATCATCTTTTGTTGTAAGGGAATTTTTAACTTCTGAATAACACAATCCTTTTAATAGACTAATTTGTATTATTTTAATTTTTTTAAATTCTGTCTTATAGGTTGTTCCATAAACTGTTTTCCATAGCTAATTATATATGAAAAAGTGCTTTATATACTAAAATAGTTAACTGTGAATCAACAAACAATTTAAGTTTTCTAATTTTAAATGCTACAAATCGTAGTCTTGAACATATCCAGTCAGTATGTTCCAGCCTAGGTAAATTATTTCGTTTACTTCTTCCATTTTAGGTAAAATAGTGAAACAATGCCGTTAAGACTATTCCGATGAGAGAAAAACAGGACAGGTGTTTCTTAACCTCATGCGATTTGAATTACTGTCGAAGAAGGGGATATTATTTTTCTGTTGGTTGGCTTCAGTGTCAAAAATATCCCCTATCGGTCCGTACGATGCGGGTCAGACATGGAAGCCCACGATCATTCAAGGCTGGTTGTCCTTTGCAGTTTGTCCGGTGCTTGTTTTTTTGCCGGAATTTTCATATTCTCGGAACACTCTTGAAACTGTCGTACGAGAAAATCCAAGTTCGTTGACAATTTTGGAGATCGAGTGTCTCATCCGACGGGCACCTACGATCTGCCCTCTGTCAAATGCATCTAAATCCTGTGCCTTTCCCTTTACGCTTCTCACGACGAATGCTTAGGTAAGACAAAGCTGACAACTATATATGACCAGAGATTCAGTCACGCATGCGCGCAAATGCGGGAATTGCGGTACTGAATTTGGATAACGTTTCCTATCCCTAATTCGATGGTATTTCAGTGTTATATATTTGTTTCCACGAATGAATATGACACTTCACAGAATTTTAAGATATTTAACTTATAATTCATTACGAACGGTATTATTATGTCATAGTTTGGTTTAAATTATTAGAAATAAATTCAGAAAGTTCTAACTTTCCAGCATAATTGCTTTCATCTAATAGAAAAGTAAATCATCTCAAATCCATATTTTAAACCCTGGTTTATTTTGAACATACTTGGTCTGAAAAGGGTTGCAAAGACTCAAATGCTATAAAGGTTTTAATAAGCGTTATTCGTTTTTGGATTAGACGAACATTTAAAGTATTTTCATTGTTCTGGAAAAACCGACAGGTATTTGTGTGACGTAGTGGATCACGTTAGTTTTGAGAGCTGTAATTGGCTGGCGTGCATTTTTAGCACTTTTTAGTTAATATCCTTATTAGCTATTAGTCACCAGGACTAGGCTTTAAGTATGTAAGTTTATATATCCATATGCAGGTTAGTATAAAAGAATACTCGTATTATAAAGTATTATATTATATTTAAATAATTAAGTAACAGAAGTAATTGTGTGTCCAGATATGTCAAAAAACTCAATTTCCTCGTTATGACGATCGGGAGTTAGTATCACATGAAATGTTTTAAACACCAAATTTCCAAATCGCTTGGTTTCTAGAGTTGAAGCAATCTTATGCCCTCCGAAAAGTCCCGATTTCAAACCATTTGAATTTTGTTTTTGCGGGGAGACGTTAAAAGCATCGCTTGTTCTGAAAAAATTGCAATTTAGAGCATTTAAAGGAAAGATTCCCTGTAGCTTTTGAAAATATTACATCATTTTGAAAATATTACTTCCTCCCATACTCGGTTCAGACATGCCGAACCGAGTATGGGAGGATGCTGAATACCACGCCACCAATGGCGCGCCCACAATCAAGTCTAATGAACACAAAACGAAACTTTTATAGCTTCTTGACATTTTTACATTGCATAATTATTCAGCAAAATACAGTACTTTAAAATATGGAGATCTGATATAATGACCTGTATCAGCGCTCGAACTAGGGTGGCTCTAAAAGGGGGCTCTGACCCTCCCTCCTTTGAGAATACTAATAACATGAGACGATGGGAAATTTCACACACATACATATATATTACCTTTATTTTTCCAGAAATTTGCTAAAGACCTCTAAAAAGGAACGAAAAAATTGTGTACTGAAACGGCGCTCCAATTTCTTTCGAATCGATTTTACACTTTTATTTTTTAGAAAATGGCGCTTCCTTTAAAAAAATTGCTGACTTCCTAACACAACGATACATATACATACATACAAAATCCTTATGCAGCCATGGGCTAGGGAGGTCCAACCAGACTCTTTGTTCTGAGGCTGCAGCTGCTGCATTTCGCCCCTCTAGGCCAATTCTAGCAAGGTTTTGTTTGACATTGTCTGCCCATCTCATCCTAGGTATCGCACTTTTTCCGAAACCCTTAGGCACACTGTTCATAATCCTGTTTGCCAAAACTGCAGCTATGCAAACGGACAACATGGACAAACCGACACATTCTCTCTCTGCACAATATACTGCTCAAAGGAGGTTAATGACTCCTTCTTCAAACCTCATCATTACTTACAAAATCGAAGCACCTAATGCCCAAGATACTGCGTAAGCATCTAGAATCAAAGGCATCAAGTTTCGTGTTATTCTGCTTAAAAGGGTCCATGTTTCGCTACCATAAAATCTAACTAACTAATCTTAGGAAGAACCAAACTATTATACCGGATGCGGCGAGTTTTTCGAAAATTAATTGTTCGAAAACGTGTTCTTCGAAAGTCAATTGCTCGAAAATAAGTTCTTCCAATGACGAGTTTTTCGAATAACAAATTTTTCGAATGATGAATTTTTCGAAAACGGAGATTTTTTCGAAAAACAAGGAGCCGTCTACTTCTTGTGTAAGAGACTTATTTTTTGTTGTTAGAGACAAATTTAAAGTTCTTTTTGGGTTGGATAATTATTGATGATATATAATCATTCGCATTTTCATAATTTCCCAATAGCTTCAATTTCGCCCCGAAATTATTTGAAAATGAAACAAATAATTATAAACGATTTATTAATGATGGAAATTTGAAACATTAGTGGTGATAAGTCAAGGCATTTCACTCACAACACGGCTCCTTACACGGGGAGAGGGGGTGGGGGTAAAGCAATTCTCTTGTTTTTAGACATAAATGAAAATTATTTTTCTCTCGTTTGTTAATAGGGCAGAATACAGAAAACGTGAAGGTGGGTAGTCAAGTAATCCAATTTAGGGTATGTTAGGTTTAAAGTTATTTTTAGAAACTAAAAAATAGTTGTATAACTGGAAAAATATTTTTAACTTTACAAAAGCCTAATTTAATTTTTGGTTGATTCATTATTAGATATATTTGAAATAATAAAACTCTGAGAATGTTTCAATTTTGAAACTTTCCATTTTCTTAATCTAAATCTGATAATATTTATGTCTAACATGTTTCATGGAAATTGAAAAATGTTTCGAAAATTTCCAAGTTGTTATTTAATATATATATCTCTCCATTGTTACAATGGAGAGACAATTTTGAAACTGTAATAATATAAATTTTAATAATATTATTACTGAATACTTATGCTAACTTTTTATGAAAATATGTGATTGAAGATACATTTCTGAATGTAATAGATTTAGATTTTGAACATTCCTTACTCATTGCTAAAAGAACTATGGAAGCAGAATTATTTAACATCGTCATTCAAGGCTATCAAATTACTTATCTCAAAAGTGAATTTGAATTTAAAAATTACAACAACAAATTTTCAACTGTTTTTGTAGTGAATATTTCAATTTTGTCAGATTCAGAATTTTAGTTTTTTGAAATAAATTTTCAAAACTCTTTAAATACCGAACAAATACTGTTTTCTGTCATATTTTTCATAAAATATTTTCTGAAGAAATTTGCAGAGCTTCAAATTTGACTTTTAAAGTAGTCTTGGGAATCAGTTGAAGATAAACGGGAAAATATATGAATCATTTCTGGGCACACATCTTAATTAGCAGCAACACAAGTCCATACTAGTCCATGTTTCCGTTTGCTTCCTTTCATTTCATTTGGGAAGCAAGCCACGCGACTCTTCCAGTCAAGGGAACCGTCAGCGAACAATGAATGGACCGTCGAGCGGTATGTGCACAGCAGGTGGTTGAGGATCAGTCCCCAACGTTGAAGTAAAATGTTGCCTAGGTTGAAATCGTTAACCAAAATTTGGAAATCATATACACTTTGAAACATTTTAGCTAATATTGGCCACAAATATTAAATGCTCGCTTTCAAATTTTTATTTTTTAGCTTTTAGCACCCTCTAACAGCGGAATTTCAAAGTATATGACGATCAAGAAATTGCAAAAATTGTCAGTTTACTTTTACTAATAACTGTTGAAGACAAAAAATATTTTGTTTTATTTCATGAAACTAAATTGTTGTGTTTTCTCAGCCCCTTGGGGTAAGGAGACAAAGCATTGCAGCAAAATGTACATGCCACTGGACCTCAAAATTTCAAATTCAGACCATAAATATATCGTTTTGTTAATATCCATTAAAAATTTGGCAATTGGACTATTAGTGAACAGAAAGTTTTTATTTTCAGCCTTTAGTAGTCTCTGTCAATGAAAATTTAAACTAATGGATGATTGGAAAAATCAAAATAGTAATATTTTATTAGTATCTGTGATGGACTCGCTCCGAATGTGATTGGCTGTGCCCGATGTCGTGGCCGCGGAGGACGATGAATTTGTCTCTTAATTACCTTCACCCTTACTTCAGTGAAATGACAGGTTCGCGGGTTGTTACATTCGTACAGACGTATGCCTCAGACTTGCTGCGTCAAGTGATGTATTAAATATGTCCAACAATTCACGCACGAGAGTTGTATAGGGACGACACAATTTATTCACACTATATGCAATCACGTACTGGGGATGCTTTCGACTCCGTACGTCTTTGCTGCTTTGCTGCTGCAAACAATTACGCAATGAGGTGGAGGAGAATCGCACACTATGCAGGTTCTCGCTTTACCGACTTAAAACTCGGCGAAAGGATAATTAACCTTGCTTTTGTTTGGTTCACACAGAATCCACGGAACTGTATCAGATTCATCAAGAATCTTGATTCTCACTTAGAATCGAACCCTCTCCTTAAGGATTTCATTGGAGTAAGAGCGGCATCCTTTTGATGCATGTTCAAACGTCCTTCCCGTTTGACAACTATGCTCAAGATTTCTATTCTCACACAGAGAATCGAATCCTCTCCTTAAAAGTTTCTCTTTTGAGAAAGAGCGGCGTCCCCTTGACGCGCATCAAACGTCCTTCCAGTTTGACAGCAATGCTCAGAATATTCGTTCCTAATTGCTCGGTTCCTCTGCTGTGCTGACACTCGCTCCCCAGGCTAGTTGTAAAAAGGCCATAAAAGGCTTCTTGGTCACGTCACCCTAGCAAGCAGCCAGCTCAGACCCGAAAAGAACATCTTATGAATCACATCCCCACAACAGCATTTCCAAGAACTCACTTAATACATAAAAAATATTTACAATAAAATGCAACAATAAATAAAAATAAATAAATTAGAGGGACCTGACAGTATCTGCGGCTGGATCAAAAGTGAGAGGGGAAGGGCCCATACCGTCTCCTTTGATAATATTAATCGAAACAGTGGAGAAAAATTATAAATGTGTATTTAACTAATTTTTCAAGAATGTTTATGCAGACCATTAAAACAAAGGCAAAAAATTTTACAGTGGAATGGCAATATGGTTAGATCTTGCCTCCCACCCTCCAACTCGGATTACTTGACAAACTACTTATCTTTTTTCTATATTCGGCCCCATTAGTAAACGAGAGAAAAATTATTTTTCATTTATGTCCTAAAACAAAAGTTGCTTCCCCTTTCCTTCCCCAGTTTTAAGAACCGAAACACTGCTATCAGTGAAATGCCTCGAGCACGATACTCCACGACCAATATTTCAATCTTCCATCATAAATAAATCGTTTATAATATTTGTTTCATTTTAAAGTAATTCCACCGTTAGATGGCGCAATTGAAGCTATTGGGAAATTATGAAAATGCGAATGATTATATTTCGTAAATAACTATCCAATCCAAAAAGAACTTTTAATTTGTCTCTAACAACAAAAAATAAGCCTCTTACACAAGAAGTAGACGGGCCCTTGTTTTTCGAAAAACTCCGTTTTCGAAAAATTTGTCATTCGGAAAACTGTCGTTCGAAAAATTCGTCATTCGAAAACGTTATTATTGAAAAATTGTATTTCGAAAAACTAACCATTCGAAAAACTAGCCTTTCGAAAATCTCGTCATTCGAACAACTGATTTTCGAAGAATTTATTTTCGAGCAATTGACTTTCGAAGAACACGTTTTCGAACAATTGACTTTCGAAGAACACGTTTTCGAACAATTGACTTTCGAAGAACACGTTTTCGAACAATTGACTTTCCATGAACAGATTTTCGAACAATTGACTTTCCATGAACAGATTTTCGAACAACTGACTTTCGAAGAACTGATATTCGAACAAATGATTTTAGAACAATTTCCCTAGAGCCTATTATACAGCCTGATTTTAGTCTTTAGATGTCACGCCTATTTTTCCGCACTCTACATAGAATCTTAAAAGTCCAAGCTACGTAGACTTAAACTTAAAAGAGTTAGACTTAAAAGTCTAAGTTCCTTGTTCTCCTATTTATTTCATGCCACACATCACCAGTATCTGTTACATAGCTCTCAATATAATTAAACTATAGAAAGCTATAGAAAGTAGATATATTGGCAATAGAAGAAGACACCTGATCAGGAGTGCAGCTATTCAAAACAACTGAAACAGATCTACCTGACCAATTTCAGCACTTTAGTTTTTTCTCTGTTTATCACCAAACGCACTCTATTACCAGTCTCATCAACAGACATAATGAACAAATTCGTCTTATCCACATCAGTAGCCAACAGGGCCAAATCACATGCATATAATCTAAATCAGAAATTTTGAAATCTCTAGACTATTTAAGGCCAAAATATTTCCCTTGCAAAGAATTTCTTGTAACATAATCAATAACGAAAAAAAGAGAAAAGGAGACATAATGCACCCTTGTCTAACTCCAATAGCAATGCTAAACCAATCACTGACAGACATACCAACTCTCACACACGACTCAGTGTTATTATAGAGAGCTTTCATTACACTAACTGACTTGTCAGGTATTCCATGTGATCTAACAATCAACCACAAATTATGTCCATCAATGGAGTCAAAAGTATTTTTGAAATCTATAAAGCTAATAACCACAGGTTTCTAAAACTCTAAACCTATCTCCAGAATCTGCCTAAGTGAAAATATCTGATCCACACATCCCCTACCACTTCTGAATCCACATTACTCATCACGCAATTGACTGTCAACCAGATTCTTAATTCTATTAAGCACAATCATGGAAAGAACTTTACCTGGAACAGAAAGTAAACTAATTTCTCTATAATTATCACAAACCTTTTTTAAGTATCGGGACAATAATATTTTAGTTTTTTCTGTAATATTCAACGATATCATATTTAAATTGAAATCTGACCTCTGTGAAATCTTGAAACAAATCAAATTATGCGGAGTCTGTCTAGGATATGAGTAGCTAAGTAAATGCAGTATTGCCACAGAAGTCAATAAATCAATCAAAGTTTTGTGGAAAAAATGAGTTATAAATAAGAAAGTTTTTTGTTTATAACCCATTCAAAGTTTTACATTTTATTCAGACCAGAATTAAGAAACAAGAAAATGCCTTTTCCGATTACAGATGACACTATGGGCGACAGTTCTGGTAGCTTTATAAGTGACATCATTGGGTATATGACGAGGCTGGTGCTAGGTGAGTGGTTAGAACCCTATTGCATGAATCGGGCGAGATGTGGGGTGGCGTCACGCAGATCGACAAAGCTCATTTTCCCCTCAAAACTGTGCACTGGAATATTTTTTGCCAATGCATATAAAGAAAAAATTCAGCACGCTAAAAACACAAGACTTAATGCCTAATTTTCGAAATAATTAAGGAAGATGTGCATCAGAATATCAAGTACCACTTATAATAATAATATTAATATAAAGAAAATGATAAGAGAAATATTAAATGCTAGAAATCAAACGGTACCCTCGGTACCTATCTCTCATTTCTGAGTTCACCAATATTTAGCTCTCCAGCACCGGTATATAGGATTTTGATCTTTGACCTCAAAAGAACCATCCCACACAAAATTTGGCTATTCTGAGATCTACGACTCAAAATATATCCAGGCAGCATATTTTAGCCCTCTACCAAACGGTAGATCAAAATTTGACTCTAACCTCGAACGATCCTCCGGATCCGTAATTACATAACTAAATATCCCTGTATAACAATTTCTCCGTTTCTAGTACTGGTAGATAATGGTTTGACCTCTACGTGACTTGTGTTTGACCTTGAAGAACACACCGTAGGTCAAATTTCGGATTTTTCCTCATGTCTACGATCCGGATTATCACTAGGTGAAAATTTTCAGAGCTCTATTTCTCCATCATAGTTAGAATTAGCGGATCCCTCTCAGCCGTCAATAACCTCTCAGCCGTTAATCATCTATATATATATTAGATAGATATAATAAACTCAACACTAAATTAAAAGAACATTTCGGAAAAATAATTAGCTGAAAATTATATACACCTAATTCTGTTTTTACACGGTAGATAGGTTCCCGAAAAAACCGTGTAAAAAAAAATACAGTGCATGTGAAAGAATCGAAGATTGGATTCAGACTTGAAAACCCAGTACAAATAGCAAGTTGTTTTCAAACAAATCATATTAAAATCTTTAATTAAATCTTTATTTGATTTTCATTCATTTAAACACATTTTTTATTTTATAAACTTATAAATATAATTATATGTACATATATAAAGTAAATTATCCTTCATAAAGAAAATAATATGTCACTAATTAAAGAATGCAAAAGTGCAAAAAAATATGATTTACGTATACTTATTAACTAGATTTTATTTGTTGTCACTTTCTGACAATTTTGCGTAAGACTGGAATTAAATCACTTTCATCGCTTGAAACATTTTGGCCGTCGTATTCATACTCCAAAGGTCACTGTGGCATGGGGAACTAAATTCTCACTTGTTACCAGTGATTCTGAAATTTGAATAGTTTTGACAATGAACTCTGTAATCAATCGTTGAAATCCTGCTTTGGCTAGATCTTTCTATAATTCTTGATAACGCACTATACATTGATTTCACTTCACGTTCAAACTGCTCAGCTTGTTCGACAATGGGATCATGTGTAAGAAAATGACTTTCCCATTTACTAGCCATTAGATGCCCTACTTTAATTAAACCTGCAGTGACTGGAACCTCTTTATCACCAACACTTTTTTCTTTTTCATCAGGAATCTCAAGGATTACTTCTATTATTTCATCTTCACTAAGAGCTTAACACTAGGTCTGTAAATGGTAGCTAGGTAGTCACAGGAAGGAGAGCTATGCACCAATCCCCTGTGATAACGCATAGAACCGGCCAGGCCTAGCACCTAATGTCCGACCCCGCCTTCTCGTATTGCAGACCATTAGTACCTTTTAAAAGAGATACTCTCTTGTGAAAGTGAACGGAAGGGTAGGGGTGCCAGATTAGTGTGGCCTACTGATCTGGACAACTATGGCTACTTTTCTTTTTTTTTCTACCCTGCTGAGGAGTGGTCAACTACACAGGATCCTGGTGCTGACCACATAAACTCACTGGACTGGACAGATATATGGCTCTGAGCTTGATTATGGATCCTGAATTTGCTGCACTGGTGGGCTTCTGTGGAGGGAAAATCCGCTATGTTTTCTGTTTGTTTGTGGGTTGACAACCCCAAATGAATAGATTCACAGGATATGTTTATCAGCTGGTGGATACCCTGAGCAGAGGTCATCGCAGGCACCTGAACCCTTTGCTTCTACTGACATCGTCAAATTCTACATTGGGGGAAGTCTTCCAGTGTAGATGGCTTCAGCCTATAGTGGTGGGAGAACGGGTCTTTGCCCCATGTCTGCGATTAGGCGGCTGTTTGATGTTATCGGCATTCCCTCTCTCAATAAACATAGTTTCTTTAAACATCCCATTAACCATTTTCTCTCCATAGGTAGTTGGAATCTGAGTACTCTGCACAGAGCTTTTTCTCTTGATGTCCTCACACAAGAATTCCACCATTATAATTTAGATATTCTCGGCTTGCGAGAGACCAGATAGACAGATAAAGCTCAGATTCTTAAAAATAATCTTAAATTTCTCTTTTCAGGGAGGAACGATAATAAACATCACCAAGGCGTGGGTCTGCTTCTCAGCAGACACGCTAGTGATGCTCTTCTAGGATATGAGTGCATTAATGAAAGGTTTCTTACATCAAAATTTCAGACAAGCGTTAAAGACTTGAATGTTATCTGCTGTTATGCCCCCACTGAGGATGCCGCTGAGGATGAGAAGGATAGGTTTTATGGACAATTTCAGGATATTTTGAATTCTGTCAAGAAAGGAGATATTACCCTTGTTCTTGGTGACTTCAATGGCAAAGTTGATACTGACTCTGACCTTTGGGGAGGATAGTAATAGGCCCTTTTGTTATTGGTAGCTGCAATGGCAATGGGCAACGTCTCCTACAGGTAAGTTAACTCAATGATTTCAGAAAAACTAACATTTATTACAAACACCGCGACATAAATAAGTACACATGGGTTTCAACTGATGGGCTGCATTAGAATATTATTGATTATATATTAAATCACAGAAAATGGGCTAGTTCTGTTAGGAATACCAGGTCATATAGGGGAGCTGAAATTGGATCTGTCCATTATCTTGTTAAAAGTGTCTTGCAACTTAAACTTAAAAAGTGTTGTGCTAGGGTTAAATATTTTACCTTTAATACTGAAGCTCTGAAAGACTCAGTTATAGCCAAAGCTTACCATGATAGGTTATTAATCATTATGACAGTCATGGTATGCTTAATACGGAAGTTGAGGAAGAATGGGATCATTTTAAACAGGCTTTTTTGGACACTAACAGTACTCTTTTAGAAAAAAAGGAGCATAGGAGACAGAATTATTTGAGTGATAAGGCACTTGAGCTTATTTCAGAAAGAGAGCACTGAAGGTATGTCCTTAATCAGTGCCCTACTAGTCCTAATAGAAAGGATTACAGAGAGCTTAATAAACGTGTAAAGGATCAGTTAGCTACTGATTAGAATCTTTGGCTTGATGGCTTGGCTGACAAAGCTGAGGAAGCAGTTAGGCAGCACAACAACAGAGAGCTGTACCAGATAGTTAATGTTTGGTGTGGTAGAAAACGAACAGGTATTACAGGGATTGAAGGATAAACAAGGTAAGGTTATAGAAGGTGAGGATTCTGTCATGGCTAGGTGGGCTGAGCATTTCAGTGATATTCTAAACAATGTGGTTAGTTCTACTCCCATTGTTTGCAATGATCATAGATGCATTGGTGGCTTTAATGTTGGTCCTATAACACAATCTCAAATTATTGTGGCTGTTTTAAAGTTAAATTTCATAAATCACCAGGTTCAGATGTTCAGTTCAGATTACTACGGAAATGCTTAGAGCTGGGAATGTTTCTGTTACCACTTGGATGACTCAAATTTTGAATATCTTCTATGATAAAGGCCTAAGGATTTTACCAGAGCTATTATTATCCGTATTTTCAAAAAAGGTGATCTCAGTTCTTGTGATAACTATAGGGATATTAGCCTACTCTGTGTTCCAGGGAAAGTTCTTTGTATGATTGTGCTTAATAGAATCAGAATCCGGTTGACAGGCAATTGCGTGATGAGCAATGTGGATTCAGAAGTGGTAGGGGATGTGTGGATCAGATATTTTCACTTAGACAGATTCCGGAGAAATGTTTAGAGTTTCAGAAACCTTTGGTTGCTAGCTTTGTTCATTTCAAAAAGGCTTTCGATTCTCTTGATCGTAATAATTTGTGGTTGATTGTGAGATCATACGGTATACCAGACAAGTTTGTTAACATAATGAAAGCTCTCTATAATAACACTGAGACGTGTGTGAGAGTTGGTAAGGCTTGTAGCAATTGGTTTAGCATTACCTCTGGTGTTCGACAAGGGTGCATTTTGTCTCCTTTTTTCTTTAGTTTGGTTATTGATTATATTATGCGAAATTCACTTCAACGGAAAGATTTTGGCCTTAAATTGGCTGGAGATACGAAAATTTCTGATTTAGATTATGCTGATGATTTAGCCCTTTTGTCAAATGATGTTGATGAGATGAATTCTTTCAATCGAGCTGTTGATGAAACTGGTAGTAGAGTAGGTTTGGTTATAAACAGAGAGAAAACTAAAGTGATGGAAACTGGTCAGGCAGGCTGTGATTCAGTTAATCTGAATGGTTGCAATCTTGAACACGTGTTACATTTTAATTTTCTTGGGAGCTATGTAACAGATGCTGGTGATGTGCGGCATGAGATTAAGAGACGGATAGGGATTGCTGCCGGGACTTTTAAGAATCTATGGAGAGTGTGGAGAAATAGGTAACCTAAAGAATAAAATTAGACTGTATAATAGTTTGGTTCTTTCTAGGTTTAGTTATGGAAGTGAAACCTGGTCACTTTGTAAACAAGATAACAGGAAACTAGATGCTTTTGATTCCAGATGCTTACGCAGTATCTTGGGAATTAGGTGGCTCAACTTTATAACTAATGATGAGGTTAGGCAAAGGAGTCGCCAACCTCCTTTAAAAGCAGCATATCGTGCAGAGAGAGACTCCGTTGGTTTGGCCATGTTGCCCGTATGGATAATTATAGATTGGCGAATAGGGTTATGAACAGTGTGCCTAAAGGCGTCAGAAAGAGGGGAAGACCTAGGATGCGTTGGACAGACAATGTCAAACAGGACCTTATTAGAATTGGTGTGCAGTGGCCAGATGCAGCAGATGTAGCTCAGGATAGACTTGCTTGGAGAACTAAATTGCACGGTCAAGTTGGACCTCCGTAGCCCATGGCTGCTTGATGATGATGATGATGATGATGATGATGATGATGATGATGATGATGATGTGCTTTGTCAATCAGCAATTCATCAATATCTGCAAATGATAAATCAACGAATCCTTCTCCACCAGCTCCATGTGCTAAAGAGATGATATTAGGATATTCAGTCGTATTTTGGGGTACAGGATCTTTGCTTTTTACACATTCTGGACGAATAGCTTTCCAGCATGCGTTTAAAGTTGATGGTTTTAATTCTGATAACGTCAATCCAGCATGTCTGGTAGAATCTAAAATAGAAAATTTCTTCCACACATCAATAACTGTTAGTGTTTTATTCTTAATTAGTTTATCCAAAATGTATTGGAATGTTCGTCTAATACATTTTGAAATTAACAAATATATTGGAATGTATTAACAAATGTATTGGAATGTATTGGTATATATTGTATGTATTGAAATGTTTTGATATATATTCCAATACATTATGGATAAAAAAAAAAAATTACCGGAATTAACAGGTTTTTAACTGTGACATTTATACCCTGGTCTAGTGGTTGTATTAAGGATGTCGTATTAGGCGGCAGAAAACTAAATTGCACATTTGGGTGTTCCAAAACTGGATGGCCAGGCGCATGCATATAATCAATAGAACTTAGAATTCGATATTTTCTTCCTTCAAATAGCGTTTAACTTCTGGAACAAAACATTTATGGAACAATTCGTTAAAAATTTCTTTTGTAGCCAGCCAATACACTGGCAATTTATTCAGATCTACACCTTTGATTGATCGTGGTCTTAAGGATCGATTGATGAGCAGCGGTTTTAACATACGATCTCCTGAAGCGTTGCTGCAAAATAAAAAGGTCACACGATACTTAACTGCTTTAAAGCCACCAACAGTTTTTTGTGATTTTGCTACGTATACTCGGCATTTTGTTTCCAAAAAAAGACCAGTTTCATCTGCATTCCAAACTTGATCAGGAGTGTATCCACCATCTTCAATGATTTGTGCCAGTTTTGGGCAAAATTCTTTAGCAGCCGGCTCATCTGCAGATGCAACTTCATCTTATATCTTTACATTATGAATGGGGTGTCTTTGAAGAAATCCTGCAAGCCAAACTGTACTTGCAGAAAATTTATAATTTTTGTTTAACTGAGCTGATGTGATTGGTTCCATTTCTTGTATCTGCTTATATATTCGTAGTGCCATCTGTTTGATGGTTTTTCCGTCTAGAGGTATTCTTTTTTGCGAGTTATCTTCTATCCACATTACTAGTGCCTTTTCCATCTTCACTTTTACATCTCTCGTGTACGATGACGACGTAGCGCTCAATTTTGTTCCAGAAAGCACAGATTTTCTAATAACATCTTCATTTTTCTTGATGGTTCTTACGGTAGCTTCGTTCAAACCAAAATATTTACCTATGGATGTTGAACCTTCTCCAGTTGTAAGACGATCTAAAATTTGGATCTTAGTATCCAAAACGATAGCTTTCCATTTCTGCTTTTGTATAGTTTAATTATCCGACATCCTGGTAAGGGATTGCAAAAAATATTTGAATTGTAGTTAATAAATCAGATGATGAAAAAATTGTAAACTTCCTATCTGCAAAATTTAATATATTTATATTACACACGAAAAACTTCAAAAAACAAAACAAATTTTTTTCGATTTCTCCTATTAGACATCTAAACACTTCTAACTTTAATGGGGCGGGGGTGGCTCAGTCGGTAGCGCGCCAGGCTCGTAATCTGTAGTTCCCAATTTCGAGTCCCAGCTGGGTCAGCGTTGAGATTCATCTCCGCAAACATTCCCCGCCCTGCCCGCGGTCAGTAGGAGACACCGATGGGCTTGGAAAGGCCGCCGTCCGTCGGATGGGATGTTAAGCCGTGGCCCCCTGTGCGGGAGAGCCATACCCTGTGCACGTTAAAGAACACACTGGATGGCCTTGACGGGAGGCTACCATCTGTCTCCCAACAGCTCTTCCAGTGGGTCCCCTCCCCCAACCTTCTCTTCGGGGTCCATGTGACCTGGCCATTTAGCCCATGGTGTGCAAAAAACTGCCGCTCAGAGGTAAAACAACCCAACTTCTAACTTTAAACACGAAATGAGCGTCCAAGACTAACGTATGCATTGAAAATAAAACTGAGGGGAATTTCCGGAACTCAATGTTGTCAATTTATTTCGAATGAAGTACGTTTCGTACAATTTTTCCATAAAATAGAGAAAACTTGTGTAGTTATGTTAGTGTAGGTTCTATTTTCGGGATTTTAGTACATTTTCAAAGTTAAAACTACTTTGAAAAATGTGACCATAAAAACGGCATCTTTGTTATAAATGTAAATTCTAGGAATTTATTCTTGAACAGGAATATTTTTTCAGAATCAAATTCAAATGGAGATTTTTAGAAAAGCGCCGTTTGAACCGTGTTAGATCAAAATAAATCGTGTAAAAAGAGAATTGGAATTTTTTTCTAAACCGTGTTAAAGGAAAATCGTTTAAAAAATTCCATGTAAAAACATATTTAGGTGTATAGTGTTTTGTGAACTACTAGTATGTAAAACCATTAACGGCGGATTAGCTTACAATGAATATATTCCCTTTACTGCAGATAAATTGCATATTTCGCTTTGCGTACCAGATTGTAAATGCATTGTATTTTTTACATTTGTGAACATTACATTTGTGTCAGTTAAAAAATATCAGATGATCACTGATTTTGCAGCAATGTTTTTAAAAATGCCGTCTCGTCCCTCTTCAAAGTCTCTCATGGAAATCAACAAAGCAAGTTTTGAATCGCTCGTAATACTGAGAATGTGATTACATTCTGACGAAATATTTTTGAAAGGACATTAAATACCAATGTGAATAAAGTCTTCATCTGAGAATGAATTTAGCTTTAAAATAATCTAATTTTCTTGTTTTTTTTTGTAAACCATAAAATAACCTGTGTTTGCTTTTCATTTGTATGCATGGTAAGAAAATTGTTATACAACATCCAGTCCCTTTGCATGATTGCTACAAGCACGATATTTAAAATTCAGCAGCTTTTCGATTAACACGATTGTCATTCGATATAACACTGCGTAACAAGACACCTTTTATAGTTTTTCTTGTCTCATCTATCCTTGTTCATAATTTCAGCACTTCCAAAGAAAATTCTCACCTTTTCCAACATAAACTTGCGTGTTTAAACAGCTATAGTAATATGTTTATAAACAATGAAGAATATTTTAAATGCCGCCGCTGACCGGTGATAATGCATCGCATATGCAAATTCACCCTGATTAGTTAAAATATTTTAACTTCTCACATGCAGAGTAGAAACTCTTGTAAACATACAGTTAAGTCATTTGCATCACTCGACAACAATTTTTGTAACAATAAGTTTCTCATTTTCAGTTTTTATCACTCGACAACAATTTTTGTAACAATAAGTTTCTCATTTTCAGTTTTTATCACTCGACATTCTTCTATTTATCATGTATTAAAATAAAACTTTATTTAGCCGTTTTTTGCTTTTACCTTTATCATTTTTTTATGTAAAAACAGCAGTTATTATGAAATGCAGATGAAGTCAAAAGAGAGCATCAACTAAAATACAATCATAATAAAGGAATGAAATTAAAAATGTGTTAATCAGGCTAGATTAACTGAAGCGCATCCCCCACCAATTAATATTACTTCTTATGATAATTTAGTGTCTGATTAACACAACTTCAACTTACGCGAATTATTTGGACTCCGCTATCATGTTAGTCGGAGAACTGGGTGCATTACAACTCATTGAAATTCAAGAGTTTTTGACACTGAAAGATGTGAATAAGTTTTTCGATTTCAGTGCTACACGCTTGAGTACATTTCATCTATCCAAAAAAGGAAATGTCTGAAAATCAATATTTGAAGTAAAACTTGTCAAAGTGATTCGTTTGTGTCGTAAAGCGCAAACGTTTTGCATTTTATTTCTTCGAGCTCTCCTTTTCTGTCACAGAAATCCATTTCTAAGAGCACAGCGTATTACAGTGTCTGGAAGGAAAAGGACCTCGATGTCCGAGTAATTTGTAACATTGATTTGAGGTTAAAAATGTTTAAAATGCAGTCCTCTCAATCTGAACTCTCTTGATCCCAATCATTTTCCTTGTCAGTACTTAAAAATATATTATTTTTCTTTCAATCGAAGACATGCACCAAATATCGACGGAAGTTCTGCCAAAGTTTATGTTAACTTCACCGGGGAGTAAGAAAGATAAAAAGTAATAATTGATCTCTGCAAGAAACGTCACTCTTAGCAGAGTCTCCTTTATATTCGAAATTCTCAGCACAGAAAAAGATATCAAGAGAAACGATGCAATTGGCTTGGATGTTTCTTTTGACAAGTGGTTTGCCACAGTAATTTTTATTATTAATAATAAAAAGATTATTGGGGTTTTATTTAGACATCAGAAAAGCATTTGACTCTATTAATCATAAAATACCTTTATATAAGCTGAAATTTTATGGTTTTCGTGATGTAATCTATGATTGGTTTAAAAGTTTCATTGAGAATCGAAAGCAAATTGTGATTATTAACAATTTTAGAAGTAAAACATTATTGAGTGTAAGTGGAGTTCCACAGGGTTCTGTGTTGGGTCCTTTACTCTTTCTTATATATATATATCAATGATTTCTATAAATTAGAAATTGCAGGACAAATTATTTCTTTTGCGGATGATACATCCATAGTTTTTGATGCAGTAGATAATGAAGCATTACTTGGAAATATTAATAGCAGTTTAATAATTATTAAAAAAATAGCTTACTCAAAATGAACTAGAATTAAATGATGAAAAAAAACTAAGCACATATGCTTTACATTAACGTCATTACATACATTTGAAAATAGCATCAAACTTCACGAATTGAACTGTTTAAGTACAGACTGCTGTAACTGTGATACTATTGAAGTGACTGATAGCTACAATTATCTAGAATTAATAATATAATCTAATTTAAAATGGAAAAAACATATTTACTCACTTTCTTCAAAACTAAATAGAATATTATATAAAATTTACTATTTAAAATGTTATGTTAATTACAATTTCCTACGGAATATTTATTTTGCATGGGTTCAGTCTACCTTAATTTATGGGATTTGCTGTTGGGGAGGAGAATATAAAACAAATTTATTGCCTTTAATTTATGTACAAAATAAAATAGTTCGTAATCTAAATTATAATTATTTTGCCTGGAACACAATATCATACAACAAACACAACATATTGCCACTAAAGAAATTATATTTATATACATATCAGCTATCTTTTTCTATAAAAATCAAGAATTAATTCCAATTAGAAATCCTAATTTTAACTGCAGAGTTTTGGGTTTACAATTTCATATAGAAAAAACAAAAAAGGAAATTTTCGATAAAAATTTTTATTTTATTTGCCTAAATTTTTTAATTCACTGGAGTATAAAATAAGAAACGAAAAATGTTTTACAACTTTTAAGAAATATTTGTGTGTATATTGCACAAAGTTAGACAACATTGAATGTATGTTTATTGTGATTAAATAATATTTTTATAACATTTACATAGGAACTGATATTTGGTAAAACTTCATACCCTGTGATATTGTCGTTCCCACAGAGATTGATCCTGTGGACACGACTTGGGGGGCCAAAAGGTCCTAGGATATGCATTCCATATGTTGAAAACAAAGACTCGTTTTGTCACCAAGTTTCCACGAAATTTTCCCTGACGCCGGTTGCCACAGGTGGTGACCTTCGCCCCGGGCGTAGAAACTTCTGGACTGGTATCGTGCTCAACATCAAAGGCCCCAGAGAAGGCGTGTCGACTTGTCTCGGCCATCCGCGACCAATAGCCATTGCCCGCGTCAGCTTCCGCGCTGACCACGCTAGAGGTCGTGGCGAAAAAGGTGGCAAGGTTGAACTGTTAGAAGAAAGTTTGTCTTTTGTCTTTTGTCTCTTGTTCCTCTCGCAGTCTGGTCGAGCAGTCCTCTCCCTCCGTCCTATGAGCGATGCGAGTGCCTGTGAGGAAAGGGCGCGATCCACCTTTGTCTGGCCGAGACTAGGCAGACTATATACCAGTTGACGATGCCGGACTCCCCATCTGAGGGCTCTACAGTGGCTACATACGAAACAGGTATGGGTCACCATCATTCATAAATCTGAGTTTTTCCTAAGTACTGTTTTCTGCCTGCCACCGCCACCGTGCTCCCAAATAGGGACTACGGAACATAAGAACTTTGGAGCTAGTAGCTCGGACTTAACAGTTGGACTTTGCCAGAGCAAATTCTTGGCTCCCCATTGTAAAGGCTGTCATTGCCTAAACGCTGCGTAGAAGAAACTGTACCCCGACAAAGGGCGTAAGTTGTGATAGAGAATGTTTAAGTAGTACTGTTTGTTAATAAATTGAGTGTTATTTGGTAAAGCACGACTCCTCTCCATTTCTATTATTGTAGGTAAAGTTTCTGGGGTTACTATGGAAAGAATGTACCCTCGGTAACCAACGCAAATGAAGCACCGCCAGATATTTGGAAAGGAGTCAAAACAATGTTGTACCGCCATAATACTAAAGGGGGGTCTACGACAATATACCTGTGATAATTAATTTTTTTATACTTTTTATTTTTTACTTACTTTATTTTCTTTAATGAAAATAATTAATTTTTTATAATCTGGAAGAGCTCGAAGCTCCTTGGTTGTTCACATATACCTATTGATTGTCTTACTTAGTTTTATGCTTTTATTGTTTCTCTGTTCTTTGTAAAGTGTTGTATTGATAATGTATTTAACAAAGTGTTGTGAATTGTGTGTTTATTGTCCTCGTGCATTTATGTTTTAATAAATTTGAATATAAGATTTGAATTTGAATGTTTCTTTTGACAAGTGGTTGCCACCCAGAGAATCGCATTAATGCGAAGCCACTTAAGGGTGACTGACTTCACAGAGAAGAGTCAATTTCCTGACCCCAGTCACGTTTGCCATACCAATGAGAAGATTCAGATTCCTATAGTTGGTGGAAAAGGAAGAATTCGATGAAGCTGTCACTGGCCATCTGTACAAGAGAAAAAATTAAATTTCCACTAAGAGAGAAATGTGGTGGCTATGTCGTGACCACCCCGTGTATATTTAGAGGTGTACACGCACTAAGGGGCCGTGATCCTCTACTTGCTGCCAAATCCAAGGTAGTTCCCGGACCCAACATTAAACTCTACACACATAAAAACAAAACAAAACTGGGATCAATTACAGATAATCAAAATCAACATTTATTAAAAGAATCAATTCAACACATTACACACAAATAATTCCCACTTTTGGGACGATTTAAACACGTACCCTTGGCGTGGCCTTTTTAAATTAAGGGGGTTTTCTTCAAGCGATGGCAGTTCCAAAAGTCGATTCAGTTCAATACTCAAAAGGTGAGCAGACAATACACAGTGGAGCAGTTACATGAAGGCTGCGTGCCCGCGACAAGTAACGCAAACTGATGTGGGAAAAATTAACCAGATCAAAAGTGACTTAGTAACCCTTACCTTGTTCCGTGCAGGTTGATCCCCAGGGAGGACATCGCAGTTTGGCCAGCTGCGGTCGGTAGCTGTAGCTTTCACTCCGTGACGTTATCGCTGTATCTCACAGAGCGCTTACAACTCTGCTCATTTTGCTTTCCAGAGGCAACAGCTCACGTCTTCCTTCCTTCGAGTCAGCGACGAGAATGTCCCACACTTTTTTGCTTGTTTTCGAGGTACACTATCCGGCCCCCTGATAGAGGTCACCATCGCTCATACGTGGTTGTTCGTGATTGGCCAAAGTAGCCGAGGTGCGAATCTCAGATCCCCTCTTGGCCAACGTTGTTTACCAGGCATGTCACATAGTCCCTCTGCCATTCGGGGTTTCAGGGTCAATCTGGAAGATTCTGCGTATGCGGCAGAGTTCCTCTTCGTCGAACTGGACATAAAAAATGGAGGCAATGTGAAATGGCACTATCGAACGAGGAGAAGAGCATCCATGACCCTCCACGCCAACAGTCGTGTCCAAATGATAAATCAAATGTGGGCACGACATACCTATCCCCCTTAGGGGGGGGAGTAGACAGTGGCACAGAAATGTCCATAACCTGGGGAGAAATGGGCGACATGATCACGCTAACTGATCTGTTTCATGTGTATGAAAGTCCTCACGGTAGCTGTGTTCCAGATCGGCTCTGTGAGCGGAAGAACATAATCGCGCACATCACACTGCCCAGATAGTTGGGCACTGTTCTTGGCTAAAGACGTCAGCTGTCCAGGTTCCCCCCCCCCCCCACACACATACACACAGTTCAGGGATCACGTTCTACAACACACGATGCGCCAATAGAGTTGGGACCACCTTGGTCCAGGCCTCCTTCGGGTACTCCGTTTGGGGGTTGACTCCAGCACAGCAGCACATGAAAATAAATAGAAAAGAGGAGGGTCAAAATCTGGTTTTTCCCACATTAATAATTTACAATACACAATTTACTACATTATTACCACCACGTGTCCCAGGAGCGCTCATCTGCCCCTGACCTCATTTCGGGCTCACTCTAACTAACTTTATACAATTCGCTACACGAAGGTCTGAATCACTAGACACTTGACCCGCATCCATTGGGTTCACATCACACACATTTGCTATTGAATCACAAGACCTCTTGCTTATTTACATACAATTTAACAAACTAATCAGTTTCAATACCGTCAAAGACCGCCAAATCCTCTCCCTTTTACAGCGACAATTATTAGCCGGCAATGCAATTTTTACACATTAAATCGATTCTATATAATCTTATAATGCAGAATTCTTTTTACATTCCACGAAACTTAATGGCCTGTAAGATATTTGGCTTACTTCGCCAAATACTTTACAGTCTAACATTGTAGAATTATTCCTCCACCAGAATAAGCGTTGCTACGTTTGCAAAACATTCGGCTCACTTCAACGAATGCTATATAATTTGACATTAGAACAATTTTCCTTCCATTATACGACAGTTATCGGCCTACAAGATATCTGGCTTACTTCACTTAAGACTATATTGCAGAATATGTTCCTTCGCTACAATAATAACTGCTACTCTACAATACACTCAGCTCGCTTGAATGGATTCTATGCAAGCTGCAATCACAACATTATCCTTCCATCATACGACAGTTATCGGCCTACCATTAGGGTTCACACAAGCCTTCTTTCAGTTGTAAATACCTAATAATCTATACGACATTACAAATTCTTTTGCTTATTCAAATTTACTTTAAAGACCTTAATTAATCACAATAGACTTCTACTCTATACCCAAAAGATCACCAAAAATCCTTCAATCTATACAACATAATGCTCAAAAGATTACAACATCCTTCAATCTACAAATCTTTTTGCTTATTCAAATTTTCTTTAAGGCTTTAATTAATCTCAATAGACTTCTACTCTATACTCAAAAGATCGCCCATATCCTTCAATCTATATAACATTATGCTCACTTCCCAAACTCTAAGTCCTTTTCTGTTGTGCCCCCGGGAGAGGGATAAGTGCATGGGAGGATGGATGCCAATCCGTCAATGGGTCTCGGCGACGATCGCTTCTTGAGCGCCGGCGAGTTCCACAGTCAGACATTGCATCGCCGTCTGAGTTAGATCGGCTGGAGGAGTGAATGGCCTTGGCTTGGCGGGTTGTGGAGGGTGCTCTACGACGCGCCTCTGGCTGACCGGTGGGTCAAAATCTCAGTCCTCGTCATTGGATTCTTCAGATAGGCCAATACTCTCTCTGTCTCTATGTGTGAACAAGTTCCTACTTCCGTGTTTGTAGCAATTCTCAATGGCTCTTCTCTTAGTGTGTTAAAACTTCCTATCTTCCTCTCTGTGTAAAAACTCCCATTACTGTTTTGAGTGTGAAAACTCTTGCTCCTCCGACGTTTATTTGAATTTTCATTTTCTGCATCTACAGTGTGAACCTTAAAACTCTCACTTGATCTATACTCTCTGTTCAAACCAAAATCCTCTTGCCCTCGGGATGTATCCAAGCTGGGGTTAGCTAGGTGACCGGTGGGTCAAAATCTCAGTCCTCGTCATTGGATTCTTCAGATAGGCCAATACTCTCTCTGTCTCTATGTGTGAACAAGTTCCTACTTCCGTGTTTGTAGCAATTCTCAATGGCTCTTTTCTTAGTGTGTTAAAACTTCCTATCTTCCTCTCTTCTCAGTAATTGTAAAAACTCCCATTACTGTTTTGAGTGTGAAAACTCTTGCTCCTCCGACGTTTATTTGAATTTTCATTTTCTGCATCTACAGTGTGAACCTTAAAACTCTCACTTGCTCTATACTCTCTGTTCAAACCAAAATCCTCTTTGCCCTCGGGATGTATCCAAGCTGGGGTTAGCTAGGTGCACGTGTAACTCTTATTTAATCTCATGTGGCTCTAAACATTCATTAGCTTCCAGTGTGTTCTAACTCTCCGAAAACTTCATTCTCCTGTTCTTGGGATGAGTCTAAACTGGGATTAACTAAGGGCGCATCTAAATCTTCTTTAGTCTCAAGTGTGTTGATAGCTACATCTGTGCCCACATGTTCAATAACCTCACTAACTTTATGCGTTTCAAAACTCTGGCAATCATGTGTACTTATGCTCTGGCTTTTCTCATATGTTGCTAAAATGTGACTCTCCCTAGGTGCATCTAAATTCTTACTCTGTCCTTCCATAGGCGTATCTAATTCCTGATGGGGTATCTCAAAACTTTGATTGTGTGGTCCTAACTGTTGAGTATCCTGTGTGGCTAAGCTTTGAACAGGTGGGTTTAAACCGTCTCATCTCTAGCAGTGTCAACCTCCTCTCTAGCTATGGTGAGCTCCGGGGAATGCACTTCACCCTGTGGTTGATACTGAATGGGGGTTCGGTTCCCATGGTCGTCTTCGTGTCCCTCTCGCATACTATCCTTTGAATTCCTTGACTTCTCCTCTTCTAAGGTTTCGAAAATTCTCTCCCAAAGCCCATCAATGTCGAACAGGATTTCTACCGATTTACTGAATTTCATATCAGCTTTGAGGCCTGGGGTAAACACTTTAGTTACCATGCTCATGACATCGATCTTCATCCCTTTCCTCCAGTACATGGGAGGGGGGGGGAGTTCGGTTTCTAAGGCCAGATACAAGGGGGTCTGTCTAATGGGGTTCACCAGGGGTGCTTTCAGCTGAGCTGCCTTAGTCTGACCATGCTGCTGACTGCTGTGCTTTGTACGTCATGGGACTGAGGGGGAAAATGTGGGCTAGGGGGGTACTGCTGCGTTTGATTTCAAGGTGGTCATACCAATCATGCGTCGAATACCAATTCCGTCGAATACCAATTCAGTCGCTAGCCATGTGGCCATATTCTCCACACTCCCAACAATTCTTCGTGTACTGTCCAGTGCTCCTATTACATGGCTTCTGCCTAATAGGGTCAACCAGGGGTGCTTTCTGTTGAGCTGCCTGTATGTCATGGGACTGAGGGGGAAAATATAGGCTAGGGGGGTACTGCTGTGTGTAACTCTCAGGGTCACCATAGCAATAATGCGTCAAATACCAATTCTTGGTGGGACAATCGCTAGCCAATTGGCCGAATTTTCCACACTCCCAACAATCCTTCGTATGCAATCTAATGCTCTGCTTAAAAGGGTTCTGATGGTTCTTGTGTTTGGGGTAGACGACAGGGTTGAGCATGGTATGGTGGATAGGTATAGGGGCTTTGTCTAATTTTCCCAAAGCCAATGCTAACTGATAAGCAAAACTAATATGATGTAATACAGTACACCTATCCCTCGATTTACACGGTAATCAGTTCACGCAATTTTGGCTTTGCACGGTCAAAAAATGCAACCAGTTTCGATTTACACGGTACTGACTGAGACGTACATAGAAAGGAAATCTCAGTCAGTACCGTGTAAATCCAAACTGGTTGCATTTTTTGACCGTGCAAGGCCAAAATTGTGTGAACTGAGTACCGTGTAAATCGAGGGATAGGTGTATTTCCAATCTCTTATCAAAAGAAACTAGGTACTACTTATGCACTATACTGTGTTTCACAAAACCTTTATAAACAAATTATCCAATATTCTCAAAAATCTCTCTAGATATTGTTTCATCAATACCTTAATCCTTACTTCTGATACAATTACTTAAATCACAGTGTCATTACAACTCCTCTTATCTTCACTAAGGAATCTTAAACATGTAGTACACATATAACATTCAATAACTCATGAATCAGCTTTTCTGCAGTATTTATCAAAGAAAAAACCAACATGGAACATCCTAATTAAATCTGCTGGTGTTTCCACTCATTTTCCCACCATTCCCCGAGTACTGAGCATTATAGTGGTGTTCGTGTTTTTGTATCCTCTGAAAGTGCAAGGAGGTGTATTACAGAAATGCATATGGCATAAATGAAAACCACTCCTAGCTAACAAACAAAACAATTCAGTATTCCCTAGTCGACTTTTCTAGTTCCTCTTCATTCATACTACTCCTGGGCCTATCTAATCTTAAAAACTATCACAATAATTCACATTTCATGTTATTTCACTATAATCAAAAGTATTTTGTTTAACAGAAGATTCTGAAAATCATATCTAAACATATATCATAGTCCTCGCTAATACACTTTTTTTTTCCTATTTCATACGCTGTTTCACATATACATAATACTTCACTCTTAATCTCTAATTTTCTCTCGGCCGCAATAAACCAGGTTCGTAAATCGTGGTCACGGGAACCAATTTGTTGTGACCCCGCAGTTCCTGGACCCAACATTAAACTCCACATACATATAGAAATAGGCAAAACTGGGATCAATTACAGACAGGGCTGGATTAACCATTGAGCAAAGTAAGCACATGCTTAGGGCACCAAGAGAAGCGAGGGGCACCACAGAATATTCTCCCCCTAGCTATCATGCCCTTTATTCACAATTACGTGATCTCGAGAAGATACTTTTTATTTTTAAAATCCTCTTTTTACAGAAATCGATTTTGGTGGACAATTTTTAAGAAAGATATTCTAATGGAGAAATATCATTATTTGTGCGAAACAAATCATCTTTTTTTCATCGCTTTCTCACCTTGAAGATACATATCATTTCAGCATACATGGATCAAAATATACAAAATAATGTTACTTATAACTTTAGCACTTATTGAGTCCAAATGTCTTGTCAGTTAAACAATGGAAGGGCCGAGGGGGCACCATTGTTGGGCTGTGCTTAGGGCATCAGTTGGCCTTAATCCGGCCCTGATTACAGGTAACCAAAATCAACATTTATTAACAGAATCAATTCAACACATTACACACAACTAATTCACACTTTTGGGACGATTTAAACACGTGCCCTTGGTGTGGCCCTTCTTAATTAAGGGGGTTTTCCGCAAGCGATGGCAGTCCAAAAGTCGATTTAGTTCAATGTTCAAAAGTTGAGCAGACGATACACAGTGGAGCAGTTACATGAAGGCCACGTGACACCGACAAGTAACGCGAACTGATGTGGGAAAAATTAATCAGATCAAAAGCGACTTAGTAACCCTTATCTTGTTCCGTGCAGGCTGATCCCTGGGGACGACATCGCAGTTTTGTCAGCCATGGTCGGTAGGTGTAGGCTTTCACTCCTCGACGTTATCACTGCATCTCACAGGTCGCTTACAACTCTACTCATTTTGCTTTCTAGAGGCAACAGCTTGCGTCTTTCTTCCTTCGAGTCAGCGACGAGAATGTCTGTCACGCTAGAGGCCTTTTTAGATATTTTTTTTGCTCATGATTTGTATATTATTTTGGATTTCACCAAAATAGGCATGTGCTGCGTGGGAGGCCCTCTGTCCCGGCATCTGGAGAGTTAATTGAAGTAGCAGTGCCCCGAGGGGATGGAGGTCACCCAACTGCTAGCGGACTTCCCAGATTGTCAGGCGGAGAGAGAAAGAGAAAGGGTTGGCAACAACGAGAAGAACAGAGCCAGTCGAGAAACGAAAGCGTGCGGACGAGGAATTGTAAAGCTGGGAAATGCCGACTGGTAATAACGGCATTGGGCTCTGTGAATACAGCTGAACAGGCATAGTAAGCTGGTGTTGTTGTAATCTATGTAATTGAGCATATGTCCTCGTCCATCAAGCATGTTTGGAAGGTTAAATAAATATTTGTTATTTTAAAGTAAAGGCTGAAGTTGAACCAATTTATTGGGGAGAAGCCTCAGTATTGAGTCCCTGCAATTGTGATAAAATCTTTGATTTTTGTTACGAAAGACTCTTTCACCCATCGCGTATTGCGATTGAACCGAGGGGATGTTCCTAAGTGGTCCCAATAGACAAACAAACGAAGAAGCAACATCACAATGTCCCACACTTTTTCGCTTGTTTTCGAGGTACACTGTCCAGCTCCTTGGTAGAGGTCACCTTCGCTCATGCGTGGTTGTTTGTGATTGGCCAGAGTAGCTGAGGTGAGAATCTCAGATCCCCTCTGGACAACGTTGCTTACCAGGCATGTAACGTAGTCCCTCTGCCATTCGGGGTTTCAGGGTCAATCTTGAAGATTTTGTGCCTGTGGCAGAGTTTGTCTTCATCGAATTGGACACAAAATTTGAGGCAATATGAAATGGGACTAGCGAACGAGGAGAAGGGCGTCCATGACCCTCCCGACAACAGTCGTGTCCACATGATAAAACAAATGTCGGCACAACAGCTACTCAGAATGACATCTGGTACCACGTTTTAAAGAAAATAGTTTCTGTCCGATACGTTGTGGCCATAACTAATTTCTCGAATAGATTGAAGAAATTTCTCGACGGTTTTGTTCAACTCATAAGGTACAATATCATCAGGAGTATGTGGAATCTTATCCCACCAGGATCATAACAATTTTCCCTCTAAAACTATCGACGTCGAATTAAGAATGATAATTTCCTTGATATTTGAAGAAAACATCAAGAAATTTCTTCAATTTATTCAATTGTACATTCAGAATGTACTTGCGATCTTCATGACATACTTGTCACCCACTTCTTAAGGCTGTGACTAGCTGGGACAATGCCTTCATCAGACACAGAAAATTGTGTACTGTAGGTAGACACAGAACACTGTGTACTGTAGAAAGTTCATAACATCAATTAGAGGAGCTATTGATCGGTGGAGGGTAGCTCAGTGGTCAGATCAACTGACATGTTATCAGCAGATAATGGATTCGTATCGTATCCTGCTAAATATAATTTTTCCTCTAAAATTGATATCAACGTTGAACAAAGAATGATACTCTCCTTGATAATTTGTCAAATGGTTTAGAATCGGTCTGAGTGGATTAGGTTTCATCATGCAAGGTACACTGGTCTACCAAAATATTAGAAAATTGCCATAATAGGGGAATCTAAGTTCAATGATCTGTAACTTCTAAACTATGTATTTAATGGAGAGATGTACTAAAGATAAATTAAAGATTCTAATCTACACAAATCTTGATTTTTGAGCAATTGTCATAGTCATATTTGTTTTGAAATATGGACACGACGGTTTTACGCAGAAAGCCATGGCCGCCATTTTCTTCAGCCACTAGTACCTTTTTCATTGCCTCCATTTTATTGTCCCGTCCAGCCATGAGGAAAAACACCACCACCGGTACACAGACTCTACAGCATGGTCCAGTGGTTCCAAGATGTAAGCGGGCCTATGTGACCTGTTGTTGTAAACAACCTGCACCAGATGGGTCGAGGTTTCACAGCTCGACCCGCACGCGCCAATAAACAGTGTCCTAACATAGGCAGTGGGTGACCTTTCTGCCAAGAGTTGAGAGAAAGTAAGGCGAAATAGACACACAATAGTTTAATACGGTTCTGAACAGCCAGTATTAAACTATTGCGTGTCTATTTCGCCTCACTTTCTTTTTGTTGTAAACAACCTGCACCAGATGGGTCGAGGTTTCACAGCTCGACCCGCACGCACCAATAAACAGTGTCCTAACATAGGCAGTGGGTGACCTTTCTGCCAAGAGTTGAGAGAAAGTGAGGCGAAATAGACACGCAATAGTTTAATACAGTTCTGAACAGCCAGGCAGTACGACGTGTGGCAAGTCCTTCTAGTGAGTCAAAAGAACAGAGCAGGATGAATGCACATATGCAAAGTGTAGCTGAGGACTGATTAGCAAGGACCCCAAACTACCTGCAGTGAACAAACTGACTGTGACAGTATGGCCAACAACCATGCATCTTCTATTAGCCCACCTGAGTAGAACGATGTAAGGGTCGAATTTATTCTGATCTGGTTTTCCCACATGAATTAGTGCTAATTATCGCCACTACACCACTCCTCTATGAGAAGATAAGTTGTTGGCTTTTACCAGCGTTTTTAACGTTTTCTCGTAAATGCGAGCTTGGACTGGCTTATTGTATGGCCCCATGATGTGATATGAGGATGCTTTCTACAACAAAAGTAAGATAATCTCTTCAAGTTTTTTTTAGCATACCTTACAAAGGCTCAATATGTGCACCCTTCGTGACATGACAGATATCTAGTTGAGAGTCATTTCTTCCCATATTCGAATCAACATGTCTCCTGTAACAGCAGACAAGGCTACAATGATCGGCTTTCTCAGTTCCACCAGACGTTCAACTTTGGAGAATCTTTCTCATGCTCAATGACTGCATAAGGGTGTTTGGAACCCCAGATCCGAAAGTTATGTCTGTCGACTCTGCCACTGATGTGGAAGGTCGCCTCATCACTGAATACGATTCTCTCCCTGAATATTAAGCAATTCCTGTATGCTCACGCTAAAGACTGAGCGAAGTGCTTTATCTCGTTCGGTGAGTACCTGCAGAAGTTTCAGCTTGTAAGCCTTAAATTTCAAATGCTTATGAAATGTATTATTATGCCCATACCGTAGAGCAGAGCATTTATAACTCATGGCTCGCCCTTTGAACCGACTTCATGGGACTGCGCTGGAAGGCTTGCCGAACTCTATCCACTACTTCCTCTGAACATGACTGGCGACCGGTGCTTTTGCCTTTGCACAGGCGACCTCTCTCCAGTAATTGCATACACCAATGCTTAATGGAGTTCTTATCAGGTGGATCAACCCCAAACTGTCGCCTGAAAATTGCGTTGAACTGCGATAACAGACGTCGTTTTCGCATATTCTACAATACAAAACCCCTTCTGTTGTTTGTTCAGCGCTATTTTGAAAAAGCAGTGTGCATGTGCACGGCGGGTACTTCAAGTGAAGCTTTTGCAGTCTAGTTGCAATCAATGCTTGTTACATGTCTCTCCACCAGTGGTGAAAGTAGATTTTATTTCTTACCGGTACGATTCAAAGCATAGTTATATGTGCAAAATCATACATAAGCGGACACCTCACTGAAATCATCTTACAGGGGTAATAAAGTGAAGTGTGTGGCCGCGAAAGTACAGTGCCCCTGTATTATATTTCTCCTAACGTTTTCAGGAAATAGCGAATGATTTATGGGTTTTTAATGTGAGGAAATATTAATATACCTAAATACTTGCTAATTCCGTTGTATTATTGGATTTCAGCCTTATTGAAAAAAATAATAATATGTAAGTAGTGTAGTAGCAGAATAGCGTACCCCCATTAGTGCTTTCCCCATATGACCTCACTGACCACACCCCATATGATACACCGACCAGACTCCCTATGACATAATTCATCATCATCATCATCATCATCCTCAAGCAGCCATGGGCTACGGAGGTCCAACCAGACCGTGCAATTTAGTTCTCCAAGCAAGTCTATCCTGAGCTACATCTACTGCATCTGGCCACTGCACACCAATTCTAACAAGGTCCTGTTTGACATTGTCTGCCCACCGCATCCTAGGTCTCCCCTTCTTTCTGAGGCCTTTAGGCACACTGTTCATAACCCTATTCACCAATCTATAATTATTCATACGGGCAACATGGCCAAACCAACGGAGTCTCTCTCTGCACAATATGCTGCTTAAAGGAGGTTGCAAACTCCTTTTCCTAATCTCATCATTAGTTACAAAGTTGAACCACCTAATGCCCAAGATACTGCGTAAGCATCTGGAATCAAAAGCATCTAGTTTCCTGCTATCATGTTTACAAAGTGTCCAAGTTTCACTACCATAACTAACCCTAGAAAGAACCAAACTATTATACAGTCTAATTTTAGTCTTTAGGTGTATACGCCTATTTCTCCACACTCTCCATAGGTTCTTAAAAGTCCCAGCAGCAATCCCTATTCGTCTGTTAATCTCATGCCGCACATCACCATTATCTGTTACATAGCTCCCAAGATAATTAAACTGTGACACCTGCTCAAGACTGCAACCATTCAGATTAACTGAATCACAGCCTGCCTGACCAATTTTCATCACTTTAGTTTTCTCTCTGTTTATAACCAAACCTACTCTACTACCAGTCTCATCAACGGCTCGAATGAAAGAGTTCATCTCATCAACATCATTTGCCAGAAGGGCTAAATCATCAGCATAATCTAAATCAGAAATTTTCCTATCTCCAGCCCATTTAAGCCCAAAATCTTTCCCTTGAAGTGAATTTCGCATAACATAATCAATAACCAAGCTAAAGAGAAAAGGAGACAAAATGCACCCTTGTCGAACACCAGAAGAAATGCTAAACCAATTGCTACAAGCCTTACCAACTCTCACACACGACTCAGTGTTATTATAGAGAGCTTTCATAATGTTAACTAACTTGTCTGGTATACCATATGATCTCACAATCAACCACAAATTATGACGATCAACAGAGTCGAAAGCCTTTTTGAAATCAACAAAGCTAGCAACCAAAGGTTTCTGAAACTCTAAACATTTCTCAAGAATCTGCCTAAGTGAAAATATCTGATCTACACATCCCCTACCACTTCTGAATCCACATTGCTCATCACGCAATTGCCTGTCAACCAGATTCTTAATTCTATTAAGCACAATCATGGAAAGAACTTTACCTGGAACGGAGAGTAGGCTGATACCCCTATAGTTATCACAAGAACTACGATCACCTTTTTTGAAAATAGGGATAACAATAGCTCTGGTAAAATCCTTAGGAACCATGCCTTTATCATAAAAGATATTCAGAATTTCAGTCATCCAAGTGGTAACCGAAACATTCCCAGCTCTAAGCATTTCCGTAGTAATTTCATCTACCCCTGGGGATTTATGAAGTTTAAGTTTAGAAACAGCCAAACTAACTTCAGATTGTGTTATAGGGCCAACATTAAAGCCACCAATGCATCTATCATCATTGCAAACAATGGGAGTAGAACTAACTACATTGTTTAGAACATCACTGAAATGCTCAGCCCACCTAGCCATGACAGAATCCTCCCCTTCTATAACCTTACCTTGTTTATCCTTCAATCCTTGTATGCCTGTCCGTTTTCTACCACACAAAACATTAACTATCTGGTACAGCTCTCTGCTGTTGTGCTGTCTAACTGCTTCCTCTGCTTTGTCAGCCAAACCATCAAGCCAAAAATTTTTATCAGCAGCTAACTGATCCTTTACAAGTTTATTAAGGTTTCTGTAATGCTTTCTATTAGGACTAGTAGGGTATTGATTAAGGGCATTCCTGCAGTTCTTTCTTTCCGAAATAAGCTCAAGTGCCTTATCACTCAGATAATTTTGCCTCTTCTGCTCCTTTTTTCCTAAAAGAGTACTGTTAGTGTCCAAAAAAGCCTGTTTAAAATGATCCCATTCTTCCTCAACTTCAGTAGTAAGCAAACCATGACTGTCATAATGACTAAGTAACCTATCATGGTAAGCTTTGGCTATAACTGGATCTTTCAGAGCTTCAGTATTAAAAGTAAATTTTTTAACCCTAGCACAACACTTTTTAAGTTTAAGTTGCAACACACTTTTAAAAAGGTAATGGTCAGATCCAATTTCAGCTCCCCTATATGCCCTGGTATTCCTAACAGAACTAGTCCATTTGCTGTTAATTAATATGTAATCAATCATATTCTTATGCAGCCCATCAGGTGAAACCCATGTGTACTTATGTATGTCGCGGTGTTTGTAATATGTGTTAGTTATTCTGAATCCATTGAGTTTATTTACCTGTAGGAGACGTTGCCCATTGCTATTGCAGCTACCAATACCAAAAGGGCCTATTACTCCTCCCCAAAGGTCAGAGTCAGTACCAACTTTGGCATTGAAGTCACCAAGAACAAGGGTAATATCTCCTTTCTTGACAGAATTCAAAATATCCTGAAGTTGTTCATAAAACCTATCCTTCTCATCCTCATCGGCATCCTCAGTGGGGGCATAACAGCAGATAACATTCAAGTCTTTAACGCTTGTCTGAAATTTTGCTGTAAGAAACCTTTCATTAATGCACTCATATCCTAGAAGAGCATTACTAGCGTGTCTGCTGAGAAGCAGACCCACGCCTTGGTGATGCTTTTTGTCGTCCCTCCCTGAAAAGAGAAATTTAAGATTATTTTTAAGAATCTGACCTTTATCTGTCCATCTGGTCTCTTGCAAGCCGAGAATATCTAAATTATAACGGTGGAATTCTTGTGTGAGGACATCAAGAGATAAAGCTCTGTGCAGAGTCCTCACATTCCAACTACCTATGGATAGAAAATGGTTAGTGGGATGTTTAAAGAAACTATGTTTATTGAGAGAGGGAATGCCGACAATATCAAACAGCCCCCTAATCGCAGACATGGGGCAAAGACCCGTTCCCCCACTACTAAAGGCTGAAGCCATCTACACTGGAAGACTTCCTCCAATGTAGAATTTGACGATGCCAATAGAAGCAAAGAGTTCAGGTGCCTGCGATGACTTCTGCTCAGGATTTTCCACCAGCTGATATACATATCCTGTGAATCTATTCCCTTGGGGCTGTCAACCCACAAACAAAAAGAAAACACAGCGGAAGATTTTCCCTCCACAGAATCCCACCATTGCAGCAAAATCAGGATCCATAATCAAGCTCAGAGCCATATATCTGTCCAGTCCAGTAGGTTTATATGGTCAGCACCAGGACCCTGTGTGGTTGACCACTCCTCAGCAGGGTAGAAAAAAAAGAAAAGTAGCCATAGTTGTCCAGATCAGTAGGCCACACTAATCTGGCAGCCCTCCCCTTCCGTTCACTTCCACAAGAGAGTATCTCTTTTGAAAGTTACTAACGGTCCGCACCACGAGAAGGCGGGGTTGGACATTAGGTGCTAGGCCTGGCCGGTTCTATGCATCATCACAGGGGATTGGTGCATAGCTCTCCTTCCAGTGACTACCTAGCTACCATTTACAGACCATGACATAATTAATAATTAATATTAAAAATTAATATTTCATAACTGTTACGTAACTCATTTCCAATTCTCATTTCCTGTTGCATAAGTTTCGACCACGCCACCTTTTCAAAAGCTCCTCCGATATCGCGCTTCCGACCACGCCCCCTTCTCCAAAAGTTCCCGAATTTTTTTGATTAGAGACACCCTAGTTGACTCACCTGTATTTTTAAGTCCCTCTTTAAAGACCCCCTGGTTGACCCACCTGTATTTTCGAAGCCCCCCCCCTGAGTTTCCTAACTCACTTGAAAAAGTCTTCCAATTTTGGTGGCGCCATCTAGTGTATACCCTAAGTACCATACTTTAGCAATCCATTTTAATCCCAATTTTTCACCCCACCTTATCAAAAATCCCTCCCCTTTATTAAAAACACTATCAAAACTGGCACACCCTTGTTAATTAATCCGTTATCAAAACTTCTGCCCCCCTTATCAAAAAACTTCGAATTTTTATTTTCTCGTAAATGGACACGAGATTTTAAGGTCTTATAAATCAACTCCCAAATATTTTTATACTTAACGTGGTAGTTGTATATTCCGTGTATTTATTGCGAATTTCTATTCCTTATTAATTAAACACTTATCAAAACTTACGCCCCCTTTATTAATACGCACCCCTCATTAAAAAACCCTTATTAATATGCACACCCTTTATTAAACGTTTATCAAAAATCCCACCTCGGACGACTAACCTTTCAGAATGGCTGATGCAATCCTCAAAATAATTAAAGGGTCCAATATTTTATGACATCGACCTTCATATAATTCTGAGTCCTGCGACATGCATTTCACAACAAGCGTTCGGTACCTCACCCGTACCCGGGACCATGATTTGTGGAAAACCCACTCGCACCCTTGATCGTAGTTTTTGGACACATCTCGAAATTTTTCTAAGTCCAGAGATGTCACTCATTGACAGCTCTTCTGAATAACTGCATTGTCACCCCCAATTCTACCCCCCTTTGTTTCAGGCCACCACAGGAGGTTACGGTATGGAAACAACGTTTTGGAAATAATTTTCCATCCTCTTATCGAAACATCCCATCCCCCCTATATGATAGGTCAGCGATTTTGTAAATAAACAATGTACCCCATCGGAAGAAGACAAACCATTTTGAAATTTCCCTGGGCTCCCCTAAACCTCCAAGTGTTGCACCTCTCTCATTAAAATTAGTCTCCATAGGGTTGAAGGATGATGCCGTCAGATATTTGAGTTCACACATATTCTGCATTGCACTTTCCACGACACGACTTGCTCTGTAAAGTGATATTACGTTAAATTCTTATTTCTGACATTCTCATTTCAGTACTCTCCATATTTTCATGTTATATTAGACCATTTCAAAAACCACATGAAAAAGAGGTAAAAAATTCCTTACAAATTTCAATCATCTCCCAATTTATTAACTTATTTTCCTTTACTAACCCCTTTCAAAACATCGTGATTGAAAAAGAATAACCAATAAAACAAACTTTTTTAATTCCCGTATATGAGACTGGGTCACAAGTTTAAACTTTTTATGAATCCCTTATGCAAAATATTACTCTTTCCTGGGAAGTAACGTAACGAAAAATCAGCTAATTATTTGGAAGTAAGATATCATTTTTTAAAAATCTGCAATTGTAAACACTCTCACAGTTTTTAAAAATCGCCTTTTCTACCGTTTCCAGGCGAACGTGTTGTCCAATGACCAATGACTCACCGAAATTTATTTGCAACTGGACTGATAGGAAAAATTTAGCAAATACTTCAGGGATTATATCAGTATATCTATGGAACAAGCTACATGAGAAAGCTTCGTCAATACGCTACCGGCAACATAAAAATCCGCCTCACTAAACATTTTCAGGAATAATTTAAAAGTACAAACCTCAGCAATAAGTTTTGGATACTTATTACTGTTCAGTGACACCAGTGAAAACGAATTTTTCCCTTGTGCAGAAAAGCGACACTGATATACCTTTCATGCAAAAGACATGTACTTGGTTAACGATCGTGGACTGATGAATTTTTCCCACAGACCCAACCACGACACAGACCGGTGAATTGTGCGCTTAATAATCACCTTCAATAATGTCCTTTCACAACCCCAATGACAATCCGATGGCTCATACTGGTGAGGGACGGAGTCGTTTGCTTTGACATATATGTTCTGATCAGGCCTCAGTAAAAGAATTCTGCTCTTATGTCACAAATATCGATGTTCTCATGTAGAGCGTACATTGGATATAAGTGACAGATAAAAAATAATGCCTTTACAAACTAACAGTCACTCTGTGTGAAACATCCCAAGTCCAGAAATACCCTTCTTAAGAAATAGGAAAATTCCATCCATACATGCGCTTTTCTTAAAATTTAACACTACCTTGTCGCTTAATTCGAAGAATTTCCATTTCTTCGAATTAAGCGACACCTGCACGAACCAGGCAGTCCAGTCGGTGATGACTCAAAGGTCATATGGCACTTACACACTGACCAATGGAACAGCTCTTTGATGTGAAAACAGATATGCTACTGTTTATCTAAATCCTTTACTCATGGGAAGAGCTGCCTGCTCTGTGACTTTTATCTTCCTCAAGAATCTTTTCAACTCTAATGACAAAGTGAAATAATTATTCGTTTCATGACGAAATGCAGCACTTTATTGGATAGGTCAATGGAACCTCACGTATGCTGTCGTGTTATCTTGGGCGGGATCTTTTCGGCCTTAATGACACAACTCAACAGTTTACTGCGTGCAAAAACTCCAAGCAATCAGCTAATTTTAAAATGTCCTCTTATACTGTTCATCACAATTAAAAAAGTATGTAGCCATTACCGGGTGAATATGGTTTTATCCCTCCAGAAAAAGGAAATAACGTACATTAGAAAGGGAAAATTACTGTTAAAAGGAGCACAGACAGAAAATTGTTAATGTCATAAAAAATATGTCACTCATTTTTACAAAACGGTACCGATGTCGCAAAAAATTCAGTGTAAAAATGGAAAAACAAAAAAAATATCATTTAATACGAGTTTCGCAGAATAACGGAATGCGAAAATTTCAATCCCAGTATGATATGATGTAGAAGTAATACGAAAAGAAATCTTTAGCATTATTCCCCACGTCATTTGTTAGGTGGTGATACTGTTAACATGCACCAACATCCACGAATTTTCAAATGACTTTCAGGGGTGTATCATTCCCATCATTTAAGTTTCAACTTCTTTTATTTTTTCGAACCAATAACCTCGATAATGTAGAGATTCTGTGGGACAGTTCCGGTGGGACTTCGATGCAAAAATGGCGCAGGGGACGATCTTTCTCACAGTAGCGATATGACCATGCACTTTGCTAAAAAACAAATCTGGTCAATGAACGATGCATTTCCCATAGACAATATGTAATTAAGATTTGAACTAAAAAGTCATGACATGACTGAAATTAGGAGTGTGTGGAATATTTTCATATCTGAACATGTAAAGTATAAACATTTGTTAAATTGGTAGGTTTGCACTAAGGATGTCTATATTTTCGGATCCGTTCTCATGCTCTTTTCAGGGTCCTGTGTGTATTTCTACAGTTCCCTACTACATTTCAATAAGGCGTAAGTAAACTGTGTATATAAGGACGAAGGTGATTATTTTTTCGCTGCAAGCACACGTTTTTCGACACTGATATTACGTTAAATTCTTATTCTTATTCACATACCTGTTTCACTACAGGAGGAAATCTAACACGCGCATTTCATGTCTAAGTAAGAATCGGTATAGTTATTTTTCCAGCATGAGAATGCATATTTCCATACTAGTGTGGAATTCTTAGAACAAGTAAGTAGGTACACTATGTTTTATAAGTATGAGAGTGGTTGTTTTTCAGGCAAGGACACCAACCTCATCATTACTTACATAATAAAATCATCCAATAGTGTAAATGATGCACAAACATCTGAATAAAACGCATTACTTTCCTATTTTCTTACCAACAGACCAAGTTGTATAAGAACAGCAAACTTTGGAGAGAACCAAACTAGTACATAGCCTAAGTTTTTTGGTGTATCAACCTATTTTCCCCACACTCTACAGACTCTTAAAAGTTTCAGAACCTTGCCCATTTTTCTTGTATTTCGTGCCACATATTTCAATATCTTACATCTCTCAAGATAAACAGAAACTTACTCATTCAAAGAACTGAAACTCTCCCCACCTGACCACTTTTCATTTCTGTAGTTATTGTCAAGCTTACCTATTTCCAGCCTCATCAAGAGCTCTATTGAAAGAATTATCGCAGGAGCATCATTTCCCAGGAGGACTAGATCATCAGAATAATCTAAATAAGATATTTTAAGATCTTTAGACCATCTAAGTCGCCTAATCTTTCTCTTTACAAAGCTTTCCTGCAACATAATGTAGAAAAAGTGACAAAATGCTGCCTTAACTCCAGTGGTTTATGAATCACTGTAGGTTTTACTAACTCTCACACACAATTCACGTTTAGTAAGAGTGGGTTTAATAATTTTTCACATACGAGTATGCATATTTCTGTATTTTACAAGTCTAAAAGTGGTTATTGTTCCTTCAAGGAGACGTTTTTTCCATCAGCGATTTGTCTTGTCATATGTGCTTCATTATGCGAGCAAATCAATCATACATATTTCATGTTCAATTAAGAAAGGTTTAGTTATTTTTCCCGCATTAGAATGCATGTTTCGTTACGTTGGAAACTTTTTTCCCTGTTTATTACAAGTATGTGCACGGGCGAAGTACAATAGTAACAATAGTTTAACCACAAGTATTCATTTTTTAAGTATTAGGGCAGTGTCTCGCAAACGTTTTTACTCTGCGGCACATTGAATCTAATTTTTTTCCGCGGCACACTAAATCTAATTTTTTCCCGCGGCACACTGAATCTAATTTTTTTTCCGCGGCACACCTAAAAAAGAATAAAAGCAAACTCTATATAATCGTCATTATATTTGCGCTTTGTTGAAGTCATCAGCATGGTTTTACTTGAAGATTTTGCTCTCGTTCTTTAATTCATAACTCGGTGTTTGTTTTAAATATTTGTCCATTCTATGGCTTGAAATAATCAAAAATTAATTCCAAAATTTGGAAAAAGCTTGATAAACACTTACAAGATCCCAGTTGATAAAATCTGAAAGTTTTTTATTAAAACACGTTGATATTAAAACACGTCGATAACAAAAGTCAAGTCAAAATGAAATCTTTGGAATATCTAGTGTCAATTTGAAAATCTCTCGCGGCACACTTGGAATCTCTCGCGACACACTACTGTGCCGCGGCACACAGTTTGCGAGACACTGTATTAGGGTGTTAATGTCACAATTTCGTTTCTTACAGCAACGTTCATTTCTAGTGAGATGTAAATCAGCAACATTATTTTTCATGCAAATATTCACTTTTCGTGCAAGCATGTGAATATTACATGCAATTTTTCAGTTGTAGCTGAATGAAATATTAACTTTTCTGAACAAGGGTGAAACCCACACACTGTGTATAACATTTTATTTGTAAGTATGAACCAGTTTGGATAATTTTCATGCAAGTGCGAGACCTGCTTATGTTTTTCGGAGTGTTGGATCTCGTATGTGTAAAATTAGTTTTTTCGACGAGTTTCTAAGAAGTATTTTTTGTTCAAAAGGTGATTATGCAAAATATATCACCACTGATCTTAACTTGAATATCCCCATTTCGGTAGGTGTAATGATTTTTCTTCAACGCATTTGAATCTTTTTGAACACGACTGTCTTACGTTACGTCTTAAGTTAAGGTTTCTGTCAGATGTCACATAACGAACAAAACGGGTGTGTTTTTGTTAATACAGAAGATGACATACAGTCCAAAAATTTTTCAACCTAGAATAACACAAAATCCTGATGGGGTGAATTCATTGGTCGAAATCTAATTCATGGTGATTGGCTAAAGGTTTTAGGTATAAGTAGTACACTTGATGTGTGAAAAGACATAGTTTTGCAGTATTGAAGTGTTAACGATGCCTTGTGTTCAGCATTCTCAGCCCGAAAGTGATCTCTCCGTGGAGCGGTTTGCTATTGGAGATGACGCCTACCAGCTAGGTTCTAACTTGTTGGTGAAGATTTGCAAGAACTTTCCCAAGTGCACATATGTTTGTTTCAGAAGTGCAGTGATATTCCGCTTAGACCAATAAAGGCTTCGGTTATATTATCCGAAGAACAGTAGTAGGAACTGACTTCTACACTCGCATATACGTTTACCTTCGAGTACGAACTGAATTGCATGGTGGTATTCGAGGGCAAAAAAGAGGTGGTCTTTGAAAAAGGTGTGTGTGACGACGGTATTTCAATGATTTCTTCGGTACATCTCAGCATCGAACAATGGACGGGATTAAAAGATTCTCGCAACTCCATCACCTGCAGCTTGTTGGCTCTGAAGTTTAAAGGTTTCTCTAATACCGTAAGGGACGTCGAATTAACTATAGACCATACTCCAAGACTACCTAATGTTGAATTGCATGATCAGAGAGCAAAGCTAAGTTACAGAAAAACATTAAACACACTCGCCAGAAAAGAACTTTTTCAGATTCTACGTACGAACTGTATTGGGTGTGAAGCTGACCCAAGTCAGCTTCGACATTCGTGTCTTGCCATATCCGTTGAATCAGTTGATGCCCATTTCGCAAAAGCCGTGAGAAACATTCATTTAAGCGATATCGCTAAACTTTTTGTGGAAGAGGCAGGAGTTGAAGATAATTATTCCTACATGTCTGAATGGAACTTTCCTATGTTACTAAATGAAGTGTATGACGAACTGGTACGCGCCTCTGAATATGTACTAAATAAATGCTAATAGTGTTACTAAATAAATAGTGTTCTATATCCGATTTTGTGTTATTTTAAGTTGAAAAATTTTCGGACTGTATGTCATCTTCTGTATTAACAAAAACACAACCGTTTTGCTCATTACGCGACATCTGACAGAAAACTTAACTTAAGACGTAATGTAAGACAGTCGTGTTCAAAAAATTCAAATGCGTTGAAGAAAAATACTTACACCTATCGAAATGACGATATTCAAGTTAAGATCAGTGGTGGAATATTTTGCATAAGCACATTTTCAACAAAAAATGCTTCTTTGAAACTCGTCGAAAAAACTAATTTCACACATACAAGATCCAACACTCCGAAAAACATAAGTAGGTTTCGCACGTAAGGCGCTTGCATGAAAATTATCGAAACTGGTTCATACTTACAAATAAAATGTTATACACACTGTGTGGGTTTCATCCTTGTTCAGAAAAGTGAATATTTGATTCACATACAACTGAAAAGTTACATGTAATATTCACATGCTTGCACAAAAAGTGAATGTTTGCATGAAAAATAATGTTTCTGATTTACATCTCACTAGAAATGGACGTTGCTGTAAGAAAGGAAATTGTGACATTAACACCCTAATACTTAAAAAATGAATACTTGTGATTAAACTATTGTTACTATTGTACTTCGCCCGTGCACATACTTGTAATAAACAGGGAAAAAAGTTTCGAACGTGACGAAACATGCATAAAATGGAAAAATAACTAAACCTTTCTTAATTTAACATGAAATATGCATGATTGATTTGCTCGCATAATGAAGCACATATGAGAAGACATATCGCTGATGAAAAAACGTCTCCTTGGAGGAACAATAACCACTTTTAGACTTTTAAAATACAGAAATATGCATACTCGTATGTGAAAAATTATTAAACCCACTCTTACTAAACGTGAATTGTGTGTGAGAGTTAGTAAAACCTACAGTGATTCATAAACCACTGGAGTTAAGGCAGCATTTTGTCACTTTTTCTACATTATGTTGCAGGAAAGCTTTGTAAAGAGAAAGATTAGGGGGCTTAGATGGTCTAAAGATCTTAAAATATCTTATTTAGATTATTCTGATGATCTAGTCCTCCTGGGAAATGATGCTCCTGCGATAATTCTTTCAATAGAGCTCTTGATGAGGCTGGAAATAGGTAAGCTTGACAATAACTACAGAAATGAAAAGTGGTCAGGTGGGGAGAGTTTCAGTTCTTTGAATGAGTAAGTTTCTGTTTATCTTGAGAGATGTAAGATATTGAAATATGTGGCACGAAATACAAGAAAAATGGGCAAGGTTCTGAAACTTTTAAGAGTCTGTAGAGTGTGGGGAAAATAGGTTGATACACCAAAAAACTTAGGCTATGTACTAGTTTGGTTCTCTCCAAAGTTTGCTGTTGTTATACAACTTGGTCTGTTGGTAAGAAAATAGGAAAGTAATACGTTTTATTCAGATGTTTGTGCATCATTTACACTATTGGATGATTTTATTATGTAAGTAATGATGAGGTTGGTGTCCTTGCCGGAAAAACAACCACTCTCATAATTATAAAACATAGTGTACCTACATACTTGTTCTAAGAATTCCACACTAGTATAGAAATATGAGAACGTTTACAATTGAAGATTTTTAAAAAAATTATATCTTACTTCGAAATAATTAGCAGATTTTTAAAAAAAATTATATCTTACTTCGAAATAATTAGCTGATTTTTATTCGGATGGAGAAAAAATATTTTGTTATCGATTGTTACTGAATAACGTTACTTCCTAGGAAAGAGTAATATTTTGCATAAGTGGATCATGTACTGAGGATACAGCGGTAATAAGTATTAGGAATGAAAAGTTTAAACTTGTGAGCCTGTCACGTAACCGATATACGGGGATTAAAACAGTTTGTTTTATTGGTTATTCTTTTTCAATCACGATGTTTTGAAAGGGGTTAGTAAAGGAAAATAAGTTAATAAATTGGGAGATGATTGAAATTTGTAAGGAATTTTTTACCTCTTTTTTGTGTTTTTTTTGAAATGGTCTAATATAACATGAAAATACGGAGAGTAATGAAATGAGACAAGGCAGAAATAAGAATTTAACGTAATATCACTTTACAGAGCAAGTCGTGTCGTGGAAAGTGCAGTGCAGAATATGTGTGAACTCAAATATCTGACGGCATCATCCTTCACCCTATGGAGACTAATTTTAATGAGAGAGGTGCAACACTTGGAGCTTTAGGGGAGCCCAGGGAAATTTCAAAATGGTTTGTCTTCTTCCGATGGGGTACATTGTTTATTTACAAAATCGCTGACCTATCATATAGGGGAGATGGGATGTTTCGATAAGAGGATGGAAAATTATTTCCAAAGCGTAGTTTCCATATCGTAATCTCCTGTGGTGGCCTGAAACAAAGGGGGTAGAATTGGGGGTGACAATGCAGTTATTCAGAAGGGCTGTCAATGAGTCACATCTCTGGACTTAGAAAAATTTCGAGATGTGTCCGAAAACTACGATCAAGGGTGCGAGTGGGTTTTCCACAAATCATGGTCCCGGGTACGGGTGAGGTACCGAACGCTTGTTGCGAAATGCATGTCGCAAGACTCAGAATTTTATGAAGGTCGATGTCACAAAATATTGGACCCTTTAATTATTTTGAGGATTGCATCAGCCATTCTGAAAGGTTAGTCGTCCGAGGGGGGATTTTTGATAAACGTTTAATAAAGGGTGTGCATATTAATAAGGGTTCTTTAATGAGGGGGTGCGTATTAATAAAGGGGGCGTAAGTTTCGATAAGTGTTTAATTAATATGGAATAGAAATTCGCAATAAATACAGGGAATATACAACTACCACGTTAAGTATAAAAATATTTGGGAGTTGATTTATAAGACCTTAAAATCTCGTGTCCATTTACGAGAAAATAAAAATTCGAAGTTTTTTGATAAGGGGTGCGGAACTTTTGATACGGATTAATTAACAAGGGTATGCCAGTTTTGACAGGGTTTTTAATAAAGGGAAGGGATTTTTAATCAGGGGAGTGGAACTTTTGATAACGGAAAAATTAACGAGGGTGTGGCTTTTTTGATAGGGTTTTTAATAAAGGGGAGAAATTTTTGATAAGGGGGAGTCAAAAATTGGGACTTGGAAAAATTTCGATTAAAATAGAATGCTAAAGTGTAATACATAGTGTATACATTACATGGTGCCACCAAAAATCGAAGACTTTTTCAGATGAGTTAGGAAATTCAGGGGGCTTCAAAAATACAGGTGGGTCAACCAGGGGGTCTGTAAAGAAGAGCTTAAAAAATACAGGTGAATCAACTAGGGGGCCTGTAATCATGAAAGATCGGGAACTTTTGGAGAAGGGGGCGTGGTCGAAAGCGCGATATCGGAGCTTTCCAATAAGGGGTTACATAACAGGAAATGAGAACCGGAAATGAGGTATGTAACAGTTGTAAAATACGAATTATGAATTATTAATTACTAATTAGTAAGTATGAATATTAATAACGGGGCGTGGTCAGTAATGTCATAATGGGTGTGGTCGGTTGCATCATGGGGGGAAAGCACTAGTGAGGGTACGCTTTTCTGCGACTATACTACTTATGTAGGTGTTTTTAAAATTATTTTAGTACTAAAAGCAGTTTTTTAGAAAGAAAAATAACTTTTTACTCATATTGTAATTATTATCACTCAACTTTCATAATCTAAACCCAAATGTCACACTAAGTAGTGCCTTAAAATTGAGAAACACAAATGAAAAATTTAATTTATCTGATAAGAAGGAAAAAAACACTTTTTTCCCCATCTTACACTTTTGTACGTTTCTCCTTTATAATTTTCGTAAGGAAGACAGTCAATAGCAAACGAGAGGGGCAGGGGAGGTTGTATAAGCTGACAGCTACATTTGCAGAAGGGGGAAATGGTGCGATTTTTCGTGAGGGTGGGAGGGGACATCTTTATTCCCTGTCTCTTGAAGAATAGGGAATATTTCATATTTCGACCCAGACTCCTGAAGGCGCTGGGTGCGCCAAAGTAGTTTGTTGCCACCCTGCGGTACCCCCACGCACCGTGCTTTCCCCCAATGACGTCACTGACCACGCCCCCTTATGACGTAAACATAATGTAACTGACCATGCACCTTATGACGTAACCTACTACGTAACTGACCATGCCCCTTATTAATATTCATTATTAATAATTCATAATTAAAAAACCCATTTATCCCCCCTTTTAACCCGTGGCGCCATCTGGTGACAATGAGAAGTACTATTTTCGGAAAAACCCCTATTTTAACTCTAATTTCTCGATTTTTGACTCCCCCTTTATAAAAAATTCCTCCCCCTTATTAAATATCCCTGGCGCCATCTGGTGACAATGAGAAGTACTATTTTCGGAAAAACCCCTATTTTAACTCTAATTTCCCATCATTAAAGGCCCACTGGTTGACCTACCTATATTTTAAGCCCTCCTTCTCGATTTTTCAGACCGCCTAGTTGACTCACCTACATATTAAGCCCCCCTGGTTGACCCACCTATATTTTAAGCCCCCCTTCCCGATTTTTCAGACTTGCCTATATTTTAAGCCCCCTTCCCGAATAAGTCCCTCAGAATGCCAACGATTGGCTGATGCAAGCCTCAGAATAATTGCATGGGTGTCAACGATCGGTTGTTGCAGTAATAAGTACTTTGCTCTGTGTCACACGTTCCCTGACTGTATCGTGTGTTTATCCAATGGGGTGATGTGTGAAGGTCACGGTTCTGGCTGTATGTAACGGATGAAAAAGGTTTAGCATTTATTCCAAGCTACGTGTTATAGTCGGCAACATGGATTTCGGTTTTTGGATGAGTGACGAGGACTCCGGCTATGACAGCGATACACAGCACTTCCGACTCCGTATTCGTCGACTGTTACGTCGACCTGTGGTTGTACCTCCTCCATCTCCACCTCCACCTCCAGCGCCAATGATTCGAATGGAACCACATCCAGGGCTTAGTGGTCCTGTGCTACGGGCTGTTCTTGTGGATACGCTTCCACCGCCTACAAGACAATGAGGACTTTGGTCATGAAACCACCCAAAACCTGGCCTCCAGGACTGCCACAGAGCGTCATTCAGGCTCTGAGGCGTAAACGGCAGAGACGTCTGTAGCCGCAGCCTGTGTGAAGTCGTCAAGCGTTTGTCTCCTGGTATTTGAACTAGTGCAAACATGCAGAATATCTGCATGGTTCTAGATCTCGACGGTTTGTGTGTAAATGGCCATTTCCTAGTGCATGAACTTTGATATGCAACTCTGAATGGGAAATGTGGTGTCTATCGGTTCAATCTTTGGTATCACCAACCTTTGTCAGTAAAAGACAGGAGGACAGTCAACTACGTGTCTAAATATGTGTTAGGCCTACCCTTTCATCCTCTGCCTAGTGAAAAGGTGTGGTCGTTAGATCACGTTCCTAACATCGTGAAATATGCTTCCAAACTTCCACGGACTGAAGAAGCTACTGTGGTGGGTTACAAAGGAGGTAGTGTGGAAATAATTCTCTTGGAGCAATTAAATCTTCCCAGCGTTAATCTTGAACTTTACGGATGCCCCAAATATTGTGATCTCCCTAAAGTTTCTGATTTCGAGTGCGGATATCACACAGGAGAGGGAGTCCACCGCTCTTTAGCCGAAACAGCTGCTTTTTTCGGATGGATTGATCGTCGCCTCAAGTATTGAGAACATGTCCCAACAAACGCTCGCTTATCACGTTATCTGCGTAGTTATCGTTCTTGATTGGTCGTCCTAGATGGTACTGCTCTCTCTAGTTAAATAGGGAACGACTGCCGTGTGCCACATTGTTCACGATGCAGCCTAGCAATCTAGATGTGTGGTGTCTCGGTGAAGATGTTTACGTTGTGCCTTCGCTGTTCAAAAATAAGTTTTCTATGCAAGTACGCCGCTACAAGAAATATGAAAATGGCGAACTCATCTACCCTACGCCTGTGGGAGTTACCCTCTCCATACCTGAATGGGAGGCTTTGTTTGCCACGGTGCCCCAAATAGAGGACCATGTGAAAATCGATTCCGATCACCAGACATGGTACGTGATGCCTGGTTTACGTGCCTACATGTATCGCAATGTAGGTGGTGAACGCTGTGTCGACTTCATTAAAGAATCAGCCAACCAGAGAACTCTACAGTTCCATATTGTGAGACGTGGTATAACGCTGAATTCTTCGCAATGGTTCATGCTGGGTACCTACGTAGACGAAGTGATGCGCATTGTGCATAATGTGTGTGGAACTCTCAAAGATCACCATCTCCGTACGGCTATTATGGAACGTTCAGAATCTGTTCGACCTTTCCTGCTGGGACCTGTTTTCGACGGCCCCGAGTGTGTTTACCCGCTGCTGATGAATATTTTTCAGCAAGAACTTATGCACCTGATACAGTTAGATGGACTACACCCCGAGGAAAAAATACCATCGTACGACCATCGTAGGGTGGTCTGGTGACTTGGACATTAACACCTTGGCACAGGTATTTGTGGATATGGCCTGGAAACGAGGTCTGTTGAATTTTGTAGATTCTAGATTTGTGTGCGGTCTAAAATATAATACTATTGTCGACGAGGCAAAAAATGAAATGTATAAATTAGATAAATAATTGTAACCTTATATAATGTGTCTGTCTTCTCATCCTATGTCATTTTAGTCTTGGTATGGATAGGAGAAAGAAGGTGTTAGCTAGTGTCGGTAGTGTAATCGTGACAGTGTTAACGATAGCAGTGCTTGTATTAGAACTTGTAGCTCCTAGTAAAAATATTCAGTGTGGGGAGTCAAAAACCTTAGACGGTGAATACAAAATTCGCTTGTGTAGCTTAACAGTGGACATCAGACAGTTTATAGGAGACGTCCCTACAGTGACAGATGTTACACTTTCGTTACATCAATGGCAAAACCTGGTGGGGGACGATGTCTGGGTGCGGCAGAATACAAAACTTTGGAGTCCCATTATTTCGACCCTGAAAGAGGATTCAGTAGTGTAAAAAAGTTAGCTCTGAATACAGGGATACCACAGAAACTTGTCTGAGAATGGTTAGAAAAGCAACCCGCCTACATGCTACATAAACCTGTTTGTAGAAAGTTCCCCCGTAACAAAGTTTGCGTCACAGGGTTAGACGAACAATGGCAAGCCGATCTCGTAGTCGTGAAAAATCTAACTCGCTTCAATGACGGTTATCGCTACATATTAACAGTCATCGATGTGTTCTCGAGGTAGGGTGGGCGGTGGCCATGAAGGCTAAAACAGGGAAAGAAATGGTGTCGGCTTTCAAAAAAATCCTTTCCAAGGGGCGATCTTGCATGAATTTAAATACGGATCAGGGTACGGAATTCACCAACAGAGTGTTCCAGAAATTCCTGAAAAAGAAAGGTATTCGGTTCTTTGTTACCTACTCTGACAAAAAAGCAGCTTTGGTGGAGAGATGGAATCGTATCCTACGTGAGACACTGGGGAGGTTTTATACACGCAATAACACCTACCGATACCTGGACATGCTCGAGCGTGTTGTACAGGATACAATGCAACCGTTCACAGTGCACACGATATGGCTCCCAAGGACGTGACCTTACACAATGAAGACATTGTGTGGGTTCGACTCTATGGCAATCCGGCCATAGTAAAAGAAAAACCAGCATTTAAAGTAGGGGACACGGTTCGGTTCGACTAGCAAGTGTAAAAGTACCCTTCAAGAAGACAGGTACGCATTTGAGGACCGAAGAAATATTTATAGTCAACAGGGTGTTACAACGTCAGCCTCCTGTGTACGTCATACGGGATTCCAAGGGAGAAGTGTTGAAAGGCACATTCTATAAATCGGAACTTCAAAAAGTGACAGAACCCGAACTTTACACTGTTGAGAAAATAATCGAGAGAAAAGGTCAAAAGGTCCTGGTCAAATTTCGCGGTTATCCCAAACCTTCCTGGATCCCTAAAAAATGGATAGTTTCCACCTGACCCTTCCCTCCATGGCTAGTCAGAATATTTATCCGAACACTTCACAGACTGATTTCACGGTTCATCTGGCACAACCCCTAAGACTGAGCGGAAAATCGAAAGTGGGACTAGCAGAAGTTCACTTACCCGTGAGCTGGTACAATGTGGACAGTTCTAATGACACGTATGAATATTACGCTCCTGCTCCCCCTGAAGAATACAGGAAAATCAAGCTTAAACCAGGTAAAATAACTCGGATTGAACTGTTGTCTCTCTTCACCACTCAGCTCCCGAAAGAAAAAATAGTTTCCTATAACAGCGGTTACTGGGTATTCAAACCGAGTGAGGGACAAGGTTTGATGTTTCCTAAAACGAATTTCGGCAAACCTTTGTGTATCGGCGAGGGAGAAGTTGACAAACCCTTCCACCAATGATTTGCCAGCAAACTTTGCAATACGCCAACATTCGACATAGATGACAAGTGTTATTTCTACGTGATCCCCCCAGGTAGTTTCGAAGAACGAAAGGTACCCGACACACAGACGATACGAAACGGTCAAATCAATATTCGATGCAATGAACCAGATGTTACCCTACAGGTTGAGAAAAGCTTACCGTTTCAAGCAACAGGCAAATCACACCGTATTGATGGATGCAGACAAGTCACATTACATTAAATTTCCTCGATCTAACCCCGGATTAGGAGACATGCTAGGAATTACTAAATTAGATATGCCATTGAATAAAGCCCTGGGTGACTATCCCATCGATATGAACAGAGGAATGTATGGTATTTATTTGTAATCAGACCTGATTGCACCTAAGTTGTTAGGTGATACTCACGGTGAACTGTTGCGTGTTGTGAACCCTGCCATCAGAACCAATAATAACGAAGCCATTGTTGCAGAGTATCAGCAACCTGATTACTACCCCCTTGCAAGGAACAGTTTCGAGAGTGTGAAATTCTTCCTTCGTATCGACACCGGAGAACCTCTGCATTTTAAATTCAGTAAAGTTATAGTCAAGTTACATTTCTGCCATGAGGGTTAAATTCGTTCCCCCTTCTGCAGATGCCTACGTGAGCTACTACAAGAGCCAAATGAGGAAGGGTATGTTCCCTTGGTCCTCGTTATCAGGGAGGCAATGGGTTAGGAAGCATCTTCGCCACTATCGGACGTTTCATCAGTCCTCTCCTACGACCTGCGCTGGCTACCCTGCGTTAGGGTGGGCTATGTTTCGTTTCAGAATGTCCCAGGGGCAAAACTTCAAATCTGCAGCCAAAGCGGGGCTCCCGTGAAGCAGGTGCAGACCTCTTGCAATGTGCCAGTTTCAAGTTGCAGGGGGGGAAGGAATAATACGCTGTCGTCAGCATCCCAAGGTTCATAAAGTGAAGAGACTCTGTACCGTGCAGCACGCGTTTTCATCATGAGCATTCAGAAAATTCACGCTGATTCTGGCGACTGTGCCAATTCAGAACTGGACTTGTTTCTGATTCCTCCCACTGTCTCACAATTAGAAAGAGGCTGCTATGTCAATTATTTACCTGTGGCTTCCCTGGAAGGTAATGCACCACTTGAATTCATCGTGAAGGGAACAGACGATTACATTGATCTATCCCGATGTCACCTACGCCTCGTCTTGAAAATTGTAAAATCCGATGGTACAGCATGGTCGGAAGTGATTGCTCCCTGCAACCATTTCTTCCATGCCCTCTTCAGCCAGTTAGACGTCTTCCTCAATGATCACCTAGTGAGTGCTTCTCACACCCTGTACCCCTACAGGGCGTACCTGGAAACTCTATTGAATTACGGTACCGATGCCACGCGAAGTCAGCTCGGTACGTCACTCTGGTGCCTCGAGACCCCCGGTAAAATGGAACTGACCGGTTGGGAGAATGAGGGATGGCATCAGCGCGAGGGGTACGTCAAGTCAACAGGTATCGAACTCATCTCGTGGATCAATGCCGACCTGTTTAATCAAGATCGTTACCTACTCAATCAAGTCGATCTGAGACTGCGTTTGTTGAGGTCCAAGCCCGAATTCTGTCTCGTGACAGGGGAAGCGGACCCTCTTACAAAGTACAGATTCACGAAGCTGAATTTTTCTTGCGTAAAGTCAAACCCATTTCCGGTGTCATCCTTGCACACGCTCGCATACTGAGTTTAGAGAGTGCCAAGTACCCTCTGCGAAGAACGGATTTACGTATGTTCACCATCGCTTCAGGCCTGACGAGTGTGAACTGTGATAATTTATTTCTCGGGCAGCTCCCGGTACATCTGGTACTGGGTATGGTGGAAAGTACCAGTCTGAATGGATCGTACGAAAAAAATCCCTTCAACTTCCAACATTTCGACTTAAACTACATCAGCCTTCACATTGACAGCGATCAGCAGTCCTACACCCCCGACTTTGCGAATGGACGTTATCTCCGATGTTACCAAGGATTATTAGAAGCTGTGAACGCCTGGAAATCCGATAGCAGCATTAACTTATCGCGAAAAGCCTATGGCGAAGGTTTTACACTGTTTGGATTCCAATTCATCCCTGAGCAGCGTGAATGCAATCAAGTGTTTTCTTTAATAAAGAGCGGAAGTGTGAGAGTCGAATTAAAGTTTGCCAAGCCGCTACCCACATCGGTCACTGTGATCCTGTATGCCGAATACCAGAATTTGCTGGAAATCCAATTGGATCGTAAAGTCCTGTTTAACTACAGCTCATGAATACCTATCAGCTAGAATCCATCCTTTCGATGTTACCTACAAGTCTCGGAGTAGTCCCCCGTGACTGACTACCTCACAGAATCAATCAACCAGAAGCCCTGTTTATCTGCAATACCGATCCGTCCTCCCTGCCTGGCATCCACTGGATAGCCGTTTACAAGAAAGGAATGCACGTGGATCACTTTGACTCCCTAGGTACGAGTTCCGATATCTCCATGCAAGAATACTATAGCTGGCTAGGCATACGTCACATCTTACATCCTTCGATACCTCTGCAGGACCCCATGGGTGACACTTGCGGTGCTCACTGTCTGTATTTCCAGTTTAAAAGAGCGTGTGGTTCGACTCTTCCCACAGTACTGATTACACGTGTCGAGTAGACTTTAACGACTGTATGGTGGTGCGATGGCTCTCCGAAATCCTAAAATATTATAATTGCCGCTCCTTCACAATGTGGAAAGACGACTTTCACTCTGAAACTCATCAAAGAAGCCGCTCAAGTATTCAAACCCCCACCCCAACCTGTCGTTTACTGCTACGGGGAACGGCAACCTGCCTTTGAACCCTTCAAGAAAACGGTGGAATTTTATGAAGGACTACCTGTAGATCTGGAATTTGTCCCCTCAGACCTATGCTTCTGGTACTGGATGACTTGATGAAACAGTCTGTAGCCAGCGAACGCATATCACAATTGTTTATTTGTGGCGGTCATCATAAAAATATCACGATTGTCCTTATCTTACAAAATCTGTTTTTAAAGGGGAGACATTCGAGGACTATATCACTCAATGCTCACTACATGTTTTTATTTCGCAACTGTCGGGATGCTTCACAAATAACACGCCTGGCGAGACAAGTGTTCCCCTATCATTCTAAACTCCTGACAGATGCTTATAGGTTAGCTACACAGGCTACCTGCGGGTATTTGTGTGTTGACCTTCATCCCAGAACGTTGGACAGCAAAAGGCTCCGTGCCAAGATTCTTCCATCAGAAGAACCCGAAATACTTTACGTTCCAAATGAAAGTTAAATCTCAAGGCTCAGTCCTTCAGTGCTTACCCAAACTCAGGGGAAAGCAGCGTGCTGCGCTGTTGAAGCACATCTCTGAGCCCCAGATGTACGTTCTATGTGAAGTGTGTGCCAATTTCTTAAAAGGCAATATACCTGTTTCCCCTAGACCCCCCCGATAGGGGACCACCTTGTTGTGGTGGGGGGGCCTAGGGCCCAGCAACCCGGCTGAGGCTTTGCCGGTCGGGATGATCCCCAGCTGGAGCAGGCCGAAGGCTTTGCCGGCTGTAGTGGGCAACAGCTGGAGCATTGCCAAGGTTTTGCCGGTTGGGGTGGTCCCCGGCTGGAGCATTGTTGAAGCCAACCGAGGTTGAAGACGCTGCTGGCCGGCTTGATTGCCGGTCGGATGGTAATGGCGTCGGAGACCTCACCTATCAGGAGACCTGTGTGGTCTGTTCGACGGCTCTGCCGAAAGGCACGAGCTGTCAAAAAAGTCTGGGTCTTACTAAGAGTCTCCACCCCGGGTGCCGATCGAGCTTGGATCTTTATATCCTTGCACATTTGCAAACCGGGGAATAGATTAAAGTAAGGTTTCTTCCGGTGGTCAGCTTTCCTTCTATAGGACTGCTGCCATGTGAGGCGGGGGTTGAGGTGCGCCTAAAGGGCGTATTCCTTGTCCCCAGCTCTAGATGGTCATGGCTTTTCATAACCAGGTAGTGCTGTACAAGCGGAACCGGGAATTGCCGTGGTTGCATAAGATCGCAACAAAGAGATTCATTGTTTCCCCTAGAGTATTAAAGAATTTACGCCAGCACAAGACTGTCATAAGAAGTCTAGCGTCCAAACATGCATCTGTCCGTCACAAGAAACATCTCCTACAACGTGGTTCCGGGTTTATCATTCCACTATTGACTGCTGCATTACCCCTACTGGTCTCGTTATTTGGAAAAAAATTATTTCGGTGAAAGCACTGCAGAGGAGAAACATAAGAAAAAAAGTGTGTGATTTAGACCCGGAGATGAAGAAAATATTGGAATCTGTCGATGCTGGCGATAAATCTGAAAAGTATTTGACTGCTTTGAAAAATTACCTGTTATTTACCAAGCAGCTTGAAACTCCACAGGAAGTAAAAGTTAACATCCCCAGACAGCCTATATCAGAGGATTGCCCCCCAAAAGACATTGCCGTTCCCATCCATTGTAAGAAAAGAAAATTATCCGAGTGGGCTTCGTATTGAAGATGTATTACTGTGCCTGAAGACTTGTGTTAAAAATTTGTATTAAAATTCTGTATTAGAAAAACAAATATTACAAATGTGAGATAAAAAACAATGTATTAAAAGATATCCAATAAAAGAAATTAAAACTGATATATGCCTCTTACCCATTCAGTGTTTTTACACCTCTCTCTTGTTCATTCAGTGAATTAGTTTTTACCCCTCTTGTTCATTCAGTGAATTAGTTTTACACCCCATACAGAGAATACTAGCTCTCTCTCTCTCAAACCCGGAAGTGCATGCAGACAGGGAGAGCTCGGCATGCTCAAACCCTCGGAGTGCAGCAGAGCATGCTAGTGCATGCAGAGGGGACCAATGAAAACGTTGCTGCAGCAAGATTTAGGGAGCGTCGTGATGCACTGATAAGACTCCAGAGCAGCTGAAACAAAGTTGCCGTTTGCTTTCCCCCACATAGTGCTTTCCAGTGTTTGGAAATAAAGAGACGAATTTTTTTGAAACCTTTTTTATTAAAACACAACAACAGTTATAAAACAGACAATTTCAAAACAATGCTGGAAAGTAAAACACTGCAGGTTTCAAACACTTGGTAATTCAAAAAATACACATATAAAAATACAGGTTTCAAAAGCTGCTGACGCCGCCGTGTGTTAGGGCATTAGGAGTGTTGAAATAATAAGGTACGCTAAGGACATTGAAATAAAGTTCCACCAGGAACAGTGAAATAATAAGTTTTAAAAAAGGTCTGCTACGGATACAAGATCCATTATAGATACTGAAATAATTAAAGTTCACTAGGAACATTGAAATAATAATAATAATAATAATAATAATAATAATAATAATAATAATAATAATAATAATAATAATGATAATAATGATAATAATAATAATAATAATAATAATAATAATAATAATAATAATAATAATAATAATAATAATAATAATAATAATAATAATAATAATAATAATAATAATAATAATAATAATAATAATAATAATAATAATAATAATAATAATAATAATAATAATAATAATAATAATAATAATAATAATAATAATAATGTCCGCTAAGGACATTGAAATAAAGTTCCACTAGGAACAGTGAAATAATAAGTTAATAATAAGGTCCGCTAAGGACATTGAAATAAAGGTGTAATAAATTAAGACTGATGAAATATGTGCAGTGAAGTAAAAGTGTAATAAATTAAGACTGATGAAATATGTGCAGTGAAATAAAGGTGTAATAAATGAAGACTGATGAAATATGTGCAATGAAATAATAAATTAAGACTGTATGTACATTTACTCGTCCATGAGTTGAATAAGGCTATCCAATCCCAGGTCGTTGTACCCATAGGGTACAGTAAATGTCGAACCTGAGCTGAGATAGCGCTTATCGAGGTTGGCCTTAGACCTTTATACCATGGGTTTGTTCGTAAGTGACCTATCCACTATATTACGAACCACGTTAAAGGGGACATCGAAGGTCTTGCTGGATGGGGACTGCTCTAAAACCATGGTTTTCAGAAGATCAAAATTATATTTACAGCAGTTCTTTTTCGTTAGAGATATGCCCTTGGTGCGCAGAATTTCGTTGCCGTTGCTGAGACGCAGGGCATAGCTCTTGGCCCCAGCACTGACATAATCAGTGATATGTACACTGGGACCGTGCTTTGAAGTAATTTCGTCTATGAGACCTCCGAGAAAGGGATTTTGTGGCGGGGTGTATGTGTCGTGGGGAGACATAGAATAAATCACTGAATCCGTGTCCGAATAAAAGGCACTTGCATCTAATTTTGATAGAAGCTCGTACAGTTTTAGTCGGGAGTGACTCGTCACCATTGCGGCGAGAATCAAGCTTCCACGGGTGTTTGGAGGAGTGGCAGACTCCTCAGGCTTGTGCGTGACTAGCACGACCTCATCACTGATAACAGCAATGTCAGTGACAACTAATGAGGCATCCGTCAAGAGCTCCATGTACTTGACAGGACAGCTCACGATGGTCGTCTGAGTTCGAGTCATGTTCTGCGCATGCTTCCCCCATGACGAATTAAGGGAGACCTTGGAAAGAGTACGCTTAAGGTTTTTTTTTTTCAACTTCCGAGGGGAGGATCCGAACCCCCTCTGCCTGGAAGAAGGCCTCACAAAAGGCTTCCTTTTGATCCTTGGTCTGCACGTCAGAGAGAAACCTGGAGTAACGTTGCTTCAGCCCCAGAAAAGTATCTATATACCCCACATAGACACCTCCATTTTTTGTTGCAGGATCATACTGCAGAATGGTCTTAAAATGCCACACGTGGTGGAATTGGAGAAGTTTGTATCCAGCGTGCATAGCAGTGTAAATTTTTCGAACGTGGGCCAAGAACCTGTCAATGCACGCTGGTTCACACTGTGCTGGCAAGGGGGTGCCAGTTGACCATCCACACAGGTCCTGCAAAGGGGGAAAAACAGCTTTCCATTACACCTGTAGGGCAGTACAGGGATAAACGAGTCGTCTGGTGCTAACAGTGTGGTGTGTGCAATGCCAAAATAGTGGTCGAGGTCCGTGGCGAAATCGGAGGTGATCCGAACTGGGTGACCTTTACCGAAAGGAGCCTTCTTGCAAACTTAAGGATACAAGCTGTTGTAAGCAATGTAATTAAGGCTACATCCTTGGTCAACCGATGCAAAGATGGAAAACACCTCCACGCACCCTCAGTAGATGTAATCACGAGCCCCTATATGCCTGATAGGCTCGATGGATTTATAAATTAATGCGACGGGCGAGTTTTTGTTCATTAACTCATCGAATTCGTGCTCCCACATGATTTTGCACGTGTACCCGTTCATCAGCGGTTTCAAGGCCTCAAGGCGATCCATGGTTCGGGTATTTAGCAAACCAAATGGCTTTCTCGTACGCTGATCTATTTTTTCAGGGTTGAAACATTTCAAACAATGATGAAAGTAACACCCTAAAAATTCATAAAAACAATGGGTACTGTGACACACGCCGTCCAGTTTGTACTGCCCAAATTTATATTCGCCTCCAGGTGATCGCGCAGTTTGGATTTCAATATTGTCCTTGGAAGCCTCATACTCTAACCATGTGAGAGCTTTCAAGGACTGCCGGTCATTACTTGCTGAATACCCCTGGGCGGGGCACACACCGAGGGTATTCTTTTGCAAAAACATCCCACGGAAAATGCGAAGGCAAGCACCGGCAATGGTTAGGTCACACACAAATGGGTCTACGCCTGTGAGATTTAAAAATTCCTCACAGAAATCTTGGGCACCTCGCTGCAACAGCTCTGTATCTGCCTTGCAGTAATACAGAAGCTGTTTTTGAAAATCCCAGGGTTCAAGGCTTGCTGTGGCATACCACTCGTTAAAGTTGAAAAAGTTTCAGGCTCCATGTCTTCGGGCTGGAAAAAAAGCCGATCAGGGATGGGTCCTGCATACTGTAGATTTTCCTCCTTCACAAATTTAAATGGGAAAAAACCTTTCACCTTCTCCAAGTTGAAGGTCTTTGTAAAGGAGCGAAGAGGAACCTGAATAAAGGATAACGTGTCGATAAACCTTATTTTAAGGCCAGGTAAAAAGACACCTAAAATCTTGGATCCATCAAACACGAGATCCGGTTTTAAAAATTTTCTGTACAGATAACTAATGATAAACATGCCGTCAAAGCCTTTCAGATTATGTGCTAGGACTGTGGCATCCTTGAATCGCTGAACCCCGGGACGTTCTTCGGCCAGAAGCCAGTCCATAAAGGCGTCCGTGTCCGGGAATGAGGCGTAAACCCACTCTTCATCCACTTGGTACGTGACCACACACAGTATCGGTTTCAATAATCCGTCGGCACACTGCACTGTCTCTACATCAAAGTACAGGTATGTCTGACCGACAGGATCAATTTTGTAGGGCTCGACGAATTTGAAAGTGTCAGCCTTGCAAACGTGCTTTTTCCGGGGATCGTAAATTATGATGCACTTAACACAGCGATGCCGCATCTGACATACGTTCACCAGGTGTGCCTGAAAGCATTCCGCCCCGCACAAATACACACAGCACCCTGTGCATAGCAACAACTCCCCTGTATGAAGCACATCGGCTGACAGGCACCTGTTGCAGGTTTCCTTGCAAACGTGACCCAATGTATTTAAGCCCTTTAAACACTTATGGCCGAATTTCCTAACCCGAAAAATTCCGATGGTTGAGTTATCACATCGTAATGTTCTGCACTAAACAATAAATAAAGGTTGTCTTCACCTTCAGGACCAATGAAGATGGGGAGAAAGGCGTCGTGAGCAGAATACACAATAATCCGGAAATGGCGGTCGAAGTGGGCTTGAAATAGTTGGACTTCCGGGAGTCCACAGGGAGCGATGGGGATGCCGTCGTCCTGGTGAAGTTTAACGGCTTCTGTCTGTTGAAGACGGAGGCCAATGAAGATGGGGAGAAAGGCGTCGTGAGCAGAATACACAATAATCCGGAAATGGCGGTCGAGTGGGCTTGAAATAGTTGGACTTCCGGGAGTCCACAGGGAGCGATGGGGATGCCGTCGTCCTGGTGAAGTTTAACGGCTTCTGTCTGTTGAAGACGGAGGCGATGGTCCCAGATCTATACATAACTGTTGGGCTGCCCTTTGTTTTTTAAGCAGAGCTCTCATGCGACGACGAGAGCTCTTGCAAGGCAGATCTGGTCGTTATTTTAAAATTTTGTGAGAGCTTTCTTGCTGTGAACGAACGACTTGATGTCGACGAGGCTACCCTTCTCAGGGCTCTTGCGTTTACCATCACTGCCGCTACCGACACGATCCAAGTCGGCACACACAAAGTCGAATTCAATCTCACTGTTTGGACCAAGAGTACAACCTGGTACAACGCAGCCATGAACCGTTCCGCTGTTAACTCATTGCAGCGGATGAGACTCAAGTTGATGGGATTTTTTAAATCCGCCGACCGAAAGCACAGGCGCACATGGCTGTAGTTCCCAGCGGGCACAACGTCGGCAAGCAATTTTGCGTGCAGGTCGTGAAGTGCTGGGAGGAAATTATGGGGCGAGACATTGTCCATCCCACCAAGTCACACGCTAGTGGACACAAATTGCATCTTGAACTTTGCCGAGTTGTGGCGGTGAACATTTGTCACACTGTAGTGGGGGGGGGACAGCAGGAGCAGACTTTGCAGAGTTGACATCACTGGACGGTCCTGCACGCGAGCCATCTAACAGCCTCACTGGAACATAGGAGGTTGGTTGCCCGGCAACGATGGAAAATGCAGAATTAGAGGTTGCCTGGCCAGTGGCGATGGAGAATGCAGAGCTGACGTCAGTGGAGGGTCCAGCACGAACAGGAATGTAGGGGCATGCCAGCCCAGCAGCACGGCGACGTGCAGTTAATGAGAGCTTCCTCTGTCAAAGAACCTTTCCACCTCTCTGGAGAGCAGGGAGACAAATACACTTCGATGGAGCAGGAAGCTCAGGTGAGGAAGGTCTCTTGGCGGTACCATCCAAAGCACGTACCGAGGCAAGAAGATCTTCGAAACAGTTGGTTGTATCCTCTCTCACAGCAGCCATCTCTGTAGTATGTGAAAATTCTCTGATGGTCGACATCTTGGCAGACAGGAACGGAGAGCAAACTGACAGACAGCAAACTGACAGAAGACGAATGACAGTTGGTGACGGCTTAGTGTTTATATACACCGCCCATTATCTGATACATCTCATGCCACCCCCAAAGTCGGATGATCTTACATGGGGTGATCCATCGCGTGATTTATCATGCGCTCTAGAGCACAACAATGGCTGTTGACATTGCTTCTATTTTAAAACCTTATCAGCGACAAATGCAAACACTGTGGAGCGCTGGGAACTCGCCCTCTGGACCCTCAGACCGATAAGCCATTGCACCATGTGTCGCATGATGTGTTGAAAGTCTGGCTGCACTCATCAATAAGCGACCCCATCATACGATTTGAAGGAATGTCAACACGTATCACGCAATGTTTTGAAAGATTAGGGATTTTGAAAATTTTTGCACTGTTGGGAGTAACTCGTCAATAAAGCGGATCTTATATGGGCATCCCTACAGGCTCTATTATGAATAATTTAAACCAGATTTTATTAATTTTTTATTCTGTGGTATTTTCTGTGGAACAGTTACTGTGGGCCACGGATCTTGTTCAAGGAATTGCATCAACCATTCAGCGATGGGTGTTTTTAGCTGGGTAAAATGAACGCGGACGCTGAGGTAGCGGTTTCAAATCACTGTGTCAGGGAAGGATTTTTTTTCCCGATTAAACGCCTCTAGAGAAAACTGATTTACAACATTTTATTTCGAGGGTACGATGAGGAACAGAGTTTTTGATAAGTGTTTAATTACTAAAGAATTGATTAACGGACTTGGTGAAATGAATGTGGATAACGAGAAAATTTTAATAGAGGTAACTTTTGATTTTTAAAAATAGGGGATTTTGATGAGTGTTTAATTACTAGGCAATCGATTAATGGACTAGGAAAATTTCAGATGAATACCAAAGGAGTTTAATAGAGGTGAGTTTTGATTTTTAATAAAAGGGAATTTCGATAAGTGTTTAATTACTAAAGAATAAAAATGGGTGATAGAACTTTGTGAGTTGATTTTCTGTGAGCGACTGTTAACGAAAGTTTTGCAATTATTTAGAGACCTGCATTAGACATTCTGAGTGTCACCATTCAAAAAGAGTTTAGTGGACTTGTAAAAAGGATAGAAACCGAGGGAGTTTGTGATGAGTTTTTAAATACAGGAGATGTACTAAAATGCGCACTGGACGCCACCGATTAAATTTTTAATGAGGGGTGCAGAGTGTTTTGATGAGTGTTTAATTAATAAGGAATAAATATATAGAATATACAGCTTTGGGAGTTGATTTTATGTGAGGAGCTACTTTTACAATTATTTAGAGACCTGTATCATCCCTTTCTGTGTGAGGTGGCCAGCCATGCAATTATTCTTAGGCTTGCATCAGCCGATCATTACCATCCCGAGGGACTTATTCGGGAAGGGAGCTTAAAATATAGGTGGGTCTGAAAAATCGAGAAGGGAGGGCTTATAATATAGGTAGGACAACCAGGGAGTCTGAAAAATCGAGAAGGGGGGCTTAAAATATATTTAGGTCAACCAGGGGGCCTTTAATGATTGGAAATTAGAGTTAAAATAGGGGTTTTTCCGAAAATAGTAATTCTCATTGTCACCAGATGGCGCCAGGGTTTTTTTTTTTAATAAGGGGGAGGAATTTTTTATAAAGGGGAGTCTAAAATCGAGAAATTAGAGTTAAAATAGGGGTTTTTCCGAAAATAGTACTTCTCATTGTCACCAGATGGCGCCAGGGGCTTTTTTTAATAAGGGGAGGATTTTTTTATTAAGAGGGGGTCAAAAAACGGGGAATTAGAGGTAAAATAGGTTTTTTTTCCCGAAAATAGTGCTCATCATTGCCACCAGATGGCGCCACGGCTTAAAAGAGGGTTAAAAGGGGTTTTTAAATTATTAATTATTAATTATGAATGTTAATAAATGGGCGTGGTCAGTTACGTAATGGGTTACGTCATAGGTTACGTCATAATGGGCGTGATGAGTGACGTCATAGGGGTGGGGTCACACCCCTATGACGTCACTCATCTCACTCACTATGACGCGTCACAGTGCGTGGGGATACCGCAGGGTGGCAACAAACTACTCGCCAATATTATAATTATATTGCCATTAGACCAAATGATATTAAAATATTAAATTACACATATTAAGGTAGGCCTACATGCTATTTTGAAAGGCGATATTTCTTTTAAGTTGTTTTGGTTATCCAGTTTATCCAATTTTTTTCGAGTAATTTATACTCAGCTGATCTCTATGGCATATAAACTGACTGGCTCCTGTCAGACTTCTTGGCAAGTACCTGCTTGAGGGGGTATGTATTATTTTTTGTAAATTTGGTATTCTTTTTTTATACTGCCCACATAACACTACCACATGATATATTGAATAGTACCAATGTTTTTGTACTGTTATAAAAATTTACAAGCCACCACAGTGTGCAGTAATATCACTTTGCCTAGCGGTGCCGACGCAGCAGCTGGGATCTGGGTGAGAATACTAGGTAACGACATGGTTGTTTGTTCTGTGTTATTCTGCAAGAAGACCTGAATAATTTGGAAATAGCTTCAACTACCCTTTTCTGTTCTCTATGTAACTTATCAAGAAAAAAGAAAGTTATAAATACTTCGCTTACAGTTAGGGCTTCCACTTCTCTGGTTTCCATCCAGAAACTCCAAGTTTTGACATCTATCTTAAGACTCCGGTTTTTGAAAACAAATCTCCGGTGTTTGCAATTACGTTTCTGAAACGATCAAACAGATGCTGCCATTTGTACTACCAATGCCTACGCAGATTATGAAATATGTAGATCTGTAGATTGTATGAACGATTACCAGGTTTAACCCGCTAAAATGACTAGAACAACCAGCACAAAAATTTGCACTTCTTTCGAAAGCAACGCTAAATACATTTTAAAAAATATTATTATCAAAGTTTAAAAAAAAAATTCCTATATTTTTAACGCTAAATTTGAAAAAAAAAATAAGATTCGAATGAAAACAGAATTATGCACGAAAACTAAGTATAAGTGAATTGTGCAAATTTTTTTAGAATATATTCAGAAGCCGGAAGAAAAAGTTTGTTAAAAAGTTGTAAAGATAATTACAAGTATGAATCTAAATTTAAAATATAATATATTTTTAACCAATAAAGTTTGAAATAAAAATAATGATTACGCCGATTATTTTTGAATAAATATATCGTTATTATCTCGGTTTTTTGGAGCGGAGAAAGGAGCGGAATTTACTTAAAGCCATTTTAACGATTTCCGAATATTTAAATCTCAGAAGGTGTCAGCCTTATTTATAGTGCTAATCAAAAATTATGTTTAAAAATAATGCAGCAACTTTTGTGGGACAGTAAAATTAAAGAAACGTATATTAGTTCCTGCATTATGCTACTCCAGTAGCGATCTACTGGAGTAGCAGAATCTACTCCAATAGATGATTAATTGATAAAACTGATTTTAAAAAATCTATTTTTCTATAAATTTTCAGTAATAAAAAACTCAACAAATTTTAAAATCCCTTCCATCCTTTAAACTCATTAATTAAATTTGGCGAAGCATGTGCCCTATCGTCCTCATTAAATTGTCTTTCGTTAGTCTCAGAAATGCTATAATTTTCAATTCAGCAGAATATAAATTAGTTACAAAAATTATATTTCGAAGACGAAAATTTGAAAACCGCAAATATACTTTGTTATTATCTTTCAATGAATTACATTTCCAAGTCTAATTTCTTTGATTTGTCAGCCGGCTTTCCCCGTTCTCCCTCTGGTGATAATCAACACCGAACCCAGACAACTACGGTGTCGGATGTGAATGTGTATTGTCCGTGAACACTTACAATCCCCGAGGCACGGCTTTGATTGATTACAAATCCCGAGGCACGGCCTTTTTCCGTCTAGTTCTACTCTCTTTTCAGAATCTTCTTTTGCTAATCGTTCAAAGAAAGAAAGCACTACTTCAAATATATAGCACTCCCACTTGGCACTCCCTGTCGGGCCTCAAGTATACGATTTTCAAGCAGCTGGTATCTAAAGGATTGAACTATAGTAGCGTAATTAAAAATAGAGGAATTTTTCTTAAAAGGAACGCTCCGCTTTTTTTAAATATAATTGCTGGTTGAGACAGTATTAAGGCGTGAAGGAAATCGTTAATGGAGTTGTTACTGAAAAATGTTTTACCTGTATGCCGTACCGGCAAATCATTTTTTGCCAGTACTGCGTACCATCGCATACCGGCCTACTTTCACCACTGCTCTCCACACACTGGTCACCTAGAAAAAAAAGAAGAAATACGTACAATCTTTTCTGGACACCCTGTATATATGTGTACCATTCTTATGTTTGTTCTGAAAACCAACCTCAGGCAGGCTGCAGAAAACGAAGTCGGCCACTAATGTTGTACCGCCTCCAAAATACTCAGGGGTAGTTACAACACAATATTCGTTTAGTAATTAAAGATTGATAGAAGATGGAATATTCACTAATTAATTATTTTGTTTCATAAAATAATTAATTAACATTTGTCTCATACTGAAAAATTATTATGCAGACTTCTAAAATAAACATTCATTTTATTAAATGGTTCGAAACAACACTTATTATTTAAAATTTAAATTTCCAATTTCCGTAACTCTCTTAATTTCAAAGGAATATTTCAAAAAATCGATATTAAAATATATTTTATTGATATTTTTAAATTTTATTCAGTCACATTTTTTCATTTAAAGGTTATTTAAGAAGTTACTGATTTACTATTGACATAACATCGACTTCAAATTGCGATTATTCGTCAAAATAAGTTTTTGCTTGTAATTGTTTGCTACAGTGCATGTCTTAGTATTCCGTCGTGGCAATTATACAAATCTTACAACACATGACCGTATTTAAGTAAAGATGAAATGTTGTTGACTTAACCAAATTAATCTCTTTTCATCCTTGCTAACTGATTGGGTGTAAATGAATTGAAACATAAGTTCAAAAATGTAATTGCTTTTAAGTAGTAAGGGGAGGGAACAGGCGGGAAATGACCTTGAACTCTCTTTTTGACTATGAAGGTCAAACTCTCAAAAGTCCCTCGAGTTTCTTGTCAAACTCCCATTCCTTCAGCTGTAGAAAGGTTAGAACCAGACAGGAAATAAGTTGCTGGAAGTAAGATCTACCAGACAGGAATTTTCAATGTTCTTTTTGGCGGACGGAGATAAATTATTTATTGTATGTACTATTTCCTTTTTCTCGTTAATTATCGTGTTTGAATTTTTTTCCTTTATCCATTATTACTCCATTCAGAGACTGAGTTATTTTTTAGTAATTAAAAATAAAATTTTTACTAATTAATAATAAAATTTAGTAATTAAAAAAGGCAACATTCTTCGTAAAAATTGAAGATAATCCTAAAATTTTCTTCCTCGAAACAGAATGGTCAAAATTTTTGGTATATCTGGTACGAAAAATATAATAAATTGTGAATTTGGAAACTGTAAGCGTTATATTCACAAGGAAGATTCTGTGATTCATTACTTTACTAAATCCGAATTTCTTGATAGTGCAACGCCATCTTTCTTTCATCGGCAAAACGTTTTCCTGATGAGCTATCAGAGAGGAAATGAGTTGGGACCCGCTGGTAGCAAGATCAATCAAACAGGATATGAGTTCGGACACGCTGTAAGTCAAGGTCGGATAAATTCGTCCCCCTTCCCCGAAAGACCGATAAAAAGAAAAGAGGTATTGAGATTTTTGAAAGGTGTTACATGAAGGTTTTATGTTTATCCTATGCTTAATTCAATCAATAATGCAGCAAGATCGTAATATCGCGTTTCCAGGTTCGATTCCGTACTGTATCTGCGTTAAAATGTTTCCTATAAACCCTCTGTTTGCTGGAAAAGTTCCCTGATAAAAGTTACCAGACAGGAATGAATTGAGTCCGGGAAAAGCGTTAGGATTTGCAATAACGACTTTCATTTTACACTTCTCTGTTTTTCTTGAAGGAAAAAGTTTCTGATTGAAGCTATTAAACCGACAGTTAACCCGTGTTGTTGTTAATTTACATTGTCCTCTACATTTTGTGTATAAAAGCCGCATCACTAGCTGTAAGAAAAATCATTTTCCGGTGACAACTGGATTTCAACTATTAGATATACCATCACTATAGGACCCTTTTGACGCAGAAACCCACGGAACTAAAGGTAAGAGATAATTGGCTATTTAATCACTAAAAGCATGAAAATGGTGAATATTAAATAGTTGATTCGAAGAATTAATCCGATGCGATTTTCCACACAGCTCGCTTGAATAAAATAACTTTTACGGTATCAATAAGCAGAGATTTATATAATAAAATTGAGAATTTAGATAAAATAGTGTTTCCAGGGATCTCCTTTAACTGTATCTATGACTCAGTTGTATTCTGTTCCAATCCAGCATGTTGAGTATTCGGAAAAAAATATATAATTCCATTAGCATTCGTCTAACCGAAGTATTACATACCGAATTTCTACAGAAAATATATTTCAATTTTTTATTTAATTTTCTCCCACCGATTTATTTTTAAACTCATATATTCCATAAAAATATTTTCAAAACTAACTTTTTTGATTTTTAAATAATTTATTAAATCTAATTTTTCGTTTTAAAACACATTTTTGTTCAATAACAACAGATTTATATTTTTTCCCTTTTTGTATATGAAATTATTTCAACATTAAACATAACAACTTTTTTTTTTCTTAGTTTTAAATTTTCAAAAATTTTTAACATTAAACTTTTGAAAGTTTAAAAATTTTACTGAACCTTTTTAAATTTTGTCTTTTTGAAATTTGGTGTTTAAAGAATTTTCTTATCATTCTTAAATTTGAAAATGATGTTTTAAGATTAAACTTCACTTTCTATATTTTCATTTCTTTGATTTTAAAATTCAGAAATTTTACTTTGAGATTATAAGAAATTTTCAAATTTTTCCCTTTACCCTTTTTCTTTTCGTATTAAATTATTTTTTACGTTCAAGTTTCCTTTTTTATATTTAAACAAAAATCTTTTCAACTATAATCATCTTTAATTTCTCAGTGTTAAAAATTTGTCTTCGATTTTTTTAACTATATTGTATTTGTTTTTTCCAATTTAGTTTTTCAATTTTCACTTTTGAAATGTTTTTATTACATTTTTTCCACCTTTCAGATAGTCTTACCTTATCGTTTTAATTTAAAGCGTTTTTAAATTACTACTTATATTTTAAAACTGTCAGTGTTGTTCGCTAAGTTTTCACCATTTCTATCTTAATCCATTGAAGATTTTTTGAAAGAGTTTCACACTGGGGAGTGAAAATTTGATTTATTGTACGATAAGCATTCTTTCTACACTGCTAATAGCCTTCAGAAAGGCTTTAATTTATTTCTCCTTCTTTGGGAGAATCTCATATAACCATCAGAAAATATAGAAAATGAGAGTATTAGATTTTTAAAGCTGTATAGCCGTCCCGTGGCCGAGTGGTTAGCGCGCTTGGCTACTGATCTAAGAGACCTAGGTTCGAGCCCTGGGTAAGACATGGACGTTTGCGTTGTTCTTCTGCTGAGGTCCTGCCATCCTCACAGACCTTCTACTATGCCATATAAACAGACAGGCTCCTGTCAGACCTCTGTGGCAAGCAGCTACTTGAGGGGGTATTTATTTTTTATTTATTTTATGTTTCTATTGATATGCTATATATATTTTATTATCAAAAGTTAGATAAGTTCTATATATTCTTCCATATTTGGCACCTACGTCTCTTACCATGTCCACAAAATCTAATTTGAAATGGAGGCAATCAGTTCACTAAATACAGTGCATTTCACCAACGTATTGTCCAAACAATGTATCATGTCATCAATCCATAGACCATCCAGGAATCCCTCGGCTATGTCGTAAAGACCCATACTTCAACAGCCAGAATCTGGTCGTTTTGCGATTCGTAACAATGTCGTCTGTCTGCTTCCTTAGTGTCGGCAGAAATAATCGAAGCCAATCTATAATCCTTTGCATGTTCACGAATCGCATTATGGAAAACACATCTCTATCAAGTGCTAATGCTCCAACAGCTTGAGTTATGTTGTACCAAACATGCTTTAAGTTACACCACTCGTATAGTGCGGGTTGTTCAGCCACTTTTTGAAATTCAGTTTCCTCATGGTTGTCTTTCACGATTCCATAGAATTGTATTCATCTATCAGCACTTAGAGATACACAACTGTGTTCATGATAAAACATACTGAGATATTTTTGGTATTCCCCCACTTGCACTAGAACTCTGTCATTGAATAACGACACAGATGCATACACTCCTTCACCAAGAGGGAATGAATAAGGCGCCACATGCGACAAATTGAGAAAAAGGTTCTTTATCAGAATTTGAAAACTAGGACAGAAGAAAAAAATACTTTAGTTTCTGTTATTTATCCAACTCTCCTGTTTTACGTAAGAAATGGAGAAAACTTTTTATATATTCAACTCGTGAACCAGCACAGATAAGTTAACTTTCCATGGCTCGTGTATGTGAGAGCATTTGAGGTATGGATGTGTACGACCGGTGCCTGTACATTTTTCGCGCATATTTTTGAATTATCCTAATCTTTTTTCGTACTTGCAAGAATTTGTTTAGTATTTTTCGCACTACACACAAGTTTTTGCACATATTAGTGTCGGTAAGGTTAGTTTTCTTGTAATTTAACAAATTTTTCTGTTCAAGTAGGTAGGTTTTCGGTAATCAGCTTTAAAAATCTTTCTCATTCTAAAATTAACGTGGCTTACATCGAGAAGATTTATGTGCGTGATACAAAAAGAGTAAATTGTTAACTATTTTAACAGCATCATGCACCAAATCTAGGATTGGATTTGGAAGAAACTTTTCACAAAGGGAAATGCTTATGGTAGGGAAGAGATTCATTTGATGTGTAAAAAAAAGACTGGGGTGAAAAGAGTAGAATTGTACGATAGTGACTGGGGTGAAAAGAGTAGAAATTGTACGTAGGTAATCTATGACCTCCATAGAGATAGCTGTTATAGCAGAAGTGTTGGATTCAGAAAATAACAAGAAACAAAAGGTTTTTTTCAGAACCGCTTCATTTTGTAGAGATTACCTATCGTACAATTTATTGTCCTTTCGTCACAGTCTCCTTTTTACACATCAATAATATTCTCCCCTACTATAAGCACTTTCTCAAAAAAATCTTCAGTGGATTATGGTAGAAATGGTGGAAACTTAGCCAACAACAATGAAAGTTTTAAAATATAAATAATAAATAACGAACGCTTTAAATTAAAACGATAAAGTGAAACTATCTGAAAGGGGGGGAAAATATAATAAAAAACATTTCAAAAATGAAACTTTTTTAAATGACTTGAAAATTAAAAAATTAAATTGGAAAAAACAAATATAATATAGTTAAAAATAGAAGACAAATTTTTAACACTGAGAAATTAATGAAGATTAAAGATGAAAAGATTTTTTGTTTAAATATAAAAAGTAAACTTGAATGCATTAAATAATTTAATACAAAAAAAGGTAAAGGGAAAAATCTGAAAGTTTCTTACATCTGAAAATTAAATTTCTGAACTTTAAATTGGAAGAAATTTCTATAAAAAATATATCAATATAAAATGTGAAGTTTAATCTTAAAACACCATTTTGAAAAGTAAGAGTGATTAAAAATTCTTTGAAAAAGAAATTTCTAAAAATGCAAAAATCAAAAAGTTAATTAAAATTTTTTAAATTCCAAAAGTTTAATGTTAAATTTTTTTGAAAATTTGAAAATAATAAAAAAATAAAGTTGTTATAACTAAAAAGTGAAATTTAAAAAATCTACAAATTAAAAAACTGAAAAAAAATTTAAAAAAATATAATAAATACCCCCTCAAGCAGCTGCTTGCCACAGAGGTCTGACAGGAACCTGTCAGTTTATATGCCAAAGTAGAAGGTCTGAGAGGATGGCAGGACCTCAGCAGAAAAACGACACATACATCTATGACTTACCCGGGGCTTGAATCCAGGTCCCTTAGATCAGTAGCCAAGCGCGCTAACCACTCGGTCATGGGACGGCTATAAAATATATACCCCCTCAAGCAGCTGCTTGTCATACAGGTCTGACAGGAGCCTATCAGTTTATATGCCATAGTAGAAGGTCTGTAAGGATGGCAGGACCTCAGCAGAAAAACAACACAAACGTCCATGCCTTATCCGGGACTCGAACCCAGGTTCCTTAGATCAGTAGCCAAGTGCGCTAACCAAACCACAAAAATATTTAATGTTGAAGTAATTTCATATACAAAAAGTGAAAAAAAAAATCTGTTGTTATTGAACAAAAATGTGTTTTAAATCGAAATATTAGAAATTTTAATAAATTATTTAAAATTCAAAAAATGTTAGACTGTAGATCGTATAATCATATTTGATGTACCGGGTAATAATTTTACCCCTAACCAACTCCATCATAAAGATATGCCTATTTGGCATGAGTAAGAACAAAATATAGAAGTAAACCACTCTTAGTTGGGCCTCTAAGGGCAACCATAAGAAAAATTAAAAATAGCAGAGTAGAGCAAGAGGCCTAAAACGGTTTACCCGTTTTAGGCCTCTTGTACTTGTTCAAAACAATATATTCGTAAAGATTCAGAGAAGAAATAATCTCATTGGGATTATTGCTTACAGCCTCAAAAAATCTATTCTACCTCTATTTCTACCGGAGTTTTCAGCATTTTTCATTTGTTAGTTTCTTTGTATGTCCTTCGATATAATTCTGGGCTTTTCTTATTTAAAACAAATAAATTCTTTTCATAAAAAAGTACATCACAATTCCGAAGACGAGCTAGATCCAATCTTAAAACCAAAGTGGTAGCAACAATCGGTTGAAGGATACAGAACTGGCGAATAATAATCTAAAAATAACAAGGTGGAGTAGTTACAAGTTTGAAATCGGAATCTTAATGTTGAAAGGGTTGTTTTGCTTCTGAGGCAAACAACCTCAGGGGCAACAATTTTTTCGCACACAATAGGCTAAATGGCCAGGTCGCAAGGACCCCGAAGGCTTAGAAAAGTTTGGGAACCCATTGGAACAGCTGTTGGAAGACAGATGATAGCCTCCCGTCAAGGGCATCCAGCTTGTTCTTTAACGTGCAGAGGTTATTGCTCTCCCACACACGTGTTACGGCTTAACGTCCCATCCGGCGGACAGCGGTATTTCCAAGTCCATTGGTGTCTCATACTGACCGTGTGCAGGGCGGGGAGTTTTGCGGAGATAAATCTCAACTCTGACCCAGCTGGGACTCGAATGTGGGAACTGCAGATACCGAGCCTGGCGCTCCCCTGTTGATAGCGAATTGAATTTTTGATGCAATATGGAGTGACACAAGGGAAACTAGTATGATAAAATTTTAATCAAAAGTTAAATATTTGGGAAAATATATGTGGTAGGAGGATGTGAAAAGCATTAAATTAAATTTAGAAACAGTAAACATTAAAAATTGGAAATATTGGTTTCAAAATCGGGTTCTCTTATAGGTAGGGAACTTATAATTTCATTGCATTACTGGTTGTCACAGGGAAAATGCGTATGTGATAAAAAAAATTCTTTTTATCCAAGCATCTAAAGAAGGGCAAAATTGCTCAGTAAGAATAATACTTAACCAGAGTGCAACCAGCAAGAATAATACTACTATAACCAGAGTGTTTATGAGAAGTCGACACATTTCTCTAATTTTAAATTTTTTCCCGAGCTTCTGACGATTAAGGTGCGGGGCTGCATCCCAACATCATTCCTATTGAGAGATAAATTGATACTCTGCAAGATAGTCACTCCCATTCTGGGATGTCTGGCATCTCTGTATGAGACCAGGCCACTATTTGCAAATATACTACTCACAAAAATTAGGGTATATTTCCAAATGAATATGAAGCGAAGAAATATCCCCTAATTTTTGTCAGCAGTGTACTTCGCTATTACCCAGGTACAATTCAATCACGGTGCTATTTAGACTCCAATTAGTTTTTGCTTAGGTGAATACCACTGGTAAAAAATAGCTGTGATGTGTTATATTTCATTTGGATGAAGAAAAAGAGGTATATAATCTTCTATGTGCAGTCAAAATAAACAGAACATCGATCACACTAAAATTATATGGCAGTCCGTTAGTTCGAAGGCAAAAGTATGAAATAAAAACTGCACACAAGCTTTTATCTGCAACATCATACTACAATATAATAAAAATATGAGCCAATTCCGAATCACTCTCCATTTCTTGCAATGGTAGTTCAGGAATTGTTGCGCTGATACCAGATAAATCTCCAAGCCTAGAGCTTTTGCTGATAAGCAATAAAATATATAGCTTCTAGTTCTTTCAGAAACATCAAAAGATTCAAAGGTAATCAATGAATAATGCATCGAAAAATTAAGAATGCATTTAGTGTATCAACAGTATGAAAAGAAGATTCCTTTGAGTGGCGTTGTTATTCGTGACATATTCTTTCGGTGCGGGCGCCATTCGGAGTCATTCAGCACCAAAATCCTTCCAAATATCAAAAGGTTATTTCTAGGAACTTCAGATCAGCTGCCTAATATTAAGACTGCAGGAAAAGCTGTATCTTCCCACAACGTCATTCTGTAGAGAAATTTGTAGAAACTTGGAGAAGACGTGAAACAGGTGAACGTAACAAAACTACTTCAAGAAAGCTGAAACTGGTCTTACGTTCAATACTTAGGGAATAAATTTAGATTCAAAATGAGAAAACTGATCAATGTAACATTTTATTTTCTATAGATAGAATCGTACTTTAAACAAAATTGCTCAATGTTAAGTAGCAGTAATTTTTGCGGCAAAGCTTCCTTTCAAGGGATGTCAAAAAATTACTTAACATTTCGAGGGGGACGGGTTGGACTGTTTTTACCTCTGAGGGAACATTTTTGCACACAATAGATTAATGGTAGGATCATAAGGACCCCAAAGCCTCAGAGATGGTTGAGGAAATGGGACCAGCTGTTAGGAGACAGATGACCTTGAAGGGAGTCTCCCTTCAAGGTCATCCAGAGTGTTCTGTAATGTACACAAGGTATAGCTCTCCTGTACACAGGGCCACTTCTTTATGTCCTATCCGACGGATGGAGACCTATCCAAACCCATCGGTTGAGGGGGACGGAGTGGTGATTTCGTTATACCTCAATTCATAGGTTCGGAGGTGGTGTAACGTAGCGCTAAAATGCTACACTTATTATTTCTTTACTAGAATTTCATTTTTTCATTTGATAAAAGAAAAAAGTTACTTTAATATAATAAATAATAAATTTCATAATTTATAATTAGTCACTGCTACGATAATATTTACACCGTATGCTGGCTGTAAACAATCAAGTCCTTAATAGAAAAATATTATTAAGTAACATTAGTAGTAGGAGGGTGTTGAAAATGTTATGTGGCTTTAAAATGGGGAGGGGAAAAAGTGTAAGATTGAAACTCTGTTAAACAGCTTTATGTCATTAATTGAAGACACTTTAATCGAATGGAAATGCATCTAACATGAAAAACAGTTTAGGCATCACAGGTATGCACTTACAGAGAAGACAGCCGAGTGAAGTTTTTTTCGACTTCAGGCACACCTGGAACATGAAGCTTTTAATCGAAAATCTCGATTTTTTTAACACTTTTTCGTATTCCTTATGATGCAATAAAATGTCGAAGATTACTGCAACAATGTATTAAAATTTTGTTTTCTCTGAATTAACACTTTAGTCGCCACATAACAATTCTAAACGTATTGAAATCTTGCTATGCCGTTTTCCTTAAAAAAGATTATCATGTTTGGTCTTAAATATAAGGTTTTAAACTAACGTTTCAACAATAAAGATTGACAACCACTTTACTAAAATTGTTTTAAAGTAGATTTTTTATCTCTAGATTAATACTGAATGTAGCACCGCTACAAGATTTCCTGTTTCGATGTCGGCTTAGTAATTCCAATAAGTGTCCAGCATGTGGAGAGTGTGAAACAGTTTCACATTTTCTTCTACAGTGCCAACGAAATAATAAAAGTCGTTCCTCAAAGATCAAATACTTCAGATCACATGGCCTACACACTAATGCACCATATGTGATTTATGATATTCTTTTCTTTACCTTCAAAGATTTTTTTTATCCTGGACTGGGACCTTTCAAAAATAGACAATCCTACAGATTTTAAAACCTACATCCTATTGACTGAAAACGTTGGCTTTCGCAGTGACAATGAACATTATCTGACCTTCCAGAAGAACTCATCACGTGACTCTTGTTAAACATTGGGATCAAAAGACAAAGATGCTAAATATCCCCCCCCGCAAAAAAATGTTCAACAACAACCAATTCAAGACCGCTTTAAAGCATTAACGGGACACAAAGTATAAATTTGTGTGCTTTCTCCAACATTAAAGTAATAAAAAAATAAATACTCCCTCGAGCAGCTGTTTGCTCTAGATGTCTGGCAGGAACCTGTAAGTTTATAACATCATAGTAAAAGGTCTATGAGGATGATGATGCCTCAAGAGAAAAACATCCATAACTTTACCCGAGGCTAGAAAGCATGTCCCTTTGATTAGTAGTCAAGTACACTAATCACTAAGCCACAAAATGGTGTTTAAGAAACTTCATGTAATTTAGTAAACTCAATTTATTACAAGGAAGAAATATATTAATCTATTAAACATTGGTTTTTTTTTATTATTTTATTCTACTCGCAATTAGTATGATCATGTTCGATCTCCTGGATTTTTTTTCCTTTGTCGAGTATGAATTATGAATGGGCTCCCTTTATTCTGTTTTCATGCATCTATCTTAAATGAGATCAAAATATCGTTTCGGTGTTATTTCAGAATAAGAAGGGTAAGAGTGATATTTTTAATTTTAATTAAAGAAATTAATAATTTTAATTCAGTGATATTTTTACTTTATTTACGTTGTTTGTTTGTTAAAATTAATTACACCTCTTCGAATTGAAATATTACACCATGAACTACAATTCATAGAGATCTTTTCACTAAACAAATGTTCCATATTAACATAAAATTATTTAATACATGTTCCGCACCAGGGAGCACCAAAAAGGTGTGTGTGCAAAAGAGGTGTGTACCTTGTAAAACTTCGCTGTTTAATCTAACTCCATACAAGCTGTGCATTCGGATAGAAAAAGTGTCTGTCCTTTCCAGGAAGGTTTTAAAATTAAGATTGGTTCACCGAGAGTAATATTAAATATATGATTTATGAAACGCTGCGGCTAAATCGTAGTCTGGGCTCAAATTTTTGTCGGATATCAGCAAGAAACACATATGTCAAGTGCTGTTTTATTTTTCTTTGGAAAAGTATCCAAGTCAAAATTTTACTCTTTGATGATAGATTAGCAACTGATCGTAAAAGATGCTCATCTCCTTAACTCTCAAACTCTGCCTTGGAGTCTTCCTTACTCGTCCTTTTGGATCATCGCATACGAAAAATTAAAATGTAAATAAAGAAAAATATCTGGCTTTTCCAGGAAGTTTCTAAAGTTAAGATTTGTTCACTCCAAGTATTTTTAAATATCGAACATGGCATATTAAATTCCAGACCCTAAATAGTAGCAAAAAACAAATCCAGTAGGAAAAAAACAAACCATTTAGTAGACAAGAAAAAAAATCAAAAAGCAAAAAAAATCAAAAAGCAAAAAAATCCCATTCTGGCGAAAAAACATTTCAGCTCGTTATTTTTGATCGTCCACATGAAAAGATATTAGAATCAGCTTTTATTTCTTTTAAACTCACTTCTTCACCCTGGCATTCTTCTTCAGTCTCCGTTTTTTTTAACTTCCTGAACTTTCCGCTGCTAGTTTTTCATGAAGTCGCTTTTATAGAGTCATTAGGCCACCGCAGACTCGCTTTAGCAATGAATTGTTCGATTTCTTTGACTCTTTAGATTCGCTCTCATTCTCCAACTCGAGCATCTCTTGGGTGCCTCTGCAATCGAAAGGTTGGACTGGATTGTTTTACCTCTGAGTGGCACTTTCGTACACACAATGAGCCAGGTCACAAGGACCCCAAGGGCTCAGAGAAGTTGGAGTAGAGGATTCACTTGATAGTTGTTAGGAGACAGATTAAAGAGAGTTCATAGGCATATACATAAGGGACAACGGGACTCATCCTGCACAAGGGGCAAGTCTTACAGTTAGTTCATAGGCATATGCATAAGGGACAAGTCTTACAGTTAGTTCATAGGCATATGCATAAGGGACATGTCTTACAGTTAGTTCATAGGCATATGCATAAGGGACAAGTCTTACAGTTAGTTCATAGGCATATGCATAAGGGACAACATGACGCATCCTGCAAACGGGACAAGTCTTACAGTTCCATCAGATGGGCGACGACCTTCACATGCCCGTCGGTGCCCGCTTCCTAATCGAGGACAGGGCGGGAGCTAACGGGGACAGTAGCAGAAGTAAAAACACTCACTCCAACACATTTGGATTGGATAGTTTTACCTCTGAGTGGCACTATTTTGCACACAATGGGCTGAATAACGGACATCGAAGGCTCAGAGAAGGTTAGGAAGGGGACCCACTGGAACAGTGTTGGGCGACATATGGTATCCTCCTATCAAGGTCATTCAGCGTTTCTTTAACGTGCACATGATGTACCGTGGCACCGTGCTCTTCCGCACACGGTGCCACGGTTTAACGTCCCATCCGACGGACAGTGGTCTTTCCAAGTCCATCGGTGTCCCGTATTGACCCTGGGAAGGGCGGGGAATTTTCTGGAGACTAATCTCAACGTTGTTCCAGCTGGGACTCAAACTTCGGACAATCAACACAATAAAAAAAAATAAATATTCCTTCAAATAGCTGCTTGCCACAGACATCAGGAGCCTGTCACTTTATACGCCATAGAGAAGGATCTGTGAGAAAGGTGAGACCTCAGCAGAAAGACAACACGGAGCGCTCTCTGTGCAAGATCCCCTGGCGAGTACCTAACAGAAAACAAAAGAATAACAAATGTCGATGTAATCTAATATAATAAGAGTGGGAGAATCCTAACCATACCCAACACAATAACGCTAGTGTATTCGCGTTCTAACCTAAAATAATATCAAGAGTGAATTTCAGACCAAATCCAGCACAATACTGAAAATAAAATTATGACATAATAGCATTAGTCAAAATTCTAACTGACGTGCGGTAAAAACCTAACCGGGCGCAATAGCGGTAGAGAAATATCCTAACCGAGCGAAATAGCAGTAGGAAAAAAAAGCAATACAAAATCCTCATGCAGTCATGGGCTACCGAGGTCCAACCAGACTGTGAAATTTTCCTCTCCAAATGTGTCTCTTCTGAGCTACAGCTGCTGCATTTGGCCACTCTAGGCTAATTCTAGCAGGGTCCTGTTTGACATTGTCTCCTGTCGGATCCTAGGTCTCCCTCTTTTCCTGATACCCTTAGGTACACTGTTCATAATCCTGTTTGCCAATCTGCAGCTATGCATACGGGCAACATAGCTAACCCAACGCAGTCTCTCTCTGCACAATATGTTGCTCAAAAGAGGTTGATGACTCCTGCTTCTTACCTCATCATTACTTATAAAGTCAAACCACCTAATGCCCAAGATACTGCGTAAGCATCTAGTATCAAAGGCATCAAGTTTCTTGTTATCCTTACAAAGGGTACATGTTTCGCTATCAGAATTAACCTTCATCATCATCATCATCATCATCCTCAAGCAGCCATGGGCTACGGAGGTCCAACCAGACCGCGCAGTTTAATTCTCCAAGCATATCTGTCCTGAGCTACATCTGCTGCATCCGGCCACTGTACATCAATTCTAACAAGGTCCTGTTTGACATTGTCTGCCCACCGCATCCTAGGTCTCCCCCTCCTTCTGAGGCCTCTAGGCACACTGTTCATAACCTTATTCGCCAATCTATAACTATCCATACGGGCAACATGGCCAAACCAGCGGAGTCTCTCTCTGCACAATATGCTGCTGAAAGGAGGTTGCAGACTCCTTTGCCTAACCTCATCATTAGTTACAAAGTTAAACCACCTAATACCCAAGATACTGCGTAAGCATCTAGAATCAAAAGCATCTAGTTTCCTGTTATCTTGCTTACACAGCGTCCAAGTTTCACTACCATAACTAACCCTAGAAAGAACCAAACTATTATACAGTCTAATTTTAGTCTTAAGGTGTATACGCCTATTTCTCCACAATCTCCATAGATTCTTAAAAGTCCCGGCAGCAATACCTATTCGTCTGTTAATCTCATGCCGCACATCACCAGTATCAGTTACGCAGCTCCCAAGGTAATTAAACTGTGACACCTGCTCAAGACTGCAACCATTCAGATTAACTGAATCACAACCTGCCTGACCAATTTTCATCACTTTAGTTTTCTCTCTGTTTATAATCAAACCTACTGTACTACCAGTCTCATCAACAGTTCGAATGAAAGAGTTCATCTCATCAACATCATTTGCCAAAAGGGCTAAATCATCAGCATAATCTAAATCAGAAATTTTCGTATCTCCAGCCCATTTAAGGCCAAAATCTTTCCCTTGAACTGAATTTCGCATAACATAATCAACAACCAAACTAAAGAGAAAAGGAGACAAAATGCACCCTTGTCGAACACCAGAAGTAATGCTAAACCAATTGCTACAAGACTTACCAACCCTCACACATGACTCAGTGTTATTATAGAGAGCTTTCATTATGTTAACTAACTTGTCTGGTATACCATATGATCTCACAATCAACCACAAATTATGACGATCAACAGAGTCGAAAGCCTTTTTGAAATCAACAAAGCTAGCAACCAAAGGTTTCTGAAACTCTAAACATTTCTCAAGAATCTGCCTAAGTGAAAATATCTGATCTACACATCCCCTACCACTTCTGAATCCACATTGCTCATCACGCAATTGCCTGTCAACCAGATTCTTAATTCTATTAAGCACAATCATGGAAAGAACTTTACCTGGAACGGAGAGTAGGCTGATACCCCTATAGTTATCACAAGAACTGCGATCACCTTTTTTGAAAATAGGGATAATAATAGCTCTGGTAAAATCTTTAGGAACCATGCCTTTATCATAAAAGTTATTCAAAATTTCAGTCATCCAAATGGTAACTGAAACATTCCCAGCTCTAAGCATTTCCGTAGTAATTTCATCAACCCCTGGGGATTTATGAAGTTTAAGTTTAGAAATAGCCAAACTAACTTCAGATTGTGTTATAGGGCCAACATTAAAGCCACCAATGCATCTATCATCATTGCAAACAATGGGAGTAGAACTAACCACATTGTTTAGAACATCACTGAAATGCTCAGCCCACCTAGCCATGACAGAATCCTCACCTTCTATAACCTTGCCTTGTTTATCCTTCAATCCCTGTATACCTGTTCGTTTTCTACCACACAAAACATTAACTATCTGGTACAGCTCTCTGCTGTTGTGATGTCTAACTGCTTCCTCAGCTTTGTCAGCAAGGCCATCAAGCCAAAGATTCTTATCAGTAGCTAACTGACCCTTCACACGTTTATTAAGTTCTTTGTAATGCTTTCTATTAGGACTAGTAGGGTACTGATTAAGGACATTCCTGCAGTTCCTTCTTTCTGAAATAAGCTCAAGTGCCTTATCACTTAAATAATTCTGCCTCCTCTGCTCCTTTTTCCCTAGAAGAGTACTGTTAGTTTCCAAAAAAGCCTGTTTAAAATGGTCCCATTCTTCCTCAACTTCAGTATTAAGCAAACCATGACTGTCATAATGATTAAGTAACCTATCATGGTAAGCTTTAGCTATAACTGGGTCTTTCAGAGCTTCAGTATTAAAGGTAAATTTTTTAACCCTAGCACAACACTTTTTAAGTTTAAGTTGCAAGACACTTTTAACAAGGTAATGGTCAGATCCAATTTCAGCTCCCCTATATGCCCTGGTATTTCTAACAGAACTAGCCCATTTGCTGTTAATTAATATATAATCAATCATATTCTTATGCAGCCCATCAGGTGAAACCCATGTGTGTTTATGTATGTCGCGGTGTTTGTAATATGTGTTAGTTATTCTGAAACCATTTAGTTTACTTACCTGTAGGAGACGTTGCCCATTGCCATTGCAGCTACCAATACCAAAAGGGCCTATTACTCCTCCCCAAAGATCAGAGTCGGTACCAACTTTGGCATTGAAGTCACCAAGAACAAGGGTAATATCTCCTTTCTTGACAGAATTCAAAATATCCTGAAGTTGTCTGTAAAACCTATCCTTCTCATCCTCATCAGAATCCTCAGTGGGGGCATAACAGCAGATAACATTCAAGTCTTTAATGCTTGTCTGAAATTTTGCTGTAAGAAACCTTTCATTTATGCACTCATATCCTAGAAGAGCATCACTAGCATGTCTGCTGAGCAGCAGACCCACGCCTTGGTGATGCTTTAGAAAGAACTAAACTACTAAACAGCCTGATTTTAGTCTTTAGGTGTATACGCATATTTTTCCACACTCTCCATAGATTCTTAAAAGTCCCAGCGGCAATCCCTATTCTTCTATTTATCTCATGCTGCACATCCATGTATCCACCAGTATCTGTTACATAGCTTCCAAGATAATTAAACTGAGACACTTGATCAAGAGTGCAGCCATTCAAAGCAACTGAAGAAGCAACTGCATCTACCTGACCAATTTTCATCACTTTAATTTTTTCTCTGTTTATCACCAAACCTACTCTATTACCAGTCTCATTAACAGCCCTAATGAACGAATTAATCTCATCAACATCATTAGCCAACAGGGCCAAATAATCTGCATAATCTAAATCAGAAATTCTGAAATCTCTAGACCATTTAAGGCCAAAATCTTCCCCTTGCAAAGAATTTCGCATTACATAATCAATAACTAAACTAAAGAGAAAATGAGACAAAATTCGCCTTTGTCTAACTCCACTAGCAATGCTAAACCAATCGCTGCAAGACGAACCAACTCTCACACACGACTCAGTGTTATTATAGAGAGTTCGCACTACACTAACTAACTTATCAGGTATTCCAGATGATCTAACAATCAACCAGAAATTATGCCGATCAACAGAGTCAAAAGCATTTTTGAATCAGGACTTCATATGTATGGATGCCAATATGTAATAGATGTACTATAACAGCTGCAAATATTTAATTTTTCTTCCGCATAAGCTACACTAAGCTTAGCGGGGAATTTATTAACCTTATTTTAAAGTGTTTACTCTGTTTTCTCTATTCACACTATGTGCTATTTGTAAGGAATATGTACCACGGTTCTTACAAGTGAAGCTCTCACGGCTTTCTATGATCAACCCTATTGACGGGAAATATTCCAACCGAGCGCAATAACGGCAGACAAAATGCCAACAGAGCACAAAATCGGTTTCCGAAATACTAACCGAACGTAATAGCGGTAGCCAAAACCCTAACTGAGCGCAATAGTGGAAGCCAAATTCCTAATCTAGCGCAATAGCGGTAATCAAAATTCTAACCGGGTGCAAAAGTGATAATCAAAACCTAAAACAAAGTGATAATCAAAACGTAAAACAAAGTGATAATCAAAACGTAAAACAAAGCGATAATCAAAACGTAAAACAAAGCGATAATCAAAACCTAAAACAAAGTGATAATCAAAATCTAAAACAAAGTGATAATCAAAACCTAAAACAAAGCGATAATCGAAAGCTTGAACCAATAGTTATTATAAGAAACCTGAACAGATTTAATAGTTGTATTAGAAATCTTGTTTTATCAAATATCTCTAACTAAAACCTTGATCCGATAATTTTAATCGAAACTCCAATTATGCCAAGCTATAATGGAAATATTGATATTTTAATTTCTGAAATGTATATAGAGTGTAAGATATTAAAGCGAAAATATCAATATTTTCCTTCGAAACTCTCTGGACACAAAACAATGTTTGCATTAGAGCAATTAATTAACTTTTGCCTTCAAATGTCAAGTGGACTCAGCTATTCTATCTCATTGGGTTGTTGTTGTTGGGTTGTTTTACCTCTGAGCGGCACTTTTTTGCACACAATGGGCTAAATGGCCAGGTCACATGGACCCCGAAGGCTCAGAGAAGGTTGGGGGAGGGGACCCACTGGAACAGCTGTTGGGAGACAGATGGTAGCCTCCGGTCAAAGCCATCCAGCGTGTTCTTTAACGTGCACATGCTATGGCTCTCCTGCACACGGGGCCACGGCTTAACGTCCCATCCGACGGACGGCGGTCTTTCCAAGCCCATCGGTGTCCCCTACTGACCGTGGGCAGGGCGGGGAGTTTTTGCGGAGATAAATCTCAACGCTGACCCAGCTGGCATTCGAACCTGGGAACTACAGATTACGAGCCTGACGCGCTACCGACTGAGCAACCCCCGCCCTTTCTATCTCATTAAACAATTAAGGAACCTTATGCAAAGTTCGACCGAATCCTTGTTATTATAATTGTCATTTGATACATTACAATCCATGTATGTCCTAAAGCTTTCTTTCTCCTCCGAACAAAGAACAAAAAGGAAAATGATAAAGCATGACGTCATATATGGGAAATGAATCAACAGAGACAATTCCAAATTGTTGCGAGACGCTCTACACAAAACACAGAAAGAGCAACACTGCAGGGTTTCTGGGATAAGCAATAGTTAGACAAGAAGGCGCTTGGATTAATTAAGTCGGATTCTTTGCCGATCGATGTTAATGCCATTATACGTTGGGCTGCGTTGTCAGCGCAAATAAATGTTCACTTGTTTACCACGTCCTAACAGGTTCCGTACGTGATTTGCGAGCTGTCTCCACTTCAAAAGACCACTAATGCTTCTTTGCAAAGAATTGCAACTCGTCGATAAATATTACACCGAGTTCATTAATGGTTAATTGGGTTTATTTCCTCAGTGTTTAAGAAGCCTGTTGAAAAGTTGGACTTAATTTTTCGACAAACATCACTTGCATCAAGAACTGGAATTATGAAGTCGTGACACAAGTTTGATGCAAAAATGTCATTTGTTTATATAGAGTGTTTTAGAAGTGATATGAAAGTAGTGATTCTTTAAGCACCAGGTTTCATTTGCGCAAGTTTATAAGTGAATGGTAATGACAGATTAAGCGCTAACGTATTTTCGAAATGAGTAAATAAACTGATGCAAAATTAAGTATGCGAGTAGGAAACGTAAGTTTAAAGATTTCGTGTGTCCATTGCATTATGTTCGTGTGTCCATTGCATTATGTTCGTGTGTCCATTGCATTACGTTCGTGGGCATTATGTTCGTGAAATAATGGAAGTAAGGAGATTATTAAAGCGTCAGGTTCGTTAGCTGGGATTCACAAAATATAATTCCGACTGTGGTAGTCTATGAGCTTTTTTTTCTGCCCATATTTGTATTTAGAAATGATATCCGTCTGTTAGATTAGACGATAATTCATTGAGTAGAAGAAATAATTAAATTTGTGAAGGAGAACCGAACAGTTTGGAGAATAACTGAACACTAAAGGAGAACTGAATACTGCACAGAATTTCATACTGGGCTGAACATTGTAAACAATATTTAAATACTGTACAGAACAGTTATACACTGCTGAGAACAGTTCTACACTGTTTAGAAGAACTCTCCACTGTGTAAAAGAACTATGCTCAGGAGAGAAGAACTGCACAGTATAGAGAAGAATACAGATTGTTCAGAAGAAATGAATACTGTAGAGAAAAAATGAATATTGTGCAGAAGAAATGAATACTGTATAGAAGAAATGAACATTGTACAGAAGAAATGAATACTGTATAGAAGAAACGAACACTGTACAGAACAATACTGTACTGTGCAATAGAACTGTGTAGAAGAACTTTACAGTTTGATTAAGTGGGTAGATTAAGTTTGTAAGATCTATACAGAGTTTGATTAGGTGTGTGGGAGAACTGTGTACAATTTGATTAAGTTTGTAGAAGAACTATGCATAGTTTGATTACGTTAGAGTAACTGTGTGCAGTTTGATTAAGTTTATAGAAGAACTCTACATTAAGCAGTAGAACTGTACACTAAACAGAACTGTGTAGAAGAACTGTCTACGCTATGCAGATTATATACACTACAAAAGACCCTCTATACATTATAGAGAAGCAGAGCCCGATCTAGTCAAACATTCGCTCTCAACAGAGGGCAAGGGGGCCATGCCCCCCTCTCAGAATGTTAGTAAGGGAAACAGAGGCAATAAATTATTAAATTTATCTATATTTCACAGATTTTTCAAGAAATTTTTAAAAATCTGTTAAACTGAGGGGATTACTCTGCATTCGAAATCCAGCCCCTTGCCCTCCTTCTACCCTTTTCCGACTCGATCGTGTTTCTTTCCCATCCCCCTCGGATTTTTTTCTAGATACGGGACTGCGGAGCAGAATTATGCACTCTTCGGGAACTTATACACTGTTGGAGTAGAACCATGCATTGTGGAGAATATACACTACAGACTTATGAATATGCAGAAGAACCTCTATAAGTTATGGAGAAAAATTTACAACGGTCGGAAGAATTATACATTCTGCAGAAGTTTTGAGCATACTAAAATTTTCCTGAACATGGACAAATAAAATTTGGTGCATTGTTTTTTTTTGCATTGATGCCCTAATTTTGGAATTCTAGAGACTTCAAATTGTTACTGCCTTAACCTGTTGTTCTTTAAGTAGGCAATGGTAGCGGTCATGATCAATCTGTTGAGAGCGAATAACAGCATTGATGACTGAGAGAATTTGGGTCACGGTAAAGAGAAAATTAACACTACAAAATTTTATATTAATTCTCTTTAAGAAGCAGAACCTCTTAACTCTACAAAAAAGGGATCTTTCGTAAAACGTTTCTGAATGATTATCCGCCGCTATATCATCCTCTATTGTTCGGCGTCCGGTAGCTCAGCGGTCAGAGCACCTGACATGCCTGACATGCTATCAGGAGGTTGTGGGTTCGGGTCCCACTCAACTAACGAGAATTTTTTCTCTGCACCTTTGCCATCAAATAAATAAATAAACATAAAAATGTGTAAATGCTCAATGACAAATAAAATTTCTGAATATATTTCTGATTGAAAATATCATTTATTTAATTATTGAAATAGGTAGGTCAAAATGCGCTCTAAAATTTGAATAAATAAACGTTCTGCAGGAATCTGGCAGTAATAAGTGCAATACAGAAGATTTTGGAGTTAATCGGAAGTCGCCCATAAATTATATACGCTTTTTAGCAAACTTTTAATTCCCCATTTCCTTTTATGTGACAAAGGAGGTTTTTAGCCGACCCGGGCTGGGTTTGATTAAATCGGTCATACGTTATGTTTGCAACCTGTAGTTCTCTGGTTCGGGTTCCACCAGTGCCAGCGTTGATATTTACCGCCACTAAATCTACAACCCTGCACTAGTCAGAAAGAGGATGTTGTCGGCTTGAAAAGGCCGCCATCCGTAATCTGGGACATTAACGCACGTCTTGTGTAGGAGAGCAATGCTCTACAAACATTAAAAAAGAAGCTGAAGGTCCTCGACTGGAGGCTTCCATCTGTTTCCTAATAACTGTCTAGTGAATTCCATTCTCAAACTTCTCCGGACCTATGAGGGGCAGGGATATATTAGTCAGTAGCGCGCCAGGCTCGTAATCTGAAGTTCCAGGTTCGAGTCCCAGCTGAGTCATCGTTGAGATTTAACTCCGAAAAACTACCAGCCCTGCCCAGGATCGTCAGTAGGGGACACCGATGGGCTTTCAAAGACCGCCGTCCGTCGGATGGGACGCTAAACCGTGGCCCCGTGTGCGGGAGAACTATACTCTATGCAGGTTAAAGAACACGCTGGATGGCCTTGAATGGAGGCTACCATCTGTCCCCCAGCAGATGTTCCAGTGGGTCCTCTTCTCCTCCAACCTTCGCTGAGCTTTCAGGGTCCTTGTGACTTGGCCATTTAGCCCACTGTGTGCAAAAAAGTGGCACAAATAGGTAAAACAACCCAACTTGGACCTTTGGGATCCTTATGACCTGGGAAAAAAAAGTGACGCTCAGAACTAAAGCAACACAACCGTTGGCCAGACAAACTTCCATGTCCTCTTAACATTACAACACTTTTTCGTTTTGTGTTTTCCCTTTTCCTCAGCAGACCAAGTGAGTATTAATTCAGTAGTTGGGTTGTTTTAATCGCTAGAGGTGCTTTTCTGCACACAGTAGTCTAATGATCAGATCACAAGGACCGCAAAGGATCAAAGAAGTTGGAGGAGAGGTATCCAGTGATCAGATATTAGGAGACAGATGAAAACCATCAAACATGTTTATGAATAGTCAAGGCCTTCCAGTGTGTTGTTTAAGTGTACAGGATATTGCTCTTCGGCACAAGGAGATACGGCTTAAAATCCCATCCAACTGACGGTGACCTTTACAAACTCACAGATGTCCCTTTTTCTGGCCGAGGGCAGAGCTGGGATAGCGGTGATAAATCGCTACTCAGATAGGTAGTAGTTAATTTAAAACATTAATTAGTTGATTTCTTTTATCCCAAAAAATGTAAAAAGTAAACACCAATAAAAATCTGACAGAATAATTTCAGCATACCCCTCCCCCCACGTTCCTTTCTATGAGGTGTTAAGATAATTTATGCATAATCCCAAAATTGCAGCTAAGTATTAAATTAAGAATTCAGGAGATTAAAGAAGAGGTTGAGTAAACAACAGTTTCAAAAGTCGATATTTTTTAGCTTTTTGCTCTTAGCAATATAAGCTTAACAATCTTAAAATCGAAGTTTAGTAGTTTCGTAGGAAGTAATTCAAGTGACAGAATTTTTTCAGTTGGTGAAAGTATCTCCTTTAGGCATATTCTTTTAAAATTAATACTTTTGAAGTAAATGATTTAACTATTGCCAATTTTGTTTCATTTTTAACATTTTCCAGTGTATATAGGTTGATAAGTATTTTTCTATTTAACTTATTTCGGTGAGAATATCAATTAATTTTTAAAGCTTTGATGTTTTACTCCCTCTGAGGCACTTTTCTGTTTACAACGGAATGGCCAGGTAATAAGTACCCCAAGGAGGTTGACGACGACAAGGGAACCCAGTGGACAGCTGTTAGCAGACAGATGGTACTCTCCTGTAAAAACCATCCAACGCATTCTTTAAATTGCACTGGGTATTGCTTTCCTGCACTAATGGTAATGGCTCAATGTCACCTTGGGCTGTTTTTCTAATTCCATTGGTATCTCCTTTCTTACCGAGGTCAGGGTAGGGATAAATCTCAATGCTGGGAAACGTGTGACTCGATCGCTTAATAAATTTCTCGAAGTTAGCTTCAACAGAAATGTATGTAATTTCTCTTAATTTCAGGTCGATAACAAATTTAGAGGAAGAAGTGATCTTGAGCAGGGCGAGATGCGAACCCACGGCCTTTTTTGATAATATGTCTGGTATTCTCTGATAGCTGAGAGTCATGATCTCCTGTATATGACGACCCGAACCTTCCTACCTGCAGTGCGCATGTTTGTGTCTCTTAAAGGTAGGTCTTTGCTGTTTACAAAGAGCATCCTGAACTAGATGGCAGTGTATGTTACGAGTATATTAGTTCAATAAATTTCTCGACGTTAGTTTCAATAGAATAATGTAATCACTTTCAATTTCCCTCTTTCATATCGATTAATATAAATTTTACATCTACGTTCTGTTTTGACTCCAACCTGGTTATATCAAATTACGAGTCTTGCACGCTACCGTTTCAGCTAACAATTCTTCTTAATTTCTATGGAATACCGCTAATAAACACATTTCATATCTTCTCTCTCGCTTTTATTTGCATATAATGGGCAAAAAGGAACAAGTGGCTAAATGGGCAAGGGGGGTCACCCCCCTAAATTCTCAAAGGTCATCCACCCCAGAGAATGCTAGTAAGGGTAATAAAGGCCGAAAAGTATTAAACTTCGGCATATTTCACGTATCTTTTACAAGAATTTTAAAAACCTCTAAAACGAAGGGGAAAATGCTACGCTGCAATGGAAATCCAGCCTCTTACTGATAACCCCACCTCCAACCTTTCTCCTGCTTGCCGATTGCCTCCTCCCTTTTTGCTTTTTTATCTCGTTTTCAAAGAAAACGAGATATTAGTTTCGTGTTGTCATCTGTCTGTTCCGTCTATAGATATCGAACGTTTTGGTTTACAGATATAAATGATTTTTTTTATTTGTAGAGAATAGTGGATAAGCGATAAACGTTTTCACGGCAACATTATTACTCATAAGAATGGAACATGCCGTTTTTGCCATTTAGATCTATTTACAACTATAAATGAGGCACTGCAATGTGCTAGTTACATGCTTCTAGGAGCCGAGCGCTTTCGACTGCACTCAGCAGTCATCTTCAGGGCGTCGTCCAGTTCCTCGGGAAAGCTGATCGTTGGTGAAAGGTTAAGTAAGGAAAAGTAATACCTTTTCCTTGAAAATATTTTCACTGACGAGAGTCCCGCAGCGGAAGGAAATTTCAACATGCTTATAGTGGCGCAAAAGTCACTGAATAGCAGAAGTTCAGTGCTTTGCCAGTAGCACTTGGATTTCTTGTCAGTAGAGAGTGGCTCAGAGCAGTGAGCCATTTTCCCACGTGCCGGTCACTAGCATATTGCAATGGCTCGTTTTTTACTTGTGTAAATAAATCTAAATGACAAAAAAAGAGTTATCCATTCTGATGAATTCCTTTTTTGTGTTGACAGGTATTGATGAAATATTACGAAATATCAAAAATTAAAAATCGAAAAAAATATTAAAATTTCGAAAATTTCAAACGAATATTGCAAAAGATGTATTTATGCTAAAAATTTAGAAATTTGGTGGTGGAATGTGAAAGTCACGACATTTTCACCGTCAACAATGAGTTGGCGCTTTAGACCAAGGGTGGTGGGAAAACATAACTTTTTTGTTTTAGCACATAATTACTTCTTTTTAGAGATAAATGAAAAAAATCCTTTTTCAGGAAAGATAGGAATTGATGAAATATTATGATTCGCTCTTTCGGAATCTTACTACAGCTATAATTGCGCCCTCTAACAGTGGAAAAATTTGAAATTCCAAAACTTCAAACGAATGTTGCAAAGGATGTATATATGATAGAAATTAGAATTTTGGTGGTGGAATGTGAACGTCGTAAAGTTTCCATTGGAAACAATGAAAGTAATAATTAGGAAACTCTATTTTAGTTGGATTTGTACTAATCACATATCTTTCTCTCGCTTTTAACATCTCGCATTAGAATTCGCATTTTCCAATTACTTCAGCATCATCATCATCCTCAAGCAGCCATGGGCTACGGAGGTCCAACCAGACCGTGCAATTTAGTTCTCCAAGCAAGTCTGTCCTGAGCTACATCTACTGCATCTGGCCACTGCACACCAATTCTAAAAAGGTCCTGTTTGACATTGTCTGCCCACCGCATCCTAGGTCTCCCCTTCTTCCTGAGGCCTTTAGGCACACTGTTCATAACCCTATTCGCCAATCTATAATTATTCATACGGGCAACATGGCCAAACTAACGGAGTATCTCTCTGCACAATATGCTGCTTAAAGGAGATTGCAAACTCCTTTGCCTAACCTCATCATTAGTTACAAAGTTGAACCACCTAATGCCCAAGATACTGCGTAAGCATCTGAAATCAAAGCATCTAGTTTCCTGTTATCTTGTTTACAAAGTGTCCACGTTTCACTACCATAACTAACCCTAGAAAGAACCAAACTATTATACAGTCTAATTTTAGTCTTTAGGTGTATACGCCTATTTCTCCACACTCTCCATAGATTCTTAAAAGTCCCGGCAGCAATCCTTATTCGTCTGTTAATCTCAGGCCGCACATCACCATTATCTGTTACATAGCTCCCAAGATAATTAAACTGTGACACCATCTCAAGACTGCAACCATTCAGATTAACTGAATCACAGCCTGCCTGACCAATTTTCATCACTTTAGTTTTCTCTCTGTTTATAACCAAACCTACTCTACTACCAGTTTCATCAACAGCTCGAATGAAAGAGTTCATCTCATCAACATCATTTGCCAAAAGGGCTAAATCATCAGCATAATCTATATCAGAACTTTTCGTATCTCCAAACCATTTAAGGTCAAAATAATTCCCTTGCAATGAATTTCGCATAACATAATCAATAACCAAGCTAAAGAGAAAAGGAGACAAAATGCACCCTTGTCGAACACCAGAAGTAAGGCTAAACCAATTGCTACAAGCCTTACTAACTCTCACACACGACTCAGTGTTATTATAGAGAGCTTTCATTATGTTGACTAACTTGTCAGGTATACCATATGATCTCACAATCAACCACAAATTATGACGATCAACAGAGTCGAAAGCCTTTTTGAAATCAACAAAGCTAGCCACCAAAGGTTTCTGAAATTCTAAACATTTCTCAAGAATCTGCCTAAGTGAAAATATCTGATTCGCACATCCCCTACCACTTCTGAATCCACATTGCTCCTCACGCAATTGCCTGTCAACCAGATTCTTAATTCTATTAAGCACAATCATGGAAAGAACTTTACCTGGAACAGAGAGTAGGCTGATACCCCTATAGTTATCACAAGAACTGCGATCACCTTTTTTGAAAATAGGGATAGCAATAGCTCTGGTAAAATCCTTAGGAACCATGCCTTTATCATAAAAGATATTCAGAATTTCAGTCATCCAAGTGGAAACCGAAACATTCCCAGCTCTAAGCATTTCGGTAGTAATTTCATCTACCCTGGTGATTTATGTATTTTAAGTTTAGAAATAGCCAAAATAACTTCAGATTGTGTTATAGGGCCAACATTGAAGCCACCAATGCATCTATCATCATTGCAAACAATGGAAATAGAACTATCCGCATTGTTTAGAATATCACTGAAATGCTCAGCCCACCTAGCCATGACAGAATCCTCACCTTCTATAACCTTACCTTGTTTATCCTTCAATCCCTGTATACCTGTCCGTTTTCTACCACACAAAACATTAACTATCTGGTACAGCTCTCTGCTGTTGTGCTGTCTAACTGCTTCCTCGGCTATGTCAGCCAATTCATCAAGCCAAAGATTGTTATCAGCAGCTAAATGATCTTTTACACGTTTATTACGTTCTCTGTAATGCTTTCTATTAGGACTAGTATGGTATTGATTAAGGACAATCCTGCAGTTCTTTCTTTCCAAAATAAGCTCAAGTGCCTTACCACTCAGATAAATCTGCCTCTTCTGATACTTTTTTCCTAAAAGAGTGCTGTTAGTGTCCAAAAAAGCCTGTTTAAAATGATCCTATTCTTCCTCAACTTCAGTAGTAAGCATACCATGACTGTCATAATGACTAAGTAACCTATCATGGTAAGCTTTGGCTACAACTGGGTCTTTCAGAGCTTCAGTATTAAAAGCAAATTTTTTAACCCTAGCACAACACTTTTTAAGTTTAAGTTGCAAGACACTTTTAACAAGGTAATGGTCAGATCCAATTTCAGCTCCCCTATATGACCTGGTATTCCTAACAGAACTAGCTCATTTGCTGTTAATTAATATATAATCAATCATATTCTTATGCAGCCCATCAGGTGAAACCCATGTGTACTTATGTATGTCGCGGTGTTTGTAATAAGTGTTAGTTATTCTGAATCCATTGAGTTTACTTACCTGTAAGAGACGTTGCCCATTGTCATTGCAGCTACCAATACCAAAAGGGCCTATTACTCCTCCCCAAAGGTCAGAGTCAGTACCAACTTTGGCATTGAAGTCACCAAGAACAAGGGTAATATCTCCTTTCTTGTCGGAATTCAAAATATCCTGAAGTTGTTCATAAAACCTATCCTTCTCATCCTCATAGGCATCCTCAGTGGGGCATAACAGCAGATAACATTCAAGTCTTTAACGCTTGTCTGAAATTTTGCTGTAAGAAACATTTTATTAATGCACTCATATCCTAGAAGAGCATCACTAGCATGTCCTGTGAGAAGCAGACCCACGCCTTTGATGCTTATTGTCGTCCCTCCCTGAAAAGAGAAATTTAAGATTATTTTTAAGAATCTGACCTTTATCTATAAATCTGGTCTCCTGCAAGCCGAGAATATCTAAATTATAATGGTGGAAGTCTTGTGTGATGACATCAAGAAAAAAAGCTCTATTCAGAGTCCTCACATTCCAACTACCTATGGACAGAAAATGGTTAGTGGGATGTTTAAAGAAACTATGTTTATTGAGAGAGGGAATGCCGACAATATCAAACAGCCCCCTAATCGCAGACATGGAGCAAAGACCCGTTCCCCCACCACTAAAGGCTGAAGCCATCTACACTGGAAGACTTCCTCCAATGTAGAATTTGACGATGCCAATAGAAGCAAAGAGTTCAGGTGCCTGCGATGACCTCTGCTCAGGATTGACCTCTGACCAGCTGATAAACATATCCTGTGAATCTATTCACTTGGGGCTGTTAACCCACAAACAAACAGAAAACACAGCGGAAGATTTTCCCTCCACAGAAGCCTACCAGTGCAGCAAAATCAGGATCCATAATCAAGCTCAGAGCCATAATTCAGTCCAGTGGGTTTATACGGTCAGCACTAGGACCCTGTGTAGTTGACCACTCCTCAGCAGGGTACAAAAAAAAAAGAAAAGTAGCCATAGTTGTCCAGATCAGTAGGCCACACTAATCTGACAGCCCTCCCCTTCCGTACACTTTTTCACAAGAAAGTATCTCTTTTGAAAGGTAGTAACGGTCTGCACCACGAGAAGGCGGGGTCGGACATTAGGTGCTAGGCCTGGCCGGTTCTATGCATCATCACAGGGGATTGGTGCATAGATCTCCTTCCAGTGACTACCTAGCTACCATTTACAGACCAATTACTTAGGTAGTTTTAATATTGTACATACATATCTTTACAGATCACTCACTATCTATGAAGATTTCACAGCTGTTAACGAATCTTACAAATAACAATATAAATATATATAGTAAAAATTTGAAATTTCAGCGTACCTTTTCCAGATATATTCCACTGACATTAATAATTAACCCACTTTTCTGAGAGAGGTGTGGAAAATGCAAGTTTTTAAATTTAAGAATTAAAAGACCAATACTTTTATGTTGTACAAATACTAATAAAATACTGCTTGTATTTTTCCCATCATCCACTAGGTAGAATTAAAACTTTTAGGGAATGGAAGAGTAAGTAAACGAAAAACTTCATTCTCTTTGAAAACGAAATTATTATATGCGCCAGAGTCGATACGTGTTCTTCTAGATAAATGCCTGCAGGTGATTATGCACATAATCTAACATATTTTACTACTTCAGTTGATACTAAACTAGTTTATAAACGTTTATAATATCCTTAAAAGTCACTGGCATGATAGACTGAGATTAATATTCTTTTGATGCCTTAGAGCTCTGGCATTTGCAATTCTTAGACATAAAAATTCATTTTTTCAAGCATTTTGCATTTCTCTTTTTTTTTTCAAGTACTCCCCCCCCCTTCAACAACACTTGATACATATTTTTTCACTAAACAGAGGCTGGAAACTTAAAAATAAATTGAAAAAAAAAATTTTGCTGTGGAACTGCACGGAATCGTTAAAAAATTTAATCAGATTCTTCCATTCTCTGTGTTTTCGCTGCAGTTCGATGCATTAATGGTAAAAGAGAGTTACCCATTTATCTCTTTAATCTTTACTGCTAAGGAAGAACTAGAAGGGAAATAATAAAAAGAAACTAGCTTTGACAGAAACGGAAGCATCAGAGCCTTACAATGCAAATCCAATTAAAACGGAATCGTATCTAATTCACCACTTCTCCAAGTTTCATAGGGGGGGGGGGGGAGAGGCATTCATTTCATAGGGGGGGGGATTTAGAGGCATTCATTTCTAACTTTTTCAGTTTTTTAAATTCTTCGAATACCTTTAAGAATGCATTTTATCAAAAGAAAGTTCAAGATGGTGAGCACTGCCATAGATGTATGAAACGAACTCTAACAGGGATTGTTCTAGTCGTAATAAATGCATGGTGTATTGACAGTTTAAGAGATAATTTTCCGTATTAATTTTTTTATTAATACTCGCATCGAGAGGAATTTAGTAACCGTTTTATATTACGGAGACTGGAATGTCAAAAATGTGAAATGTGATCCGATGCATTTGGTTACAGGCCTCAGGGAGATATTGGAAAATTAGAATGGCAACTGCGCGAAGGTCGAAATATTTTCTTTTTCATCCAGTTCGTGCTCCTCTTGAAAAAGGAAAGTCTCTAAGGGGCTTAAAAAGGCAGTCATCTATTAGGTGGATTGTGTTGGGTTGCTTTACCTCTGAGTGGCACTGTTTTTGCATACGATAAGCTAAATGGCAAGGTCACAAGAACCCAAGGCCTCAGAGAAATTAGGGAAGGGGATACAGCGGAGAATTGTTAGAGACATACGGAAGTCCCCCGTCAGTGTCGTCCAACGTGTTATTTAACGTGAGCAGGGTATGGTACTCCTGTACACGTGCCATGTCTTAGCATACATCAGACGGACGGCGGACTTTTCAAGATCATGTGTCTTTTTCTCACTGCGGATAAAAAATGGGTTAATGGATATAAATCTCGACGCCGACACAGTTGAGAATTGAACCTGGGAAAATCAAACTCTTTGCATACAATGGGCTAAATGTCCAGGTTGCAAGGACTCCAAGGGTTCGGGGAAGGTTGCGGAAAGGTCCCAACTGGTACGGAGCCTGGCACGGTATTGACTGAATACTCGTTTCTCTCTCAGGTGGAATGTTAAAAGGTGGCACAATATGCATATTCTGCGTACATTAGAAAGTAAGCTGGGTAGCTTTATGGGAGATATCCATATGATACTAATAGCTCTTTAGTTTCTTTCATTGGTTACTACTTCAGAACTTAACGCTGCCCAATTTCTTTTATTTTTCAAGATTTCTGAATATCTCTTTTCTTTCTATTGATTTTTGCTTCTGATTTTTCAGAAATGTGATCCCTGTGATGCTGGTGGGGAGTATAAGCCGGTAGAACAACAGGCTAGGAATATAAAATTCCTAGGTTCGATTCCCAGTTGTGCCAACTTTGAGATTTATCTACGCTACTCCCCCCCCCCCCCCCAATACACCACACACTTCTTCACAAGAAAAGAACACACAAGAAAGTTCTTCACAAGAAAGGGAACACTAAATGGACTTGAAAAGGCTGTCGTCCGTCGGATAGGAAGTAAAGTCGCGGCTCCGTGTGTAGGAGTGTCATACCCTGTGCATGTTAATGAGCACACTGGATGGCTTTGATGTGAGCCTTTCATCTTTTTCCTAAAGCTGTGAAGTGGGTCTTCTTTCCCTAACCAACTCGGAGCCTCTGAAGTCCTTGTCTGGCCATTTATCTCCATTGTACGCAAAAAATAGGTGTCACTCTGACGTTACCCCAAGAAATGTGATCCAAAGATTTTGTTCATTGCGATATAATTATTTGGCGCATTGTATCTTATCAATATTCGTTATTGTGATCGATCGTATCGAAATCCCACGATTTGGCGCATTGTGAGCTGAACTTTGGACATATGTATTTTGAACCAACCATTTGCTACATTTTGATTGAACAATTTAGCCTTTTGTAGTATAATTGTTTAACCCATTGGGTCACAAACGAATATCACTTAGAGACAAACATAGTGTGTGACAGATTAGAGGACTGATAAAATAAGAATTAATATCTAGAGTAAAATTTTTGTTTTCAATTTATGATTATACCCGCAAAGCAACTAGCTTATCCGCAGGTTATGACAGAACACGACCATGTCGTGATTCGGCAGTGTCACCGGAATTAATTTTTACTACACACTGGTCATTGAAGGTTTTTCCTCACTCACCTCAAAAAAAGTTATGTTAAATAACTTTTTTTTGAATGTGAAAGTATTTTTAAAAAAAATTAGAAATATGGTTTCTAGTTCTATTCAGAATAGTAGAGATTTAGAATAATATTTCTAGAACTTTCTCAATCCTCAGAGATCATTCTTTCTCATTATAATAGCGTGTCAAGTAGAATCTACAGACGCGAGCCTACATGACCTGGTGGAACCTACGAATACCTCGCGAATAATTCGATATCGGATGAGGGGGAATTGTTTGTATTAACTGGGGGGGGGGGGTGTCACTGACATGAATTTGCTGCACCGGTGGGCCTCTGATGAGAAATAATCTGACGCTGTGTTTTCTGTTTGCTTGTGGGCTGCCAACCCTAAGTGAATAGAGGCACGGGATACCTTATATCAACTGGTGGATAATCCTGATCATAGGCCATCGCAGGTACCTGAACCCTCACTTAGCTAGTTGTGCATCGTCAATCCTAAACTGGAGTAATGTGTCTCAGGCAGGTCTTATTGGCTCTTGAAAAGGTCCACTTGGAAAGGTGTGCCTGAAGTTACTACCGGCATGGGTGACTTCAGCCTGTAGCGATGGGAGGAAAATGTCTTTGACCCATGCCTACGATCAGGGGCTGTTTGATAGTGTTGGTCCTACCTCTCTCAATAAAACCAGTTACTTCAAAAATCCCACTAATCGTTTTCTCTCTGAAAGTACGTGGAACGTGAGGACATTACATAGAGATTATATCCTCACGCAGGAATTCCAGCGTTATAGCCTAGATATTATAGGCTTGCAAGAGACCAGACAGGTAAAGGTGAGATACTTAAAAGTAACCTTAAATTTCTCTTTTCAGAGAGGCAGGATGGAAAGCATCTCCAAGGTGTAGGTTTTCTTCTCAACAAACACGCAAGTGATGCTCTTCTAGGATATGACTGCATTAATGAAAGTTTTCTTACAGCAAAATTTAAAACAAAATTAAAGACATTAATGGCATCTGTTGTTACAGTTCCAGAGAAGATTCTGATGAGAAAAAAGGAATCGTTTCATAAACATCTACAGGATATTTTAAATTCTGTGAAGAAAGGAGATATTTCTCTTGTGCTAAATGACTTCAATGCTAAAGTTGGTACTGACTCTGACCTTTGGACAGAAGTTTCACGTCTCTTTGTCATTGGTTGGTTGGTTGTTGTTTTACCTCTGAGCGGCACTTTTTTGCACACCATGGGCTAAATGGCCAGGTCACAAGGACCCCGATGGCTCAGAGAAGGTTGGGGGAGGGGACCCACTGGAACAGCTGTTGGGAGACAGATGGTAGCCTCCCGTCAAGGCCATCCAGCGTGTTCTTTAACGTGCACAGGGTATGGCTCTCCCGCACACGGGGCCACGGCTTAACGTCCCATCCGACGGACGGCGGCCTTTCCAAGCCCATCGGTGTCCCCTACTGACCGTGGACAGGGCGGGGAATTTTGCGGAGATAAATCTCAACGCTGACCCAGCTGGGACTCGAACCTGGGAACTACAGATTACGAGCCTGGCGCGCTACCGACTGAGCCACCCCCGCCCCATTTTTTTTTTGTCATTGGTAGTTCCAATGGCAATGGCGAGCATCTCTTACAGGTAAGTAAACTTAATAGTTTTTGAATAACTAACACACTACTATCAACAATGGCACAACTAATAACTAACACATACTATCAACACCGGAAACATTTATAAATATACATGGGTTTCCCTGATGGGTTTCACAGGAATATGATAGATTATATTTTAATTAACAGCAAATGGAATAGTTCGGTTAGGAATACCAGATCATACATGAAATGAGAATGAGAATGAGAGATGAAATTGGGTCTGACCATTACCTGGTCAAAAGTATCTTACAACTGAAGCTTAGGAAATGTTGTGCTAAGGTTAAGAAAATTGCCTTCAACACTGAAGGTCTGAAATATCCAGTTGTAGCCAAAGCATACCATGATAGGCTACTTAGTCATTTTGACAATCGTGGTTTGCTTAATGCTGAAGTTGAGAAAGAATGGGATCAGTTTAAACAGGCTTTTCTTGAAACCAACAATACTCTTTTGGGCAAAAAGGAACTGAGGAAACAAAATTATTTGAGTAATAAGGTTATGGAACTTATTTCTTAAAAAATGAAGTGCAGGATTAATATGAATCAACTCCCTACTAGTCCTAACAGACGGCATTACAACGAGATTAATAAACATGTAAAGGATCAGTTAATAGCTGATAAGTATCTTTGGCTTGATAGCTTGGCTGATAAAGCAGAGGAAGCAGTCAGACAGTAAAACAGTAGGGGATTGCATCAGACTGTTAATGTTTTATGTGGGAAGAAACAGAGAGGCACACAGGGATTGAGGGATAAACATGGCAAGGTGGGTGAAGGGAGGATTCTGTGATGACTAGGTGAGCTCAGCATTTTAGAGATATTCTAACAGTGCGATTTTTCTACTCCCATTGTTTGTAATGAGGATAGATGCATTACTGGCTTTAAAGTTGAATATTATATTATGAAGTTGCTTTGGCTATTTCTAAATTAAAACTGCAGAAATCTCCGGGGATGGATGAAGTCACCACTGAAATGCTCAGAGCTGGAAACACTTGTTTATTTTTACACCTTCACAGGGCTGACTGAAATTTCGAATATTCTTTTATGATAAAGTTGTTTGTGTCTGAGGATTTTACTACAGCTATTATTTTTCCTATTTTTAAAAAGGTTATCGTAGTCCTTGTGATAATCATTATTTTATTCACCTTCTTAACTTACTTTCTGTTCCATGTAAAGTTCTTCGCATGATTATACTTAATAGAATTAAGAATTTGGTTGATAGATAATTGCGTGATGAACAGTGTGGATTCAGAAGAGGTAAGGATGCATTGATCAAATATTCTCATTTAAGAAGATTCTTGAGAAACGTTTAGAGTTTCAGAAACCTGTGGTACTAGCTGTGTAGATTTCAAAAAGGATATTGACTCTATTGATCGACAAAATTTGTAGTTGATCTATAGATCATATGGAATACCTGTCAAGTTAGATAGCATAATGAAAGCTCTCTATAGTAACGCTGAGTCGTGTTTAGAGAGTTGATAAGGCTTGTAGCAATTGGTTTAGCATTACTTTTGGCGTCCGACAAGGGTGCATTTTGTCTCCTTTTCTCTTTAGTTTGGTTATTGAATATGTTATGCGAAATTCTTTGCAAGAGAAATATTTTAGCCTTAAATGATCTAGAGATTTCAAACTTTCTGATTTAGATTTTTCAGATGATTTTGCCTTGTTGCATAATGATGTTGATGAGATGAAATCGTTCATTAGGGCTGTTGATGAGACTGGTAACAGGGTAGGTTTGGTGATAAACAGAGAGTAAACTAAAGTGATGAAAATTGGTCAGACAGATGGTGATTCATCTGCTTTGAATGGCTACACTCTTGGGCAAGTGTCTCAGTTTAATTACCTTGGGAGCTATGTAAGAGATACTAGTGATGTGCAGCATGAGATAAATAGAAGAATAGGGATTGCTGCTGGGACTTTTAAGACTATATGGAGAGTGTGGAAAAATAGGCGTATAGACCTAAAGACCAAAATTAGGCTGTATAATAGTTTGGTTCTTTCTATGATTTTATATGTAAGGAAACATTGACACTTTTTGAGCAGGATAACAAGAAACTTGATAATTGAATAAGAGAGCTTTCATTATGCTATCTAACTTGACAGGTATTCCATATGATCTATAGATCAACTACAAATTTTGTCGATCAATAGAGTCAATGTCCTTTTTGAAATCTACACAGCTAGTAACCACAGGTTTCTGAAACTCTAATTCTAACTCTAATAAATTCTAAACTCTAATAAATCTTTGATTTCAGATGCTTGCACAGTATCTTGGGCATTAGGTAGTTTGACTTTGTAAGTAATGATGAGGTTAGAAGAAGGAGCTATCAACCACCCTTGAACAGTGTTTTGTGCAGAGAGAGACTATGTTGGTTTGGTCATGTTGCCCATATGCACAGTTGCAGATTGGTAAACAAGATTAGGAATAGTTTGCCTAAAGGCTTCAGGAAAAGAGGAGACCTAGGATGCGATTTGGCAGACAATGTCAAACAGGACCTTGTTAGAACTGGCCTACCGTAGCTAAATGCAGCAGCTGTAACTCAGAGCAGACATATCTGGAGAGGAAAATTGCACAGTCTGGTAGAAACTCCGTAGCTCATGACTATATGAGGATTTTGTATGTATATATGTGTGTCAAAATCTCAATCTCATTTCTAAATATTCGTAACATTTTAATAGTTTGTGTCGTTGAAAAGATTTCTGGAACGTTTAAAAAAATTTTCTGGTTTTGCACAACATAATTTAGCTTTTAAACCCTCGAAGAAAAACGTTCTGTAACGTAGAGTGTTAATGATAACTGGCAGAAAATACATATAACACAAAAATCAGACATTTTTAACAGTACGTTATATCAGTTACAGATAAAAGACATCTGCGTTAAAAAAGATTACTAATTATTCACTGTGAAAGATATAGAAAGCAAAAAAACTTCCTCAAGCAGCTACTTGACACAGAGGTCTGGCAGGAGCTAGTTAGTTTATACTCAATACAGAAGCTCTTTGAGGATGGCGGGACCTCAGTAGAAAGACAACATCCATGTCTTATCTGGTACTCGAACCTAGGTCAGTTTAGTGAGTAGCCAAGCACCCTAACTATGCGGTGAAACATATGTAGAAAGTAGTATATTTAAAAAAAATACTCCTCAAGCAGATGCTTGCGACACAGTTCTGACAGGGCCTGTCAATATAATTCAACAAAAAGTGTGAGGAAGGAGAGCGCTCTATCCTGAGAATGGAAGAGTCTGATTACTCTATTCCCGATATTCACCCTAAGAAGTAGAAAATAAAATTAAAGCATATCGATGGCATGCAATCAGTGATTGAATTCGTATTCACTTCAAAGGAAGAGAGGGTGCCGGCCATCTTGTTGAGTAGGTAAACTGGCAACCTATCTTCCTTTGTAGTGAATACGAACTCAGTGACTGAGGTGTGGGGGTGGCTAAGTCTGTAGCGGGCCAGACTCGTAATCTGCAGTTCCCAGCTAAGTCAGCGTTGAGAGAGCGCCCTGCCCAAGATTAGAAAGGGACATCGATGGGCTTGGAAAGTCCGCACGTTAAGCCATGGCTCTGTGTGCAGGAGAGTCCATACATTGTGCACGTTTAAGGAACATGCTGGATGACCTTGATGAGACGCTACCATCTGTCTCCCAACAGCTGTTACAGTGGGTTCCCTCCCCGAGCTTTCTCTGAGCCTTCGGGGTCCTTGTGACTTGGCCATTTAGTCTATTGTTTGCAAAATAGTGACGCTCAGAGGTAAAACAATCCGACTCAGTGTCTGATTGCACCATCGATATGTTTTAGGTTTATTTTCACTTTTTCGGGCGCATGTAGGAAAATGTAGTTAAATATATTAATTTATATATTTTTTTTTCTTTGTCACTAAAAAACACCTATCTTTAGATATCCACATTTTTCCTCCCCCACTTTTTAGGATTCATGTTTTAGGTAGCTCAACAAGATGGCCGGCACCCTCTCTTCCTTTGAAGCATTGTAGATCTCCTAAGCTTTAATTAAAGTGTCACTCGTTAAGGTCGACTTCCGAGAAATTTCTGCCCTTTTTTGGTGGGTGAATGGTGGGAGGCATAATTCGATGTAGTCGACGACGGTCCTCATTTGAGCTTTCATTTGACACCTAACTCGTAAATGTAGTCCCTCCTGTTCGAAAGATATAATTAAAAAAAGCTGTTCCAATTTCCTCTTTTTAGGAGGGGAGAAAGCAAGGGGAGTATATTTTTATTGCCTACAACAACACACGTCACAAGCATTCATTTGACTTTGTTGTTCATCATTCACCACAAGTCACAAGCATTCATTTGACATACAATTTGTTGTGTTTGACCTTCGCTTTCGAAGGATATAATAGAACAATTCTTCGCATATTTCGCCTCCCTTTTGTATATGTGCATGGGGGGAAGCATACCCCCCATGTCATAGTATTTCATTTGATGTATAGTTTGATAATTTCAGCCCTCGCGTTCCGAGATATAGAGGAAAAATCATTTTCATATTTCCCCTTATTTAGGAGGCCGTTCAAAAAGTTCTTAAAACGTGTTGTCGATTTGCACTCGTTCCTCCGAAGTTAACGCGCTATGACTTGTTTGAAAGTTTGTCTAAACTTCTCATTACTGTAAAAATAAAGGCCGTATCTCATTTCTCTCTTCGATGGCGGCGCATAAAGTTAGGTCATCCAAATCTGTGCGTTTGGTCTGTGGAACCTACTAAAGTCGGGATAATAATTTACATTTTCACAAGGATGCAGCTTGGGGACGGCGCAAAAGCAAATTCATGCCGATTTATCACAAGTATATGGGGACCAATCGTGTTTATATGGCACTGTTAGGGGATGGATACGTAAATTTAGAGAAGGACGGCAGAACTTCGAAGACCACCCTCGTGCAGGAACGTGCCTGTGAACGAGAGAACCATCGCTACTGTTCGTGAAGGAAAAGCCACACATCACCGTTCAGGTAATAAGTTTAAATGTCAGTGTATGGATTGGCAGCATGGAAACAATTATTCATCATAAAGTTCCGAAAGATCTGAGCAAAATGGATATCCCGCAAACTGAGAGAATAACAAAGAGAAAAGAGTCGATTTGTGCAAGGAGATGCTGTTCGAACCTAGTGGTCCAAAATGGATAATTGATATTGTCACAGATGGGAAAATTTTTAGGGAAAACAAATCTTTTGAGGGTGGAAAAAATCAGTTCGCTTTTAGTTGTGAAAAGTAGATTTACTTCTGGTGGGAAAAAGTAAGTTCGTTTAGGGCGGCAAAATATCTTGGGCTGGTGCGCATTGCAAAATATTATGTTTCAAATACATATAATATTTCCATTTCGTTTCCGGTCGGTGGATAGTTGCCTAAAGTGTAATGCGATTCCCCAATGGTTAATTGTTAGAAATGCATTAAACAAGTTATAAAAAAACTGTGCATTTTTCTTTCAAGTAATAAAAACACGTAGGCTTAAATTCTACTTTTGCTCAATTAAACTCGTAACTAATAATTTATTAGATCTTATTTTATACTAGTTAAACTGATGCCAAAAGTTTGGCGTGAAACGTATGTCGATTCATAACTCTTATTTCATTCCACAGCTTTCCACATGTACTACTCCAATCACAAGTTAGGTGATGAAAGCTCCTCCAGAAAAATTCGGACACTTTTCGAGAAATAACTCTTGACCCACGACAGCTAGGAACCAATCTGTTATCCCAAGAGGGCTAGAATTAAGTGGGACGACCCTCTCAAATTTAGGACCTGTCGCTCACCCGCAGAACCTGGGGGAAACCGCCAATTTTGCCACTACAGCGTCATACTAGATCCTTGAAGTGGAGATATATAAGTGATTTTTAAAATTCTATTCGAATTCTATCAGATCTAGAGATTTTATTTTTTAATGCAATGGTGGGTGGGATGAAGGGAATCTGCTTCCAAAATCTGGGAGATGGTGGCAAAATATCTGTAAAAATTAGGGGGATCAAAATGTGTTTAAAAAAATGATAAAATTCACAAACAGACACGCACACGTGTTGGAAACTGTCAAGTTATGTGCATTTTCACCGAAGGCTGCCACCACAGGCTCCAAAATTGGTGCCCAGAACGACTTAGTTCTATTATATAATGATCTATCAAAATATTGGAGAATTTTCAACTTATGTCAATAATTTAGAAGCTCCATAACTCCTAGAATATGCATTTAATGGAAAAGATATAACTGAAGATAGAGATCAAATAAAATCTAACTGAATCTCGTTTTTCAACAACATCTGTTCAGTGTTTAAAAGTTATGGAAGCTAAAAATTTAGCAATAAATTATCCTGTGATATATTATTATCATTCATAATTGTCTACTATCGAAATAAAAGTTACGCAAACTTATGAAATGTATATTTATTATTAGAAGGTACTAAAGTCATAAAATTACGAATCCATTGCCTTTGAACATGAGCATTCCCCATTCTGCGGAAGCGATATGATGTTCTTCTCTAGTGTTAACCCTCTTCAGATCCGAATTTCTGTCTAGATGAGAAGACATTTTTTTCAATGGAATGGGCTTCATTTATGACCAAAAAAAACACAAAATTAATTTTAACATAATTTCAATGTGCTTCAATGTGTACATTAAAATGTAGAAACCATCGCTAAAAGGTTGCAAAGTTCTGAAATTTCAGAAAGCATTAAAAGGTAACATATAAGAAAAGGAGATCATTTTTATGCACTTTGTTATGATAAACAAATCAAATCAAATGACAGCTGTTAAATGAAATAAAAGCAGTTTTTGGGTTTCTTGTGAGATGTAGCAAAATAGTTCTGGTTGCGGGTCAGGAACAGTTATCGTCAATAATATTATATCTAGTTTCTACTATATCCATAGATGGCATCAAATTCCAATCCACTCTTGTGTACTAAAGACCGTCTATATTTTAAAACATTTCAAGACTGTATGCACCTCGTCCTGTGCTAAAAATATTTCTAAACAGCAATGTACATTGTAATGTATACATGGTATGAAGATATTAATAAAAGAGAAATAAATAAATACCCCTCAAGCAGCTGCTTGCCACAGAGGTCTGACAGGATCCTGTCAGTTTATATGCCACAGTATAACACACACATTCATGCCTTACCCGGGGCTCGAACCCAGGTCCCTTAGACCAGTAGCCAAGCGCGCTAACCACACTTGCATATTAGTGATATGTACTGGTACTTTTTAGCCCTATTTCTGTGAGCGAAATTTCACATTCCATGTTAATAAAAACAACAATAATAATACCTCAAGCAGCTGCTTGCCACAAAGTCTGACGGCAGCCTGTCAGTTTATACCGCCTAATAGAAGGTCTATGATGAAGGTGAGACCTCAGTAGAAAGACAACACAAATATTCATGTCTTACCGGGGCTCTAACCCAGGTAACTTTAATCAATAGCGAAGCAACCTAAATCACTTGGCCACCGGACGGCTTCATGTTAATAGAGGTCAATATATTGCATGCTTTAGAAATGAACTTTTAATGCGCAAACATTTAACTCTAAAATCCCATTCCTGTTTTTAAGATCATTTATCAAATTTCCTTAACCAGGATCTGATAAAAGCCATCTTAATCGTCATACCATCCTATAATGACATCCTAACTGTCGTTGAGTTTGTTGCAAACAATAATATCTGCACTAAAATCATGTTCTTTAATGCTCCATGAAGCTTTTCTCTCAACTTCCACCTCTTTATTAACCGTTTAGCTATCATCGCTAATACTTTTCTATTCAACTCATTAGCCTACATAATGATTAGATCTTTATCTTCTTAATGCCTTTCAGAAACTGCGTGAAAAGTTAACAACAAAGAAACAATGGGGCACTAAAACTACATCTTGCAGGGCTTTGAACACTAAAGCCATCACAAGGTGATGGGACCTCTTGTTGCAGGCGTTGCTACACAAGATTCTATGAGCTAAAGTGACCTCTTCTTGGTATTCAGATGACCAATGGAAAGGTAAGGAACACGGCTATCATACTTACTCTATTGTGTAACACAGAGACATGAAGGCACATTATTCCTTGAGCTCAATAATGGCGGAAGGAATCTCTTTCTATTTGGTTTTCCGGTAATGGGCCTTTTGAAGACGACTGGAGCGCGAGAGCCCACCAGGCGATTTTGAACAGTCTGCTCGAACGTGAAGTACGTTGTAAATGCGATCTTGATGGTGTGTGGGTCTGCGTGCATGTGCTGGTTACGTGGACCCTTGTAAATCACTGGGAATGTCAGAGACAGCTGTAATGGCAGTTTGCTTTGTTTTTGGCATATTTAATTGCGATTCAAAGCGTATTTTTGGCGTATATTTAACATTTCGTCACTTATGATATTTCTGCTTTTTAACGTCCAGGTCTAGCACCTAATGTCCGACCCCGCCTTCTCGTGGTGCAGGCCGTTAGTACCTTTCAAAAGAGATATTCTCTTTTGGAAGGGAACGGAAGGGGAGGGCTGCCAGTTCAGTATGGCCTGCTGATCTGGTCATCTATGGCCACTTTTTTATTTTTTTTCAACCCTGCTGAGGAGTGGTCAACTTCACAGGGTCCTGGTGCTGACCATTTATACCTACTAGACTGGACTTGTTTATGGATTTGAGCTTGATTATTGATCCTGGACTTGCTGCACTGGTGGGCCTCTGTTGAGGGAGAGTCTGCCGCTGTGTTTTCTGTTTGCTTCTGGGTTGCCAGCTCTAAGTGAACGGAGGCATGGGATACCTTATATCAGCTGGTGGATAATCCTAATCAGAGGCCATCGCAGGTACCTGAACCTTACTTAGCTAGTTGGGCATCGTCAAGCCTAAACTGGAGTAATGCGTCTCAGGCAGGCCATGTGGCTCTTGAAAAAGTCCACTTGAAAAGATGGTGCCTGAAGTTCCTACCAGCATCGGTGACTTCAGCCTTTAGCGGAGGAGGAACGGGTCTTTGCCCCATGCCTGCGATCAGGGGGCTGTTTGATATTGTTGGCCCTACCAATCTCAATAAACCTAATTTCTTTAAAAATCCTACTAATCATTTTCTCTCTGCAGGAACGTGGAACGTGAGGACATTACATAGAGATTATTCTCTAGATGTCCTCATGCAGGAATTCCAGCGCTATAACCTAGATATTCTAGGCTTGCAAGAGACCAGATGGACAGGTAAAGGTGAGATACTTAAAAATAACTTTAAATTTCTCTTTACAGGGAGGGAGGATGGAAAGCATCACCAAGGCGTGGGTCTGCTGCTCAGCAGACATGCTAGTGATGCTCTTCTGGGATATGAGTGCATTAATGAAAGGTTTCTTACAGCAAAATTTCAGACAATCATTAAAGACTTGAATGTTATCTGCTGTTATGCCACCACTGAGGATGCCGATGAGGATGAGAAGGATAGGTTTTACAGACCACTTCAGGATATTTTGAATTCTGTCAAGAAAGGAGATATTACCCTTGTTCTTGGTGACTTCAATGCCAAAGTTGGTACTGACTCTGATCTTTGGGGAGGGGTGATAGGCCCTTTTGGTATTGGTAGGTGCAATGGCAATGGGCAACGTCTCCTACGGTAAGTAAACTCAATGGTTTCAGAATAACTAACACATATTACAAACACCGCGACATACATAAATACACATGGGTTTCACCTGATGGGCTGCATAGGAATATGATTGATTATATATTAATTAACAGAAAATGGGCTAGTTCTGTTAGAAATACCAGGGCATATAGGGGAGCTGAAATTGGATCTGACCATTACCTTGTTAAAAGTGTCTTGCAACTTAAACTTAAAAAGTGTTGTGCTAGAGTTAAAAAATTTACGTTTAATACTGAAGCTCTGAATGACCCAGTTATAGCTAAAGCTTACTATGATAGGTTACTTAGTCATTATGACGGTCATGGTTTGCTTAATACTGAAGTTGAGGAAGAATGGGGTCATTTTAAACATTTTGGAAACTAACAGTACTCTTTTAGGAAAAAAGGAGCAGAGGAGGCAGAATTATTTAAGTGATAAGGCAATTGAGCTTATTTCAGAAAGAAGGAACTGCAGGAATGTCCTTAATCAGTACCCTACTAGTCCTAATAGAAAAGATTACAGAGAGCTTAATAAACGTGTAAAGGATCAGTTAGCTACTGATAAAAATCTTTGGCTTGATAGCTTGGCTGACAAAGCTGAGGAAGCAGTTAGGCAGCACAACAGCAGAGAGCTGTACCAGATAGTTAATGTTTTATGTGGTAGAAAGCGGACAGGCATACAGGGATTGAAGGATAAACAAGGTAAGGTTATAGAAGGTGAGGATTCTCTCATGGCTAGGTGGGCTGAGCATTTCAGTGATGTTCTAAACAATGTGGTTAGTTCTACTCCCATTGTTTGTAATGATGATAGATGCATTGGCAGCTTTAATGTTGGCCCTATAACACAATCTGAAGTTAGTTTGGCTATCTCTAAACTGACACTTCATAAATCCCCAGGGGTAGATGAAATTACTATAGAAATGCTCAGAGCTGGGAATGTTTTGGTTACCACTTGGATGACTGAAATTTTGAATAACTTTTATGATAAAGGCATGGTTCCTAAAGATTTTACCAGAGCTATTATTATCCCTATTTTCAAAAAAGGTGATCGCAGTTCTTGTGATAACTATAGGGGTATCAGCCTACTCTCTGTTCCAGGTAAAGTTCTTTCCATGATTGTGCTTAATAGAATTAAGAATCTGGTTGACAGGCAATTGCGTGATGAGCAATGTGGATTCAGAAGTGGTAGGGGATGTGTGGATCAGATATTTTCACTTAGGCAGATTCTTGAGAAATATTTAGAGTTTCAGAAACCTTTGGTTGCTAGCTTTGTTGATTTCAAAAAGGCTTTCGACTCTGTTGATCGTCATAATTTGTGGTTGATTGTGAGATCATATGGTATACCAGACAAGTTAGTTAACATAATGAAAGCTCTCTATAATAACACTGAGTCATGTGTGAGAGTTGGTAAGTCTTGTAGCAATTGGTTTAGCATTACGTCTGGTGTTCGACAAGGGTGCATTTTGTCACCTTTTCTCTTTAGTTTGGTTGTTGATTATGTTATGCGAAATTCACTTCGAGGGAAAGATTTTGGCCTTAAATGGGCTGGAGATACGAAAATTTCTGATTAAATTATGCTGATGATTTATCCCTTTTGGCAAATGATGTTGATGAGATGAACTCTTTCATTCGAGCTTTTGATGAGACTGGTAGTAGAGTAGGTTTGGTTATAAACAGAGAGAAAACTAAAGTGGTGAAAATTGGTCAGGCAGGTTGTGACTCAGTTAATCTGAATGGTTGCAGTCTTGAGCAGGTGTCACAGTTTAATTATCTTGGGAGCTATGTAACTGATACTGGTGATGTGCGACATGAGATTAACAGACGAATAGGAATTGCTGCCGGGACTTTTAAGAATCTATGGAGATTGTGGAGAAATAGGCGTATACACCTAAAGACTAAAATTAGACTGTATAATAGTTTGGTTCTTTCTAGGGTTAGTTATGGTAGTGAAACTTGGACGCTGTGTAAGCAAGATAACAGGAAACTAGATGCTTTTGATTCTAGATGCTTACGCAGTATCTTGGGTATTAGGTGGTTTAACTTTGTAACTAATGATGAGGTTAGGCAAAGGAGTCTGCAACCTCCTTTAAGCAGCATATTGTGCAGAGAGAGACTCCGCTGGTTTGGTCATGTTGCCCGTATGGATAATTATAGATTGGCGAATAGGGTTATGAACAGTGTTCCTAGAGGCCTCAGAAGGAGAGGGAGACCTAGGATGCGGTGGGCAGACAATGTCAAACAGGACCTTGTTAGAATTGGTGTGCAGTGGCCGGATGCAGCAGATGTAGCTCAGGACAGATATGCTTGGAGAATTAAACTGCGTGGTCTGGTTGGACCTCCGTAGCCCATGGCTGCTTGAGGATGATGATGATGATGATGATGATTTTGATAAAATAATTGATAATATTATAAAGAGAGATTTTATGAAATATGTTTGTTTTATGTAAAGGAGCAGAAAAAATTGACATTGCAGAAATGCGAAATATTATGTCTCTGAAAACTAATTTATAATGAGAATCAAGAAAGTGTTATGCACAGTTAAAAAATAATGCCAATCTGCATTTCAAATGGTTACGAAAGCACTGAAAAAAGAATAAAAGATTAAGTAGAGAATGCAATCTTGAAAAAAAAATCTGCAGTGTTTGGGGCTCAGTTCAAACGCAAAAAAATCCCAGTTTTTCTTCAATGAAATGATACAAATTCAGCTGTTTTAAGAAAAAACGTATTTGAACTGAATCTTAAATTGCGAAAGAATTACTTGAAATATCTAAAATAAAAATATAAACCTTGTCAGTGATATTGGAATATAATCGACTCTGAGGTATACGAGGGTTAAAGTTGTGCTGATTATGTAATTAATGTAACGTAACCAATGTACGCTATTTTTTGATTCGCCGTTTAGTCAGCTAGGTCATCTTACGTTAAAATTCTAGTCATTCAGTTTCCAACTTCTATAAGGTCAGTATCATCTGTCATTTCCCAGCAGTTTCTATAACGTGCTCTGTTAACTCAATTCCTAAATAAGTGCAAAACCAACTGTTGTGTGTCCTTATTGCACTTCTTGAGCATTAATGCTCGAGAAGGAGTTCTCATTGATGGATATTTATTTATTTATTTATTTATTGAGAGAAAGGTACAAAAATATACGCCAACACCGCTCAAGACATCAAAAACAGAGAAATATTTACAATACCACAACAAGTATTAAGAATATGCTTAACACTTGTTGTGGTTGACACATGATGTATCATCAGTGTCAGATCTAGGGAGGAGGGGCGTCAAAAGGAGGGGACCATGTCCCCCTTGAGAATTCTAGTGAGCGTAATGGAAACCAAAAATGATTAAACTGCTGCATATTTCACGGATTTTTTACGAAATATTTTAAAACCTCTAAATTGAAGGGAATGAAATTCCATTCTCTTGCCACTCTCCTTTCTTTTTCCGTCTCGTTTGAGATACTTACCCTCCCTCCTCTTCCATTATTTTTTTCTCTCTATCCGGGCCTATGAATCATTAATCACTTATTTTTTTACACGGGTTCGTAGATTATTAATTGGAATGCAGCAATAACCAAATCGGAATAAATGTGGGTCCAGTGAAAAATATTATTCTCATCGTATATTGCTATTCCCATTTAAAATGAATTGATAAAGAACTGAATCAAAGTCAATCAATCTTTGACAATCAAAAATTGATTGCCAAATGTATGACAATTATAATTATTAACCTTACATTTCACATTTATGATATATATGTATGATAAAAATTGTTTCGTTACTTTTTTTTTCTGAAACCGCCTACGGACCTTCTAGTGGACTGCCATGGACAACCAGTGGTCCGAGAAAATAGTCGAAAAAACACTGATCCAAGTTATTAACTTAGTAATATCACCTAATTATAAAATATTTTTTCCTTCAGCGTTGGTGTCCGAGTGTTTAGGATACTTGGATCAGTAACTAATACTGATCAAATGAATCCACGCTCGATCACCGGCCGAGGCAGGAATGCTAGTGTTGACACTCTGCTGTGGTCTCGGCTGCCTCACAGATCTTCACTCTGGGGAATTAAACTGGAAGGCACCTATCAGACTTATGCGGCAGTTACTTGAGGGGCAATTTTTTTATTGTTATTGGAAATATGTGCTCAAAAATCTCAACAAACTAATTTACCCTACTTTGAGAGGTTTGCTGCCTCTGTCCGTTTCTTCAATACCCTGATTTTGGAAATGGTTGCTATTCTTCTTTGGTACTGATTTGTTCTTATTATGTCATCATTTGAAAAGCGCTCAAATACGATTGCGAGAACAATCTGAGGGGGAAATATTAACGTTGATAAACAAAATAACGGAAGACTACTCTGATCCCTGCCAGTATCTGCCGTCGAGTTCAGCACGCTACCTATTGAGCAATGCACGTCTCCTATTGTGCTGTTTTACCTCTGAGCGGCACTTTTTTGCACACCATGGGCAAAATGGCCAGGTCACAAGGACCCCGAAAACTTAGAGAAGTTTGAGGGAGGGGACCCACTGGAACAGCTGTTGGGAGACAGATGGTAGCCTCCCGTCAAGGCCATCAAGTATGTTCTTTAACGTGCACAGAGTATGGCTCTCCCGCACAATGAGCCACGGCTTAACGTCCCATCCGACGGACGGCGGCCTTTCCAAACCCATCGGTGTCCCGTACTGACCGTGGGCAGGGCGGGGAATTATTGCGGAGATAAATCTCAATATTGACCCAGCTGGGACTCGAACCTGGAAAGTACAGATTACGAGACTGGCGCGCTACCGACTGAGACACCTAAATTAGCAGGAAAGGGTAGAATATAATTTTACCTTTTTTTACTTCTTATCCTTTTCATTAAAAGAAACTTAGAAATCCAATTAATGGATTTAAAAGTATTTTGTAATCACTGATACTTTTAAGCTGAATAGATGTAAATAAAGAGCCGAATTTGCATTCTTCCGTTTAGCTTGTAGCGGAACTGCTGACTTTCAAGTTTTTGAAAGATTTCCACATCTGAATAATAAGTTTGATTTCTCAATTTTTTTTATTAGATTTCGTAATTATCACCATCATGATTAATATAAATTTTGCTTTTCTACGGTAAAAAAATTAATCGTAAGGTATAAAATGTTCGAATGGCACTCTTAAGCAATTTAAAACTCAATTGCTACGATATTTTGAAATCGCCATTTCCGAAACGCTTCTTAAGCCCTGCATTTAATAAGAACCTTCTGCTGCGTATTTAAAATTGGTGGATCATTTCGTTCAGTGCCATTAATAGATATGTATTTGCTCTGAGGCGAAAGCGAATCACTTACAGCTCGATTCGATTAGGGAATTTCTTTGATGCTGTTAAAGGTCGTACCAGCAAATGTAAATCGCTTAACAGCTTTTGCAGCTGTAACGGAAACCAAGGGATTATTGATATAATACTTTTTGATTTGCAGACTTTTCATTGTAATACTTTAAATAGCTAATTATAGCGTACGAGTATTTCACATTAACCCGACATTAAACGCCACACATAAACTCAGCAGTGCCGGAACTAGGTATTCTCGAGCCCCGGGAAAAATATTATGAAATAAAAATAGCGAGAAGTAAACTATAATATGAATTTGTAAAAATAATCCTATAAAAATGCAAAGTATAGAATATTTTTTAAATTCTACATAAAAATAACATTGTTGATCTCTATTAATTAAACGCAGAATCTAAGTAGTAGGTGATTCATAAGTCTGTGCATTTTTCGCCATGCAAAATGTGTACCGTGATACATCACTGTGTTGCATTTGTATTCATCTGAACATAGTACTAAGGGAAAGTATAAAGTCCACTGTGTCAGTCCATAACTATTTCAATTAACGAAGTCTTGATTTCCATCGTTGAAGAAGATCGGAAAGAACGCAAAACTTACTGAGTGAATCATTGACATAATAGTATAAAAAAAAATATACTAGAAAAAATGAGCCTGAATATCTTACCAAAGCCTGGAATATGTTAAAAACCTACCACTCAAGCTAAAGACTGTATTAATCTCATGTTAATAAAAAAAACTAAGAGAAAAATGAAATGGCTGAAGAATTTGCCAAAACTTCCAGTCATATAGTGAATTTCCCTCTAACCTAATATGATAAATATGAAAATAGACAACTGGGAATAAAGATCAATACAAACAAATAGAAGAGAGGGAAGAAAATAAAATAATTAATACCCCAATAACAATGAAAGAATTAACAGAAGCCATTGGTACTTCCAACTTTAAATCTACTGCAGGGATGACGGCATTTCAAACAGAATGATAAAGAACCTTCCGAAGCAACAACAAAAAAACAGTTACTAGAGATAATAAATTACCTTGGCAGAATGGTACCATACCCATCGAATGGCAGCTAACGCATATTATTCCAATATTAATACCTAACTAAAATGCATTAGAGAAGCAATCACAATGACCTATAAACCTTATCAAATGTATTACTCAAGATCACAGAAAACTAGCAAAAACTAGAATGCAGTAACTAAACGTTTTCTTAAAAAACCAAACACTTCATCAAAAACAAACAGGTTGTAGAGAACACTATCAACAGCTTATAATATAATATATCTACTAATAGATGCACAAATAAGTCTAAAACATAACCTCCGATGAAGGTGGTTTTCTTGAAAATAAAGCATGCATTTGACATAAAATGGAAAAAAAGGATTAATCTGCAAACGTACATAAAAATATGAACAACAATAGAACAGGCAACCTTCTAAACTTGATAGCAAATCTTATATAGGAAAGGAAAATAAATATCGGAAACACCCTCTCTGATGTTTTCTCTACAAAATGTGGCACCTTTCAGTGATTCACAAATTCACCCTCTATCTTCAATCTTTTTTTATCAGAACTACCAAAAATAATTAAATGCCGTAACCGGCCAAAAATGGGAATCGCTACAGAAGCAAATACAACATCTGTAAATAATACCAAATAAGATCCAAATTCGACTATGGGGCAACAGGCCTTGAGTCCGCTAATAAAACCTATCTCAGAATGCTAGACGTTATACAAATAAGAGCCTTAAGAATAGCTAATAATATCGATTCAAGCAGAAGCAGATATATCTCCTCTAGAAGAAAGAAGAAAACATGTTTTACTTAACAACTTCATTAAAATCGCAACAAAAGCAAATAACCAAAGACTAATCCAGAAGATTGTAACAGGTTCAAAGGAATCAAGCATAATAAAAGACATTATCTCACACATATTGTTCACAGGGGTAATGGAATACACGAATAACGAAGAAAACTTTAAAATTCAAAACACCCAATTGGATTCTAGTTCACCTACATTAATACATCATCATCATCATCATCATCATCATCATCATCATCATCATCATCATCATCATCATCATCATCATCATCATCATCAAGCAGCCATGGGCTACGGAGGTCCAACCAGACCGTGCAATTTAGTTCTCCAAGCAAGTCTATCCTGAGCTACATCTACTGCATTTGGCCACTTCACACCAATTCTAACAAGGTCCTGTTTGATATTGTCTGCCCACCGCATCCTAGGTCTCCCCTTCTTACTGAGGCCTTTAGGCACACTGTTCATAACTCTATTCGCCAATCTATAATTATTCATACGGGCAACTTGGCCAAACCAACGGAGTCTCTCTCTGCATAATATGCTGCTTAAAGGAGGTTGCAGACTCCTTCGCCTAACCTCATAATTAGTTACAAAGTTGAACCACCTAATGCCCAAGATACTGCGTAAGCATCTGGAATCAAAAGCATCCAGTTTCCTGTTATCTTGTTTACAAAGTGTCCAGGTTTCACTACCATAACTAATCCTAGAAAGAGCCAAACTATTATACAGTCTAATTTTAGTCTTTAGGTGTATACGCCTATTTCTCCACACTCTCCATAGATTCTTAAAAGTCCCGGCAGCAATCCTTATTCGTCTGTTAATCTCAGGCCGCACATCACCATTATCTGTTACATATCTCCAAAGAAAATTAAACAGACACCTGCTCAAGACTGCAACCATTCAGATGAACTGAATCACAACCTGCCCGACTAATTTTCATCACTTTAGTTTTCTCTCTATTTATAACCAAACCTACTCTACTACCAGTTTCATCAACAGCTCGAATGAAAGAGTTCATCTCATCAACATCATTTGCCAAAAGGGCTAAATCATCAGCATAATCTAAATCAGAAATTTTCGTATCTCCAGTCCATTTAAGGCCAAAATCTTTCCCTTGAAGTGAATTTCGCATAACGTAATCAATAACCAAGCTAATGAGAAAAGAAGACAAAATGCACCCTTGTCGAACACCAGAAGTAATGCTAAACCGAATTGCTACAAGCCTTACCAACTCTCACACACGACTCAGTGTTATTATAGAGAGCTTTCATTATGTTAACTAACTTGTCAGGTATACCATATGATCTCACAATCAACCACAAATTATGACGATCAACAGAGTCGAAAGCCTTTTTGAAATCCACAAAGCAAGCAACCAAAAGTTTCTGAAACTCTAAACATTTCTCAAGAATCTGCCTAAGTGAAAATATCTGATCCATACATCCCCTATCACTTCTGAATCCACATTCCTCATCACGCAACTGACTGTCAACCAGATTCTTAATTCTATTAAGCACAATCATGCAAAGAACTTTACCTGGAACAGAGAGTAGGCTGATACCCCTATAGTTATCACAAGAACTGCGATCACCTTTTTTGAAAATAGGGATAACAATAGCTCTGGTAAAATCCTTAGGAACCATGCCTTTATCATAAAAGATATTCAGAATTTCAGTCATCCAAGTGGTAACCGAAACATTCCCAGCTCTAAGCATTTCCGTAGTAATTTCATCTACCCCTGGGGATTTATGTAGCTTAAGTTTAGAAACAGCCAAAATAACTTCAGATTGTGTTATAGGGCCAAAATTAAAGCCACCAATGCATCTATCATTATTGCAAACAATGAAAACAGAACTAACCGCATTGTTTAGAATATCACTGAAATGCTCAGCCCACCTAGCCATGACAGAATCCTCACCTTCTATAACCTTACCTTGTTTATCCTGCAATCCCTGTATACCTGTCCGTTTTCTACCACACAAAACATTAACTATCTGATACAGCTCTCTGCTGTTGTGCTGTCTAACTGCTTCCTCGGCTTTGTCAGCCAAACATTCTTATCAGCAGCAAACTGATCTTTTACACGTTTATTACGTTCTCTGTAATGCTTTCTATTAGGACTAGTAGGGTATTGATTAAGGACATTCATGCAGTTCTTTCTTTCCGAAACAAGCTCAAGTGCCTTATCACTCAGATAAATCTGTCTCTTCCGCTCCTTTTTTCCTAAAAGAGTGCTATTAGTGTCCAAAAAAGCCTGTTTAAAATCATCGCATTCTTCCTCAACTTCAGTAGTAAGCATACCATGACTGTCATAATGACTAAGTAACCTATCATGGTAAGCTTTGGCTATAACTGGGTCTTTCAGAGCTTCAGTATTAAAAGCAATTTTTTTAACCCTAGCACAACACATTTTAAGTTTAAGTTGCAAGACACTTTTAACAAGGTAATGGTCAGATCCAATTTCAGCTCCCCTATATGACCTGGTATTCCTAACAGAACTAGCTCATTTGCTGTTAATTAATATATAATCAATCATATTCTTATGCAGCCCATCAGGTGAAACCCATGTGTACTTATGTATGTCGCGGTGTTTGTAATAAGTGTTAGTTATTCTGAATCCATTGAGTTTACTTACCTGTAAGAGACGTTGCCCATTGTCATTGCAGCTACCAATACCAAAAGTGCCTATTACCCCTCCCCAAAAGTCAAAGTCAGTACCAACTTTGGCATTGAAATCACCAAGAACAAGGGTAATATCTTCTTTCTTGACAGAATTCAAAATATCCTGAAGTGGTTCATAAAACCTATCCTTCTCATCCTCATTGGCATCCTCAGTGGGGGCATAACAGCAGATAACATTCAAGTCTTTAACGCTTCTCTGAAATTTTGCTGTAAGAAACCTTTCATTAAGGCACTCATATCCTAGAAGCATCACTAGCGTGTCTGCTGAGAAGCAGACCCACGCCTTGTTGATGCTTATTGTCATCCCTCCCTGAAAAGAAAAATTTAAGATTTGTTTTAAGAATCTGACCTTTATCTATCCATCTGGTCTCCTGCAAGCCGAGAATATCTAAATTATAATAGTGGAATTCTTGTGTGAGGACATCAGGAAAAAAAACGCTATTCAGAGTCCTCACATTCCAACTACCTATGGACAGAAAATGGTTAGTGGGATGTTTAAAGAAACTATGTTTATTGAGAGAGGGAATGCCGACAATATCAAACAGCCCCCTAATCGCAGACATGGGGCAAAGACCGTTCCCCCACCACTAAAGGCTGAAGCCATCTACACTGGAAGACTTCCTCCAATGTAGAATTTGACGATGCCATCCCACGCACCAGGAAGTGAGTGAAGTTTATTCTCACAAAACAGAGCCGTACACAGTCATACAAAATACATAAGTAGGTAGAATATAATGTTGCAAAGAACAAGTGGTCACAAAAAGCAGCGTTATAAGTATCAAATTTTGAATAATTAATAATAATAACCCATTCTTTTTCCATTTATTTCAGATAAAAGTGATCAGCGTTTGTATACCTCAGCGAAGCCAGTTAAAGCGTATCCGCAGGACATACAAGCATACGTTAACAAGCTCTCTGGATTGTTTTAACGGGAGACTTCTATCTGTTTCCGAACAGCTGTCCAATGTATCCCCTGCTATTACCGAAATTGAGCATTTAATGACCTGGTTATTGTTTATTTTGACATATAGGACAGACAAGAATCTTAGAAGCTACTCCTAGCTTTTACAAGTCTTCTCCAAAAAATATTGAATTATTTTAGCTGGAATAATATGATAATTGTCATTCTCAATATCAACCGATGAAAGGATCAGTCTGAAGCAGTTCTGGAAACGCCCGATGGAAAAGAAGAAGTCTGAAGTCGAATACGTGTAGTTCCTGAACATAGTCTCCTTGTCAGAAAATCTCGTGTTATTGTTCTTTTGCTCGTTTCAAATTGAAAAACAAAACAAAAATATTTTTTCTTTTTCGTCTCTCTGTCTGTCTTGTTCGCTGTCTGTATACATAAAATGTTTTTCAGAGATTAATGAAAAATTCTTTTTGTGTTGCATAAGTATTGATAAAATATTACGATGCGCTTTTTCTTAACTTCTCAATAGTTTTAATAGCACCCTCTAACGGTGAAATAAACGTAGAAAATGCCAATAGTTTTAACATTTGGTACATTTGGTGGTAGATTGTCAAGGTGAAGAGCTTTACATTGGAAGCAACGATTCTGGGGGTGAGGTGGGGCAGGAAGAAAGTAACTTTTTTTTGTTTTAAGAGGTAAATGAAAAATTCTTTTTGTGCATTAGAGCTAAAGGCGGAAACTAAAAATTTCAGTAGAGGCCATCAACGGTGGAAAAATTTAAACGAATGTTTCAAATGGTATACTTATTCTATAATATTTTGGAGGTAGAGCATTATGGTAAAGAGTTTTAAAACTGATAGCAATATTTGTTCTCTTACTTCCCCCCGTGGGGAAAGGTAAAAGTTGCCTGTCTTCTCCCCCCTCGTGTGTTTGTAGAGTGGAAAAGGTATCTTCTTGTTTTGAGATAAATGAAAAATTCTCTTTGTGTTGTATGGGTGCTAATAAAATATTATTATTTTAATTTTCAGATTATCCATTAGTTCGAATTTACCCTCTTAGAGGGCGTAAAAGGTTGTAAATAAAAAATACATTCTCTTTGAAAACGAATATCCATTTATTAATCAGAGAAGATATCTTATCCTTCTAATTTTAACACTATTTCTTTAAAACCTAATTAATCCTTTTTGTGGATATAAATAGTGCAGTGATATCTAACAAATGAATTTAAGAAAAACGTGATTTCGTGTTGTAAACTGAATAATGAATACAGGGTCGGATCTCAAGGGAAGAGGGGGGAAAGGAGGCTATGCACCCCTTCCCCCTCAGCCCACTTTGATTATGCTAGTAAGGATAATGGTGGCAAAAATGATTAAAGCATATTTAACGTATTTTTCAAGGAATTCTTTTAAAACCTCTAAAACGGAAGGGAAAAATGTTATACTGCAACGGAAATCCAGCCCTTTGCCCCCCTCTTTATCTGCTCTGTTGCGTCACCTGGCTATTTGCTCCCTTCCCCCCTTTATTCTTTCTAGATCTGAATAGTACAGTAAAAAGTATCTGAATAGACAGAAAATTCTTATAAGCTTACCAATACTAACAGCCAATGATAGATTTCAAAATTGAACTAAAGATGTAATTAATTATTTTAATTATCGTTAATTTAAATGTCTTGAGAGTTAATTATCCTCGCAAGATATAATGAAATGTAAACACCGTCGGAAGTAATGGTAACGGCGTTCCCTTGCTATTTTTATTTAGCGGGAACACATTCCACCTCTATTCCAAACGACTGATCGCATCCACTCCTCTTTAATGCATTTTGGAGTTCCACTTACGCCACTGGTCAGTTGTGTGGTAAATTGCTACGCGTTGATGTTATTTTTCTACTTTGATTTACTACTTATAATCTATCGTTAAAAATTAAAATAAAGAATTTATTTAAAATTTCCGTAAATAAGCATCGTTTTTTAGCACTTTCAAGCATTCGCAATCATAACTGTTCAACGTTGTTTTTGCTACTTGGGCAGTATGGGAATGGACGTTGTCATGTAAAAAAAATCTTTTTTTTTGCCAAAGGTCCTGAGTGCTTCAACTTTATTGTCTGCCCTCAAATGCCCATAATATCGCAATGTTATTTCATATTAAAAGTGTCAACACGGTCCAGCACCTCAATCAACAGCATACCCTGATAGTGAAAATAAAACGTCATCATGCCGCACATTATTCAAAGTTGTCTAGCTGATTCTGGTGTTAATGAGTTCTAGGTATACCTAGTTCCCTGTTTCACGATCACACACACAACGATCACTCACTCCTTTGAACGACTCATATAAGCTCACCGGACCAAAAATTAGTCAACCCTGGCTGAATGTCACCTAATAGAACGTAACGCCTCCGTGCGACCGAAGAACAGTCGAAATCCGGTCTAGCATGGACGCCATCAGTGTGCGGGCGTATTGCAAATCAATATTCATCCACTCTTCTAGCAGCAAATGCCTCAGTTCGACCACATTGGCTGGATGACTGGGTCAGCCCTTCATTTATTGCCCCAAAGAGTCCCACAAGTTTTCTATGGGATTTAAATCCGAGGATTTGGCAGGCCATTCGAGATGTTTTAAGGCTTCAGAATGCTCGTCGTGCCAATCCAACACACTTCGAGCCCTGTGCACGTGACAATTGTCATCTTGGAAGACTGTGGTATTCTTCTGTGTTCACTGTGGAGATGTTGCACAAAAGGCAACTTGTGGTCATCCAGTAGCTCGATTATCCCTTCTGGTTCAAGTGTGACATCACCGCAACCAAAGGACACATTTTCTCGTAGGTGACACACCCCCAGAACATTACAGGGCCTCTTCCAGCTTGAACAGAACGTTGCACACAGTCGCATGGAAGGTTTCATGTGGCTTACGATGTACCCGTAGCCTCGCATCATTCGAGTACAAGCAAAAACGTGACCAGATCACACGCTTCCAAGAGTCTACAGTCCAGTCTTTGTGATGCCGTGTCCTCTGTAGTCGTGCTGCCTTGTGCAGAGCTGTTAACATGGGTCTTTTCTGCGGTACTCTGCTCCAGATATCCATGGCATGCAGTTCCCTTCGAAGTGTTCATTCGGAAATAGCTTGTTGTAGGCCTGCATTGACTGAATGGAGCAATTCCTGCCTCATTGCAAAGTTGTTTGCCCTTAACAGTGCGTGACAAAATGCAGCAGTACCTATTGATGACCACAGTTTTTCTGCCACAGTTCTGGCGACGATTAGCGGTGGACTGCGATGTACGCCACTGCTGGAAGACCCTTTGGATAGTACGTTTCCACACACCTGCAAAGGCAGCAACTTCTTGTACACTATGCTCTTTAGCCCGGCCAAACGCAATAACACCTTTTTGCCACTCATTCACATCTTTGGCGTGACCTATGTTTCACAGAGCGACTAACACACGTGTGGGACACAACCACTTCTTGTCACTGTACGAACCTCGTAGTGCACGGCACAGCTATTTGTAGGAGACGTTTATTACTGGTGCGCCCTCTGTTGCTGTCGAACAGACGTAACCCACTTACGGCGGGAAATGACTAATTTTTGGTCCGGTGAGCTTATGTCACTTGTTATTGTAATATTACTCTTTTTTAATTTAACTCTTTTAACAGTGCCCTGAGTATTCCCCACCCAATAGGGGACCACCTTGTCGTGGTGGGGGGGGGGGGGGCCTAGGGCCCAGCAAACCGGCTGAAGGCTTTGCCGGCCGAATTGGGTCCCCGGCTGGAGCATTGCCAAAGCCAACCAAGGTCGACGATGCTGCCGACCCTTGCCGGTTGGTTGGTGACAGCGTCTGAGACCTTACCAATCAGGAGCTCTGGGTGAGCTGTTCGAGGGCTCTGCTGAATGGTTACTGCCTGCCTAGTAGACACGAGCCCTCAAAAAAGTCTGGGTCTTACTAACAGTCTCCACCCCGGGTGCCGATCGAACTTGGATCTATATATCCTTGTTCATGGCTAACCGGGGAACAGATTAAAGTTAGGTTTCCTCCGGTGGTCAGCTTTCTTTCTATAGGACTGCTGCCATGTGAGGCTGGGGTTGAGGTGCGCCTATAGGGCGTATTCCTTGCCCCCGGCTCTAGATACCACGGCTTTTCGAAACTGGTAGTGCTGTACAAGCGGAATCGCGAATTGCCGTGGTTGCATATGTTCGCAACAAAAGAGAACGAATGCCCTGAGTATTAGACTAGGACAGAATATCCCTGTCCTATCATTATTGTGCGCAACATCAATTATTATTTATGAACCACATTGTTCCAGTTAAATAGTGATGACCAGAGAGGATCATGATTTTTTTTCATAAGCTTCCCCAAGGCTCCTCGCTTCACTAATTTCCTCTTATTTCAATTATTTTTTTCTCAGATACTAAGAACCCATTTGGAAATATTTCCGAAATTCCAAACTAACTTTTTTAAGTATACCATTGGAAAATAAAATATTTGATATACAGTGAACCCTGTATTTAGAGGAGGAGTCCGTTTATTCCCAAAGTTCGTTAACTCGAATATTTATATGACGACGCACAGCGTATATGCAAATATCTTATAACGCAAATGGGAACATCATTAAACAGAGTAATACATTTATCTAATACCTGTAATAGCAATAAAATAAACACTACATTAAACAGAAATACCTTTATTTTGAGTCTGAGGAAGGGGAGTAATCCCGTTTCCTGTTACTAATAGAGGGTTCTGGCAACTATGTTATCACAACCAACACTTGTTCCACCTATAGAAAGGAGAACATAAATTTAAGATCGAATCATAGGTTTCATTGAACTAAAGCAGAACAAAGCAGTGTGTAGAGGGACGGATGGATACCATCCATAAAATCAAGGTTTTACTGTATTACAAGACAGTTTCAGCTAGCAGAAAGTTTCTGTTGATGAAAGCTGAAACCGAATGGAACTACTCGGTTTCTCACAAAAAAAAACTAAAACATCGTGCTTTATATCGTAGATAAGTATGCTCCGATCAGAAAAATTTGTGTTTATAAAAGAGTATAATTATGTGCCTTCATTGCACGGAGGCATAAATTGCTGTATCATTTAAGTTACAAATCATTTCATTATTTGAACTATTTACTCTATATATTGGTTGGTTTCGGAGTTTAGCTGTAACATTATTATTATTGGGTAATGCGTTCTTTTTAATAGACATTGTTTATTCACTCATAAGAACATATAATACAATACAAAATATGTAGCACTCACAAAGCTAAGTAGCATATCTGTAGGTAAGTGAATAGTACAGATGTTCTCTCAATTATCAGTTTTATTTAAAAATAAAAATCTAAATAAGATAAAAATATCAAATAAAAAAAGTTCAAGAAATTTACCAAATTTTATATAGTTGTAAAATTTATTTAAGATAATATTTTAAATTTATTTTTAATCTATTGTAACTGTTAACATTTATAATTTCTCTTGGAAATAAATTAAAAGTGTATGGTATTTTATACTAACTGATACATCATTCTTTGATTCATTTAAATTTATGTAGTTTGTAATTATTTTTAACTTATAATCCTCTTTTTACTATGATCTATTTTCTTTTTAAACGTGTTATCAAAATAACATTTTAAGGTTATATTATAAATATGTAAGTTTCTGTATGATAACAGGTTTAAGTAATATGATCTGTCCCTTAAAGTTGCATGAGTTTGTCAAGTTTTATAGGTATTATTTTATCTTATGGTATAACGATGAATAGTTATACCATAGGGTATAATTGACTCACATACAGATTTATGAAATAAAATGCATGTTTAAGTATTAAATATATATATATTAAATTTTTGAATTTTTAAAGCAGATAATCTGAGATATTCATACATTTAGAGATATGCATATTCCATATAAAGTATTTATCAATATGCATACATATATATATACAAGGGTTTATAAAAGTAGTAGAAACACCGACGGCGACTGGAGTACACACAATATGCTGTGTATGCCGATCACATGGACGACGTCCTCGCGATGTGAGGTATATAAAAGGGAGAAGTACGATGTCGGCTATCACGTAGCAGTGCCACAGACAAAGGTGTAATTGTCGACAATGTCAGATCTCAGTGACCTCCAAAAAGGCATGATCATTGATGCGCGTCTTGCAGGAGCATCAGTAACCAGAATGGCAGAAATAGTAGGTGTAGCACGAGGAACTGTATCGTAGATCATGACTACCTATCGGAAAGGACAGGGCGTTGCCTTCAAACGTGCAAATTGTGGACATCATACGAAGTTATCAGATAGGGATAGGCGAACGTTGGCACGGATTTTACAACTGAAGGACAAGACCACGGCACCGCAAATAGCAGCAGAGTTGAACACCAGTCGGAATGATCCCGTTTCTCATAACCGTTCATCGGGAACTTCATCGTGCCAGTATTTATGGCCGTGCTGCAATCCACAAATTTCTGATTACAAAAATCAATGCAACCCAACGTGTAAGGTGGTGCAAAACAATAAAAACTGGGATGTTAAAGACTGGCAACCTATCATCTGGGCTGATGAATCGTGCTACACATTGTTTCCCATCGCTGGTAAAGTGTATGTCGCGTAAACCTGCAGAATCGTTCAAACCCGACTGTTTGGTTCCGACTGTGAAGCATGGGGGTGGATCCTTGATACTGTGGGGTGACATATCATGGCATTCCTTAGGGCCATTAGTTATTCTGCAGTATCGTGTCACATCCGCAACGTACGAATCCATTCCCGGGAACTACCTGCACCCAACGTTGTGGGCATTGTTCCCTAATGACCGTCCCTGGTATCAAGCGTATAACGCACCCGTGTATTGTGCGAAACGTGTCAAGTTATGGTTTACAGAGCATGAGGATGAGGAACAGCAGCTACCCTGGCTACCTCAATCTCCAGACCTCAATATTATTGAATTTTTGTGGGACTATCTGGAGCGCAAGGTAAGATCACATTTTCTACCTCCAGCATCACTGGCACGGTGGGCCATATTTTACAGGAAGAATGGTCCCACCTTCTATTACTTTATGTGCATGACTTGTATAAATCTATCCCACGTCGAATTGTATCTGTTCTGAACGCCCGAGGTGTACCTACAGCTTGCTAATAAAATGTTCTCCACAAACAGTACTGGTTTCCATTATTTTGATAAACCCCTGTACACACACACACACACACACATATATTATATAATTTTCATGTTAAAGTTTTTAATAATTACAACCTCAGTCATTAGGATTTTTTTTAAAGACAATTTATTCTAAGCATTTTAATGAAGAAATGATTATTTGATTTAAACGTTGGAGAACGTATTATCATCCACCTAGTTTTTTTATTATTTAAATGGATTTTATTAGGATTTAGCCATCTTATATTTTTATAATCAAATTAGACTTCTTCAATAGTTTTATTTAAATGTTTGTTGCTATTGATTATTAAATTATCATCTGCATATAAGAAAATATCGCTTTTAAAATTTAAAAGTGGTAGATCATTTATATATACATATTATAAAAAGTAAAGAACCAAAAATATTGCTTTGAGGAATTCGGCGGGAAATTAATTTTTTAAGCTATAGGAATTGTCTATTTTAGTGAAGGTATATCTGTTTACTAAACAATTCTCAAATCAATTTAAGAAAACACCTCGAATTGCATAATTTTTCCATTTTATTTAAGTAACAAGTAATGATCAATTGTATCAAAAGCCTTTTGAAGATCTAAAAATATGGTTACCACCTTTTCCTCTTTATTCAATGACTGATTAACTTTATCCACAAATTTTGATAAAAGTTGAATCGTATATTTTCCTTTTTGAAAACCAAATAGGTAATTATTAAGCATGTTATGAGTTTGCAAAATTTTAAAAACTATATTATAAGTATGTTTTTTAAAATGTTTTGCAAAAGTAGGAAGAATTGATATAAGTCTGTAATTACTAATTTCTGTTTTGTATCGCCTTTATATATGGGTCTCAAAATTGCAATTTTTATAACTAAAAATGTTTTTCCTATAACTATAATTTGATTTATTATATATGAATTATTGAAGATAATAAATCTTTATTTTCTTTAATATGTTTGATATGGATATTGTCATATCCTGAAGATTTATTTTTATTCATGGAATCATTAGTTTGTGTAACAGTTATTTCTGGAATATATAAATAATTTTTGTTACAAACTTAACTAATGGAATATAACTAATGTCTTTGTTGTTTATATCTCTAATATTTTTGGTTATTGAGCTATATATATTATTGCATTCATTAGCTATTTTATCCATATTATATCCTTTTTTGGACAAATTATTAATTATAATGTCATTAATCGACATTTTCTTTTTACCATGAACTATTTCATTAATAAGTTCCCGTGTCTTTCTCACATCGATTTTGTTTCAGTTAAAAGTTTTTTTAAATAATTAGTTTGCTTTTGTTTTTTAACTTGAGTAATAACCGTATTTCTTAAATTGTTATATTTATTTTTATATAAAATATTTTTAACATTGTTTTTGTACTTAATCCATGCCTTATCTCTTTTTTCCAATCAATTCTAATATTTTCGGTTATCGAAATCTTAGAAAATTTTTGTAATTTAGGTTTAGTCCTTCCTTTTAAATTTATTTTATTCTTACAAAAAATTTTATTATAAGCATTTTTAAATTGTATAGTGATGTATTTTTCTAAATCTGGATTTGTTTGTGAAATTAATTTATTTATATTGCAATGATCGTGTATGTTACAGTGTTCGTGTAACCAATTTTTTGTATTTTTAAATTCATAATTGTCAAAATAAAAATATTTAGTTAATTTCCAACCTATTATTGCAATAATATTGTAATAATCTGCATTTTTACTTTTAAAAATTATCAAGTCAACTAATTGATTTTTGACTAATTTAACATTAATATCCTCTATACAAATTTTGGATTTTTTTGTTTTTATTACTTTTTAGCTTGTAGTGTCCCTCATGAAATCATGAGCCTCTCACAATCCATTTCGGTTACTAATTTATTTTGTGTTTAATTTTCCACTTTTACCCATAAACCAAGTGTAAAAGTTTCATCGAGAGATTTGTTGGCAAATAGTTTTAATCAAAGATGTAAAAAATCAGATTTTCCCGAACTTTATATAACTGGAAACTGGCTTTTTAAATACTTCTTTTTGCTGCGCAAAAAATTCAAACGCTTATAAAAAAAATACATTTTCACTCTTTATTTAATCTAAGTCATTTATTATGCACGTACTTTTTAGCTTTTAAAATAATTAAGAAGAGAAAATTAAGAAGAAAATCCGAAATATGCGTTGGGAACCTCTCCTATCTGCAACATTCATGAATAATCCGAGATAATAATAGGATCATGCAATTTATTTGCTAAGGAGCAGAGTTTTTTTACCCCAAGGAGCAGTACCGGGCCACGGACCAAACTTTGGGAAATTATGAATTAATCCGGTAATGGATTCAATTGACTGAGTAGACGGTTGTGAAATCCATTATCTCATGCTCTATGATAGTAACAAAATTTCTTTTAAAAGTTGAGGCTTCGCATTTCTCGTTCCAGAGACAACATGGACATGAACTAATATTTTTGGTACTTTATTTTGTTAATTTTCCTGAATATTTCAAATGGGAAATCTATATTTTCAATTTGAAATTTCTTGATTCCAATAGTCGCTTTTAGAAATCATAGCGCATAGTTTGTTCCACCCAAAAAATGAAATAAAATATGGGAACGAGAACCGAGTAATTCATTAAGATTTCCTGGCATTAGGGAATTTCTAACTGGTCCTTTTTAGAAACAGATGTGCTTGAGAGGATTAAAAGATTTCTCTTTGGTTTCGTTTGTCATCAATTTGTCCGGTTGCATCGTCTCAAATGTTTGCTGGCTTCTCGAATAAGTTGCGAGAGTAAAACGTTTCGTCTATTAGTACTAAGTGTTTCGATTACGTATCTTGGAGTCTAGAGAAAGAGTCCATTAGTTTAATGTGAAGAAGGTCTCGTAACTATAAATGCCTAAGGGTTTCAAATCTCGTAGTTCAGTGGCTTTTTGCACAATGTTATTCCCTTACACGTATTTGCTTGCATAGAAACTTTCGCTGCGCCTAAGCAGTTGGTATTGACAAAAGAATTGCTGCAAGTGAGCAGAAAAGATTTATTCCGTTGCTTTGGTAGCTGTTAGAGGTTCGGACCGATGCTCCGGAAAGTTGTTTTCGCATGCGCAAAGCATTGGGAGAGGAACATGAAAGGCTGTTGCAAAGTTGGAAAAAAATGACTTTCGGAAGTGATAAAGGAAGATTTGGTAAATGGTTTTAGGAGATATTGTACATGCATAATGTGTTTTGTGCATCAGCAAAACGTTTTTGTAAATTTTTTGTTCCGTTTAAGAGAAAAAGAATGGCAGTTTTGTTTTATGTCGGCATCAGTCTGTTTTCTGTTCCATTCCACAATTGTTCCTAATTAGGATTAAATGTTTAGTTGATGCAAAAAGTAGTTGACTTCAAGATAATCAATGTCGCCAGTAGGCAGATGAAAACCTACCATTAATGCCATCCAGCGTGATCATTAACATGCACAGGGTATAGCTCTCTGCACATGGGGACATGACAAAATTGATCATTCGACGGATGGCTATCTTTCCAATTCATTAATGTTTGTTTTCTCACGGAAAATAGAACAAACGTTTGAGGAGAAATTTCAGCTCAGGCACACTCGATACTTGAAACTCAGAATATCAAAAATATCTGCTCTATCAGATTCTTGATGAATGTATAAATGCTTAGAAGCTTTTCTTGCTAACGTTTTGATCTTAAGGATGTTTTTCAATCTTTAATAGACAGATTTCTAGGTTAAAGGAATTAACAAACTTGTGGTTTTCTTTCAAAAAGGACTGAGTTTAAGACCTGGATAAAGTATGGATGTTTTCGTCTGAGATCTCGCCTTCTTCACACATTGATAAGTTCCTTTCAGACCTCTTCGGTAAGCAGCTGCTTTAGGAGGAAAGTATTATTTTTATTTATAATAACACTGAATCTTATGTCAGAGTTCGTATTGCTCACAATGTTCAATATAAGAACTGCGGTTGGAGAAGTCTACATTTAGCACCATTGAACCAGACATTTTGCACGACTCATTCGCAAAGACTCATAAAATCTATGACACGTCAATTTGAAATTGTTATGATGCACATTAGGGTTCTAAACGACATCGAGGTAAGGTTTCCAATTTTTTGGACACAGAATGTATAATTTCCAAAGTGGGAACAATAACATAACGACTTATTAGATGAGTTTGGTAAGGAATACAATATTGATTGGGAATCTTGTTTTTAAATATGTACGTAGGGTAAATGAACAATTAGAGAAAGACAGTGGCTTAATTGCTCCACTCCCATGAAGTGATCCTTAACGCCAAGTACTTTCAACTGTATCATTCATTAATAACATATTTGTCGAGAAATTGCTCTCTGAAATGGAGAATGCTTTGCACTTTGTCGTGTAAACTGATGATTTTGTAAAGCTTATAGTAAAGTAGACGTTTTAGTGAATTTAAATAGGGTAGTGCTCATTTACTACCATTGTATGAACTATCAAGCATCAACTAAAACTCTTTAGATCTTTTGAAGCTCTAAAAGTCCACTGTGTATATTTTCTCTCATAGAGAAACTCTAAACGCCCACAGTATGCTTATTTTTTCCCAGAAGCTATAGAGATCCACTATGTATACATCTTCTCTCATAGGAGCTTTGGAGGCTCAAAGTGTGTATCCTCATAGAAGTTCTGGAGATCCATGCTATACATTTATTTTTTTCATAGAAACGATAGAGGCCCATATTGTGCATCTGTCATGACCTCACTCTATTCGTGATCCCCAAAATTTTTTAATTTTTCCCTCGAATTAATTATATCAATTAATTAATTTTCACCCGTGATTCTGGGCGAAATCAGAGATCCACGGGATTTGCACACCGGTGCTTCAAGGTGAAATCTCAGATTCACAGATTTTACATCCGTGGTCCATAGATCCACGTTCTTTTTTTTTACCCGTGCTTTAAGGTGAAATCACAGATTCACGGATTTTTACACCAGTGCTTCGAAATACGTCATACTTGATGTGCCACCAAATGTGATGTTCTTTGTCTGAAGTAGCTATTAATGGCTGTGCTTTAGATAAAAGAAGTAAATGTCCAATACACTAGGTAAAGGACGCCATTTGTTTACACTTTGCACCTTCACACATGTGTATATAAAATGTGGGAATGCCCTTTATTCTATGGGCCTTATTCATTCTATAGCTCTTGTGGAAAACCAATATATATAAATTAAGTTTTTCTCGTTTATTCTCAATTTGTTAAGAGCAATTCATTTAACTGTTTCATCAAAATCATTTAGTAGATTGCAAATAGCGTATTCTAAATCTGAGTGGAAGTTGATTATTACTGTATTATCAGCATATATAATAATTTACTATTGAAATTAATATTAGCCATATCATTCAGGTATATTTGAAATAGCACAGGGCCGAAAATAGATAAGAATCTTGAGGAACTCCAAAATTGATCTGAAATTTATCAATATAATTCTCATTTATTTTCATAACCATTTCTCTATGTCATAAGTAGCTTTTAAACCATTCAAAAATATTCCCTCTAATACCAAGTAAATATAATTTCTGTAGCAAGATGTCATTGTCAACGGAATCAAATGCTTTATTTAATTCCATAAATACCGCAGCGCATTTCTCTCCTATATTTAAATTAATATTTCTGTTATTTATAAGATCGTAAAAAGGCTTTGCGTTCCCTATTCCTTTCAAAACCCAAATTGCTGACCTGGCAGAAAATTGATTTTATTCAAAATATTTTTCAGGAGATCTCCAACGTATTTTTCCATCATCTTCTCAAAAAATGTTGAAAGAGTGATTGGTCTATAATTATTGAAACTCCTTTTTGATCCACTTTTATATACCGGACGAATAATTTCAATATTCATAGCTATTGGGATTTGCAGTTTTTAAAAATTTTATTTATGAGAAATGTTAATATATGAACAAAATTGCATTTACTTTCCTTTATGTATTTTGGTTTAATATTGTCAAATCCAGGAGATGAGTTATATTTTAAGTAGTCTATAATGTTAGCAACACCGAAGTTACTTAGCAAGTGGAAAATGCATAGAATTCTTATTTATGTAACAATTTGTAAACGTTATTTGATCTAGTATTCATCGTCGCAAATGCTGTTTGCTTCTCACTAATAGTTGTTCCAAAAACTTAACAAAATTGTTTAGAATTTCGTTTTGAGCATTTTCTCTAATCAAGTGTCTTTCAGCATTTTCGTCTATTGACATTTTTTTTATCATCAATAATATCATTAATTAATTCTCGCAAACTTCTATTATCATCTTTATTAAATGCTAATTTATTTGAATAAAATATGCGTTTTTGGTTCCTTATAATGATGTTTATCCTATTTCTTTCTACTTTATATAAATCATAATTTTGTTTATTATTAATATTATCTTTATATCTTTTCCATAATTTAACTCTATTTTTAATTCCTAAAATAATGTAAATGGTATCTGTAATGTAATCTGGTCTGTAAATGGTAGTTAGGCATAAATTGGAAGGAGAACTGTGTACCAATCCCCAGTGATGATGCATACAACCGGCCAGGACAAACACCTAAATCCGACCCCACCTTCTCGTGGTGCAGGCCGTTACTACCTTTCAAAAGAGATATTCTCTTTTGGAAGGGAACGGAAGTGTGTGTGTGTGTGGGGGGGGGGGGGTGACAGTTCAGTATGGCCTACTGATCTGGTCATCTATGATCACTTTTTTCTTCTTTTTTTTTCAACCCTGCTGAGGAGTGGTTAACTTCACAGGGTCCTGGTGCTGACTATTTATACCTACTAGACTGGACTTGTTTATGGATTTGAGCTTGATTATGGATTCTGGACTTGCTGCACTGGTGGGCCTCTATTGAGGGAGAATCTGCCGCTGTGTTTTCTGTTTGCTTCTGGGTTGCCAGCCCTAAGTGAACAGAGGCAGGGATACCTTATATCAGCTGGTGGATAATCTGAATCAGAGGCCATCGTAGGTACCTGAACCTCACTTAGTTAGTTGGGCATCGTCAAATCTAAACTGGAGTAATGTGTCTCAGGCAGGTCATATGGCTCTTGAAAAAGTCCATTTAAAAAGGTGGTGCCTGAAGTTCCTACCAGCATCGGTGACATCAGACTATAGTGGAGGAAGAACAGGACTTTGCCCCATGCCTGCGATCAGGGGGCGGTTAGATATTGTTGGCCCTACCTATCTCAATAAACCTAGTTTCTTTAAAAATCCTACTAATCATTTTCTCTCTGCAGGAACGTGGAACATGAGGACATTATATTGAGATTATTCTCTTGATGTCCTCACACAAGAATGCCACCGCTATAACCTAGATATTCTAGGCTTGCAAGAGACCAGATGGACAAGTAAAGGTGAGATACTTAAAAATAATTTTAAATTTCTCTTTACAGGGAGGGATGATAGAAAGCATCACCAAGGCGTGGGTCTCCTGCTCAGCAGACATGCTAGTGATGCTCTTCTAGGATATGAGTGCATTAATGAAAGGTTTCTTACAGCAAAATTTTGGACAAGCATTAAAGACTTGAATGATATCTGCTGCTATGACCCCACTGTGGATACCGATGAGAATGAGAAGAATAGGTTTTACGGACAACTTTTCTGTCAAGAAAGGAGATATCACACTTGTTCTAGGTGACTTCAATATCAAAGTTGGTACTGACTCTGACCTTTGGGGAGGGGTGATAGCCACTTTTGGTATCGGTAACTGCAATGGCAATGGACAATGTCTCCTACAGGTAAATAAACTCAATGGTTTCAGAATAACTAACACTTATTACACACACCGCGACATACATAAGTACACATGGGTTTCACCTGATGGGCTGCATAAGAATATGATTGATTATATATTAATTAACATCAAATGGGCTAGTTCTGTTAGAAATACTAGGGCATATAGGGGAACTGAAATAGGATCTGACAATTACCTTGTTAAAAGTGTCTTGCAACTTAAACTTAAAAAGTGCTGTGCTAAGGTTAAAAAAATTGACCTTTAATACTGAAAGACCCAGTTATAGTTAAAGCTTACCATGATAGGTTACTCAGTCATTATGACAGTCATGGTTTGCTTACTACTGAAGTTGAGGAAGAATGGGGCCATTTTAAACAGGCTTTTTTGGATACTAACAGTACTCTTTTAGGAAGAAAGGAGCAGAGGAAACAGAATTATTTGAGTAGAAGCACTTAAGCTTATTTCTCAAATAATTGTGTTTCAGAAATTTCAGAAAGCACTTGAGCTTATTTCAGAAAGAACGAACTGCAGGAATGTCCTTAATCAGTAACCTACTAGTCCTAATAGAAAGCATTACAGAGAGCTTAATGAACGTGTAAAGATTCAGTTAGCTGCTGATAAGAATCTTTGGCCTGATGGCTTGGCTGACAAAGCCGAGGAAGCAGTTAGACAGCACAACAGCAGAGAGCTGTACCAGATAGTTAATGTTTTGTGTGGAAGAAAACGGACAGATATACATGGATTGGAGAATAAACAAGGTAAAGTTATAGAAGGTGAGGATTCTGTCATGGCTAGGTGGGCTGAGCATTTCAGCGATGTTCTGAACAATGTGGTTAGTTCTACTCCCATTGTTTGCAATGATGACAAATGCATTGGTGGCTTTAATGTTGGCCCTATAACACAATCTGAAGTTATTTTGGTTATTTCTAAACTTAAACTTCATAAATCCCAGGAGTAGATGAAATTACTACGGATATGCGTAGAGCTGGGAATGTTTCGGTTAACACTTGGATGACTGAAATTCTGAATATCTTTTATGATAAGGCATGGTGCCTAAGGATTTTACCAGAGCTATTGTTATCCCTATTTTCAAAAAATGTGATCACAGTTCTTGTGGTAACTATAGGGGTATCAACCTACTCTCCGTTCCAGGGAAAGTTCTTTGCATGATTGTGCTTAATAGAATTAAGAATCTGGTTGGCAGGCAATTGCATGATGAGCAATGTGGATTCAGAAGTGGTAGGGGATGTGTAGATCAGATATTTTCACTTAGGCAGATTCTGGAGAAATGTTTAGAGTTTCAGAAACCTTTGTTTGCTAGCTTTGTTGATTTCAAAAAGGCTTTCGACTCTGTTGATCTCCATAATTTATGGTTGATTGTGGGATCATTTGGTATACCAGACAAGTTAGTTATTGAGTCATGGTGAGAGTTGGTAATGCTTGTAGCAATTGGTTTAGCATTACTTCTGGTGTTCGATAAAGGTGCATTTTGTTTCCTTTTCTCTTTAGTTTGGTTATTGATTATGTTATGCGAAACTCACTTTAAGGGAAAGATTTTGGCCATAAATGGGCTGGAGATACTAAAATTTCTGATTTAGATTATGCTGATGATTTAGCCCTTTTGGCAAATGATGTTGATGAGATGAACTCTTTCATTGGAGCTGTTGATGAGGCTGATAGTAGAATAGGTTTGGTTATAAACAGAGACAAAGCTAAAGTGATGAAAATTGGTCAGGCAGTCTGTGATTCAGTTAATCTGAATGGTTGCAGTCTTGAGCAGGTGTCACTGTTTAATTATCTTGGGAGCTATGTAACAAATACTGGTGATGTGCGGCATGAGATTAACAGACGGATAGGGATTGCTGCCGGGACATTTAAGAATCTATGGAGAGTGTGGAGAAATAGGCGTATACACATAAAGACTAAAATTAGACTGTATAATAGTTTGGTTCTATCTAGGGTTAGTTATGGTAGTGAAACGTGGACACTTTGTAAACAAGATAACAGGAAACTAGATGCTTTTGATTCCAGATGCTTACTCAGTGTCTTGGGCATTAGGTGGTTCAACTTTGTAACTAATGATGAGGTTAGGCAAAGGAGTCTGCAACCTCCTTTAAGCAGCATATTGTGCAGAGAGAGACTCCGTTGGTTTGGACATGTTGCCCGTATGAATAATTATAGATTGGCGAATAGAGTTATGAACAGTGTGCCTAAAGGCCTCAGAAAGAAGGGGAGACCTAGGATGCGGTGGGCAGACAATGTCAAACAGGACCTTGTTAGAATTGGTGTGAAGTGGATGGATGCAGCAGATGTAGCTCAGGACAGATATGCCTGGAGGATTAAATTGCACAGTCTGGTTGGACTCCGCAGCCCATGGCTGCTTGAGGATGATGATGATGATTAAACTAATGTCATCCGTAATCCATTCTTTCCTTATTCTCTTAGTTTTACAATTATTAATTCGTTTAAAACAAGAAGAATTTTCCCGAATTTCATCAGTTTTACTTAATATTTTCTGATAACTAATTCTGTTCTCATGTCTTCGTCAACTATATCATTCCACTGCGTCATTTGCATTTTTTGAATAAGAGTATCATTATAAAAAAAATTAAAACCTAGGTTTTAATACTCTTTCAAAAATGTAACTTCATTAGAGCTGAACTTCTCTTTCAAAAATTTAATTGAAATATCATAATGGTCTGCAAATTTATTTCTATATGTTTTACTTTTAACATAAAAAGTGCCGTTTTAACCAAAACATGATCAATTAACGTCCTTGTAAATTTAGTTAATGTTTCTAGTAAAACCCTTAACAATTTGTTCTAAACCAAATTCAATCAAAGTATTTAAATACATATCACAACCATATTTATTAGTATTTCCCACATCAATATTAATATCACCTACAATAATAAAATTTTTATCCCTGCCTTTTTCAATAAAATTCACAAATTTCTTTTAAAGACTAGTTAATATTTTTACTAGGAGATCTGTATATTGTGATGATATTAATTCAATATTATTAATTAATAATTTAACAATTATTGGTTCTCTTGATTCTCCAATAATTTCATCCTGTTGCACTAAATTAAGTTTGTTTAGTTAAAAAATAATTATCCTACGTTATTTAATTTCTTTTGACTTTAAAACAAGCTTGTTATACCCTTCAATATTAAACGTAGATGATTCCTGTTCAGTTACCATGTTTCAACCAAAATGATCAGATCCAACTAGAATTCAAAAAGTTCAATAAGAACTAGTAAATTATCCCAATATTTTTTCATTGATCTAATATTTAAATACATCTATTTTAATGTTTTATCACCCGACCCTTGAAACCAAACATTAACATCAGTTAAGTCATCACAATACATTTCCTTATCTACCTCCATCATTCTCAACAATATCCGGCATAAACATTAAAAGAATCAAAAAATAACTATTTAAATATATGACACATAATTATTTTAACCTTATTTGTCCAAATCTTCTGTGCTCTGAAAACTGTTAAAAAAAATCACTTGCTCATTTTCATTCTTTTTAATAAAAAGTCTATTGTTCTTGAACCAAACAAATTTATAACTTTTATCCTTAGCCATTTTCTTTGTTCTCCAAAATATATCCCGATTCATTTGCGTCAAATTTTCATTTATATAGATAGGTGAATCCCCCTTTCATACAAACACTGTTCCACATCTCAAACGAATCTTTCTCTTTTCAATCCATTTATCCTTTTCTGTTCTTGATTTCCATCAGTTCGGAGTCTGTCCCTGTTTTTTGGGTCGTATTCTATGTAATACGTCAATGCTCTCTCTCGAAAACTATTCAATTTTTAACTCTTTTGTCAGCTTCTCCATTATCCCCAGAATATCTTCTTCTCTTTCTCCGTTTTCTTGCTCAATTCCGCAAATCTCTACATTTTTATTTCTACTATAGTGCTCTAAATTATTATTTGTTATAACCAGTTCCTTAATTTTAACTTCTTATGTTTCGATAACCTTGTAGTTCTTTTCAACCTCTTATTCTAATGTTTCATTTCTTTTTTCTGATTCAACTATTTTATCCAGAAGCTGATCATATTTGTTATATTAATTTTTTTAAGATAATTACATAATTCCAATGACTTTTCAACACTGTCTAATGTTGTCTTCATCTGTAGCAGAGTTACTAATTTGTTATCGATTTGGGACAAAATTGACTTGAGATGTCAATTTTGTTAAGTTTATGTTCTCATCCACTTTCAGAGTTAGAATAATCATGCCACTGAATTTCGCAACTTTTTTTATTCCGTCTTCACAAATCTCTTCTCCCTTTATTTTATTTAATTCATCTCTGACTTTTTCTTTGCATTTTCAGCAGATCCACTGATCTTTCCGATCTTATGACATTTTTTTAAACCTGTCTTCACCCAAACTTGCACAATAGAAATGGAGCAGTTTTTGGCATGACCCTGTACATTTTATCTATCTTTAGCTGCTTAGATGCTAGTGTATCGATTGACAGTGTGGAAACAATAATTCATCAATATTTAAAGTTCGGAAAGATCTGTGCCAAATGGATACTCCCACAAACTGACAGAACAGCAAAAATGGCTTGAGTCGACTCGTGCAAGCAGATGCTCACAATGTTCGAATCTAGTGGCGTCAAACGGTTAACAGACATTGTCACAGGTGATTAGACGTTTTTGTATTACTAATACAACTCCCAGAATGATCGACAACTATGTTTGGGTTGAAGAAGATGCGTCTCGAAATCCTCCAACCAGACTGTCGCTGAATCAAGAGAATACTCACAGTTTTTTCCCCATTTCCAAAGAGTGGTAGCGTGGACACCTTACCTGATAAATAAAGACCATAAATGGCCAATACTACACCAACATTGTTTTGCCCAAATGGTGAAGAAGATGAATGAGCAGCGTCCAACCATAGGCATGTCAAGGGTTCTCATTCTTCATGAAAAACAAAAACCCGGCAAGTTACGGCCTATCTGGAGCAGGAAAAAAAAATCAAAATACTACCTCATTCTGCCTATTCATCTGATCTTGCACCATGCGATGCTTGGTTGCTTCAAAAAATTTAAAAGGAACTTGCTGGAAAGCCTTTTTTAATTGCGCAAGATTGTGGAAAGGCGTTCATTGAGATATGCGTAGTTTTCCACGACAGGAGTACCACCAAGCATTGCAGATTTGGCGTAGACGTCTGTTTCTTTGCATAGATGCTGGAGAGGAGTACTTTGAAAGACGGTAAGGATTTTGTTGAGGTAAGTGCAATGTTTGTGTTCTGCAGTTGTATGTCAAGAACTTTTTGAACGTCCCTCGTATATGTATTACTATTAAGTATTTAGTTATTTAGCCTCACATTTCAGCGTTTTAAAAATACTCACATATCTCACTTTAAAATTAGAACTCCCAACCCGAATTCAACTCCCGAAGAAAGTATTGTACACACCGATGAAGGTGGAAAGGCCACTGCTTCTCTGAAGGGACTTTCAGGAGAGTATCTACGCAAAACATTCTGAACTCACGTTAGGAGATACTTTCAACTATTTGTTCAGTGAGTTCCCTTTCTCAAATCTGCTCTTAACCTCGGGATTTTTATGACATTTAACGCATGAAGGAAGCGAGGTAAAAAAAAAGTAGGGGGCAAAATACCCAAACATATTCTGTAGTGGCAAAATAGTGTTATGAAGTTAAAAAAAGTTTGGTTTTGTAATTTGTGTTGTAACGAAACAATGCTAAATAATAAAAATAGTTATTGATTTTCTTTTGCAGACTATGTATTAATAAAGCAGTAACTTACTTTTCTGCTTAAATGCCGCTTTTACAAACATGTTCAATTTGAGATTATCTGCCTCCTTTTTATTGATGTAGAAAATTGGCCTTAAAAGATTAACTCTTAATGGCAAAGCATTTCAAGGCAATGATTTATTCATACAAATTTTTGAAGTAGTTTCAGGAATTGCCTCTTTTTTATCTAAATTTTATTGCCTAAATTTATCTTTAACTGCATCCGAAATCTCTTTCATCTCCATTGCTTCGACATATTGTCACTCCTGTGGTAATAACTTTAGCTATGGGCTCACATTTTCTACACCACAAGTTATTTCACGCAAAAACAATGCAAAAGACAAACTACCGTCTCCCCCCTCTCCGAAACAAACATAAGTAATAAACCAACCACAGGCGAAACATTTTGTTTTTGCTTCTATTCGTTTCTTTTTGGTCTCGAGCAGTAATGCGAATGATGCAATTATTTCGCTGGTTACCGTAGCAATTGCGCGCTAACATCCTCGCAGAACCTTTGCTGTAGTCGACAACGTACAAGAACAGCTTTCAATAAAATATGACAATCCGAAAAATTTTAACAAATTAATAGGCGCCTTGCTGTGTCTGAAGAGAGCTCTTTTAATTTCCTTCTTAAGCGTATGGCCCGAAAGCACTTTCAGATTCCCCACGAAAAGTATAGACAAGCACTTTGCCTTCAACGAATACAAAGTGTGTTTATTTCGGGCTTGGGAATTATCATTCGAAGAAGTGGGGAGTGCAGAGTAGCCCAGAAGCGGAAATATTCGTCTAGACGTCTAGATATAAATGGTGAAAATATTCATCGTGATCTAGCTCATTGTTCCCACATAGAGTTCAGAGAAATTATTTTGTTTCTTTATTTCGGCCTTTCGCCTATTCCATTCGATGCATATATTACGTTTTTGGTGGTTATGGTATGCTACGTTAGTACTGAGCAGTAAATAGCAATATTTTTCTGTTCTTTCGTGTAGCTGTCGAATTCTGTTTCGATTTATTTGGCTGCTTAGTCATGAGCAAACAATTCTTGAAAGAAACTCACGAGAAAAAACATCCATGAATTCTTTTTTTTATCAGAAGCATAAATAAAGAAATTTTGACGTACTTCATGCATTAATTCATGCGTTCTTCTTTCCCTAGAAAATAATAATAATCGTAATTCTTTTTATGATGGCAATCTCGTTTCTTAGCTTTTAACTTTTAAACTTTATAAACATAATTTTGAATTTGTTATGCAAATGATATAACTTTATGCATAACCATGTCCGCATTTAGTAGAATTTATTTTTTTGTCTTGTTAAGCTGAAGAATGTATTTTATTGTATAATATCTTATAATAACTGAATAACTGAAATGCGTCCGATCTGTTTTTTTATCATGTTACTACCAAAAAGAAACGTTATTTCTGGCATATTTTTTGAATTCATGTTTAAACGCTCTTCATATGTTTCTTTCTTCCCGATTTTTGCCATATAATTCAGGTTCAAGAGCTGTTCAATTTCTTAAACAAACATATAAGGTTTTGTCCATGTATCTTGTCTTGCTATCAATGTTTGAAAGGGAGAGCCGCAGATTGAGTGGGACTGCATTAGATGGTCAACATATTTGTTCATATTGTTAATAATCAGTTCACACATATTGTCACTCAGCAGTAATTTTAAAATTCCCAAGGGTTCCGAATCTACCGAAAGATTATGTACTGATTCATCTCCATTTTCACGAGCAATTAAGGCCATTGATTCATTAGTGATTTGGTTGGACCATGAAATGTCACTAAAATAATGTCCTCTATCATCACTCTTTAGGATTGAAAAAAAAACCTTTCTTGCTCGCCATTCAGTGCAGCTGATAATTCTTTGTTGATTGCGATAGAAACCTCGTTCTGTTCTTCAGAAATCTGAATTCGTAGACTTCATATGAATCCCCCGAGCGATAAAGGCGACTTGGTGCGAGCTGTTCTCTTGGAATCATGTGAATCATGTGCAACGACGGCAATGATAAGTTCCAGTAGTCAGCAACGGCTTCCAGAAATATAACCTACAGTTTGAAAAGAGAGATTCCCAGATGGCATTTCTTTGCTTGCTAATGATGCCAAGCCTAAATTCTTTCAATGTCACACAGCCTGCACTACTCTTCCTTTGTTTAAGAGAGCAGTGACTGATCTTCTACGATCGCTTTTCATACGCGCCCAACTATAGAAATTGAAGAATATAAAATATAGCCTTACATGTGTGCAATACAACAGGAGGAACCGCAATTTGCAAAACTGTAGGTGATATATTAGCTGCCGTAGAGCATCATAGTGAACTAAAAATGATGTACATGAAGAACGTTTGAATTCTGTTGAGGGTGCATTGCTTACGACAGCTTTAATTTAATGTATCTTTAATATTGTATCTGATAGGAATGATATAGGTAAATATAATGTAATAATTTCTTCTATTGATAACAAAATCAGATACAATAAGAGATAAAAATTGAGATAAATATATATAAATAAATATTTTCAATATACGTTTTTATTCATAAGAAGTTTTTTCTCTTAACCAATCTCCAATTTTTTCAGAAGTCATTGGTCTCTATTTGTAAGGTTTCGATTTATATGGTGATATCCCGTACATATCTACAGTGTAAAGAATCTATCTACCGAGGGATAAATAAAAAATAAAAATAAATATCCCCTCAAGCAGCTGCTTGCCACAGAGGTCTGACAGGAGTCTGTCAGTTTATATGCCATAGTAGAAGGTCTGAGAGGATGGCAGGACTTCGGCAGAAAAACAACACACACATCCATGCCTTACCCGGGGCTCGAACCCAGTTCCCTTACATCAGTAGCCAAGCGCGGGTGTAATATAATTTTATTAAATTGCTTTTTTGTCCAAAACAAAAAGAACAGACTGATTTTCGGGCAAAAGACATAGTAAAGTTGCGAAATCCAGTTTTCTTTTCGCCGACGGACCTCTTAATTCGAAAAGAAACGCTGTCTCATATATGACCCCCCCCCCACCCTCTTAACATTTTCTGTATCCGCCCTTGTACCTAGCATAGAAGGCAGTTTAAAACCTCCAGAATAACTTTAGCGACTGTAGTGGATATCTTCTCAGCTTAGCACCTTCTTCTGAACTTTCGTGTGTGTGCTATAAACCATCTTACTTCTGAAGGGTATAATTCAAATTCTGTGAATGGAGAAGTTGTAAACTGAGAAAGCAGCAGGGTGAGGTCACTAAACATAGTAAACATTTTGAGGACTGTAGACAATTAAAAAATTATATAATGTCTGATAAGTAAAGTGTTGGTGTTCGATAGCACGAAAATAACAGATGGACAAAGGACTCTTTCGGCAAGCCCAAAAGGCAGTCGGACGCCAAACTATCTTAATTTTACTATACATATATATATATAGTAAACTCCCGGTTATCCGGTATTTATGAGGAATGGGGATTGTTGGTTGCATGAGAAAATTTTTTATATAAACCAAATACAGTAGGTATAATTTTGCAATCAAGCTTTAATTAAAATAAAAATGCAGTTGGAAAACAATAATAACCTAAATGAAATAGGATGCCCTTAATACAAACGTTAATATCTTTAACTAGAACCATTCATACAACGCACTGTCAAAGTCTTCAAGCTTAAAGTGTGTGACATCGTCTTCACTTTTATCACTCTCGGATTTCAGAAAAAACTCTTGAAGCTTTTCACTTTCGCTTTAATGTCATAGATCGTTGACGAACCAACATTGAATTTTTGCATCAGAACATTGCGATTTTCATCTTTTTGCAGTGTTTTGCATATTTCAATATTTTGTTTTAAAGTTAAATCATCATTTTTTGTGTGGTATTCTTCTTTGGCAGCATTACAAATTGAGGGCTGAAAGATCTCCGACAAACAGAACAACACGATCATGAACTCAACTATCTGACAGTTTAATGGTTATAATGGAACATTATTAATGGTTATAATGGAACAACGATGAATAGCTCGTCATAGCGTGAATGGTAATGATGTGTGAAATGCGACACCAGCGGCATTCGCAGAAACTACCACGCGCATTGAAAGTTCCCGTACCAAGTTCAAATGTTCAATTTGAAATTTATGGCGGTTGCAGGAATTCCGGATGCTTGAGTAACGAATAACTTAGAGTTTACTGTATATAAAAAGTTGATTGTACCACTTGTTCTTAAAAGATTGGAAAGCTTGGTCTAATGGACTAAATGGCCAGGTCACAAAGACTCCAAGGTCTCAGAAAAGGTTGAGAAAGAGGGCCGACTGGACAGATCTTATGAGACAGATGGGAGTCCTTTTGTCAAAGATATCCAGCATGTTCTTTAAATCATACAAGGTATGGATACTCTCATGCACACGGAATAACATTCTCTCTAGCAGAAGGCCACCCTCCAAGTCCACCAGTGTTCCCTTTCTCACTGAGATCAGGATAGCGGTTAGCGGAGATAAAATATCAATGATGATACAGTTGGGATTTGAACCTTGGAACTGCAGATTAAACGTATGCAGATTACCGCTAGAGCCCTTTGAGATAAGGGAGTAGTGGAGCCCCAATATAGGTAGCCTCCATGCACTGTGCTTCCCACTGTGGCATCACCGGCCACACCCCCTTACTAATATTCATAATTCGTAATTAATAATTCATAATTAATAATTGATAATTAACATTAATTAATCCCCCTTCATTAAAAAACGCTTTTATTAAAAAATTCCTCCCCTCTATTAAAAAAAAACCTTCCTACCCCCTCTTTACCCCGTGGCCCCATCTAGTGACTATGATGAGTACTATTTTTAGAAAAAGCCCTTAATTTTAGTCGTAATTTTTCCAATTTTTCACTCTCCCCCATCATTAACCCCCCTTATCAAACGTTCCATCCCCCTTTATGAAAAAGCGGGTGGCGCCATCTAGTATATATGCTGAGTACTATTTTTAGAAAAACTCTCTATTTTAGTCGTAATTTTTCCAATATTTGACTTCCGTTCATCAAAAAAACCCTTATCGAAAGCTCCGTCCCTTCTTTATTAAATATCCCTAGATCACAAACTCCCTTGGTATCCACGTTCATTTTTCCAAGTCCAACTAAACTTTGGGTGGCAACGATCAGAAAATCCCCTTTATTAAAAAACACCCTTTATCAAAAGTTCCCTTTATTAAAACTCCCCAGATCACAAACTCCCTTGGTATCCACGTTCATTTTTCCAAGTCCACCAAAACTTTGGGTGGCAAGGCTCAGAATCGCTGATGCAAGCCTCAAAATAATTGCAAAACTTTGGGTGGCAACGATCAGAAAATCGCTTTTATTAAAATTCCCGCTAGACTCATTAAAAAACCCCTTATCACAACTGCCCCACTAGTTGACCCACCTGTATTTTAAGCCCCCCTCTTTAAAGACCTCCCAAATCGACCCAACACGTGGTAAATCAGTTTTCTCTATGCACATTTAATCTAATTGTGGTGTCATCCAACGTCCATACTATTTTTAGTACTTCTGTGGTATTTAAAGAAAAAATAAAAAAATCCTTCCGACCCAGTGATTTGAACCCAGTACCTTGGTGTCAATAGCCGGACGTTATCGCACTCGACTATGTCTTATTTCCTAACATCTGAAAATGATTTTCGGTGGCGTCATCTAGTGTATACTTTAGCAAGATTTTAACCGAAATAACTCCCAATTTTTGACTCACCCTTATCAAAAGTTCCCTTTAATAAAACTTCACGGGTCACAAACTCCCATGGTTCCTATCCTTTTACAACTCCAATAAACTTTTTTAAATTGCAACCCCGTCTCAGAATGGCTGATGCAATCCTTGAACAAGGTCCCCGTATTTTGAGAATTCGACCTTCACTAGAATAAGGACTATCCCAGAGTAACTGTTTTAAAAGACTGTCCTGCACAAAATGAAAAAATGCTATAGGGTAAAAAACATAATAAAAGGAAAAAAATCTGATTTTATTCCTAATTATGAAAAATATTGAGGGGTAATATGGTCTGGTGACCTGTATGTGCGACATAAAAGACCCGTGTACAGATCCTCCATCCGGATCACGTTTCACTGGCGGTAATCGTGGCCTCCATCCGGATCACGTTTTACTGGTTTTTAACAAAAGTCCTGTGAAATTAAAATTCCAAACAGGGAACCACAAGAGTTTTATTGATGGCTGAATCTTGAATCACCCCCTGTGCTGCTTCCCTATCAGGAGTGCTGTCTTACATCATGAAAACCAACTGGCACTCTTGATCGCAGTTTTGGGACTCGAAATTTTTCCAAGTCCAGAGACGGTTCTCTGCATTCCCAATTCTACTCTTTATGATAGGTCAGCGTTTCAATGTACCCAATGTAGACAAACAGTTTTTAAAAATCGTCTCTTCCACCGTTTATCGGCGAAAATGAAGATGCTGATGAAATTCCCGTGCGGCGTCAGTTACACGCTTCACAATGTCAGTTGTTTTCATCGGGTAAATTCTGTAAATACTTCGTGGCAGAATGGTAAAAGTAGAATTCATACGTTTCCGCTTGCATAAAAAACTTTAGTTCCAACACGAATGCATGTTAATAGGGGACAATAGTCAAATGCAATAACCTACTATAAAAAATAATACGTAAGTCTCACTCGAAAGTATCGTTCTCAACATACCTGGGCTAATCCACTGAAATGAGAAAGCTTCAGTGCGACATAAAAATCCACCTAACTATGCTTTGACATATATGTTCTGATCGGGCCTGAAAAATTCTGTACTTATGCCGTTGTTCTCACGTAGAGCGTACAAGAAGTCGACGTCTCTTTACAATCTAAGAGCATGAAAAATCCCTTCTCTCCCGCTTCGACTCTGTTCATGTGATCTGCTGAAATGACACATCACGGCAAGAAGCTGGCCAACTGGTGACGTACAAAGGTCATGAACCACTCACCCACGCCACTCGCGCTGACCAATGGGACAGCCGTGGAAACAGATAAAATAATTAGATATGGTCGACTTACTTTCAGAAGAGCAGTCGCTCCGCTTTATGTGTTAGGTCCGGAAAATGCAAAGTATTGTCTAACTGTTATGGGTGCCCTCAGAATCGAGAAGTAATTAGTACACACTAATGGAGTAATGCTCTATAGGCAGTCTTCTTTCAGATTTCCAAACAAGTGTCTTGTCGAAATAATCATAACAAGTGTCTTGTCGAACAAGTGTCTTGTCAAGAATCTTTGTCGAAATATTTGTGTTTGCAGCGAGAAATAGTCACCTTCAACCACACTTAAAGCGTTTATTCCAACGTACCAATGGACTGTAGAACCAGGAACTCTGAAAAGAGCATGAGATAGCGCCTTGTCTTCCGCTCAAATCATATTTAATGCAGTCAACATTGACTTTTTGTGAAAGAATGACTGTTTGTGCTATTAAAACAGACAACCTTTTCATACGTTACGAGATGGAAGGTTCGTGCATCTATTGATTGCATGTAAGGGAGTTCGAAATCAGTGTATCTTTAAAAATGTATGCAATTACTTGTCTTAACGGTTACCTTTCATATGACATAGGTGCTCAGCAACATTCATGTCTTACCATGGATCTCTAGGTTTCTTAGAAGTAACTAACCTACTGTCTAAGGGATAGATGTTGGCTATCATAACTTATAGCTGTATCGTGGGTAAAGTACTGAATAGGTTATTGTGAGATTTTCATTGTAAGCAGATATATGGAAAAAATAATAATCTGGTGATGCTTACGATTTTACCTTTTTCGGCAAATGGTGCTATGAAAATAAATATACACATAGGGAAGATGAATCAGTGATTGAACTTTAATTATCTTGCGAGATGTATGAGAAAATGCACATATATTGAGAAACATGCATCTGAAGACTAAGCTATGAGTTTATCTCTAAGATTGTATGGTAGTGAAACAACATTGCTATCGGTTTTTCATTCTAAATGCTTACACAACATATGGATAGCTAGTTTGTCTATGTAATGATGAATCATTAACATCTGATGTATAGTATCTTAATGTTGTCAACCCTCAAGCTCAGTACATTACGTTTCACATATTTTTATCAATCAGATCAGTCAAGTCACGATTTTAATGGCTTTGTAGTTCAAATCTTTATTGTCTATGGGAAATGCATGAACCAGGTTTTGTTTTTTTAGCAAAGTGCATGGTCACATCGCTACTGTAAGAAAGATCGTCCCCTGACCATTTTTTGCATCGAAGTCACCAGTTCCACAGAAACGGTGAATTATCGTGGTTGGAAAAAAATAAAAGTTGAAACTTAAGTAATAACTCCCCCGAATGTCATTTGAAAATTCGTGGATGTTAACTCTATCATCTAACAAAGGACGCAGGGAATAATGCTAAAGGTTTCGTATTACTTCATATCACACTGGGATTTTCACACATTTTGCGAAACTCGTATTAAGTTTTTACGCTTATGACATTACCAATTTTCTGTATGTTCTCTTTCTAATGTACGAGGCCAAACTATATTCTCCCTCTAACCTTCCTTTAATTATGATGACGACCTTGTAAAAACAGCTGACCGCTTGGAGAACGCGATAACTTAACCCCCCTAAAAGATCCGAAGGCAGCATACATGGAGCCCCCGTTGATCTGTTCTGATAAAGTGCAGCATTTTCGTCATGTCATTATTTAACTTCTTCATTAGGCTTGAGGAAGATAAAGCACTGAGCGACTGCTCTTCTCAAAGTAAGTCGACCATACCTAATTATTTTATCTGTTTCCACGGCTGTCCCATTGGTCAGCGCGAGTGGCGTGGGTGAGTGGTCCATGACCTTTGTACGTCACTAGTTGGCCAGCTTGTTGCCGTGATGTGTCATTTCAGCAGATCACATGAACAGAGTCGAAGCGGGAGAGAAGGGATTTTTCACGCTCTTAGTTTGTAAAGACACGTCGCTTCTTGTATGCTCTTTGTGAGAACAGTGGCATAAGTACAGAATTTTTCAGGCCCAATCAGAACATATATGTCAAAGCATAGTTAGGTGGATTTTTATGTTGCACCGAAGCTTTCTCATTTCGGTGGATTAGCCCAGGTATGTTGAGAAGGGTACGTTCGAGTGAGACTCATGTATTATTTTTTATAGTAGGTTATTGCATTTGACTATTGTCCCCTATTAACACGCATTCGTGTTGGAACTAAAGTTTTTTATGCAAGCGGAAACGTATGAATTCTACTTTTAGCATTCTGCCACATAGTCTTTACAGAATTTACCCGATGAAAACAACTGACTTTGCAAAGCGTGTAACTGACACCGCAACGGGAATTTCATCAGCATCTTCACGTTCGCCGATAAACGGTGAAAGAGACGATTTTTAAAAACTGTTTGTCTACATTGGGTACATTGAAACGCTGACCTATCATAAAGGGTAGAATTGGGAATGCGGAGAACCGTCTCTGAACTTCGAAAAATTTCGAGTCCCAAAACTACTATCAAGAGTGCCAGTGGGTTTTCACGATGTAAGACAGCACTCCTGATATGGAAGCAGCACAAGGGGTAATTCCAGATTCAACCATCAATTAAACTCTTGTGGTTCCCCGTTTGGAATTTTTAATTTCGCAGGATTTTGTTAAAAACCATCCGCCAGTAAAACGTGGTCCGGGTTGAGGATCCGACCACAGGTCTTTTATGTCGCACATACAGGTCACCAGACCATATTACCCCTCAATATTTTTCATAATTAGGAATAAAGTCAGATTTTTTTCCTTTTATTAATTTTTTTACCCTATAGCATTTTTTCATTTTCTGCAGGACAGTCTTTTAAAACAGTTACTGTGGGATAGTCCTTATTCTAGTGAAGGTCGAATTCCCAAAATACGGGGACCTTGTTCAAGGATTGCATCAGATATTCTGAGACGGGGTTGCAATTCAAAAAAGTTTATTGGAGTTGTAAAAGGATAGGAACCATGGGAGTTTGTGACCCGTGAAGTTTTAGTAAAGGGAACTTTTGATAAGGGTGAGTCAAAAATTGGGAGTTATTTCGGTTAAAATCTTGCTAAAGTATACACTAGATGACGCCACCGAAAATCATTTTCAGATGTTAGGAAATAAGACATAGTCGAGTGCGATAACGTCTGGCTATTGACACCAAGGTACTGGGTTGAAATCACTGGGTCGGAAGGATTTTTTTATTTTTTCTTTAAATACCACAGAAGTACTAAAAATAGTATGGACGTTGGATGACACCACAATTAGATTAAATGTGCATAGAGAAAACTGATTTACCACGTGTTGGGTCGATTTGGGGGGTCTTTAAAGAGGGTGGCTTAAAATACAGGTGGGTCAACCAGTGGGGCAGTTGTGATAAGGGGTTTTTTAATGAGTTGGGAGAGAATTTTAATAAAGGCGATTTTCTGATCGTTGCCACCCAAAGTTTTGCAATTATTTTGAGGCTTGCATCAGCCATTCTGAGCGTTGCCACCCAAAGTTTAGTTGGACTTGGAAAAATGAACGTGGATACCAAGGGAGTTTGTGATCTAGGGATTTTTAATAAAGAGGGGACGGAGCTTTTGATAAGGGTTTTTTTAATCAAGGGAAGTCAAAAATTGGAAAAATTATAACTAAAATAGAGGGTTTTTCTAAAAATAGCACTCAGCATATACACTAGATGGCGCCACGGGCTTTTTCATAAAGGAGGATGGAACGTTTGATAAGGTGGGGTAATGATGGGGGAGAGTCAAAAATTGGAAAAATTACGACTGAAATTAAGGGCTTTTTCTAAAAATAGTACTCATCATAGTCACTAGATTGCGCCATGGGTTAAAGGGTGGGGGGGTAGGGAGTTTTTTTAATAATTGGGAGGAATTTTTTAATAAAAGGGTTTTTTTTAATAAAGGGGGATTAATTAATGTTAATTAATTTTTAATTAATTATTAATTATTAATTATGAATATTAATAAGGTGGCATGGTCTGTGACGTCATAGGGGGCAGAGTGCGTGGGGGTTACCTATAATTGGTCTCCACTACTTAAGAGGATTCACTTCAGAATGAATGGAATAAAATTTAAATGAAATTGCTGTCATGTTTACTCTACAGTAAAATGTAAATAGACATCTATTGGAGCTGGAGTAAAAATTATAACTGCAAATTAGAATAAGAGACGAATATCTAACAGAACTCGAATGGTGCAGGAAGTGTAGTCCATTATCAGCCCCTTCCTTGTTAACAGTTATATCTCGTTCGTAGAATTGTGTAACAATTTCAGAAAGACAGTTTGTTGCGGAATAAACATGAAATGTTCCCTTCAAATCCATTGCGATTCGTAATAACATCCAAATGTTCTTCAGAAAACAAGCATAAAACATAATAAACGTTATTCAAGAGACAAAGTTGCACAAAAAATACTTTTTCCTAGGAAGTATCGAAATATCTGTATTATCGAAAATCTGTATTATAGGATGCGAAGACCATTTCTTCTATTGATAGACTTTTATAAGAGCGAAAGGAAAAGCAATAGCGAATTGTTCGATGCTGTGGCGGTGCAGTTCATGAACAGACAAAAAAAGAGAGGTTTTCTGCTGATTGGTGATGTCATTTACTATCTTCGGAGTTTGGGGAGGCTGGTGGAAAGAGAGAAGAAAGGAAATGGAGGAGAAAGTCATCAGGAGTAGACGAAGAAAGGTATTGAGAAAATGGGTGTGCGAGAGAGAGGGAGGAAAGCAATTGTTTATATATGAAGCCACACCGATGGAAACATCTTTATTTACTGACTGTTAGGTTGGTCAGTAAACTGAATTGTTACTTTCTGAGATTCTTGGATTGTGTAATATCTAGGTGTCAATTGCTCGTGTAAATTGCTTTTTTTTTTCAATTTTAGGTGAATAAATTCCAGAGAAATGTCAGGAAAAAAACCTGAAGAAGAAAGAAATTGATATGAAATGTAAAGGCTAGGACAGCTAACTTTTGGAAGATTTAAGACTGCTGGAGAAAACGTTTTGGGAGAGTATCATCGAAACTGTTTCTGAGTTGTGTTGATTCAATGCTGATATCGAAGAATGTTTATTACTGAAGGATAAAGACAAAAAAATTCACTTTTAAAATTTTTTTTGGAATCTGGAGCATTTACAGTGACTACAATGCATTTTTTTCCAAAATAAAACATTGCAAAATTCAGTTTTCACGAGCTTACCTAGAGGTATATTAGGTAATCGTTAATTTTTACGAGTTATACATGTACAATTATACTCATTAAAGTTCGCGTAGATTGAACTTGCAGATTCGCAAGTTGCAGCCCCTATAATTATTTAAATATTCAACGAATATTTTGAAAGAGAATTTTTGTAGACTACATTTCGATCTATGACGTATCGACTGATAGCTTCCTTTTCACACGAAATTGTTTTAGAAATCACAATTCTCTTACTTTTGGACTTATTCCGATGTTTACGATTATCTTATCTTTCTAAACGACCTACCTTCTCTATTTGCCAGAGGCAGTATGTTTTTACTAATACAGTTTACTGACGCTACTGTTTTATTTATATATATACGATTGCAATGTTCTCTTAGTGGGCATTTGAAGATTTGGGAAGCTTAAGTTAAAAGCTATGATAGATAGCGAAAGCAAGTTGTAGCGCATCATCGATTTCGTGAGAAACAAAATTTATAAATCCATAAAAAATAAAGAAAATTAAAACCGTTTCAATTATAGAGAGCGCCTATTGAAGTAGAAACAGCTGTAGCTGTCTCGGTAGCTGAGTGGTTAGCATTTTTAACTGAGAATTGGGGTATCTCGGATCGAATCCGATATTTCTGATTTATGTTATCTTTCAACTGATGTCTTGTTGACATATCTCTTCAAATGGCATAGTGACAGGCTACTGTCAGATCTCTGTGGCAAGAGGACAGTTCCAAATGATAGCGTCATTTAAAGTGCCTTGGGACCGAAGCTTGTTTTCAAATGTGGCAAGATTGTCGAACCAAATGAATGGTGGAAATTTGGTGGAACGCGATAGGACATTTGGTTCGGACGCGATAGTTCCGAAGACGAGAAAAATTAGCTGTTGAAAACATAAAGAGAAAAAAAAAAGGAGATACCTTATCCTCTGTTTTGCCCAGCTATTTTGAGGAATGTTTCGAGTAATTTTTTTATTTATGCATTTAGTTTTTTTTTCGAGGGTGTGTCATATATTTTATGTATTTTTCCATACCCCTAGTTCAAAAAACTCTCATTTCCAGCACTGGACAAGATATTCCAGACTTAGTGTGTGTCAGATATCAGATGCTCTAAACTAGGGATGTGACCAACGTTTACTTCGAATGCAACACGATTCTGGAGATTAATTTCGATGTTGCTTACTTCTGGTTTCTTTTTACGTTCAGAGCAGAAGCTTTGCTGAACCTAAAAGTAATGCTCATGTAGTATGATTAATAGAATTGTTATGTATTTAAAGTGGAACTCTTCTTGTAGGAAAATCTGAAAAAGGAAATGACCTCCAAACTGCTATAGAAATTGAAATTCCGTAAATATTTCCAAATCTCGCAACTAGCTGAAAGTTTGAATTTACTCACATGATGTACACGTATCACATATTATATTGAAGAAGTTTGAAGCCGATTCCTGTCTTTTTTAAAGATTCCTAGTTGATCGTCGATTAACAGTGTCAAATTCAGAAGAGTTTTCTATATAACGAAACTCTTATTTGCCATGGTCATCCGTTTCTACACTCTCTCTCATAAAACCTAAATCATAGATAACATTTTAAAAGTACTGATGTTTAAATCATATAGTATGAAATTTTATTCAAAGCGCCAATTATTTATTGATTTTAAGTCCACTGATTTCCCCACGTGTTCATCCTAGAGAGGAAGGAGAAAATACAATTTAAGCATTAAACTCTCAGACTTGTCCTCAAATTAATGGGCGATATCGACGTGCTAATAAAAATCTAGTATTTTAACGCGGTGGAAAAATTGCCACGAGAGTTTAAACCTATTCTGATTAATTTTATGCTTACCTTTTAGGTATCATCAGGAGACATCGCACTGAATTCTATCATAACCTTTAACACCTAAAAGCAGTCAGACATACAAAAAACAAACGTCGCACAGGCCAGGCATATATCTTAAAGCAAGGAAGCAGGTAGGTGATCATTCGCATCACGAGACAAAACTAAATCAAAGTTACAAGACTACATAGATGTGCAATGATCATTCAAGACAGAGGGATGGTTTTGGAAAGTATACGCAGCAAATGCAGCAACGAATTACAGGAGCAAGGATCGCAAAAGACAAACTGGCAATCAGTGAGCCCTGACATTGTTGTTGTACTGAAATAATTGAAGGGTGCGGGATCACAGGTACTGGGAATTTTAAAATGTGGATCATTATATAAAAACGTTCTTTGGAGTGACTGTTTGCAGTTGATAAGACTGATTCAAGCGAATGCTCAGAGAAATCTTTCTTTGATATTATGGTATTGCTAAAAATAGAAATCAAATAATGAAAGTGCTCTGATGTTAGGCTTCCCAAGTAGATGGACATTGGTAGTTGATTTCTCCGGAGATTAACATGAATAACCCATCACAGTGTCTAAGGCAACTCTGACATCAGAGCTGTAATGCTATTTCCTCTCACTTGATTCATTATGCTAACGTCACACATCGCGGTCTGCTACACACCCCTTTAGTTTGATGAAAACAATTTCTGGACTGGCCTGTTATTACCTCTGATCTCAATCCCATTGAACATTTATCGGATAAAGAAGAACCATGCTTGCGAGTACAGCTCACTTCATTAAATTAAGACAATGCTGTTAGACGAATTGTTGGTAAATAGTTTTAAATCTACTATTGCTTCTGTAATAAAACCATAAAAGTGTTTTATATTCTGTGTTGTAATGTTGTCTTTATTGTCCCAATATACGACTGAATTAGTGAAGGAGTCTAATTTTTTATTTGCAACATATAGAGAAAGGGGTCCTAGAAATTACTCCTAATTTGTATAGGCCTTCCTCATACAAGATCATGCCCAATTAACACAGAAGTCACTGCTGACTACAAGGGCCGTATTATGCAATAGGTGAAGTAGGCTCATATGCATTTGCCTAGGAAAATTAAAGGGTCTACGAAAAAAAATTAGCCATTATTTGTTTTCCTTTGTATGATAAAAACTGTAAGAAAGATCTTTAAAAAATAGTGATAAATTCAGCTGTTTAAGTCTCTTACATAGAGTTTTGATGTAGAAAATGTTTGATCACCTATCTAGTTATCAAAGTTAAAATAAAATCCATAAAACTGCATCCGCCAAAGGACCTAAGAGGGCCTTTAGACGGATCCTGATGAAAAGTGCCTCAGACTTAACACAAAAGTTTTCGGGTTGGAACAGTAGTTACCTCCATAATCACTATACCACTTAAGTGCAATTAGTAAGAATAGTTTACCTAAAGGCTAGAATTTGATGAAAGCAATTTTTGTTCAGACTGAAATTTAAAAAATATTTTTTGTATTCTTCTTCTGAAACGATATTCATTATCTGCTTAATGGACTTCTGTCTTCTTGCCATCCATTAATATCTTCGTGGAAAAAAATATCTGGGCGGGGTTCTACGAAAAAACATCGAAGGACTAATTGCATATATATCCAAATTTTTCTAAAACATGTTATCGCTCATTATTAATTTTGTTTGTTATAAATAAATATATACACTGTACTACAGAAAGGAAAACAATTTTTTTCTCCATGTTATGTCAATGAGAATCTAATTTCGAAGCTCTTTAACTTCTCAAACATATATTTAATGGAAAATTATTACTGAAGATAAAGGTCACAATTCCGAATTTTAACAAAATTCGTTTAGTATTTAAAGAGTTATGGAAGCTGAAATATTTAATAATTATTTTTATTGTGCTATAAAATGATTCATAATTCTCTAATATCGAAATAATCATTATGCAAACTTCTAAAATGCATATTTTATTAAATGGTTTGAAACAATATTTGTTATTTAAGTTTTAATTAATTTTTAGGGTAATGACGTATTACTGTTGTGATCTCTCTCTCTTGAAAGTCTAAATTGAACTTTTAATGGATATGGATTGTAAGAATAAAAGTTGTTCATTAAAAGATCAAAAAACGAGGCATAAAACTATTTAAAAATTAATACATTGAGTTAATATGCTACGATATATGGAATGTTGCAAGTTAAGTATAAATATTACATTAGTTTTTGCTGAATGAGGTAATCTATTTTTATTAAAAACACCCATTTCAGTTGTACTTCACGATTGCAAAATAAACGAAACGGAATTATATAGTTTTATTTGGCACTCAGTGAAGAACTACTGATGCGTCTAGCCAAAAGCCATTTATATGGTATAATTCTCATTGATAATGATTAAAATTATGATAACGATTTTGATGATGTCATAAACAGAAGGAAATGTTTTATAATTTTAAAATATTATTGCAAGTAGGTTTGTGATATATCCTATATCTATTTATTCAACAAATGAATAATGCAGTAATTAATAAGAATAACTAGCAAATCAATAATTATATATTCATCTGAGAGTTCTCATCATCATCATCATCATCATCATCATCATCATCATCATCATCATCATCATCATCATCATCATCATCATCATCATCATCATCATCATCATCATCATCATCAAGTAGCCATGAGCTACGGAGGTCCAACCAGACTGTGCAATTTAGTTCTGCAAGCAAGTCTCTCCTGAGCTACATCTATTGCATCTCGCCACTGTTACACCAATTCTAACAAGGTCCTGTTTGACATTGTCTCACCCACCGCATCCTAGGTCTCCCCGTCTTTCTGAAGCCTTTAGGCACACTGTTCATAACCCTATTCGCCAATCTATAATTATTCATACGGGCAACATGGCCAAACCAATTAGTCTCTCTCTGCACAATATACTGCTTGAAGGAGGTTGCAAACTAATTTGCCTAACCTCATCATTATTTACAAAGTTGAACCACCAAATGCCCAAGATACTGCGTAAGCATCTACTTTCCTGTTATCTTGTTTACAAAGTGTCCAAGTTTCACTACCATAACTAACTCTAGAAAGAACCAAACTATTATACAGCCTAATTTTAGTCTTTAGGTGTATACGCCTATTTCTCCACACTCTCCATAGATTCTTAAAAGTCCCAGCAGCAATCCCTATTCGTCTGTTAATCTCATACCGCACATCACCATTATCTCTTACATAGCTTCCAAGATAATTAAACTGTGACACCTGCTCAAGACTGCAACCATTCAGATTAACTGAATCACAGCCTGCCTGACCAATTTTCATCACTTTAGTTTTCTCTCTGTTTATAATCAAACCTACTCTGCTACCAGTCTTATCAACAGCCCGAATGAAAGAGTTCATCTCATAAATCATTTGCTAAAAGGGCTAAATCATAAGCATAATCTAAATCAGAAAGTTTCCTATATCCAGTCCATTTAAGGCCAAAATCTTTCCCTTGAAGTGAATTTCGCATAACATAATCAATAACCAAGCTAAAGAGAAAAGGATACAAAATGCACCCTTGTCGAACACCAGAAGTAATGCTAATCCAATTGCTACAAGCCTTACCAACTCTCACACACGACTCAGTGTTATTATAGAGAGCTTTTATTATGTTAACTAACTTGTCTGGTATACCATACGATCTGACAATCAACCACAAATTATGACGATCAACAGAGTCGAAAGATTTCTAAGATTCTAAAGATTTCTAAAGAATCTGCCTAAGTGAAAATATCTGAATCTCATATCCCCTACCACTTCTGAATCCATATTGCTCATGTGCAATTGACTGTCAACCAGATTCTTAATTCTATTAAGCTCAATCATGGAAAGAACGTTACCTGGAACAGTGAGTAGGTTGATACCCCTATAGTTATCACAAGAACTGCGATCACCTTTTTTGAAAATAGGGATAACAATAGCACTGGTAAAGTCCTTACGACCATGCCTTTATCATAAAAGATAGTCAGAATTTCAGTCATCCAAGTGGTAACCAAAACATTCCCAGCTCTGAGCATTTCCGTAGTAATTTCATCTACCCCTGGGGATTTATGAAGTTTAAGTTTAGAAATAGCCAAAAAAACTTCAGATTGAGTTTAGGGCCAACATTAAAGCCACCAATGCATTTGTCATCATTGCAAACAATGGGAGTAGAACTAATCACATTGTTTAGAACATTACTGAAATGCTCAGCCCACCTAACCATGACAGAATCCTCACCTTCTATAACCTTACCTTGTTTATCCTTCAATTCCTGTATATCTGTCCGTTTTCTACCACACAAAACATTAACTATCTGATACAGCTCTCTGCTGCTGTGCTGTCTAACTGCTTCCTCGGCTTTGTCAGCCTAACCATCAAGCCAAAGATTCTTATCAGCAGCTAACTGATATTTCACACGTTTATTAAGTCCTCTATAATGCTTTCTATTAGGACTAGTAGGGTATTGATTAAAGACATTCCTGCAGTTCGTTCTTTCCGAAATATACTCAAGTGCGTTATCACTCAGATAATTCTGTCTCCTCTGCTCCTTTTTTCCTAAAAGAGTACTGTTAGTGTCCAAAAAAGCCTGTTTAAAATGATCCCATTCTTCCTCAACTCAGTAGTAAGCATACCATGACTGTCATAATGACTAAGTAACCTATCATGGTAAGCTTTAGCTATAACTGGGTCTTTCAGAGCTTCAGTATTAAAGATAAATTTTTTAAACTTGGCATAACACTTTTTAAGTTTAAGTTGCAAGACACTTTTAACAAGGTAATGGTCAGATCCAATTTCAGCTGCCCTATATGACCTGTTATTCCTAACAGAACTAGCCCATATGCTGTGAATTAATATATAATCAATTATATTCTTATGCAGCCCATCGGGTGAAACCCATGTGTACCTATATTATGATGCTGTGTTTGTAATAAGTATTAGTTATTCTGAATCCATTGAGTTTACTTACCTGTAGGAGACGTTGCCCATTGCCATTGCAGCTACCAATACCAAAAGGGCCTATCACCCCTCCCCAAAGGTCAGTATCAGTACCAACTTTGGCAGTGAAGTCACCTTGAACAAGGGTAATATCTCCTTTTTTGACAGAATTCAAAATATCCTGAAGTTGTCCGTAAAACGTATCCTTCTCATCCTCATCGGCAGCCTCAGTGGGGGCATAACAGCAGATAACATTCAAGTCTTTCACGCTTGTCTGAAATTTTGCTGTAAGAAACCTTTCATTAATGCACTCATATCCTAGAAGAGCATCACTAGCGTGTCTACTGAGAAGCAGACCCACGCCTTGGTGATGCTTATTGTCATCCCTCCCTGAAAAGAGAAATTTAAGATAATTTTTAAGAATCTGACCTTTATCGTTTATCTGGTCTCTTGCAAGCCCAGAATATCTAAATTATAATGGTGGAATTCTTGAGTGAGGACATCAAGAGAAAAAGATCTGTGCAGAGTCCTCACATTACAACTACCTACGGAGAGAAAATTGTTAGTGGGATGTTTAAAGATACTATGTTTATTGAGAGAGGGAATGCCGACAATATCAAACAGCCCCCTAATCGCAGACATGGGGCAAAGACCCGTTCCCCCACCACTAAAATCTGAAGCCATCTATACTGGAAGACTTCCGCCAATGTAGAATTTGACAATGCCAAAAGAAGCACAGATTTCAGGTGCCTGCGATGACCTCTGCTCAGGATTATCCACCAGCTGATAAACATATCCTGTGAATGTATTCACTTGGTGCTGTCAATCCACAAACAAACAGGAAACACAGCGGAAGGTTTTCTTTCCAGAGAAGCCCCCCAGTGCAGAAAATTAGGATCCATAGTCAAGCTCAGACCCATAATTCCGTTCAGGTTGGTATATATGGTCAGCACCAGGACCCTGTGTGGTTGACCACTCCTCAGCAGGGTAGAAAAAAAAAGAAAAGTAGCCATAGTTGTCCAGATCAGTAGGCCACACTAATCTGACAGCCCTCTTTTTCCGTTCACTTCCACAAGAGAGTATTTCTTTTTAAAGGTACTAACGGTCTGCACCACGAGAAGGCGGGGTCGGACATTAGGTGCTAGGCCTGGCCGGTTCTATGCATCATCATCACAGGGGATTGGTGCATACTATTTTTTAAATTTTCTGGTGCTTTTACTATTTTTAAATTTTTTGCTTTTGCTGTAAATGTAATATATTTAATATTTTGATTATTTGTTAGATATAATACTGTATAATATATTATTAGGACACTTATAATAATAATAAGGTTTAAAACATCAAAAATTTCTAACACAATTTTCCTTAAGAATTTTAAAGTATTAAAGCTAAAAAATGCTGAAAACAGTTTGCTACCCAAAATTTCAAATAATAAATGAATCGAATTACAACACTTAATAAACAAATTTATCATACAACACAAAAAATTTAATCTACTGCATATATGTATGGTATATGTATTATATGTAGGTAGACTGAGATGCCAGTTTATTAGTTACACCACCCTCGCCACATAAATGGTGGTGTAAGGTATAAATCAGGCAGACCAGGTCTTCGAGCAGCAGTTAGAGTTGGATTAGGCGTCAGAATGGGCAAAGCGAGCGACCTGAGAAACGTGGCATGATAATTGATGCCAGTCGTGCCGGTTGTAGCATTTCCCAAAGGCCGTACTCCTGGGCTTTTCCCAGACAACCATTTCAAGTGTAATATTAGAGAAGGGTATTTATATGTATATAAATTATAATATTTTCAAGGGTAATTTAGAGAATGGTGGGAAAGGCAAAAAACTACCAGTGATCGGCGATCCTGTGGACGTAAACAGCTTGTGGTTCAGAGGGGTCAAAAGAGACAATGGCAAGAAACGTGCAAGCAAACAAACGGAACACAACCAGGAATATATTGCAGCAGAATTAAACATTGGTGTTCAGAAGGCCATATCCGAATACACCACGTATCAGACATTTCGTGAATGGGCTACAACAGCTGCCGACCATATCGAATGCCGATGTTGTCAGTGAAGATACGGAAACGTCTCCAGTGGATGCAAGAGCATCGACACTGGACAGTTGAGGACTACAAAAAGGTAGCCTCGTGGCGAATCGAGGTTTCTTTTGCATTATGATGATTAAAGGACCAGAATTTGGCTCAAAGAACTTGAGGTCATTGAGTCATCTTGTCTGGTGTCAACAGTGCAGGCCATTGGTGGCGGTGTGATGGGTGGGGAATGTTTTCCTGTCACACATTAGGTCCCCTGATACCCATCGAAGGACATCTGAATGTCACAGCGCATTTGAACATCGTTGCTGACCAAGTTTATCCCTTCATGCTACAGTTTATTCTCATTCGGATGTACATGTTCAGCCTGATATTGCACCTACTCACAAGGCACGTATCGTCATCGAATGGTTCCAGGAACATGCTGACAAGATTTCGTTGCTTCATTGGCTTGCACAGTCCCCAGATCTAAACCCTATCGAGCATCTTTGGAGAAGGTGGTAAGGGCCGTTCGCAGCAAGAATGTGCCACTGTCCAGTTTGCAACAACTGTGCGACACTATCATTTCCGCATGATACAACATTCTTGTACAACTCATCCAGCATCTTGTAAGTTCCATGCCCCGACAAATTCGGGCTGTTCTGAAGGCCAAAGAAGGTACAAGACACTACTGGGTAAATAGGTATATGTAATAAACTGTCATTCGGATATGTATGTATGTATGTATGTATGTACTGTGTGTATGCATGTATGTATGCATGTTTGTATGTATGCGTCTGTGAATATGTACTGTGTGATTATATGTATGTTTGGGTGTGTATGTATTCTTTGTGTACGTATGTATGTATTAAATTGTCCATTGGCTAAAAATGCATCACCTTTGCACACCTTATAATACCAAGACAATTTCTATTCAACAAAACGAATAGAAAATTAAAGAACTAATAAAATTAAAACACAAATGTTTCAACAAGTACTACTGGCTAACAAATTGTTTAACGGAAACCTGGAGTTCAGAGAAACCACAAACTGTTTGCCAATCTTATTATTAGGGATAGAAGAACTGTGGAAATCAGATTTATTACGGTAATAGTTTAGAAACATATTTTTTCTATTGCAATTATTTCGTGTTGTTATCGAATTTATCTTTGTTTACAATTTATTATTTATTACGTATATCTGAACCCCTAAATGTATTAGCGTGTAACTTTGAGACTGTTGCTACAGAAATCTGATGTATTGATCTTGAAATAAATCTTAACTAAATAACGACCACATTATGTTCAATAATAATGGTGACACGGCACGAAACGAAATAGTGGATGGGAAAATAATAAATCCGATAAAGGAATGTGGAAGCATTAAAGCAATATCAAAAGAAAACCAAAAATCAATTACATTAATTGCCTTGCCCTTCGTTTAATTTGTTTTTTCTTTGAACTTGTCAGTTGATATGATTTGAAGTTATTTTCCAACATGCAATATATTACGGTTCGTTGCGTTTTTTCCCTCGTAATACGAAAAGACACCTTTCCTTTTGCGTGCAGCTTAGTGAAAAGCGGTCAGGTCAAAGACCCTGAATTCTCTTTCATGTTATTCCTAATTTTGGAATACTGTGGTAGAAATAATTCAACTTGTCAACAATCATGAAATATCTATTTCTTATAATGTTGCATTTCCACATTAGGCTTTGAGCATAGAGACTAAATTTGTCACATGATTTTTTTTTTTAATTTGGGGGTGGTGATGATTGGCTCAGTCGGCAGTGCGCCTAGCTCCTAATCTGACGTTGGGTTGTTTTATTTCTGAAATGCACCATTTTTTGCAGATAATGGGTTAATTGGCCAAGTTATACGGACTTAAGGAAGATTGGGGGAAAAAGATACATCGGACGACTGTTAGAAACAAAGAAGCTCCCTGTTAAAGACATCCAGCATATCTGTTTTGCACACGGGGCCACAGCTTTACTACCTATTCGACGAACGGCGGGTATTTGAAGCCCACTGGTCTCATCGAGGGCAGGATGGGGAATAAAAGCGATAGCTCTCAATGCGAGCACAGTTGATACTCGAACCCCTCGAAGGGAACCACCTTGTCGTGGTGAGGGGGCTTGTGTGCCTTAGCGAAGTTGAGGGCTATGCCGACTAGAGTCACTCATGTCGGACAGGCCGAAACGGAAAGGCCAGACTAAGAGTTTCCAATCAAAGAAGACTCCACAGGGGCAGCAGAAAAGTGCGTGGAAGTCAGTTGACTATAAATCAACAGCCTTATGGCTTGAGTACAGCTGGAGGTGGGCTGTAAGAAGGATAAATGGAATAGGTGATGAAGGTGAAAAGGACGTAGAAGTGTGAGAAGAGAAAATGAGAAGTGCAAATAAAACTCACAAGATGGCACAGAATAGGAAGAGGATCGGAAAAAGTGAGATTGATTTGGAATGGAGGAGTAAGACGAGATATTGAGTTGAAGGAAAAAGTGATAAGGAAAAACAATACTGGCAGTATGATAGAGGTATCTGGAACTGCAGTACAGGACTGAGGATTAAGAAATAGATATGTGAATATACTATAAAGGATTAGAGGCGTGCAGACGCCATGAGGCTTAGGAGAGAGCCCAAATTACAGGTCTGTTACAATCTGAGGGAGGAGACTTGAGTCCAAGGATACAAGCTCCTCTCCCACCTTTCTTTCCTTTTTCAGGTTCACTGGTCTCTTATTCATTCGGCGAGTTTAGGTTGAGGTCGCAACTCTATAACACGGGGAAGGTGAGGACTCCTTGGTCCTTTGGACATGAATTCCTTTCCTCCACCCTTTTTACTTCGCCTATTTCCCGTTTCCAGTTGGTAGCTCCCATGGACGTAGCTCGGAAACTGCACCCTTATACGTCCAAGGTGTGTGGGCCTTACCTCCAATAAAGCTGGACTCAAGAGAGGATACTGGCCATAGATTGCTAAAAATTGAGCAATATATCTAATAGGGAAATGAGACGCCAGTTGTGCAAGTTAGGATGGGCCCATTTGGGCATGAGGGAGTTCTTATCATGGTTGCCACGCCTATGAGTGGCCCACCAGTTTACTGTAGGTGGAGACCTGTAATGTGGAAAAGGGGATCCTGGCGGTTGAGGGTCAGGAAAGCTGGCAGCGCAATACACCGTCCTTGGCCCCTGCTTCAATAAAATGGGTGATCTGAGCTGGCTCACTCAGATCAATCGGTTCGTGAGTCATCCCCTGTCCTACCCCTACGTCCGGGGTGGGTCAGAGGCAGTTGCGGAGCCAACCAGGTGGAAGGGATTCCCGACGATAGGGGTTGGGTCCGGAGCATGACCTGGATCAGTCCGGGTTTTGGCCTGGATCATGCTCTGGTCCGAGGGGAGATCGGAAGTCTGGGTATAACCGGGACGCAGCTCTGAGGACCTCGAGCATTATACTCAAGTTCTGAGGCCTCCCCTTTTAGGGCTCGGTTGTGGGCAGAGACTGCCTGGGTGGAATACCCTTTAAAAATGATGAAGCCCATGAAGTTGACGACGGAATCAGGAGGATCTAAACTGAAACGGACAGGTAAAAAAGACAGCAAGCCCACAGAGGATGCTGATCTTGAACTGGTTGTGGAGGAAGTCTCAGAGACTCCCCCTCCCACCACAAGTAACGATGGGGAAAAAATGGGCCTCCAACAGGTACAGAGGACCCAAATAAAGATGTAGATGAAGGGAGCCCAAACAATAAGACGATCCCGGAAAAAGTGGTGGAACCCAACGGAAACGAGATGGGTTCGTGGAGGCTGGCCGCTGCTGCTAGCCTTCTGGAGGAACTCGCGGTGACGATGTTTAGATATAGAGTAGACAATGAACTGAGAGACTTAGTAATGGGCGCAGCCAAGAAGCTGCACACTATAGTCTGCGATCAAGAGATTACAGATCGCTACCATGAGAGAGTGCATCACTGAGAGAGCTGCAAGTCCCCCAGTGACAAAAGTGAAGCCACCAACTTAGGCAAAGACTGTTGGTGGACAAGGATTGGAGAAGGGTGGTTCAGTGGCAGGTAAAAATCCCACTCCCCCCAAACAGAGGCATACCCTGCTGATCTACTCAAAAGATAAATAGAAGACAGCTATTGAGGTTAGGGATAGCATAAAGAACAGCATCAACCCTTCCGAATAGAATCTCGGAGTGATGACCGTTAAGCCGATGAGAGTAAACGGCGTCATCGTTGAGTGCAGCTCCCAGAGTGACATGGACTGTCTAAAGCAGGCAGTAGACAGCCATGATGCGCTTAAAGACGTTTTAGAGGCCAAGTCAGCCAAGAGGCTAAGGCCAAAACTCATGGTATATGGAGTGGATAAAGACATCCACCACGAGGATCTTCAGAATGTCATCTAGACCCAGAACGGGCTAAATGATGAACACGCAGATCTAGCCCCGCTGTTCTCATTAATAGCAAGATTGGAAAACACCGTTAACTGGGTCTTGGAAGCCAGTGTAGCCACCCACAGAAAATTGATCCAAGTAGGTAAGATTAACGTGGGCTGGTCGCATTGTTTTATCAGAGAATGTATCTGTGTGCTCAGGTGTTACAAGTGTTACGCATTTGGGCACATGCAAAAGGAATGCAAGAAGCCCAAGCCAAGATGCACAGTTTGCAAAAATGCAAAAAAGGATCACGGGGGCCAAGTATGACATTGGCCACAGTGCGATGGACAGTAACTGCCCATCGTATTACAGAGAACTGAAGTTCTTGCGGAAGCGTACCGACTATGGGCAGTAGGCTTCTAGGAGGTCGAAGGGCGAGTCTAAAATTTATCCAGATAAATTTGAACACGGCAAGGGCCGCAATGGCCCAACTGAGCCAGGAGTTAAAAGAAGGAGTCGATGTTGCTCTAGTGCAATAACCTTACTGTACAGAGAACATCATTAGGGGGCTCCCTCCGACCACCAGGCTATTTTGCATCTAAGAAGCCAAGCCAAAAGCTGGAGTTGTCGTTTTGAACCCCAAAGTGAATGGCATCCTGGCAAATCACTCAGATACTATAGTAGTAGTGGAGTTTGGCTACGGGAGTCTAACAGTACATGCCATCTGCATCTACTGTCCTCCGAATAACAACATCGAGGACTCATTGACCGAGCTACAAAACTTCCTGGCTCGAGTCAACTCTAAGAACTTAGTAATAAGTGGTGATTTCAATGCGAAGCACCCCTTGTGGGGCTCAAATGGACAAGACATCAGAGGAGATATGACTCTGGATTTTATCAACTCTGCTGATCTATTTTATTAAATGATTGGGATACACCAGCTGCTTTTCATGGCCCTCGAGGTCAGAGGTGGATCGACTTGACCCTGGTAATGCCTCGGATGTTTCCTATGGTCCAGAATTGGTGCGTTAGCGACAAGGTCACTAACAGAGACCATAACTATTAACTATATCGTGTTCCTGGTGGGTGGAATAACACCTTTCCCACACTATGTAAAAAGGTTTGCGGTGGGTGGGACTCCTGACTGGTGCAAGCTCGTGCATTCTGTTGCACCAGGACTGGCAGAGATCGGCCAGCGCGTCAATCATATTGGTGATTGTGAATCTCTCAATAACATCCTCAGAGATTTGACGGATTGTTTATGCTCTGGATGCGAGACAACCTTTGTGTTCAAGAGGCAACCCAGAACAGGCAGTAAATCGGTGCTCTGGTGGACACCTGAGCTCAGTGTTAAGAGAAAACGGGTTAGAGCTCTTAGAAAAAGGTACCAAAGGTGATGCAATGGGGACAGAAATTCCAGAGACGAAATGTACAGGAAGGAACAGGCAGAGTATAAGCTCGCTATGTCAAGTGCAGCTGACCTCCTGGCAGAAGTTTTGTAGTGCCCCTGGAATCCAAACCCCTGGAAAATTGAATATGTTCACAAAAAAGATGAATTCAAGATCTCTTCCTTTGGCGAAACAATCCAGGTTTTATTAGATAAACTATTCTCGAAAGATGATAGGAGCTCTGATGATACGGAAATATAGCAGGATACCACCAAACACGGAAGATGACATTCCGTTCATGAAAGAGGAAGTGGGAGAGGTGATCAAGGATATGGCTCGGGGTAAAGCCCCAGGATACGATGGTCTGACTGTGGAGATACTATCTCAGATGTTTAACGAACATAAAGATCTGTTCACCCAGCTCTTCAACATATGCTTGAAACTGGGAATTTTCCCACAAGCCTGGAAACAGGCCGACCCGGTCCTTTTTAACAAGGCAGGCAGGGATCCGGCAGACGCAAGTTCATACAGACCGATATGTCTGCTTGGGAAAAATATTGAATAAACTTCTGATGAATAGAATGTACTTCCATTGCTATAAGAACGGATTCCTGAACGCCAAGCAGTTTGGGTTCAGGATAGACCAGTCCACCACAGCCGCAATCAAACAAGTGGGGGACATTGCTAAGGGGAACAAAATGCACAAGATGCATACCTCTCTCATAGCCTTGGACGTGACGGGTGCATTCGACAACGTCTGGTGCCCTGCTATTCTTAGTAGACTAAAAAATACTTCCTGTCCTAGGAACATCTTCGTTCTAGTTGCCAATTACCTCAGTGAGAGGATGGTCAAATATTCCCTTGCTAGCGGGTCAGCCTCAAGAAACTTGGAAAGAGGCTGTCCACAGGGTTAGTGCAGTGGGCCGTTCCTTTGGAACTTAGTAGCCGATACTGCCCTGGAGTTGACCCTACCAGAGGGCGTCTGGCTCCAGGCTTATGCTGATGATATGCTGCTTGTTATAATGGCACCCTCCAGAGCGAGACTGGAGATTGCTGGCAATGCAGCATTATCCGTACTAGAAGGATGGTGTCTGTGCAATACACTTGAGTTCAGCTTTGCAAAGACAACGGCCATGATGGTACCCAAAGAGGGTGTCCTCAAAAGGTGGTACCCTGTTTTTAAATTACAAGGCAAAAACATCTGCCATAAGATGACTATCAAGTACTTGGGGATCACTCTGGATGAGAGGATGAGCTGGATCCCACACCTGCAGGATCTCAAAGCAAAATACACAAATGTCATGTGTAAACTGGGGCGAATGGCTCGCATCTCATGGGGACTCAGAAGCGAAGTCCTCAAGGAAATTTATCTCAGGGGCACGGAGCGGATCCTAACCTATGTGGCAGGCGCCTACTGGCGCCCGACGGACCACTCCATTATGTGTAGAAAGCTGATTGCACCCCAACAACCAGCTTCTGCGAATCACCAGGGCCTATAGGGCTACATCTATGGATGCCCTCCTGGTGTTAGCAGGGATTCCTACGCTATTTTTGACGGTCGGCTAAAAAGCGACCATTTTTAGAGTCCTGCAGGCTAAGGAAAAAGCACTATTCCTTGGAGTTCAGTATGACCCTGAGGATTACGAGACGAATACCACTAAGTGGGATCTCCATCCCACAAGAAGACTTAGTGTGTCATGGTCCACGGAATTACCATCAGGATTAGGAACTGAGATATACACCGATGGTTCCAAGAGCGAGGATGGTGTGGGCTTATCCTACACTCTCTACAATCAAGGAGCCAAGGTGTATGGCTATAATAGGATGGTTTCAAATAATGGCTCAGCCTTCCAAGCAGAGCTGCTCGCCATCAGAGAGGCCCTTAAAAGGGTCCTCAATGACGGCGGTCATAACAGCTCTGCAAGCTGCCTGGCTGTCCGTGTACCCCCAAGTACTCTCTCCGTGTATCGTACCAGTACTCTGTCCCAAGTACTCTGTCCGTGTACGCCCCAAGTACTCTCCAGTCTCGTTGCCTCCAGTATCGTTGATTTTCGTTGATGCAACCAACAGGCATCAACGAAAAGGTTAACACAGGTTAACGAAATCAAGCGCGTCCTGGGCAATCAGAACATGCCCAGAGTATCCTTCTCCTGGATCAAGGCACACATAGGTCATGAGGGGAACGAGCGGGCAGACCAACTGGCCCGCTCAGCAGGTAATAGTACTCAACCTGTGTTAGTGGTAAAGACTTCAAAAATTACCCTGAAGCCTATACTATATCGAAGAGAAATCACTCAGTGGCAACGACTCTGGGATACGACTGAGAATGGTCTTCAAACAAAGACATTCTTGAAAAGGGTCAGTCTATCCCTGATGTCCTCTGACCACTATTTGACGCAGGTCCTGACAGGACATGGGAGTTTCCCCAAATATCTGGAGTGGTTTAAGGTCGCTACCCACAGTTACTGTGCCTGTGGGGCTCCAGATGCAGATGTCGGGCACTATATCCTCAGGTGCCCGATTACGGAAGGGTTAGCTAACGAACTCAGGAGCTCCCAGGCAATCAATGAGGTAGCAGGCGAGGTGGTCACGGTGTCCATCGAGAGTGCCCGTGTCAGGGCACACTTGAGGGACATAGGCTGGCTTGTCTGCCCACTCCGGGACTCTCTTCTTTGAGACCAGGAGCTGCTTTCGCTCTACTACTTATCATCCTTTTATAACCCGGGCTGCACTCTGCACCCCCTTTAACACCACCCATACTCCAAGTCCCTACTGGTCTCTTCTGAGACAAACTTCATCTTCTACTTCTAGGCTTCTCTTGCCAAGCAGGTGTAATGTCGTGAGACGGAATACGTGCTTTCCCCATGGGGGGGCGGGTCCCGAAGGACCCGCCCCCACCCCGAAAAAAAGAGAGGTGATACTCGAACCTTCCCCCCCACCCGATAGGGGACCACCTTGACGTGGTGGAGGGGCTTCGGGCCCAGCAACCGGTCGAAGACTTTGCTGACTGGATTGGGTCCCCGGTTGGACAAAGCCATGACCAACCGAGGTCGAAGACATCGCTGACTGGTTTAGTGACATGGTTGGACGGTGTCAAGACCTCAACATCAGGTGCTCCATGAAGCAATTTCAAGGGCACGGCTGAACGGATTTGGTCCCCTAGTAGGCACGAGCCCTTTCAAAGTCTGGGCCTCACTAAGAGTCTCCACCCCGGGTGCCGAGCGAACTTGGATTTACATATCCTTGTTCATGGCTAACCGGAGAACAGATTAAATTTCAGGTTTCTTCCGGGGGTTAGCTTTCCTTTTATAGGACTGCTGTCATGTGAGGTCGGGGATAAGATGCATCTATATGGTGTATTCTTGCCCCCTACTCTAGATAGTTATGGCTTTCCGTTAACTTGATAGTGTCGTGAGACGGAATCAGGGATTGCCGTGGTTGCCCAATATCTGGCAACAAATAGTACATAGGAACTACAGATTACGAGCATAGCGAGCTACCGACTGATCCAACGCGACCCTAGCTCATTGAGTGCAAAACCGGTTTCTCTCAGAGGTAAAACAACAGAATAAAACATTTCCCCTAAAAGGAGCTTTAACCTTAATAGCTAGAACGATGTTACAAGGAAAAATTGTAAAAGGTATAATTTAATGCTCCGTTATAACACGAGTGGGACATTAATTTATAAATGAAAAAAATCGGAAAGTACATTCAAATTCTGTCTCTACCTTAATTTATCTTAATGCTTATAGGTATATTAGCATGCTAACTGGGATCGTAAAAGATCAGTAGTCTTATCACCATTTTCCCTTAGGAACTTCAAACTTTAGACTCTTATTACGGAACTGAGTTACGGCCGTTAATTAATTTACATTGCTATTCAGCAAGGAGGGATCATTGAGGTGTCAGGAGGTCTTGCTCTCCGCCTTTGAAAATGCTAGTTAGGATAATGGAGGCAAAAATTATAAAACGTGTGTAAATGTCACACATTTTTCATGAAATATATTAGAAACCTCTAAAATGGAAGAGAAAATGTTTTACTGTAATAGAAATCAAGTTTCTCCCCTCCCTTACTTTTTTCCAGCTTTATTGGTCACTTCTTTCCTACATTCGGACTTGCTATTCACAAATTCACGATCGATAAATCGAAATATATCCAAATGTAATTCTAGATTGATATTGTGAGTGAAGAATTTTCTGCCGTAAAGTACAATTCACTATATCCATTTTATTTCTGTTGAGGTTTACATTAAATATGCAGTGACCAACTGTATATTTGAATTCACAGAATCCAGGAGTCGCTATAATCATACTGAAAAATTTGCTAAACAAATATTCAGCTAATCTAGATAAATGTAGAGCAAGAGTAGTTGATCATTATATTATATTGGCTTTAAAGTACCTAACCTTGAATGCTAACGATTTTTTATACAGGCGTCTTTTAAGGAACAAAAAGGTAATTGCGTTTTTGAATGTGATCAATTAAAAAAGTAAGGATTTACATTACATTCACAGATACACAAAAGCATGGGAAGATGTAGGTAGGTGTAATTGTTTTGCAGAATCATCTTGTTTCCGGAAGACGAGAAATGTTAATCCCACGCGATCCCCATTTGCCTAGGGGGAAAAATAAATAAGAAGTCATTTATTGCATTTTGAATAATGTTTATTACATCAGCAATTAAGAAAGTAGAGAATAAAGAATCGAAATAAATGCGTGGTGTTTATGAGACAAGAAGTATAATTATAGGGTCTATTTTTTTATAATTCCCATATTGACGACTTTTCGCGACACCCCAGATTGCTTATGGCTGTGTTAGTATGGTTGATATGCAGGGCTAGATCCAGGGGGGGGGGGGGGAGTGGCAGTGGCATCCGTTTAAGAATGTTAATAAGGGTAATGGAGGCTAAATGATTCAACTTGTGCATAATTCGAGCATTATTAAAGAACATTTTTAAAAGCCTCTAAAATGAAACAGGAAAAAAATGCAATCTCTTAGCCACATCTTTTACCTTTTTCAGACTTATCTAGCTAGTGAATGTTGGGTTGGGTTGTTTTACCTCTGAGCGGCACTTTTTTGCACACCATGGGCTAAATGGCCAGGTCACATGGACCCCGAAGGCTCAGAGAAGGTTGGGGGAGGGGACCCACTGGAACAGCTGTTGGGAGACAGATGGTAGCCTCCCGTCAAGGCCATCCAGCGTGTTCTTTAACGTGCACAGGGTATGGCTCTCCCGCACACGGGGCCACGGCTTAACGTCCCATCCGATGGACGGCGGCCTTTCCAAGCCCAGCGGTGTCCCCTACTGACCGTGGGCAGGGCGGGGAAATTTTGCGGAGATAAATCTCAACGCTGACCCAGCTGGGACTCGAACCTGGGAACTACAGATTACGAGCCTGGCGCGCTACCGACTGAGCCACCCCCGCCCATCTAGCTAGTGAAGAGTGGTCCTATTCGAAAAGGAATTCAGGTGTGATTTTGATGTTATGCAGACGTGGCATATTCGTTGATGGATTATGGAGTTTCTGGAATGTCTTGCAGATGCAGCAATAACTCTCGACCGAGAACGTGATCAACATATCGCCTTACGTCGATTTGCAGCAGCAGAATGTGAAAGGAGCTTGTTGGTATAGCCTGCTCTTAAGGAAAAAAGGAGAAAATACGGTGGGAAAATATGATGCCTGTAGTAAGAACAACTATAAGGAATATCGGATGGCTTGAATTTTAGAAAAAATATAAGTAAGAAGAAAATTGTAACGAAAATGATAGATTTTGGAAAAAGGAAAAAGGAAACTCTTTATATGACAATAATTTTTCCACTTTTAGGGGATTGAATGAAAGACATCATTTTGGATTGAATGGATAAAAGAAGAAATATATATGTACAGTCAGATATATATATATGAATTGTGGTTTATATCTAGATGATTTATTAAAATGCACCTTGTTATTTGTTTAGGAAAATAATTCTGTTAAGGATCTTTTAGGTAGAAACTGCTGGATCACTCTCAGGTATTTAACGTGTGATGTGAGTCAAATCTCTTGAAATTTACATATATTTTAAATTAAATGAACTGGAAGAGAACCTCAGTGGTAACTGAGAGGAAAGGCTTTTGTCAGCAATAAATTGTGTTTTGTATTATATTTCATTAAATATAATTTATCGATAAATTTGTGAACCAAATATAAAGAACGTTTTATCACTAGTGACAAATATTAGCTTTGTGTTTAAATGTATTAATGAATAAATTACGTTTGTTTGCTTCCATTCGTATATTAACATTCTCTGTAATTTATTATTTGTTATTTATAATTTATTCAATGCAGAGGGTCGGGTGGGTTACAGTAAAGCTAATGTACAGGTAATTTTAGATATTTATTTAAATGTTCAAATGGTTTAATGCCTCACTATTACTGATGATTCAATGAAGACCGATGTTTCTAGTGTTAATCGGTATTTGAAATTTTAATATAATGTATGAAGTCATTTGTTATCCGTGGGGAAAAATATAAAATATCTACCATCATTTGGTAGATGAGGTAAAATATAAATATTCGTGTCATAATTTTGCCCATGAACGAAAATATAAATATCTGGGTCATCATTTTGTCGACGATGTGAAATATAAAATTTATGCCATTATTTTTTCGGTAAGGAAATATATCGCTGTCATTATTTTCTCTATGACGTAAAATGAAACTATAAAAAAGTGTTGGATAATCAAAAGGTTACTAAATACAAACTTTAATTTTACTAGAATTTCTCACTGTGTCATCTTTTTTTTTGGAATATATTTAAGAATTATTTTAAGAGTATCTTTTCTTGATAATCCTTTATTTGATGATTTGGTTATTAATTATCAGTCATGTTAACACAACTGATAACTGCGCTCTTTTAAACACATTTCCATGTAATCTAATAATCGATACAGTAAAAGCTCCTAAATATGTGAATGCGTGCTATCCCACCAATTAATATTCTTAACTTATGAAAGTTTTAACTCTTATTTACTCTTTTCTTGCAGTCATTATTTCCTCACTGCTTGAAATATATTAACTCCAATTTTAATATTTCTGTACTTACTGTCAGGTTATTCAATAAACGATTTTTCAATCATTGAGTGATCGGCAATACAACTCCTATCTCTAAAAAGAGAAAAGAGTGGAGTGTAAGAATAAACTGCATCAATACCCTATTAATGTTCATAGACAATATTGCAGAGATCTTAAAAAGTGAGATCAGTTAAATGGCGATAAGAATATTTGAATTTTAGAGTCTGGTAGACAAAGGAGGAAATATCACTATGCATCACAACATAGAGTTTTACCAGTTAGCAATTACTTTGCAGAAAAAGAACAAAATGGTGTACAAGGGACTTGAAAGATAAAAATGATGAGATTATTGGAAGCTAAGATTCTGTCACAGTAAGGTTAGTGAAGGAAAAGTGAAGATTTTGTCTTCGCGAAGTAGGCTAAGCATTTAACAGATGTTCTGAACAGTGTAATTACTTCTATTTTTTGCAAGAAAGTAATTGATAATATAAATTTGGTCGATGAACAGGATATGAAACCATTTAGAAATACACAAGGATAGTGACATTAATTACTATACCGCAATACTGAAGTTTGATTAACTCAAAATTAAAACTTTGCAAATACTCAAGAGTAGATAAAATCACAACTGAAATTCTTAGAGTTGGAAAGTTTCTGTTTTCATACGATTGGCTGAAAAATTATAGTGTAGAAACTTTTGAACATTTTCTATCAAAAATAAATCATTAGGAAAGATTTTACTAGAGTCTATTATCCTTATTTTTAAATAAGGAGATTCTTGTGATAATTGCAGAGGCATCAATTTGCCTTCTGTTCCAGATGGATAATTTTGGATAATTTTGTTTAAAGGAGTCATTTAACGTTTCGAAAAAAATGATTGAAACCAAAATGTGAAAAATAATGTATCATTCTTTATCTCTACCGTCCAATATGCTAAGATACAGTGGCAAAAATCCTTAGAAAAATCATCAAAAATATCTGCCTTTATGCAATGGAATAACCTTGAGTCTAATTTAGTTTGGTTCTTTCACTCTTTTTTGTCAACAGATGTTCTTTGAACACTCCTTTTTATCACACAGTACGTTATGGTTCATTGTTTTTCCCCTCTTATAACGTGTAAAGACAATTTTTCCTTTGTTGCTAAAAGAAAAAGAGAAAAGGGGTGAGCGCGAGGACCCCGCATGCTCCATCGTACCATTCCTAATTTTGAAATATCGTGCTAGAAGCAACATAACGCGCTAGCTATATTTTATGTTTGTGTTTCAAAAGGAGGAGCGGAATTTAACGTGAACAGCTAGACTGCCTTAAAAATCAAAAGTCGTATAAGTTGTTGGTGTAGCAAGAGCTCAAATACTGTCGGGAAACGTGGGGGAACTCCTTCAAAATAACAGAACGAGCAGAGCCGGATTTACACTTCTGGAGAATCTAAGCACATGAAGTATTAGTGCGCAGTATTTTTTTTTTCTTATCAAAAATATTATTTTTTTGTTTTCACAACCACGTAGAAAGGAAATAATGTAATTGAAATGGATGTAGGAATTTAAATGATAAAAATGTAGTTTTAAGAAACTGTAAAATTATGTAGCCGTCCCGTGACGAGTTGTTAGTGCGCTTGGCTACTGATCTAAGGGACCTGGGTTCCATCTCCGAGTAAGGCATGGCTGTTTGTGTTGTCTTTCTGCTGAGGTATCGCATTCCTCACAGACCTTCTACTATGGCGTAGTAAACTGACAGGCTCCTGTCAAATATGTGGCAAGCAGCAGCTGCTTCAGAGAATATTTATTTATTTAAAATTAATGTAATTAATACAGTATTAGGCAGAACATATAACTTCTAATATTTAGTAGGCGGTAACATTCTAAAATCAAATTGTTCATTCGAAATTTAAACATTTTTCTTCCTCGAATTCTTTGTTCTCAGAATGAACAAATTTACTAAATTCTCAAAAGTATTGGAACATTTCCATGTCGTGTGAATGAACAACTCTATTCATACGACATGAAAAATTCTCCAAATCTAGATTTTGATAAATATTTATTTACTACTTAAAGAAATCTGGAAACTGAAACATTTAACATTAGTTATTGAAATAAATGTAATTTTAAAAGTTCGGGCAATGTTTTACACTTTTATTGATATACTGAAGTGCCATTGAATTAGGGATAGGAGACGTTATCCAAATTCAATAACGCGCATGTCCCGGATTTGCGCGTATGCATGACTGAAACTATGGTCATATATAGATGTCAGCCTTAGCTTCCCCAAGCATTCGTTGTGAGAAGTCTAATGGGAAAGGTGCGTGATTTTGATGCATTTGACAGAGGGAAGATCGTAGGTTTCTGACGGAGGGTACACTCGATCTCCGAAATTGTCAACGAACTTGGATTTTCTCGCACGACGGTTTCAATAGTGCTCCGGGAATATGAAACTTCCGGCAAAAAAACAAGCACCCTGACAAACTGCAAAGAACAACCAGCCTTGAATCATCATGGGCTTTACCGTCCAATTCATGGCTGACCATTTACACTCATTTATGGCCATCATGCATCCCAACGGAGATGTCGTCTACCAGCAAGACAGTGGCAGGAGCATTCTGCTGACTTTGAAATAATGAATTGGCCACCTAGATGAACCAAGAATTGGCCAACCACACGAAGGTTGCCAGATCACTAATGTCTAAAAAAATCGTTGCCAGGTATTTTTCTGAATTTTGTAATCAACCATAGTGTTCGGATATTTTTTTGAGCGACTATATTGAGAGCTAAAATTTAAATTTCTGAAAAAAGAGCTTATTTTCAGTGTTAGGGAGTTTTGAATATAGTTTTCCTTTCACATAATATGGAAAGTATCAAGTACGTTGGTAAAATAGTGTATTGCCTCAGAGTTCATATTCTTTCAAAAGTTTCTCTTTCCATTTATCAAGGCAACATTTGAATGACGGCTACCTATTATGATAGAGAACCTAGGCTGGTGCCTATCATCCCTAATGGAAAAACAGGACGTGGTAGGAGTTGTTTACAAATGGTATTTCTACTTCAACATTAAGAGCGATGTATGGTAACTGAGAACACCTCGAGAAATCAGGAGCCTTACCACCATAGAAAATCTCAAAGTTTAGATCCTCGTTAGGGAGCCCAATTGAAGAGTACAAATCACATTGAAAAGTTCGTATGATGAAATCGTGTGGGTCGCCAAAATATATTCATTATACTGAAATGCAATAAAAATAAGTGCTGTGATAGTTACATACTACAGGAAAAAAAACGTTATGAAAGAAATTTACGTGTATTAGTGATTACTTCTTGAAAAAGTCTGTAATTTTTTAATTCTCTCTTCCAAATAAGCATCTCTTCGTGAATTCTTAAATGATGTCGAAACTATGAATATTTTGTCCGGAATATCTTTTCATATCATTACGAAAGGGCGAAGACATGGCGCCATATTGGCTGCTAATAATGAAACGAAATTAATTAACGAAATTATAAAATTAAATAACGAAAAACAAAATTGCAACCGTAATGATAATGAACAAATGTAACAATAACTTGATTTTAATGAATGACAAGCATATTGATATAAAATTTAAATAGTCTGCAGTATACTTAAATGGCATTTGACCCCTACGATGAAGCAACTATTGTATAAAAGTAAATTGGAGGGCAGAAAATCTGGGTTTAAATATACATGGGTTGAAGATGGTGAAATATTTAGACGTAACGAAACAGTAAAAATATGTAGAGTTTGAAATGAGGATGATATAAATAACATTATTCAACGTGGCTAGAATATTAAACAAATATATTTCTACTGAATTTATGTTTCATAACACAAATTTTGATGTCTTAAAGGTTTTTTTTATCTTGATTCCAACAGTGAATCGTTATGTATCCTTAATATTAATGTGCGAAGTATGAAATCTAAGTTTGAATGTATTGAAGCAATTATCGATTATTTAAATTATCGAGTTGATATTCTTATATTGACTGAGATATGGATAAAAGAAGATGAAGTTTACTTATATACTTAAAAGGTTATAATACATTTTACGAATGTAGGCATTACAACAAATCAGGTGGTATATTGGCTTTTGTTAAAAATTAATACAACTATACTTTAAAGGAAAATAATGACTTAGTGACTGCTGTATCGCTTTGTTTAATATGGGCTGATTATGATACTTTTCTATACGCAGTATATAGATCACATTTTTACACACCAAAACAGTTTATAGAGAAATTAAATGACTATATAAATTTAATTAAAAAATACAGTTTTACCTACTGGTGAACTTAATATTGACCTTTCCCTTGAAAATTATTATATAAAGAGTTATTTGGATATTCTTTCTTCATATGGATTCCAACCATATTTAGATGCAATTACAAGACAGACTCAAACTAGTATTTCATGTTTGGACCATGTATTTGTAAGACAGATATGCTATTGGAGTGCGAATAGTTGTTATACATACTGATATTGATGATCATTACCATGTAGGAATAAGAATTGATATACATGATCAGAAGAGGAACGAAGATCAGTCAATATTTCCGAATGCAGTGTATAATATAAATTTCGTAGCATTAAGAGACTAATAAATTTTAGATGGGAAGAACTTAAAGAAACAAATGATATCAATTTGTGCTACAAAATGTTTATTGAAAAATTCTCTAAATTGGTGGAAGATGCTAAACGACATACTAGTAAAAAATCTAACGATAGAATTAAAAATTCATGGATAACAGATGATATTAAAAAAATATTAAATTAAAAGATAAATTATATAAGATGCATAAGAAATATGCTCACAATATTATACACGAAAATAATTACAAATAGTTAGAAACAGACTTAATACTTTATTGAAATCTGCTAAAAATAATTATCATAAGACACAACCTTAAAAGCAACGGAGACAGCAGAAAGCAATGGAAAATTTATTTTATAATTTAATAGATAATAAAAAGGAATCTAAACCTGTCTTACCAAATTTTCCTAATCCTGATCCAATACAAAATTATAACACTGTGAAAATTGCTAATTATTTTAATTCATACTTCGTTCATATTCTATACAACGACAGTGGAAAACAAGTTAACTTTAATTTAAATATTGTAAGTAATTAAATTACAAGAAATAGCAATTCCATCTTTTTAACTCCTACTACTGAAGAAGAGATTCAAGATACTGTTAATCACATTAAGGAAAATAAGCGTCCAGTAGATGATGGCTTCACTCTAACAAAATAAAATATGTTTTAATTGTTTAATGCCATTGACATACATTTCAATTTATCGCTTACAAGTAGCGTATTTCCTGATACATTAAAAAAGCAGTCGTGATTTCTATTTACAAAAAAGGAAGCAAAAATAGTCTTTCAAATTATAGACCTATATCTATTATTCCGCTTTTTGAAAACATTTTGGAAAAACCTGTGAAAAAAAGGACTGAAGAGTTATCTAGTTTGTAATGCTTTCTGCTCCGATAAGCAATTTGGGTTTAGAGAGAATAAAAGTACAAAAGATAGCTACACTAAACAAGTTTATGAGTCTATTTAAAGTTAACCATGTTTTTAGATATAAAAAAATCATTGACACTGTTTCCCATCAGATTTTATTACATAAAATGGAATGTATTGGAGTCAGAGGCGTTGCTCTAAAATGATTTACGAGTTATTTATGCAACGGAATACAAACTATGAAGATTAATGGAACTTTTTGCTCTGAGTTGGAAATAAAACACGGAGTCTCAAGTGCTCCCTGTCTTAGGGCCAATCCTCATTTTAATTTTTATCAATGATTTAAATTCTTTAAAAATTAATGGTAAGATTAACAATTTTGCTGATGATACTGTTATTACATTTACATTTTGAGTTGTTTTACCTCTGAGCGGCACTTTTTTGCACACAATGGGCTAAATGGTCAGGTCACAAGGACCCCGAAGGCTCAGAGAAGGTTGGGGGAGGAGACCCACTGGAATAGCTGTTAGGAGACAAATAGTAGCCTCCCGTCATGGACATCCAGCTTGCTCTTTAACGTGCACAGGGTATGGCTCTCACACACACGGATTACGGCTTAACGACCCATAAGACGGTCGGCGGCCTTTCCAAGCCCATCGGTGTCCCCTACTGACCATGGGCAGGGCGTGGAATTTTGCGGAGATAAATCTCAACGCTGACCCAGCTGAGACTCGAACCTGGGAACTACAGATTACGAGCCTGTCGCGCTACCGACTGACCCCGTCCCTATTATTATTATTACATTTACAGCAGAAACTCTTGCTAACCTACAAAGTATAATAAATAATGATTTAACAGATATTGTAAAATGGTTTAAAAAAATAAACTAACTGTAAAGTTATCTAAAACGAAATATATATTGTACACTCTAAAAACTAAATTTAATATTATAGATAATCTAACGGTTAAAATCCATGAAGCAAATTGTGATATTAATGAAAGATGTTGCTGTCTGTCTATTGATAGAGTGGATGAAATAAAGTATTTAGGAATAACAATTGATCAAAATCTCAATTGGATGCCACACGTTCAAAAGTTAATCAAAAAACTTAGAGCAATGTTGTGTAAAGTGTACTACTTAAAAAAAAGGCGAATTACCAAATGTTGGTAACAATTTATTATTCTTGGATTCATTCTGCAATGTGTTATAGGCTATTATGTTAAGGTGGTACTTATAGATCAACCCTGAAGCCACTGACAGCCCTTCAAAATAAAATTATTAAATAAATAACTGATGGAAGTATTTATCAAAATTTGAAACTGCTGCCCTTCAGTGTTTGTTTATAAATTGATGATTTATATTTATAAGCATAGTCTTTTTTTAAATTAAAAGCAGATAATTATAATTTTCGTTTAGATGGCACAAAGTATGTAGTTCCACTTGTAAAAAATGAAATATTACACAAACATATTTTATTTTAACATGAAAAATATTTAATCTGTTAACCTAGTGAGCTTCGAAATTGTATTGGTGGAGTATTTATCATAAAGAAAAAATTAAAGTTTTTACCTCTCACATATACTCGACTTGGATTTTATGTTTTCAGTTCTACGATAAAAATTAGAATTCAGTTTTTTTGTTGTACCCTTTTTCTACTGTTTGTAAAAAATATGTTTTCTTTTCTATTTTCCTTTGTTTTCAAATGAAAATACTCATTTTTATATTTGCTATAATGAGAGAACATTAACGTTTGTTACAATCCACTTGTGTGGATCATTAGATTATAATTAATTTGTGAAAATAAGCTGAACTTTTTTATTTCATGCAAGTGGTAGCAAGGCATAAACTGGAAGGAGAGCTGTGTACCAATCTCCAGTGATGATGCAAGAAACCGGCCAGGTCTAGCACCTAATGTCCTACCCCGCCTTCTCGTGGTGCAGGCCGTTAGTACCTTTCAAAAGAGATATTCTCTTTTGGAAGGGAACGGAAGCGGAGGGCTGCCAGTTCAGTATGGCCTACTGATCTGGTTATCTATGGCCACTTCTTTATTTTGTTTTCAACCCTGCTGAGGAGTGGTCAACTTCATGTGTCTCAGGCAGGTCTTATGGCTCTTGAAAAGGTCCACTTGGAAAGATGTGAATGAAGGTCCTACCAGCATGGGTGACTTCAGCATGTAGTAGTGGGGGAACAGGTCTTTGTCCCATGCCTGCGATCAGGGACTGTGTGATATTGTTGGCCCTATCTTTCTCAATAAATCTAGTTTCTTTAAAAATCCTACTAATCATTTTTTTTTCTCTTCAGGAACGTGGAACGTGAGGATATTACATAGAGATTATTCTCTTGATGTCTTCACGCAGGAATTCCAGCGTTATAAAATATATATTCTAGGTTTGCAATAGACCAGATGGATAGGTAAAGGTGGGATACTTAAAAATAACTTTAAATTTCACTTTACAGAGAAGGAGGGTAGAAAGCATCACTAAGGCATGGATCTACTTCTCAGTACACACGCTAGTGATGCTCTTCTAGGATATGAGTACATTAATGATAGGTTTTTTACAGCAAGATTTTAAGCAAGCATTAAAGACTTGAATGTTATCTGCTGTTATGTCCCCACTGAGGATACCGATGAGGATGAGAAGGATATATTTACGGACAACTTCAGGATATTTTGAATTCTGTCAAGAAAGGAGATATCACGCTTGTTCTAGGTGACTTCAATGCCAAAGTTGGTACTGACTCTGGCCTTTGGGGTGGAGTGATAGGCCCTTTTGGTATTGGTAGCTGCAATGAGCAACGTCTCCTACAGGTAAGAACTCAATGGTTTCAGAATAACTAACACTTATTATAAACACCGCAACATACATAAGTACACATGGGTTTCACCTGATGGGCTGCATAAGAATATGATTGATTATATAGGGTGATTGTACACTCTTTCAACAAAAAAAGATGGGTGCTAGTACATATCAAGACGTACAAATGTTGCAATGGAACCTAGGGTCGTATTCCACTCCTTCCGTCAGAGAAGTGTAAAGTTACATATCCACGTTGATCCTTCAACAGTGAAAACAAAGGCACTTAACCAATTTATGAGTTGCTTAATTACATTCGCGTCAGAGAAAGACTCAAAGTAGCTGCTCAAAGTGGCGTCCGAGGGCGTGGTTGCACAGCCCACACCGGCGAATGAAGGACTGTCGCACCCTCTCGTAGACTCCTGGTGTGGTGTTGGTCTTGTCCTCTTCAACACCGATTCTCCCAAAGAGATCTTCCTCGGAGTCCTCAGGTGTCTCGTACACAAGTGTTTCCATGTGTCCCCAGAAGAAGTATAGTGGATTGAGATCCGGGGAGCTTGGAAGCCAAGCCACAGGTCCATCATGTCCAATCCACCTCCCGGGATATGTTGCATTTAGGAAGTATCGGACCTCGATGGAAAAGTGTGCTGGGGCTCCATCATGCATAAACCACAGGTCCCTCTGCGTGGTGAGCGGAAAACCCTGCAACAGACCGGGAAGCACTTGCTCCAAAAACACACGGTACGCTGCGCCAGTCTGTCGTTCTGGCAAGAGGTAAGGTCCCACCAGACAATCACACAGGATACCTGCCCAGATGTTGACGCCAAATTTCTTCTGGTGTTTACAAGGGTCAGTGACGTGTGGATTTTCTTGAGCCCAAGCGTGCTGGTTGTGATTGTTGAAAATGCGTTCCCGGGTAAATTTGGCCTCATCGCTAAATAACACTAATGCGGGAAATTGTGGATTAACATTGTTCATTTGGAGCATCCACCTAACAAACTCTACCCGGCGGTGATAGTCATATTCGTTCAAAGCTTGGACCTTCTGCACGTGGAAGGGACAAAGCTTGGACTTTTCTGCACTTTCCTTTTCGTTCAAAGCTTGGACCTTTCTGCACATGCATCATGTAGGACATTCCACACCAAGGTTTGACAAACTCCCATTTCGGATGACACCACTCGCGTACTTGTGGAAAGAACTGCAAATCGCTGCAAGACACGTTCTTCCATTTCCGGTGTCCGCATATTTCGCGAACGTCCACTATCACTCATTGAGATAGCCAACGAGCCAGTTTAACGCAGTTTTCGATCAACACTGGCGAAGGTCGAATGGTAAGGAATACGACGATTCGAAAATCTGTCACGGTACAATCTTTGTGCTTCACGTCCATTACCACCAGTTTGGCTGTACATCAGATGCATATCCGCCAATTCCTCGAATGTGTAGTTTTCCATGTCCTTCACGAATACGTCACTTATCATGTGACGTTATCACGGTAATGCGATGAACGGGTTCGACTGTGTTTTTAAATGTTTGTTCTTATCGTCTACACACCTGCTCAGCGCACCTGATTTGCATCTTGTGCTTTTCATGCACCGGTTGTAAATACTTGTGCATGCGTGGCGTTTTTCGAAAGTACTCTTTTCTGGCGGAAGGAGTGGAATGCGACTCTAAGTTCTATTGCAAAAATTGATTGTCTTGATGTGTAGTATACACCCCTCTTTTTTCTTGAAAGATTTTACACTCACCCTGTATATTAATTAACAACAAATGGGCTAGTTCTGTTAGGAATACCAGGGCATATACAGGAGCTGAAATTGGATCCGATCATTACTTGTTAAAAGTGTCTTGCAAGTTAAACTTAAGAAGTGTTATGCCAAGGTTAAAAAATTTATCTTTAATACTGAAGCTCTGAAAGACCCCGCTTATTTCTGAAATTGGATCCGATCTTTACTTGTTAAAAGTGTCTTGAAAGTTAAACTTAAGAAGTGTTATGCCAAGGTTAAAAAATTTATCTTTAATACTGAAGCTCTGAAAGACCCTGCTTATTTCTCCACATTCTCCATAGATAAAGCTTACCATGATATATAAAGCTTACCATGATAGGTAAAGCTTACCATGATAACTTTTTGTTGAACAGTCATGGTATGCTCACTACGGAAGTTGAGGAAGAATGGGATCATTTTAAACAGGCTTTTTTGGACACTGGATTCAGAAGTGGTAGGGGATGGGTAGATCAGATATTTTCACTTAGGCAGATTCTTGAGAAATGTTTAGAATTTCAGAAACCTTTGGTAGCAAGCTTCGCTGATTTCAAAAAGCCTTTTGAATCTGTTGATCGTCATAATTTGTGGTTGATTGTGAGATCATATGGTATACCAGACAAGTTAGTTAACATAATGAAAACTCTCTATAATAACACTGAGTCATGAGTGAGAGTTGCCAAGGCTTGTAGCAATTGGTTTTAGCATTACTTCTGATGTTCGACAAGGGTGCATTATGTCTCCTTTTCTCTTTAGTTTGGTTATTGATTATGTTATGCGAAATTCACTTCAAGGGAAAGACTTTGGCCTTAAATGGGGTGGAGATATCTGATTAGATTATGCTGACGATTTATCCCTTTTGACAAATGTTGTTGATAAGACGAACCCTTTCATTTCAGCTGTTGATAAGACTGGTAGTAGAGTAGGTTTGGTTATAAACAGAGAGAAAACTAAAATGATGAAAATTGGTCAAGCAGGCTGTGATTCAGTTAATCTGAATGGTTGCAGTCTTGAGCAGGTGTCACAATTTAATTATCTTGGGAGCTATGTAACAGGTACTGGTGATGTACGGCATGAGATTAACAGACGGATAGGGATTGCTGCTGGGACTTTTAAGAATCTATGGAGAATGTGGAGAAATAAGCGTATACACCTAAAGACTAAAATTAGACTGTATAATAGTTTGGTTCTTTCTAGGGTTAGTTATGGTAGTGAAACTTGGACACTTTGTAAGCATGATAAACAGGAAACTAGATGCTTTTGATTCTAGATTGTTTAGTAGTATCTTCGGCATTAGGTGGTTCAACGTTGTAAGTAATGATGAGGTTAGACAAAGGAGTCGGTAACCTTCTTTAGTCAGCATGTTGTGCAGAGAGAGACTTCGCTGGTTTGGACATGTTGCCCGTAAGGATAATTTTAGATTGGAGTATAGGGTTATGAACAGTGTACATTAAGGCCACAGTAAGAGGAGGAGACGTAGGATGCGGTGGGCAGACAATATCAAACAGGAACTTGTTAGAATTGGTGTGCAGTGGCCGGATGCAGCAGATATAGCTCAGGACAGATATGGTTGGAGAATTAAACTGCATGGTCTGGTTGGAACTCTGTAGCCCATGGCTGCTTTAGGATGATGATGATGATGATGACGACGACGACGATGGTGGTGGTGGTGGTGGTGGTGGTGATGACGACGACGACGACGACGACGACGACGATGATGATGATGATGATGATGATGATGATGATGATGATGATGATGATGATGACGACGACGACGACGACGACGACGATGACGACGACGACCTAGATAAGCGAATTGTTTTGGGTTTTTTTATATTTTACTAAATGTATAGTCTAATGTGTTGAAATTAAAGTATTTTGATTGATTGATTGATAATGAGTGCTTAGGAATGATTTGAAAGAATTTTTGTTGAACGCTAGAGTTACTTGCAGTACAATCAGAATCGCGTGGAGTTCCCAGTTTGAAAATGTCCTTATACACCAGGAAAATGTGGCAACGCCGGATTAAAGCAGTGTGGCGGTACATGTAGAGAGCATCTGTGACACGCAGTGAGTTCATGAAAAATGCGTGCCGGGCGATATGCAACATCACGAGATTCATAGCGCTGTGAATGGTTAGATATTTGACAGCGTATAAATCAATGCATTTCTATCATAGCATTTCTAGATGCTAAAAATCAAAAACATGAAAAGATGGAAAAATGTATATTGTACATATTGCTTACGGATTTTCCTTTTTCAAATTTGGTTATCCTGATCATATTTCTTTATATCGGGATTAGAACCATAACTAGCTTTTCTTGTACCCTGTGCAAAGTTTTCCTTTTGGGCCCCCTAATATTTTTATGGAAATAAATAATAATGAAAAAATATGGTATAACAATAAAGTTTATAAATAAATTTATATTTCTTTTAATATTGCAATATGTAATATATTTTTAAACGAAAATAAATACTTTAACTGCACTTTTCTTGTTTTCATTTCAGCAAATTCATCGATCACATTTAAATAAATAAGTGAATAGAAATGAAAGAAATAGCATTATTTACATATCTTGTATATTCTACTGCAGGCGTGTCCAACCTTTTGACTTCCCTGAGCCATATTGAGTGAAGATTTGACTTCCCTGGGCCACATTGAATGAAGATTAATTGCTTTGTGCCGCAAATAAAATATATAATATAGTTAATGTATATGAATAATAAAACTGCATTTATTTTCTTATGTTTTTTATTATAAAATTAAAAAAGGGCAACATAAAACTAGTGGGATATCAAAAACTCGCTGAAAAACACATAATCATGTTGAAAGCTTATGTCGTAAACACGTAAACTTTACGATTTTGTGGGCCGCATTACTAGCTGCCCAGGGCCGCGGGTTGGACACGCCTGTTCTACTGTGTAATACCTTGGTGAGTTCAGTGGATCAGAGTCTAAAAATTTAACACAAGAGTTGATAATTTTTTTTCCATTGTGTGATTCAGTGCCCACCCCCCTAGGCCTATGCACCGGTTGCACCTGTTTAGTACGACTGTGATCGGGATAACTTTTTATTTAACTAACTGATATTTTCATTTAAACTGGTAATCGTTACATTGAAACTTTTTTTTTACGTATAATTCTTAGTAAATTGATCGGGTTTGAGAAAAAGAATTGTGATGCTGAATACTCCGTTATTCGGGCTTTCCTTATACCGACCTCAATGCATTTTTATTTGTATATTATTGATAGCATATGGTATTCGATAATCTACTAATATGTGAGTCATTGATTGACATTGCTAATTACACGAATATGGGACTGGAGACCTGAAGATTTTCCCACATTGAAAGTTATAAGCACACTCCTGTCAGACCTTTGTGGCAGTCAGCTGTTTGAAGTAATTTTTATATTTTTTTTATAATTCACGCATTTCTCAAGAAAAAATTTTAAAGGCCTCTAAAAGCAAGATAAAACGTTATACTGCATTGGAAATCCAGTCTGCTGATTCCCCCTTTTATTTTTTCCTGGCTCAATTGATTCACTTGCCCCCCCCCCCCATTTTTTTCTAGATTCGGGTCTCACATATCATAAGGAGGCTATTTTCCTGTGTGTGACAAGGTGCACTTGAAATATATTGCGACCCACGAGAGTAGGATAAATAAAACAGCAAGAAAAAAAATAAGGTTCCTTCCCAGAACGATTTCAAGACTTGCAATTTTTTCCTCTGTGTTATGCACTTATTGACGCCCTCAGATGTTAATCTTTAGATAGAAAAAAAATGGGTACCTATTTCACCAGTCTTGCCTTTAAATAGAATTACTCTACGTATTCCAGTGCAACATACATCACGAGAAGGAGTTTGTCTTGGCTCTGTCCAACTGGGGATCCAATCCGGTCAGCAAAGCATTCGACCAGGTGCTGGGCCCGAAGCCCCCTCCTATCGGGGGGGGGGGGGGGGAAGAGAGATATACTATGTCATCTCTCAAGGCTCCATTCCCTGCACTCTAATCATGATCTTCTCGGAAGTTGCATAACAGGCCTCACTCTGCCATCGCCCTGTCTGCCAAGGACTTCTACGACCGAGTGCTTCCTTCCAGCTCCAAACGACGAAATGGCAGGGACATATATGGATGCTGGCAATACTCTCTTCCCCGACTTTCCACCCTGTTTTCCACCCTTCGAACAGTGATCTAATGATCAATGTCACTGTCCCTTCCCTTGGTTGGAAAAGCGACTCTGATCCATTGGTCATCAGACTTCTCTACACCTCCTATGTCACTGCACGATATGAGAGATGTACTGAGGTCTACACTGATGAATCTGTGGACCGGGAGAGGCAACGTGCTGCCTCTGCCATTGTCATCCCCGATACTGGCACTGCCAGAGGTTTCCGCCTCCCGCATCTAACCTCTTCCCCCTGTACAGAGCTTAATGCTATTCTTGAGGCTGTACTTTACATTCTCAGCCTCGAGAGTGGCAACTTTGTCATTCTCTGTGACAGCAAGTCATCCTTGGAAGCTCTCCAGAAGCGAGACAGCAAGAGCTACAATCCCTTCCTCATCCAGAAGATCATGGAGACTTGCACCATGGTCACTTCTGCCTGAATCACGGTCCATTTCCAGTGGATCTCTTCCCATGTAGGAATACCTGACAATGAGCTTGCTGAACACACCGTGAAGGAAGCGCTGGAGAGTCAGAGGTGTGTAACTAATTACCCTCTCTCTCTCAGCGACTGCAAGAGCTCTGTCTCATATCTGATTAGTCAGTTTCGTCTTGCTCAGTGGCAGAAGGAAAGCAGCTGTTCCTCATTCAGGTACCTGGTTGAACCTTCTCTCACTGCTCCTAACCTCAGTAATCTCTGCAGATCTGAAGAGACCCTCCTTCATCGTCTCCGAGTTGGTGTCATCTACAATAACTCTACACTTCACACTCTTGGCAGAGCTTACAGTCCAGACTATGCCACTTGCAGCACACCCGAGACTGTATCACACATTCTGCTCAACTGCTTCCACTGCAATGCCAAACGAGAAGCTTTGATCCGGGAGCTTCATGCTATCAGAACCACTGACTACACCATTACCACTCTTCTTGGCAACAAGGAAAATGCGAAGCTGCAGCGAGAGCGCTTCCGTATCGTCACTGACATCTTTCAGAACATTGGCCCCCTCTGCAAGGTCTAGTGTCTTACATTTTACATTGACCTAAATATAGCCTATTGTTTTCTGTTTTTTTTTGAGGTATACCTGAGAGGCAGATTCTTCTGTATCCGCTATCTTACTATTCCATTGTGACTTGGTGTAGGGAGCCCCTTCTCTGGTGGCTAATCTTGAACCACTGTGGACTTCCTCAAAGATAAAAGGGTCTATAATGAATGACGCAGTGAACCCGCACCATGCTGTCACCTTTGGCTGATGCAAAGAGGTTTCCACAATCGCATGTGGGTTCTCTTTCGCCCAGATGCAGCAGTTGTGTGCATTTACACTTCCATTAAGCGAAAAGTGCACCTCATCAGTCCACAGGACGTTTGACAGCCAGTCCACATTGTTTTCAATCTGTTGAAAAGCCAAATTTGCAAATTCATGACGTCTATCGAAATCGGTTGATTTCAGTTCCTGTACGTGTTGGATTTTATAAGGATACCTCTTGAGTATAATCCTGAATGATCGCCATACAGTCCCGTACGAAATGCCAATTAGTCTTGAAATTTCATGCGCACTGCATTCCCCATGTGCGGAAGCTGCCGATTGTGTGTCGGCCTCGTGTTCGACATCGTGCACAACTGCAATAGTTTTTTTGGGTCTCCCGCTTCTTGCACGTGCTTACAAATTGCCACTGTCCTCAAACCTTTTCATCATAGCTATCAGTGAGGAACAAGACATCGGTCCCTTTCGACTTCTAATATTCCGCATCGAACGATAGGTGCGCAAAGCCGCACTTGCACATTCAAAGTTCTGATAATGCTACTTAACTAAAAGTGCTTTATCTCGTAATGATAACATGCCTCACCTTGGCAGAATGTTTAACTTCGGTAATAAACGTTAAATGCTGAAAATTTAGCTTCAGTATTCACTACATCTGGAATTTACATACCTCTAGGCAAAGTCAGATTGATCAATGTTCGCAGTGTCGCACCGTTTGAGGAGCGGCGGCTGCCAGATCTATTTAAATAGCGACCGGCAGCAGCTCTGGTACAGCTACAACGCCACCTGTCGGTGACAAATGTAACTATTCTGGCAATAAAAATTTTCGTTATTAAAAAAAATTCCATGTCTTTCTGTGCATTTCTGTGAAAACCACACCATAATCGAATTATTGCATTTTTACTTTTTCTGTCACTTTTGGATCATCCGGTATTTGAAGTGTAGATTGTATAATCATATTCGATGTACCGGGTAATAATTTTACCCCTAACCATCTCCATCATAAAGATATGCCTATTTGGCATGAATAAGAACAAAATATATAAGTAAACCACCCTTAGGTGGGTCCCTAAGGGCAAACATAAGAAAAGCTAAAAATAGCAGTAAAATTGTATAAGAAGCCTAAAACGGGTAGGTCTCCTCAGAGAACACTACTGTTTTAGTCCTCTTGTACTTGTTCAAAACAGTGTGATCGTAAAGAATCAGAGAAGAAATAATCTCATTGGGAATATTGCCTACAGCCTCAAAAAATCTTTTTGAGGCTGTAAGCAATAATTTTTTGAGGTGCGTTTTAATTTTTTATTAATTTTGTTAAGCAATAATCTTTTTGAGGTGCGCTTTATATGTGTATATATATATGGTCAATGCCCAGGTCTTTATCGAGTTGTCTGTTAGTGACAAACCAGGGGGCATCGACTGCAGTTCTCAAAATCTTGTTCTGTAAGACCTGAATCTTACGAATATTGATGGGTGTAGTATTCGCCCATATGGGTGAAGCATAGAGAATCACTGGTCTGATGATCATATCATAGAGCAAAAGCTTATGATCAATCATTAAAATGGTAACTCTAGGTCGGCTATTGGCTTGTACTTATACTAATTGAAAGATGTATTGAATATACAAAGATGTCTAAGCTTTATTAGCACTGAATTGTGAAATTTAATCTAAAAAAATCCTAACTGAAAACCTATTAGTTTAAGGTATAATATTAGCTAGACCTAACTAACCTTCTCGCCAAAGGCTACATCGGTGTTTTCATCCGATCTCGCCTAATGCTAATGGGAAATTTAAGTAAAAAAATAGCTAATCAAGTTTATTAAAATAATCCAGGAGCGAAGCAAAAGTACGTCTTCACTCTTCAAGGTTTGAGCTCCAAATCCAAGTTTTCGAATCCTGCTCTCATTAATCCATATTTGAAGTGTACCGAATAATTAGAATTATGCTTTTTTTTGACTAAACTGTTAGTCGGTACTTTAAATTTGATAGCAAAAAGACTTATCTTATTTCACAAACTGAAAGCATGTCCTGCCTTTTCCTTCATTTCTATCTTTTCTGTCCTCCATTCCCACCTTACTGTCCTCCTTTTAGAACACTAGCATCTAGTAACCCTACTTATAGTACTACTGTTGACTATTAAATGAGTAGTGGAGTCTAAATTTATTTTAATAATTGAGTCTCGGTCCAGCCATTGTAGAACAAGACCCAGTTATAGAGAAACAATAATTTAGACTCGATTATTCGATAAATTGAAATCAAACCAGTGTGGGCCCCAAAGTGCTATCTGTTTGGCAGCGGTCTTACTATAAAAATATATTCTATCTTCAAGAAAACACTATGATAAAATTTCAAGCATAGTAATGTGTTACATTCATTTTAAATAATATCATTTCATTGCGAAGTATGCACTTATTTCTTAGTATTTGAGTGTTCAGTGCAGTAATTTAAATCTACTGATTCCTTTGAAAAAACAATAATTAAATCTACTGATTCCTTTGAAAGGGAAATTTATTAAATTACTAGAAACGAGGATATATATTCATTAAATATGCCAGACAGTGAGAGCAGTGAGATAAATTGCATATTTCCCGTACAAGACTAACAAATAAAACGTATTATGTTAATAATATTCTTGAATTTAAATAAAATGTTGTGGAGTAAACTTTAAAGGAAATCTTTAACTAACAAATGGTTCTAATTCTGATCTGTTATTATATTACGCACAGTAGGCTGAATGGCCACGATACTAGAAATCGAAATTTTAAAAGGGGATGAAAGGAGAAATCAACTGAAAGGGTTTGAAATGCCAATAGTGAGGACCATCTAATATGATCTTTAGTTTTCTTAGTTTCACACTCTTTCTTACCGACTGAACCTTGACTTAACATCCCTTCCAAGGACGGTGGTACTCCCTTCATTTCAAAGGACTTCCAGTTTATTTTCTCACTAAGAATCGGGATCTGGCAGAAGGACAAAATTACGTAACTGGAGCAGGTGGTATTTATAATTTTAACCCATTAGAGATTGTGACTGGCATGGACGTGAATGGTTTCCAAGCTATGAGTCTACAGGACAATGAGCACCGTCAAAAAGAAGCAGTGCACCACCGAAAAAACTAATTTAAAAATGCATATATTAAAGATAATCCACTCCTCCTCGCCGTGGTCTGTCACGTGGCATCTTACCTATGGCCGGTGAAATAAATTCTTTATGAAATATCAGTATTTCATTCTCCGCTTTTCTTGTGAAAGATCTTATCCATTAGAAAACTAATATATATAGTCCCTTTCACATAAGCCTTTGATCTATCGAATCTTGTTTCCAATTATGTTTTCGGAGAACCATTGCAATGGCACAAATGGTGGGTGGCTCTGAACAGAAGGAAAAAAAAACAAGTTTACAATGGGATTGAGAACGCGAGATCGACTTCATTTATCATTATCTCCTTAGACGCTTTCCAGGGAAAATGAAAGCAACAACTGATCAATGTTGATCAGTTCTCCATCCTGGCTTCTGAAAAGATAGATGGAGGCGCGTGGGAACCGCCTTTCTTAAAATCGAAACCCCCTTTTTTTATCGTCATCCTTCTCGTTCTTAGACAGACAGGTGCAGAATAGATTTTTGATTCAAAACAGTGAAATTCCTTCTGAAGTTTTTTTGCCATTTTAATTAAATTTTTTGTAATTATCAGCACATAGCATTTGCTTAAGAACCAGAGTGTTCTTGTGTTACACCTATAAAAAATATTAAAAGATTAGTAACAACATCTGTTGCTGATATTCTCCTGGTCGAGGTGCTTAGCGTAATTAGTTGTGAAGTGAAAGGATCCGAGTTGGATTTCGGGATAAGAAACGGATGCTTGTGATTTCGGGAGATGAAACGGATGAACGGTGCTTAGGCCTCATCTTCATCTGAGATAGATCAGTGGTTTCCGAATTTTTTGATTCTACGGATATCTTACTAATTCTCATTTTTTTATGCGGATTAATATTAAAATTTCACATTTAGTGTCAAATATTGAAATCACCATAATAGCTTAATTAACTCGTCAGTGGATTAATAATGTTATAAATTTTTTCTCATCACATTTAGTATATAAACATACATTGATACAAAGGTTCTAACAGAATAGTATTTGGCATGTACAAAGCATCGCATTCATTTGATGTATATAATATTTATCAGTTTAACAAACATAATTTAATCTCTGTTTTTTAATATTATAGTATTAGTTATATTTGTTATATTTTTTGGTAAATTGTTCAGCATTATAGAACCAGAAAAACCAAAATATCTTTTAAATAACTTATTATTTGTTTTAGAAACAAACAGTTTTTCGTTTTCCATAAATCTCGTATTATAAGAATTTTCATATTTATAAAATATTTTTATGCATAAAAACTAAGTATTAATTTATACACTTGTTCAGCATTTAATAAATTGAGATCGAAACATTTGGATAATTAGAATCATATTTTCTTTTAAAAGTTATTACTTTTTACACATATTTATTTTTAACGCATTTTTAACCATAAATGGCTTTCAAATGTTCCACCCAAGATAATCATTTCGTATTGCATTCTAGAATAATTGAAAGCAAAAGAAACTTTTTTCAATGTGCATGCATCTAACAAGTCATTCAATATATACATTTGAGGAATAATTCTTTTGATAATTTTAACTATTTTAAGTGGTTATTCCAAATCATATAGCAGTCATTCAACCCAAAAAGAATTTCCAATTTGTCTCTAAAACAAAAAATGTTGAATGTTCAAGCGACCAAAAACAGCCATATTTAGCTGCAATAAGGATGATGGTCAGTTTGCTTAAATATTAACGCTATTTTAAAATGCTATTTAAAATAAATTAAAAGCGAATTGCTGTGCTGGGGATGTTACCCAACAACTTAATATTTGAAGATCCAAGATTAAAGAGAAATATTTTGATCAAACGATTTTGAACGAATGAGAATTAGTTTGCTTCTTTAATTAAATGATCACAAGGATCTTTTTCAGGTTGTTGAGTTGTTTTACTTCTGAGCGGCACTGTTTTGAGCACAATTGGCTAAATGGTCAAGTCACAATGACGCCAATGAAGTCACAATGACGCTCAGAGAAGTTTGGGGAAAGGGTACCCATTGGACAGCTGTTAAGAGACAGACCGTCAAGGTCATCCATCATATTCTTTAACGTGCACAGGGTTCTTTCTCCTGAACACGAAGCCACGGCTTTACATCCCATCTGAGGGACGGCGGCCTTTCTAAGCCCATCGGTGTCCCCTTCCTCAGCGAGATCAGGATGGGGCTTAGAGGAGATAAATAAATTCACAAGTGGGACTCCAACCTGGAAACTACTGATTACGAGCCTGGCGAGCTACCTAATGAACACATCATGCCCCTTCTTCTGGTGTTCTAACGTTTTTCTTAATTCAGTTACCTCCAAAATTCTAATTTACCATTTTCCTCGCCATTTCACCTTCGCAGAGATGAGAAGGTGAAGTTCTACTCTTCCCCTATCATTTTCATGCCAGATAAGATAATACCTCCTAACCTTAAGCAAAGTGTTTTAAAACCATTCCCTTTATATTTTACGATTTCAGAAGAAAGAAAAAAACGTAAACGAAAATAATAATACATTCCTACCTTATCAATTTGGAATCCGCCTAAAAAATCTACCAAAGAGTGGAAAAAATACCCATTCCCCTCATCTATAATTTCAACTACATAAACACAAAAAAGTGCTTATCAGGACTAGACCCTTCTTAGGACTAAACTTATAACACTGAACCCTTTCACGCCAACATTCCTTTCCATACAGTTCACAAAAAAGTCATTCTCAGACTGAACAAATGCACTACATATGAAGATCCAGCACAAACAATATCACTTTTCTGACCATCTTTCCTCTCTCACTTATCGTTCTTACTACAGCTTCTGGGCCTGACTGATCAATATTAACAACAAAACGGAAACCTGACAGCATTCAACGAGAAGAAGCTTAGCCAAAAAGAACATCATTCTGCTCTCAAAAATTTCACCCTTCGCTTTCATCAGCTAACGAACTGTTGGACACTTGTTCACAAAATATTTGTGTATACACTGAAATCAGAAGAAAAATTTTTATGTTCCACATAGCAAAATATAATTTGTTCATCAAAACTCAGCCCGAGGCAGTTGGTTGAGCAGGCCTAACCGATGATAATGATTTGCAGATGAAAAAATATTTTGAGCAAGATTTTCTTTCCTTTTTTATCAAATCGTTTGGCCGAACCGAACAGATCCGATCGAAAAGTAGACCTACCACTCCATCAGGATGTCTCGAAAGTTTTATTATATTTCCTCCGTATACATAATGATTTTTGAAGAATGCTACTTTGATCAATGTCTCTGTCCTGTAACTTGTAGCTCCTGTTTGGCAACATATCATAGCTCAGAAAAAGAAGACTGGTAATATCTCGAAAATCTCTTTAAGTGTTGGAAATTCAATTTAAATATTTTAGATAAACATCAGCATGTTGATAATAACAACAACAGCATCATCATAATAATAATAACTGTTATCCTTCGTTACTTTATCAAATCTTAAATCTGAAAACAAAAATTGGCTATTAAAACGTAAAGATTATTAAAGTACCTCATTCCTAAACTGAATATTACGAGGGGAGTTCAAAAAGCTCTTGACATGCATCTTCAGAACAAAAACTATTGCACTTGCCTCAGAAAAACTTTTACTGCCCTTCACGGTACTCTCCTCCAACATCCATGCAAAGTTGCAGACATCTACGCCAATTCTGAAACTCTTGATGGTACTCCTGTTGGGGAATACTCCGCAACTCTAAATGAACGCATTTTGCAAGGTCTTTCACCCTTGTGCAAGATCGGGTATCTCTTCGATTTTTTTGCTTTCCAGATTGGCAGTAACCTGCCGACTGACTGGCACTGAGCACTGGCATTATCGTGAAGAAGGATGTCAATGGAAGACTGCCAATGACACACCTGTTGCTGGAAGATGCTGCTTCATCTTCTTAACCGTTTTGGGCAAACTAATGTTGGTATGTATTGACAATTTATAGTCATTTTTCAGGTAACGTGTCCACAACTACCATTCCTTGGGAATTGAGAACAGATTCTTCCTTGAGCGAATGTCTTGTCGGAGGATTTGGGGACGTGATTCATCTTCCGCAACCAAAAACATAGTTCTCGATCTTTCTGGGAGTTGTATTGTAATAAAACCAAGTGTCATCATCTGTGACAATGTCTGTTAACCGTTTGGGTCCACTAGATTAAAACACTGCCAGCACCACCTTGCACGAGTAGAATCGAGTCTATCCCTTTTTTGATGTACTGTTAGTTTGTGGGGTACTCTTATGATACAGATCTTTCGGAACTTTAAATATTGATGAATAATTATTTCCACACTGATATCTAAACCTATTATTTGAACGTTGATGTGTGATTTTCTTCAATGAGTTCACTAACAGCAACAATGGTTCTCTCGTTCACAGACTGCCTCGGTCTTCTTGCAAAAGGAAGGTTTTCGAAACTCTGCCGTCATTCTCTGAATTTGCGCATTCATTCCATAACTGTGCCATATGAACAGGCATAATCCCTATATGCTTGTGATAAATAGGCACGAATTTTTTTCGCATAGTTCCCAAGCTGCATTCTTGTAAAAACGTAAATAGTTCCCCCTGGCTTTAGTAGGCTCCATAGCAACAACCACAGATTTCGCAGATCGAACTTTACACTCCGTCAGCGAAGAGAGAAATGATGAGGCAGACATTGTTTTTAACACGTAATGACAAGTTTAGAGAAGGTTTCAACCAAGTCCTAACTCGTTAACTTCGGAGGAACGAGTGGAAATCTATAGACACGTGTCAAAAATGTTTTGAAAGCCCTTGGTAACTATCATTTGTAATTTTATTTTCATACACTGGCGAAAATTCGAAAAAGAACACCCAGAAGGAATTCCTTTTCGAACGTCAATAGTTAATAGTTAATGTTAATAGTTAAGGGCAACAGAAACTGTGATCCAAGATTTAAAGTGATTGGATGAAATAATGACGTCACTGAGGATGACAACATGCAAATGTACGCAGCGCGTATTTTAGGACTAGGGAGTGAAGAAAGAAGTTATTCATCTTGTATCGTGTTGTTCAGTGGTCTTTGAAGAAGCTACCATGTCTGGACGATGCAGACGTGCAATATTTGTTCAGTTTGTGGAGTTTGAGCGAGGTCATATAGTAGGTCTTCGGGAAGCAGGTTGGTCTTTTTGTCAAATTGCACACTGCATTGGATAGGAGGTATCGGCAGTGGTACGATGGTGTGTGTCGATGGTCAAAAGAGCATTATCACACTCGCAGATATGGTTACCAGCAACACAGAGTTATGGACGCACGAGAGGATTGGCTTATCAGGAGGGTGGCTGTGGCAGAGCAGATGGCTACAGTTTCACAAATTCGACCTCTGTCGTACAAGGGTGTCTACAAGAACGATACACAATCGTCTTTTGGAAGCAGGACTAAAGGCACGCGTGCCACTGTCCCAGTTACCACTGTCACCTCGTAACTGTCGATCACGTTTGCAGTGGTGTCAAAAACGAGTTTATTGGAGGGAAGAATGGCAGTCTGTGGTTTTCAGTGATAAAATCCGATTCTGCTTAGGAACGTCTGATGATCGTTTACACGTCCGAAGGTGGCAAGGTGAGCGGTTCTTCCAACGTGCATCCACCAGCGACACACAGGGCCCATGCCAGGCATCATGGTGTGGGGAGCGATTAGCTATCACTCTCGTACGTGTCTGGTGTTTGTACAGGGTACACTGAATAGCAATACGTACGTCAGAGACATCGTACAGCTAGTCGTCCTGTCATATTTGAGTGTAATCCCAAATGCAATGTTCCAGCAGGATAACGCCCGCCCACACTGCGCTCAGGCAGCTCAATATGCTCTTCAGGCAGTGCACCAATTCCCTTGGCCAGCACATTCTTCGGATTTGTCTCGCATCGAGCATGTCTGGGACTGGATCGGACAAAGACACTTCCGTGGACCGCGGCAGGCAACGACCATCGCTGATTACGCGTCCAAGTTGAAAGCGCATGGAATGGTATCCCCCAGCGTGATATCCAGCATTTGTACGACCGATTGCCTGCCAGGTTGGAAGCTTGTATTACTGCTCGAGGAGTTTCAACACCTTATTAAAATGTGCCTTTTGTAAAATGTAATACTCATTAAAAGGTAAAATAAACATTGAATCACTTCACACGTGTGATCACTGTCCTTTCTCAACAAGTTGTTTCTACTAAATAAATCTCATAGATTACGCTTCCGTTGTTAATGGTATTCTGTTTTCAATTTCCGCCATTGCATATCAGGACTTCTAATGAATGGATGCTAATATGCAGCCGATGTATATCAACTATTTGTAACTGCATATATTTAACTTTTTCTGTGGATAAGCTACACCAAGCTTCTTGGGTAGCTTTTGAGTAGCTTGTTGGGTTCTTTAATTAACCTTATATTAAAATGAATATTTTCTCTATTAACTATGTGTGCTATTAAAAGGTCGATACTGAGACCTAATAAAATTGTCACTGTTCACCAGAGTGGGGAAAAAATAATAATATAAATGCATGAAAAGTGCAGGTCAAAGTATGTACCAAAGTTCTTACAATGAAGCTCTCAGAGCTTGCTATGATCAGCTCCGTACATGTAAATGCAAAGGAAATGAATAATAATAATTATTATTTAGATATCTGTACTATTAGATGTTTTCTCACTGGATGACATGCCTTTTCAGAGCATAAATTACCAGTCTCTGATCTTATAAAAATGGTTACCGAATTTTAGTAAGTGCTGGAAAACGATAATTTTCGATATGGATGGTCTTTCTCTGGAGCGCGATATGTCACCAACACCCTATTGCATGTGACTTTCATAATTTAGAAGCATTTTATGTTATGTAATTCATATAGATAGTTGTTAGGAACATACTGAATATCTGATATGTAGCATCTCTGGAACTTCTCTTTTATATAGTTTTTTTGTACTGTTAACCACATTTTTTAATATATTGTTGTTCCTTTTTTCTAATCCTCGTAACTGCTGGCAGTTCAGCAATGTACTGTTCGTGTATGCTTACACGATTAACAATTTGTATTTCAAGTTTTTGATATGTATTCAGCGGTTCAGTGCACATTTTTATACCTTTCTATCAAGAGAATAAATATAAAGAGAATATATTATTTCTCTCTGGTAATGCACTAAGGCCAACTCTGACCTTGCAATGGACGGTATTAGTACTTTTCGAGGGAATATTTCTACTCTGAATGGGACAACTGCTAGAGTAATTTGGCTTATTGACCTGCACTTTTTATGCATTTATATTTTTTTATTTTTTTTCCATTCTGGTAAGCAGTGACAATTTTATTAGGTCTCACTGTCGACCGTTTACCCCCCCGATAGGGGACCACCTTGTCATGGTGGTGGGGGGGGGGCCTAGGGCCCAGCAACCCGGCTGAGGCTTTGCCGGTCGGGATGATCCCCAGCTGGAGCATGCCAAAGGCTTTGCCGGCTGTAGTGGGCAACAGCTGGAGCATTGCTAAGGTTTTGCCGGTTGGGGTGGTCCCCGGCTGGAGCATTGCTGAAGCCAACCGAGGTTGAAGACGCTGCTGACCGGCTTCATTGCCGGTCGGATGGTGACGGCGTTGGAGACCTCACCTATCAGGAGCTCAGTGGAGCTGTTCGAGGGCTCGGCAGAACGGATTGATTCCTAGTAAGCCAGAGCCCTCACAAAAGTCTGGGTCTTACTAAGAGTCTCCACCCCGGACGCCGATCGAACTTGGATCTATATATCCTTGTTCATGGCTAACCGGGGAATAGATTAAAGCAAGGTTTCTTGCGGTGGTCAGCTTTCCTTCTATAGGACTGCTGCCATGTGAGGCTGGGGTTGAGGTGCGCCTATAGGGCGTATTCCTTGCCCCCGGCTCTAGATAAGCACGGCTCTTCATAACCAGGTAGTGCTGTACAAGCGGAACCGGGAATTGCCGTGGTTGCATAAGATCGCAACAAGAGATTCATTGTCGACCGTTTAATGGTACTGAACTATCTAAAAGATTTGAATACTTCTATCGACTCTGGACTTGCTGCACTGTTTGAGAGAAAATATGAAATATGTTTACAATTGATTTTAAATGCGAAGTGAACAGATATAGAAGAGAATATCCGATACCAGTTGGTTATGATAACTGTATTTCTGAAATGCGAAGTGAACAGATATAGAAGAGAATATCCGATACCAGTTGGTTAAGATAACTGTACTTCTGAAATGCGAACTGAACAGATATAGAAGAGAATATCCGATACCAGTTGGTTAAGATAACTGTACTTCTGATTTACCGTCATTGCTGATCTTTGATTGGAGTAATGTATCTCAAGAGTTCGCTGGTGTTAGAATAGACCAATTGATTGTCTGATATATTTACCAGCTCAAAGTCCTAAGTGCCTAACGGACCCGGAATGTGTTTTCTCCCAAGCGGACAATTTGAGGACTATTGGATATTGTTGGCTATACTTTTCTCAGTCAATCAAGCTTCTATGAAAATTCCATTATCTGTGTGATAGAATTTTCTTTCAGCAGGCAGAATGATTTTGCTCAAAACAATTCTCTTGAATTCTCTCCCCCCCCCCCGCCCAACCCAGAGGTGCAGTGCTATAATTTGAACCTTTCTGGGCAAAGTTGATCTCAAATGTTTATTTTCATGTTGCAAAAGGAAAAAGTTCAGTACGGTACAAAGTGTGGAGAATTGGTGAAACTCATGCAATTTCATCATAAATTGATAGTTTTACATGAAATGATATAACAAACATCATCATCATAAAGCAGCCATGGGTTACTGATTTAGTTCTCCAAGCATATCTGTCCTGAGCTACATCTGCTGCATCAAGCCACTGTGCACCAATTTTAACATGGTCATGTTTGACATCGTCTGCCCACCGCATTCTAGGTCTCTCCCTCTTTCTGGGACCTTTAGGCACACTGTTGATAACCCTATTCGCTAATCTATAATTATCTATACAGGCAACATGGCCAAACCTACGGATTCTCTCTCTGCACAATATGCTGCTTAAAGGAGGTTGCTGATCCTTTGCCTAACCTGATCGTTACTCACAAAGTTGAACTACCTAATGCTCAAGATACTGCGTAAGCATCTAGAACATAGATTCCCAACGGGGGCGATACCGCCCCCCAGTGGGCGCTGGAGCCTTCCATGGGGGCGATAGCGGATCCAGAGGCAAATGGGGGGCGTTGAGGCAGTCAAGAGGGGCGGTAGAATAAATAAATAAATTTAATGGAATTTTCTGTGACAACCTTTTTATCTCTTCTATTCTGTGGTGTCTTCCTGGTGATTCTGGTCATCCTCTACCTCATCCGTCATGTACAGCTTTTCAACTGCAGCTTGGACAATAAGTTCCCTGCTACCGCCTACTAGTGTACTGGTACGTCTGAAGTCGACTGAGATGCTCTCAAAAGTTCTCTTCAAGATCACAGATTGGATATAAGCTTCAATATGTTTTCCCACTCCAAGTCGCTTTGAGTATGCTTTATGGTACGTAGTTACGTCAGAACATAAGGTATAATATTAACATTACACTTGTGAATTAGGCTCAACTCATTAGCCAGCAGATCATACTTCCTCTTCTTTTCAACCTCTACTGTCTGCAGGTTATCCTGAGATGTTATTCCTACTTCAATAATTGTAATCTCATTCAATACCTTAACATGCACTACTATATCAGGCTTATTATGTTGGACATGTGTGTCCGTCCTGATAGGCAAATCAACCTTGATGTAACAATAATATAATAATAATAAATTTATTATATTTAATATATTTTTTATAATTATTTTTTTAATATAATAAAATACTTTGAAAATACCTGTTTTCATGAATAAATGTTTTATCTAGCTCTGTAAATTATCTTATTGTTATCGCGTTAATAAGCATTTTTAAATTAGCATTAGGTATACCTATACTTAATTTGTTTTAGTTTAGAATAGATTGACGGTGACTAGTCCTTGCAAGTTGGTAGGCAAACACGCGGTTCATGCAATTTAACATGTTTCGACAAGAATATGGGAGCTTGAAATGACTTGTTTACGGAGCAAGTGCGCCGGCATCGCAAACATACAAGTTAATGCGTGCACAAAATCAAATCTATAAAAGCGATAGCTCTAGGAATGTTTTATTATTTTTATGTGCTTCGCCGTGATAAATAGGCGTGAGTGATAAGTGTTAGAAGTCATTATAAACATTATTTTTATAACTATCTATAAATCTGTTGAGAAGTTAATTTGTATTTGAAATGTCTGAATCTACATCTGAAAAGAAATGCCGGCAGTACAGTATTGAGTATTTGAAATATGGATTTACGTACTCTCCTACAAAGTACAGTATTGAGTACAGTATTGAGTATTTGAATATGGATTTACGTACTCTCCTATGTGTTTAATTTGCCGAAAGGTTTTTTTCAAATGAAGCTATGAAACCTTCTAGGCTACAAGAGCATTTAAATAAAATGCATGCTGATAAGAAGAACAAAGATTTATCCTATTTTCAAGAACTGGAAAAGCAATATTTAAAACAGCCAAATATGTCAAACCTTTTTGCGTCGTCTTCTAAACAAGATGATGATGGACTACGAGCCTCATATAACGTTTCATTGATAATCGCAAAAGCAGGAAAACCACACACAATTGGCCAAGAATTAATTTTGCCGGCAGTCAAAGAGATATTAAAAACTGTTCTTCATCATCGGATATCAACACCGTCAGATATCATCAAAAAAATTCCTCTCAGTAATAATTCTGTGCAAAGAAGAATAGATGAAATGGCAAAAGACGTTGAAATATCATTATGTGATTACTTAAAGACTTGCAAATTTTCCATTCAACTCGATGAATCAACTCTACCAAATAACGAAGCTCTACTCTTATCAAACGTACGATTTATAAAAGAAGAAAAAATTCATGAAGAGTTATTATTTGCTAAAAATTTGGAATCTGATACAAAGGGAGAATCTATATTTAATACCATGCAAAAGTTTTTTCAAGAGAAGGAAATTCCTATTTGCAATATTTTGTCTGCTGCTACTGATGGTGCTCCAGCAATGACAGGGCGTCATAAGGGTTTCATAGCGCATTTGAAACAAGCAGTACCAAATGTACTCGCTGTACATTGTATTATTCATCGTCAGCATTTGGTTGCAAAAATTTTGAATGAACGTCTGCATACGTCGCTCCATTACGTTATTAAAGCAATCAATAAGATTAGAAGCAATTCATTGAATGACCGATTATTTGGTAAGCTTTGTAATGAAAATGAAGATTACAATCGCTTGCTGCTGCACACAGAAGAACGTTGGCTCTCTAAAGGTGTTTGTCTGAATCGTTTTTTCAATCTATTTGACTCAGTACTGGACTTTCTTGAAGACAGACGAAAAATTGCGCGAAAACCTGATTACGTCAAAAAATATCATCGCTTATTTGACAGACCTGTTTAAAATACTTAATCAAGTTAATTTACAATTGCAAGGTGATGAGTTGAATTTAATTAAAACAAAAAACGTCATAGCTGCTTTTGCGGGAAAGCTTCTTCTATTCAAACGAAATCTAGGTAGAGTGAATGCAACCACTTTCCCACATTATCAGCAGTCTCTGCAAAACCGGAAGATTTACTTACTTACTGCCAACACTTGGAAGTTCTTCATGTTGATTTTACGGAGCGTTTCCAAGATATTTTAAACATGAATATACCGAGTTGGGTTTTAGATCCTTTCGCAAACACAGATACTGAAGAATCATCAAATTTGGAAGAGGAACTCTTAGAACTCACGACTAACGAAAAACTCAAAGTAAAATTCAAACATGGATACCAAGAGTTCTGGCTTCAAAAATCAATACCAGTTCTCTACCCTGGATTGTGGGCAATAGTACAGAAGTTTTTAATCGCATTTCCTTCGTCCCATATGGCTGAGCGTGGATTCAGTGCAGTAGCTAATTTACTGTCAAAGAAGAGGATCTGCGATTGATGTTAACGAAATTGGAACCCGACATTAACAAATTGTTAACACTCCACCAGCCTCAACCATCTCATTAATTTTTTTTACTTGTTATTAATTTTGTGTTTATCTCATTATTTTTTATTTCTTATTGATTCTGTGTTTATTTTTAAAATTTTAATAAACAATTTTATTGTACATATGGTTGTCGTTTTATTAATTTCTGCTTTATGATTTTTAATAGATAAATAAACAGATAAATTAGGTACAGATAACATGCAACAATATTTTAATATTTCATATAAAATTAACTATTATGGACTAGGGGGGCGTTGAAATTTTTGTTCTCTTCTAAAGGGGGCGATGGTCCAGAAAAGGTTGGGAATCACTGATCTAGAATAAAGAGCATCAAGTTTCCTGTTATCGTGCTTACAAAGGGACCACGTTTCACTACCATAACTGCATAACTATTATATAGTCTAATTTTAGTCTGTAGGTATATACGCCTATTTCTCCACACTCTCCTTAGATTCTTAAAAGTCCCCGCAACAATCCCTATTCGTCTGTTAATCTCATGCTGAACATCACCAGTATCTGCTACAAAGCTCCCAAGATAATTAAACTAAGACATTTGCTCAAGAGTGGAACTATTCAGATTAACTTAATCACAACCTGCCTAACCAATTTTCATCACTTTATTTTTCTCTCTTTATAATCAAACCTACTCTACTACCAGTCTCATCAATAGCTCGAATGAAAGAGTTCATCTCATCAACATCATTTGCCAAAAGGGCCAAATCATCTGCATAATCTAAATCAGAACCTTTAGATCTCTAGACCATTTAAGGCCAAAATCTTTCCTTTGCAGTGAATTTTGCATAATATGATCAATAAACAAAGAGGAAAGGAGACAAAATGCACCTTTTTCGAACACCAGAAGCAATTCTAAACCAATTACTAGAAGCCTTGCAGTCTCATGGCCGAGTGGTTAGCGCGAATGACTACTGATCTAAGGGACCTGGGTTCGAGCCCCGGGTAAGGCATGGCTGTTTGTGTCGTTTTTCTGCTGAGGGCCTGCCATCCTCTCAGACATTCTACTATGGCATGTAAACTGAAAGGCTCCTGTTAGACCTCTGTGGTAAGCAGCTACTTGAGGGGGTATTCATTTATTTTTATTTTTTTTACCAATTTTCACACACGACACAGTGTCATTATAGAGATCTTTCATTATGTTAACTAGCCTGTCTGGTATGCCATACAATCTTGCAATCAACCACAGACTATGGCAATCAACAGAGTCAAAAGCCTTTTTGAAATCAACAAAGCTAGTAATCAAAGGTTTCTGAAACTCTAAACGTTTCTTATGAATCTGCCTGAGTAAAACTATCTGATCTACACATCTCCTACCACTTCTGAATCCACACTGCTCATCACGCAATTGACTGTCAATCAGTTTCTTAATTCTATTAAGCACAATCATGCAAAGATCTTTACCCGGAAAAAGTTTTCTATAGAAAACCTTGTTTCCAAATCATTTATAATTGCATCTAATATTGGAATATATATTGATCTTTGATAGTATTCATCGGGTTTCAAACACGGAACGTTTGGCCTATACATTTGCTTTTTTTTGATGCGGGAAACTCGATCCTTACGTTTAACTTTAACATATGCTCCGATGCTTTGGAAAATATGACGGGAAACTCATCGTTGCAGTTGACACGTTGCTTTCTTAAAATTGAAAGGAGATCTTTAACTAGAAGCAATAGTTAAGCCAAGTCTCTTCTTTTGAAATAATTGATTTAATAGTAACACAAGTAAAATAATTAGTATAGAATTGGTGTTTCTATTAGGATTAGCCTATTTGCTATTTAAATTAATCATGTTCCTTTATCCCCTCCGTGGCGCAGTGGTATCGCGTTGTTTCGCTGTGACAGTGAAACCGCCATGGTTGTTTGTGTGATGTTAGCTGTAATTAAGGGAGTGATTCCTAATGGGGCATGTTCTTCTGTGATAAAGACTGCAGACTAGGAGTAGTTTCTAGATCCTTTTCGGTCCTATATCTTGGAAATAAATTCGAAAAATGGAAAGAATTTCCATAAAAAGAAATCTATGCATTTATTAATGTATTAACGTCTAGAGTATCTCTGTTACTATGTAAGAAATTCAAATTCAAATTAATTATAACATAAATACACGAGGACAATAAACACACAATGCACAACACTTTCTCAAATACATTATCAATACAACACTTTACAAAGAACAGAGAAACAATAAAAGCTACTAAAACTAAGTAAAACAATCAATAAGTGTATATGAACAACCAAGGATCTTCAAGCTCTTCCAGGTTATAAAAAAATTAATTTTTGTTGGCAGAAAAATGTAAGGTTACAATTTCAGTGTTTCTTAAGTATTTGAGGTTCATCCAGCTATCAAGGAAATATTTACTGTTATAGATACACACTCAGCAGCAATTTATTAGGTACAATTCCGTGTTATATCAAGAGTAACTGAGAAAAGTAATCTAGAACATTTTAAATAATAATATTTTGATAAAGTGTAACTGAAGACAATTTAAAGATTAACAGTAAATCGTCTAGTTTTGTTAGGAATACCAGGTCATATGTGGGAGCAGAAATTGGATCTGACTATTACCTTGTTAAGTATCTTGCAGCTTAAACTTAAGAAGTGTTGTGCTAAGGTTAAAACATTTACCTCTAATTCTGAAGCTCTAAAAGGTCCAGTTATAGCTAAAGCCTACCATGATAAGTTAGTCATTATAACAGTCATGGTTCGCCTACTACTGAAGTTGAGGAAGAATGGGACCGTTTTGAGCAGGCTTTTTTGGAAACCAACAGTGCCCTTTTAGGAGAAAAAGGCGCAGAAGTGACAGAATTATTTGAGTGATAAAGCACTTGATCTTATTTCAGGAAAAAAGAACTGCAGGAATGTATTCAATCAATATCCTACTATTCCTAATAGAAAACATTACATAGAGATTAATAAACGTGTAAAGGATCAGTTAGCTGCTGACAAGAATCTTTGGCTTGATATCTTGTCTGACAAAGCCGAGGAAGCAGTAAGGCAGCAAAACAGAGAGAGCTGTACCAGAAAGTTAACGTTTTATGGTAGAAAAAGGACAGGTATACAGGGATTGAAGGATAAACAAGGTAAAATTATAGACGGTAAGAATTCTGCCACGGCTAGGTGGGCTGAGCATTTCAGTGATGTGCTAAACAATGTGGTAAGTTCTATTCCCATTGTTTGTAATGACGATAGATGCATCATTGGCTTTAATGTTGGCCCGATAACACATTCTGAAGACGTTTTAGCTGTTTCTAAACTTAAACTTCATAAATCCCCAGGGGTAGATGAAATTACTACAGAAATGCCTAGAGCTGGGAATGTTTCAGTTACCACATGGATGGCTGAAATTTTGAATATCTTTTATGATAAAGTCATGGTTCCTAGGGATTTTACCAGAGCTATTATTATCCCTATTTCCAAAAAAGGTGATCACAGTTCTTGTGATAACTATAGGGGTATCAACCTACTCTCTGTTCCAGGTAAAGGTCTTTCCATGATTGTGCTTAATAGAATTAAGAATCTGGTTGACAGTCAATTGCGTGATGATCAATGTGGATTCAGAAGTGGTAGGGGAAGTGGGGATCAGATATTTTCACTTAGGAAGATTCTTGAGAAATGTTTAGAGTTTCAGAAACCTTTGGTTTCTAGCTTTGTTGATTTCAAAAAGGCTTTCGACTGTGTTGATCGTCATGATTTGTGGTTGATTGTGAGATCATATGGTATACCAGACATGTTAGTTAACATTATGAAAGTTCTCTACAATAACAGTGAGTCGTGTGTGAGAGTTGGTAAGGCTTGTAGCAATTGATTTGGCTTTACTTGTGGAATTTGACAAGAGTACATATTATCCCCTTTTCTCTTTAGTTTGGTTATTGATTATGCTATGCGAAAATCACTCCAAGAGAAAGATTTTGGCTTTAAATGGACTGGAGATCACGAAAATTTCTGATTTAGATTCTACTGATTATTTAGGCCTTTTGGCAAATGATGTTGATGAGATGAACTCTTTCATTCGAGATGTTGATGATACCGGTAGTAGAGTAGGTTTGGTTATAAACTGAGAGAAAAATAAAGTGATGAAAATTGGCAGGCAGGCTGCGGTTCAGTTATTCTGAATATCTGCACGCTTGAGCAGGTGTCACAGTTTAATTATCTTGGAAGCCATATAACAGATACTGATGATGTGCGGCATGAGAATAACAGATGAATAGGGATTGCTGCCTTGACTTTTAAGAATCTATGGAGAGTGCGGAGAAATACACGTATACAATCATTAAAAATATCTGAAAAAAATTATCGCTGAAGTGGCGGGAATCCAACCCGCAACCCTCTAGATCAATGATCCTCAACTTTTTATGCTTCACGTGCCCCCTGGAAATATATGTGTAGCGGGCGTACCCCCCCCCCACTCCCGATAGGGGACCACCTTGTAGTGGTGGTGGGGTGGGGGGCTTCGGGCCCAGCAACTGGTTGAAGACTTTGCAGACCGGATTGGGTCCCCGGTTGGACAGAGTCAAGACCAACCAAGGTCGAAGACATCGCTGAACGGTTTGGTGGCCCGGTTGGACGGTGTCAAGACCTCAACATCAGGTGCTCTGTGGAGCAGTTAAAGGGCACGGCTGAACGGATTTGGTCCACTAGTAGGCACGAGCTCTTTTCAAAATCTGGGCCCCACTAAGAGAGTCCACCCAGAGTGCCGAGCGAACTTGGATCTACATATCCTTGTTCATGGCTAACGGGAAACAGATTAAATTTCAGGTTTCTACCGGGGGTTAGCTTTCCTTCTATAGGACTGCTGCCATGTGAGATTGGGGATGAGATGCATCTATATGGTGTATTCTTGCCCCCGACTCTAGTTAGTCACGGCTTTCGGTTAACTTAGTAGTGTCGTGAGACGGAACCGGGGATTGCCGTGGTTGCTGAACATCTGGCAACAAACAGTACCCCTTATATAGAAAGATAAAACTATAGTTATAGTATGATAATGCCAATTTAGTAATTTTTTTATTAGATCTAGCAACCTTTGATCTCTCACGGGCGTACCCCACGTTGAGAACCCCTGCTCTAGATACATGACAGAGCGCTCTACCTATTAAACACATCAGACTCTAAAATCTTCCAGAATATGTATCCAGAGAGTTGAGGGTTCGATTCCCGTCGCTTCAGCAATAATTTTTTTCAAATATTTTAAACGATTGTTGTAGTCTATTTCTACAGGTAATCTGTGAATTTACTATGGATAGGCGTATACACCTAAAGACTAATAATAATACTTTATAATAATTTGATTCTCTCTAGGCTTTGTTATGGTAGTGAAACTTGGACGCGTTGTAAACAAGATAACAGGAAGGTAGATGCTTTTGATTCTAGTTGGTTTAGTAGTATCTTGGGCATTAGGTGGTTCAACTTTGTAAGTAATGATAAGGTTAGACAAAGGAGTCGGTAACCTTCTTTAGGCCGCATATTTTGCAGAGAAAGATTCCGTTGGTTTGACCAATGTTGCCCGTATGGATAATTATAGATTAATGAACAGTGTGCCTAAAGGCCTCAGAAGGAGGGGAGACCTAGGATGCGATGGGCAGACAATGTAAACAGGACCTTGTTAGAATTGGTGTGCAGTGGCCAGATGCAGCAGATATAGCTCAGGACAGATATGCTTGGAGAACTAAATTGCGCTGTATGGTTGGACTTCCGTAGCCCATGGCTGCCTGCGGATGATGATGATGATGATAATGATGATGCTGAAATCTATTTCAACTAGTTTTTTAACAAAATTCGTTCTCTATACAGAGTTAAGGAAATTGGACTATTTAACAGCAATAATTCCAATTTACGTAAGTAATTGCTCTCAAAAGATAATAATAGATATAAATAATAAATAATAATAAACATAAAAAATAAAAATTATAAAGAAATTCTATGGCAATTTCTATCCAATTATTATAATATTTGTGTTAGATGATCTGAGAATTATTATCATCTTGCTCTTGAAATTAAATTCGATCCAATTAAAACACCAAATCTTTATTTCAACTCATCTTTTATTTATTGCAAATTATGTTAATAATCACAATGAAAATATAAAATATAATTTTTGCCGCGTAAGTGGTTAAAATTTTATCCCTTTCAGAAAATATTTAATGTGTCGTGGTCTAAATGCAGTTTTCAGTTTACTAAGTAATTTTTTCTTGCAGTTATTCAATGAAAAGTCTGCTTTTTTTCTCTTGTTTGGATTAATTCCGAAATTTTTATTCTGCTATATCAATGTTTATGTTTGTTTATTGCACTGCTTTTTCTTTGATCGTATTCTTGTTTGCAAATCAGAGATTTTCCCCTCGGCTTTATTTAATATTTTAATAGCAATTTGAAACTGCTGCTGTAATCTCCTAATGCGTAGACTATGACACACTGACATAAGCTTTTATTCCGATGAATCAGTACAGTGTAAGTCAATGTCTTTAAATTATCAGTTATCTGAGATAATGCTACTTTTTTACTGGGTACACTGTGTAGATTTCAGAACTATCGGTTTCTTATTCCAACAATGTTTTCGCTATTTCCCATGATAACAATCGTCTTTTGGGAGTAGAAGCGGTCATCGTAACAAGATTGACTTTCTTATGTAACATGTTTTTTTTAATCTGGAATTTGATTATCATTTAGTGTACGTTTCATCGTGTAGTGTCTTACGACGGAGCACCAGTTTTTCGCCATGGGTCGCGGGTCCTTCAGGACCCACTCCCCATTAATGAGAGATAGTCCTAAGAGTTCACTTCATAAATCTTACAGGTGATTGATCTTAACAGATATCTAAAAATGTTAACCATACATATGCATATATATATATACCCCCTCAAGCAGCTGCTTGCCACAGAGGTCTGACAGGAGCCTGTCAGTTTATATGCCATAGTAGAAGGTCTGAGAGGATGGCAGGCCCTCAGCAGAAAAACGACACAAACAGCCATGCCTTACCCGGGGCTCGAACCCAGGTGCAACACCCACTTCATACCAATTTTTGCTTCTAATTCGAATGTATAAGAAACATTGCTTTTGTTATTCTCCGAAGGAGTATTCATGTAGTTAGCTACTGCACAACTCGGCATGATAAAATGAAGCAAAAATTATCTGAAAGACTTGAGAGAGAGAGAAATTGACCAAGCTAAGAGCAAAGAAAGACACGAAAGAAAGTAAGATTATATAAGTACATTAGTTGAGCAATCCCCACTGTGACGTCATGGGGCACGCCCTCTCAGCTACATTCGAATAACCTTGGTAAAACAAAGCCTAGTGCCGCCGCTTTATATGTACTCACCTTGAATCATATGGCTCTTGAAAAGGTCGATTTGAAAAGATTGTGCATGAAGTTCCTACCAGCATGAGTGATTTCAACCTATAGCTGTGGGGTAACAGGTCTTTACCCCATGCTTGCGATCAGGGGGCTATTTGATATCGTTAGCCCTGCCTCTCTCAATAAACCTAGTTTTTAAAAAAATACTACGAATCATATTCTCTCTGCAGGTACGTGAAACGTGAGGACGTTACATAGAGATTATTCTCTTGATGTCCAGATGGATTGGTAAAAGTGAGACATTTAAAAATAATTTTTAATTTCTCTTTCCATGGAGGGAGGAAGGATGGAAAACATCTTCAACATGTAGGTTTGCTTCTCAGCAGACACGCCAATGACGCTCTTCTAGGATATGACTGCATTAATGAAAAATTTCTCACAACAAAATATAAAACTGAAATTAAAGACTTGAATGTCACCTGTTGTTACACCCCCACAGAGGACTCTGATGAGCCGAAAAGGATATGTTTTACAGACAATTACATGATATTTTGAATTCTCTGAAGAAAGAAGATATTTCTCTTGTGATAGGTGACTTCAATGCTAAAGTTGGTACTGACTCTGACCTTTGGGAAGGATTTCAGGTGGTTCTCCTTGGCAGTGGGGGAACGTCTCCTAAAGGTAAATAAACTTAATGGTTTGAGAATACTAACACATACTACAAACACCGGGACATTTATAAATACACATGGGTTTCACCTGATGGGTTGCAATGGACTAGTTCGGTTAGGAATACCAATCATACAAGAGAGCCGAAATTGGGTTTAACCATTACTTGGTCAAAAGTGTCTTGCAAATGAAGCTTAAGAAATGTTGTGCTAAGGTTAAGAAAATTACCTTTAATACTGAAAGTCTAAAAACCATTATTGACTACTTAGTCATTATGACAATTGTGGTATACTTCCTGCTGAAGTTGAAAAAGAATTGGATCAGTTTAAGCAGGCTTTTCTTGAAACGAACAGTACTCGCTTTTGGGTAAAAGGGAACAGAGGAAACGAAATTATTTGAGTGATAAGGCTATGGAACTTATTTCTGAAAGAAGGAAGTGCAGGATTAATATGAATCAACACCCTATTAGTCCAAACAGACGGCATTGCAACGAGATTAATAAACATGTAAAGGATCAGTTACCAGCTGATAAGAATATTTGGCTTGATAGCATGGATGACAAAGCAGAGGAAGCAGTTAGACAGCAGAAAAGCAGGGTATTGTACCTGATTGTTAGTGCTTTGTATGGGAAGAAACAGACAAGGGACAGACAGGGAATGAGAGATAAACATGGTAAGGTGGTTGAAGGTGAGGATTGTGAGATGTCTAGGTGGGCTAAGCATTTCAGAGATGTTCTAAGCAATGTGATTATTTCTGCAACAATATAATGATATAAATAATATATTCCATTGTTGTAATGAGGATAGATGCATTACTTACTTTACTTATGGTCCTATATCACCTTCTGAAGTTGCTTTGGCTATCTCTGAATTAAAACTGCATACATACCCTGGGGTGGATGAAATCACCACTGAAATGCTTAGAGCTGGGGGACACAAACGTTGTCACATGTCTGACTGAAATTTTTAATATTTTTTATGACAAAGATGTTACTAGAGCTATTATTATCCCGATTTAAAAAAAAAGTGATCATAGTTCTTGTTATAATTATAGGAGAATTAGTATATTTTCTGTTCCATGTAAAGTTCTTTGCATGATTATACTTAATAGAATTAAGAATTTGGTTGATGGAAACCTGCGTAATGAACAGTATGGATTCAAAATTCATAGGTGATACATTGATGAAATATTTTCACTTAGGGAGATTCTTGAGAAATGTTTAGAGTTTCAGAAACCTGTGGTTACTAGCTTTGTAGATTTCAAAAAGGCTTTTGACCCTATTGATGGACATAATTTGTGGTTGGTCGTTACATCATATGAAATTTTTGACAAGTTAGTGTAATGAAAGCACTCTATAATAACACTGAGTCGTGTGTGAGGCGTGTGTGTGTTAAGGATTGTAGCGATTGGTTTAGCATTACTAGTGGAGTTAGACAAGGTTGCATTTTCTTCCCTTTTCTCTTTAGTTTGATTATTGATTATGTTATGCGAAATTATTTGCAAGGGAATGATTTTGACCATAAATGGTGTAGATATTTCAAAATTTCTGATTTAGATTATGCAGATGATTTGGCCCTGTTGGCTAATGATGTTATTTGAGATGAACTCTTTCATTCGAGCTGTTGATGAGACTGGTAGTAGAGTAGGTTTGATGATAAAGAGAGAGAAAACTAAAGTGATGAAAATTGGTCAAGCAGAGGGTGCTTCAGTTGCTTTGAACGGCAGCACTCTTGGGCAAGTGTCTCAGTTTAATTATCTTCGGAGCTGTGCAATAGATACTGTTGATATGCACATGAGATAAATAGAAGAATACAGATTGCTGCTAGGAGTTCTAAGAATATATGGAGAGCGTGGAAAAATAGGCGTATACACCTGAAGACTAAAATTGGGCTGTATAATAGTTCGATTCTTTCTAAGGTTTCATATTGCAGTGAAACATGAACTCTTTGTAAGCAGGATAACAAGAAACTTCATGCCTTTGATTCTAGATGCTTGTACGATGGTTTGACTTTGTTAGTAATAATGAGGTTAGCTTGCTAGAATTGTCTTACAGTGGCCATACGCAGCAGCTGTATCTCAGAATAGACATGTTTGGAGAGGAAAACTACACATTCTAATAGGACTTCCATAGCCCATAGTTGTATGAGGATTTTGTATGTAAGTTCTGAAAAACCCTGAAATAGTCAGAGCTTACATGATAGGTTGTTTTGTCATTTTGACAGACGTGGTTTATTTGCAACTGAAGTTCAGGAAAAGGCTTTGTTCTGTCCAACAAACCCCCATCTTTGCGACGAGCTGTGGCCGGGCCTTGACCTTGACCTCGACAGAGCTACTGCGGTCAGCAGAACACTCGTGAACTCCCCCACTCTGCTCCCTTCCGCAACGTGAGATTGGAAACAGCACTTCATCCCCTACGGTGTCAACCGGAAATGGCAGTTAAGAACAACAGCCGTATATCGAATACCTTGCCTGCTCAGAATGCAGTAAACAGACGCTAGAAGAAAAGGATTTGATACAGTGCAAAAGCTGCGATGGAAAGTATCACTTCTCATGTGCTAGCATAAGTGAAAATAATTTTAGAAGAATGTCGAAAGAACGGAGAAATAAATGGATTTTTCATCATTGTTCCAAAGGGAATACAGATTCGATAAATCGGTTGCAAACAAAAATACTCCTTCGCAATCATTTATAGCGAAACAGACATCTCAGGACAATACAGAGTCTGCCTTTCTGAACTTTCAGGTAGAGGATGAGACTTGTAATAGAGAAGTGAAATCCATGTTACTTCGTATCGATACGAAGTTATCCATACTAACCGACATGAAGGACAAAATAGATTCGCTGGAAACCTCTATGAGATAAGTATGACGTATTATTGAACAAATTTATGGACTCTGAGAAGAACAATAACAAGCTCACAGAACTGTTGACCGAATTGCAAAACACAAAACTCTGTGCTCGAGAAAGAGATTTGCGATCTAAAAATGGTGAATAATGATCTAGAACAATACAGCCGAAACAAAAACATTGAAATACACGGCATCTCATTAAGAAAAGTAGAAGATGAAAGTGTTCTGCATGGCTATGTAAAAAATTTAGCTGATAAGTTAGATATTACGGATTTTCAAACGAAAGATATTGATGTGATTCACAGAGTCTGTTCGGATAAGCAAAAATTACCTTATGTTATCGTACAATTTAAGAGTAGAACCATTAAAAATAAGTGGATTGCTCGGAATAAAACTAGAATTAATAGTGATGAGGTTTTTCATGACAGTTCCAATAATTCAATTTACATTAACGAAAATCTGACAAAGGTGAACAAAGAAATTTATTGGAGAGCTAGAGTTTTTGCTAGACAACATAACTATAAATATGTATGGTACAAGAATAACAAAATATTTGTTAAAAAAGGAGATAAAGATAAGCCGATTAGGATTAATATGTTTGATACTATCGAGGATTTAACTAAAGATTAATTTTTGCCATTTTTAAATTATAGTCTATTTTTTTCCATTTTTAAACAATTATGGAGGTTATTGAACTAATAGATAATGAATTAAATTTGGATGGTCCTGATACTACAACAAGAATTAAATTCTAATCTTTTTACAAGGCAAAGATAATAACGAATTAGGCATATTCTATATTAATGTCAGATTAGTTAAAAAAAATTGGGACCTCTTTACTATTTATATTGATCCGTTTATCAATTATTTGGATGTTAGTATTCTAGTAGAAAGTACAACTAACACTATGGAAAATTCACTTATTAATTTAGCTGGTTTTGATAAAATCACTATTGATGTTAATATTTCAAATGGCAGAGGTCTTATAGTTTTCTATAGACATAAGCTAATGTTTCTGAACTAAACATTTCGAAATCACCTGCGGAAGTAATTCATCTGCAGATTGAAATTAATGGCTTTTTATTAAACTTGATCGCTCTATACAGATCACCAAGTACAAAGGTTAAAGAATTTCTATCAAATTTGAAAAATTGGTTAGACTAAAATTTAAAACTAAATGATATTTTCTTGGCTGGCGATTTTAATATTGATACTGCAAATATAGACAAATATGGTAGCGACCAATACTTGAATCTGTTATTGGAGTATGGCATGGAACAGAAGGTATCAGTTTTTAATAGAGAAGAAGTCGTTATGCAAACTTTGCAACAATCTAAAATTGATCGTGTGGTCCATAAAATTAAAAACCTTGAAGCAGATGTAAGAGTCTATAAAAAAAGATTGGTGATCACTATGAAATATTAATTAGAACAAAAATAAAATCCTTAATTTCTAGAGATAAAAATCCTACAAATAAGAATAACGCTTACTTAGGTACAGTCGCTCAAAAAAGTATCCGAACGCCATGGTTGATAACAGAATTCAGAAAAAATACCTGGCAACGATTTTTTTAGAAATTAGTGATCTGCCAACCTTAGTGTCACGTGACACGAAGGTTGGCAGATCACTAATTTCTAAAAAAATCGTTGCCAGGTATTTTTTCTGAATTCTGTTATCAACCATAGTGTTCGGATACTTTTTTGAGCGACTGTACATATGTCGATGATAAAAAACTTTCCCAAAACTAGGATTAATAGATTGGGGTGTTATTGGAACTGAGGTTTTTAATCCGGAAGACTTGTTACAATTGATATTAGATAAAATTAACGAAATTAGGAATCAGTGTTATTTCAAAGCATCTAGAGTTAAAAAATTCAAAAGGAAACCGAAAGAATGGATAACTGAAAGGATAATTAAGGATATTGAAGAAAGAGATCTGTTGTGGGTTAAATATAAGAATAATATGCAAAGTACGATATTATATGATGAATATAAAAAAGTAAGGAACACTGTAAATAGTTTGATAAGGAAACAAAAATGTTTTTATTATGGAAATAAAATCAATTTAAATAAAGATAACAATAAGAAAATTTGGGAGCTTGTAAAAGATATTGTTAACGACAAAAATAAATTATCTGTTGACATACAAATAAAACGCTATTTTGGTGAAAATAAAGCGATGGAGTTGATAGTGGATGATTTTAACAATTACTTTGCTAGTGTTACAGAAAATTTAATCCTGAAATATTCAAAAAATATAAACATAGCTGTCAACGAGATTACTACACCTTCTAATTCATATTCTATTTTTATACCTGAAGCAAATAGAGATGAGGTAGTACAGATCATTAGTAATTTAAAAACTAGTAATGCAATGGGCTATGATATGGTGAAAACTTTATATATGAAAAGCAATGCAGATGTTTTTTCTGAGATCCTGAGTAGTAGCATAAATGACAGTTCTGGCACAGTAAAAGGGGCTCGAGAATTCTATGAAAATCCATGGGAAAAGTTATGGGGGATGAAGGAAAAAGTATGTTTCTTGTGGTTTTTGTGAAAATATATGTGAAAATTAGAAAAAAACCGGGGTGTTTTTTAGCATGTGAAATAATAATATAAGTTCTTTTTTTTTTAAAGACGAGGTTTAAACTAATTTGTGAATTAATTTAAATGGGTTAGTTTGAAGTGAGGTGTGTATGAGATAAAAAATGAATTAGGTTGAAATGAGGTATGTGTGTGTATGAGATAAAAAACGATGTGTTTTGTTAAGTTATCATACACTTTACTGGATGCAGCAGAATCAAAACTTTCTAAGCAAAGTCCAAAGTATTAATTCTGTTATCAAAGAAGAATATTAAAAGTTTTATCGAAAAGTGAATAAATTTCTTTTCATAGAAAAATATTAAAACTTTTAATGAAAGTCCAAATAATTATTTTGCTACAAGAATATTAAAACTTTTATCTAAGCAACGTTCAAGTAATAATTTTGCTATTAAACAATAATATTAAAACTTTTATCTAATAAAAGTCCAAAGTAATAATTCTGTTATCAAACCGAAACTTTGTGAAGTGTATGATAATTTAACATAGAAGAATATTAAAATTTTAATCTAATCAAAATTCAAGTAATAATTTTGCTAGAAGAATATTAAAACTCTATCTAACGAAAGTCCACGTAATAATTCCCGTTCCAGCTTTACAATCAAAGCTTTGCAATTAAATGTATTTAAATCGTACTTACCTTAGATTGGGACTTTATACCGAAGGGGGAACTCAAACTGACTTCGAATCGCTTGAGATATTTTTAAATACTCAATCGAAATTTAAAACCAAAACTGAATAAATTTCTTATCATAGAAGAATATTAAAATTTTCATCTAATCAATGTTCAAGTAATAATTTTAAATCGTACTTACCTTAGGTTGGGGCTCTATACCGGAGGGGGAACTAAAACTGACTTCGAATCGCTTGAGACCTTTCTTAAATACTCAATCAAAAATTAAAACCAAAAGTGAATAAAATTTCTTATCATAGAAGAATATTAAAATTTTTATCTAATCAATGTTCAAGTAATAATTTTAAATCGTACTTACCTTAGATTGGGGCTATGTACCGGAGGTGGAACTAAGACTGACTTCGAATCGCTTAAGACATCTCTTAAATACTCAATCGAAAATTAAAACCAAAACTGAATAAAATTCTTATCATAGAAGAATATTAAAATTTTTATTAATCAATGTTCAAGTATATTTTTGCTACAAGAATATTAAAACTTTTATCTAACTAAAGTTCACGTAATAATTCTCGTTCCAGCTTTACAATTAAATCTATTTAAATCGTACTTACTCTTCAGGAGGGGAAAGTCAAAGTGACTTGGAATCGCTTCAGACTCTTCTTAAATACTCTACAGAACCAAACTGAAACTTGAAACCAAAACTTGAAACCAAAAAAGTCCAAGTAATAATTTCTGCTATCAAACAGAATTTTTTATTCAAAATCAAAGTCCAAGATTCAGTTTTGGTTCTGTAAAGTATTTAAGAAGAGTCTGAAGCGATTCCAAGTCACTTGGACTTTCCCCTCCTGAAGAGTAAATAGTTATTTTTGTGTGTTTTTTCAAAGTTGCTTAGTTGAATCGCTGGTCGCCCGTTGCCGTGGGCGGCCAGTGATTCAACTAAGTCCAGCATTCACTATAGAAATTTGAAAAGAATGTCTCATGAAGTGAAAATGATCGTTAAAATTTTGATCAGAATTTTTAGGATCTTCAACAACATTTGAACGGATTAATTGAAATTTTCTCTTAAAAACATTTCATCAGATTCAATTAGAAGGTTAAAAAAAACTTTCCTAAAGAAAGAATAATTGAAACACTTACGTTAAAAATATAACACTGATCGCACCCAGCTGCCGCCACGTCAGAACTATCTAGAATTTGGAACTCGATGTAGCAGATCTTCAGTTTCATAATCAGGTCAAAGTTCGAGGTCACGAGACGAGTGGAACGGCAGGATGTTATGGAAACTTATCATTTCATTCACAGTTATAGGAAATCTTCTTTTTGAACGGAATTAAATAGTTTTAAATACTAAGGTTTATTTAAAGTTTTTTATTTAAGGGGGGGGGGGGACCCCACCCTGAGGGTTTAAAAAATCGATTTTTTTTTTTGCATTTTACGAAACGCTTGTGAATTGTAGAATATGGTCCTGAAGCAGTTTTTCAAAATTCGAAATCCTTAGGAAGTTACAGCGACAAATACGAGGTCGTGTCAATCCCGGTAAAAAGGCAGCTAAATCTTTAAACGCGTTTTTCTCGAAACAACATTTTTTGAACTGGTAGAGTGCGGATCTTGCGAACCATTCGTCCGATTTACATATTTCTTTTAAATGCGTAGGAACGAATTATCTAAAAGCTAGAGTAGGATTTTTTTGATATTTTAATTATTCGTTTTTCAGCGAGCAATTTACTGCCATTTTTTTAAGGAAAAAAATCACTTTTTTTTCCTTAAATTTTGTCAATTTTTGGAATTTTGAAAAAATTCCTACACTACGTTATAGCTAATATCTCAAAGTTTGTAAAACTGTTAATAATTTTGTTCTCAGCTATGTCCGGTGTCTTTCGCGCTGAGATAAACCAATGAGGAGCCACAGAACGACCGTTACAATATTTTTACTTAAAAAAAAGAATTTTTTTTTAAATACAATAAACATACCTTAACAACATGCAAAAAGTTTGGAGTCATTGCATTGTTTATAGTACCAAAAACAATTCTCAAGGTTTGAATATTTTTAAAGCGCTCAGGCTGGAATCTCTCCTTAAGAGAAAAATTTTAATGTTTCACTAGTGAAATTAATTAATTTCAATAATTTAATTAATTCGCTTAATTTTTCGATCAATGAAAAATTTCAATTTTTTGCTTTATTGAACCATGATTTTTACCTACTCTCTCTCTATATATAATAAAGAGGGTATAACTGCTAACTCAAAGATGAGCGCAACTATTCAAATCTATTCTCAAATCCAACATGAAACGTCATGTGAAAACTGCATGCACTTCTCGCACATTTGAAAAATGCGAATTTTGCAATTCCAGCTTTAACAGAAAAGACAATTACAATCATCATCTGAATCAATATCATATAAATAAAAGCAGTGCTTTTCCGAAAACGTTTCACACATATAAAATTGATAACATAAATGTCAGAGAAGACATAAAATGTTTCCTGGAGAAAAATAACAATAAATGGAAATATATAATTAAGAATAAACTCAGTCAGTCTCTAAAAGTTAGATTCATATTACAAATAAAATTTAAAAAGCAGACCGATCCTGAAGGACAGAAAGAAATATGTGCATATATTTCGACATGTAACGAAATAATCAATTTGCCTACCTATCTCAATGAATTACTAAAAAATGCTTATGAGAAAATTGATAACGAATTTGAAACTTTTATACAAAAGGGAAGTGCATGGGTGTTTGACAAAATAATTTCTATGGAAATTCAAATGTCTCAGTATAATGCAGTTGGAGCATCTGCTTTCGTAAATTTACCAGAACATTTGAAATCTACAAAAGGAATAGTGAATGTTAAAAACTACGACAACAAACGTTTCTTGTGGTCAATATTATCAGCTCTACATCCTGCTAAAGACAATCCGCAACGTGTGGAAAAATATGAAATATCTGAAAACGTCTTAGACACATCTTCATTGACTTATCCAGTAACCCTCCATCAAATCCCGAAGTTGGAGGTTTTAAATAATATTTCTATAAATGTTTTCAATTCTAAGAAAGATGGTTGGCATATGTTATATATTTCACAGAATCCTGTTAAAGAACCCATACAACTTTTACTTTTAAAAGACGGCAATAATTCTCACTATTGTTGGATTAAAAATATTAGTAGGGTTACACCGTACCTTTCAAGACATGATGGTAAATCCTATCCCTGCCCATACTGTCTCCATAATTTCACTCGCGACGATTTATTAAAGAATCACGTAGATATTAGCAAATCAAACACTTTTCAAACTATCAAGTTTCCCGAAGCAAATAGTACGAAATTCCATACAATTAAAAACGGTTTGAAACACCCAAATGTGATTTATGCAGACTTCGAATGCTTTTCGAAATATAGAAGAATTGAGATTGATCCATGTAGGGTGCGAACTAAGTATTTAGTACCGTCAGGATTTGCATATATTATAGTTGGACCGGAAGGTAAACTGATCAAAACCAGAATGTACAGAGGGAAAAATGTAACAGAACAATTTTTGAATGAAATGATCGATGCCGAAACTTTGATCAATAATTTGAAGAAAAAAAATGTTAAGATGACTGATTTTGATTGGCAAATTTTTACTGGAGCAACATATTGTAACATTTGTGGGAAAATTCTAGGAGCTGATAGAGTAAGGGACCACGATCACTTAACTGGAAAATACAGAGGTGCTGTTCACAACAAATGTAATCTTCAATACAAATTCTCACTTGAAATAGCAGTGTTGTTTCATAATCTCAAAGAATTTGATGGTCACTTTATAGTAAAAGATTTGTGGAAATTTAACGATAAGAAGAAAATTTCTTGTATTCCACAAACTACAGAAATATATATATGCATTAAATTTGGTCAAATTAAATTTATTGATTCATTCAGGTTCCTCAGCTCTTCATTGGATTCACTGTCAAAAAATGTGGAAAATTTCTACATCCTAAGTCAATACTGTAGACAACATAATCTGAATGACTCACAGAAAGAACTTTTGAAAAGCAAAGGAAGTTTTCCATATGAGTACTTGCAACAGAGTGCTCAGTTTTTGCCAACGTCACTTGCATCCAAAGAGAATTTCCAAAACAATAAACAATACGAAAGAGTTCAAATTTTGTGGAAAGCCTTTTCTATTGCTACCTTCGGGGAATATCACGATCTGTTCATGATCACTGATATATTACTGCTAGGAGATATATTTGAAAATTACAGAAATTCGTGTATGAATAACTATCAACTCGATCCTTGTCATTATTTAGCTCTCCTGTCTTATCCTATGCTGCCTGTTTAAAAATGACAGAAATTGAGCTGGAACTTATAAAAGGTGATATGTATTTTTTCATAGAAAGAGCTCTGCGAGGAGGAATATCTTTAGTGTCTAAGAGGTTTGCACAGGCCAACAATCCTTTAGTAGATCCATATGAGAGACGTAAACCACAAAACTATATCATGTACTTTGATGCAAACGATTTATATGGCTGGGCAATGTCTCAACTTCTTCCAACTGGTAATTTCAATTGGGTAAATGATATTGACCTGTTTAATATTCCAGACGATAGCAAAAAGAGTTATTTCTTCGAAGTTGATCTATAATATCCGGCACATCTACACCATTTACACAATGATTTCCCCTTGGCTCCTGAAAAATTGAAACTTTCTAATAGTAGTGTCTCATTCTTGATTCCAAATCTATTCGACAAGCAAAATTATGTCGTTCACTATAGGTTACTTAAACTCTATGTGGAACTGGGACTGAGGGTGAAACAGGTGCATAGAATCTTGGAATTTGATCAAAAACCATGGCCGAAACCTTACATAGATTTCAATACAACAAAACGAATTAATGCCATAAATAATCTTGAAAAAGACTTTTTCAAACTGATGAACAATGCTATATATGGCAAATGTTTAGAAAGTAAGAGAAAGAGAATAAAATGCCACACTGTGAATACTGAAGAAAAGCTTAAAAAATTTATTGAAAATCCTAGGTATGTTTCTTGTGTTAAACTTGCAGAAAATTTCGTAATTCTCCATATGAAAAAGAAAAATATTATATTAGATAAACCATATTACATTGGTGTAACGATTTTGGAGTTGAGTATAATTTCTTCTACAATTTTCTGAAACCAAAATTTAATGCTGAATTGTTATTTACCGATACTGATTCCTTCTGTGTCGATATCCAGACAGATGATATATATGAGAAATTTAACTCAGACTAGTTTGATTTCCCAAATTGCCCACCAAACCATGCATTATAAAATGAATCAAATAGAATGGTTCCAGGAAAATTTAAAGACGAACAAAGAGGTTGTTTGCGGTTACGTCCAAAATTGCATTCTATAGATTCTCCAATTCCCCAAAAAGCAGCTAATGGAGTTACAAATGAATTTAGTCACGAGGATTATCGGGAATGTCTATTTGATGGAAAAATCGTATATACACAAGAAACGGAATTTCGATCGGAACAACATGATATACAAGTATGCCAAATTAAAAAAAATTGCTTTATCCCAAGAATACACAAAACGACATGTCATCAATGGAACTTATTCTTATGCTTTTGGAAACTATCGAATATCAGATATGTATAGTAAAGTAGGAAACACCATTTACAAAGCATTGAACTGAAAACAATTGTTAAAAAAATAAGCGACTTTTTTGCATAATTCGAAATTGAAATAATACTTATTTAAATATACTATACTATATAATAAATAGTATTATAATCCGAAATTGAACTGTAGTGTGTGTCCAAGAGTAAATTTCCAAACAATACCGATGTTATTGAACATAATCTTATGTTCCTTTTTGTCAATAATATCGTTTTTTAGCAAAATAATCCACAATTTCGACAATTTCATTTACTACTTCTGTACTGGTGTTTCCAGCTCGTTTACTGGCAACCAAGATTGATAATTTTTCGCATATGTCGTCGAAACTCTTGTATAGTCCAGAACCAAACTGTTGACTAAAAACTGTCCGATTAAAATGATTCTCTCAGTAATAGAAATTACTGAGAGAATCATTTTAATTGACTTTAAATATTTTCTAAGTGCCTCAATGTGATTATCGATAATTCGATATTTCTCAGTAGTTCTACCATAGCGTTTGGTTTCTGTAGCCCAGTTTCTGTACCCCCAGTTTCTGAAGATGCCCGATTGTTTGGTAAATCATTTCTTTCAGCTCAGGAATGGGGTTTCTCGTTTGTAAGATATCACTCGGAAGTTTTAGTTTATATTGGTTTAATATTTCATCTTACAAGTTGGAATCTGGATTATAAACGAACGTTTTTTCTGGCATCTCAGTGGGCTCTTCTGGCTCTAAAGTTTTCACTACATCCTCTATGTTTTTCATGGTTTCTCCACGCACAGTCTCCAGACCTTTTACCGTTCGACCACTGGCTTGCGAAATTTTTCGAGGGTTTCCTTAACTCGTTTGTTTCCCATAAGAGTGTCTTCAATTTTCGATTTTGTAGTAGCTCGCGATTTCAAAATTTCATCTATAATACTGTGTAATTGCTTAAGGTCCTTCATCTTTATTCATATACAAAAAAGACATATAACCAGTGATGAAAGTCTGAAACAAGACCTCCAAGCACTTTTCTTCTTTCTTTTGGATCTGGATAGTGTCTAGCAAGTGAAACACTAATCTTGCTACCCCTGTGTAATTTCTTGTTTACTGGAGTAACAGAAAAAAAATACTGAAGTTGTGATCTTACCACTTCAATGATTTTTTGATCGTTCAAGTTGATACTATAATTTATACTAAGAGAGGGATTTGTTGTGCAGCACATTACCTTGCTTATATATCCATTAGAATGCATAGATGGTAATTATCTTTGAAAATAGGTGGCGTTAGTAGGTCCAATTTGTGTTTATCTGTATAATTGGATGAGACTCATCATCATCATCAACATCATCATCCTCAAGCAGCCATGGGCTACGGAGGTAAAACCAGACCGTGCAGTTTAATTCTCCAAGCATAACTGTCCTGAGCTACATCTGCTGCATCCGGCCACTGCACGCCAATTCTAACAAGGTCCTGTTTGACATTGTCTGTCCACCGCATCCTAGGTCTCCCCCTCCTTCTGAGGCCTCTAGGCACACTGTTCATAACCTTATTCTCCAATCTATAATTATCCATACGGGCAACATGGCCGAACCAGCGGAGTCTCTCTCTGCACACTATGCTGCTTAAAGGAGGTTGCAGACTCCTTTGCCTAACCTCATCATTAGTTACAAAGTTAAACAACCTAATACCCAAGATACTGCGTAAGCATCTAGAATCAAAAGCATCTAGTTTCCTGTTATCTTGTTTACATAGCGTCCAAGTTTCACTACCATAACTAACCCTAGAAAGAACCAAACTATTATACAGTCTAATTTTAGTCTTTAGGTCCATACGCTTATTTCTCCACAATCTCCATAGATTCTTAAAAGTCCAGGCAGCAATCCCTATCCATCTGTTAATCTCATGCCGCACATCACCAGTATCTGTTACATAGCTCCCAAGATAATTAAACTGTGACACCTGCTCAACACTGCAACCATTCAGATTAACTGAATCGCAGCCTGCCTGACCAATTTTCATCACTTTAGTTTTCTCTCTGTTTATAACCAAACCTACTCTACTACCAGCACTCATCAACAGCTCGAATGAAAGAGTTCATCTCATCTACATCATTTGCCAAAAGGGCTAAATCATCAGCATAATCTAAATCAGAAATTTTCGTATCTGCAGCCCAATTAAGGCCAAAATCTTTCCCTTGAAGTGAATTTCGCATAACATAATCAACAACCAAACTAAAGAGAAAAGGAAACAAAATGCACCCTTGTCGAACACCAAACGTAATGCTAAACCAATTGCTACAAGCCTTACCAACTCTCACACACGACTCAGTGTTATTATAGAGAGCTTTCATTATGTTAACTAACTTGTCTGGTATACCATACGATTTCACAATCAACCACAAATTATGACGATCAACAGAGTCGAAAGCCTTTTTGAAATCAACAAAGCTAGCAACCAAAGGTTTCTGAAACTCTAAGCATTTCTCAAGAATCTGCCTAAGTGAAAATATCTGAATCTCACATCCCCTACCATTTCTGAATCCACATTGCTCATCACGCAATTGCCTGTCAACCAGATTCTTAATTCTATTAAGCACAATCATGGAAAGAACTTTACCTGGAACAGAGAGTAGGCTGATACCCCTATAGTTATCACAAGAACTGCGATCACCTTTTTGAAAAATAGGGATAATAATAGCTCTGGTAAAATCTTTAGGAACCATGCCTTTATCATAAAAGTTATTCAAAATTTCAGTCATCCAAGTGGTAACCGAAACATTCCCAGCTCTGAGCATTTATGTAGCAATTTCATCTACCCCTGGGGATTTATGAAGTTTAAGTTTAGAGATAGCCAAAATAACTTCAGATTGTGTTATAGGGTCAACATTAAAGCTGCCAATGCATCTATCATCATTACAAATAATGGGAGTAGAACTAACCACATTGTTTAGAACATCACTGAAATGCTCAGCCCACCTAGTCTTGACAGAATCCTCCCCTTCTATAACCTTACCTTTTTTATCCTTCAATCCTTGTATACCTGTCCGTTTTCTACCATACAAAACATTAACTATCTGGTACAGCTCACTGCTGTTGTGCTGTCTAAGTTCTTCCTCGGCTTTGTCAGCCAAACCATCAAGCCAAAGATTCTTATCAGTAGCTAACTGATCCTTTACACGTTTATTAAACTCTCTGTAATCATTTCTATTAGGACTAGTAGGGTACTGATTAAGGACATTCCTGCAGTTCCTTCTTTCTGAAATAAGCTCAAGTGCCTTATCACGTAAATAATTCTGTCTCCTCTGCTCCTTTTTTCCTAAAAGAGTACTGTTAGTGTCCAAAAAAGCCTGTTTAAAATGATCCCATTCTTCCTCAACTTCAGTAGTAAGCATACCATGACTGTCATAATGACTAAGTAACCTATCATGGTAAGCTTTAGCTATAACTGGGTCTTTCAGAGCTTCGGTATTAAAGGTAAATTTTTTAACCCTAGCACAACACTTTTCAAGTTTAAGTTGCAAGACACTTTTAACAAGGTAATGGTCAGATCCTATTTCAGCTCCCCTATATGCCCTGGTATTTCTAACAGAACTAGCCCATTTGCTGTTAATTAATATATAATCAATCATATTCCTATGTAGCCCATCAGGTGAAACCCATGTGTACTTATGTATGTCGCGGTGTTTGTAATAAGTGTTAGTTATTCTGAATCCATTGAGTTTACTTACCTGTAGGAGACGTTGCCCATTGCCATTGCAGCTACCAATACCAAAAGGGCCTATTACTCCTCCCCAAAGGTCAGAGTCAGTACCAACCTTGGCATTGAAGTCACCTAGAACAAGGGTAATATCTCCTTTCTTGACAGAATTCAAAGTATCCTGAAGTTGTCCGTAAAACCTATCCTTCTCGTCCTCATTGGCATCCTCAGTGGGGGCATAACAGCAGATAACATTCAAGTCTTTAATGCTTGTCTGAAATTTTGCTGTAAGAAACCTTTCATTAAAGCACTCATATCCTAGAAGAGCATCACTAACATGTCTGCTGAGCAGCAGACCCACGCCTTGGTGATGCTTTCCATCTTCCCTCCCTGTAAAGAGAAATTTAAAGTTATTTTTAGGTATCTCACCTTTACCTGTCCATCTGGTTTCTTGGAAGCCTAAAATATCTAAGTTATAGCGCTGGAATTCCTGCATGAGGACATCAAGAGAATAATCTCTGTGTAATGTCCTCACGTTCAACGTTCCTGCAGAGAGAAAATGATTAGTAGGATTTTTGAAGAAATTAGGTTTATTGAGATTTGTAGGGCCAACAATATCAAACAGCCCCCTGATCGCAGGCATGGGGCAAAGACCTGTTCCTCCTCTGCTAAAGGCTGAAGTCACCGATGCTGGTAGGAACTTCAGGCACCACCTTTTCAAGTGGACTTTTTCAAGAGCCATATGGCCTGCCTGAGACACATTACTCCAGTTTAGGCTTGACGATGCCCAACTAGCTAAGTAAGGTTCAGGTACCTGCGATGGCCTCTGATTAGGATTATCTACCAGCTGATATAAGATATCCCATGCCTCTGTTCACTAAGGGCTGGCAACCCAGAAGCAAACAGAAAACACAGCGGCAGACTCTCCCTCAACAGAGGCCCACCAGTGCAGCAAGTCCAGGATCAAATCCATAAACAAGTCCAGTCTTATAGAGTCCCAATCTAAGGTAAGTACGATTTAAATAGATTTAATTGTAAAGCTGGAACGGGAATTATTACGTGGACTTTAGTTAGATAAAAGTTTTAATATTCTTATAGCAAAATTATTACTTGAACTTTGATTAGATGAAAATTTTAATATTCTTCTATGATAAGAATTTTATTCAGTTTTGGTTTTAAATTTCGGTTAAGTATTTAAGAAAGATTTCAAGCGATTCGAGTCAGTACGATTTAAATACATTTAATTGCAAATTTTGATTGTAAAGCTGGAACGGCAATTATTACGTGGACTTTCGTTAGATAAAGTTTTAATATTCTTGTAGCAAAATTATTACTTGAACTTTCATTAGATTAAAGTTTTAATATTCTTCTATGTTAAATTATCATACACTTCACAAAGTTTCGGTTTGATAACAGAATTATTACTTTGGACTTTTATTAGATAAAAGTTTTAATATTATTGTTTAATAGCAAAATTATTACTTGAACGTTGTTTAGATAAAAGTTTTAATATTCTTGTAGCAAAATAATTACTTTGGACTTGATTAAAAGTTTTAATATTTTTCTATGAAAAGAAATTTATTCACTTTTCGATAAAACCTTTAATATTCTTCTTTGATAACAGAATTAATACTTTGGACTTTGCTTAGAAAGTTTTGATTCTGCTGTATCCAGTGAAGTGTATGTTAACTTAACAAAACACATCGTTTTTTATCTCATACACACACACTTCATTTCAACCTAATTCATTTTTTATCTCATACACACCTCACTTCAAACTAACCCATTTAAACTAATTCACAAATTAGTTTAAACCTCGTCTTTGAAAAAAAAAACTTAAATTAGCTTTTCACATGCTAAAAAACACCCCGGTTTTTTTTTCTAATTTTCACACATATTTTCACAAAAACCACAAGAAACATACTTTTTCCTTCATCCCCCATAACTTTTCCCATGGATTTTCATAGAATTCTTGAGCCCCTTTTACTGTGCCAGAACTATCATTTATGCTACTACTATCCTGCAACGCTTGATTAATTTAAGTTTGAACAGTGGCATTGTTCCTAACGCACTCAAAACTGCAATTATGCGTCCAATATTTAAAAAGGGATCACGAAATATATATAGTAATTTTAGACCGATAATGATCATATCAGTTATTGAAAAAGTTTTAGAAAAATATGAATACAAATATGTTAATACTTTTTAGAAAAATGTAAAATAATTACACATAGTCAGTACGGATTTAGGAAGAACAGAGGAACTATTGATTTATTAGAGCATTTCTCAATATACATTAATACAGCACTCAATTCTGGAAAAAATGTTTGTGCTATATTTATGGATTTGAATAAAGCATTTGACACAGTTAACCATGACATATTGTTAAAAAAGTTATCATTGGTGGGAATTCGAGGTTCATTAAATAAATGGTTCAAAAATTACTTGTCTAATAGAACTATCATCACTAGGATTGAAAAATGTGAGAGTAGAGATCAAATTTTAAAATCAGGTGTACCACAGGGCTCAGTTTTGGGGCCACTTTTATTTGCAATTTATATAAATGATTTAGCAGAAATAAATTTTCAGGGTAATTTGTTTATGTTTGCTGACGATACCGTTCTGCTGAACGCAGGTATCAGGTAGAAGAAGTAGTAGATGTGCACAAAACGACTATAATGTAGCAAATTCTTGGTTTCAGAAAAACGAACTTTTAAATGGAAATCGCACATAAAACATACTTGTGATTAACTAAGCTATGCACCTTATAAAGTGCTGAAGTTGAATACACTTATTCCATTGGATGTCATAACAATGATATATAAAGCTCTCTGTGAATCTATCATTAGGTATGGTATCAGTATATATGGATGCACATATAAATCTGTTTTAAATAAAATTAAACGAATACGAAAAAGTACTCTAAATAATATTGTTAAATCCAATAAACATGTAATTAATGAAGATCACCTTGGCAATATTTTTTATTATCTGAACATTTTACCAGTTGACTTGTTATATATTTATGTAACTATCTTTAGAAATTACTTTAAAAATGAACACAAGGGAAAAATTTTGCATGTGATCAATACAAGACGAAAGTGTGAAAATTATTTTGTTCAACCAGTTTTTCACAATAATTATGAAAAAGCGCGGATATCTTATCAAATACCCAAATTTTTTAATTCTCTACCGAGAGATATGTTATGCCTGAGCACGTATTCAGAAATTAAAACTAAAGTTTCGAAATGGTTATTAGATGTAAATATTTGAAAAGTAATGTTTAAAAAGTCATATCCTGTATCTGGTATCTTTTAAGCAAGTGCAATTTTAATGTGAAATGACAGTAGGTGATAGTTTTGTGCAATATGTGCTGTAATCCGAAATTTTATAGGTTTATTTTATAAATGTGTTTAATATTTCATGTCTGTGTTTTAATACGTGTTTTTTTGTTGTTATTGTTTTAGTTTCTGTTTTTAATTATGAATTTATTTTCCTTTATACATGTCATATTCTTTAATAAACCTGTCGTGTGATTGAAAGGAATCCTGCTGACAAGCCATAAGGCTTAGCGGGGTAATCTATGTATATAACCATACTAAGGCTTAATAAAGATATTATTATTATTATAAAAAAAAAACATTTATATAAACTCAACCCAACTAATATAAATCTATATCAGTATGAAAATAAATCTTCAAAAGAACTTAACACCTTGTTACTATTTTTATTATCTGTACAAAATAAGAAAACACAATATAAGGCTTTTAAATCAGTCGATAAGTGGCACAATCATATTTGTGAACAAACCTGCACTCTGTCGAGAATAACCTTCACAATTACTAAACTACTAAATATAATGATGAACTCTTCCTACAGAAAAGTTGAGATCAGCTCTCTTTGTTCGACTAACATATGAACTCCTCAGTCACATTTTTAAATATCCTAAGCATCCTTCTTTTTCTTGCCGCCAGCTAACAGGATCAACACAAAAACTTATTTAATCTCCCGCGAATACACCAAATGCAAAAAAGTTTCTTCTTTTAACTATACCACACAAACTGAAACAAACTACGTCTTTCTTCACACTTCAATTCCTCTTAATTTCAACAACTTATTCCTTATATTTTTAAGTCAAATTCGGTCGAAGTAGTTGGTGACGTAAATCTCACGCTGTAATTCACGGGAGCATCAAAACGATACATTACATCACGGGTCATTGTAGCACGTTCATTTGTCGTAACAATATTTTTATGATGTTTAAAGAATTGTTTGAGAGCTCATAAGAAGGCTTGATAGACAGATTGACAAAACATATAAGTGTGCTAGAGAGTATAATAATAGAATTGTGCCAAAGGATGCATATTTTGTGTGAGGTGAAAATCAGAATGACATAAGGAATTGAGTGATAAAGGTAACTAGATTATTGAAGCAAAGCTTTTGTCATGGTAAGGTAGGAGTCTGCTAAATTTGAGGAACAAGGGTCGCCGGAAGTTGGTTGACATCACAGTGACTCTGAATTATTTATTTCTTATTTAGAATAAATTTGTTTGCATCCTTACTGTATGAGGTTATAAATTTCTCTTCTTGAGTCAATATGAACGTTAGAAACTAAAATGCTGACCATTTTTACTATTTCGTAACCGATTACATTTCCAATGGATGCTAAGAATATTGCATTTCAGTTCTATTGCAAACTATATTCACATATAAATCACATTACAATTAACCTTTACAGTTCCTGAGTGCATATTACTTTGATAAATGTTTTAGAGCAAAGAGAGCATATATTCAGTATTATATCTCGAGTCATTTTCAGAAATTCATTAAAAACTTTTTGACACGTATTGCTGCAGTGAGAGGGAATGTGTTTTGTTTACACTATACAATGGTGACTAGTGTTTTACTAATGAAAACGAAATCTTTTTTCTGCTGTAAAACCTTAGATTGTATTCAGTATCTGATTAAAGCAGACTCCACACAGGATTTGGCATCGTGCCCTCAATACACAGATACCTTCGAAAGGAGAAGCAATTTCATGATTTTGTAGAATATGTGGGTTGTGCAAACAGTGCTAGTTGAGTAGTTGCTACTAAAGATATTAAATTAATGGAGCTATTGCTTGCTTGAAATTAGCTTTTCAATTTTTACCCAGCAATAGCTCCATTTATTTTGATCCCTGTCACACGTGCTTCAATATTAAAAGTTTATAAATATGCAACCGGTTAAAGAAAACAACGGAATTTAAACTTATTTTCAGATTCCACTTTCAATAATCAGGTATTCAGCTACTTTTACAAAAACTCATCATAGAAAATATAAAATATACTTTATTGATATATAAATTTCTTTAAATTCTCAGCTATATTTTTGTTTATAATCCTGATCCAAACACTTGATATTTAGGTCTGCTCTCAGCTTGCTCTCCCGATATTTCGTACCATTGACTTCGTCCAATGGGCAGTGTTTGGGTAAATCGGTATTGTGCCAGACACATAATCTGAAGTTTCCAGGTTCAAATCTTCATCATTGCTCCATTCCTACCTGAGCCCAACTATGCTTGTACTTATGCATATCACCTGGCAAGCCTTGATCTCATCTTCTGTCTCCTAACAGCTCTTCACTGAACTACTTTTCTTTCTTCTCTGAGGCTTGAGGTCGTTGTCATCCAGCAATATAATCCATAGTGAGCAAAAAAGTGTCACACAGAAGTAAAGCAAACCAACTTTCGTAGAGTATTTATAAACTACAACACTAATTTTCTAATACTCTATGCTTCGCATATTTTTGGTGATATATTCTGGTATAAATAATACTTAATAATTTTATAATAAATCTTACTTCGATGGATTATTTTTTGTGTCGCTCAATTGTAGTTTTTATTATGGAATCTATTTCAACTGCTTGGTCTGTAAATGGTAGCTAGGTAGTCACTGGAAGGAGAGCTATGCACCAATCCCCTGTGATGATGCATAGAACCGGCCAGGCCTAGCACCTAATGTCCAACCCCGCCTTCTCGTGGTGCGGACCGTTAGTAACTTTCAAAAGAGATACTCTCTTGTTTAAGTGAACGGAAGGGGAGGGCTGCCAGATTAGTGTGGCCTACTGATCTGGACAACTATGGCTACTTTTCTTTTTTTCTACCCTGCTGATGAGTGGTCAACCACACAGGGTCCTGGTGCTGACCATATAAACCTACTGGACTGGACAGATATATGGCTCTGAGCTTGATTATGGATCCTGATTTTGCTGCACTGGTGGGCTTCTGTGGAGGGAAAATCTTCCGCTGTGTTTTCTTTTTGTTTGTGGGTTGACAGCCCCAAGTGAATAGATCCACAGGATATGTTTATCAGCTGGTGGATAATCCTGAGCAGAAGTCATCGCAGGCACCTGAACTCTTTGCTTCTATTGGCATCGTCAAATTCTACATTGGAGGAAGTCTTCCAGTGTATATGGCTTCAGCCTTTAGTAGTGGGGGAACGGGTCTTTGCCCCATGTCTGCGATTAGGGGGCTGTTTGATATTGTCGGCATTCCCTCTCTCAATAAACATAGTTTCTTTAAACATCCCACTAACCATTTTCTCTCCATAGGTAGTTGGAATGTGAGGACTCTGCACAGAGCTTTTTCTCTTGATGTCCTCACACAAGAATTCCACCGTTATAATTTAGATATTCTCGGCTTGCAAGAGACCAGATGGACAGATAAAGGTCAGATTCTTAAAAATAATCTTAAATTTCTCTTTTCAGGGAGGGACGACAAAAAGCATCACCAAGGCGTGGGTCTGCTTCTCAGCAGACACGCTAGTGATGCTCTTCTAGGATATGAGTGCATTAATGAAAGGTTTCTTACAGCTAAATTTCAGACAAGCGTTAAAGACTTGAATGTTATCTGCTGTTATGCCCCCACTGAGGATGCCGATGAGGATGAGAAGGATAGGTTTTATGAACAACTTCAGGATATTTTGAATTCTGTCAAGAAAGGAGATATTACCCTTGTTCTTGGTGACTTCAATGCCAAAGTTGGTACTGACTCTGACCTTTGGGGAGGAGTAATAGGCCCTTTTGGTATTGGTAGCTGCAATAGCAATGGGCAACGTCTCCTACAGGTAAGTAAACTCAATGGATTCAGAATAACTAACACTTATTACAAACACCGCGACATACATAAGTACACATGGGTTTCACCTGATGGGCTGCATAAGAATATGATTGATTACATATTAATTAACAGCAAATGGACTAGTTCTGTTAGGAATACCAGGGCATATAGGGGAGCTGAAATTGGATCTGACCATTACCTTGTTAAAAGTGTGTTGCAACTTAAACTTAAAAAGTGTTGTGCTAGAGTTAAAAAATTTACTTTTAATACTGAAGCTCTGAAAGATCCAGTTATAGCCAAAGCTTACCATGATAGGTTACTTAGTCATTATGACAGTCATGGTTTGCTTACTACTGAAGTTGAGGAAGAATGGGATCATTTTAAACAGGCTTTTTTGGACACTAACAGTACTCTTTTAGGAAAAAAGGAGCAGAAGAGGCAAAATTATCTGAGTGATAAGGCACTTGAGCTTATTTCGGAAAGAAAGAACTGCAGGAATGCCCTTAATCAATACCCTACTAGTCCTAATAGAAAGCATTACAGAGACCTTAATAAACTTGTAAAGGATCAGTTAGCTGCTGATAAAAATTTTTGGCTTGATGGTTTGGCTGACAAAGCCGAGGAAGCAGTTAGACAGCACAACAGCAGAGAGCTGTACCAGATAGTTAATGTTTTGTGTGGTAGAAAACGGACAGGCATACAAGGATTGAAGGATAAACAAGGTAAGGTTATAGAAGGGGAGGATTCTGTCATGGCTAGGTGGGCTGAGCATTTCAGTGATGTTCTAAACAATGTAGTTAGTTCTACTCCCATTGTTTGCAATGATGATAGATGCATTGGTGGCTTTAATGTTGGCCCTATAACACAATCTGAAGTTAGTTTGGCTGTTTCTAAACTTAAACTTCATAAATCCCCAGGGGTAGATGAAATTACTACGGAAATGCTTAGAGCTGGGAATGTTTCGGTTACCACTTGGATGACTGAAATTCTGAATCTCTTTTATGATAAAGGCATGGTTCCTAAGGATTTTACCAGAGCTATTATTATCCCTATTTTCAAAAAAGGTGATCGCAGTTCTTGTGATAACTATAGGGGTATCAGCCTACTCTCTGTTCCAGGTAAAGTTCTTTCCATGATTGTGCTTAATAGAATTAAGAATCTGGTTGACAGGCAATTGCGTGATGAGCAATGTGGATTCAGAAGTGGTAGGGGATGTGTAGATCAGATATTTTCACTTAGGCAGATTCTTGAGAAATGTTTAGAGTTTCAGAAACCTTTGGTTGCTAGCTTTGTTGATTTCAAAAAGGCTTTCGACTCTGTTGATCGTCATAATTTGTGGTTGATTGTGAGATCATATGGTATACCAGACAAGTTAGTTAACATTATGAAAGCTCTCTATAATAACACTGAGTCGTGTGTGAGAGTTGGTAAGGCTTGTAGCAATTGGTTTAGCATTACTTCTGGTGTTCGACAAGGGTGCATTTTGTCTCCTTTTCTCTTTAGCTTGGTTATTGATTATGTTATGCGAAATTCACTTCAAGGGAAAGATTTTGGCCTTAAATGGGCTGGAGATAGGAAAATTTCTGATTTAGATTATGCTGATGATTTAGCCCTTCTGGCAAATGATGTTGATGAGATGAACTCTTTCATTCGAGCTGTTGATGAGACTGGTAGTAGAGTAGGTTTGGTTATAAACAGAGAGAAAACTAAAGTGATGAAAATTGGTCAGGCAGGCTGTGATTCAGTTAATCATGAATGGTTGCAGTCTTGAGCAGGTGTCACAGTTTAATTATCTTGGGAGCTATGTAACAGATAATGGTGATGTGCGGCATGAGATTAACAGACGAATAGGGATTGCTGCTGGGACTTTTAAGAATCTATGGAGAGTGTGGAGAAATAGGCGTATACACCTAAAGACTAAAATTAGACTGTATAATAGTTTGGTTCTTTCTAGGGTTAGTTATGGTAGTGAAACTTGGACACTTTGTAAACAAGATAACAGGAAACTAGATGCTTTTGATTCCAGATGCTTACGCAGTATCTTGGGCATTAGGTGGTTCAACTTTGTAACTAATGATGAGATTAGGAAAAGGAGTTTGCAACCTCCTTTAAGCAGCATATTGTGCAGAGAGAGACTCCGTTGGTTTGGCCATGTTGCCCGTATGAATAATTATAGATTGGCGAATAGGGTTATGAACAGTGTGCCTAAAGGCCTCAGAAAGAAGGGGAGACCTAGGATGCGGTGGGCAGACAATGTCAAACAGGACCTTGTTAGAATTGGTGTGCAGTGGCCAGATGCAGTAGATGTAGCTCAGGATAGACTTGCTTGGAGAACTAAATTGCACGGTCTGGTTGGACCTCCGTAGCCCATGGCTGCTTGAGGATGATGATGATGATGATGATGATGATGATGTCCAACTGCCACTACACTATCGAGATTAAACCGGTGCCAAATCACTTTTCTGGTGGGGATATTTAGCTTTGTGCTCCCAAAAATAACTGTCACTTCTCACTTGTAGCCCAATTTTGGTATATCTATTTAAATGTAACTTACCATTGACATACCTCAGATGTCTGTCCATGTGAATGAAATCTCGTTTATTTCTTGCTGGCGTTTGTAAATTTTTGATTGAAGCAAATATTTGTATTCTTTATTATTTGCAGCTGTACTAAAGACAGGGCAAATGCCTCTTGCAAAGTGGATTGAAAGCGAGTTCTTTTTACCTTTGTACAGCATTTTTTGGTACATAATGGGTTAAATGGCCAGGTCACAAGGACCTCAAGAATATCGGTGGGAGCCACTGGCCACCTGTCAAGGCATCCAATGTAGGGTATGGCTCAGTTTGACATGCACAAGCTATGGCTCTCTCCCTCACACAGAGCCATGGTTTAATGACTCATCCAACGACCAGCAGCCTCTCCAAGCCTGTTGGTGTCCCCTGACTGACTGGAGGGCTAGGTGGTGAATTCTGTAGAGAAAAATCTCAATGGTTCTTTGGGACTCAAACCTGGGATTTTCAGATTACCAACTACTAAAAGTATTATTTAATCTAATAACTGTAATATAGTGTAGATTAAACTATACTGTAAATATACTGTAATTATCTGATAGATGTATATTGTAATTTACTAGGACTGCTATTATGACCAATTTTTTTAAACTATCGATTATGAATTTGTAATTAAAAGGACTAACACAATGTATTTTGCGCAGTTGCTCTTAATTGAAAGATTAATTAGATTTTTCTTTTCTCTCTTATACATTAAGTAGGTTACAAATGGTAAGCAAGTTTATTCTTTCAGATCCTTTCACGTGTTATCTTCAATAGATTACACTGAGAATATTGATTGCAATATCTAAAACTTTATTGTGTTTTTTGGTCTGTAATAAATGATTAATATGCAAAAAATTGCATATTTTGTGGTAGCAAGATACTTATAATTTATGCTGAAACAGTTATAACTGTTATAACAGCCATTTTTTCTACAAACAGACTAACCTAATACCATTCTGATCTTTTTAAGGGAACATAATAGAGAAATATACCGTTTCACCAAAATTCAACTGAAAAATGAAGAAAAAAAGAGGGAAAATTGTTTCAATATTCAAATTGGGAAATATAATCAAGACACTAAATTAAAATTCCTAATTGTGGATTTCAAACTGAGTAGCTCAAAACTTCCCTCAGGCAATGCCATGTAGCAGCTGGCGAGAAGAAAAAGACATAAAATCGAAAAAAAAAAAAAAAAAAAAGTACTTTAAAGCCAAAAATTACATACCCCATAAAACTATTGTAAATATTTTCATTTATATCTTTTTTCTTATCGCAATTATTAACAGGGTTTCCACGCCACCCAAGAGGTATCTGTTCAGCTCGTTACCCAAATGGGTTCACATGGAACATTGGTTAATCAGGTGCAATATTTATCCATGTCCTATAACACAGGGCCAACCAAGAAGTAGAAGGTAACAGATACAAGGCATTCAGAATCACAATTTTAAAACAATGTCTTTTTTATTGACTTTAAAAATTTTTATGAAATTAATGAAAATGTAATTTTAAATGATTTATGAGAAGATTAATATACAATACCCTATTTTTGCACTCAGTGTTAAAAAAAACCCTTTGAGATCTGGGTTTTTGTTACTTGATTGGCTTTGCATAAATATAAAAATACCCTCTCAAGCAGCTGCTTGCCACAGATGATACAATGCCAGTGATACAATAAATGAGGAGATCTGTGAGGAAGGAAAGACCTTAGCAGGAAGACAAATACAAACATCCATGCTTTATCCGGTGCTCGAACCCAGGTCCCTTTGCTCAGTAGCCAAGCACGCTAACCGTTCGGCCATCGTCCCGATGGCCGAACGGTTAGGGTACGGTGCAGGTACTAAACAGATGTCTAAAAATAATAAATATTAAGTGCTACACAACTAAAATGAAAATTATGAGTAGTCAATGGTGGAGTCATTTTTTGTGGAAATGAGTTTCATATTTTCTATTGGGCAAATAAGGCGACAATAAGTTTAACAAAAGAAAAGTCATTAACAAAAAGCCTTATGTTAACCAATGACAAATATGCTTTAGGGTAGCAACAGGAGTGCAGTAGTATGTATTGAAAAAAAAACATTACAGTATTTTTTGGGGTGGGGTATTTGTGGAGAGTTCACTTCTTTTCATTTTTTGTGGAAAACTTGTGAAGTTTTTGTGGACCCTATACGAGCACTATTAAAAAATTATATACTTTTTTAACTTGATAAAAAGCCTATTTAAATATGCAAATATTTAATCCTAGAATCACAATGTGATTTGATCATTATTTATATCACAAGATGGGATCCTATATGATATCTCAGATTTATGTGATAACTTGGCATATTTCTAAAAGAAAACTCTACTATTTGAAATATTAAACAAAGAAAATGTTATTGGGAAAACAAAATTAAGTTTGAATTTTATACTTTAGAAAATTTAAATTAAGTTTATATTGTAAAAAAAAAATTTTTTTTTTCTAGTTTCAGAACGAAAACGTTTGAAACATTTACAACAAATTTATTTATTTATTTATTTTATTTGCGACATGTAGGACAGAGAAGAATCCTAGAAGCTACTCCTAGCTTTTTACAGGCCTTCTCATACAAGGACATGCCCTACTACGACCGAAGTCACTGCTGACCACTGCCTTATTTAGAGCTGACACAACACACAAAGTTTGCCCTGCTGGAACAGTCGCTAGCTGTTTCAATGTATTATTTGCTCACTGTCATCTCTATATAAGTAGCAATGATATAAACACAATGACTACTATTGTTGGATCTTAGATCTGTTGTAGTCATATAAGTCAATGAAATTTTAGAATACATGAGTTTATATACAAGCTAACCTACCTTGTACACAGAATAATACAGTAACTATGGAAACAATTAAGAATATTCTAAATAAATTTAAGGCAGACAGAAGGGTAAATTAGAAGGTCTTTAAAGTAATATTAGTTAGGTGCATTAGTCTGCTTTAGGTGAAAATCTCATCATGTTGATCTAGGGTTATTATGATACATATACACCGTGGAGCCAAAACGTTATGACCAGCGGGTCTTTATACAAATCGAAGCAACTGCAGGTAAACGACGGCGAGTGTGAAGGTCATGAAACGGTATAAATAACACCTGATACTGATCTCTGTTAATCAGTGTTATTCTTGTTTTTTAGATGGGAAAGGCAGCAGACTTAAATGAGTTTGACAAAAGCCAAATTGCAATGGCCAGACGACTGGGTCAGGGCATTTCCGAGACGGCAAGGCTTGCGGGGTGCTCACGGTCAGCGGTGGTTAGTATCTTCAAAAAGTGGTCCGAGGAGGAAAAAGAACTAACCGCCCTCAAGGTGTGGCTATCCCGTATGGTACGAGCCAACAGAAGGGGTATGGTAATTCTGTAATTTGAATGCTGGTGACGGGAGTAATGTGTCACAACACACAATGCATCGAACCCTGCTGAAAATGGGGTTGCGTAGCCGCAGAACACTCTGAGTGCCCATGCTAACTTCGGTTCACTGTCAAAAGCGCCTACAATTGGCACTCGAGCATCAAAACTGGACCTTGAATGATTGGAAGAAGGCCGTCTGGTCCAATGAATCTGGTTTGCTATTGCACCATGTAGACGGCCTGGTGCTGGTGTGTCATTTACCTTGAGAAATTTTGGCACCAGAATACACCGTGGGACGAAAACAAGCCGGTGGAGGAAGTGTTATGGTTTGGACAATGCTATGCTGGGAAACTCTGGGTCCAATCACGTGCAGGAAATTATGACGTCTACCACCTACCTAAACATCATTGCAGACCAGGTATATCCTTCTAGTATTGCTTTCTTTCAGCAGGATAATGCGCCATACCACACTGCCCGGATTGTGATTTTTGAATAATTTGAATATGAAACACAAAGACAGACACTATTTTCGCAGAACTTCTCTATGGTATATTATAGTGACAGTCTTCTGTCAGACCTGTGTGCCACGTAGCTGCTTGAGGGGGATTTTTCTATTTGGTAGTAATTATGTAGTTTGCAATATGAATATTGGTACTTTTGATATATATCATTAAAACAAATTTAATATCATTTCTATGTCATAAAAATCCCAATGGATATAATGAAGGCTACATTGCATTGTTTTACCTTTGAGCATCATATTTTGTATATAGAGGGGCTGGGGTGACTCAATCAGTAGAGCGTCAGGCTCGTTATCTGCAATTTCCAGGTTCAAATCCAAGCTGGATCAGGGTTGAAATTTATTTTAGGAAAACTCCTCGCCCTGCCCACGGTCAGTAGGGGACACCGACGGACTTGGAAAGTCCGTCGGTTGAGATGTTAAGCAGTAGTCCGTGTGCGGGATAGTCATATCCAGTGCACGTTAAAGAATATGCTGGATGGCCTTGATGGGAGACTGCCGTCTGCCTCCCAATAACTGCTCCAGTGGGTCCCCTCCTGCAATCTTCTCTAAGCCTTCGGGGTCCTCCTGACCTTAAAAAGCTGACCATTTACACCATTATGTGCAAAAAAAAGCGCCGCTCAGAGGTAAAACCCAACTTTTTGCACACAATGGTCTAAATGGCCAAGCCTGTGACTAAACAGCTGTGTTCTTTAACATGTCCAGGGTACGGCTCTCCTGCACATTGGGCTACTGCTTTCTGTCCCATCCGATGGATGACGCCTTTCCAAACCCATTTGGTGTACCCAACTGAAGGCAGGGTGGGGTTTTGCACAGAGAAATCTCGATGCTAGCCCACCCCTACATATTGAGGAAAAGAGAACTATACCAAAAGGAATATGACATATTACAAGTTTTTATTTCTTTAATACATGGTTTATACTCCTTATTTTTATTGATACTACCCTTGTTACACCTTAGCTGAAGATTTGTTGTAACGTTTTGAACTAATGGTTTTATTAGTAGGAAATACGTAAATCAGAAACACTGTGCTACAGTGAATCTTTTGGCTCAAAATTATGAAGAAACAATGACAGATAATCTGATTCTTTTTATAATTAGTATATCTGTGTCACACTTGCAATACTATACTACAAGTACAGTTGTATTTTGGGAATACACTGTCTGAGATTTAACATACCAGTTGTCTGAACTTATGTTAGGGATATTAGGAATTCTTAACCCTCTGTTATACGAAGCATATTGAAGAGAAGGTATTTGATTTTGAGACATTTTGTAAAAATTTTTTTCCTATCAATATATGTATATTTCCACTTGTAAAGATGTGTCAATAGACTTTCTATCAGGAAATTAAACCATTGCTCGAAGTAATATTTTAATTTATTGTGAAAAGACTCAGAGTACATATTTGTACCCGTATTTGCATGTGGAAAATGTCTTCCAGCAATATTATTCAGAAATACACTTCATCCCACAGCAGCTAATGCGAAATCTTGAAATTACCACTGCTAAACCCAATAAACATGCCACTACCCAAATCAAAAAACAAAATACAAAAAAAAAACTGAATATGTTACATTATCATCATCTGCCATTATATAATTTGTCACTAAATTTTTCTATGTTTCTCTGAAATAATGCAACATAATGATTTCCATTTCTAAACAGCTAGCAATGAAGTGGCCTGCATCTTGCATTTAGTTTATTTCACTGAAACGACCACCTTCAGAAACTTCATTTGACATATGACTCATAAATATTGACTACATTTTCTTACCTCTTTAGTTGGAGTCATATTTTAGGTAGCCCATGACATTTGAGACGTCACACGTTTTGAGAAATACACTACAGGAAAAAAATTGCAACACCTGGAGGATTAATACCATTTTATTAACACGCAGGCAGCTGTTAGCATATACTGAGATGAGTGATTGATTTCATTATCAAAAAAATATGGAGAATTACCACTTTACCTACCCAGTAAAGTGTATAATTAGTATGATGTTGAACCGCCCCTGCGAGCGTGCTTACCATGGTAGTACCTGAACGTTTTGCTCGTGTAGATACTGCAGATTAATGGAGGCTGTGTGGGGACGGGCGTTATCTTGTTGGTAAAAAGGTTCCATGCTGCTAAACAAATGGGACAGCCACTAACTGCAAAATGTTGGTAACGTTGGGCAGTTAGAGATCCCCTTATGATGACCAGTTCTGACCGAGATGTCCGACTAATGGTACTCCACACCAAGACACCAAGTGCTGGAACTGTGTGACGATATTGCACGCACTCGGTGGCATTCTTTTCCCCTGGATGATGGCGAACACGTTGTCTACCATCGTACTGACTAAGACAAAAATGAGATTCGTCACTAAACACCACGGTACTCCACTCTTGTTCGTTGCAGTTCTGTCTGAGGTGACACCACTGAAGATGTGCTTGCATGTGGGCAGATGTGAGGGGTAAACGCAGTGTCGGACGATAGACTCGCAATGAAAACTGTAAATGTCTGTTTTTTACTGGCCCTCTGGTAGCTATTCGATGTGTTACCTGTTTCCAGTCCCTTTGCAGTTGCATTGTAATCGCAAATCTGTCACGCAATGCCATGCGTTGCAAATGGCGGTCGTGTCACTCCGTGGTCATACGTCATTTTCCTGATCCTTGTTGGCTTGTGCTGGATCCTTCATGAACCCACTGGCGCCATATGTGTACCATGGTGCTGGGACTGCGGCCAACAAGTTCCAGCGTCTCTAAGGCTGATATTCTTCCACACTCTGTTAATTGTTAGAAAGACTGTTGACGTCTGCGAAGGACATCTTTAGCGGTTTAAAACAATTTCCACAACGTTTTGTCAACCAGGGAGCTTTGATTGCTTTTGTCTATGTTTGACTGCTCCGTACCTGTGACGTCAGCTCGCGCCTGTCCAATCGTTTCGATCGTCCTGTAAACCTAATCATTTTCATGCATTTCCGTATACTACCGCCTCCCTAAATTTCGTCACATTTGCATAACTTCTTGCAAGTGTTGCAATTTTTATTTCCTGTAGTGTATCTCGATGAGGTTCAGTACCACAAAAATCTGCCCTTTTTGGTGGGAGTAAATGGTGGAGGAGAAATTCGAAATAGTCTACGAAAGTCATCATATGAGATTCTATTTGAAACCTAACTCGCAATTGTAGCCCTCGCCTTTGGAAGATATAGCGGACTCATCGTTTTCATATATACTCTTTTTTACAGGGGGACGAACAGAATAGGAGCGGATTTTTTTTCCATTCAGAAGGGGAGCGGAATGTTACAATTCCTCTTACCACAAGTTTTCATTTGGCGCATAGCTTTCACTTTCGACCCTCGCATTCCGAAGGTATTGCAGAACAATTGTTTTCACATTTCTCCTTTTTCAGGGGGCGGGGAAAGAAAACAAAGGGCAAGAGTCCCCGCGTCATAAACATTCATTTGGCTCATAAATTGTTAAGTTTGTTCGTCGCGTTCCAATGATATGGTAGAACTTATCTGTTTTGACAAATCCACAAACCGACAAATGTCGAGCGAAAAGCGATGAGCCAGTAAAAGATAAAAGAAATTGAGGGGGGGGGACAAGAAACCCAATTTCTATGCAGCATAAAAATTTTCCCTCCGTTTTAGCCCTCTATGCATTTACCCCTCACATCTCCTATTTTCCCTCTTCAAAAATTTGTTGAAAAATGCATTAATAATATATATTTTTTGCCTCCATCACCCTTACTAGTATTCTCAAAGTGGGGACGAAATTTTGAAATTTGAAAAAAAAAAAAAAATTTGACGAAATTTAAAAAAAAAAAATTATAAAAAATTATAAATTAAACTTTATGAAAGAACCTTGAAAATTTTCATTAATAAAGGCACGGTGTCTTGAAACACCGAAATGCTTCCTTTTCATCACTTATTACATCCTTCGAAACCCCGGAGAAATTTACTTTTCACGCCTTTTCTCTTTCATTATGCTTAGGTCGCTGCTGTCTTACGCTCATGAGGAAACGCGCTCCTGATTCTCGTGATCTCTCGTTCCGTCATGCGCGCGCGCGATGGTTCCCCAGTTTACTTGTCGTGCCGAACCATTCGGTGGCCGGGCTCAGCTGGAAAGGTCGCCGCCTCTCGGGCTCTTTGTTGGAACACACGCGTCGCGTGCCTCGTGCAATAGTGTGGCGTCGAGGCTAAAAATGTTATCGCCGAGCAAAGAAATAGAAATAAAATTAGAGAAAGAGAGAGAAAAATTTTAAAAAAGTGCAACCGGCCTTACAACTAAGGCATGTGTCTTGATTCACATGCAACGATAATAAATCGCAGAAATGCTCTGTGAAGTTAGAAATATTACGTAACTGAACGGCGACTGTAATTTCGCTTAACGATGCTCGGTCGACACGGAAGGAAATCTGACCGTCGGTATGCTGCTGTTGTCGCTGTCTCGCGCATGTTTCGAGAAGAGAAGGATTAAAGCATTCTTGTTGTTGGTATTTGTCGAGTTGATCAAGATCGACGCAGAGATCGTAAGAGGAGGGTGGTGAGATAAACACGAAGCAAAGAGACTGGAGATAACCGAAGGAGACAAGGCTCTGGAATGGCGGTGCATATACTTACTCTCTCATCTGTTCGTCGTGGAGAAAGTTCTCGTGCAGTGAAGCTAATGGTTTGACGTCAATGAATATGAAGAGCAGGCAAGAGAAGCTGTTGTGGTTCTGAGTGGGGAGTCTGAGCTAATGGAGGAAGTTGATGCGCGACAAGAGCAGGGGATTGTTAGCAGCAGAGGAATCATCGCTGTGAGCACGTAACGAAGCCGGGGAGCGCGAGGTAGTGGCGAAATTGGTTGGCGAAAAAAGTGTGTTGTTGTCGTCGTTGGCTCGGTGATGAAAAACATGAAACATGGAGGCTTCGAGGTTCCCTTGAGGTAAGTGCTTTTTTCTTTTGTAGCATTTAGAGACTGGGAACGGTTTTGTGTTTCAGTTTCAAGATCAGCAAACTGTTGAGCTTGCCTTCAAATTTGCCGGATCGATACGTTTTCACTGTTGATCGGGAAAAGTGATTTTCACTGTTGATCGGGGAACTGCTTCAGATGAAGCAAGTTCCTATTTGAGACATTAGAAGAAACTGATCCTGAATAAGGCAATTTTTTTAGAATCGAATATTTTTTCTTAAGGGTTTGTCACGAAATGATGCTGAACTGCGCCATCATATGACAAAGGATAAGTTATGGAAAGTAGGTTGAAACCGGTTTAATATTTTTTGCATTTAGTACATTTTTATGTACTGTGTTAAATAGCGATAATACATGAATAGAATGTAATACATGCAAAAAATAGGGTTAATTGAACTTATTTCTTTTAACCATATGGTGATTAAAATGCGTATTTGGTTATTGTGGGCAATTTAATCTTAGCTTGCTTCAGTTTCAGATGCTTTTTATATTCGAATACTTAAATTATGAAAGTTAATAAGTTTTTCAGTACAACAACAACAATAATAATAATAATAATAACTTTCATCATCATCATCATCATCCTCAAGCAGCCATGGGCTACGGAGGTCCAACCAGACAGTGCAATTTAGTTCTCCAAGCACGTCTCTCCTGAGCTACATCTGCTGCATCCGGCTACTGCACACCAATTTTAACAAAGTCTTGTTTGACATTGTCTGCCCACCGCATCCTTGGTCTCCCTCTCTTTCTGAGGCCTTTAGGCACACTGTTCATAACCCTATTTGCTAATCTACAATTATCCATACGGGCAACATGGCCAAACCAACGGAGTCTCTCTCTGCACAATATACTGCTTAAAGGAGGTTGCAAACTCCTTTGTCTAACCTCATAATTAGTAACAAAGTTGAACCACCTAATGCGCAAGATACTGCGTAAGCATCTAGAATCAAAAGCATCTAGTTTCCTGTTAATCATGCTTAAAAAGTGTCCAAGTTTCACTACCATAACTAACCCTAGAAGGAACCAAACTATTATACAGTCTAATTTTAGTCTTTAGGTGCATACTCTTATTTCTCCACATTCTCCATATATTCTTAAAAGTCCCAGCAGCAATCCCTATCCATCTGTTAATCTCATGCCGCGCATCACCAGTATCTGTTACATAGCTCCCAAGATAATTAAACTGTGACACCTGCTCAAGACTGCAACCATTCAGATTAACTGAATCACAGCTTGCCTGACCAATTTTCATCACTTTAGTTTTCTCTCTGTTTATAATCAAACCTTCTGTAGTACCAGTTTCATCAACAGCTCGAATGAAAGAATTCATTTCATCAACATCATTTGCCAAAAGGGCTAAATCATCAGCATAATCTAAATCACAAATTGTCGTATCTCCAGTCCATTTAAATCCAAAATCTTTCCCTTGAAGTGAATTTTTCATAACATAATCAATAACCAAACTAAAGAGAAAAGGAGACAAAATGCACCCTTGTCGAACACCAGAAATAATGCTAAACCAATTGCTACAAGCCTTACTAACTCTCACACACACTTCAGTGTTATTATAGAGAGCTTTCATTATGTTACCAAACTTGTCTGGTATACCATATGATTTCACAATCAACCACAAATTATGACGATGAACAGAGTCGAAAGCCTTTTTGAAATCAACAAAGATAGCAACCAGAGGTTTCTGAAACTCTAAACATTTCTCAAGAATCTGCCTAAGAGAAAATATCTGATCTGCACATCCCCTACCACTTCTGAATCCACATTGCTCATCACGCAATTGTCTGTCAACCAGATTCTTAATTCTATTAAGCACAATCATGCAAAGAACTTTACCTGGAACTGAGAGTAGGCTGATACCCCTATAGTTATCACAAGAACTGAGATCACACTTTTTAAAAAAAATAGGGATAATAATAGCTCTAATAAAATCCTTAGAAACTATGACTTTATCATAAAAGATATTCAAAATTTCAGTCATCCATGTGGTAACTCAAACATTCCCAGCTCTAAGCATTTCCGTAGTAATTTCATCTACCCCTGGGGATTTATGAAGTTTAAGTTCAGAAACAGCCAAAATAACTGCAGATTGTGTTATCGGGTCAACATTAAAGCCACTAATGCATATATCGTCATTACAAACACTGGGAGTAGAACTAACCACATTGTTTAGAACATCACTGAAATGCTTAACCCACCTAGTCATGACAGAATCCCACCTTCTATATCCTTACCTTGTTTATACTTCAATCCCTGTATATCTGTCCGTTTTCTACCACACAAAATATTAACTATATGATACAGTTCTCTACTGTTGTGCAGTAGAACTGCTTCCTCGGCTTTGTCAGCCAAGCCATCAAGCTAAAGATTCTTATCAGCATCTAACTAATCCTTTATATGTTTAGTACATAGCTCTCTGTAATGCTTTCTATTGATTAAGGACATTCCTGCAGTTCTTTCTTTCTGAAATAAGTTCAAGTGCCTTATCACTCAAATAATTTTATCTCCTCTGCTCCTTTTTTCCTAAAAGAGTACTGTTAGTTTCCAAAAAATAAAGCCTGTTTAAAATGGTCCCATTTTTCCTCAACTTCAGTATTAAGCAAACAGTGACTGTCATAATGACTAAGTAACCTATCATGGTAAGCTTTAGCTATAACTGGGTCTTTCAGAGATTCAGTATTAAAGGTAAATTTTTTAACCTTAGTACAACACTTTTTAAGTTTAAGTTACATGACACTTTTAAAAAGGTAATTTTCTGATTCAATTTCAGCTCCCCTATATGACCTGATATTCCTAACAGAACCAGCCCATTTGCTGTTGATTAATATATAATCAATCATATTCTTATGAAGCCCATCAGGTGAAATCCATTTGTACCTATATATGTCGCGGTGTTTGTAATAAGTGTTAGTTATTCTGAAAACATTGAGTTTACTTACCTGTAGGAGACGTTGCCCATTGCCATTGCAGCTATCAATACCAAAAGGGCCTATTACTCCTCCCCGCGGCTTTACTTAGTTTTCTAATAAAAGAAACGAGAGCAGTTAGAGCATTTAGAGCAGCAGACAGAATACGACATATTAAATAGTTAGAGCTGCTGCTCTAACTATTTAATATGTCGTATTCTCTGAATTTGACGCACTGACAACAAGCTTTTATTCTCTTGATCATTGTACTTTAAACTGAGGTATTTAACCCAACAATTGCCTGCGATAATGCTACTTTTTTATTGGGCACATTACCGTAGTTGTCATGTCATCGATTTATTTTTCAACACTCTTTTCCGTTTTCACCCGAGATAGCAATCGTCTGGTTAGATTAGGAGCGGTTGTCGTAACCAAGTCTAAACTTTTCTGCGACGGGTTTATACCTGGAATAGTTTTATCCTTAGTTTAGTTTACAGGGATTCCTAAGAGTTCGCTTCATAGGTCACGATCGCAATAAGCATCTCGAAAATGCTTACTACATATCTTAATATGTTGCACATCAAATTTATATGACGCCGTCACTGTATCACCTGCTGCTTACAAATTTTCCTTCGGATGAGAATAAATATGAAATATTACTTTTCTTGTATAATTGATGCACTTTGATGCTGCACAGCTGGGCAAGATCAAAAAGCAAACATTACGCTAAAGACTTCATAGAGAAAAATATCCACTAAGACAAGAAGTTAGACACGAAAGAACGGGTGATTATGTAAATCCTTTTGCTCAGCTATCCCCGATGTGACGTCCAAAAGAGCACCCTCTAAGCAGTACTAGAATGAACTTGGTAAAACATAGCCTTTTGGCACCACCCTACATATACTATACTTCTTTGTTTTCTTTTGGCACCACCCTACATATACTATACTTCTGTACTTCTTTGTACCAGGTTCCAGTCCCACCTTGGCCAGCGTTGAGTTTTACCTCCGTAAAACCCTTACCCTGCCCTCGATCAGTAGGGGACACCAATGGGATTGGAAAGGCATCTTCCGTAGGATGGGGCATAACGCCGTGTGTGGGAGAGCCATACCCAGTGCACGTTAGAGAAAACACTGGGTGGCTTTGACACGAGGCTACCATCTGGCTCCTTAACAGATGTCTGTTGGTCCCTTCCCCCAGCCTTCTCTGAGACCTCGGAGGCCTTGTGACTTGGCCATTTATCCAATTGTGTGCAAAAAATGCAGCTCAGAGGTAAAACAACGAAACCTAAGTTTCCTTGTCTGTTGTAAACCGAAAAATCGGCAATGAATCTATCACTGAAATGAACACAAGAGTTCAGTCTTGTAAAAACGAAAGATTAGTTACTATTTTCCAATGTTTACCATTCTTATAAAAGGTATTTCTAATATAATTATAACGTTATGTAAGAGTCAGATAAAGCAAAGATTTCTCCTCCCATAAATGAAAGAAAAAAATTGTAAATTAATAAATAAGAAAAATAATACTGATTTAACTTAGTGAACTTTGCAATTTTTTAGTCATGCCATTCTTCTTTGAGCATAATGTAATTTTTAAGACAGTTGTTAAGTCAATACTCTCAATAGCTACTGAGTAAAAAGAAAATCATAGGCTTTATAGATTGTATCTGTAAAGAAGATGATATAGATCTGTTTAGAGATTGTAGTGTAAAATATTGTAGACTTCAGAATTATTAACTCATAATGTTTTAAATATTTAATGCTGTAGTAATTTCAAAAGTTGTATAAGTTGGAAAAATTATTAATTAATATTTAAAACATTGCTAGGACTTAGCAACCAAGCCCCCTTCCCTCTCTTGTGTGGGACCTGGGCCTTAATCCGTCTTAAACTATGTCTGAGTTGGTTGGTTTTTTTGTTGGGTGGCGGAAGGTGCAGACACTTTTTTTTTTTAATAAAAGGAAGAAGGTGCTTCCCTACACAAAGAACGAAGAAAACCTAGAAGCTCAATTGGACTTGTCCCGGTTTCTCATACAAAATACACAGGGACATGCCCGTTGATTTTTTTAGTCAGGTACGCTAGCCACTACGCCAGGGTTAATGAGAATAACAGTTTAATTGTGTGGTGTTGATCTTACCTCTAGATGAAATAGAATTGTGAAAAGAATCTCTTATTTCTCTATGAACACACGATTTTATGATCGCAGAAAATTGCTATTTGCAAACACGAGACGATCAAATGAAATAAGAAAACTTTTTACCAGATGATGAAAACATATTGATGATTTTTAAAGTTATTTATATCTTAGAGTTATATGGTCATGACAAAACATTTAAACTGCGAAATATATTTACTACCGATTAAAGAAGGAAGGTGAAATTATTACTTTTTACAACACCCCTAATGTTGACACCAGGATAAAGACGACAAAAAATGCATATCATTTGGCATATTATTAAGTTACTTCACTACTTGATGCATTTAGCTCCTCAAAATTCTGCCTACGGTCAGTAGGGGACAGCGATGGGCTTGGAAAGGCCGCCGTCCGTCGGATGGGACATTAAGCCGTTGTCCCGTGTTTGGGAGAGACATACCCTGTGAACGTTAAAGAACACGCTGGATGGCCTTGACGAGAGGTTAGCATCTGTCTCCCAACAGCTGTTCAAGTGGGTCCCCTCCCCCAACCTTCTCTGAGCCTTCGGGGTCCTTGTGACCTGGCCATTTAGCCCGTTTCTGTGTGTAAAAAAGTGCCTCTCAGAGGTAAAACAAACCAAAAACTATCTTGATGCTTCATGGATATTTTCTGCTTTCTTATTTGAAAACTAACAAAATAAGATCGAATTTCACTGTATTAGAAAGATTCAATTAATTTATTAGTTGTGACCATATCCATATCCAAAGCCACTCCTACACCCCCGGCTGGTTCTCGCGGTGGTCTGCTATCAGCGAGAGCGATCATTCTTTTCTCGGACCAGGTGTGACCATCAATCTGGATCGCTATTTGTGGTGAAATGTTGCAGATGCACGGAAAGCTCCGTACTAAACAGCCAGTTTTGGTCAACATTGATGGAGTCTTCCTGCACCAGGACCATTCAAAAATATCCACCAGTTGGATTACGAAACACCTCCGCACCCTGCATATTCCCCTGACCTTGCTCATACAGATTATCGCCTCTTCCGGCATCTGGACGCTATCATGGAGAAAATAACTTCCCAAAAAACGACCGAGCTGTGTGTCAAGCCATTGCCACCTTCTTTGCCTCACAGACTCTAGAGTTTTATCGCCATGGGATACACAGCTTTGTAGCCCATGGGCAGAAATGTGTCGATGCTTGGGTGGGGGGGGGGGAGGGAATACTTTGATTAGTCAGTAACTGCTTCCTATTTTTATGAGGGTTTACAGGTGGCACTCTCATTTCGGACATTTCATGTGCCCATTTCATTTCATGACCCAATAAGCCGGTAGCGTGTCATGCTCGAAATATATAGTTATCAGGTTCGAGTCCCACTTGGGCCAGCATTGATATTTATCTCCACAATCCCCCCCCCCCTCTCTTTTGTTGGGAGCCTACCATTGTTATACGGGGGGAGTCGGAATGAGGGCCTTAAACAGGCTGATTCAAAACTCTTGGGCCAAACTTTAAGGGGTGATAGAACACACCTAAACAATCACTTTTCGTCATACCATGCATGGTCGGAACTCAAGCGGTGAAGCACTAGGGGCATGGGAAATTGCTCGCGGCATGGTCAATTACACTTACGGCATGGCAAATTGCTTGCAATGCTACATTCGGGACGATCTCCAACCCTACGAAGAATTTCTTCCGTAACACATGCGTCCTCACGCTCCTTGCACGCCCTGTATCCTGCAAGCCACTGACAAAGGAGCCCATTTCGCACAGATACCGGTGCAATCACTGAAAGGTTTTACGATCAGGCATGTGTCTGGATTGTTTCACGAATGGATTGTTTCATGAATCAGATTCTGGATTGTTTTCACGAATGGATTGTTTCGTGCATGTCCGTCTTCTCCTGATTCGTGAAACAATCCATCCGTTCTGCAATCCACGGTAGAAATGATGACGAGTGCGAAACCAGCACTTATAAGTGCTCACTGGAAAGCGCCCTCTAGCGCTTCACCGCTTGAGTTCTGACCATACTTTGATAACGAAAAGTGCTTGTTTACCCAAGAGTTTTGAATCACCCTGTATACATTTCCGCTCCGTCTTAAGTTGGCCTGATATTTATTAGTTTCGATTTAATAAAACATAAAATCGTGGGCACTAGAGCCCCAATGATGTTCTACGGGTCTTAATATACAGGGTGAAGCTGAAAAGGTGGGCAAAACTTTACGGGGTGGTAGAACACAGCTATACGAGCAATATTCGTCATGGAAAGTATGGGCAAACGGCGAGCCGTTAGGTGACGTTGGAAATGGTATAAAAGGGTCGGTCCTCGCACCCAACGGCATTTCTACCGTGGATTGCCGAGAGGATGGCTGGTTATACTAACCACGAAATGGCGGATATGCACTTTGTGTACGGTGCGGCGGACGGGAATGCAAGTGAGGCACAGAGACGTTACCGTGACCGGTTTCCGATGAGATGCACTCCAGATCGGAAAACCTTCGAGCGTTTGCATCAGCGGCTGTGTGAAACGGGATCCTTCGCTGCGGCCAAGCAAGACGCAGGGCGTGAAAGGAGTGTCAGGACGCCGCAACTTGCAGAGGACATTCTGCGTAGGGTGGAAGAGCGACCGGGATGTAGCACGCGAGCGGTTTCCCATGCAGTACACGTGTCCCAAATGTCGGTTTGCCGTGTGCTACAGGAGGAAGGAATGCACCCCTATCGTACGCAGAAGGTACATAGCCTTAACTGGCATAGTGGTTAGGCAGCTAGCGACTGTTCCAGCAAGGCAAACTTTGTGTGTTGTGTTAGTTCTAACTAAGGCAGTGGTCAGTAGTGACTTCGGTCTTAGTAGGGCATGTCCTTGTATGAGAAGGCCTGTATTAAGCTAGGAATAGCTTCTAGGATTCTTCTCTGTTCTATATGTCGCAAATAAAAAAAATATATATATATGCTTCTTAAAACAAAAGAAAACGTAAAAACACACCAAGATTTACATTTAGTTAAAAGAAAAACATTAATTTTTGGTACATCAGGGGGCAATGGCCCTTCTTAGCCCTCCCTCCTGCCGACACGCATTAGTACGTGAATGACACGGAGACTTTTCAGAAATATTAGGAGGGGAATGATTATTCATTAGGCAGGTTGCCTAGCTCGTTATCTGATGTTCTCAAATTGAGTTATCGCTATACATGCTTTGAAAATTTTTCCCCACTAACCCTGCCCTGCCCTTGGTGCGAAAGGCGACACCGATGGATTTGAAAAGGATTCTGTCCTTCGTGTTGACTATTAACTATTTCGGTCTTTGTGAGTTGACTATTCGTTATTTCGGTCTTTGTGACTTGACTATTCGCTATTTCGGTCCTTAGGACTTGACTCTTCGTTATTTCGGTCTTTGTGACTTGACAATTCGTTATTTCTGTGTTTGTGAATTGACTATTCGTTATTTCTGTCTTTTTGACTTGACTATTCATTATTTCTGTCTTTTTGACTTGACTATTCGTTATTTCGGTGTTTGTGACTTGGCATTCGCTATTTCGATCTTTACGATTTGACTATTTGTTATTACAAACACCGAAATAGCAAATAGTCAAGTCACAAAGACAGAAAGAGCGAATAGTCAAGTCACAAAGACATAAATAGCAAATAGTCAAGTCACAAAGATCGAAATAACGAATATTCAAGTCACAAGGACCGAAATAACGAATTGTCAAGTCACAAAGACAGAAATAGCAAATAGTCAAGTCACAAAGATCGAAATAACGAATATTCAAGTCACAAGGATCGAAATAACGAATATTCAAGTCACAAGGACCGAAATAACGAATAGTCAAGTCACAAAGACCGAAATAGCGAAAAGTCAAGTCACAAAGACAGAAAGAGCAAATAGTCAAGTCACAAAGACAGAAAGAGCAAATAGTCAAGTCACAAAGACAGAAATAGCAAATAGTCAAGTCACAAAGATCCAAATAACGAATATTCAAGTCACAAAGACCGAAATAACTAATTGCTAAGTCACAAGGACCGAAATAACCTAAAATAAATATAGTCAAGTCACAAAGACCGAAATAACGAAGAGTCAAGTTACAAAGACCGAAAAGCGAATAGTCAAGTCACAAAGACCGTGTCTTTGTGACTTTTTACTTCGGTCTTTGTGACTTGACAATTCGTTATTTTGGTCCTCGTGACTTGACTATTCGTTTTTTCGGACTTTGGACCTGATGTTCGCTATTTCTGTCTTTGTGACTTGACTATTCGCTCTTTCTGTCTTTGTGACTTGACTATTTGCTATTTCGGTGTTTGTAACTTGACATTCGCTATTTAGGTTTTGATCTGTGACTTGATTATTAGCTCTTTCGGTCTTTGTGACTTGACTATAAGCTCTTTGGTCTTTGTGACTTGAATGTTAATGCTTTCAGTCTTTGTGATTTGAGTATTAGCTCTTTCGGTCTTTGTGACTTGATTATTACCTATTTCGGTGTTTATGACTTGAGTATTAGCTCTTTCGGTCTTTGTGACTTGGTTAATACCTATTAACCTCTTTCGGTCTTTGTGATTTCCATATTAGCTCTTTCGATCTTTTTGACTTGAGTATTTAGTGCTTTGCATGCAGAAAAAAGTGTCGTTCGAAGGAAAAACAATCCAACCAAAATTTACTGCTTAATAACAGCTTGTTTTGGGGAACTAAAGTGCATCAGTTGTAAGATAATTTATTTCACAGTTTTCATACGGCTTTCGCTATGCTTGGAAGAAATGAATCAGATTTTATTTCCTCAGCTGAGACAGGTGAGGCACGACATCGTGGTTTGTCTTGCAGAGAAGAATTTTCTCCTCTTCAGCGTTGCCTAGCAACAGAGGAAGTGCAAATATTTTCACAGTTGAGGATTTCTGGGGTTGCGCATATTCAGATAATCAACGCCAGGGGAACAAAAGGAAAGAAAAAAAATACCTTAGAAGTCAGGTTGTTTCGAAAGTTTAGTGTAGTGGAAATTCAAATATTGACGTGAGGAGAAGTCAGGCTCGTGCAGCAATGAAAGGAGGAGGAATCTTGGGATTTGGAAAAGGGAGGAGGTGAAGTTATAACTAGAGGAAAGCGAAACAAGAAAACATGAGAGGGTTTTTAAAACCATGGATGCCAAGAAGAAATTAAACTGGAACTAGCAAAATGTTTCTGACGCGACACGTACATAACCGTCGCTTACACACAAAGCCAGCTCGAGCGATTTTCACTGTTTCTAAGTCTAATTTTTTATGGATAACATTCTAATTCGATGTAAAAACCCAGGCCCACCACACAATATAATGTGATCTTTGAGACCTTTTTATTTAAATAATAAGAATTGTTATTTTCACAGCTACTGTATATGCACCTACTATACTTACAGAAAGTTGGGGAAGGGGTAATATTAAGATATATAGATATCCTGATCTAAATATTTTAACACGTGTCTCAGACTGTAAACGAGATACTAAAAACAAGTAAAATAAAAAATTTAGAAACAAAATATTCAGTTAAGAAGAACACGGAACTGGGCGAAGAGTAAGGTAGTTTGGATATTAACTGTTGAATGGGGGAAAAGTGAAACAGGTATGCAAGTGATTCTTCTCATCAATTAAAAGAATGCATATCGCCTCAGAAAAATATGGAATGCTTGTGTTCAAAGAGAATGAAGTTTTTTCATTTTCTGATTTTTGCATCTTCTACGTGAAAAAATTCGAACTAATGGATGATTAGGAAAAGGGAAATAGGAAATAGTAACATTTTATTACCTATAAAATGCAAAAAAGAATTATTTTTCATTTATCTCTAAAACGAATACGTTCCATGCCCCCTTGGAAATAAAGGGTATCTGGTCCGATGAATCTTGTTTCCTGTTGCACCATGTGGATGGCCAGGTACCGTGGGACGAAAACAAGCCGGTGGAGGAAGTGTAATGCTTTGGGCAATGTTCTGCTGGGAGACCCTGGGTACAGTCAGTTATTTGCAGGAAACTAAGACGTCTACCACATACTTAAACATCATTGCAGACCAGGTGCATCCTTTCATGGCAACGGTATAGCCCTCTAGTAGTGCCTTCTTTCAGCAGGATGTTTAAGAATGGTTCGTGGAACATGAGGAAGACTTCCAGGTATTGTCCTGGCCTCCATATTCCCCAGACATCAATTCAATCGAGCATCTGTGGTTTGTGTTTGAACAGCATGTCCAATCTGCAACTGCTCAACCACGTAACTTACAAGAATTAAAGGATCTGCTTGTAACGTGTTGAAAACAGATACCACCAGACACCTTTAGAAATCTTGTAGAGTCCATGCCTCGCCAGGTGAGAGCTGTTTTGGCGGCACGTGGAAGACCAATATCATATAGGCAGGTGGTCATAATGTTTTGGCACTTCGGTGTATGCAGCAGTTTTTTTATTTCTTATCAAAAATACTTTTTTTATTGCGTTCATAATCATAAAGAAAGGAAATAATATATTTTAAATGTATATGGGAATTTCAGTAATAAGAAAAACAGTTTAAGAAATAATAATATTAATGTAATGATTTAACATTTCAAATAGCATATAACTTGTAATATTCAGCAGGCATTAACATTTAAAAATCAAATTATCCATTTCAAATTTAAACATTTTCCTTCTTCGCCCTTTTTTGTTGATCTGGGAATGAAGAAATTGCGTGAAATTATCAAAAATGTTGGGACATTTTCATCTTGTGTGAATGGAAAACTGTATTTCAAGCTCCGTAAATTTCAGTTAAGCATTTTGTATCGAAAGGTTAAAAGAAATGGAAAATCTAAAAATATTTACCAGATCAAGATTTTCAGCAATATTTGTTTACTACAATTGTACTATTATTAATTGTACAATTGTAATTATTATTACTACAAATGTTGTAAATAATTCTGGAAACTGAAACATTTAACAGTGTTTAGGACAAATACAGCAACTGCATCTGGTGCCAAATATTTCAGCTTCAATAAGTCTTCAAATATTAAACGAATAATTTCTAAACTCGAAATTTCGATAAATTTGATTGAAAGCTACAATTTAACTTTTGAAAAGGAGCTTATTTTCAGAGTTATTGAGTTTTGACTATATATTGTTCTCTATTCACATAACATGAGAAGCACCCAATATGCATTGTTTCAAAATTTATATTTTGTAAAAAGTTTCTTTCCATTGTCAGGAGAGAGAGAGTGCGTTGAAAAAAGAGTAATCTCTCTTCATGGATAGAACTAGTTAAAATATGCAGTATATACATTATGGTTGTAACTAGTTAAAATAAAAAAGCATAATATTGATTTTACTTAAATAAACAAATTGCAGCATTTAAATGACCGCAACCGTAGGCTAGTGCTTAACGTGCCTACAGGAAAATCAGGGCCTGTGGACAGGGCTCTCCTGCACAAGCACGGCTCTACATCTCATTCGGCTCTACATCTCATTCGGCGAATGCCGGTATTTTCACGGCCATCTGTTTGCCCTTTCTCACTCAGGGCAGAACGGGTGTTAGCGGAGATTAATCTCAACAGGCAGAATTTGTTATTTTCATTTGAAAATATATCAGGGCAGAGAAGAATACTAGAAGCTATCCTATAGAAGAATCCTAGAAGCTACCTTATAGGAGAATCCTAGAAGCTATACTAGAGAAAAATCCTAGAAGATATCCTAGAGAAGAATCCTAGGGCGTGTTTTTCTATGAGAAGGACTTTACAGGCCTTCTCATACAAGAACATGATTCACTATGATCGAAGTCACTTCTGACCACTGCTTCAGTTAAAGCTGACACAGGACACAAAGTGTGCCTGCTGAAACAATAGCTAGTTCCCTAACCACTAGGCTAATTGAGGCTATAATTGGGACTCGAATCTGGATTCATGCCGCACCACCGACTGAGCCAACCCTCACCACCCTGGAATTAAGAAGAAAAATTATTACTTTCAATATTAACACACCATCAAAATCAGGGCTGGATTCAAGTTTCTAAGAGCCCAAGCCTATAATGGCCTTTACCTATTTGTTTTCGCATGTTTAAGGTGCTGTATTTTATTTTTTAATTGCCTGAATCGACGTTTTTTCATAAAGTTTACAGTTTTCATTTTATTTTAAATTTAAAAAGATAGGGGTAAAGGCCCAATTAGGATTTACTAACGGGATCCTATTCAGAACCTGGCACCAGTGTCCTGATTCAGAACTTGGTCCCGGAGTCTCCATTCAGAAGTGGACTCCAGGGTCTACATTTAAATATTGATTCTGTGACTCTCATTTAGAACTTGGCTTTAGGTCGCCTAATTGCTTAATCACGCCTTGATCAAATTTTTGTTCTCTGGCATAAATAGATCGTTTCCAATATTCGTTCAATATTTGTCCATTTTTCCAAAACATTCCACCTTTTATTGGACGCTTTTAAAGCTATTTGGAGATTTTGAAAATACAAATCGTAATGTTTCTTCAATACCTATCCAACCTCCGTCCGTCAGATGGGACGTTAAGCCGTGGACGTTAAAGAACACTCTGGATGGCCATGACAAGAGGTTGTTCAGTGGGTTCTCTTCCCAAAAACCTTTACTGAGCTCTTGGGGTCCTTGTCATTGACTACTTAGCCCATTGTGAGTAAAAAAGTGCCGCTTAGAAGTAAAACAACCAAAAATAACCCTGTCCAACCCAAAAAGGCTTTTCCATTTAATTCTAAAAACAAAAAAAAAGTTGAATGAATACAGATGGAGAAACAGAGAGACAGATAGATGGACGAACAGACGAGAGAATGGACGGATATACAAATAGACATGCAGAAGAATGAACAGATAGACGGCAAAATAAAAACAACAGTATGTTTCTTAAAAAGGGACTAACGAATGCTTTAGGTGTTTGGAGAATTGATGTTTTGGGTTTATTTATGTTTTAAATCAATACCCAATGTAGTCTGCTTAGCTTGCTTATGAATTATTTCGTATCATTCAATTGCAATATACAAGTCTTTACAAACGTTCGAAATCCTATTCAACATAAGGCACGTTGAATAATCGGCTGAACCTAACTCAATAATTTTATTTAACCTGGCAGTATAGTTATATTATATATATATTATATTATATTATAGTCGAAAGTTTCAGTAGGATGGGAAACAGGTTAAAATGAAACGATTTCAAGCTGGAAAAATCTCTCTATGCATAATTAATTCTTAAATAAACCATTAGTGATTATAAAAAATTCCATTAATACAAAATATTGATAAAAAGTTCATACACCATGTATTAATTAGATATTAAAAAATAAGATCAATAGAGTTATTATGAAGGATAAAAGCTGGTTTGATCCCTTCGACGAATTGCATATTTAAAAAAAAAATCATTGAACCAAGTTCGTGTGATAGAAATCAAAAGACATTTTCAGAAAATTCTGGTTCTAAGTCATAAATAACACTTATATGGAATCAGTTATCATTGCATTATGACCACTCCACCCCATGTTTTGTCAATAGCAAGTTAATTACCAAGATCTACAACTTCTAAGATAGTGTTTCATGAGTAAAATATGATTGAGGTTAATTAAAGATCTTAATTAAATCTAAACCTCGTTTTTCAATGACAGTATTTAAACAGGTACGAAGGTTTAAACATTTCAGAGCAGCAATTCACATTATGTGCAGAAGATAGAATTTGAAAGAGATCAGATCATTGGGTTGTCAGAAACTGGATGGTTAACACGCCAAACAGCCGTTAATATTATCCATGATGACCAAATGGTTGGACTCTGTTGGTAACAATAAATACAGGAAAGTACCTGGACACGTCTCCAAAGCTCTGGTCAAAAGAACTTTCGAATAGGAGGATTCGATGGATCTCTCGACTACGGACAGGAGACAGATCTCTCATGAGCTACCAGATTTCCAACATCGCAATTCCATCCCTGTCTGTGCTTGAAAGTGCTTGTGTTGGGGAGACGATTAGAAGACGACTGCTGGAATCGGGACTGCATTCCCAACGCCAGTTGTTTTGTCTACCTCTGATACCATCCCATCGATGTCTGCAGTGGTGCAGAGAGAGCTGTTTGGAGATAAGACTCGTGTCGTGTCATCTTTAGGGACAATAGTGTTTTTGTTTCGCTTAGAACGATTGCTATTGGCTATTCTTCTAAGCCTCTTCGCTTCTCAAGCATTTATTTGACGTAAGACTCGTAAACATTGGCGATGCCCTTTCAGTCACCCTCCCCATGTATGAGGGGATGAAAGAGAGGGCGTAATTTCAGGTAGTCCATGGCAATGTATATATAATTTCAAATATAACTCGCTGAGATCTACCCAAGTGAAAATTCTTCCTCTCTTTTCTGAAGAGGAAGAACGTTGGTGATTAAAACATTCAAGATGCTTACGACAGTCCCCACATTAGAAGCCTTAATTTGATACGTAACTCTCGGCCCATGCATCAGTAGAAAGAGTGCAGCAACTATTTTCGAGTTTCTCCTTGTTTTAGGGGAGAAGAAAGCATGACGGGAAGGAGATTGGTCAACGGATTGGCAAAACATGGTGGAACACTGTTTTGGCAAACAGAAGCTAACCAAGAAATGACGATAGGAAAGAAATAGAAAAATAGGTAAAAAATAAGGAACACATTTCCATTTATATAGGTATATCTCCTTTTTCTCATCATGTCGTTTGCTGGTTTTCCGCATTTCCTCCACGAAAGCAAATTTCTTTTGCTAGCGAGAGATATATATATTGAAGCCTGTCTTTGAGCTATGTTGCCCTACAGTAAAGTCAGATGAGATTATTATAATTTTTTATAAAATTTAGTGTTCGAAAGCTACGTTCTTTGATATTTGCATTCTACAAATCTTTTTTTGATTTTTCATTCTATTCTATATCTTAAGAAGTTATTGTTTTCGCCTTTCAGCCTCTTATTTGTTTTTGAATCAAAAAGATTTTAATATGAAATAAAACAATTTTTTTTAAATTCATTCCAGGCAATGTCTGTTAAAGAATTCCTTTTTGTTTTTAATCTCAAAATGATTTCAAACTTGTGAAGAAGTAAGAACTGGCGTTTTATGAAATGAGAAAATTTATCAAGTTGAAGTGTTTTGATTGCACAGAGTTCTTTTGCTCTGTAAAAGTTGGGTAAAATTTATTGCTTCTCTTGACAATTAAAAAAAAGAAATGCTACTTGAAAGCTTCTCGGCATTTCGGTTGTGTTGTGAAGGAAATTCAAATTTATTTCATTGAAGAAAAAATGCAGCAAAATGCTCTTCAGACTGCATTTTTGGTAAACTATGAGATAGAATATATTGATAAAGTTGAAAAATATGATCTTGGAGATCAGAAAAAGAACAATACTAACATTATGAAGAAGGAACTTATGGCCGCATGAACACTTCCAGTCCTTGGAGTATATAATGCAACTCACGAGCCTTTATGCAATTTTACCCAAAGCCAGGTAAGGACGGGGGATGGATCATGAAACTCCCCCTCCCTTGAGAATGCTACTAAGGGTAAACTATTAAGGGAAGAATGCTACTAAGGGTAATGAAACCAAAAATTATTAAACTAGTGCATATTTCACGCATTTTTAATGATTCTGTTTAAAAATCTCTAAATCAAAGGGGAAAATGTTACACCATATGTAAATCAATCTCTTAATCATCCATTTCAGATTTTTCCGACTCGATTGCGTCACCTCTCTCTATTATTTTCTAGACCCGGTCTGATTTTACTTCTGATATAATTTTTCGCTTCATCAGAATATGGTATTTCAAAACATATTTCTATTAATATTCAGTGATATTTTCGTTATTTCGAATTATAAAGTTTTTCGGAACAACTTAAAAGTTGGATTGGGTCCTCTGAGAGGCGCTTTTTTGAACGCAATGAGCTAATTGGTTGGGGGAGGGGACCCACTGGATAGCTGTTGGGAGACAGATGGTAGACTCTCAAGGCCATCCAGCGTGTTCTTTAACGTGCATAGGATATGGCTCTCCCGCAAAAGGGGTCACGGCTTAACGTCCCGTACGATGGACGGCGGCCTTTCCAAGCCCATCGGTGTCTTCTACTGACCGTGGGCGGGGGGGGGGGAGCTTTGCAAAGATAAATCTCAACCCTGGCCCAGCTGGGACTCGAATCTGACAACTGCAGATTATGACTGAGTGCAAGTTAGGACATTTCCACTCAAACATGAATGTAAATGTTCAGTTCGGTTGCTTTTTTTTGTGCGAGAGACACTTTACCACACACAATGGACTAAATAAAGAGATCACGAGGACCCGAAGGAATCAGAGATAGTTAGGTGAAGGGGATCTACTTGGCAGCCATTAGGAGACAGATGCAATCCTTCCGTCAGGGTTCTTCAGAGTTCTTCAACTTGCACATGATATGTTGTCATTCACTTGAAGCCAAGGCTTAATGTCTGATGTGACAGACTCAGATTACAAACCCAATGGCGTCCCCTTTTTTATCGAGTACAAACGGAACTTATCGAAGAAAATTTCGTCGGGAACATTGGGGGTTTGAGCCTAGGAACATCATGTTACTGGTATATTACAGATTAAGCCAATCCATGTCCTTTTAAATCCCAGTCAACATGAATGGAAGCAATTTGGTGCTAGTTCGTAAACTTAAAGAAGAAAAAGAACCAAAATTTGGACGTAGAGTTTCCAAAGGACTTCGTTCTGCGTGTTATTACATCACTGCAGTAGCAATGCGTGATTATATTTCGGGACTTTTTAATTCACTTCGCAGAAAACTATTTTCAGAATCCTTTGCAATAGAGTTTGCTTCATCTGAATTGAGGGAGAGGGGGTGGCTCAGTAGGTAGCGTGACAGGCTGATAATCTGCAGTTGTCAAGTTCAAGTACCAGCTGAGCGAGTATTGAGTTTTATCCATACAAAACTCCTCGCCCTGCTCTCGGTCAGTAGGGTGCAATGATGGGCTTGAAACGGCCGCCGTCCGTCATCTGGGAAGTTAAGCCGTGACCACTTGTACGGGAGAGCCATATCCTGTGCACATTAAAGAACACGCTGGATGGCATTAATGGGAGGCTACTGTCTGTCTCCTAGCAGCTGCCCACTGGGTCTCCTCTCCCAGTCTTCTCTGAGCCTCGGGGCCCTTGTAACCTGGCCATTTATCACATTGTGTACAAAATATTGGCGCTCAGAGGTAAAACAACCCAATCTGAACTGAAATTACGTGATATTCAGTTGTCGTGGCTCAGTTGTCTTTCGAAAAAGTCTTCCAGGATAGAGGGGCTTTCTAATACATTAGGGAATTATAATTTGTCGGACACTAACAATTCAACTGATGTGCAAAGCGCAATCTTGAAATAAAAACAGACGAAGTATGAATATACATTGGCTTACCAAAATATTAAAAAAATTCCGTGTTATATCAATGAGAATCCGTCTTTGAAACTCTATAACTTCTAAAATACATATTTAATGGATAAAATGTGAATCAAGATAAATTAAATATCATAATCAAATCGAGTGAAATCTCTATATTGAATAGCATTCTGTCGGTAATAAAGAGTTAAGGACGCTAGAATATTTCACAATACCAATGCTGGTAGGCTCCTATGAGACGTCTAGGGCAAGCAACTGCTTAAGGTGGGGGGGGGGGATTTGTAATTTATGATTTAACGCGCCGTAACACTACGATAAAACTTAGTTAAAACTTAAATAATATGTACTACTTCATCGGTCTGTTAATGGTAGCTAGGTAGTCACTGGAAGGAGAGCTATGCACTAATCCCCTGTGATGATGCATAGAACCGGCCAGGCCTAGCACCTAATGTCCGACCCCGCCTTCTCGTGGTGCAGACCGTTAGTACCTTTCAAACGAGATACTCTCTTGTGGAAGTGAACGGAAGGGAAGGCTGCCAGATTAGTGTGGCCTACTGATCTGGACAACTATGGCTGCTTTTCTTTTTTTTCTACCCTGCTGAGGAGTGGTCAACCACACAGGGTCCTGGTGCTGACCATATAAACCCACTGGACAGGACTCTGAGCTTGATTATGGATCCTGATTTTGCTGCACTGGTGGGCTTCTGTGGAGGGAAAATCTTCCGCTGTGTTTTCTGTTTGTTTGTGGGTTGACAGCCCCAAGTGAATAGATTCACAGGATATGTTTATCAGCTGGTAGATAATCCTGAGCAGAGGTCATCGCAGGCACCTGAACACTTTGCTTCTATTGGCATCGTCAAATTCTACATTGGAGGAAGTCTTCGAGTGTAGATGGCTTCAGCCTTTAGTGGTGGGGGAACGGGTCTTTGCCCCATGTCTGCGATTAGGGGGCTGTTTGATATTGTCGGCATTCCCTCTCTCAATAAACATAGTTTCTTTAAACATCCCATTAACCATTTTCTCTCCATAGGTAGTTGGAATGTGAGGACTCTGCACAGAGATTTTTCTCTTGATGTCCTCACACAAGAATTCCACCATTATAATTTAGATATTCTCGGCTTGCAAGAGACCAGATGGACAGATAAAGGTCAGATTCTTAAAAATAATCTTAAATTTCTCTTTTCAGGGAGGGACGACAAAAATCATCACCAAGGCGTGGGTCTGCTTCTCAGCAGACACGCTAGTGATGCTCTTCTAGGGTATGAGTGCATTAATGAAAGGTTTCTTACAGCAAAATTTCAGACAAGCGTTAAAGACTTGAATGCTATCTACTGTTATGCCCCCACTGAGGATGCCGATGAGGATGAGAAGGATAGGTTTTATGGACAACTTCAGGATATTTTGAATTCTGTCAAGAAAGGAGATATTACCCTTGTTCTTGGTGACTTCAATGCCAAAGTTGGTACTGACTCTGACCTTTGGGGAGGAGTAATAGGCCCTTTTGGTATTGGTAGCTGCAATGGCAATGGGCAACGTCTCCTACAGGTAAGTAAACTCAATGGATTCAGAATAACCAACACTTATCACAAACACCGCGACATACATAAGTACACATGGGTTTCACCTGATGGGCTGCATAAGAATATGATTGATTACATATTAATTAACAGCAAATGGGCTAGTTCTGTTAGGAATACCAGGGCATATAGGGGAGCTGAAATTGGATCTGACCATTACTTTGTTAAAAGTGTCTTGCAACTTAAACTTAAAAAGTGTTTTGCTAGGGTTAAAAAATTTTCTTTTAATACTGAAGCTCTGAAAGATCCAGTTATAGCCAAAGCTTACCATGATAGGTTACTTAGTCATTATGACAGTCATGGTATGCTTACTACTGAAGTTGAGGAAGAATGGGATCATTTTAAACAGGATTTTTTGGACACTAACAGTACTCTTTTAGGAAAAAAAGGAGCAGAAGAGACAGAATTATCTGAGTGATAAGGCACTTGAGCTTATTTCGGAAAGAAAGAACTGCAGGAATGTCCGTAATCAATACCCTACTAGTCCTAATAGAAAGCATTACAGAGAACTTAATAAACGTGTAAAAGATCAGTTAGCTGCTGATAAGAATCTTTGGCTTGATGGTTTGGCTGACAAAGCCGAGGAAGCAGTTAGACAGCACAACAGCAGAGAGCTGTACCAGATAGTTAACGTTTTGTGTGGTAGAAAACGGACAGGCATACAGGGATTGAAGGATAAACAAGGGAAGGTTGTAGAAGGGGAAGATTCTGTCATGGCTAGGTAGGCTGAGCATTTCAGTGATGTTCTAACCAATGTAGTTAGCTCTACTCCCATTGTTTGCAATGATGATAGATGCATTGGTGGCTTTAATGTTGGCCCTATAACACAATCTGAAGTTATTTTGGCTGTTTCTAAACTGAAACTACATAAATCCCCAGGGGTAGATGAAATTACAACGGAAATGCTTAGAGTTGGGAATGTTTCTGTTACCACTTGGATGACTGAAATTCTGAATATCTTTTATGATAAAGGTATGGTTCCTAAGGATTTTACCAGAGCTATTGTTATCCCTATTTTCAAAAAAGGTGATCGCAGTTCTTGTGATAACTATAGGGGTATTAGCCTACTCTCTGTTCCAGGTAAAGTTCTTTCCATGATTGTGCTTAATAGAATTAAGAATCTGGTTGACAATCAATTGCGTGATGAGCAATGTGGATTCAGAAGTGGTAGGGGATGTGTGGATCAGATATTTTCACTTAGGCAGATTCTTGAGAAATGTTTAGAGTTTCAGAAACCTCTGGCTGCTAGCTTTGTTGATTTCAAAAAGGCTTTCGACTCTGTTGATCGGCATAATTTGTAGTTGATTGTGAAATCATATGGTAACAAGACAAGTTAGTTAACATAATGAAAGCTCTCTATAATAACACTGAGTCGTGTGTGAGAGTTGGTAAGGCTTGTAGCAATTGGTTTAGCATTACTTCTGGAGATCGAGAAGGGTGCATTTTGTCTCCTTTTCTCTTTTGCTTGGTTATTGATTATGTTATGCGAAATTCACTTCAACGGAAAAATTTTGGCCTTAAATGGGCTGGGGATACGAAAATTTCTGATTTAGATTATGCTGATGATTTAGCCCTTTTGGCAAATGATGTTGATGAGATGAACTCTTTCATTCGAGCTGTTGATGAAACTGGTAGTAGAGTAGGTTTGGTTATAAACAGAGAGAAAACTAAAGTGATGAAAATTGGTCAGGCAGGCTGTGATTCAGTTAATCTTAATGGTTGCAGTCTTGAGCAGGTGTCACAGTTTAATTATCTTGGGAGCTATGTAACAGATAATGGCGATGTGCGGCATGATAATGGCGATGTGCGGAGATTAACAGACGAATAGGGATTGTTGCCGGGACTTTTAAGAATCTATGGAGAGTGTGGAGAAATAGGCGTATACACCTAAAGACTAAAATTAGACTGTGTAATAGTTTGGTTCTTTCTAGGGTTAGTTATGGTAGTGAAACTTGGACACTTTGTAAGCATGATTAACAGGAAACTAGATGCTTTTGATTCTAGATGCTTACGCAGTATCTTGCGCATTAGGTGGTTCAACTTTGTTACTAATTATGAGGTTAGACAAAGGAGTTTGCAACCTCCTTTAAGCAGTATATTGTGCAGAGAGAGACTCCGTTGGTTTGGCCATGTTGCCCGTATGGATAATTGTAGATTAGCAAATAGGGTTATGAACAGTGTGCCTAAAGGCCTCAGAAAGAGAGGGAGACCAAGGATGCGGTGGGCAGACAATGTCAAACAAGACTTTGTTAGAATTGGTGTGCAGTAGCCGGATGCAGCAGATGTAGCTCAGGAGAGACGTGCTTGGAGAACTAAATTGCACGGTCTGGTTGGACCTCCGTATCCCATGGCTGCTTGAGGATGATGATGATGATTTCATCATAAAACTGGAACTTACGGCCAGATCAACGCTTTCAGTCTGTGTAGTATATAATGCAACTCATGAGTCTGTATATATTTTACCCAGAGCCGGATCTGGAGGGGGGCAGAACACCTCCCCTTTCCTTGAGAATACTACTAAGGGTAATGGAGGTCAAAAATTATTAAACTTTTGCATATTTCACGCATTTTCTGAGTTCACCATTTGTTTATAAACCTGATCATTTCATTATGAGACAATTTTAAATAATTTTCATAAAAGAAGATAATTTATGTTTGAAAATTCCAGCTTCCATAACACTTTAAATACTGAACGAATATTGTTGGAAATCGAGATTTATATAGATTTGATTATGGTCTTTTTAATTCACAATCATTTAAAAAATTTAATATTTAAATTAATAAATTAAAACATTTATTCGATCGATGGGAAATTCTAGACCCGTAGGCAGAAAAGATGTGTGAATAACTCTCTGAATGGTCTTGACCGGAGAATTTCTTCGTCAACTTGTTTTGAGCTTTATGGTATTCTTGACTTATTTAATTATCCTTGAGAAGCAAAAGAAAGCAATATTTATTGGCATACAAAATAATCCAGTCGAAGCAAAAGACACAATAAAACACTTCCGAGTTTTGATTACAAGAGACTCAAATTGATTATCATTTACTGCAGGCCTGATCAATGGCTTGGACTGTTTTATCTGTGAACAGCTCCTTTGTGTACGTAATGAGGTAAATGGCCAGGTCATAAGAACTGCCTACAGCTCAAAGTTGGGTAGAGGAAAGGAAATTCATACCATCCACGGTGTTCTTTGAAGTGCACAAGATATGGTTTTCTTGCAAACAGTGTTACGTCTTAACGTCTCAACCTGTAGACGGATACCTTTGCAAGACCATCGTTGCTCACTTTCTCATTTGGGGTAGAATAAATTTCAACTCAGAAATAAATTTTTCGAAATAAATTTCAACTCAGGCACTTTTGGGAATTGAACCTGGATTACGAGACCCTTTTGACCAATTTCATATCACCGATAAGTGCAGAAGAGCAGCCGACCTTCTTTGCTACGAATGCAAAATGTCTGCTTGGCTATATGTTTCTTTTTTCCTAATTCAGAAAATATACTTAACACTTCTATTTTGATTTCCTTAATAAAACTAATCCAATTTCGAATGGTATTGAGTCAAACGTTTAACTGTCCTCTCGAAAATTTGGGACGCCAGGTTACTTTCTATCTAGCCTCTGATGATAACTGATAATTAATTTTAAAAGATTGAACATCGAAATATATCAATTCCTCTCCTAACGGTGCGTCGAATATCTGCTTTAATAACTGATGCACAGTTTCACCAAACTTTTTAAGACCGTTTCACAAAACGTTTTAAAACGCGGCATGATACCTCGATGATCTATGAAAATGTGACTAATTTTAGGCCACTGCAAAATGATACGCATATCAATAAGAAGGTAGTACTCAATTTATTGGAAGAAGAAAAAATTTCTTTACAGTACAATAGAACACGGAATATTTCAATGCTGGAGTAGATTGCCTAGTAATGCATCATCCGCATCAATCTAATCCGGATGTTCTTTTCATATGTTACAAACAAAGAGTAAGTCTATTAGTTTTAAATGTGGTTATAAATTTAAAAAAAGGAAACACAATACAAACGGCGAAAACCCATATAGGTTTCATAACGGGAGAAACGGATAAAAGTTATTAATAAAATTTACTAATATCGTTAATTTGGCTCTAGACAAAAGGGATAAAGTGGTGGTTTTCGGAATTGAAGAAAACTTTCGATACTTTGGTTCATGACATTCTTTTAAAAAATTATAGTATTATGGAATAAGAGGAATTGCCCTCTCCTGTTTCCAAGAATACTTAACAAATAGATTAACGAAAATAAAAAAGTCGTATAGTAGGTTTTCATCTGTTAAATGAGGAGTTCCTCAAGGATCTGTTTTAGCCTCTTTATTGTTTCTGATTCATATCAATGATGCAGCAAACTTAAAATTTAATAGTGATATTTATTTGTATACTGACAATATTATTTTAATTAATGCCAATACCACCAATAAAGAAGTTGTACAATGAATGCAAGAAAATTATAACATCATCAAATGCTGGTTAAACAACAAAAACTCTATTTAAACAGTAAGAAAACAAAATGGCTAATGTTTCATTTATCTGGATACAAAATCAACAGTAACCAAAAAATTAAGACATATTAAATTAACTGTAATAAAAATAATCATGAATAAAAGCAATTCCTTTTATTCCATAATCACGCAAAATTCACGATTGTAGTTCTACTGTTATTAATAGAGTAGATTCTTTAAAGCATTTAGGTTTGTACATTGACAATACTTTTTGACAATACTTTGTAATATGTATATTAAGGCTAGGGCACTGAAGAAGAATAAACTTCGATACATATTAGATACTAATGCATGCTTAATGTTTTACAAAGCAATATCGGAATTACTTTTAAGTTATGCTAATACCATCCATGTGTAATCCATGTGTAACAATATAAAAACTAGAACGCATCTAGTTCTCAAGCACTAAATATTGAATTCCTTTTAAATATCGTACAACTCTTTAAACCTACTTTGTCGTATAGTTTATAACTGAAGATTTTATCTTACCGAAACTTATATAAATACAATATTGCATTAAACATTTTTTTAAATAATATGTATAAAACAGTAGCAGTAAATGAAAAAAAAACAAAAAAACAACAACACTAGATTAAAACAAAAAAAATACTACCAATTGTTATCTTTCATGAACGATTATGGGAAATATTTGAGCAAATATAAAGCCCCATACATTTTCACGTCTTTTATCGAGCGAATTGCTATCACTACCTTTATATAGTAAAATAAAAATGGAATCGAAAAACGTTTTAAATAAATAAACTAGCACATTAAAATATAGTTTTAATAATTATGAAAAAAGTGCCAATTCTTTCAATAAGAAAAGTATATATTTATCTCTTATTATTTATTATTAACAAATTTGGAACATGAAAGTAACTTTATATTACCTTATCAAGAGCGACAATCACATACAGCACCATTTCACTGTACATGTTACACAAAAGTACAATTATTGTAATTTCTTTATAATACTAACGTAGAGGTAGTTTTCAACACCAAATATACAGTAGTAATGCCTGCATACAGATACATTTATCGAGTACAATTTTCTTATGCACAACAGTAACTATGACTCGCGTGTGGATATTATTTAACATAACTAAATTCGTGTATGCACAAACAGTCTAGATATGTAAATAAATGTAAATTACAGCTCAGTAAAACGGTTTGGAGTTCTAAATCAATTCAATCACATGGTTTCAATTAACGCACGGTTGCTTGATTAGAACAATACATTATATTCTCAGTATTTAATATCCAATTTTTCACTTCCTTTAATATATGTTTTAATATTAATTATTACCATAATTTCATTTGGTAAAGCATTACAAATTTTGGAAGACAAAAAAACATAGTGTTTGGTAATTAGATTTTTACTAACAGTAATGTTTTTAGAAATAAATTTTCAGATTGTCGAGTGTCTCGCACAAATTTTCTAACTAATTGTGGATTCCAATTGTTCTTCAGATGCTTTAGCGCAGTAAAAAAGTATAGTTTTCTTATTTGCAAAATTATTAAATTATAATATGTTCTTGTTACTTGCTCACACTTTTTTAATTTATTCATCACCGAAGTATATGATTTTGGGGGTATTGTAATGGTTTAATAGTAGACGAAAACGTTCCTTCCCATTATATAATGCCATTTGAGAGATAAGACTTGACCCACACATTGTATATTATTAACAAGTTAGAAAGGCCAACAAAATTTCTCATAAAATAAATTTTAGGAAAAATCGAATTTAGTTTTTTTCAAAATATCAGCTACTTGTAAACTACTGTAATATTGATTTACTGTATTTACTGTATAATTGACTGTCTATCATTACTCCCAGATATTTTATAGTATTCACTCCTTCAATTCTGTCACAAAAGCAAACTTTTTTTATTACACTTTAACTTGTAATATATAATTTTGTTCCACAAAAATTCTTCTTTATTTATTCTTAATTTAAAATTTACATATTTAGTCTTGGAAACCTTTAGGAACATTTTATTTCTGTTAAACCAATGTCTCAAATTTAGTAAGTCAGAATTTATTTTTTGCATAATTTCATTTTCACTTCCTGAATACGTTAATGCCATGTCATCTGTAAATGCAATTATTTTCCCTTTAAAATCAAAGTTGCATATGTCGTTAACAAATACTAGAAATAACAGAGGGTCTAATACTGAACCATGTGGAACACCAATTTCAAAAGGAATTCATTACTGAAGGTGTTCTTTAACTTTACTATTTGTTTTCGATTTGATAAATAACTTTTAATCCAAGAAAATGAGTTTCCCTTAACTCATGAATTAATTTTTTAGTAGTATTTCATGTGGAGCAGAGTCAAATGCGTTTTTTAGATCCAGAAATAGAACTACTATATGCAAATTTGAATTAAAGTTACTATAAATTTCTGCAGTTAATTTTAAAACTGCCTCTTCTGCACCTTTTCCTTTCCGGAAACCAAACTGGTTTTCAGAGAAAAAAGTTGTTTACGTTCCCAAAAGATATTCAATCTCGATTTAAATATTTTTTTACATTATCTTAGAAAATACCGATAAAATAGAAATCAGCCGATAATTCTCTAAAATATTATGGTTACCACTCTTTAAATATTGGAATGACTACTGCTGTCTTTAGAACATCTAGAAATACACCTTCATCTAAAGATATATTTTTTAGTTTGCATAATACCGACTTAATATCCTGTAAAACCTTTTCCACGATAAAAGCAGATATATCATCATATCTAGTAGATTTAGTTACATCCAGTTGTACAATTACATCCCAAATTTCACCTTCTAAAATATGAGGCATAAAAAGAGACTGAGCATAGCTGTAGGGACAGTCTTTATACCCCTTTGACAATGCTTCTTGTTCTGTAAGGTGAGACTGTAAAGATTTTACTGCTTCCGCAAAATATGAATTTAATTCATTTGCAAAAATGAAAGGCTCATCCTGATAATTAGTATTGGAATTATTATCACTTATAATATTAGGATATACTGGGGAATTTCTGAGTTTACCACACATTTTGTTTATTGTGTCCAAATTTCTTTTGTTATTATTTCCATTTTCAAGGACTATATTTTGATAATAATCATTTTTAACCATTCTTATTTGGCTTGTTAGATTATTTCAAATTTTTTTTAGAAATTTGTATCTGTTCTTGACTTAATCTACCTGTCTTATTCATTTTATATATTTTATACATTTAATCCATGTTTGTGATTAAAACAATTAATTCATCAGTTTTCCAAGGTCGCCTTTCGACGTACTACTTAATTTAACTACATTTTTCAATTAAACGTTTCTGTGCATTAACGAACATTTCAAACCCTATGTTAATATTATTTTGTTTTAACATCTCGTCCCAAGATTTATCTTGTTGAAATCCACTGCTTGCTTGGTTAGTATTAACCCTGTCTATCAAATAAAGCTTATTCCAGCAAGTTTCAATGTTATTATACCCACATACAGTATAATATTAATGCCTACATAGTAATGATCTGATATTTTAGTTTTAATTATATAAGTTTTTAAGTTATTTAACTTAAAGTTTCTTGCATATAAATGGTCAAGACAAGTTTTTGAGACTTCTCTGGTAATTTCATTGTGACACATGACAAATGACAAACATTGCACTTAATCATACACAGAAAGTTATTAGCTTGTGTACATAGATTTAAAACGTCTATATTGAAATCTCCTGTTAGTATAGCCTATTGTGTCAATATATTCCAACCAATTTCCTAGCTATTCTGTAAATTAAGTTTTTTGATATTCATGTGACCTATACAGACCTATTAAACTAAAATTGATATTACATATTCTGAGGGAAATTTCAACACAATCAGCTGTTTTAAAATATTTTATCTTTTGTCTAGCAAAGAAGAAATCTTTAAATATATATAATATTATAATCCCTGCTGATTTTTTATCATCTCTACATTTGTAAAATATGTTATAACCTTCAATTTCGTAAAGTGATATTTTTCCCTCTTTGACCCAAATTTCAGTAAGAACAATGATATCGGGTTTTAAATCAGTCAGATTAAGAAAAACTATAGAGTAATCAAAATTTTTTCTTAGGCTTTTAATATTACCTTGAATTATTCATAGGCTATTACCGCATAGATAATGTTTCTTGTCGTAAACATTTTCATTTTCAATGGAAATGATATTTGGGTTCTTTGTTTCATCCAAAGGAAAGTTTATATTTTCAGATTCGTCTTCTACAAAATTAGATATATATGTGTCATCAAATCTAACTAACGTTTGCTCTGTCCATTTCAACAAATTAAATTTAATAAAAAATATAAAAGACATATAATTAAAAATTTACTTTAAACAATCGAGGGCACATTAATTACATATTCTAATTATTTCTGTACCCACATCGTTTTTCATGTAAATTTTGGAATCACGTACCCAAGCAAACCTTAAGGCAAGTTCTTTCTGTTTACCTTTGGCCTTGCACAGCAATTACTTGTTTTCAGGCGTTAAGTGATCATTTACATAAACTTTGCTATAATCGTAGTTGTCATCTATCTCATTTGTTCTTAGATCTTTTTTCTCCCGAAATTTTTTTATCTACAGTTCCTTAGTTTTCCTTGACCCGAAATGAACTACAACAAGTTTTACTCTATTTACATTCTTGACTGGTATTCGACGCATAGCTTCTATACCCAGATAGAGAATCTGATATCATGATCACTTTCGCTAATTTATGAATTACATCTTCAATTTTCTCTTCGCTTTGTTCAGGTATACCTGCAATCTCGACATTTTTGTTCCTTGAATATTGTTGCAGATTGCTAATCTTCCATTTCAGGCAATTGACTTCACTTTCTAATTTCATATTTTACGTCTTTTAATAATTTATTCTGATCTTGAATATCATTTACTTGTTTAGTTAACTCTTTCATCATTTTCATGTGTTCATCTAGTTTGGCTGAGCAAAAAGTTAGACTTCTTCTGAATTGTTTTAATTCGTCTTTAATTTCTTTCCTAACAACTTCATTTATACTCAGGATTTCTTTCTTAATTTCCTTTTTAAACACTTCATTCGAAGCCATCAGTTCATCGTTTAATAAAATAAATTGTTCTTTTATAATGGTTTAAATGGTATGTTTCACATCTTGGTCAATGGGGCAATATCGGCTCCTTCAACCATAGCTCCTTTTTCCTGGCATGTAGGGTCTCCTTTGCCCCTATCTACTTTACACTTATTACATTTTATTTTCCTTTTAAGATCAGAAGACATTTTACTAAAATTTGCTTCACTTACGCCAACACAGCAGTAGTGACAAAAATAAGAACAAATACTACATTTAACACCATCTGCAGTTTTCAAAATTTCTTCCGTGCATTCTAAGCAATACATTTTTTAATTTTCATAAATATGTTCTATTAAAGCAAATTATTTTGTTGTTGTTTCTGACAGTATTTAACATTCAGCAATTTAACTATGGTCTACCAAAAAAAAAGTCTTCAAAATCATCCCGCCAATAATCTTGAACATCAACACTTGCAAACAAACATCGAGCTCACAGTACTTACTTTGATAGATTCTAGCCTGGTCTAGCAGACGACACAAGAAAGACAAACTTACAACGTTTTAACGCTTGCAGCAGAACTGGACAAGGTCAGAAAGTTGCTAAAAATAGAGCTGCCTAATGTCCGTTGGGCGAAGGCACTTTAGGCAATGCAATAGTTGTAACAAAGGCAATCACCAAAAAAACGTTAATTTCACGAGAAATCACTCAAGAGAATTTTCTCAAATTTCTCAAGAATTTTTATAGAGAATTTTCTCACGTTTTCAGTACAAATCAATGGCCTTGATGTACATTACCTAATGCCACAAAAATTTAGTAAATTTAAATTATAGCTAAGTGAATAGAATCATATAAGAACAGAGCTGCAAAGAGGTATTGCGACTTATGTGTGTGTGTATTTATATGTATATGTATGTGTGTGTGTATGTATGTATGTCTAGCACCTAATGTCCGACCCCGCCTTCTCGTGGTGCAGACCGTTAGTACCTTTCAAAAGAGATACTCTCTTGTGGAACTGAACGGAAGGGGAGGGCTGCCAGATTAGTGTGGCCTACTGATCTGGACAACTATGGCTACTTTTCTTTTTTTTTTACCCTGCTGAGGAGTGGTCAACCACACAGGGTCCTGATGCTGACCATATAAACCCACTGGACAGGACTCTGAGCTTGATTATGGATCCTGATTTTGCTGCACTGGTGGGCTTCTGTGGAGGGAAAATCTTCCGCTGTGTTTTCTGTTTGTTTGTGGGTTGACAGCCCCAAGTGAATAGATTCACAGGATATGTTTATCAGCTAGTAGATAATCCTGAGCGGAGGTCATCGCAGGCACCTGAACTCTTTGCTTCTATTGGCATCGTCAAATTCTGCATTGGAGGAAGTCTTCCAGTGTAGATGGCTTCAGTCTTTAGTGGTGGGGGAACGGGTCTTTGCCCCATGTCTGCGATTAGGGGGCTGTTTGATATTGTCGGCATTCCCTCTCTCAATAAACATAGTTTCTTTAAACATCCCATTAACCATTTTCTCTCCACAGGTAGTTGGAATGTGGGGACTCTGCACAGAGATTTTTCTCTTGATGTCCTCACACAAGAATTCCACCATTATAATTTAGATATTCTCGGCTTGCAAAAGACCAGATGGACAGATAAAGGTCAGATTCTTAAAAAAATCTTAAATTTCTCTTTTCAGGGAGGGACGACAAAAAGCATCACCAAGGCGTGGGTCTGCTTCTCAGCAGACACGCTAGTGATGCTCTTCTAGGATATGAGTGCATTAATGAAAGGTTCTTACAGCAAAATTTCAGACAAGCGTTAAAAACTTGAATGTTATCTGCTGTTATGCCCCCACTGAGAATGCCGATGAGGATGAGAAGGATAGGTTTTATGGACAACTTCAGGATATTTTGAATTCTGTCAAGAAAGGAGATATTACCCTTGTTTTTGGTGACTTCAATGCCAAAGTTGGTACTGACTCTGACCTTTGGGGAGGAGTAATCGGCCCTTTTGGTATTGGTAGCTGCAATGGCAATGGGCAACGTCTCTTACACGTAAGTAAACTCAATGGATTCAGAATAACCAACACTTATTACAAACACCGCGACATACATAAGTACACCTGGGTTTCACCTGATGGGCTGCCTAAGAATATGATTGATTACATATTAATTAACAGCAAATGGGCTAGTTCTGCTAGGAATACCAGGGCATATAGGGGAGCTGAAATTGGATCTGACCATTACCTTGTTAAAAGTGTCTTGCAACTTAAACCTAAAAAGTGTTGCGCTAGGGTTAAAAAATTTACTTTTAATACTGAAGCTCTGAAAGATCCAGTTATAGCCAAAGCTTACCATGATAGGTTACTTAGTCATTATGACAGTCATGGTATGCTTACTACTGAAGTTGAGGAAGAATGGGATCATTTTAAACAGGATTTTTTGGACACTAACAGTACTCTTTCAGGAAAAAAAGAGCACAAGAGACAGAATTATCTGAGTGATAAGGCACTTGAGCTTATTTCGGAAAGAAAGAACCGCAGGAATGTCCGTAATCAATACCCTACTAGTCCTAATAGAAAGCATTACAGAGAACTTAATAAACGTGTAAAAGATCAGTTAGCTGCTGATAAGAATCTTTGGCTTGATGGTTTGGCTGACAAAGCCGAGGAAACAGTTAGACAGCACAACAGCAGAGAGCTGTACCAGATAGTTAACGTTTTGTGTGGTAGAAAACGGACAGGCATACAGGGATTGAAGGATAAACATGGGAAGGTTATAGAAGGGGAGGATTCTGTCATGGCTAGGTGGGCTGAGCATTTCAGTGATGTTCTAAACAATGTAGTTAGCTCTACTCCCATTGTTTGCAATGATGATAGATGCATTGGTGGCTTTAATGTTGGCCCTATAACACAATCTGAAGTTATTTTGGCTGTTTCTAAACTGAAACTACATAAATCCCCAGGGGTAGATGAAATTACTACGGAAATGTTTAGAGCTGGGAATGTTTCTGTTACCACTTGGATGACTGAAATTCTGAATATCGTTTATGATAAAGGCATGGTTCCTAAGGATTTTACCAGAGCTATTGTTATCCCTATTTTCAAATAAGGTGATCGCAGTTCTTGTGATAACTATAGGGGTATTAGCCTACTCTCTGTTCCAGGTAAAGTTCTTTCCATGATTGTGCTTAATAGAATTAAGTATCTGGTTGACAATCAATTGCGTGATGAGCAATGTGGATTCAGAAGTGGTAGGGGATGTGTGGATCAGATATTTTCACTTAGGCAGATTCTTGAGAAATGTTTAGAGTTTCAGAAACCTCTGGTTGCTATCTTTGTTGATTTCAAAAAGGCTTTCGACTCTGTTGATCGACATAATTTGTGGTTGATTGTGAAATCATATGGTATACCTGACAAGTTAGTTAACATAATGAAAGCTCTCTATAATAACACTGAGTCGTGTGTGAGAGTTGGTACGGCTTGTAGCAATTGGTTTAGCATTACTTCTGGTGTTCGACAAGCGTGCATTTTGTCTCCTTTTCTCTTTAGCTTGGTTATTGATTATGTTATGCGAAATTCACTTCAAGGGAAAGATTTTGGCCTTAAATGGGCTGGGGATACGAAAATTTCTGATTTAGATTATGCTGATGATTTAGCCCTTTTGGCAAATGGTGTCGATGAGATGAACTCTTTCATTCTAGCTGTTGATGAAACTGGTAGTAGAGTAGGTTTGGTTATTAACAGAGAGAAAACTAAAGTGATGAAAATTGGTCAGGCAAGCTGTGATTCAGTTAATCTTAATGGTTGCAGTCTTGAGCAGGTGTCACAGTTTAATTATCTTGGGAGCTATATAACAGATAATGGCGATGTGCGGCATGAGATTAACAGACGAATAGGGATTGTTGCCGGGACTTTTAAGAATGTATGGAGAGTGTGGAGAAATAGGCGTATACACCTAAAGACTAAAATTAGACTGTATAATAGTTTGGTTCTTTCTAGGGTTAGTTATGGTAGTGAAACCTGGACACTTTGTAAACAAGATAACAGGAAACTAGATGCTTGTGATTCCAGATGCTTACGCAGTATCTTGGGCATTAGGTGGTTGAACTTTGTAACTAATGATGAGGTTAAGCAAAGGAGTTTGCAACCTCCTTTAAGCAGCATATTGTGCAGAGAGAGACCCGTTGGTTTGGCCATGTTGCGCGTATGAATAATTATAGACTGGCGAATAGGGTTATGAACAGTGTGCCTAAAGGCCTCAGAAAGAAGGGGAGACCTAGGATGCGGTGGGCAGACAATGTCAAACAGGACCTTATTAGAATTGGTGTGCAGTGGCCCGATGTAGTAGATGTAGCTCAGGATAGACTTGCTTGGAGAACTAAATTGCACGGTCTGGTTGTACCTCCGTAGCCCATGGCTGCTTGATGATGATGATGATGATGATGATGATGATGATGATGATGATGATGATGATGATGATGATTGTATGTACGTATATACGTACGTTAGCTGATCAAAAATATCTGACACCCATTCTGAGTAGTGGATACGCTCATATATACCACAGCCATGGCCCAAACAGGTATAAAAGGATGCACGTGTCCTGGCAAACCTCATAGACACGCATGAAGAGGAGAATGGGTCGTACGGCAGAGCTCAGTGACTTTCAACATGGCACGGTCATAGAATGCCTTAGTAAGAAGTCAGGGACATTTCGACTGCGATATTATTGTGAAGTGGAAACGCCTAGAAGCAACAACAACACAATCGTGACCCGGTAGGTCACATAAAATGACAGAGTGGAAACGCCGAGTGCTGAAGCTGGTGGAGGGAGAAGCTCGCCGTCCTCGGTTGCAACACTCACCACCGAGTTCCAAAATGCCTCTAGAAAAACCTCAGCACCATAACAGTTTGTTGCGAGCTGCAGGAAATGGGTTTCCATGGCCGAGCAGCCATACACAATCCTAACATTAACAAGTAGAACGCCAAGCGTCGGTTGTAGTGCTGGCACCAGTGGACTCTTCAGCAGTGGAACTTCAGTGGAACTTCAGCACTACTCAAGAAATCTCCTGAATCTCTGGAGTGATGATTCGCTTCACCATATTGCAGTCCAACGGACGAGTCTGGGTGTAAAGGATGCCAGGTGAACGTTACCTGCCTGACTGTGTTATGCCAACTGTGTTGGTGGAGGGGCATTCTCTGTGCTATTTTTCATAGTTCAGGCTAGGACCCCAAGTTCCAGTGAACGGAACTCTGAACGCCGCAGCCTATAATGACATTCTCGACAATTCTATGCTCCCAACATTATGGGAACAGTTCGGTGAAGACCCTTTCCTGTACCAACATGACAATGCCCCCCGTCCACAAAGCGAGGACCGTGCAGGAATGGTTTGATGAGATGGGTGTGGAAGAACTTGACCGGCCTACACAGAGCCCTGATCTCAACCCCATGTAACAACTTTGGGATGAATTGGAACGCCGATTGAGAGCCAGGTTGAATCAGCTGACATCAGTGACAGACCTAACTAATTCTCTTATGGCAATATGACATGCAATTCCTGCAGCAACGTACCAAAATCTAATGGAAAGCCTTCCCCTCAGAATGGAGGCTGTGATAGCAACAAAGTGTGGACTAATTTATTTCCCATTAACGGGAGATTGTGGATGAGCAATTGTCCGGATACTTTTTATCATGTTGTGTGTGTGTGTGTGTACACACACACACACATTGGACGTTTTGCGTTATATATATACGTACGTATTTGCAGCTGCCTTGTAAATGCAATTAGATAAGCAGAATACATAAGAAGACTTAAAAATGGAATAAATATAACCTTCTCTCCTGAAAAGAAACTTTCAGCTCTGCGGATCTCCAGCAACTCCATATGTGATATTTGTACCATTTACAGTCTGAATATACTATGTTAAAAAAAATTCTGATGTGATGCTTTAACATACATTGAATTCCAATACGCCCTTTAATTCTTTTGTTCAGTGTAAACATTGGTGGATTTTAAGGAAAAGACCCTGGGAATGGGATTAAGGCCCATAAAACTAATAAGGAGCATGCCAACATTTGGAGTTGGTGTTCAAATGTAGAATTCCTCACTCGTCACCCTTATTAAACAATTTGCTTTAAAAAAAACTGGTTCCTTTCTATTTAAACAAAATGGTCAAGAGAATCATCTTGATAATGTATATATATATATATATACACACAGGGTGTCCCTTAATTCATGGCCCAAACGTGAGGGGATAGTAGTATACACCGAACCCACCAATATTCGTCACAGAAAATATACCAATACTATACTGACGTTTAAATAAATCGTCAGTATAGTATTAGAGCACAGCCCTTGTATGGTGAAATCCGAGGGCGGTTTCGTGTGATGATCTCATTCAGTCTTCCTGCTGATGATGTTGATGATCTTTGATGCGATGACGCACCATTATCTACACGGAAGGTCATTCCTCACAATCAACCATCGGATGAGCACCATTAATTAAATGAGCAAATTTCGATTTCCGACAAATCTCTCTGCGCAGAAATGATGATCAAAACCAAGTCCATGCCAAATGATCGTTTCATTAGCTCTCTGCATATTGTTTATCAGCGGTACACTTATTAAGCTTATTGAATTAAGGTATGGAGTGTTGTGGTTTGATTCTTATTTTTTACTTAATCAGCTGATTAACACGTTCGCTGCATCAGAGAAATTTTGATTCTGGCCTCGTTTCGCAGGTCTTAGTCGTTTTGCGGTTATAGGGAATGGAGCGTATACTACTGTAGGTCTTTGCGGATTAAACTCCAGATCAAACTTATTCAAGACCTATCCGTTGAATCAGAGGTGAGCAACCTTTTGTTGTTGACGAAATACTTATTAATAAGTTATAATATTTATCATTACAAGCTTTAATCATTAATTTAGCATTAAATTACTAAATATATATTTATTATCACTAGTTTGATAATCACACGAGTCACCCAATTAAAGTGGAGCGGGGTTGGCTCAGTCCGTAAGTGCCAGACTCATAATCTGCAGTTCTCATGTCGATCCAGTAGCCGATCCAGATCCGATAGCTGTTCAGTGGAACCCCTTCTCCAAGCATTCTCTGAGCCCTTGGGGTCTTTGAGATACGTCTGATTAGCCCAATGTCTGCAAAAAGGTTCCACTCAGAAGTAAAACAACTCAACCCAATGAAACAAGATTTTCATAAAGGTAGAAGGAATTGTTAAGGATTTAACTATCTAGTTAGTCAGGAAAGCAACCACATTTCCTTCTCAATTACTCTAGGATAATTGAAAGTGCAGGAAACAGTTAAATAACAAGTAAGATCTCTTCTTATAAAATTGGACTACTTAGTTTTGATTATCTTTTTTTTTTCATCATCATTATCATCATCCTCAAGCAACCATGAGCTACGGAGGTCCAACCAGACCGTGCAATTTAGTTCTCCAAGCATATCTTTCCTGACCTACATCTGCTGCATCTGGCCAGTGCACACCAATTCTAACAATGTGCTATTTGACATTGTCTGCCCACCGCATCCTAGGTCTCCCCTCTTTTTGAGGCCTTTAGGCACACTCTTCATAACCCTATTCACCAATCTATAAATATCCATACAGGAACATGGCGAAACCAACGGAGTCTCTCTCTGCGCAATATGTTGCTTAAAGGATGTTGCAAACTCCTTTGCCTAACCTCATCATTATTTTACCTAATGCCCAAGATACTGAGTAAGCATCTAGAATCAAAAGCATCTAGTTTCCTGTTATCCTGTTTACAAAGTGTCCACGTTTCACTACCGTAACTAACCCTAGAAAGAACCAAACTATTATACAGTCTTATTTTAGTCTTTAGGTGTATACGCCTATTTCTCCACACTCTCCTAGATTCTTAAAAGCCGGCAGCAATCTCTATTCATCTGTTAATCTCATGCCGAAAATCACCAATATCTGTTAAATAGCTTCCAAGATAATTAAACTGTGACACCTGCTCAAGACTGCAACCATTCAGATTACAGCCTGCTGAATCAACTGAATCACAGCCTGCCTGACCAATTTTCATTACTTTAATTTTCTCTCTATTTATAACCAAACCTACTCTACTACCAGTCTCATCAACAGCTCGAATGAAAGAGTTCATCTCATCAACATCATTTGCCAAAAGGGCTAAATCATCAGCATAATCTAAATCAGAAATTTTCGCATCTCCAGCCCATTTAAGGCCAAAATCTTTCCCTTGAAGTGAATTTCGCATAACATAATCAACAACCAAACTAAAGAGAAAAGGAGACAAAATGCACCCTTGTCGAACACCAGAAGTAATGCTAAACCAATTGCTACAAGCCTTACCAACTCTCACACACGACTCAGTGTTATTATAGAGAGCTTTCATTATGTTAACTAACTTGTCTGGTATACCATATGATCTCACAATCAACCACGAATTATGACAGTCAACAGTCGAAAGCCTTTTTGAAATCAACAAAGCAACCAAAGGTTTCTGAAACTTGACAGCAACCAAAGGTTCTTGACAGCAACCAAAGGTTTCTGAAACTCGAAACATTTCTCAAGAATCTGCCTAAGAGAAAATATCTGATCTACACATCCCCTACCAACGCCTGTCAACGCAATTGCCTGTCAATCAGATTCTTAATTCTATTAAGCACATTCATGCAAAGAACTTTACCTGGAACAGAGAGATACCCCTATAGTTATCACAAGAACTGAGATCACATTTTTTTAAAAAAATAGGGATAATAATAGCTCTAATAAAATCATTAGAAACCACGACTTTATCATAAAAGATATTCAAAATTTCAGTCATCCATGTGGTAATTCAAACATTCCCAGCTCTAAGCATTTCTGTAGTAATTTCATCTACCCTTGGGGATTTATGAAGTTTAAGTTGAGAAAGATTCTTATCAGTAGCTAACTGATCCTTTACACGTTTATTAAGCTCTCTGTAATGTTTTCTATTAGGACTAGTAGGGTATTGATTAAGGACATTCCTGCAGTTCTTTCTTTCTGAAATAAGCTCAAGTGCCTTATCATTCAAATAATTCTGTCTCCTCCACTCCTTTGTTCCTAAAAGAGTACTGTTAGTTTCCGAAAAAGCCTGTTTAAAATGGTCCCATTCTTCCACAACTTCAATAGTAAGCAAACCATGACTGCCATAATGACTAAGTAACCAATCATGGTAAGCTTTAGCTATAACTAGGTCTTTAAAAGCTTCAGAATTAAAAGTAAATTTTTTAACCCTAGCACAACACTTCTTAAGTGTAAGTTGCAGGATACTTTTAACAAGGTAATGGTCATATCCAATTTCAGCTCCCCTATATGGCCTGGTATTCCTTACAGAACTAGTCTAATTGCTGCTAATTAATATTTAGTCAATCATATTCTTATGCAACCCATCAGGTGAAACCCATGTGTACTTATGTATGTCGCGGTGTGTGTAATAAGTGTTAGTTATTCTGAAACCATTGAGTTTACTTACTTGTAGGAAACGTTGCACATTGCCATTGCAGCTACTAAAACCAAAAGGACCTACCACCCCTTTCCTAAGATCAGAGTCCATACCAACTTTGACATTGAAATCACTTAGGAGAAAGGTCCGTAAAACCTATCCTTCTCATACTCATCGGTATCCTCAGTGGGGGCATAACAGCACATAATATTCAAGTCTTTAAAGCTTGTCTGAAAATTTGCTGTAAGAAATCTTTCATTAATGCACTCATATCCTAGAAGAGCACACTGGCGTGTCTGCTGAGAAGCAGACCCACGCCTTGGTGATGTTTATTACCGTTCCACCGTGAAAGAGAAATTTAAGATTATTTTTAAGAATCTGCCCCCTAATCGCAGACATGGGGTAAAATCTGCTCCCCCACCAGTAAAGGCTGAAGCAGTCTACACTGGAAGACTTTCTCCAATGTAGAATTTGAAGATACAGTAGAAGCAAAGAGTTCAGGTGCCTGTGATGACCTCTGCCTAGCATTATCCACCAGCTGACCTGCCTGGTGACTTAGACAGTGACTAAAGGACTTAGTAAAAGGGATATACGATATATAAAGGAGATCTACAATATGATAGGGAGACAATGTCAAACAGGACATTGTTAGAATTGGGCTAGAGTTGCCAAATGTAGCAGCTCGGGAAAGGCGTGTCTAGATCTTCATAGCCCACGGCTGCATGAGGTTTTGCTGTTAGGAATTGCTGGGTAACATGATTTTGAAAATATGGAAGTTCTTCTGTAATAAAGTTATCTAAAAATGTTATGAATTTCAACAAAAATAATCTTTAGAAACACGAATGATTGGGAATAAATCAACTGATTAAATTTGCATCTTTTTGTAATTATTGTAAACTTTAAAAATTTATTTGTGGATTATTCTGAGCGTAAATCCGCTTTTTTTTTGTATAAACGAAATATATTAAAACAACTGTTGCATTTGGTCACTGAAAGGCATTTCTAACAAGATTTGTTTCACAATGTCCACTCATCTCATTTTAAACAATTTCATCTCATTTTCTTTCTTTGAACCATTAGGCACGCACAAGATCAGGATATAAAAAAGTAAATCAAGGGTTCAAGGTCGAACAGAAATGAACCGGAACAGCGTTCCGGTATCAACGTCTGTTTTAATGGTTTTTAACAAATTGTTTTTAAACATGCGGGTAATATATAAATGTTTACTATTTTTCGCCTCCACTCTGGTTATAACCACTTTACCACCTAGACTGTTCATATTGTTCTCATTCACTACTGTAGGTTTACAGAAGACAACATGGACAAACCAACGTAATTTGACTCTTTGCAAGATACTACTGAAAGGTGGTTGGAGACACTTTTGCTTCAACTGATCATTATTTGTATAATGAAACCACTCAATATCCATAATCGTGCATAAGCATCTGGGAAGAAATAATCAAACTTCAAAATAAAAATTCGTATCCTGAAAATCATTTTTGGAAAGATCTAATTTTCGACAAAATCTAAGCCTATTTTTCAACAGCTACCTAAACAATGTAAGACCCGAGTTTTTTCAAAGCATTTAACTATACAGTATATGTATATAGAATAGGGAGTTTACTTTTCTCTCTGTCTGCGTGTGTGTGTGTGTTTGTTTCGACATCTCCTCCTAGAACGTCACAGTCCATCTGTCAGGGTTTTCACCCCCAAAGGTTGTCCGTGAAACTTCTGTCCATTGATAACTTGGCTGCTCGATAACGTAATACTCCATTCATAACTTTCAATTCTCTATTTATAAGGAAGATGACGGTATCGCCCCGGAAACTTCGGACTACACCCGATCCACCTTAGCTTGGAAACTGGCCTCTAAACGTTAGATAGCCAGAACTAAGTGGGACCATCGCAGCAAATTCGGTACCGATCGGACCAGTATGTGCGAAATTACAGTGAGCCTTAAACTTGTGACACCGAGAAAGTTACATCAAACGCTAACGAGTGTCCGTGCACCCATTACGAATATGCCTGCTACTCTGAGTCATTATATCGAGGGGACGGGGGTGCCTCAGTTGGTAGTGTGCCACGTTCGTAATCTGCAATTTTCGAGTTCTAGTGCCAGTTGGATTGGAATATCCGTAAAACTCCCTGCCCTACCCATTGCCAGTAGGGGACACCGATGGGCATGGAAAGGCCGCTGTCCATCGGTGGGACTTTAAAGTGATGGGTCCGTGCACAGTCATATACTGTGCACTTTATTTGCACAGTCATATACTGTTTAAGCACACAGTCATATACTGTGCACTTTATTTGCACAGTCATATACTGTTTAAGCACACAGTCATATACTGTGCACTTTATTTGCACAGTCATATACTGTTTAAGCACACAGTCATATACTGTGCACTTTATTTAAGTTATGGAATAATATCTTCGGGAAGAATGTTTTACAATAATATTAAATCCTTAGTTCTATCCAAAATATAGTAATTAGATGTGTATTAAGAAAAAGAAAATATGACAGTATTAAATGTTTTTATAATGATCTTCAAATGTTACCATTACGGAAAATGTATGTTTATAATATGATTTTATATTTAAAAAAGCACTATGGAGAAAGTGACATTAAAAAAGTAATGCAGAATACCAGAACAAGTGCACATATTAATTTCATTGTACCACTACCGAAGAAAAGTACTACGCAAAAAAGTTATGTATTTTTAGGCGCCTAAAATATTTAACAGATTACCTGAAACTATAAAGGATGAAATAAATTTTCATACGTTTTCTCGAAAACTAAGAGATTGGATTTGTGATATCGATGATATAGAAAAATTTCTTTAGGTTGGAGGGATTGCCCCTATATTTCTGATTGTAAAATATTTTTATTTGTTTGCTCTTCAGGATGTTAAAATTTTGAATAAAAAATTGTGTATTTATAGTTTATTTACTGATTCTGTTACTATGTTGTTGATGTAAGCATGACAGAAAGTATTAATATTGTAATATACTTAAAATGTTCTTTCTAATATTTATATATGTGTTTTTTATTTTAACCTTATACTCCACGTGCGAGTCTTTGAACTCTTGTGGTGTTGTAAATTTCTAAAATTTTTGTAAACACTTACATTGTATCATAAATAATATAAATGGAAAGAAAGACTACTACTACTACTTTCAAAATCATGCTGGATGGCTTGAAGGGAGGCTACCATCTGTCTCTTAATAGCTGTCCAGTGGGTCCCCTCCCCAGAACCTTCTCTGAGCCCTCGGGGTTCTTGTGACCTAGCCATTTACCCCATCGCGTATAAAGAGTGCCGCTAAGAGGTAAAACAACCCAATTTACTATATCAAGGCCCAAGAAACGCCGAACAATTGTACTAGTTATAATATAATCGTCATCTAAATGATAATGGCGACAAAACAGAACTTTGCATAACTTCAGTTGTAATACTGAACAACCACACAAGCTTTCAGAAATCTGAGCCTACACACAATTAATTGTTATTATAGACAACCATCAATATGTTCACTTTTTTCAAGTTAGAAGGACAAATTTTATTACGCAACACTTCACTAACAACCACGAAATATATCGATCAACAGAATAAAAGTCTACTTGACACTAACATAGATAGTAATTACAGGTTTCTGAAAAATTAAACATTTCTCAAGAATGCACCTAAGCGAAAAGCGTTTCTTTAAGGAACTCTTACAACTTCTGAGCTCGTATTTCTTCATCTCGAAGTTGTTCATCAACAAAACGTTAAATTTGTTAAGCTCAATTGTGCAAAGTGCTGATGCTTTTGTAATTAATTTGTAATATAGACTGATGTCTCTGTAATTTTCTCAAGAAAGACGATCTCCCGCCTTGAAAACAGGGATAATTGCATCTCTAGTAAAATCCTCAGAAAAACAACCGTATCACATAAAATGCTAACACTAAAATCAGCGTGTTTACAAAATTTTCAAATGATATGTATTTCTCACTAGGTTGGCTTTGTTTGTTTTACCCTCTTGGCGGTATTTTTGTGCACACAATGTGTTAAATGGCCAGGTAACAAAGACTCCAAATGATCAGGGTTGAGGGAGGAAAATGGGATCCCTTGATAGCTATTATAGACTGATGGAAGTCTCCTTTCATAGCAATCCATCGTGTTCTTTAAAGTGTACAGGTTAGGACTCTCTTCCGCAAGAGTTCACAGATTAATGTACCCTTCAGGGTGCGTTTGTATTTAAGGTGGCACATAATAGATACGTCCCTCTTCATGGTTAAAGGTACTTCTTTATTAGAATTATCTGCTCTTATGGAAAAATTCGAATCTTTCGGTTATTAATATTCAGAATTTTTTATTAACTTCAATCAATATTATGTAGCATTTTCATAACAAGACGTTTTCTTATGCCCTTGGATTCAGTATGTAACTGACCGCTAGATGAATATTAAAATTTTTGCACATATATTGTCGTGCCCACAGAGATTGATCCTGCGGACACGACTTGAGGGGCCAAAAGGTCCTAGGATATGCATTTCATATGATGAAAACAAAGACTTGTTTTGTCGCCAAGTTTCCACGAAATTTTCCCTGACGCCGCTTGCCACAGATGGCAAACTTCGCCCCGGGCGTAGAAACTTCTGGACCAGAATCGCGCTCAACATCAAGGCCCCAGAAAAGGCGTGGCGATTTGTCTCAGCCATCCGCGACCAATAGCCATTGCCCGTATCAGCTCTACGCGTTGACCACCGCTAGAGGTCGGTGAGGATGAACTGTTAGAAGAAAGTGTGTCTTTTGTCTTTTGTTCCTCTCGCAGTCTGGTCGAGCAGTCTTCTCCCTCCGTCCGACGAATGATGTGAGTGCCTGCGAGGAAAGGGCGCGATCCACCTTTGTCTTGCCGAGATTAGGCAGATGATATACAAGTTGATGATGCCGGACTCCCCATCTGAGGTCTCTACAGCGGCTACATACGAAACAGTTATGGGTCACCATCATTCGTAAATCTGTGTTTTCTTCCGACGTACTGTTTTCTGCCTGCCACCACCACCGTGCTCCCAAATCGGGATCACGGAACATAAGAACTTTGGAGCTAGTAGCTCGGACTTAACATATGGACTTTGCCGGAGCAAATTCTTGGCTGCATTGTAAAGGCTGTCATTGCCTGAACGCTGCGTAAAAGAAACTGTACCCCGACGAAGGGAGTAAGTTGTGATAGAGAATGTCTAGGTAGTACTTTTTGTTAATAAATTGAGTGTTATTTGGTAAAGCACGACTCCTCTCCATTTCTATTATTGTAGGTAAAATTTCTGGGGTTACTCTGGAAAGAGTGTACCCTCGGTAACCAGCGCAAATGAAGCACGGCCAGATATTAGGAAAGGAGGGAAAAATTGTTGTACCACCCTAATACTAAAGGGGGGTCTACGACAATATCATGAGCCGGTGTATGCAGAAAACTTCGATCTAAATTTTTTCAGAAAATATAAGATTAAATTCTGTCTCTCCGTCTCTCTTTAAAACATTCAGTCAATGAGACGGGTTGGGGTGTCGGTTGTTTTACCCCTGAGCTGCACTTTTTTGCACACAGTGGCCTAAATGGTCAGGTTATTAGGGTCCAAAATCTTTAATTCTGATTATATAAATATAACTCCATATAATATATATGTGGGGAAATAATATTTAAATAGTTAATATGAATTCTTTAACTCATTAATCATTAGGGCCCCAAGGCCCAGAGAAGGTTGGGGGAAGGAAGCCCATTGGACTACTGTTAAGAGAGAGAGAGGTGATAGCCACCCTTCAAGCCATCCAGCATGTTCTTTGACATGCACATCGTATGGCTTTCTTGCACACGAGGCCACAGTTTTGTTACCCATCCGACGGACAGCAGCCTTTCTAGGCCTATCGAAGTTTCCTTTTTTACCGAGGACAGGGTGGGGATTATCGGAGATAAATCTAAATGCTAACAGAGTTGGGAGTCAAACTTGGTAACTGCAGATTAGAGATTGGCGCGCTACCGACTGAGCCAACCCCGTCTCGGAAGATAAGGGGAATAACAATGGGCTTAAAAAGGCCATAGTCCGTCAAATGAGAAGTTAAGCCGTCGTCCGTGCTCAGGAAAGCATGACGGGAGCTCCTGGCAAACGGCTTGACTGGAGCTGGCTCCAGGAAATCCCTAGCGTCGGCCTTGCCCAGGAAAGCCATATTCGATGCAAGTTAAAGAACAAGTTAGATAGCCTTAATGATCTTCTCTTAAGAGCTGTCCAGTGAGCCCCATTCCCTCAACTTTCTCTGAGCTCTTAGGTCTTCGTAAACTAACCATTTAGTCATTGTGTACAAAAAAGTGCCGCTCAGAAGTAAAACAACCCAATTCACGACTTGTTGAATAGTGATCAAATTTTGTTTAAGAAATAGAATAATAATGAAAAAGGATATAGTTAGATTTGAATCGTAAACTTTTCAAGAATCGCAATTTTCGTGAAAAGTAATTTTTGAAGCTGCAGATTTACGAAATTACCTCTCCACTACCAACACATATAACGATTCTGTGATAATATAGAGGATATCTACTCGCCGGGACTCTATATAATTCTGCCAAAGTATCTTGTTTCTGTTTCTGTGTCCATTAATCTTTTCTGGAAGCAACTAATCCCCACGGGAACATATCAGAAAGCAAAGTACTTTTCTGTCTAGTCGCGGAACTTACCCTCAGGGCTTAGTCGAAGAACTTCTCACCTCTAATTCCCCGAGTGTCTCTCGCATCCTCCACTCCTATGATGAATTGGTATCAGCTCTGTTACATCTCGTCTTTACCAGATAAGAAGCATCCGTGTGATGCAGAATCTTCATTTCGCTGCTTGCCATCAACAATCAGTGGTAACATGACGAAGAGAAAGCAATTAAAGGGATTACAGCTCATATTTCCATAGTTATATCGATACTGCGAACATTGACATTATTGGAATAGATTAGTCTGCCATTAGAAACACGCAACAGAGATGCAATATGTATTATTAGGAAATAGATCATGCTTGGTCTATTTGCATGTCTGGCTGACTTCTGCAATCGCGCCACAGTTGGGTTGTGGGTTGTTTTACCTCTCAGCGAAACGATTTTTTTTGCGCACAATGGACTAAATGGTTAGGTCACAAGGGCCCCAAAGGCTCAGAGAGGTTGGGGGAAGGAGACCCACTGGACAGATGTTAGTAGGCGGATGAGAGCATCTTATGAAAGCCGTCTAGCATGTTCCTTAACACGCACAGAGTATAATTTTCATGCACACAATACTGGTTTTACGTCCCATCCGACTGATGGGGACTGTCGAAATCCATCGGTGGTCCTTCTCGACTCTAGCCATTTATTGCTGGTCTGTCAGTCTGTGTTACCCATTTCGCACAAATCTTTCCGAACTTTAAATGTTGATGAATAATTGTTTCTACACTGCCAATATATGTACTGACATCTAAACTTATTACCTGAACAGTGTGGATTTTCCTTAATGAGTTCCCGAACAGCAGCGATGGTTCTCTTGTTTACGCCCCCCTTCAATCTTCCTGCACAAATGAGGTATTCGAAGCTCTGCGGTCCTTCTGTAAATTTGCGCATGCATCCCGTAACAGTGCCATATAAACAGGCATGATACAATGTGCGTGTCAATAGCATCCCCAAGGGTTCATAGAGGTTGGGGGAAGGAGACTCACTGAATAGCTGTTAGGAGGCGGATGATAGCAATTTATAAAGGCCGTCCAGTGTGTTCCATCCAGCGGGAGAACTATGCCCTGTGATGTTAGAACAGGCATGGTTCTCCTTCACACTAGTCCATGGCTTTACGCCCCATCCTACTGATGGGGGACTACAGAAACATATTGTTTATCCCAAAATGGTTAAGGAAATGAAGGAGCAACGTCCAACAACAGATGTGTCAAGGGTTCTCCTTCTTCATGACAACGCCACTGCTCACAAAATCATACAAGGCACGTCCTAATAATGAATATATATCCAGTGAATAGAGAAGTGATGATACCGCCTTTGTTTTAAACATGTAATGGCAAGTTGGGAGAATCTTTTAGACAAGTCATGGCTTGTTAACTTCAGAGGAACAATTGCAAATCTACAGACATGTTAAAAACTTTTTGGAACGCCCTCCGTATTTCATAATCACACTGTGATTTTCATATTCACCTTCAACAGTACATAAATTGCTAGTATGTGTTAATTTTAATTTTCTAATTCAATTACATTACTTTAGGTTTCGAATAGTGAGAGCTGTGGGAAGAATTTGATGGTCAAAGTTTTTTACACTTTAGGTAAAAACTTTTCCCTCCTCTGTGGAAAGAAGAAAGTTGGGGGGAATAAATCCTTACTTTGCGTTATGATAAGAATAAGCAATATACCGAATTTGGTGGTTCTTGCTCTTAAAGAGAAATTCTTGATCAAACATACAAATAGATAGACAAATAGACTCAGACATACAGACTCACGCATTTACCCGTTTCTATTTCATTTTTAAATTTTATTAAATTCCTCAAAATGTATAACAGATGATACCCAGCAAGTTCAAATCCTATATTTGACATGCGAATCGTTACGACCGATTTATGCAAAATTACTTTCTTCCTTTTTTTGCGACAGACGAATTTGAATAAATCACGATGTTTCCAAGACAAAAGCTTCCATTTAAAATACACAGCGCAGCAAGAGAGTGATGAGATTAACATAAAATAAAAACAACGATGCATAGGGCAACATGTTTATTAACCGTTTATTTCAAAATATCTCCTTCGAAACTGAAAATACTTATTACAGAGCTCATATAAACTTTGGAAAGACTTGGAAAACGCGTCTGATGTGATGGTATTCAGTGAATGCCATCTACCGTATCAAATCGCGGACATTTCAATTTCAACTTGGTCTGCTGGAGCCAAGTCGTTGGACTAAGAAGGGTGACTGACCATTGCAATCTTTCTTTTTTAGCCAGAATTTTTAATTACGTCGATCACTGTTTGAGCAGGCTTGTTGTCAGGCAAGCCCAAGTCTGTTGTAATTATGGACCTTATGGATTCACATTTAACTCATTTGTCATCATTATAAATGTCAATCTACCTTCTCTTGAGAGTAAGTTGCACCGTATGTCTTGTATTGGAGGTTGTTTGCCGCCTTCCACTGCGAGGGTCATCTTTCACATCCCTCCGCCCTCTTGGAAATGTTTGAGTCATTGAAATATGTGCTCTGGACAGATCCTCATCCTCAGAAACTTTTCTTAACATTTCGTGTGTCTCAGTGCGACTTTTTCTTAGCTTCACATAAAACTAGATGTTGAAAGTTCAAGGTTGAAGAGGAGCATGGTGAAATTAGCCAACTATTTGGGGCTTCCTACAGTGGTTCAAAAGTAAAGAAAAAAATCAAACTATAATCTGTACACACTTCCTCAGGGGCCTGTAAAGAATACAAAATAGTAAAAAAGAAAACAAGAAACATTTTCAGAAAAGACCAATGTTTTTGAAGTAATCTGTGAGACTACGAGAGCACATGCGCTGCACACTTTTATACTTCTGAAAACCAAGAACAGATGAGATGGAGCAGTCGCTAGTAGTCATAATTACTCTTTGGAAGGGGAGAGGAAAAGTTCCTTCTCCACTTCCCCTGCTTGTTCGCTGGATGCTTTCTGTTGCTAGGTTTCCTACTTTTTTAGGAGGGGCGTGTCCAAAATGACGTCATCGCTGGATGCTTTCAGTTGCTAGGTTCCCTTCAGTGATGACCTAGGATGGGGCTATGAATTTTATTGGTTGACTCTTTAGAAGGGGTGTGTCTGAAATGACGACATCGCTGTGTCTTCGGGAGATGCTAGGTTTTCCCCCATCCCACGGGTGTCCTAACTTGAATTCCACCGTCAGTGAAGAGTTCAACATCCTAGGATGGGCTTTTATATAACTTTTTTTTAGAAAATTATTAGTCATTAATAAACCGATAGACTGCTTTCATTTACTCACAAACAAACAACAGATTTGAAGCATTTGCAAGCCTATACACGGATGTGTATAAAGTGATACTGATGCGGGTAAGTATAACTCCTTGCAAAGGTTTGCTGTAAGCGGAAGGCTCTATCAATAACCCCAATACATTTAGTTATATCTTGCCTGACACAGTATCCCATATCCTCCTGAACTGCACACGTCTCTCTGTTCACAGAGATGGGATTTCTTTCAGAAGCTCAGCTCCATCGGGATTAGCCACAGTACTCATAATTACTCTTTGGAAGGCGAGAGGAAAAGTTCCTTCCCCCTTCACCTACATGTTCGCTGGATGCTTTCTGTTGCTAGGTTTCCCTTCAGTGACGACCTCGGATAGGGCTACGAATTTTATTGGTTGACTCTTTAGTGGTGTGTGTCTGAAATGACAACATCGCTTCGTCTTCGGAGGATGCTAGGTTTTCCACCATCCCACGGGTGTCCTAACTTGAATTCCACCGTCAGTGAAGAGTTCGACATCCTAGGATGGGTCTACGAATTTTATTGGTTACCCCCTTTTGTCCCCTTTACGGGCGCTGGAGAGATGGGATTCCCACGAACGCTTCACAAGTGTTCTCTAAACGCGATAGCATCAGTGAAAATGTCGTAACTCATGACAGTATTGAAAGGTAGGCTAATGCACCAGGTTCTATCTCTCTTATTGTTTCTTGAGTGTCATATCTATTCTGAGAGGTCACCTCTTTCAAGAGCGAATTGCTTCGAGGGCGGTTCTGGAGGGAAAATAATTATAGTCAATACGTTGCCTGCTGCTTAGAGAGGCAAGCTTAATAATAGGGAGGGTGACAATGCCCTTCGGGGTCCCTGCTACCTGCAGTAAGATTTGCATTGTTCAAGTCGTAAACGTGAGAATAAGGACGATAGAACCCACGTAACAGCCAAGATGAGATGTGTCTCTGAATAGCCTGCTCACCCACGTTTAGAAAATGTTCACTTCACCAACGCTAAAGGGGGTGTAACAGAAAGCTTGTTCTAAGAGGAATGAAACATTATCCACTGTGGTCGAGTTGCTTTGAGGGGCGTCCTGTCGTGATAATAGGCCGACAATTAATGCCTCTCCAGTGACATGTCATTCTGATGTAACAGAAAGGGAATTTCGTTTTGAGGAGGTGTAGACTGGCTGCAAGGGGAGGGTTAATTGCCCGAGCACGTTGTTGCTTTATGTAGCTAGGAAAGTGTGCCTTTGAGGGTGCTGCTCCTTAGTGGGGGAGACCCGCCGCACACTTACAGATAAGTGGGTTGCAATGAGAAAGGTGGGCTAGAATTAAAGACGAAATGGAGGTATAGCAGCATTTATTCAAAAGCAGGAAACAGGATTGTAAGGAACCAGGCTGGCGTCACGTGACACGGCCCAAGCCTGATAGATACATCAACAAACTTCAAAATCTATTTAAAACATCAGACAAGGAGATTATTTGTATAACTCAAGATGAAGAAGGTTTTTATTAAATGTGAATAATTTGAAACAAACGTATAGAATAAAAGTGGAATATACTTACGCGTTTTACGGAAAATTAATTTGCAATCAGGCTTTTAGAGGGATTAACAGGTTTCATGGTTTGCATAAAACTTCGGTCCTGAAGAAAAAGTCTAGTTAAAATACAGCAGGTGGAAGCATTAAACCAAAAAATATAAATAAAGTATTGGGTATATAATAAAAGTGCAGGATATCAAACGGTAAAATATCCAGTTTAAAAACAGGGAACAGTCATTGGAAAACATATCCTCCTGAAAGGTATGCAAAATAAAAACTCCTTTCAAGATTAAAAGCAGAACGCTCAAGTAAAATATGTTTAATGGTGTCATATTTAGGACTCCGCCGTAATAAACGAATGACCGGAAACAACTACCTCCTAGCGAAAACATGATGGTTTCAAATTTATTTCACACTTTTGATACATTACAGACATGCAATTTAAAACTTATAATAACAAAAGGAATAAATGTTTTACCAAAGTAAAATACAAAACTCCTCAGCAGCAAAAGCGCATTTGTGGGAATATTAGATTAAGAAAACATAAAGCATTTTAAAGCAACAGTGCCAACTTATTTAACACTGACATATAATAAACCCGTTAACAATATGACTCAAAAAGTATATTTAGACACTATAATCATGCATGGCATAATCACTATAACAAATTTTCTACATTTTGTGAGAGTATCCATTTCATAATTAATTTTTTAAAAAGATTTCTTTATGTTTCTTTCATTCTTATGTTATTTATGTTATGAGGTTTGACAATGATCTCAAAACGTATTGATTATGGTGTTAATAAAACTGATTTTTTCCCCACTGTCACTAACATTACGTTGGGTAATAGAGGGCTCTACATTTTGAAAGACTAATTGATTTTTCCGTCAGTATCATTCTTCACGAGACCAGCGCATAGGGCAAAATTTTGATTCATATTTCGCTTGGAAAACAAATAGGTATTTCCCTTCAGCACACCACCATATGGGCTAAAGAATCGTTTTCAAAAACTATAACCTTTAAGCAGCATATTGTGCAGAGAAAGACTCCGCTGGTTCGGCCATAATGCCCGTATCGATAATTATAGATTGGCGAACAGAGTTATAAACACTGTGCCTAAAGGCTTCAAAAAGAGGGGGAGACCAAGGATGAGGTGGGCAAAAAATGTCAAATAGGACCTTATTAGAATTGGTGTGCAGTGGCCAGATGCAGCAGATGTAGCTCAGGACAGACTTGCTTGGAGAACTAAATTGCACGGATCTTTCTCAAACACATTCACAGCGTGTTTTTTTTACGGATCGCTATCTCGATAGATTTAAATGCGTCAATAGATTGCACACGTCTTTGTACGAAATTGTTTATAATGTGATACACTAAAGTTGGTAGTATGAACTGAAAAAAGCGAAGTCTCTCTGGTTAAATATTTAGACAATAATACACTCTCTGATCGTTAAAATCAAACGTTACCAAGGAAATTAATATACCGTCAGATATAAATTACCTCTAGATGTTTGAGTTCTACTAACAGCTCAATCAGGAGAAGACATAATTTTTCGATGTAACGATTTTGTAAAACAATCGAAGAATAGTAACTTTGTTACAGAAAGCTCTGGCCGAGGTGTAATTGCTTCGCTGCACTTTATACTGTAAATAAATAAATAAAACTGCTATCCATGGGTGTAAGTAAAATTTCCAATCAGAGAATTGTAAATTGCTAATATTGAGATTACAGAAATTAGTAACTTTCAAAACATTTATTTTAGCATTCACGGTTAACAATAAATGATAGTCAAAGTTTAAAACATATTACGCAAAAAGGAGGAAACGGGGTCCTTTTTTACCTGGTTTGTCTCTCTGTAGGTAAAGGCGATACAATTTTTGATGAGTACCAAACACGGTGGTTTCATCTAGAGTGTCGAAATAATTGACAGACTTAAGTTATACTACCTTACTAATTAATGTTTAAAGATATTTTCCCACTAGCTTCATTAACCAACGTATTAAATTTCAACACTTGAAAAAAATTTTAGGTTTTGCGGGATGCATAGACCGCGAGACAATGTGCCTCGCTCTGTGGCTACTGCGACGCGTTTGCGCTGACGAAGAGCTGCGGGAGACTTGGGAGGTGCAGCCTGCCTTTCAAACGTTTGATGGCAATGGGGGATGCGCCTAATGGGAGTTTGACGCGAGGACGCGAAACTCTCTCTCTTCTTACAGTATGGTTCTCGCACAGGAAAAAACTTGGTAGAATATAAGATACTCATTGTCGCTAGTAGTTTACTTCCGAGAAGAAAAGAGCAAATACATATAGACGTTAACTTCCTCTTTACGAAAGCTGACTTGAAAAGGTTTCCACTTGAAAATCATAATGCACCTTCACGACGGGAATCGTGCGTGCTATTTTTCGAAAACCCTTAGAATCGCATCTTATCAAAAAGTTTAGACATCGAAGATGGGTCGTTTTTCAAAAATAGGGGCTTGCGCCAATGGTGGCATGATCTCCGAGATAGAGCACTTTCCCACAGTATACCATCCAGGGGTTAAAGGATCGTTCTAAAAACCCATCCCGTGGAACTTTTATGGCGCACTTTCCTACAATACACCACCCCATGGGCTAAAGAATCTTCGTCAAACCCATCTGCAACGTGTTTTTCTAAGATGTGTAACTTTCACAACGCACATTCCTACAATACACCACCCTAGGGGTACATCAAACCTATCCAGAGGGTGTTTTTCTAGGATGCGTCATGGGTCGATATGAGACAACTACTGATCTGGATAACTATGGCTACTTTTCTTTTTTTTTCACCCTGCTGATGAGTAGGCAACGGACAGGGTCCTAGTGCTGACCATATATACCAATCTGAACGGAATTATGGCTCTGAGCTTGATTATGGATCCTGATTTTGCTGCACTGGTGGGCTTCTGTGGAAGGAAAATCTACCGCTTTGTTTTCTGTGTGTTTGTAGGTTGACAGCCCCAAGTGAATAGATTGATAGGATATGTTTATCAGCTGGTGGATAATCCTGAGCAGAGGTCATCGCAGGCACCTGAACTCTTTGCTTTTACTGGCATTGTCAAATTCTACATTGGAAGAAGTCTTCCAGTACAGATGACTTCAGTCTTTAGTGGTGGAGGAAAGGGTCTTTGCCCCATGCCTGTAATTAGGGGATGTTTGGTATTGTCGGTATCCCCTTTCTCAATAAACTTAGTTTCTATAAACATTCCACTAACCATTTTCTCTCCATAGGTAGTTGGAATGTGAGGACTCTGCACAGGCCTTATTCCCTTGATATCCTCATACAAGAATTCCAACATTATAATTTAGTTATTCTAGGCGTGCAAGAGACCAGATGGACAGACAAAGGTCACATTCTTAAAAATAATCTTAAATTTCTCTTCTCAGGGAGAAACGATAATAAGCATCATTGAGGCGTGTGCCTGCTTCTCAGCAGACACTCTAGTGATGCTCTTCTAGGATATGAGTGCATTAATGAAAAGTTTCTTACAGCAAAATTCAGACAAGCGTTAAAGTCTTGAATGTTATCTGCTGTTTTGCCCCACTGAGGATGTCGATGAGGATGAGAAGGATAGGTTTTACGGACAACTTCAGGATATTTTAAATTCTGTCAAGAAAGGAGATATTACCCTTGTTCTAGGTGACTTCAATGCCAAAGTTGGTACTGACTCGGGACCTTTGGGGAGGGGTGATACTGTTGGTATTGGTAGCTGCAATGGCAATGGGATACGTCTCCTAAATAAAAATAAATAAATACCCCCTCAAGCAGCTGCTTGCCACATACGTCTGACTGGAAGCTGTCAGTTTATATGCCATAATAGAAGGTCTCCTACAAGTAAGTAAACTAAATGGTTTCAGAATAACTAACACTTATTACAAAGCACAAATGCATACATAAGTACAAATATGTTTCACCTAATGAGCTGCATAAGAATATGATTGATTATATATTAATTAACAGCAAATGGGCTAGTTCTGTTAGGAATAGCAGGTCATATAGGGGAGCTGTAATTGGATCTGACCATTATCTTGTTAAAAGTGTCTTGCAACTTTAACTTAAAAAGTATTGCGCTAGGGTTAAAAATTTTACCTTTAATACTGAAGCTCTGAAAGATCCAGTTATAGCTAAAGCTTACCATGATAGGTTACTTAGTCATTATGACAGTCATGGTTTGCTTGACTTCATATTAATATATAATATAATTATATATTAATATGACAATTAATATGATATTTAAATTAACATATATAATTGAAGTTGAGAAAGAATGGGACCGTTTTAAACAGGTTTTTTGGAAACTAACAGTTCTCTTTTAGGGAAAAAGGAGCAGAGGAGACAGATTTATTTGAGTGATATGGCACGAGCTTATTTCGGAAAGAAAAAACTGCAGAAATGTCCTTAATCAATACCCTACTAGTCCTAATAGAAAGCATTACAGAGAGCTTAATAAACGTGTAAATGATTAGTTAGCTGCTGATAGGAATCTTTGGCTTGATGGCATGGCTGACAAAGCCGAGGAAGAAGTTAGACAGCACAACAGCAGAGAGCTGTACCACATAGTTAATATTTTGTGTGGTAGAAAACGGACAGGTATACAGGGATTGAAGGATAAACAAGGTAAGGTTATAGAGATGAGGATTCCGTCATGGCTAGGTGGGCTGAGCATTTCAGTGATCTTCTAAACAATGTGGTTAGTTCTACTCCCATTGTTTGTAATGACGATAGATGCATTAGTGGCTTTAATGTTGACCCGATAACACAATCTGCAGTTATTTTGGCTGTTTCTGAACTTAAACTTCATAAATCCCCAGGGGTAGATGAAATTACTACGGAAATGCTTAGAGCTGGGAATGTTTGAGTTACCACATGGATGACTGAAATTTTGAATATCTTTTATGATAAAGTCATAGTTTCTAAGGATTTTATTAGAGCTATTATTATCCCTATTTTTTTTAAAAAGTGTGATCTCAGTTCTTGTGATAACTATAAGGGTATCAGCCTACTCTCAGTTCCAGGTAAAGTTCTTTGCATGATTGTGCTTAATAGAATTAAGAATCTGGTTGACAGACAATTGCGTGATGAGCAATGTGGATTCAAAAGTGGTAGGGGATGTGTGGATCAGATATTTTCTCTTAGGCAGATTCTTGAGAAATGTTTCGAGTTTCAGAAATCTTTGGTTGCTAGCTTTGTTGATTTCAAAAAGGCTTTCGACTCTGTTGACCGTCATAATTTGTGGTTTATTGTGAGATCATATGGTATACCTGACAAGTTAGTTAACATAATGAAAGCTCTCTATAATAACACTGAGTCGTGTGTGAGAGTTGGTAAGGCTTGTAGCAATTGGTTTAGCATTACTTCTGGTGTTCTACAAGGGTGCATTTTGTCTCCTTTTCTCTTTAGTTTAGTTATTGATTATGTTATGCGAAATTCACTGAACGGGAAAGATTTTGGCCTTAAATGGGCTGGAGATACGAAAATTTCTGATTTAGATTATGCTGATGATTTAGCCCTTTTGGCAAATGATGTTGATGAAATGAACTCTTTCATTCGAGTTGTTGATGAAAATGGTACTACAGAATGTTTGATTATAAACAGAGAGAAAACTAAAGTGATGAAAATTGGTCAGGCAGGCTGTGATTCAGTTAATCTGAATGGTTGCAATCTTGAACAGGTCTTGGGAGCTATGTAACAGATACTGGTGATGTGCGGCATGAGATTAACAGACGGACAGGGATTGCTGCTGGGACTTTTAAGAATCTATGGAGAAAGTGGAGAAATAGGCGTATACACCTAAAGACTAAAATTAGACTGTATAATACTTTGGTTCTTTCTAGAGTTAGTTATGACAGTGAAACTTGGACACTTTGCAAACAAGACAACAGGAAACTAGATGCTTTTTATTCTAGATGCTTACGCAGTGTCTTTGGCATTAGGTGGTTCAACTTTGTAACTGATGATGAGGTTATGCAAAGGAGTCTGCAACCTCCTTTAAGCAGCCTATTGTGCAGAGAGAGACTCCGTTTTTTTGGCCATGTTGCCCGTATGGATAATTATAAATTGGCAAATAGGGTTGGGACCAAGGATGCGATGGGCAGACAATGTCAAACAGGACCTTATTAGAATTGGTGTGCAGTGACCAGATGCAGCAAATGTAGCTCAAAACAGATTTGCTTGGAGAACTAAATTGCACGGTCTGGTTGGACCTCCGTAGCCCATGGGTGCTTGATGATGATGATGATTAAGGTCATAAAGATTGGAGCTGTCCTCGGTCACGTTATCGGGCGGTGGCCTTAAAAGTCGGTGCTGTTGTGTCGACCTGCTCTGCATGGGCCCCCCCAAGGGGAGAATTTAAAAACCCAAGTCCTGAATGTTTTACCCAGATTTATGGGTTATGTGGCTTTTCACTCTAGAGAGATAGCCCACGACGGTTATTTCTAAATTGTAATAACAAATATTCTGATAAAAATCAGGAAGCCTTGTTATAGCTAAGTATGGCGAAATCTCTTTTGACTTCCAAGCAAACTCTATCGAGCGATATCACTTCTTTAAATTCAGAAACTACATTAGAATATTGACCAAAAATATCTTCTATTTCCCATCTTTATCTGGATTATCCTTTCTTCCCCTGTTCGTTTATTTACTTGTTAAATTACTCTCTTTCGTCGTAATTTTACTGTTACTATTACTCTCTTTCGTCTTAAACCTTCTACCCCCTAAGTTTACAAATGTTTTTTTTTTTTATCATATTACATGTTTGACCGTCAAACTTTTTATTTTGTTTATATGCAATTCCTGTAAAATATATTTGTACTAACCTCAAATGTACTGGGACATCAAGCCACTTGAACGTTTAATATCCTGAATTACCTTACCCCTGCATAGAGTTATGATTATTTTGACAATCTTTGTTTTGATCCACGGATAAAACCGTGTAAAAATAATTCATGGTGAGATATACGCTCTAAATCTTAACTGGTTATTCTATTACTAATCATTTTAGGCAATGCAGTATTACCGGGATCTAAAGTTTATGTGGACGATTAAAAGTATTTACAGGTTAGAAAATGCACCGTCATACTTCAAAAATATTTTGTTATCGCGCTGGGATGCAATATGATGATCATTTTCTCGACAAAGGACTTATTACTGAAAGCGTGCACCCTATAATTGGTCAAGATTTGAGGCAAGGTGGAAAATAACGTCTTCTAGTCTCAAATTTTGGAACATTTCAAAAATGATGAGCAACATTTTAAAATTGCGAGGTCTCATTTCTAGAAAGAATGCTAACTAGACGACACTGTTTTCCAATTCAAACATTTTACTTTTCTGGCTTATTATAACTGAATCTTTGTTATTGACCCGAAATTAACTTATGTAGTGTTTGAAAACCGTATGGATTGCGCTAAGGGTAAATTGTGTTATAAGATTTTACTGTGAACACTAATCTCTTTCATATCGTGAGTGAAATATTGTATGGAAAATTACAACCGCAAACGAGTCATACTCTAGTGTGTGATTATTTATAACACACTTCACTTGTAAGAAATATTTTGTGTATTGCATTTATTTTTTTGTTTATGTTGGAAGAAAATTTAAGTTTCTTATTTCCTGTGAACCAAGGAACTTTTATTTCTCTTGCAGGAACGTACAAAGGTAACAGTGTTTTAGAATCGAAGATTACCCTATAATTACTATTCTGAATGACATTTGTAGCTAATGTGTTCTAAAAAAGATCCAAGACATGTCGTGGAAAAAAATTTCGCAGTACAGTAGCACATTTTTGTGTTCTTTTAAAGCTTCTCCGGCTATTTACACTCAGAATTCTGTGTCGGGAATATTAGTCGACACTGGCCTCACTTTCTTCCTGTGGTTATTTTTCAAAATAGAATGTGTGATAGAGAATGTCAGTCGTATTCTACTTTGTTTCACTAGCCTGCAAATGGTTTAGACTTCAGGTCGTTGTAAACCTTTCAACTTAATATTAATTGTGCTAAGAAATCACAGTGACAAAAAAATCAGATATAGGACACTATTTATTTAGTAACACTATTAGCATTTATTTAGTACATATTCAGAGGCGCGTAAAAGTTTGTCATACACTTCGTTTAGTAGCATAGGAAAGTTCCATTCCGACATGTAGAAATAATGATCTTCAACTCCTGACTTTTCCACAAAACATTTAGCGATATCGCTAAAATGAATGTTTCTCACGGCTTCTGCGAAATGTGCATCAACTGATTCAACGGATATGAAAAGACACGAATAGCGAAGCTGACTTGGGTGATCGACCTCACACCCAACACGGTTCGTACGTTGAATCTGAAAATGTTCTTCTCTGACGAGTGTGTTTAATGTTTTTCTGAAATTTAGTTTTGCTCTATGATCATGCAGTTCAACATTAGGCAGTCTTGGAGTATGGTCTGCAGTTAATTCGACATCCCTTACGGCATTAGAAAATTTATTACCTTCAAATTTCTTCACCTGCAGTTTGTTGGGTCTTTCGAAAAATAGCACGCACGATTCACGTTGTGAAGGTGCATTATGATTTTCAAGTGGAAACCTTTTCAAGTCAACTTTCGTAAAGAGGAAGTTAACGTCTATGTGTATTTGCACTTTTCTTCTCGGAAGTAAACTACTAGCGACAATGAGTATCTTATATTCTACCAAGTTTTTTCCTGTGCGAGAACCATACTGTAAGAAGAGAGAGAGTTTCGCGTCCTCGCGTCAAACTCCCATTAGGCGCATCCCCCATTGCCATCAAACGTTTGAAAGGCAGGCTGCACCCTCCCAAGTCTCTCGCAGCTCTTCGTCAGCGCAAACGCGTCGCAGTAGCCACAGAGCGAGGCACATTGTCTCGCGGTCTACGTATCCCGCAAAACCTAAAATTTTTTTCAAGTGTTGAACTTTAATACGTTGGTTAATGAAGCTAGTGGGAAAATATCTTTAAACATTAATTAGTAAGGTAGTATAACTTAAGTCTGTCAATTATTTCGACACTCTAGATGAAACCACCGTGTTTATGTACTCATCAAAAATTGTATCGCCGTTTACCTACAGAGAGACAAACCAGGTAAAAAGGACCCCGTTTCCTCCTTTTTGCGTAATGTGTTTTAAACTTTGACTATCATTTATTGTTAACCGTGAATGCTAAAATAAATGTTTTGAAAGTTACTATTTTCTGTAATCTCAATATTAGCAATTTACAATTCTCTGATTGGAAAATTTTACTTACACCCATGGATAGCAGTTTTATTTATTTATTTACAGTATAAAGTGCAGCGAAGCAATTACACCTCGGCCAGTTACTATTCGATTGTTTTACAAAATCGTTACATCGAAAAATTATGTCTTCTCCTGATTGAGCTGTTAGTAGAACTCAAACATCTAGAGGTAATTTATATCTGACGGTATATTAATTTCCTTGGTAATGTTTGATTTTAACGATCAGAGAGTGTATTATTGTCTAAATATTTAACCAGAGAGACTTCGCTTTTTTCAGTTCATACTACCAACTTTAGTGTATCACATTATAAACGATTTCGTACAAAGACGTGTGCACTCTATTGACGCATTTAAATCTATCGAGATAGCGATCCGTGAAAAAAAACCACCGTGTGAATGTTTTTGAGAAAGATTCTTTAGCCCATGGGGTGCTGCGTTGCAGAGGAAGCACTCCGTCTTCGATACAGGAACCTACATCAAAGTTATACTGTTTGAGAAAGATTTTTTAACCCCTGGGGTGCTAAAGGAAATGCCTATTTGCTCCCCAGCGAAATATGAATCAAAATTTTGCCCTATGCGCTGGTCTCGTGAAGAATGATACTGACGGAAAATTCAATTAGTCTTTCAAAATGTAGAACCCTCTATTACCCAACGTAATGTTAGTGACAGTGGGGAAAAAATCAGTTTTATTAACACCATAATCAATACGTTTTGAGATCATTGTCAAACCTCATAACATAAATAACATAAGAATGAAAGAAACATAAAGAAATATTTTTAAAAAATTAATTATGAAATGGATACTCTCACAAAATGTAGAAAATTTATTATAGTGATTATGCCATGCATGATTATAGTGTCTAAATATACTTTTTGAGTCATATTGTTAACGGGTTTATTATATATCAGTGTTAAATAAGTTGGCACTGTTGCTTTAAATACTTTATGTTTTCTTAATCTAATATTCCCACAAATGCGCTTTTGCTCCTGAGGAGTTTTGTATTTTACTTTGGTAAAACATTTATTCCTTTTGTTATTATAAGTTTTAAATTACATGTCTGTAATGTATCAAAAGTGTGAAATAAATTTGAAACCATCATGTTTTCGCTAGGAGGTAGTTGTTTCCGGTCATTCGTTTATTACGGCGGGGTCCTAAATATGACACCATTAAACATATTTTACTTGAGCGTTCTGCTTTTAATCTTGAAAGGAGTTTTTATTTTGCATAGCTTTCAGGAGGATATGTTTTCCAATGACTGTTCCCTGTTTTTAAACTGGATATTTTACCGTTTGATATCCTGCATTTTTATTATATACCCAATACTTTATTTGTATTTTTTGGTTTAATGCTTCCACCTGCTGTATTTTAACTAGACTTTTTCTTCGGGACCGAAGTTTTATGTAAACCATAAAACCTGTTAATCGATCTAAAAGCCTGATTGCAAATTAATTTTTCGTAAAACGCGTAAGTATATTCCACTTTTATTCTATACGTTTGTTTCAAATTATTCACATTTAATAAAAACCTTCTTCATCTTGAGTTATACAAATAATCTCCTTGTCTGATATTTTAAATCGATTTTGAAGTTTGTTGATGTATCTATCAGGCTTGGGCCGTGTCACGTGACGCCAGCCTGGTTCCTTACAATCCTGTTTCCTGCTTTTTGAATAAATGCTGCTATACCTCCATTTCGTCTTTAATTCTAGCCCACCTTTCTCATTGCAACCCACTTGTCTGTAAGTGTGCGGCGGGTCTCCCCCACTAAGGAGCGGCACCCTCAAAGGCACACTTTCCTAGCTACATAAAACAACAACGTGCTCGGGCAATTAACCCTCCCCTTGCAGCCCCCCCCCCCCCGATAGGGGGGGCTGCAAGGGCCTTGCCGTGCCTTGTAATTATTGAGGATTATTACAAGGCACGACTGTTTTGTTCCTTGAGGATTGTCAGCATTAATTATTTGCGATTAACGTGGTGGGGGGGCCTAGGGCCCAGCAGCCTGGCTGAGGCTTTGCCGGTCGGGATGATCCCCAGCTGGAGCATGCCGAAGGCTTTGCCGGCTGCAGTGGGCACCAGCTGGAGCATCGCCAAGGTTTTGCCGGTTGGGGTGGTCCCCGGCTGGAGCATTGCTGAAGCCAACCGAGGTTGAAGATGCTGCTGGCCGGCTTGATTGCCGGTCGGATGGTGACGGCGTCAGAGACCTCACCTATCAGGAGCTCAGTGGAGCTGTTCGAGGGCTCGGCAGAACGGATTGATTCCTAGTAAGCCAGAGCCCTCACAAAAGTCTGGGTCTTATTAAGTCTCCACCCCGGGTGCCGATCGAGCTTGGATCTATATATCCTTGCACATTTGCAAACCGGGGAATAGATTAAAGTAAGGTTACTTCCGGTAGTCAGCTTTCCTTCTATAGGACTGCTGCCATGTGAGGCTGCGGTTGAGGTGCGCCTATAGGGCGTATTCTTTGCCCCCGGCTCTAGATGGTCATAGCTTTTCATAACCAGGTAGTGCTGTACAAGCGGAACCGGGAATTGCCGTGGTTGCATAAGATCGCAACAAAAGAGATTCCCCTTGCAGTCAGTCTACACCTCCTCAAAACGAAATTCCCTTTCTGTTACATCAGAATGACATTTCACTGGAGAGGCATCAATTGTCGGCCTATTATCACGACACGACGTCCCTCAAAGCAACTCGACCACAGTGGATAATGTTTCATTCCTCTTAGAACAAGCTTTCTGTTACACCCCCTTTAGCGTTGGTGAAATGAACATTTTCTAAACGTGGGTGAGCAGGCTATTCAGAGACACACCTCATCTTGGCTGTTACGTGGGTTCTACCGTTCTTAGTCTCACGTTTACGACTTGAACAATGCAACTCTTACTGCAGGTAGCAGGGACCCCGAAGGGCATTGTCACCCTCCCTGTTATTAAGCTTAACTCTCTAAGTAGCAGGCAACGTATTGACTATAATTATTTTCCCTCCAGAACCGCCCTCGAAGCAATTCGCTCTTGAAAGAGGTGACCTCTCAGAATAGGAATGACACTCAAGAAGCAATAAGAGCGATAGAACCTGGTGCATTAGCCTACCTTTCAATACTGTCATGAGACATTTTCACTGATGCTATCGCGTTTAGAGAACACTTGTGAAGCGTTCGTGGGAATCCCATCTCTCCAGCGCCCGTAAAGGGGACAAAAGGGCCCACCAATAAAATTCGTAGACCCATCCTAGGATGTCGAACTCTTCACTGACGGTGGAATTCAAGTTAGCACACCCGTGGGATGGCGGAAAACCTAGCATCCTCCGAAGACGAAGCGATGTCGTCATTTCAGACACACACCACTAAAGAGTCAACCAATAAAATTCGTAGCCCCATCCTAGGTCGTCACTGAAGGGAAACCTAGCAACAGAAAGCATCCAGCGAACATGTAGGTGAAGGGGGAAGGAACTTTTCCTCTCCCCTTCCAAAGAGTAATTATGAGTACTGTGGCTAATCCCGATGGAGCTGAGCTTCTGAAAGAAATCCCATCTCTGTGAACAGAGACGTGTGCAGTTCAGGAGGATATGGGATACTGTGTCAGGCAAGATATAGCTAAATGTATTGGGGTTATTTATAGAGCCTTCCGCTTACAGCAAACCTTTGCAAGGAGTTATACGGACCCGCATCAGTATCACTTTATACACATCCGTGTATAGGCTGCTTAATAACAGTAAATGTTTTGCAAATGCTTGAAATCTGTTGTTTGTTTGTGAGTAAATAAAAACAGTCTATCGGTTTATTAATGACTAATAATTTTCTAAAAAAAAAGATATATAAAAGCCTGTATTTCAGAAAAAAATATGGCTTATTAAATATTAGAAAAATATTTCACAGATTTCAATTTTTAAAATTCTGAGTAAATTTTGCTTTTTTAAATACAGTTATCCATGATTATGGGAAAATCTCCTTTTTGTAACCCAGTAACTCCCCTCTACATTTCACTCCGTAAACTAAGAAATCTTCACCACTGAAATTTTCAGAAATATAATTACAGTTTTCTACGCAACATCCGAGTAATTTTTTAAAACTGATTTTCAGCGAAAAGATCGCTTATTTCATATAATTTTTTTGAATAGGTGTCTTAATGAAATTTGCTTTTTAAGTGAATGTCATCGTTGAATTTTGAAATCAGTTTTTTTTAAAGCAATTTTTTTTCACTCATGTCAGCAGTCAATAATGCAGTAATGTTTACCCATTTTCCTATAGATTTTATCCACGTTAACATCAATTATTTTTACCCGCGTTTTGTCCGTTAATATTAGCATTTTATCCGCCGAGCGCATTTGAATGCTGATATCTTGGACAGGCTCCTGTCAGACCTCGGTGACAAGCAGCTGCTTGAGGGGATACTTTTTTTATTGATTTGCTATTATCTTTGGATAAATCCACGGTTATCCTATTAAGAAGCTCTAGCTACTGATTCTTCCGAGGGTGTGTAGTATTAATACGGAGTCGATGAAGCAGGGTTTCCTCAATTTTCGGTACGATGACCCGTAAAACAAAAACTTTACAATCACTTACGAAAAGCTCTATGATGCGGGCATCCTTATCCCTCAGGTGGAGGCGGGGTGGCTCAGTCGGTAGCGTCCCAGGCTCGTAATCTGCAGTTCTCAGGTTCGAGTCCCTCTTGGGCCAGCTTTGATATTTATCTCCGCAAAACTCCCGCCCAGCCTTCGATCAATAGCAGACACCGATGGGCTTGCAAAGGCCGCTGCTCCTTGGATGGGACATTAAGCAGTGGCTCTCGTGTGTGAGAGCCATACCCTGTGCATGTTAAGAAATTCGCTCGATATCCTTGACCGAAGGTTACCCGAGAGGCACATTTTTTGCACACAATGGACCAAATGGCCAGGTCACAAGGACCCCGAGAGCTCAGATAAGTTTGGGAGAAGGGCACCGACCCACTGGACACCTGTTAGAACACAGATGGTAGCCTCCCGTTAAAGCCCTCCAAAGTGTCCTTTAATGTGCACAGAGTATAGTCTCCCGCACATGGGATCATGGCTTTACGCCCAATCCTACCGACGGCGACCTTTCCAAGCCAATCGGTGTCCCCTACTGACCGAGAGCAGGGCAGGAGAGTTTTGCGGAAAAAAATCTCAAAGCTGGAGGAGTCGGTATTCGAACGTAGAGACTGCAGATTACAACCTTGTGCGCTACTGACTGAGCCTCTCCCTACCGGCGGAACTGTCAAGGTCACACTTCAATGCGTCTATGGCGACATCTCGCGGAACAATTTTTTCCCTCTTTTGCGAAGAACGAGTGTTATTTTTTTTTGCTGTTTTTTTTTTTTTTTGGGGGGGGGGGAGAAAGGTCAGAGGAACAAAACCTTAAAGACAAGAGAAAGCTTTGTACCGAATTAGTGGTCCTGTGTGAAAAAAGGTTAAAAAAAAAAGACTAAAAATTGTTTTCAATATTAGACCCGTCAAAATTACATCTAATTATGTAGACGATCTGGAGTGAATGAGTTATTGAGTGGTTGAGTGACAGGGGATTATGGTAATTCTATGATTCTGAAATGGTAGATCTTTGAACATTTGCACCTAGGTCTTAGATCTCGAGAAAATTCCTAAATTTACGTGAGCTCTATTTCACCTTATACGACACGTCGGAGGTCAGAGGACTTACAAATATCTCGATTTACAAGTTCTCGAAAAGTGAAAATTGTGGTTTAGTGGTGTTTCGTGTTGTAGATCTCGATAACTTTACGAAATTTCTCATCCGGAAGATTCTTCGAGGTCAAAGGTAAAATTTATTTCTACCGGTGCTAGAAAGTTAAAATTGGTATATGGGGTATTTCTGGTCGTAGATTTCAGAAGCGTTGTGAAATTTGGGTTTCGGCGGGCTCTTCGAGGTCAAAGGTTAAATAATATCTGCTGGTACTAGAGAGGTAAAATTTGAAGACAAGGGATTTTGGCTCTCAGATGTCGGAAACGTTATGAAAATTGCATCGGACATATCATTCGAGGTCAGATTTCAATAAACCAGTGTTACCGAGCTAAAAATTAGTTTACAGAGGCATTTCCGATTATAGATCTCAGAAATGGTAGGAAAATTGAGATCCATTATCGCGTTCAAGATCAGGTAGGGATTGAAGTGACAGTCTAGAAATAAAGAAACGTTCGAGGCGCCGATTGATTTCTACTATACTTATATCGTTAAAGGATCGTGTTAAGAAAATATATGTGTTTGCAAAACCAAATTTTTATAGGGAAAATATTAAAAGAAATTCATGAATAATAATAATACCAAATGAATACATAATATTTACTAATAAATCAATTTTAAGCAAATACAATAAATTGAAGTAGGAAAAAATATACAATGCTCTCATGGATCATTGGGATACCGCTGCATAATATAATTCAAATTCAACCTTATTTCCAAAAATTATTATCTATAATTATTTGGCATAAAAAATCCCACTAAGCCGAAGCTTATCAGCGGGAATGCATATCGTTTTGGCCGATGTGATCTAGTTTGCATCAATATCATTCCATAAAATGAAGGAGGAAAAAAATAAAAAAGAAAACCAATAAACTGATAAATGATTCCGAATAAAAACATCACTTTTTCATCAACCACTGAAATAATTTTTCTTTAACATCACAAATTTTACTTCAGCTAACAATTTCTCTAGGAAGCAAGTTAAATACGTAGGAAATTTGATATTCTTTGGAATTTCGTCCGTAATTATTATAAAATTTTGTTTGTTTCATAAAAAAAAAACCTTAGCCTTTTTTCTAGTAAACCTATTGTGGGAGATATTTTGTTTCTAGGTATTAGTAAAGACACAAATTTATTGATGACACAAACAAACAAATATAAAATTTCAATAGGTAAAATTTTGAACAAACTAAATATATTATCTTTTTTTTGTAAGGGAATTTTTTACTTCTGAATTCATCATCATCATCATCCTCAAGCAGCCATGGGCTACGGAGGTCCAACCAGACCGCGCAGTTTAATTCTCCAAGCATATCTGTCCTGAGCTACATCTGCTGCATCCAGCCACTGTACACCAATTCTAACAAGGTCCTGTTTGACATTGTCTGCCCACCGCATCCTAGGTCTCCCCCTCCTTCTGAGGCCTCCAGGCACACTGTTCACAACCCTATTCGCCAATCTATAATTATCCATACGGGCAACATGGCCAAACCAGCGGAGTCTCTCTCTGCACAATATGCTGCTTAAAGGAGGTTGCAGACTCCTTTGCCTAACCTCATCATTAGTTACAAAGTTAAACCACCTAATACCCAAGATACTGCGTAAGCATCTAGAATCAAAAGCATCTAGTTTCCTGTTATCTTGCTTACACATCGTTCAAGTTTCACTACCATAACTAACCCTAGAAAGAACCAAACTATTATACAGTCTAATTTTAGTCTTTAGGTGTATACGCCTATTTCTCCACAATCTCCATAGATTCTTAAAAGTCCCGGCAGCAATACCTATTCGTCTGTTAATCTCATTCCGCACATCACCAGTATCATTTACGCAGCTCCCAAGGTAATTAAACTGTGACACCTGCTCAAGACTGCAACCATTCAGATTAACTGAATCACAACCTGCCTGACCAATTTTCATCACTTTAGTTTTCTCTCTGTTTATAACCAAACCTACTGTACTACCAGTCTCATCAACAGTTCGAATGAAAGAGTTCATCTCATCAACATCATTTGCCAAAAGGGCTAAATCATCAGCATAATCTAAATCAGAAATTTTCGTATCTCCAGCCCATTTAAGGCCAAAAGCTTTCCCTTGAAGTGAATTTCGCATAACATAATCAACAACCAAACTAAAGAGAAAAGGAGACAAAATGCACCCTTGTCGAACACCAGAAGTAATGCTAAACCAATTGCTACAAGCCTTACCAACTCTCACACATGACTCAGTGTTATTATAGAGAGCTTTCATTATGTTAACTAACTTGTCTGGTATACCATATGATCTCACAATAAACCACAAATTATGACGATCAACAGAGTCGAAAGCCTTTTTGAAATCAACAAAGCTAGCAACCAAAGGTTTCTGAAACTCTAAACATTTCTCAAGAATCTGCCTAAGTGAAAATATCTGATCTACACATCCCCTACCATTTCTGAATCCACATTGCTCATCACGCAATTGCCTGTCAACCAGATTCTTAATTCTATTAAGCACAATCATGGAAAGAACTTTACCTGGAACGGAGAGTAGGCTGATACCCCTATAGTTATCACAAGAACTGCGATCACCTTTTTTGAAAATAGGGATAATAATAGCTCTGGTAAAATCTTTAGGAACCATGCCTTTATCATAAAAGTTATTCAAAATTTCAGTCATCCAAATGGTAACAGAAACATTCCCAGCTCTAAGCATTTCCGTAGTAATTTCATCCACCCCTGGGGATTTATGAAGTTTAAGTTTAGAAATAGCCAAACTAACTTCAGATTGTGTTATAGGGCCAACATTAAAGCCAACAATGCATCTATCATCATTGGAAACAATGGGAGTAGAACTAACCACATTGTTTAGAACATCACTGAAATGCTCAGCCCACCTAGCCATGACAGAATCCTCACCTTCTATAACCTTGCCTTGTTTATCCTTCAATCCCTGTATACCTGTTCGTTTTCTACCACACAAAACATTAACTATCTGGTACAGCTCTCTGCTGTTGTACTGTCTAACTGCTTCCTCAGCTTTGTCAGCAAGGCCATCAAGCCAAAGATTCTTATCAGTAGCTAACTGACCCTTCACACGTTTATTAAGTTCTTTGTAATGCTTTCTATTAGGACTAGTAGGGTACTGATTAAGGACATTCCTGCAGTTCCTTCTTTCTGAAATAAGCTCAAGTGACTTATCACTTAAATAATTCTGCCTCCTCTGCCTCTTTTTCCCTAAAAGAGTACTGTTAGTTTCCAAAAAAGCCTGTTTAAAATGGCCCCATTCTTCCTCAACTTCAGTATTAAGCAAACCATGACTGTCATAATGACTAAGTAACCTATCATGGTAAGCTTTAGCTATAACTGGGTCTTTCAGAGCTTTAGTATTAAAGGTAAATTTTTTAACCCTAGCACAACACTTTTTAAGTTTAAGTTGCAACACACTTTTAACAAGGTAATGGTCAGATCCAATTTCAGCTCCCCTATATGCCCTGGTATTTCTAACAGAACTAGCCCATTTGCTGTTAATTAATATATAATCAATCATATTCTTATGCAGCCCATCAGGTGAAACCCATGTGTATTTATGTATGTCGCGGTGTTTGTAATATGTGTTAGTTATTCTGAAACCATTTAGTTTACTTACCTGTAGGAGACGTTGCCCATTGCTATTGCAGCTACCAATACCAAAAGGGCCTATTACTCCTCCCAAAGGTCAGAGTCGGTACCAACTTTGGCATTGAAGTCTCCAAGAACAAGGGTAATATCTCTTTTCTTGACAGAATTCAAAATATCCTGAAGTTGTCTGTAAAACCTATCCTTCTCATCCTCATCAGAATCCTCAGTGGGGGCATAACAGCAGATAACATTCAAGTCTTTAATGCTTGTCTGAAATTTTGCTGTAAGAAACCTTTCATTAATGCACTCATATCCTAGAAGAGCATCACTAGCATGTCTGCTGAGCAGCAGACCCACGGCTTGGTGATGCTTTCCATCCTCCCTCCCTGTAAAGAGAAATTTAAAGTTATTTTTAGGTCCATCTGGTCTCTTGCAAGCCTTTACCTGTCCATCTGGTCTCTTGCAAGCCTAGAATATCTAGGTTATAGCGCTGGAATTCCTGCATGAGGACATCAAGAGAATAATCTCTATGTAATGTCCTCACGTTCCACGTTCCTGCAGAGAGAAAATGATTAGTAGGATTTTTAAAGAAATTAGGTTTATTGAGATTGGTAGGGCCAACAATATCAAACAGCCCCCTGATCGCAGGCATGGGGCAAAGGCCTGTTCCTCCTCTGCTAAAGGCTGAAGTCACCGATGCTTTTAGGAACTTCAGGCACCACCTTTTCAAGTGGACTTTTTCAAGAACCATATGGCCTGCCTGAGACACATTACTCCAGTTTAGGCTTGACGATGCCCAACTAGCAAAGTAAGGTTCAGGTACCTGCGATGGCCTCTGATTAGGATTATCCACCAGCTGATATAAGGTATCCCATGCCTCTGTTCGCTTAGAGCTGGCAACCCAGAAGCAAACAGAAAACACAGCGGCAGACTCTCCCTCAACAGAGGCCCATCAGTGCAGCAAGTCCAGGATCCACAATCAAGCTCAAATCCATAAACAAGTCCAGTCTAGTAGGTATAAATGGTCAGCACCAGGACCCTGTGAAGTTGACCACTCCTCAGCAGGTTTGAAAAAAAAGAAAAAAGTGGCCATAGATGACCAGATCAGTAGGCCATACTGAACTGGCAGCCCTCCCCTTCCGTTCCCTTCCAAAAGAGAATATCTCTTTTGAAAGGTACTAACGGCCTGCACCACGAGAAGGCGGGGTCGGACATTAGGTGCTAGACCTGGCCGGTTCTGTGCATCATCACTGGGGATTGGTACACAGCTCTCCTTCCAGTTTACGCCTAGCTACCATTTACAAGCCCTTCTGAATTACATAATTCTTTTAATTTGCTATTTTGTATTTTTTTTATTTTATTTAAATATGTCTTATAGGCTGTCCCATAAACTGTACTCCATATCTAATTATAGATTCAAAAAGTGCTTTATATGCTAAAATAGTTAAATGTATATCAACAAACAAGTTTCCTAAATGCTACAAATCGCAATCTTGAAATTAATTTTAAAATTCAACACATCCAGCAAATACAGTCGTATCACAATAATATGACCACCTACCTAATAATGGGAATAACCACCATTGGCCTGGATGACAGCGGCGAGACCACGTGGCATGGACGCAATGAGGCCCTGAAAGATTTCCAGAGGCACACCTGCCCATTTGGACTCCAGTAGAGCACGGAGGTTCCGGAGATGACGTGGTTGTGGGTCTGCACGCCGAACCTGTCAATTCATATGGTCCCACAAGGGCTCTATGGGATTGAAGTCGGACGATTTCGCCAGCCAAGGGAGAACAGAGACATCGCTGTCGTGTTCCTGCAACCAATCACGCACCATCTTAGCGACATGACAGGGTGCATTGTCCTGTTGGTAGACACCATCCCACAGGGTAAACATCCAACATGAAGGGATGCATGTTATCAACGAGGTTAGCCATTGGCATTCAGGGACCCATCCAGTGGTACCAGGTCATACCAGGAAGACGTCCCCCAGACATGCACACTGCCACCGCCAGCCTGTACTTGAATGACAAGCATGTCTGGGTGTTGGTCCTCGTGTGTCTGACGTCGTATCCACCACCGCCCGTTACTTCTGTGGAATAGAAACCTCGATTCGTCGGAGAACGCAACCTTTTTCAACTCTTCCACTGTCCAATGACATTATTCACATGCGAACTGCAGGCGTCGTTGCCAATGGACCTTGGTTAACATGGTCGTCGACTCCAGAGATCCATGAGTAACAGGGTTCGCTCTACTGTTATCGGGGACATGTATCTGGGTGCCTATGCATTCATTTGAGTACTCAATTGCTGCACTGTTGCGCGTGAATTGCCCTTTACCAGTCGACAGAGGCGACATTCTCCTCTGTGGTCGATTGCCTTTGGGACTCTACAGTTATGACATCTGGAGATACTCGGTGTGCCAGCAGTCCATTCTTGGTACACCCTTACTACAGCACCTCGTGAACAGCCCAGGAAATCTGCTGTCTCCGAGCTGCTTCCACTCTTGGTGTGGTAGCCGATGATCATTCCTTTTTGAACGTCCATCAAATCAATACCTCTGTCCGTTGTGCTCATGTTATGCACTATGGCTCATTTGTCCTGGCTGGCCGCTTATATCTTCATGTGGTCGACCTTGTCATGTGCACTCTGTGACGGTGCCTTGGCGGGTACACTGTGAATCCGTGGATGATCATATTTTTCTCATACGACTGTGTATGTTTATTCCATTTCATTTTTGAAGTCATTTTCAAGCCTAGGTAAATTATTTCGTTACTTCTTCTATTTTAGAACAATTACATAAAGCAAGTAATAAACCATCCAGCATAGAACAACTTATTAAATGTTTAGTAATATTTCTGTTACGTGTAGCTTGTGGAAAACCAATACAGATAAATTAATTTTTATCTCGTTTACACTCAGTTTGTTAAGAGAAAACCATTTAACTGCTTTATTAAAATTATTCTGTAGATTGCAAATAGTGTATTCTAAACCTGAGTGGAAGTTGATTAGCACTGTATCATCAGCATACATATATAATTTTCTCTTGAAATTAATATTAGCCAAATCATTTATGTATATTTTGAATAGCATGGGCCGAGAATAGATACTTGTGGAACTCCGAAATTAGTCTGAAATTTATCACTATAAATCTCATTTATTTTCATAACTATTTCTCTATTGAATAAGTAGCTTTTAAACCATTCAAAAATATTCCCTCTAATACCAAGTAAATATAATTTCTGTAGCAAGATGTCATTGTCAACGGAATCAAATGTTTTATTTAATTCCATAAATACCACAGCGCATTTCTTTGCTATATTTAAATCAATAGTTTTATCATTTATAAGATCTTAAAAAAGGCTTTTCGTTCCCACACCTTTACGAAACCCAAATAGCTGACTTGACAGAAAATTTATTTTATTCAAAATATTTTGCAGGCGATCTCCAACGTATTTTTCCATTATCTTATCAAAAATTGTTAATAGAGTGATTGGTCTATGATTATAAAAATTCTTTTTTTGATCCACTTTTATATACCGGAAGTATTGTTCCATTTTCCATAGCTATTGGAATTTGCGAGGGTTCAAAAATTTTATTTATAAGAAATGTTAATATATGAACAAAATTGCATTTACTTTCCTTTATGTATTTTGGTTTAATATTGTCAAATCCAGGAGATGAGTTATATTTTAAGTAATCTATAATATTGGCAACATCTAAGTTACTAGATACTGAAACATGCATTGAATTCTTATTTATGTAACAATTTGTAAACCTTATCTGATCTAGTATTCATCGTCGCAAATTCTGTTTGCATCTCACTTATAGTTGTTCCAAAAATTTAACAAAAGTATTTAGAATTTCTTTTAGAGTATTTTCTCTAATCATGTGTCTTTCAACATTTTCGTCGACTGGCATACTTTTTTTATCATCAATAATTTTGTTAATTAATTCCAACAACCTCGTATTATTACCTTCATTAAATGCTAATTTATTTGAATAAATAAAATATGCATTTTTGGTTCCTGATAATGGTGTTTACCCTATTTCTTTCCATTTTATATAAATCATAATTTTGCTTATTGATGCATACACAGTCGTATCAGACTAATGTGACCACCTGCCATACATGTACTATGGTAGGTGATCATATTTTTCTAATACGACTGTGTATATATGTTCAGGGTGGGGTTGATGAAGAACATGGATTTGATTCCTGCAATTATTTTTATAAATTTTGATTTCCTTCTAATTTTAAGAGCGTGTTTAAAAGCTTCAGCAAGTTACACAATAATGGCTATCCCTGGAAGCAGCCTCAGGCAAATTTTGACAGCTTTGTCCTGGAAAATTTGTAATTTATTTAGAAAAGTGTCTGAGACATTGAGAAGAAACAATGCTACAATATTCAAAGTCTGTAAATTGAGAGATGGCGAAAAGAAGTAGCTCCCAATAATCTTCCAGTAATATATCTTAGAACGTTAAATCGAGCATTGCCCTTGGAACCTATTGTGTTTAGTTGAGTTTTCCAAGTGAGAGATTAGTTCAAATAAACACCAAGAAATTTATGTTCAGTAACTGAATCGATGATTTCACCCTTCAGTTTAAGGAGTATTTTCTTAAATCTGTTTTTACTAATAACAAAAGATTTTTTTACTGTACAGCAACATTTAGACCCCAAGACTCAATGAAATCAGATATCATATTGATGGCAATTTGTAAGTCTCTTTCCATATTTTAAGGATTATTACAAATGGAATAGATGATGATATCGTCTGCATACACAGATCAACGTATATTATACTGCTCACAAAAATTAGGGGATATATTATCGCTTCATATTCATTTTGAAATATCCACTAATTTTTGTGAGCAGTATATTATTAAGATGATCTAGCAGATCATGAAGCATAATATAAAAAAGTGCTCGGCTTCAAATGCTTCCTTGGGGTAATCTAAGAGAGTAAATGATGGTTTTGGACAACTGGTTCCAAGCTTCACTTGGACTTTCAGAGAGAAAATCTTGGAAATATTGAAACATACGTCCTCTTACTCCGAGTTTAAAAATTTTGAACAGGAGGATATTCAACAGTGAATTTCAACAATAAATATATGTGAACAAGATTCTATAGCTTTTACTCTGCAGAATCCGGTTTGGCAATGGCGGAAGCAGGTTATTTAATTCTGAAAGCCAGTTCAGATGGTAAAGAATTAATCTCTCAAATAATTTACCCAAATAGGAAGTAAGAGAAACGGGCTGTAGTATTACAACTGATTATGAAATTTTAAATCTTTTTGATAGGAAGAAAATTGGCATTTTCCGATCTTTAGGAACTTTTCCGTTTATCCAAATTTCATGGAATATTTGAAAAAGATTTGGAAGGACTTAATCATATCGTTCGTGATGAAATCGATTCCAAGACTGCTTTATTTTCGCTTTTAGCTTCTTAATAACGCTTTTTAATTCCCAGATGAAGAATTTCTGGTCCAAGAAATCTTCATGTGTGGAATAGGAGTGAGAAAAAGTTTTCATAAGAGCATTGATTCTTGTTAGGTTATCCAGGAAGTGTGGAGAGTCAGAAGTGAAGCAGAGGACGTAAATGGCCGACTAGGATATTAGAGAGATCATCGGTGGAACAGTTAAGTGTAATGCAGCTCTAGGTCAGGAAGGTTACGTTTCTGGAATGGCACGGATATTTTTACTCTTTTTCCATACAGCATAAGAAGGGGTCTGTTAAGATTATTTAGGAAAAGCATCTTAATGAGCTTTTTTCAGTGCTTTGATTTTTTGTTCTACTTCTTGAGCGAATTTTTTTAAATTAATAAAATATTCTAAGGAACTTGCCCTTCTCTCTGCTCTTTTTCTTTCAGTAATAATTTTTCTTATTTTAAGTGCAAATGAAGAAACACCAGCTGGTGGAGAAAATTGAGTTTTGTTTTCCGCAGAGGAAGACAGTGTCACTGCACCAACTTCTATTGAAGGTAGAGAGACTGATTGATCTCAGGAAGAATTCCGAAATTTCCTTCTTAAAATATTTCCCCTTAATGAATTTAAAGAGAAGTTTCGGTCATTTGTTGCAGATATCACTACTGATTTAAATTGGGATATGATCACTGTCAAGACAGTTTGAAAAAGCTTTCAACGAGAAATGTTAAGCATAGGAGTTAGAAGAAAGAGAAACATAGATGACAGTTTCAGTCGAAGGAAGCCGGAAGTATGTCAAGTTTTCATCATTAAGAACAACTAGATTAAAAGCAGAAATAAGCTCCTCAAGGATGAGGCCTTTGGAATCCATGGAGTGGCATCTTCATGTTCTGCTGAGCATTCCAGTCTCTGCAAATTATCCAAAGTTCAGGAATTTGTTGAAAAGAAAACATTTTCATACTATCGGAAAGGAATGTCCTAGGTTGTAAAGTGTTATAAGTTATGTTATGTATTTTGACCTGTACCGCAGCAATCTCAAGAAGAGGATTTCTTTCATGAACAGGGGATAGGTGTCTACGGCAAAGTTTTATGAATAGTATATAAAGCCCTAATATAAGTAGTCTAATGTGATAACGAGGCTAAAGGAAAATTGGTAGCCTGGTTGGCTGCTTGCTATCCTAAGATAAGTGCTTAAAAACTAGATATTTATTGAATATTTTTTTCTATTATTACTGCTGGTGAAATTTAATACAAATTTTTGTGCTAACGTTTATTTATAAATATATAATTTTTAGAAGAAAAAATATTCGTCTTTATTAGCATTATCATAACTCTAATATGTAACGATATTTTTCTTAAATACGGTACATTTATAAATAAAAATTAATATTAAGATTAATATTGAAAATAAAAATTTAAGAAATGTCTAGGATGAGTGATTCTCATATTCGCGGCACACTAAAAATTTAAGTTGTCAACACCACGGAAGACTCGTGCGTGCCCAGTTTGCCTTCAATAGCATCCATTTCTGTGGAGTCATTTGTAAACGCAGAGCTATTCTGTTCAAGTTCTGACGTGTATTAGGGTTAGTGCGTACGACATAGTGCGTGTTATGGGATGTTTTGGGTTAATTTTCGTTTTAACGTTAAGATTTATTATGGATAAGATTTTGACTAAATGAAAAAAGATAAATGAAGAATCAGTGGCAGAAAGTATCAACAAAATGGTTCATAAATTTCCTTTTATCTGCAATACATTCGAAATTTCGCAACACACCTGGCGAATCTCGCAGCACACCATTTGAAAACCATTGGTCTAGATGTTAAGAATATCTATGTTGGCGTCACAGCTTCATGACCTTCTATTATAGGAGGTATCGCCCTTACTCTTGTTTCCAGGTTCCAGTCCTAACTGTAGACATACATACCTCTCCTGTCTTAATGTTAACTACTTTTTCCATTTCACCAAAGCTAGTACCATAAGAACTTCACCTTCAAATCTTACTTAACTCAAAGGCAAGCTTCATGACGTCACCATGTTTAAACAAAATTTGTCCGCTCATTCCTAATGGGGCGGGGGGAGGGGCTCAGTAGGTAGCACGTCTGACTCGTAATCTGCAGTTTCAGGTTCCCCGACCTGCCCTCGTTCAGCAGGAGATACTAATAGGCTTGGAAAGGCCGCAGTCCATCGGATGGCATGTAAAGTCGTGGCCCTGTGTGCGGGAAAGCCATATCCTGTGTACGTTAAAGAACACTCTGGATGGCCTTGACGGGAGGCTTCCATCTGTCTCCTAACAGCTGTACAATGAATCTCTTTTGTTGCGATCTTATGCAACCGCGGCAATTCCCGGTTCCGCTTGTACAGAACTACCTGGTTATGAAAAGCCGTGCTTATCTAGAGCTGGGGGCAAGGAATACGCCCTATAGGCGCACCTCAACCCCAGCCTCACATGGCAGCAGTCCTATAGAAGGAAAGCTGACCACCGGAAGAAACCTTACTTTAATCTATTCCCCGGTTAGCCATGAACGAGGATATATAGATCCAAGTTCGATCGGCGTCCGGGGTGGAGACTCTTAGTAAGACCCAGACTTTTAGGACAGCTCGTGCCTACAGGCGGGTTCAGACCTTTCGGCAGAGCCGTCGAACAGACCACACAGGTCTCCTGAGAGGTGAGGTCTCCAACGCCGTCACCATCCGACCGGCAATCAAGCCGGCCAGCAGCGTCTTCAACCTCGGTTGGCTTCAGCAATGCTCCAGCCGGGGACCACCCCAACCGGCAAAACCTTGGCAATGCTCCAGCTGTTGCCCACTACAGCGGGCAAAGCCTTTGGCCTGCTCCAGCTGGGGATCATCCCGACCGGCAAAGCCTCAGCCGGGTTGCTGGGCCCTAGGCCCCCCCACCACGACAAGGTGGTCCCCTATTGGGGGGGGGGGACCTAACAGCTGTACAGTGGATCCCCTCCCTACAACCTTCTCTGAGCCCTCGGGGTCCTTGTTACCTTGCCAATTACACCATTGTGTGAAAAAAAAAGAGCCGCTCAGAGATAAAACAACCCAACCCAGCTCATAATATTTCGCTAATGCTTCCCTAGGTGACTCATGTTTAAAATTCAGCCTATAGCCATAGCCGAGGCGTCTCGTCAGGTGAAGAAAGGTTAATTTCAGGAATAATAATGAAAATTTGTTGGTTGCGTGTGGCCAAACTGTCATCGTAAAGGTTGCCAAAATGACTTTACATGGCGAATAAAACTGCATAGGCTTATACCCTGACAGAACAAAAAGCGAATAATTTAGTTTACCAAGAAAATAAAATTTGATTAGCATTCCCGTTGGAAAAGTGCTAAGCAAAGTTGTGAAGATGAGGCTGAGTTTCGAGTGAAGCACGTACTCACACAGAACGTGCTCAATTCGCGTCGAATGACGTGCGCCCCTTGGCTCGGGTGAAACGCGACTAATAATGAATGGTCGCTCCATTGTCGGGAAGGAGCGGGTCTGTTTATCATGTTGGCTTGGAGTGGAAAAGTTTGGGTGGAAGTCGACGCTTTGTTTCCAATTCTCCAACTGAACAGAAGTTGAGAAAGAAAAATATTGTATAACAAAGCGTACGACATGGTTCTTTACATGTAATTCAAGGAAATTGCAGAGAAAATGAAAAATAAAATGTGTTTTTAAGCATTCCGTTGGGAAAATCAGGAGTTTCATCGTTTTCTTGATTGGTTTGGCTACTTAGTGGAAATGTTTGTTTCTCGTGTTGCTAGTCTGTGATGGCTAAAGATTAGATTTTTCTTCAGTCAGGGAACAATGAATTGGAAACCACTAAATGATTTCACTTTTTTGTCATCATGAACGAGGTAAAGATTTAGAAAGAGATTTAATTTAGAAGTGCCAAAAAATTTGTTTACATTTCAAAATATTTTTTTCATTAACCTGATTATAAATAAACTTCATATTGTCTTTTTTTAATTTTACAAACTTTTAATTATTGCAAAAATTAATACTGAAGAATTCATTAAGTTTAATTTTTTTTTGCTTTAAATAATTTTTCCAGGACTCACCCTTGATGCACCAACATATAATATGAAATATTCGAGTGAAGCGATGGATTAAATATGTAAAAAAAGTAAACCTTTAAAAAATATATTTCTTTCACTACCTTGATTAAATTACCCTTTAAATTTTTGTAAAAATTAATGCAAAAAACTTCGAGTTTTACTACCAAATTCTGCCAGCTAGGCCCACTCCTTAGGAGAAATTCCATTTTAATTGATTTTTTTTATTTGATCATAAGATTTTACTCTATGATATGATCATCAGACCGGTGATTCTCTATGCTTCATCCATATGGGCGAATACTACACTATATTCGTAAGATTCAGGTCTTGCAAAACAAGATTTTGAGAACTGCGGTCGATGCCCCCTGTTTGTCACTAACAGACAACTCCATAAAGGCCTGGGCATCAACCATATATATATACATATAAAACGCACCTCAAAAAGTTTTTTGAGGCTGTAAGCAATAATCCCAATGAGATTATTTCTTCTCTGACTCTTTACGATCATACTGTTTTGAACAAGTAGAAGAGGCCTGAAACGGTAGCGTTCTCTGCGGAGACCTACCCATTTTAGATTTCTTATACAATTTTACTGCTATTTTTAGCTTTTCTTCTGTTTGCCCTTAGGGGCCCACCTAAGGGTGGTTTACTTATATATTTTGTTCTTTCTTATGCCAAATAAGCATATCTTTATGATGGAGATGGTTAGGGGTAAAATTATTACCCAGTACATCGAATATGATTAAACGATCTACGATCTACTACCAAATTCTCTTTTGCAACAAATATATTTTTCGAGGACGCACCCTTGGTACATCAATATACAATATCAAATGTTCGAATGAAGTGATGGTTTTGATATGGCACCCAATGTTCAAGATCAGTTCTGGAACTATTTTTTCATGATGTAAAAGGGTAAGAAATAAGGAATAGTTTTGATCTCGACCCACTCAATCATGGTTTAGAACCATTTTAAAAAAACTTTCTTTCATCCTCTTAAAATATACTTTTAGAACTTAAGAAATAATATGATAAGAAAATGTCACTTCTGTGAAAAATATAGAGTCAAAAATCACATTAGATTTGAAAATTAATAATATCAATAACAAAATCCTATTACTATAGATATATTAAATATTTTTCGTGGACGACAAATAGCTTTTAGCGAAAACATGGGAATCATTCCAAATTTCATTTGTGGAAAACATTTTCTTTGCATTTAAACAAATTAATATCGTTAGCGTCTGCTTTACACCAGTCGGTGTTTGGTTATGAATAACATCTGGGATATATATGCTTGCTGCGGGATTATTAGAAAGAACCCGCTAACTATTGAACTCCGTAATAATAATGCCTCAGCGTCCTACTTCGTAACCTTAACTAGGCAAGTGTGAAAGCGAGTAACAAAGCAACGGACGTGTAACAGGAGACAAGGCTGGTGGTGGGGATGAGGGTTTCATTTGCCAATTTCTGATTAACATGTTAATATTACAAAATTCATAAACTTAATTCTAATTAACATAATTTTTTCATAAATAGCAAGCTAACTTACCTTTGCTTCAAATTTCTGTCACTGTAGTTGTTAATTACCCTTTGCTTCAAATTTCTCTCATAAAAATTGTTAACTTACCTTTACTTCAAAATTCTGTCATTATAATTATTAATTTACCTTTGCTTCAAATTTCTGTCAGTATAATTTTAGTAGTAGTATTTTTATTTCATATAATGTGAAAAATATAAAAACATATTTTGAGATCTCACAAGACTTCTTGGAACTGTTGATTAATTTGAGACTTGTTGGTGAGATCTCCATACAGAAACATTTTAAATTACAAAAATCAGAATTTCTAATACATTATAAAGTAAAATTATTTTTAAAAATGTAGCTAGGGGATGGAGAGACAGTTTCATAATTTTAATTCATAAAAGTTCCCACATCATCAAGTTTCAAAATGTATTTCTTTTAGAATTCTACTAAACAAATGGTTACTGCTTTAGTTTTCCATCTTTCTGGAAATGATTACTTACTGCTTCAGTTTTTGTTTGGAAACAATTTCTTACTGCTTTATCTTTCTATTTTGCTAGAAACGATTTTTTGCTAGGTGCTTTAGTTTTCCATTTTTCCATCGACATGAAACCATTTCTCAATATATAAAACTTCCAAAAGCTCCATTAGATCATAGTTTTTTACGACTTAAGTTTAATATTATTAGAAAGCAATTATTTTTTTAACCGTAGGTTCGATTTCTTAACCTTTTCAGTTAAGAAAGGTTTTTTCCGGAGGAAGCCGGTATTGTTCAAGCTGCATTCAGCAAGGCTGTGAAGCCTGCCAATAAGCACTCGAGGTGCGAGACCCAAGTGAAGCAGCTACCACACGTGCAACTCGTGTGACGGTAGTGGGTGACTTTTTTTTACGACCGGCAAATTCGCAAACTTTCGACCTACGTGCAGTAAAGTTAACTTGAGTAAGTATGACCTATTTTTCAACAGATGATTTTCAATAGGTTTTAAAAATGACATTAGGATTAGATAATTTATTCATTAATATCTACAGTCAGACTTGGAAAAAGAAGCGGCAGAGTCCAAGCTCGCTCCGGGATGCAAAATATTTAGGGCAGGCCCTAAATTTCGGGAAGAGAAAGTAACTTTAAGAAGACAAGACTAGTTTGGCAGCTCCTGCGAACAAAGGGAAGGCCACGTATTTTGCGAGCCTGCCTTTAGGTTGATTGATTAGCATAGGTTAGAAATTAGTTTTTTACTTGACTTTTAGTAACAGTTCTTTTCAGAACTAGTCCACATTCTGACTTCTAGGTTATATATTAGGGAAGGCAACAATGACTGATGCAGAACTACAAAGAGTTTTTAAAATCTTTCTTCAAGAAAGAGATTTCCTGGAAATCCTGAGAAATAAATATCATTTAAAAATGTGGAACCGGAAGTATAGAAATTGCTCAAGTAATCAACAGGAATCTCACAATAATACTGAATAAGACGGAAGAAGTTGCAAATGAAATCAACAAATGGAAACAAATCCAATAATCATAAAAGGAAAAAATATTAAAATTCTACAGATCGGAAAACCAACCAAAACAGTGTTGATTTCTAAATTTCCATTTTTTTCTCAGTAACGAAAAAGTGACTAAAACTATGAAACTTTACGGAGAAGTAATCCAAGACGAATTACACAAGCAAGAAGAACTTCAAGGGATAAAAACAGGAACTCGTATTTGCAAAATCAAGCTGAAACATGAAATTTCAAACCTTTTAAAAATACACAGTCGTATCAGAATAATATGATCACCTACCTAATAATGAGAATAACCACCCTTGGTCTGGATGAGAGCGGCGAGAGCCCTGCTGACAAGCCATAAGGCTTAGCGGGGAAATCTATTTATATAACCACCTCAGGCATTATTATTATTATTAAAAAAAGTTGCCAGAGGCACACGTGCCCATTCGGACTGCAGCAGAGAATGGAGGTTCCGGAGATGATGTGGTTGTGGGTCCACACGCCGAACCTGTCAATCCAAATGGTCCCACAAGTACTCTATGGGGTTGAGGTCGGACGATTTCGCCGGCCAAGGGAGAACAGAGGCATTGCTGTCGTGTTCCTGGAACCAGTCACGCACTACCTTAGCGAAATGGCAGGGCACATTGTCCTGTTGGTAGACACCATTACTACCAGTGTAAACTCCAACATGATGGGATGCATGTGGTCAGCGAGGATGGACAGGTAGCCATTGGCGTTCAGGGATCCATTCAGTGGTACCAGCGGTCCAAGGTCATACCAGGAAAACATCCCCCAGACATGCACCGCCAGACATGCACACTGCCGCCGCTGGCCTGTACTTGACCAAAAAGCGTGTCCGGTTGTTGGTTCTCGTGTGTCTGATGCCGCATCCGCCACCACCCATCACTTCTGTGGAGTAGAAACCTCGGTTCATCAGAGAAAATTTGAAGTAACAGAATACGGAAAAGACGAAACCAAGAAATAGAAAAAAAGAGAAACGAAAGATTCCATTGTACCTACTTTGTATGAAGCATTTATATTGATCCAGTAACTAACAAAACGAGAGAAAAGGAATTTGACTTCCCATAGAAAATTACGAAGAACAGTCAATGAAAAATGTGAAATATCTAAAAGATAACATCCTCTCTATGTGAAAAAGTACATTGGTTTCCATAAATTAAGGAAAACTCAGAAAAATTATGATAAACAAAAAACTACGTTAATAGTTTTAATGATATTTGATGGAAACATGAATTACAATGCTAGTTTCAGAATGGCATATAATATTTTACACAAAAAACATTTTTCCTCAAAAAATAACACTTACAGGAACTTGTCCAAAAGTAAGATGACAGAATGCAATGGGCAAAGTTCTTTAATAAGGAGTGTGGTCACCCCTTACAGCAATGTAGGCAAGACAGCGATGCTGTTTATGATGTGAATTAGCTCAGTACGGAATAACGACCATTGTTCCTTTAAAGTAGTAATAAGTTACCCTTTTTTTTTCAGGTGGCGTGTTCAGGGTAGCAACACGTCTCCCTAGAGCATCCCACACATGCTCATTCGGACTTAGGTCGGGATATCGAGCTCGCCACTCCATGCGCATAATGATCTCCTATTGAAGGTATCATTCTACTAATCGATCTCTGTGTGGATGAGTGTTAGCGTCTTGTAAGATGAATGTTTCACCTATTGCATCAACGTAAGGAGTACATAAGGATCCAGGATGTCACCTCTATACCTTTGAGCATTGAGGTTCCTACTCGCCAACACATGAAGATCTATGCGTCCACCTAAGGAAATGCCACCCCAAACACACACGCTGTCTCTCTCAGCAACTGTCTCTTTGAAGATGTTACTGGGATGATAGAAGATACCTCGTTCCCTCCATATCAAACAATGTCTGGAATCACTCTGCAAGCAATATCTGGACTCATCTGTGAAGAGTACGGACCTCCATTGCTCTTCTGTCCAGTTAACATGCGTGCCTGCCCAAATCATCCACTTTCTCCTATGACGTGACGTGAGGGGTATACAAATTACTCTCCTAGCGTACAGACCTCTCTCACGAAGCCTTCAACGCACAGTAGATGATGCAATCCTCCCAGTGGCTGCTGCAAGAAAGGATTGTAGTTGAGAGAGAGTTGACGTCATACTTCTTCGTGCTGTTAATCACAGATATCGGTCTTGTACATCAGTTATAACTCTAGCCTTTCCTTGGCTGAACCTCCAAGACGGGGAATCCGTGCTAAGAAATTGATTCCACAGTCTATGGACCACAGAAGGACTCACATTCAGCCATCGTGCCACGTCTGACTGACTTTGGTTTGCTTCGAGCCGGCCAATAGTTCTCCAACGCAGCTCATTTGGCAAATAATGTCTCGAAGTCATTCTAAAAAATGACTATTTCGAATTTCTTTACCCATATTTACATCACAAAATAACGATCCACTCCAAAACACCCGTTTTTATGCCGCTATCCGATTACGCAAATTGACGCAACCTAGACTAATTTGCATACGATAGGCTCACTCGGCATTACTTTACTGTAGGGGTTCTCAATGTCGGGTACGCGGTAAAATTTTTTGGGGTACGTCATGAGAGCTCAATAGTCGCTAGATGTAAAGTTAAGTACGAAATTTAATGTGTATATATATATAGATGTTTTATTTTATTCCCATTGTTATACTATAACTATAGTTTTCTCTACCTATACAAGGGGTACGCCAGTTACATAAACATTTCCAGGGGGTACATGAAGCATAATAGGTTAAGAAACACTGCTTTACTGGTTACATGAACAAGTTTGGTGAGGATCGCACAATTTTTTGGCGAATTATCGGGATTTTTCTCATTTTTCCTTAATTTATTGGAACCAGTGTATTATAAATACTATGTTTTTGGTCCAATCAAGGTTTTAAAGAAAGTTTTGCATTCTTTGGAAAGTTTCGAGAAAGAAAATAATCTTGAAGTTCAACAACAAAACGAAATTAGGCTTGCCCCTTCTGGTCGGATTATCGTCTAAATTAGGGCTTCTCAATGTGGGATACGCAGTAAAATGTTTTGGAGTAACCACGAAAGCTCAAAAGTAACAAAGTCGCTAAGTGGTAACAAAGTCGCTAATTTGGCAACACTGATACTGATTTGTTAAATTGTTTATGTAATTTTTTTGCTTTTCGATTATGTAATTTATGATTATCGATGTATGTAATTTATGAATATAAAATTTAATGTGTGTATATGTGTATAATGTGTTTTATTTTATTTCCATTGTAATAATATAACTATAGATTTATCTATTTATACAAGGGGTACGCCAGTTACGTACACATTTTCAGGGGGGTACGTGAAACATAAAAGGTTGAGAACCACTGGTCTAAATGAAACTTTTCTAACTCTCTGTGCGGTCCGAAACTTTTTCCTCCTGACTGAGGAGTCTTACACTGCACCAACCTTACATACTGCCTGACTAGTAAATAAAAACTTTCAATCAAACTCTCTTTGTGGATTTTATATGGGTTTTTTTTTTTAGAAATCAGATATAAATCCGAGGTTGAGGAGAATTAGAAGTAGGGCAGGCCGTGGGTCGAGCTGGTATATTTATTATAAAACAGAGTGTAAATAAACGACGTACATAATACATGTACAGTCTCACATGAAGTTTCATAAACCACGCAACCCAGCCGTAATTTCTTGACTTACACTTCATTACGGCAGTAAGTTCCTTTTCAAACTTTCTCAGGACCCATGGGACTGTTTAGAGATTCAGTGGACATAATTCTGCACTTCCAATTTTAAAGCCATTTAAAATCTTATCTTGTTGAGAGACTCCAAAACTTTGTGGATTGCAGACCGTTTTTGGTTTCAAAGTTTCACGGAAAAATCCCATACTAAAATATAAAATACAATTACTGAACAAAACTTCCTGTGTTAGTAACACTAACTGATGGAAATATAAAAAACATTTACTTTAATATTTAAATTTAGCAAAAAAATATTTAAATTTAGCAAATATATAAAAGCGTCCAAAATAATTTCTTTAAGGAGAGGTCCTTTGAATGGAAATAAAATGAATAGTAATTTATTGATAAAACGAATACATTTCCTTTTCTCCCTTCTTTGGGATTGGTTTAGCAAGAAGACAATCAAGCTTTTCACTTATCAATGTTTATACAATTTAAATAAGGGAAACGATGAAATGCTTATTAAAGTGCACTTTAAAATTCTAATCATGCCACCTATAAAATCTTCATTTCGAAATAATCTAAAAAACAAAAGCTGAATACAATGAACATTGTCATACATACATAGGTAGTCAAAAACTAAATATTAATGATCTATATCAGAGGTTCCCAAACTTATTTGTCCTACCGCCCCATTTTCAGAAAAAAATTACTCAGCGCCCCCTAGAAATCTACCTTCTTTAAGCGAACAAACAGAAAGATGCAGTGACAAATTTGCGTTCTTTTATATATCTATATTTCTACCTACGTCCTACAACATAGTAAAGAAAGATGTTGTTGTAAATAATACACCTTGAAGCTTCAAATTATAAAATTATTTATTAAAATTAGCCATAGTAACATTTGCATTACACACAGAAAATTAAGATAACGAAGGATAATTTTATGTGTTTATTTGGAAAATAAAGTATTCATTACGACTTTAACTCTATGTTACACAACAGATGAATCATGTAAGAACGGTTTTTCAAAATTTCTTATCTTCCCTTCTTCCTTTATGCTTCCACCGCCCCCCAATTGCACCCGAGGCTACTACCGACCCCCTGGATCATTCCAGCGCCCCCCAGGGGCGGTATCGCCCACTTTGGGAAACATTGATCTATATAATGAAAGAAGGTATCTGTCTGTGTGTCTGTCTTTCTGTCTGTGGCAGCCATAATTCATCGGGAAATCAACGTACACGCTCCAAATTTTCAGCGAATGTTTCAGGTTCTGGTCCGGATTGCAGGCCAAATTTCAGGTCGAAAGTCCAAAAGGGGGGCTTGCTAGAAGCAAAACTATTTACCATGCTATCCCTACGGGAAATGATAATCGCTGTCAAATTTACTCTTGTCATTTACTGCTCCCTAACTGTGAAAGTAAAGAGTTAAAATAGTATTTAAATATAATATAATATGTATATAATAAATATAATATAATATGTATATAATATGTATATAATATATATATAATAAATCTGGCAAACTGCCGTTGCCAGATTCCCCACATACTCAAAGGCTTTATTGAGGCGTTCCATTGCAGCTAGGGAACTGATTTCGTAATCAAACATGGGGTCGGGCAGGGGGAACACGCCTACGAAATTTGGGACCTTTCAGTGAAGCACGTTGGGAATTACAGAATGCCAAAATCTGACGAAATAAATATCTCGATCGCTTGTCACGGGCTCTGAGAGCCGCGCGCCGAGTCACTAATGACCTTTGCAATACCGGGAAAATTTTCGTGTTCAAACTGTGATAAAATGTCGGGGGGGGGGGAATACTCACAAAACTAACCTTTATTATAGGAAACAACAGAATATGCAGATTAAAAGTGAGACACAAGCTGTCACAATTTGGGTAGAAACGAAGCCCCGGACCAAGTGAGAACCTGATTTTTAAAACAATCACCGGGCCACACGGGGGACGCTATGCAGGAATTTTGGACCGTGCAAACGAATATCACGGGAGCCATAGGGCGGCAAAATCTGTGGTAACGGAAATAAAATCTCGATAGCAAACGCAGAAATGGCTATGAGGGGTGTCGCTGACGTCAACAACGTCCCGGGCAAATTTCTTCCTGTTAAAAAACTGTGCTAAAATGTCGGGAAGTTCGTACAAAATTTGCCTTTAATGCAGTGAAAATAAGAATATACAGGTTAAAAGTGACACCCGGGAAGGGCCGGGTACGTTCAGCTAGTGTATAATATAATGCAGGCATGCGTTGTTTAGTGCTGCTCCATACAGAGCTGATTCGTTTATTGTCAGAAATTTTTATGCATATTTTTCTCATAACCAGTACAGTAGAGTGAATGTTATCTATCGTACGCTCTGAGTCAATGAGAGCTAACGGGCACTGTACACATTGTACGCTCTCAGCCATTGAGAGTTAGTAATTTTACCAGCATATTCAATTTTGATGTGCCACAATCTTGCCCAGCTTCGGAAGATATGCCACAATATACTGTGTATTAAGTAAACAAACTACACAAACAATTATTATTTAACTACGCAAACTGTACTTAACTTTAATTTTTATCTTAAGAGGATATGCCACAACCTGGCCCATCTTCAGAGGATATGCCACAACCTGGTCCATTTTTGGAAGATATGCCACAACATGGTTCATCTTAGGAGGATATGCCCCAACCTGATCCATCTTCGGCAGATATGCCACAACTTGGCCCATCTTAGAAGGATATGCCACAACCTGGTCCATCTTCGGATGATATGCCACAACTTGGTTCATCTTAGGAGGATATGCCACAACCTGGTCCATCTTCGGAGGATATTTCCACAACCTGATCACCTCTGGAGGATATGCCCCAATCTGGACCATCTTCGGATGATATGCTACAACATGGTTCAGCTTAAGAGGATATGACACAACTTAGTCCATCTTAGGAGGATATGCCACACATGGTTCATCTTAGGAGAATATGCCACAACCTGACCCATCTTCGGACGATGTTTCCACAACCTGATCACCTCTGGAAGATATGCCGCAATCTGGGCCATCTTCGGATGATATGCCACAACATGGTTCATCTTAGGAGATATGCCACAACTTAGTCCATCTTAGGAGGATATGCCACAACTTAGTCCATCTTAGGAGGATATGCCACAACATGGTCCATCTTAGAAGCATATGCCACAACTTGGTCCATCTTCCCACCAGTTACTCCCATCTTGTCTCCAAACACGCTCAAGTTTGTCACTTCCAGGGTTACGCCATGCACTGGCGAGTACAGTACACTTTGACTTATTTTATAACATTTTTCTTTCATTACTATTTATATGACGATACAGAATGTATAAAATCATGTTTATCATCTATATTATTGTTTAAATAATCCAATAAATACCTAATATGTTGATCATCTATATCAGTGGTTCTCAAACTTTTATTGCTTCACGTACCCCTGGAAATGTGTATGTAACTGGCGTACCCCTTGTATAGATAGATAAAACTATATATATATATATACATAAAATTTTGTATTCATTAATTACATATAAACACAAAAAATGATATTTTTGCACAGAGTGTTGCCAACTTAGGCGACTTTGTTACTAGATCTAGCGACTTTTGAGCTCTTACGTCGTACCCCAAAACATTTTATCGCGTACTCCACGTTGACAACCCCTGATCTATATAATAAGAGGTGTCTGTGTGTATGTGTGTCTGTGGCAGCCATAACTCATCGAGAAATGAACGTACACGCTTCAAGGTTTCAGAGAAAGTTTCTGGTTGTGGTTCGGGTTTCAGTGACAAATTTCAAGTCAAAAGTCCAAACGGTTGGCTTGCTAGAAGCAAATATATTTACCATGCTATTCCTACGGAAAACGATAATCGCTGTCAAATTTATTCTTGTCGTTTACTACTCCCTAACTAGGCAGCCATAGTTAGGAACGTAAGATTGAAATGACATTTAAATCTGCTGCCTTTGCGAGATTTCCCACATTTCCAAAGGCATTATTAAGGTTTCCCATTGCAGCTAGTAACCTGATTTTCTAACCCAACACGGGGTTAAGCAAGATGAACCAGTCTACGAAATGTGGGACCTTTCGGTCAAGTCGGTCGGGAATTACAGAATGCCAAAATCTGTCGAAATAAAAACCTCGATAGTTTGCGACGAAGCCACGAGCTATGACTTTTGCAACACCGTGACATTATTCGAGTTCAAACTGTGATAAATAGTCGGGGGAGGGGGACTCACAAAACTAAATTTTACTGCAGTAAACAACAGAATATGTTTAGATTTATGGACCAATTTTTTCTACCCCATATATTTTTTTATTTTTTATATTTTTTATTTGTATTTTTTATTATTTTTTCATATTATTTATTTATATCTTTTATTATTTTTATATTATTTATTTTATTATTATTATTTATATTATTTTCATATTATTATTTTTTTATCCAATATACATTATGGACCGATGAGACGCATTTTTCCCTGCATGGAGCAGTGAATACGCACAACTGCCGAATAAGCGGACGTGATATGCCCCTATACTCCGACTATCTAATTGTATGATGTGGGTTTACCGTAAAATTTATAATCGGACCATTTCTCACTGAGGAGATCACGCCATAAAATTTTATTTTAAAATTTAGTAAAAAAAGAAGATTAAAAGCGAGACCCGAGCTGTCACAATTTGTGTAGAAAAGAAACCACGGACAACTGGGAACCTATTTTTTAAGCCAATCACTGGGGAATATGGGGAGTATTGTACAGGAAATTTTGACCATGCGGTCAAGTATCACAGGAGTCATGGGCAGCAAAATCTGTCGTAATGGAAATAAAAAACTCAGTGGTTTAAGTAGAAAGTATGCCACCGGCTCTGAGAGACCTTGCTGACATCAACAACGACCAAAGCAAACACCGGGAAATTTTCTCCATGTTGAAAATCTGTGCTAAAGTGTCGGAGTTTACGCTTAGTACAATGAAAATAAGAATATACAGATTAAAAGTGACACCCCGGGCAGCGCCTGGTGCAGTTCAGGTAGTAGGTAATAAATTACGATTTCTGGAACGCATCTCCATAGGGATTGTTTGTTTGTTAAACGTCACGTGGCAATGAGAGTTCCTTCTTCAGACTTTCTCAATTAAACATTTTGTTGTAAGAATGAAATTATGAAAAAATATTGGATATATTCATCCAGTTTATTTTTTTATGTTTTTATTTTTATTTCTAAATTGGTAGGTTAATTTGTGTTTTGAGAGTAATTATTTATGTTAGATTGATAGTAATTTATGTGTAATTCATGTCTGTTGTGCAGTGGAAGAAGTTTTTTTAAAGTTAGGAGAGGGTAGGAGAGGTTGGCATTCCTTTTTCATTTGTTTTATTACTTTTTTTGTTTGTATTTTTTATAAGTATCTCGGAGTATAAGTTTATGGTTTTATATTTTAGTAATTTGTTTAAAATAGATTTTATTGAAAAACTTTTTATAACTTTTTTAAATTTTTTGTATCTATATATATATTTATAGTTTTTTTGTTTTTTTTATTATGTTTTATCATGTTTTATGTTTAAAAGCATTTTTATGTATTTTTTTATTATTTTCTTATTATATATATATTTATTCATTTAACTATGTTTAGTTTTTAATAATTTAACTATATTTAGTTATTAATAATTTTTCTTTTTATTTTGATGGCCTTTGGTATTAATTGAGGTTCTCCTTATTTTTTTTATTTGTTTTACTTTTTATCGATTTGTTTAGGTTAGGGTCATTTTTCGATTTTATTTGTTCATATATTTGAAATAAAATGTTTATTTTTTTAAAAAATAAAAGAGGTAAGAATTATGAAAAAAATTGTTAATGAAGGGAGAGGTTAAGTGTTTGTAGGTTGTAAGTTGAGAGAGTTATAGTGTAGAGTGCGGATGTGGGTTCAAGTGAGTGGAAGGATTTTTTTTTATTTTTCTGTATGATGTGTGATGGTATGTTCTGGCTTAAAAACCACTTTTTTTGTTTTAATTGTATAATTTATTGAAATTTTTTATTTAATATGATGTGAGTATTGTGTTGGATGGAGAAGTCGCAGTAACGGAGATGAGTGTGAATGTTGCATTTGTACCAAGAGATATTGGCTTTTTTGACCGACAACACGTGATAGCGTGGGAAGGTTATATATATATATTGTTTTTTTTTGTTTTTTGTGCTGATTCGTGTATGTGGATGTAAAATATGATGGGTCACCTTTTTTTATTTTAGAGTAATTAAAGGCAGAATCCCTTAAAATAGAGGGGTTAATGAGATATGTGGATAAGTGGCAATTAATGGAGTTAGAATGGAAAATGTTTTTTGATTAAGCGGGAGTGGTTTCAAGTGTTGGTGGAGAGTATTAGTATTTTTTTATCTGTGTTATTTTTCATATATAAACTTTGATGAATTATGCCTTCACTTTTTTAACTATTTTAATATGTGCAAAATTTTTATTTGTTAGGAATATCCCCTAGGAAATTTAAATGTTGGGTGGAAAAGGAATTATGGTAGATAGAAATCTAGATTCTGTTCCAGAGGGGGGTGGAAATGAGATATCTAAAATGTAGGTCATAGATAATAAGTTTGGGTATGTCGACAGGAGGATTTAGTAATAGTTTGGTGTATAACTCATGAATGTTCAGTTTGGAGAGTGAGTGCAATAAAATTTCTCTTTGTGAAGTATATCTGTCACAATTTAGGAGTAGGTGATTACCTGTTTCAGGTGTGTTGCATCTAGGGTCTATGCTATAACGACCACATATAGGTCATCTTCATGTATAGGTATGCCTGTATAGGATGTGTTAGAATAGAATGGTTATTTTTAAGTTTAGATTTTGAATTTTCTATATGAGTTCAATAACAAAATATTACTGGAGAGTTCGTAAATAATTACTAAAACTTTATACTTTCTTATACTTTTACTATAATCGTTAACAAAACTATATCAAAAATTTCAACATTATTTAAGAATTGGATAAACATATGTCCCTAATTTTCAGAAGCTTTTTGAAAATGAATTACTCTCCTGTCAGTAAAAATAAATATATTTTTATCAAAACTTATTTTCGATTAGTAGGAATATTTTCTAACACGTTGTAATAAGTCTGTATGGTCATTGTTATACAAGGTGGTTTTAATTAAACTGACGGTACTCAGAGCGACGTAGAAAAAGATCTACTCGACGGATCACAGCGAAAAGTGGTGGATATCTTAATAAGAACATGGGGTAGAGAATTTGCGAATAAAAAATTAGTTAGTGTTAGTGCCACGAGGTGGCCTGGGTGCGCTAAGATAATAAAGAAAAAATACCAAGTTGAACAAACATAATCTTTATTTTACAAATCAAGATTTTCAATATGTGAACCATTCGTATGCAAAATGTGCTCGAAACATACACAGTTGCTTGAAACATATCTCGAGGAATGGTTGCAACATACTGTGTTATTCTTTCCTTCAGCTCAGCAAGCGATTCCCCATTGCCTTGGTAAACTCGGCTTTTCAAATAGCCTCATAACCAAAATTCGCATGGGTTTAGGTCGGGGGAACGTGGTGGCCAAGCGTTGGAAAACGTTCGAGAAATTATTTTGTCCTCACCAAATATGGTAAGCAACAATTGCGTTACCGTACGTGCAATATGGGGTGGCGCCCCTTCCTGCATGAAGGTTATGGAGTCAGCAATTTCTTTCTTGCAAAGCCGGAATAAATCTTGAGGCAGAGAAGATCTGTGTAACGTGGTCCATTCACCGATCAACGCATTGGGCCTTGAGGTGTGATCTCCTCAACGAAAAATGGTCCGATTATAAAGTTTGCGGTAAAACCACCCATTAAGTTTCGATTTTGAATTTTCTATATGTGTTCAAAAACAAAATATTACTGGAGGGTTCGTTAAGAATTACTGAAACTTTATACCTTCTTATACTTCATCATACAGTTACATAGTCGGAGTGTAGGGGCATATCATGCACAGCATGCTGATGTGTATGCCCCCATATTCGGCAGTTTTGCGTATTCACTGCTCTATGTAGGGAAAAATGCGCCTCATCGATCCATAAGACTTTCGAAGGCCACATGTCGTCGAGCTGCATACTCGCCAGAAATCGCAAAGCGAAGTCGGTGCGCTGTTCAGGGTCACGTAGTTGCAACTGCTGCACCCTATGAATTTTGTAAGGATACCATTTCAGGATGGACAGTATAATTTTACGGACAGTTGACCAGGAAGTTGCAATTGCCGGGATACCTGTCTCGCACTAACTATGGATAGCTCCGATTGCGACTGGATTTCTGCAATGGTAGGCACGACGTCTTCCACATTGCCTTCTGCAACAGGCCACCGGTCTCTACCCGGAGTCACAACCAACTCGTCTTCGAATTTCTGTATCATATTCTTCAGTCCATTTAGCAACAAAGGTCCTTTCCTTTTATCTTTCAGACGACGATATTCGCATAATGCAGCTGCAGCGTTTACTGCCGTTTTGGTAAAAGAGTTTCACTAGCAAAGCTCGGTCCTTCTTGCAGATACCCATGATTCCTCCTAGGAATTACAGGAAAGACATCACATTTTATAGTCGTGCTCATGCAACTCTCACGTGTGATTGGCGCAATGTCACGAGAAATTAGCTTGTTCTAACACTTTTGTAGCACACCCACGCCACCTGGTGGCACATTAACTTGTTCTTATTAACATATCCACCACTTTTCGCTATGATCCATCGAGTAGATCCTTTTCGACATCGCTCTGAGTACTGTCAGTTTAATGAAAACCACCCTGTACGTCCGGTAAATATTTTTAAAATTTTTACCAGTAAACGTTTTCATCTGATTTAGATTTTATGTTGTAAATTTCACAGTTTTATTAGTGCACCTCTTTATTTCGATAGCTATTCTTTACTCCCTTAAAGCTGCGTTTGGCGAGTGCATGATCGAATTTTTAAAAAGAGACTTCTATTTATACTGATATCAAGAGGTAGGAAGGGAAAAAAGGGACGGCGGAATACGTCTTTCAATCTTTGGAAACAATTTGGAAATGGAGAGATCATATAAATATACAGTAATATCCCATTTGAATTATAAGGGTGCTTTCAGAAGTAAAGAGATTTCATCGACAATTGCTTTGAAGGTGGCATTGCTGTGAATAAACATGAAAAAAGAAAGAAGAAATAAAGGTAAACTGTTTTTATATTCATACCAAGACGTTAACGAAATTTGTTGGAGGAAAATGTCATCAATCTTTAGGAACAAAGTTGGAGTTCGATCACTTCTTCAGAAGAATCTGAAGTAGCGATTTTATATTTTATGAAGCAAATAGAAAAACTTCAGTTATTTCTTCACTACTGAATATTGACCAGAAATAACTTTCATCGGGAATATTTATTCCTTCTCCACATCTTTTTTTCAGCAAGAATCGATCCTTTTGTAGATAACCATTTTTTAAACTAGCAGTTCAAAGTGGGATCCAAGTTTAAATACTTACAGGTTCCATAGCAAGGGGCAAAAGAGTCCAATCTTTCGCCATTGACCTCCTCACTATTAAGCTTTCGTTCACCGCAAACCCCTCCATATTAATCACAGTTTTTGATCATGGAAATCTCGTTTTCACTAAAAAAGGAAAATTGTTTTGATTTAGGTGTGTTACGAACTCAAATTCTGCAAACGTGGAAGTCCTGGGTTCGTATTTCACCCGGCTCAAGACCATTTTTTCCTTACTCTTAGTATTGTTTATAGGTTATAAGTGCTTACTTGAAATTGTTTGCTATTGGAAATCTCGCATTTGAGAGTTAATCGCCGAGGAGGATATTCCTACAAACCATTCTTAAGGTGTTTTGCAAAGTAGTTGCTTAAACTGCTGCACTAATGACTAAACATCGCTAATTGTCGTTTTAATGTGTAATATTAAAGTAAGTCAAGTAAACCACCCATCAAAAATCAAATGGTGAGCAGTAATGACTAATATTAATGTCGGATCTTGTATGAAATGTATTACAACGGTTGCATTTGTGTCTTTCGCGTGGCAGGCATTTTTGCAGCAAAGACATTTTCCATTGATATATTCCAAATTCATTTCCAGTATATTTTTTAACTAAATATTTAATTATAGAACGTCATCTAAAGGTATGTTCCCTTTGATCGATGATACAGTTAAACTTATATTTTGTTTCCCTTCCAAGAAATGTCAGCAATTAAAGAAAATATGATGAGGAGCACTTGAAGAAAATATTCAAGAGTATCATCAAAATTAAGCACTTTTAGACCAAAATAATCATCACCAAATCATCATCCAAACCATCACCAATAATCGATTAAAATTAAAAGTTTTGAGACCAAAATCATCACCACCAAAAAAGATTGGAAATTTAACACTCTTTAGACCAAAATCATCATCGCAAAAAAAAATCATAACCCAAACCATCACTAATAATCGATTCAAAATTAAACGTTTTTAGACCAAAACGTTCATCACCAAATCATCATACAAACCAATGTTCGATTCAAAATCAAGCACTTTGAGACCAACTTATCACCACCAAATCATCACTAAAACCATCATCAATAATCGGTTTAGAATTAAGCACTTGTAGGACAAATCGTTATCAGAAAGAATTGGTATATTTCCCGAACTTTTCTGTAATTGCTGTAAAACTGTGTTGAGAGCAATAAAGAGTTAGGAACCACTTCGGTAGAATGAGTATAAGATGGATATTGGGGAAAATAATCTTCAAAAGTAAGGAAAAAATAAATGTTTGGCACGTTACAGAATTTATAGAAAAAATATTAAGAGAGAAAACGAGCGAAACAAATTCCTTGAATGACTTCGTCTTCCGGGATAAGCATCACTTCATACTCTAAAACATTTTATTTTCTAAATATTTATATTTAATATTTTCCTACCGGAAGCTTCTCTGCAGATATATAGAATTTGTTCCGAAGCTAAGACATGAAGATATATTTTTATTCTTGCCGGCATCCGGCCCTTGTTCCTTTTCATTACAAATGCAAAAGGGGAATCTTGGTGGGCGACAAAAATGGATGAGAAGAAAAAGAAGGAAAAAAGGGAATGTGAATAAGCAACGCCATTCCTTTGTGGAGCATGTCCCGCAGCTTATTGTACACCGAAAATGCTTGGGATTTGCGCTTGCATTCCCGCGGGATGCTATTTTTCTCTCTCTCTTTCCCCACAGGGAGACTGGAGCTTTGTGAGAACGAGCACAAAAGGGATGAGTTGATGCCAGTCGGGGTTTCGTTTGTAGCGAAATCTCTGACGTTAGAATTTCGATGATGCGTTGTCAATCGCGATGTTTGAGAGAATCGGAGCAGAGTTTGCTTCAGTGAGGATGGAGATGAATATGAATATATGTCATGTATATATTGCTTTTAAATATGTGGTCTAAAATAATTGCAAGGCATTGCATATTTCTGTAAGTAATATTATGGTTGACTTAGGAGTATAAAGACTGTTTTTTAAATTGATGTGCTCAGCGACCACTTCTTTAGGTACAGTTTTATTTTTTATCAGTACCAACTCAGATACAGAACTCGGTAACTTCTTAAATAAGATTTTATGAAAAAATGTGACTGAAGATAATTTAAAGGACTCAATCAATTCTATTTTATTTCGCTTTTCAACAATATACTTTCAGTATTTTAAAAGTTATGGAAGCTCAAACGTTAAGCAAGTGAGCTCCGTTCTCAACAATTCGTTCAAAATAGGCGATCAATTAAAAATTAATTCCCGAACTGCTAAAATTATTACTGAACGTTTTAGTAAAGTTTAGTATAACGGTTATTGCTTTCATTTTAACATTATTGTTACAGCAAAGGTTTTCCCAAAAATGTGATTAGGAATGTTCTTTTAAGGTGTGGGGAGGGAAATTGAGGGAAAAAGTACAATATTGCATTGATTAGTTGATCATTAGAAGGAAAGGAATGCGCCTCAGTAAAAACACCGATGTTTGGAATGCACAGAAATGAGGACAAGTTTAATAAGCGGAAATTCCGAATGGTTTTGTGCTATAGGAAGAAGACTGAGGAAAACTTGCTTCCAGTTTCTATCAGTTCGAGGGTATGCTCAGCGTATAGCGGGCCTCTCTCGTAATCTGCAGTTCCCAGGTTCAAGTCTCACCTGAGTAAGCATTGAAATTTATCTCCGCAAAACTCACCGCCCAGCCCTCAATCAGCAGAGGACCTAGATGGGTTTGGAGAGACTGCCGTCCGTCCAATGGGATGTTAAGTCGTCACACCATGTGCGGGAGACATACCCTATGCACATTAAAGAATACTCTGGATGGTCTTAACCGGAGGCTACCATCCGTCTCCTATGAACTGTCCAGTGGGTCCCCTTCCCTTAACCTTCTTTGAGCCCTCGAGGTCCTGCTGACCTGGCCATTTAGTCCATTGTGTGCAAAAAATTGTCGCGTCAAAAACCGTCTTTTTCTTTAGGAGAGGCGATTCAAGAAGAAAAAAATAATGAATACATTGAATATGAGAAGGGCTGAGACATTTTGCCTCTGGCGATTAATATTTTAAATTCGTTTTTGTCATATTTCCCGTTTGAAGTACATGTTATTTGTGATAACTTAAAAATTATAACTAAAAATGGCAATTTTTTGACTTATGTCACTTTTCTTGCCGATGTGCGATATATCTTTTAGCATAAATCATCTCAGCAATTCATTCAAAATAGACGATCATTAAAAATTAGTTCGCGAACTGCTAAAATTATTACTGCACGTTTTACACTCCCCCCCCCCTTCCTTGCTACTACGCTAAAATGAAACACAAGTTAAAAAAAATAGACCAGACACAGCCGTGTGGGATAGGAGTGGCTCAGTAGGTAGCGCTCGTAATCTGCAATATAAGGTAGATTATGAGCTTGATGCGCATTTAGAGAATCACAAAATCACATTTAGAGATCAATAAATTCTTCAATGTGATTTTTAATTAAAAACAAATGTCTAAAGATAATGATCTCAATCAAATCTATCAAAATCTAGATTTTAAACAATATTTTTCCAGTGTTAAAAGTGCTATGAACACTGGAATATTAATCAGGTTTGAGATTCGCCTGGGCCAGCGTTGACACTTATCTCCTCGAAACTACCCGCCCTACAAGTGACTATGGGACACCGATAGGTTTAGAAAGGCCATTGTCCATCTGATGGAAGTTAAACCGTAGCCCCATGTGCGCGAGAGCTATACCCTGTGCATATTAAAGAAGACGCTGAATGGCCTTGACGAGAGGATAAAAACTGAATCCCTGCTTTCTAAATTTTCTAAATATTCTTAAATGTTTAGGCAGAAATTGCTATTCCTCATTTTTTCTTCGTTTTTCTGATTGGCATTCTCTAATAATTAATTCTTGTAAAATAAGACTTTCAAAAAATTTTATTTTTTATTTCTTAATTATTAAGGATTCTTTTAACGACGTTACCATTACGCTATTTAAAGATTTAAATCACCGTCATGTTATTATAACAAGCATTTAATTAAAGAAATTGAAGTAACTATTTTTCTGAGACTCAATTAAATGCCAATTCGTCTGTTCAGAGGTCAACAATCTAAACAGTTTAAATAGCAAAATCCTTCATGTAAAAGAATATCTGCTGCAAAAATAACTATTTACATTATAATAACATTGATCGATCAATTAAGGAAATTTACAATAACGTAGATAATCGCACTTCATTTTTCAACTTAAAAGAAGAATGAATGATGAAATTGAAAGAAGAATGGCTGCAAATGGAAAAACATTGAAAATTAATACAGAGAATTTTCTTTAGAATAGAGGTTAAATGCTTATTATAAACAACAAGATGATGTTGAGCTGAAAGCTTTCATTAGATATTCTTATGAGAATGATAATAGGGAGATTGGGTGTTATATAAAGACAAAGCTATTAAAGAAATTAAAATACTGGTACTGAAGAGAAAAATGGAAACTGTTCCATGTTATCTCAACAGAAAATTACATTTAGAGCTCAATATCTTCGTCAATATGATTCTTAATGAAAAATATGTCCAAAGATAAATTTAAGACCTCAAAGGAATCTGTCTAAATCCAGATTTTAAACAATATTTGTTCAGTAGTCAAAGATTTATTAACTCTGGAATATTTAACAGGCTACAAAATATTGATCCCTAAATTTATTTAAAACATTAAAACAGGTTAAGAGTACAGTAGAATTACGTATGATCTCTGATCTCTTAACCTGCTTTAATGTTATAAGCCTGTTTTAATGTTTTTTAGCCTTTTTTAAAATTGTAATTAAATTTAGGGGTTCGTTTTTAGGCAGTGGGTTGTAAGCTCCACTGCTCCTAAAAACACATCAAAGCTCCTCAAGGCTTGCAGTAGCGGAATTCAATGGAGCAACCTATTTACTGGGAGCATCACATGCATGTTCCGTCGGACTTTGGTTAGGGAGACTGGGTTTGGACATTCCGTACGATTAATAGTGCGATTCTTCAGATCCACAGGGCGACAATGGTGTGAGTTGGTGTTATCGTCCATAGGAGGAAGGTGTAATATATTGCACCTCCATATGATAGCACAAAAAATTTCAAGATTTCATTCCTGTACCTGAAACCGATGATGTAGCCCGTTGGAATCACATACAGATCTGTTTAGCTACCCAAAGATATCCTTTCCTAAACCATGACACAACCATTTCCGTAGTAGGACGTTATTAATTATCTGACAGGGAGTACTAAATCTCTAATTAATTTCTGTGACCTTCACAGTAGTAGTAAAAGCGACAAAGAAAGCCATCAATTTTTTTTCCATCGTAGACAATGGAGATGGAAATCCGCAGCCAGAGAGAGAGAGATCCTCATAATCGAGTAAGTAATCGAAAATTTGACTAATTGCTGCACCTTTCATTTTAGAATGGAAATCGGCAGATGAAATGAGTTTTATTTTAATCCATTTAATTTATGCAATTTGGGAGAGAAAAGAAATACTTGAAGAGAAAAGAATGAGTTGGCAAAGCGACTGCAAAGCTGGCGGCTGAATTAAAATCGATATCGCCTCAAGGATGATGATAAAGATTCAGAAATATGAATACAATCTTGCGGCTGACAAAACAACGCGAAATTGCGACGGAACGAAAAATGTCTTCATTTAATTAAAAATGTATTTTTCTTTGGCGTTCAATTTCGAAACGTAATTTCATTTCCCTATTTTTTTTCCGAAAATAGAGAAAGGGTTTTGTTAGATGATAATTAAATATAATTTAATTTACTTTTAGGTAGTTTTGATATATAAGTATTCGAAGTCAAATATTTGTTTCTAATTTTCCATCTTCGTAATGAAATGGAAATAAAATTCGCTCTTCATTGTTAATAATACTTATATAAGAAAATAATGAAGACAAAAGGTGCAGTTTTTTTGTTGCTACAAAACTAGATATTTTTGTGTAGAGGAATCATTGCATGTTAGCTACATCTGAAGACCGCGGATATGAATTTGCAAAAGAGAAATAAAATAAATGTTAAGCTGAAGATAAGGATTACTTTTAAAGTTAATTCGGATTGCAATTTTTGAAGATGAAGAGGAACATTGGGTTTATTTACCTCTGAGAGATCTAATGGGGATTGGCCCAGTCGGTAGCGCGCCAGGCTTGTAATCAGGAGTTTCCAGGGTTGATGTTGTTTTATACCTGTTCCAGCTTTGTAATTCATCTTCGCTAAACTCTTATCTCGCTCACTGTGAGGAAAATGACACCGATAAGCTTGGAAAGAACGCCTTCCGTCGGATGGGACGTAAAGCCGTTATGCTGTGTGCGGGAGAGCTATATCTGTGTACGATAAAGAACACGCTGGATGTCTTTGACGAGGGGCTAAAATCTGTCATCTAACAACTGTCCAGTGGGTTATGTTCCCATAGCCTTCTCTGAGCCCTCGAATCTTTCTGACCTGGCCATTTAACTCATTTTGCGCAACAAGTGCTCCTCACAATAAATCAAATTGACTCTCTGAGAGACAATGTTGTGAACAGAATGAGTTAAATGGTTAGGTACACGATCAACAAGGCTAAGAGCTGGATAGGAGAAATAATTGTTTTGCCACAACCTTTTCCACTATTCAGCTCTCAGCCTTTCTAGTCCTAATTTCATATCTTTAATAGCTCAGAGCAAATTTTTTGACATAATGGGCTAAATGGCCAGGTCACAAAGAACCCACTAGCACAGAGGAGGTTGAGAAAGGTGATCTACTGGACAGCTGTGACGGGATAGATCGAAGCCTCAGATGAAGGCCATCCAATGCGTTCTTTAACTTTCAAACGGTGGTGTGCTTTTCTGCATTTGGAGACAGCTTAACAGCTCATCCGACGACGACAATCATCCGGAGCCCGTCGGTGTCCTCCTTCTCACCGACATCAGAGTGAAGGTTAGCGGAAAAAATTTCAACCAGGGAAAATAGTGAATCTAAACCGAGGACATCAAGTTATAATCATTAACTCTATCGTCGGAGCCAATCCCCACCCCAGTGAGAAAAAAAGACAATATCTCAAGAACTTACAGTTCGCGCAATTAATCCCGACCAATTTTTAAATTGCCGGCATACGTTCTTCATTCTTTTTACGAAAAATGCTGCCGTCTGTTGGATAATACGTTAGGACATGGCACTTATATATGAGGAACATATCTTGTCCACATGAGAGGCAAAGGATATTCTCTTGCAACCTTGTTCAGAGACTCCAAAGAACCTCTAACATATAATTCATTTTGTGTTTCTCCAAACCATGATAATCGGATATAAATCATCGGGTTCCAGATTCCCTCTTGTTTAGTCCAATCCCCAAAGCAGTTTTTAACAAGGAGTATTTAAATAATTTTAATTAATAACTAACAAAATATCAGAAGTGTAACTGATCAGTCTTCAGGATAGCATGTGTTCTTCACCAGTTAGCATAATTCCTTCACAGTGCTCAAAACTTTCACTTTTTCTAAAGGGCAACAACCCAACTACTATTCTGCTGTTGATTGCATACTGCTCTCTTCTCGCTAAAACAGATTCGTTGTCCAAATAGTTTTATTTTGATTGCATCCATCCCACGATAGAACATGGTTTAGTAACCTTTCTGAGAGCGAACTTTGAAGACCCATGGTTTGACATCCTTAATAGCTCACAGGAGATTATGAGTGGAATGGAGACATTTTCAAAGTTGGCTGAAAATTTGTCTATATATCACCTCATGATAAGACGTTATCTAGAGGTTATGTTATCAGTTCCAATTTTGTCAAAGGTTACCAGCAGTAATGTTTACATCAATACATAAGCAATAATATTATCGGTAATAACATCAACAAGAGGTTATGCTATATAAAATAATGTTATCAAGAGGTTATCAGCAGCAATATGTTGTCAATTCTAATATTATCAGGCAATTATTAGCAGCAATGTTATCAAAATTTTATTTTATCAGCTCTCTATAATGAGCAGCATTATCTGGAGTTTATGTAATCAACGGAACATTATCAGGAGGTTATGATATCAACAACAATGTTATCAAGACCTGAGGTTTTTTTTATCGATCTGGCTAAAGATATTGTTCCAATAATAAAAAAAGTAACACCTGATTAAGCTCATCGCGTAAAAGTGTAAACATTGTATAAAAGTTTATTGCATTAAAAAAAGTTTCGCCCTAGGAGTAAAATGTTCTCAAAAACGTTTTTACTAACATAAAGCAGGATGTTTGAGATGACACCTTAAAGAAAACTTCAAATCATATTTAATGTTTTTTGAGAAAAAGAAAAGAAAAATATTATTTTGATGGTTTTCATCATTTCTGCCTTTTAACAATAAAGCATGGCATGCAAACAGATGAAACTTTTGCAGATTAGAAGGAAGGAGCACAACCATCACTTGGAGATGGAAATTGTTTCCTCTGTGGAAAATAAAAGTATAATTGACGTTGTTTTACGATGTGAATTGCTCCGCAAATGGAAACTAAATCGAAAGATCTCAGCCAAAACTGTTTCTGAAATTTCCACATGTTTTGACCACCAGCATAAATTCCCACATGTTTTGACCACCAGCATAAATTCCATTACAAGATGCGAAAATGTTTCTTTGGCTTCAACTCAGATTCCTCGCAAAATGAAAAAGAAGGTGGAAGTTTTTTTTTTCCATATCTTGCTGTTCAAAGCCAAATTAATATTTTGCAAAGCTAAAGGAGAAAGAGAAAGAACAGGCAGGCGATGTGACGCAATCGGTTGCGTGCCTAGGCTCATGTTTGAATTTGACAGTTTCGAGTCACAATTGTTGAGATTTTTTTCTTTCTTGCGCCTCGACTTCGGTCAGAAAGAAGATCTGATTGATCTTGGAGAAGCCATTACTCATCATGATGAGCTTTTAACTGTGACCTCATGTAGTATTAGGGGCATTTTCAAGTCACGCTTTCTCTTATGCTGCACCTTTCTTGAAGGACTTCACGCTTACTCTTATGGTGCCTCTTCCTTTAAAGACTTCACGCTTACTCTTATGCTGCCTCTTTCTCTAAAGACTTCACGCTTACTCTTATGCTGCCTCTTTCTTGTAGGATTTCACCGTTTCCCTTATGCTGCATTTTTTTAATGACTTCAAGCTTACTCTAATGCTGCCTCTTTCTTTAAGGAGTTCACGCTTACCCTTATGCTTCATATTTCTTGAAGAACTTCCCGCTTACTCTTATGGAAACACCTTATATTAATCTTTCTGGAAAGACTTCAAGCTTACTCTTATGCTGCCTCTTTATGGACTTCACGCTTTCTCTTGAGTCAATACAATAAAGACGGAATCCTTCATTCGCTAAGAAGTATGTTTTCATATTCGAAGCTTAAGTCCATGACCTTAATATAAACTCGAATGTTTCATTCATTACAACTTCATAACTCTTCTGTGGGTATCTTTCACTTTCATGGCACTTTTCATGGCATATAGCTGGTCGCCGGTTATTAGAATCAGCAGCTTTATAGAATCAAATTTTAGAGAACGGATTCAAACAATTAAAATGCACTATAATTTCATCATTTATTGCAGTCACATTTTCGGTTATTAGAATCAATATTGCACCAATTTTCATTTTGAAACTATGTTGGTATTCGATAAAATATATTATTATATATACTCTTCAAAAAAGGAAAACAATCCCGTAACATTCTGTGGGTTACGAAATAAAGGAGCATTTAAGGCCCTGACATGTGCACGTTTTGCTCTCAAACTAACCCATCAGAAAACTCCCTTCTTAGGTGCTGATAGGCGAATGAAACATGAACAGTAATTGCCAAATATTATAATATTCTTGGGTCATAGCCTTGGGGTAGTGCAGCATGTTGGAGTTCCAGCGAGTAAAATTATATATTTTTTTTATTCTCTCTTTCTCTATATATATTTTATAATGTGTGACCGAGTGGTTAGCAAGCTAGGTTATTGATCTAAGGAACCTGGTTTCGAGACCCGGGTAAGACATGAATGTTGTGTTGTTTTTCTGTTGAGATCCCGCCATCCTCACAGGCCTTTTACTATGGCGTATTAAACTGGCAGACTTCTGTCAGACCTCTGTGGCAAGTAGCTGCTTGAGAGAATATAATTGTTATTAATTTAATTCTTTCAATTTTCGCTTATTAGAATCGCAGTTTAATAGAACCAAAATGTGATCACAATAACGGCGCTTATAAACCTCTTTTGATCAGCATATTGTGCAGAGAGAGAGACTCTGTTGGTTTGGCGATGTTACCCCCTATGCATAGCTATAAACAAAGAATAGAGTTATGAATTGTGTGCTTAAAGGCTTCAAGAAAAAGGGGTGAGCCAAGATGAGGTAGACAGACAATATCAAACAGAACCTTGCTAGAATTAGCCTACAGTCGGCAAATGCAACAGTTGTAGCTCAGGGCAGACATGACTGAAAGACTAAATTACAGTCTGGTTGGACCTCTGTATCCAATGGCTCTTTGAGAATTTTGTGTGTATGTGTATGCTGTGGGTATTACTTTTTTCATGGCTCTGCCAACAGGATATCGCTTCCTCCCACACTGGCTAGTCGTACCCCATGATTTGAAAGTTACTGCCCTGTAAGGATGCTATAATATGCTCTAACGATATTCAATGGATAATTATTTCAACCCCCTGTCACAGATATCCAGTGGATAATTATTGTTCATCCATTCCTGTAATAATTACTGCAGTCTATGACGTGACCGTTTCACCCATAGTGCAATATAACGTACCCTTGAGAAGTTGATCTTAGGATCAACTTCTCAAGGGTACGTCTGTTGACACTTTTCCGAAGACTTATGGGTTAGATTGTTTTACCTCTGAGCGGGGGTTCTGAGCAATGGGCTAAATGGCCAGGTCATAAGGACCCCGAAGGCTCAGAGAAGGTTGGAAGAAGGGGATCCATTGGACAGCTCTTGGGAGACAGATGGTAGGTTCCGTCAAGGCCATCCAATGTGTTCTTTAAAAGTGCACAGGTTATGGCTCTCCCGAACACAGAGCTATGGCGTAACGTCCTATCCGACGGCCGGCCGCTTTTCCAAGCCCATCGGTGTCTCCTAGTGACCAACGGCAGGGCGGTAAAGTTTGCGGAGATATATCTCAATGCTGGCAAGCTGGGATTCGAACCTAAGAACTATAGATTACGAGCCTGGCGCGCCACCGACTGAGCCCCCCCCCGCCCCCCACAGATTTATGCATTCCAAAATTCCAAGATTGAAGTAATAGGAAACAAATAAAAATATACTAAATTGTTAATTACTGGAACCATTATTTTTATTTCGTCATGCAAATTTAATGTACTAATATATTGCAATTTTATTTTACTAGCTAAACCCACACCAAAGTTTGGCGAGAAACTTATGTCCATTGATAACTGTTCCCATCGATAAGTTCATTCACAGCTTTCCATACTACGACAGCCACAAATGCCATGGATAACGCACTAATTCATTTCAGGGTAAATGATAGCAGCGCCTCTAGTAAGTTCGGGCACTTTCCGAGATATCACTGCCGACTTACAGCCTCTAAGACCCCGCTATGGTACTCCAACAGGGCTAGACCTAAAGGGAACACCCCACAAAATTTGGGACTGATCGATCAAGTAACCCCCTCACCAAAGAGAAACCGATAATTTCTGCTGTTGATGACGTCCCACGTGTCGCCTGCCCATCCTCCCAGGAATTACGACAATTATATAATATGATGATTATTAATTGTATAAATCTCTATTCCGAATTCTTACGGAATGAATAAAACACTACTGGCATTATACTATACATTTGCAAGACTACGGTTTGCAAAATTATTTTTAGACCTTTTTTTGCAAGGTACTAAGGTTTGCAATTTTTTTAGAGATCTTTATTCACAAATACATAGCGAAATTCATTTTGGACCCACAATGCTAAATAGACTATATGTAGAATAATGAAAAATTCTTATTATATACAGTAAAACGTATTTAGTCAAAAAAGAATTTTGCTTTTTTTAAAGACGTCTAGGTCTGTTAATGGCAACTAGGTAGCGATTAGAAGGAGAGCTATGCACCAATCCCCTGTGATGATGCATAGAACCGGCCAGGACTGGCACCTAATGTCTGACCTCGTCTTCTCGTGGTGCAGGCCGTTAATACCCTTCAAAAGAGATACTCTCTTGTGGAAGGGAACGGAAGTGGAGGTCTGCCAGATCAGTGTGGTCTACTGATATGGACAACTATGACTACTTTCTTTTTTCTACCCTTCTGAGAAGTGATCAACCACACAGGGTCCTGGTGCTGACCATATAAACCTACTGGACTAGAATAAGGCTCTGAGCTTGATTATCGATCCTGAATTTGCTGCACTGGTGGGCTTCTGTAGAGGGAAAATCTTCCGCTGTTTCCTGTTTGCTTGTGAGTTGACAGCCCCAAGTGATTAGATTAACAGGATATGAATTATCAGCTGGTTCTGAGCAGAGGTCATGCAGGAATCTTGAGAAGAGGTCATGGCTGGCACCTGAACTCTTCCTTCTACGGGCATCGTCAAATTTTACATTGGAGGAAGTATTCCATTGTAGATGGCTTCAGTCTTTAGTGGTGGGGGAACGGGTCTTTGTCCCATGCTTGCGATTAGGGGGCTGTTTGATATTGTCGGCATTCCCTCTTTCAATAAACATTGTTTCTTTAAACCTCCCACTAACCATTTTCTCTCCATAGGTATTTGGAATTTGAGGACTCTGCACAGAGCTTTTTCTCTTGATGTCCTCACACAAGAAATCCACTGTTATAATTTAGGTATTCTCTGCTTTCAAGAGACAAGATGGACAGATAAAGGTCAGATTCTTAAAAATAATCTTCAATTTCTCTTTTCAGGGAGGGACGATAATAAGCATCACTAAGGCGTAGGTCTGCTTCTCAGCAGATACGCCAGTGATGCTCTTCTAGGATATGAGTGCATTATAATGAAAGGATTCTTACAGCAAAATTCAAACAAGCATTAAAGACTTGAATGTTATCTGCTGTTATGCCACCACTGAGGATACCGATGAGGATGAGAAGAATAGGTTTTACGGACAATTTCAGGATATTTTGAATTCTGTCAAGAAAGGAGTCCTTTTGATATTGGTAGCTGCAATGGCAATGGGCAACGTCTCCTACAGGTAAGTAAACTTAATGGTTTGAGAATAACTAACACTTATTACAAACACTGTGACATAGAGTAGTACAATGGATTTAACCTGATGGGCTGCATAAGAATGATAGATTATATATTAAATAACAGCAAATGGGTGGTTCTGTTAGGAATACTAGGTCACATAGGACAGCTGAAATTCAATCTGACCATTACCTTGTTAAAAGTGTCTTGCAGCTTAAACTACAGACGTGTTGCTAAGGTTAAAAAATTTATCTTTAATTCTGAAGCTCTGAAAGACCCAGTTATAGCTAAAGCTTCCCATGATAGATTACTTAGTCATTATGAGAGTCATGGTTTGCTTATACTGAAGTTGAGGAAGAATGGGACCGTTTTAAACAGGCTTTTTTGGAAACTAACAGTACTCTTTTAGGAAAAAAGGAGGAGAGGATGCAGAATTATTTGAGTGATAAGACACTTGAGCTTATTTCAGAAAGAAAGGACTGCAGGAATGTCCTTAATCAATACCCTACTAGTCCTAATAGAAAGCATTACAGAGAGCTTAATAAATGTGTAAAGGATCAATTAGCTGCTGATAAGAATCTTTGGCTTGATGTTTTGATGGCAAGGCCAAGGAATCAGTTAGACAGCACAACAGCAGAGAGCTGTAAAAGATAGTTAATGTTTTGTGTGGTAGAAAACGGACAGGCGTACAGAGATTGGAGGATAAACAAGGTAAGGATGTAGAAGGTGGGATTCTGTCATGACTAGGTGGCCTGAGCATTTCAGTGATATTCTAAACAATGTGGTTAGTTCTACTCCCATTGTTGGTAATGATGATAGATGAAATACTGGGTTAAATATTCGCCCTATAACACAGTCCGTAATTATTTTGACTCTTTGTAAACTTAACGTACATAAATCCTCAGGGGTAGATGAAATTACTTCGGAAATGCATGGATGACTGAAATTTTGAATACCTTTTATGATAAAGTCATGGTTTATAAGGATTTTCCTAGAGCTTTATTGTTATCCCTATTTAAAAAAATGTGATCTCAGTTCTTGTGATAACTATAGGGTGTCAGCCTATTTTCTGTTCCAGGTAAAGTTCTTCCCATGATTGTGTTTAATAGAATTAAGAATCTGGTTGACAGTCAGTTGCGTAATGTGCAATCTGGATTCAGAAGTGGTAGGCGATGTGTAGATCAAATATTTTCACTTAGGCAGATTCTTGAGAAATGTTTACAGTTTCAGAAACCTTTGGTTGTTGGCTTTGTTGATTTCAAAAAGGCTTTCGACTCTGTTGATCGTCATAATTTGTCGTTGATTGTGAAATCATATGATATACCAGGCAAGTTAGTTAACATAATGAAAGCTCTCTATAATAACACTGAGTCGTGTGTGAGAGTTGGTAAGGCTTGTTGCAATTGGTTTAGCAGTACTTCTGATGTTCGACAAAGGTGCATTTTGTCTGCTTTTTTCTTTAGTTTGGTTATTGGTTATGTTATCCGAAATTCACTGCAAAGATAATTTTTGGCCTTAAATGGTCTGGAGATATGAATCTTTCTGATAATGTTAATGAGATGAATCTTTCATTAGAGCTGTTGATGAGACTGGTCAGGTGATGAAAATTGGTCAGGCAGGCTGTGATTCAGTCTGCCTGAATGGTTGCAGTCTTGAGCAGGTGTCACAGTTTAATTATCTTGGGTGGAATGTAACAGATACTGGTGATGTGCTGCATGAGATTAACAGACGAATTGGGATTGCTGCCGGGAATTTTATGAATATATGGAAAGTGTGGAGAAATAGGCGTATACATCTAAAGACTAAAATTAGACTATAATAATTTGGTTCTTTATAGGGTTAGTTATGGTAGTGAAACCTGGACGCTTTATAAACAAGATAACAGGAAACTAGATGATTTTGATTCTAGATGCTTATTCAGTATCTTGGGCATTTGGTAGTTCAATTTTGTAAATAATGATGATGTTAGACAAAGGAGTCGGCAACCTCCTTTAAGCAGCATATTGTGCAGAGAAAGAATCCGTTGGTTTGGCCATGTTACCTGTATGGATATTCATAGATTAGCGAATAAGGTTATGAACAGTGTAATAGAGGAGGAGACCTAGGATGCGGTAAGCAGACAATGTCAAACAGGACCTTGTTAGAATTGGTGTTCAGTGGCCAGATGCAGTAGATGTAGCTCAGTACAGATATGCTTGGAGAACTATATTGCACAGTCTGGTTGGATCTCTGTAGCCCATGGCTGCTTGATGATGATGATGATGATGATGATGATGATGATGATGATGATGATGATGATGATGATGATGATGATGATGAAATTCTATAATGCTGTTAATAAATATTCCATTTGCTGTAACGTTTTGAATACTTGAAATGACAAATTAATTTCAAGGTTTCGATAATCATATCGAGATCTTTAATTTACTTTTAATCTTATTCCCATTGGTAAATTTTATTCTTCAATACATTAAATTTCAAATCAATATATTTTCAAATATTGATTATTGAATATTGAAATTTTGAATAATTGATTATTGAATTTTTTCAATTTTCTCAAAACAAGGAAATTTTTAAATGATTTGGCAGATATTTACTTAAGTATCATCCATAACGTTAAAATAAGATTTTAAATTAGGAGGGCCTCTTGATACTTTATTGTGAGGAATGGGAAGTAATTCTGGTAATTAAACGCTCTAGAGTCAACCTTTCAAAACAGTGGTCATATTTGTTTTGAAATGCGTTAGAACAATGAAATAAAATTTTGCGAAATTAATGACATAAAATATTACTTTCAAATTGTTCAAAGTATCCACATTCTCTAATCTGTCTATTTTGCAAACAGATATGAGGTCACAAAAATCTAAACGAAATTAAAACAAAGGGGGTAGAACTCTGATTTTACTTAACATGTACAGTCGCTCAAAAATATCGGAACAAAATGGTTGATTACAGAATTCAGAAAACAATATCTGGCAACGATTTTTTTAGAAATTAGTGATCCGACAACCTTCGTTGAAGGTTGAAGGTTGCCAGATCACTAATTTCTAAAAAAAATCATTGCCAGATATTTATTTATGAATTCTGTAATCAACCATAGTGTTTGGATATTTTGTTGAGCGATTGTACACAATAGTTGTTTTCTAATATTCTTATACTAAAAGCCTTCAAATTTACCTACGAATATATTTTACTCAAAAAATATGTAATACTGGAATGAGAGGAAGGATTTATGATTGGTTCAAAAATTACTTATCCAATAAATATACTGTAACCAGAGTGAATAACATTGGCATGGACTTAAGAAAATCACACATGGGGTACCCCAAGGTTCAATTCTTAGACCTATCCTTTTTTTAATATATATTAGTAACACAACAAACATTGTAAAAAAGAGCGGTATATATTTATACGTTGATGATGTCATTCTCTAAATAGTAACAAGGATTACGAAATAGCTTCAAAGGAATTACCAATTAATTTCCACAATATTATTACATGGCCCATTAATAATGAATGCCAATAGAGCTAAATCAATGTACATTCATTCTGCGAGAAATAATAACCGTATTCTACCTGAAAATCCATGTAACAATTCAATAGCTTTTTTAACAATCAATAATTATGATAAAAATTACTGATTATTCGAATTTTTTGAATTGTTACAGAAAAAAAACTTTCATATAATTTGATTTAAGCTATCAGGAAAATGAGTTGGTCGATGTGAAATGAAAGTATTTTGAACATGATAACCATCAAAGTTTGTCATTTCACAGTTAGTTTGTTGTTGGATTAACAAAAAATTTTCAATTCTTCAATAAAGTTTCGGTAACGTTAAAACGAAACGTTATGCAATAGAAACGAAACGTTACTTGTTGCAATAAAGTTATATTAATACAATGCACAATACGTGCATTGTTACCATACATATGCAAAAATAGAACATTTATTGTTATCAATCAATCAATCAATTTTATTTCATCATCGTATACAATTTATAACATAGAAAATTATGAGTGAACCTAAAAACCACATGGTTTGTCTGGACCACTAAAGGAAATTAATACAAAAATCAATAACGACTTACTCAATGCAAAGATTACAAACAATATGTGTCAATTTTTCCGATATATGTACAATACATTTTTTTTTTACTTTACAATTGATTATTTAACATAGGTGCAACATCTTCCAAAAAAAAAGACAAAGCTTTTTAAATTCCGCTTAAATATATTAAAAATGTTTTCACTTCTATTTTCAAGAGGTTACTGATTGAAGATTTTAGGTGCAATATACGAATAATGCTTAGAGCAATTTCTTTTTTGGTCAAAGGAACTAAGTATTTTGGACCTTTCTCTCTGAAGTTGTATAAATCCGGCTGAATGTGAAAATTAAAGCAATTTTGCTTAAAAAATATCATCACTCTAAAAACAAATATATGTCTAATAGGTAAAATTTTTAGCTTAGGATAACAACTGAAATTGTTTAAAATATCAATGTTATTTTTTGCAGTTAATTTAATAATTTTTTTTGCAGAGACACCAGAGGTTTATAAACCGAGACATAAGTTCCACCCCAACAAACTACACCGTATTGAAATGCAGCTTGTATCCATGAGAAGTACAATGTTCGCAACATATTAAGATTAACTTTGTATTACAAGTGGTGTAATTTGAGTAGTTTGTAACGTGCTTTACCTGTGATGTAATCAATATGTTTCTTCCATTTTAGATTATTTTCTATGAAAATACATAAATAATTAATGCTCTCAACCTGTTATATGTTATCACAACGGCAATCAATATGTTTATAGCATTGAAGTGAATGCAGTTTAATGACAAAAGTATTTACAACATTTTGGTTATTTTTTAACTTGTAGAAAACAAATTTTGCTTTATTCTTATTAATTGAGAGTTTATTATTTTCGAACCACATATTAACTTTCTCAAGAACATTATTGACATTGGACAATAAATCTGTATTAGTTTGGTTACTAACGTTAATGCAGTGTCATCTGCAAAGGTTGTAATATTACAATTAATGTTCATTTCACAGAATTCATTAATATAAATATTAAACAATAGGGGACCAAGAACAGAGCTCTGAGGAATGCCATATTTAGTTTGTTTAGGATTGCTGAGGCAATTTTTTAATTTAACTAACTGAGTTATATTTGTTAAGTAACTGATAAACCATTCTAGAGCAATCATTCTCATACCCAAATGCTCCAGTTTTTTCAAAAGCAATGATTGTGTTACGGTGTCAAAAGCTTTTTCAAGATCTAGAAAAACTGATAGAGTTAAATTTCCGTGGTCAATTGATTTATAAATACAATTAGTAAATGACGATAACGCATGATCTCAGTGAAGCCAAACTGATTTGACGAAAAGAAATTTATTTTATTTTAATAACTCAATACTCTGAATTTTACCAGTTTTTCAAATATTTTGGAAAAAACAGGCAAATGCGATATCGGTCTGTAATTTGAAAGGCAGTTTTTATTTCCCTTCTTGTAAATCGGAAGTACAATAGAGGTTTTGAGATCGTCTGGAAAAATCCCAGTTTGAAAAGAAAGGTTAAAGATATAGACTAAGGGATTAATAATGAAATTTTTGCATTTTTTTACTGTAGTTACTGAAATTTCATCGATTCCTGGGCATTGCCTTCTATTAGATTTGTAAATGGTCTTATCTAATACTTGTACGGTTATAGGAGTAAAAAAGAAAGAACTATCTGTTTTATAATAATTTTTGTAACATTCGTATTCAGTAGGTTTGTCATTAAGTATTTTGCTAGTTAAATCGACACAATAAGTGTTAAATTCATTTGCTGCTTCTCTAATTTCATCAGTATTACAGTCCTCAATATTATTCATTTTATCCGGTGGAACTTCATCTTTTGAGTTATTCCCAATTAAATTATTTACGAACTTCCATTGTTTTTTTTATATCACCATTGCATTTTAGAAATTCTTCCATGTAATATTTGTTTTTGGCCTTCTTAATTTTATATCTTAAGTTATTCCTATGTTCTAAAAATTGCTTCTCATGGTCCTCGTTATATGGATATTTTTTAAAATTTTTATTTAGCTTATCTCTATGATTAATCATCTCACAGATTTCATTTGTGATCCAAGGCTTTTTCAGTTTATGAATGTTTCTTTTTCCATAGTAAGATGAATCATTAATTACTTTACACAAAATTTCTGAAAATGTTTTGTACGCATTATTAACGTTAGTTTCCTGTGTTATGATAAAATGAATAATATTGAGGACTGTAATACTGACGAAATTAGAGAAGCAGCAAATGAATTTAACACTTATTTTGTCGATTTACCTAGCAAAATACTTAATGACAAACCTACTGAATATGAATGTTACAAAAATTATTATAAAACAGATAGTTCTTTCTTTTTTACTCCTATAACCGTACAAGTATTAGATAAGACCATTTACAAATCTAATAGAAGGCAAATGATAGATGAATCTAATAGAAGGCAAATAATAGAGGCTAATAGAAGGCAAATCTAATAGAGGCCCTCCCATTTATAATCGTTTAATTTATCGTTTATTAGTTCATAATCAATTCTGACCATGTAATCTTTAATATTATCATTTCTTTTGTCAAACGTTTTATTTTCCTAATGTTTAATTTTAACTACTATGGGGTAATGATCCGTAATCGGCATTTATATACTGCAGCTTGTACATTAATTCTATTGTTAATTTTAACCAGTACATGGTCCAAACAAGACTGGGTATTATGGACCTCTCTGGTAGCAATATTTATCATTAACTCATATCCATACATAGCAGTCAGATTTAGATATTCATTTACAAGGTCAGAAGTATTCGTTAACAAATCTATATTTATATCACCAGTTATAATAATATTTCTTGTGTTTAACCCCTGCATAATATGCTCTAATTCATTCATAAAATCAGATGATGGATAACTGTGGGAACGGTAGATTTGCAATTACTGATATTTCACATAATGGAAGCTCTATACAGGGTGATTCAGAATTCATCATCAATATTTGGTGGGGAGGTAGGTAATATGAAACGAAGGAGATTTCACATAGGAAAGCATGGGCGCATATGCCATGTAGTAGGGCAAAATGACCCCAGTTCAATGATGGAAAGAACACATAAGAAGGAAGTGGTAAGGAAAAAACATTTATTATCTTACATGTAACATTTGTTTGCATTGGTTGTACAGACTTACAAGAGGTGCTCGAACTGCGGACCATGTGCTAGAATGCATGACTCACAACGGCGTTGCATGGACAGCCGGACCCTGTGGAAGATGCCTGGCATTTCCCGGATGTTTGAGGCAGCAACTGATATGCGTGCTACAAGATCCATAGCACTATCAACAGGGGTCTCGTACACCATGTTTTTCAAAGCACCCCATACAAAGAAATCGATTGGAGATAAATCCGGTGAACGTGGTGGCCAAGAAACCGGTCCACCGCGGCCAATCCATTGACCACCAAACTGTCTGCATAGGTAAGCACGCACAGCATTTGCGAAATGTGCAGGAGCGCCGTCATGCTGGAACCACATTCGCCGGAGACTACCATCAGGAACCTCATTGAGAAGATCCGGTAACACAGTCTGAAGAAATGTTAGGTACTTGGCACCGTCCAAACGGGATGGCAGTAAATACGGGCCCAACAAACAGTCACCGACAATCCCAGTCCACACATTGACAGCAAAACGTTGTTGCGCAGCTCCAGGTCTTGTACCGTGTGGGTTCTGATGAGCCCACACATGCCAATTGTGTGTGTTGAAGACACCCTCTCGAGTGAACAACGCCACTTCGGTGAAAAGAACATACGTTGGGAAATTGGGATCAACGGCTGTTCTCTGCATGAACCACTGACAAAAAATAACACGCTTGGGATGGTCGTCTGCTGCCAATAATTGCACTCTTTGCAGATGAAACGGATGTAACCCTTCATCGTGTAATATCCGCCACGCTGTTGCTTGCGAAATTCCAAACTGCCTAGCCATACCTCGTGTGCTAGCACCAGGTTGTTCCTCGATTTCCTGTAGGACAGCTTCCTCTACTGCTACTGGTCGTGCCGATCTGCGCCTCCCTCGATTAACATTACTAGCAGCAAACGATCCTGTTTCACGCAGTTGGCGATGAATACGTGAAAACATTTGATGCTGTGGCACATGGCGGTTTGGGAAGCGCGCTGCTACAATTGCCTGGCTCGAAGACATCTTTCTCCTGCCGCACCGTAAGTTACATGCATATCTGCACATTCATTCCACGTATACTGGTTCATGTTACTTCTGCAAATTCACCTTGTCGAATGACAACTGACTGCACGCGTCAAACAGCTGTGCTTCTGTATGAGAGGTGTGTACACACAGCGCCCTCTACACCACCATGCGTTCGTCTGCCCCCATACTTTCCTATGTGAAATCTGTTTCTTTTCTTATTCCCTTCCTCCCCACTAAATATTGATGATGAATTCTGAATCACCCTGTATGGAGTAACTCTGCTGTTTGTATTTGGCTATGGTCTATTGTTTTAACGTTAATATGAGATTTAACATATATCATTACACCACGAGCTTGATTATATTGTCTACAGTTACAATATCTTGTATAGCCTTTAATCTGAAAAAGATCAATCTCATATTCCTTAATCCAGATTTCTGTCAATATCATGCAATCAAATTTATAATCTACAGAGTTTATAAACAATTCAAAAAGTTCAAAATTGGATCTTAAACTTCTAATATTTATAATAATAAATAAAAAATAAACACCCCCTCAAGCAGCTGCTTGCCACAGAGGTCTGACAGGAGCCTGTCAGTTTATATGCCACAGTAGAAGATCTGAGAGGATGGCAGGACCTCAGCAGAAAACAACACGAACATCCATGCCTTACCCGGGGCTCGAACCCAGGTCCCGTAGATCAGTAGCCAAGCGCGCTAACCACTCGGCCACGGGATATTTAAAATATTTAGACTATTGTAATCAACTGTTCCCAAAAATGTAGTTAAATCAGATTCTTCAGTGATTACCAGTCTAGTAGCAAAATTATCATTGTCTGCCATTAATTGTCAGAGAATTATCAAAATCTACTTCAATGTGAGCCACATTATGTGTTTGAGAGTTTATCCAGGTCTACCTCATTATTTATGCGTAAAATTTTAGATACATCGGATCCTCTCAAGAAGATTTTCCCATCTTTAACCCATGCATACTTGTACTTCAATTTTTGTTTGCACTGCTTAGTTTTATAAAGAAGTTCTTTATTTCTAAGTGTTAGATGCTCATTCAGAAAAATTTTACTTTCTCTAAAGTTTGGATTAATGTATTTACAGTTTAGACAATATTTTGCTTTTTTGTTACCTTCCAACCAACAGTCCCTAATTACTTTACTTTTAAATTTTACAATTATGTTTTTAATTTTATTTCTGTTGGCAGCCGGAACTCTATGAGCTATAACTATATCACCTTCTGTTATCATTAGATTTCAGTTGGAATGGTCGTTGAAAATGAACAGTTGGAATTCGCCCCAGGTGCTAACGACATTTACATAAGGATGGATAAGAAAGTTCAATATCGAAAAGTTGCCTCTCATTTCAAAGTACGAAGAAGAAATATACAGCAAACGTCCTCTTTCGAATGTGCAGAAAAAAAAATTGTTACAGAAAAAACGAGTCAATTTCATTTCGAACAACAAAAAGCTTCTGCAACTGCCCTGGCATAGTCATCATTTAAATGGAGCTGCACTTCCGGATGGCATTTTCTCTACCCATAAAAGAATGCTAAAATGTATTTTCGGTTCTAAGTAAAGTATGCAGATGACATCAAAGAGGTAGAGTCTCCTCTCCGCACTCAAGTGAATAAATAATAACCTTTGACTCGGGCATTTCTCTGGAGCAACCAGTTGTCTTCTCTAATCTGATTATCATGTCGTTTCGAAATTCTTTTGTTTTCCTCTTTTGCTGCCACTTGTTTAGCTCCAAGCATAAATCAAATTTTGATGCCACTTCCAGCGCCATTGGTGGCCGGACTCTACGTTGTTGTTTGCATTGTTGAAGCATCGCGTTCTTTAACAATGCGGGCGGTTGTCGAGTCCCTGTTGACAAACGACAGGAGAAGTTAGTTGTTAGAGATGAAGTTTGTTTTTCCCTTCTGAAACATTGGAATTACTGTTGAAACGTGTTTCAGCAAGACGGAGTAGATTTAAGAAAAGTTTTGAAACAAAGTGCAGTAATTTTAATGCACAATTTCGTTTTCTGGGAGGGGACACTCTTCGCATTTTACGAAGGAGGTGAAATATTGTGATGATAAATTTTAAAGGAAGTTTGGTTAAAATATTTCGCAATTATCATTTAGTTTAAACACTATAACTATCAGGCTTTTAAAGGTTTTTTTCGTCGGCTGAATACACTTGTTTAGGAATTTTAAATACTTAATCTACATTTCTCAAAACAGATTAGAAAAGTTTCGAACATTAATTTCTCTTAGCCTATTCAATGCTCACTGAGGACGACCATTAACAATTACTTTCAAGTCACTCTTCGATAATAAGTAAACTGTCAGTTTCTGAAATTTACAGAAGACGTAAAATGTCCGTACTCGAAATCATCGTTACCGCTTTTGATCATCACTGTGGCGGTCATCGAAGAACTAAAGTTCCTTCGAGAAAATTATTGAACTTCAAGTCTCTCTCTATTTCCCATTTCATCTGTTATAAAAAAAGGCCTTTGCAACGTCAAATAGTTTTTCTCTACACAAAGATACGGTTTCCGATGACGGCCACAGAGAGGGTTAAAAATTTTACTATAATTTCAAGTAAGGAAATTTGATGTCTTCCTTAATTTAATTTCAAAAGCTGAAGATTTTTTACAGAAGTGGAAACATGGACATTTGTGACAATATTCTGGATTTAAAAAGTTTAAAACTATACACCTTAGTTATTTATGTTATAGTACAAGCACAGACTTCAGTTTTTAACCAATAAGGTTGGGTTTGAGAACATCCTTAAGTGAATTTGGGAGCGGCCTATCAAGTATTTAGCAGATGTCTGAGGCCGCGGGAGAAAAATCTTTAATGTATAAGAAAAGGCAAGAAGGTTCGGAAGGATTTGAATTTAGAGCATTGTTAACTGTGGTTAACTGCATTTCGCTAAAAGTTTTTTAATTTTACTCGTATATTCAAGAATCAATTAATGAAATTAAACGTAGATCGACTGTTTCTATATATCCATTTTATGATAATTTTTTTGTTTTGCTTTTAAATCCATCACTATTAAAAATATCCCACTCATAACAGTGTAATCGTTTACACTCAGTGATATCGTCATTATTAGAAGCTTTCCTGCTGATGCATGGGGTAGGGATGGTTCAGTCGGTAGCGCTCCATGCTCGTAATCTGTGTTTCCCAAGTTCGAGTCCCAACCTAGCCAGCGTTGAGATTTATCTCCGCTAATTCCAATCTGAGCTCGATAAGACAGGTGACACCGAGGGACTTGGGTAGGATGCCGTCCGTCGGATGGGACGTTAAGCCCTGTGTGTAGAACAGAGATCCCTGTGCAAGTTAAAGAACATGGTGCATAGCTGTAATGGGAGGCTATCATTTGTTTCTTAACAGCTGTCCGGTGGGTTTCCTTGCCTCAACGTTCTCTGAGCCATAGAGTCCTTGTGACCTGACTCCACTGTGTGCAAAAATGTGCGCTCAAAGGTGAAAGAAAATCCGACATGACTAATGGGTTTCTTCTGTCGAAAAATTCTTTACAGCGTAGTGTCTTATTGCTGTTAAACTTCCAGATCAGACGGGAAGCAGAAATTAACGATATTTTTTTACATATTAATTAGCCTTATGGATTGCAAAATAATAAACCCAGATGCTTAATTGCTTTAACAATTATTGAAATGTTGATACTAGAAAATTTTGTTTTAATGTAGAATTTTAATGAGCCTTAATCACTTAACTGATATTAATCCTCCGATTTGGCAGATTAGGATGGAAATTCAGGAAAAATGTGGCCGATGTCTATGAGTCATAGTCGTGTCGTTGTGTGCTCCGATTCTACGAAGTTTTCCGCGGTTTTTTCACTTTACTTTTAAATCTCTTCTATGTCAACTGTAGCAGAAATATATTTTCTTATTCTCTCAGTTCTCGCAGAAGTGAAATTCGTCGAAGAATCATCAGTTTTGTAAGCGTTAAATGTTCCTATACATAAATACATGTGTCGTGCTCACAGCGAATTCCTCCTGTGGACACGCCTTTGGGAGCCGGAAGGTTCCAGAACACCGGCCGTGGATCCAGCCGCCATGCGCAAATTCGGCAGAACAAACCGCAGCGGAGGTCAAGATGACCCCCTGCCCCCCCTCTCCCCCCCGCAGCGGTTAGCGCGGACGACGCTCACGCTCGGACCCACGCCAAGGACCCCGGAGAGAGAGAGGAGGGGAGGGGATCGCTTACCTTTGATCTTATCAAGTCGGCCAATAAGGTAGAAACACATCGCGCTAGGGAGCAAATGATTGGTGGCGAGGTCAGAACAAAAGCAGAGAGAGTTTACCTCACGAAGAAACGACAAAGCTTCTCCCCATTTTTATTCGACTGTTGCTCTTCTTGAGAGGCGAGTACTTCTTCGGCTGCGAGATGGCCTCGTGCCTGCACTGCGAACAGTCCAAAAGCAGAGACAAAGAAGCTACGCTGCTGGCGGAACATCAATAGATGGACAAGGAAGGAGGTAAGGGAATTCCTATCAACACTAAGGGCTCCCATTCAATTATGCAGTGTTCTGCCGCCGTCACTAAGACTCCCATAGTGAACAGCTCGTTTTAACGCTTATAACGTTTTGCCAGAGTTCTTGGCAAGAAAAGAGACTCTAGAGACAGTTCTTAATCTAAACGAACTTCGAGTGTCTAGTAAGGACTTCCCATCTGAGGGAGATGATTGGCCTCTGTAATTTGTCAGGAATTGTATAGTTTTTGTGTTTAGTTAAGAGATTGAGGTAATAAAGAAATGTTTGCTTGTAACCCCTACGTTATGTCGAGTTATATCGTAACATGGGGGGAAAGATCGACCGCCTAATGAATGCATATTATTTAAATGAGTGAAGGAAAGAAAAAAACCTGGTTCTATCGACAGAGTAATAAAAAAATAAAATACACAACGCAAATCATCGTCGTTTTTGGGGAATTGAAAATAAAGGCTAATTTCTCCCCTAGTTGTGTCCACCCTATCTCCCAGAGCATTTGGGGTGCACAACAAATTGGTCTCCGTGACCAGGATTATTCGAACCTGTAAAGTTAGTGCGGATTATTAGTGGAAAGTTATTGTAAATTAGTAATAGAAATTTATTGTGGATTATTAATGGAAAGTTATTGTAAATTAGTAATAGAAATTTATTGCAGATTATTAATGGAAAGCTATTGTAAATTAGTAATAGAAAGTTATTGCGGATTATTAATGGAAAGTTATTGTAAATTAGTAATAGAAAGTATTGTGGATTGTTAATGGAAAGTTATTATGGATTGTTAATAGAAAGTTATTGCGGATTGTTAACGGAAGATCTGAAACGTTAATATGGAATGATATATGGCTCTGTGGAGACAGGCGGCGCTAGAAACTGCTAGTGTTAAAAGTGGAATATTGTACTGTGTTACACTGTGTACATCTAATAGGCAATTTTGAACTAGTTAGAGTGACATATATATTCTTAGGCAGGATTTTCAGAGGCATCTGTGAAAAAAAAAATGTATTATTGATTTTCATAAAATATTATGCATAATGAATCATGTGTGGTAATAATTTTAAGAAAGTAGATCAGGCCCAGGAGTAGTGCTGTATAGAAGGATTTTTAAGAGTTTTCAACTAGGGACTGCTACATTATTTCTGTTAGCTAGGAGTGATAATCTGTTTATGTTACTATTAGAATTGCATTTTTGTACTACACCTCCCTGCACTTCCGGAGGATACAATAAATTCGAGCATCATAACAACATTCAGTACACTCTTGACTCGATAGAAGGCCATGGATAGTCAGGACACGAGTGCGCCACCCATCCACGAGCCATCCCTAATGGCGGGACCCCTCCTGGCGGGGTTTGTAAATTTAGTGAACCCGTACGAGGGGGATAGCAGCCGTACTGCAGCAGCATTTTTCGAGCAAGTAGAGGGAGTAGGAAAAATTGCACGATGGCGGCCGAGCGAGATGGCCATTATTGCCCACTCGAAGTTGCGAGGAGCCGCCGCAGAGTTTGTTAATCAATCACCAGAGCTGAGGAACGAAGAAGATTTTAGTACTTTCAAGAGAGCAGTATTAGAAAGATTTGACAGTGAGACCCCTTTAGCCACCCGCTTACACGAGTTTACGAGTTGTCGGCAAGCTGTGGATGAAAGTGTTAGAGAGTATGCTGCCCGCATTCGAACCCGAGCCTATCAGTTCTTAGGAACCGCCGGGAGGAGCACGGACGATGATGAACAAGGAATAGGCAATTAGATGCGCCTTGCCCAATTTTTGGCAGGTCTGGTCCCGCGACTCAGATGTTTTGTGCTGTCCCATAACCCCAGAACTTTTGAAGAGGCTTTGGCTAAGGCCATTTTGGAGGAAGGCAACGAGCGTGCCGCAGGGCGAACAGCAGCCATACGGGCGTTTGGTGAGGAAATGCCCACAAGACCCACAGAGCCGAACCCTCTACCCCAGCTCCAGGAGCTGTTGGTAGCCCTTCCGCTGTGCCAGATCCAGGCAGATATAGTACGTTTGGGGGAGCGCCTTCATCAGATTGAAGGGCAGCAGGAACGAAATCGCATCAGTCGGCCCCAGCAACGTCAGCCCCTCTGAGCAGATCAACAGGGCGTCACGTGTTTTGCGTGCGGTGGAGTGGTACATTACAACCATCAGTGTGCTTCGCCCCTTACCCCACGTGGCCCGCGATACCAACCGCGGTGAGCCCAGCCCCAGAACCGTAATCAAGCGACCTCACGGAGAACCCGCTGGACGAGGAGCAATGGATACCCTGTTTCTCCCCCCGGCAAACCCGAGATCAGCGCAGAGAGGAGATGGAGCCCGCCAACCATTCTACAGCTCCTTTAAACTGGAACAGGAGGGAAGCCCCGGATGCACTTCCCAGAGTCCCCTCGAAGCGTTAGCCGTCCGCATTACGCCGTGTGCCATCTTAAGCAGTGATGAAAATTCACCAATTGTGTCTGGCCACATGGAGGACACGGAGGTGTCGGCCCTCATCGATACCAGCGCCACTGTGTCCGTCATGGATAGCTGGTGTTTCCAGCACTTGAAGTGCCAGTTCCTCCACAAAATGATCCCTCTTCAGCATCAATTGAAAACAGTAGATGGACACCCCCTTCCGGTGCTAGGTAGATTCATGGTGACCCTCACATTCGACGAGATTAGTTTCGAGCACCCGATGGTAGCCCTCGATATTGACACTCCACGGTACGACATGATAATGGGACACGGCATCCTCAAAAAGCACCGATTCGTCATTGATTGTCATTCGGGCACACTGCGAAGGAAAGAGGACAAGGAATCGAACCCTAGGAGCACCCCCCTCACATTGCCCGCCTACCCTGCCCAGGAGCAATCTTCACCCCCCTCCCCTACACCCACGTACATAGGGCGCATCATGCAGAAGCTCTGCGTCTCTCCCCGAGCCGAGCGCATAGCCCTCATCGAGTGTTCTGCCCCCAGGGGCTGCACGATCCAGGGGCCCCTGGGCCCCCTCCGGAGGGGATCCAGGGACCTCGGAGGGGGACCCAGGGGCCCCCTCCGAGGCTGCACGATCTTGACTCAGCCACATGAGTGGCTGAAAACCGGTTCCCTGCGCGTGGCTCGTTCGGTGAACTGTGTGGACGGTAGCGGCCGAATTAACATACGGGTCGCCAATACCTCTTTGGCCCCCATCTGGCTGAACAAGAGCATGTGCATTGCCCGGCTGGAGGCACTTGACGCCGAACAGATAGAGCCCCCTAGTGTTCCCCCGAAAAGGAGAAATGTGCCCCTGTCCCTGGAGGATTTCCAGCTGGACCATCTTGGGCCCCAGGAGAAGAATAAATTGGGGAAACTGTTGATGAGAAATAGAGATGTTTTTGCGAGAGATGTCAGCGAATTGACCGGCACAGACGCCGTGTACCACGAAATCCACCTAACCGACGACTGCCCCATGAGACAGCGGGCATACAGGGTGCCATTCGCGCTGCAGGGCGAATTGGACCGACAAGTGGATGAGTTGTTAGAGCAAGGGATAATAAGAGAAAGCGCCTCTCCTTTTGCATCACCCATTGTTTTAGTGAAGAAGAAAGACTCTACCTACAGATTCTGCGTCGACTACAGGGCACTAAACGCAAAAACAGTCCCAGACTCGAACCCCCTCCCCCTCATCAACGAAATTATCGACCAACTAGCTCACGCCAAATATTTCAGCTCGCTGGATATGGTATCCGGTTATTGGAAGGTTCCCGTTCACCCACGTGACGTGGAGAAAACGGCCTTCATTAGCAGGAAAGGGTTGTTTGAGTTTAACTACCTACCTTTTGGACTGAAGAACAGTCCCGCTACTTTCCAGCATTTACTGGACCACGTGCTAATGGGAATGCGACAAGAGCAAGTTCTCGTCTACCTCGAAGACATAATGGTCGCCTCCCAGACATTTGAACAACACGCTGAACGGTTACAGAGGGTATTTGACCGCCTAAGGGCCTACAATTTAAAGTTGAAGCCAGCGAAGTGCCAATTCATGAAGGAATCCCTCACGTACCTAGGACATTTGATTTCCGCAGAAGGGGTCCAGCCGGACCCGTGGAACGTCTAAGCCATCGAAGATTTTCCCCACCCCTGTAGTGTCCGAAATGTTCGAGCCTTCCTAGGCCTAACAGGCTACTACCGACATTTCATCGATCGATACACCGACCTCACGGCCCCCTTAGTTCATTTGGTGAAGAAGGACACTAGTTTTAAATGGTCCCCGGAAGCTGAGGAAGCGTTTCAAGTGTTAAAGAGAAAGCTAATGACAGAACCCCTTCTCCTTTACCCTGACTTTGGACGGAAGTTTTTCCTGTCAACCGATGCGTCGGACATTGCGGTAGCCGGCGTACTCGAGCAGGAAACGGACGACGGACTCCGTCATCCGGTCGCCTACGCCAGTCGGAAGTTGAAGCCCCCGGAAACCCGTTACTCAACGATTGAAAAGGAAGCCCTCGCCATACGTTTTGCCATCACGCATTTTAAACAATATTTGTATGTTCGACGATTCATGGTCATATCTGACCATCCCCCCCTCACGTATTTGTTGAAGCTTAAGGATCCCTCCAGTAGATTGGCCAAGTGGAATCTGACGCTGCAGGACTACGATTTTGATATCATTTATTGGCCTGGGAAACATTATGTCCCCGCCGATACTCTGTCCCGTCGCATACAGGCAGTAGAGAGAGAGACCCCCTCCCAGAACCCCTTTGGCGATTTAGCCCATCTAAGGAACCTACAGCTGGAGGACCCCACTTTTAGGAACACTATCGAAATGTTAGAGAAAAGGACACCTGAATCACACACGAGTGCTGCCGAACCTTTTTACCTGAAAGAAGGTATACCATTTGGCCCCGCCGGCAAGCCATAGCCCCCGCAGGGAAGCAACGGAGCAACTAGCGATCCCCGTCAGTCTTCGAGGACAGATATTAGAATTATACCACGACAACCCCTGCTCAGGCCACCTGGGAGAGTATAAGACCTTACAGAGGGTAAGGTCGGAGTATTACTGGACTGGCATGTATGCAAATGTTCGAAATTACGTCCAGACGTGCACATCTTGTCTGCAACGAAGAGGCTACCAAGAGAGAAAGAAGGGAAATCTGGTTCGAGCCCCACTCACAAGTCGCCCCTTTCAGCGGATAGGCATGGACATTTTAGGTCCCCTCCCCCTCACTCAGCGAGGAAATAAGTATGCCCTAGTGATTATGGATTATTTTACAAAATGGCCAGAGGTCTACGCGCTGGCTGACCAATCGGCAGAGTCCATTGCCAGAGCATTTGTGGAAGACTTTATTCCTAAGCACAGAATTCCCACCACCGTTATCAGCGATAATGGGCGAAACTTTACCGGTCGCGTGATAACCGAGGTATTTAGCCGACTGGGCATTACAAAACAGAACACGAGTTTCTATCATCCGAGCTCCAACGGCCTCGTAGAAATATTCAACCAGTCCATAGCCTCCATTTTGTCTCATCTGGTGGCCGACAAGAATGATGTGTGGGATGAGCATCTGCCATTTGATTTGATGGCTTATCGGAGCGCCACCCACAGTTCCACCCATGAGACCCCCTACTTCTTACTTTATGGCCGAGACGTTGCCCTGCCTTACCAGTTGTGGCAGACGAAAGAACCCCTGACCTACGCCGACACCAAGAGCTATGGCGAGCAACTGACCAACAAGCTGAGCGAAGCCTATGAGTTAGTAAAGAAAATCTGGAAACGGCAGCTGCCAATCAAGAGAAACAGAGAAGGAAAATAGCTGTGGATAAGGGAATTCAGCCCGGTGACCAAGTGTTTTTGTATAGCCCACGGGTCCCTCGCCGAAATACCAGGAAGTTATCGAGAATGTCCACAGGACCATGGCGAGTGTTGCAGCGCCTCGCCGAGGTAAACTATAAGATCACCTTGGTCACCAACCCGCACAAAATTGAGACAGTGCACATTGATCGACTTACAAAACTGCAGAAACTTCGCTCGTATCTACTAGGCGAGCCCTCTGTTCAGGAGGAACCCACACCGGAAACCCCGATGCCGCCATCACGACCCCTCCCTGAGCCTGAATCAGAAGAAGACGATTGGGAACCGAACCCTTGGATCGCACGGAATCACACCCCAGGACGTCCGCGCCGGCTGCGCGGACGCGCCCTGTCGAAGCAAGCCTACCGCTGCCACGCGCTGCAGCAGCCAGCCAATACGAGCTACAACCATGTGGACAAGACGGGAGAGTCATACTGTCTCCAGCCCTCGCTGTAGGCAAATCCTCACAAACCTTGGCCTGTTATGATGTCGACAAACACACTGGATCCACACCCCTGCCTCTTCTGCCACAACGGCCGCCCCGAGTTAGGCAGCGCTTGGGAACATCGAGTACAGGGACGTACGGCGACCTTGATGAGGCGAGCCCCACTTCATGGACAAATGTCGTTGCGAAGGGACGCCTTCGCAGCGCGGTGCCCAACGGTGGGACGGAATCGCCCTAGTCGTGCCCGACACCTGAGATCTCCGACTTTACACATATGCACACGCCAGCCATCCATCACCTCTCCCCCTCCCCCCGGCTGTCAAGCGCAAAGGAGCAGTGATGTCTGAGCAGGAAGAGAACGCTCGCGCAAGAAATTGCGAGATTTCTCCGGCACGCGGTGGCAAATCCGGCTTACATGTGGACTGGTGACGTTTTGGGTGGATTCGTGGGTGGTGAACGAGGTCACCCCCCCCCCCCCCATGCATTGGATAGGAACGCTGCTGGCCGGAGAAATGACGTCATGCTGTGGCGTTCATCTCATCTCCCTGGGGACGTGGGATGAGCTGTGAGAGCCGCGACATTGGACACTTCGGCATCGTCAATCTTTTGTTTTTCTTTACACAAGTACACTGGAGTTTTTAAGAGTTACCTTGAGTCTTTAGAATTTATACAGTAGACTATTTGGTAGAATTGATGGAATCGGACTTGAGTTAAGGAGATAGGATTTGCATTATAAACGAAATTGAGAAGTGTAGAGAATTAATGTATGACGAATTAGATTACTGAGCTAGAATATAGATTGTAAATTAATTAAGAAGTGTTGTAGAATTGATTGAATATGACTTGAGCTCCCTGAGATAGAATATAGATTGTAAATTAATTAAGAAGTATTGTAGAATTGAGCGAATCGGACTTGAGTTAAGGAGATAGGATTTGCATTATAAATGAAATTGAGAAGTGTAGAGAATTAATGTATGACGAATTAGATCACTGAGATAGAATATAGATTGTAAATTAATTAAGAAGTGTTGTAGGATTGATTGAATATACCTTAGTTGACTGAAATAGAACTTGAACTGTAGTTTAATGTGAAGTTAGTAGAAGAAGAGTGCAGACATTGAATTTAAGCATTCGGGAAGCGGGAGTCACGTGACGGCAGGCACGGCGACGACCTGCGCGACCTATACATGTGTGTGAATGCGGAGACCCAATGTTGATTTTCCCTCCTTTCCTTTTCATGGTACCGCTCTGGAGTCACCGGCGGAACGGCCACCACAGAGACGGCCCCGGAGGGTCCCCCAAACCAAGCGATCCTGTGTCTCGGCGCGTGGGAGGTTGCTCTGTGCGACCACACTTTGGACTGGAGGAGATGATCTGTGTCCAAACCACCCGTGTGCCCTTCTTCAAGTGATGTGCGCCGTGTATGCGTAGTGATGTGCACAATATTCAACTAGTAAGGTGCGCGATGTTCAAGTGCTGTTCGCCATGTATGCCTAGTGATGTGCACAATGGTCGACAAGTTCAGTGCGCAGTGTCCTGGCCAGCTCCCCCACAAGCCTTCCCGTGCCCCTCACCGACTCCCCCCTCTCCCTAAAGGGAGATAGGTGTGTCGTGCTCACAGCGAATTCCTCCTGTGGACACGACTTTGGGAGCCGAAAGGTTCCAGAACACCGGCCGTGGAGCCAGCCGCCATGCGCAAATTCGACAGAACAAACCGCAGCGGAGGTCAAGATGACCCCCTGGCCCCCCTCTCCCCCCGCAGCAGTTAGCACGGACGACGCTCACGCTTGGACCCACGCCAAGGACCCTGGAGAGAGAGAGGAGGGGGGGGGGGATCGCTTACCTTTGATCTTATCAAGTCGGCCAATAAGGTAGAAACACATCGCGCTAGGGAGCAAATGATTGGTGGCGAGGTCAGAACAAAAGCAGAGAGAGTTTACCTCACGAAGAAACGACAAAGCTTCTCCCCATTTTTATTCGACTGTTGCTCTTCTTGAGAGGCGAGTACTTCTTCGGCTGCGAGTTGGCGAGATGGGTCGACATGCCTCATGCCTGCACTGCGAACAGTCCAAAAGCAGAGACAAAGAAGCTATGCTGCTGCGTAGCTTCTTTGTCTCTGCTTTTGGACTGTTCTTATTCTGTTCTATTCTGTTCTATCTATTTCTATTCTATCTATTCTTATACTGTTCTATTCTGTCTTCACTATTGATGGACCTTCCTTGTCCATCAATAGATGGACAAGGAAGGAGGTAAGGGAATTCCTATCAACACTAAGGCTCCCATTCAATTATGCAGTGTTCTGCCGCCGTCACTAAGACTCCCAAAGTGAACAGCTCGTTTTAACGCTTATAACGTTTTGCCAGAGTTCTTGGCAAGAAAAGAGACTCTAGAGACAGTTCTGTATCTAAACGAACTTCGAGTGTCTAGTAAGGACTTCCCATCTGAGGGAGATGATTGGCCTCTGTAATTTGTCAGGAATTGTATAGTTTTTGTGTTTAGTTAAGAGATCGAGGTAATAAAAAAATGTTTGCTTGTAAACCCTACGTTACGTCGAGTTTTGCCAGAGTTCTTGGCAAGAAAAGAGACTCTAGAGACAGTTCTGTATCTAAACGAACTTCGAGTGTCTAGTAAGGACTTCCCATCTGAGGGAGATGATTGGCCTCTGTAATTTGTCAGGAATTGTATAGTTTTTGTGTTTAGTTAAGAGATCGAGGTAATAAAAAAATGTTTGCTTGTAAACCCTACGTTACGTCGAGTTATATCCTAACATGGGGGGAAAGATCGACCGCCTAATGGAGGTATAGTATTTAAATGAGCGAAGGAAAGAAAAAAACCTGGTTCTATCGACAAAGTAATAAAAAAATAAAATACACAACGCAAATCATCGTCGTTTTTGGGGAATTGAAGATAAAGGCTAATTTCTCCCCTAGTTGTGTCCACCCTATCTCCCAGAGCAGGTGGGGTGCACAACACATGTTCTTAAGCCACACATCGAACGCCACATTGTTTCCCTCCTAGCGTTTAACGGAGACGAGCTCGTGACCTTTAAGAACTCGAACCTCCCAAACCCTTCTTGAAGATGGAGAAGACTGTTCTCCTCTGACTGCTGTTGCACCCTCGCTCCCTTTCTTCTTCTTCATCTGCTAATTAGCACTATTGTGGACTCCTTGGAATATTTTAAAAGTGGATTCTTAAATTGGTTTACAGCATATTGACGAGTCTACGAATTTTGATTAGCATAATGAATAATAAAAAAAAAGTGTTCTTTCAAACAGGTTGAATTAGCTTGGATAAATTTAAGATTTGAGATCTTGAGAAACTGGATCTCTGTAATAGATGCAACGGGGAAATAAATGCAGCTAAAGATAAGATAAAATGTACAGGGTCATGCCAAAAACTATTCCATTTCTATTGTGCTAGTTTGGGTGAAGATAGGTTTAAAGAAATGTCAAAAGGTCGGAGAGGCAAGTGGATCTGCTGCAAATGCAAAGAAAAAGTCACAGATGAATTAAATAATATAAGGGGATAAGAGATTTGTAAAGACGGAATAAAAAAATGTTGCGGAATTCGTTGGCATGATTATTCAAACGCTGAAAGTGGATAAGAACATAAACTTGACAAAATTGGCATGCCAAGTCAATTTTGTCCCAAATAGATAACAAATTAGTAACTCTGTTACAGGTGAAGACAACATTAGACAGTGTTGAAAAGTCATTGAAATTCCTATCTGACAAATGTGATCAGCTTCTGGATAAAATAGTTGAATCAGAAAAAAGAAATAAAATGTTAGAGCAAGAGATTGAAAAAAATCATAAGGTTATCGAAACATTAGAAGATAAAATTAAGGAACTGGCTACAGAAAATAATAATCTAGAGCATACTGCTCTAGATTATTATTCTCTGTAGTAGAAATAAAGATGTAAAAAAAAACGGTGGCAACAGCTTTCTAAGCTGATGGTTATGTTAGTTTTGTTCTCCGTGATTTCTGTTATTTATTCCGGTTTTTTGTGATTATTTTATTAACAGATTTGAAGACTGGTTCACTAATATGCAAGGTGTTCTTTGGGTAAGTTTTGAACTGATTTACAATCCCTACAACATAATTTGTTTCCAATATTTCTCAAAAGAACTGTGAAATCGCTTAAGAATTTTGCTGTATTATGTTCTAAACTGACTTCAGAAAGAATATACCTGATATTCTTATTTCCTCATGCTCATATGTCATCGCGTGTTAGTAACTGAACTCATTATTTCGTCAATCTATTCAATTGTTGTAAACTAATGATATTCTGACTTTGTGGAAATTGTATAACTTCAATGATAATGTTTTGTGTGTACATTTCACTTGAAAAAACACTTTAAAGATAACTGCTTTGCTTAAAAAGACTCTATAAAATGCATTACTCAAGCAAAGTTTCTTCCTGGCATTACTCTGATACAGATATAAGACGTAAAGAACTAATGATAATAATGTCAAAGTAACAAAATGAATATTAAATATAATTTAAAACCACATACAATTGTTTCTGGTAACAGTTTTGTACTGGCAAACGATATACTGCTTGTATACGTGAAGAATTTGTCAAAAATAACAAATATATAAAGGAAGAATTTGAAAAATTTAAAAAATCCTTAGAATTCAATTCTGCTTATATAATGGAATTAAACAAAATTATCAAGGAATTAAAATCTGAATTTAAAGACATAAGGAAATAAATTTTCAGCCTAAAAAAATGAAAATTTAGAATTAAAGGATGAAATGAATGTGATGAAAGCACAATTAAATGATCTGGAACAATATTATAAAAACTCTCATATTGAAATAGTGGATGTTCCAGAAGAGAGAAATGAAAATGAACATGATATTTTTAAATCTATAAAAAATCATCTTAACATTAAAGAAGTTGTTATTGAAGGAATATACAGATTTCCAACGAAAGTAAAAAATAAAATCAAACCCATTATAGTTAAGTTTAAGTGCAAAAGCCGTCCCGTGGCCGAGTGATTAGCGCGCTTGGCTACTAATCTAAGGGATCTGGGGTAAGGCATGGATATTCATGTTGTTTGAACATAAGGGACATAAGGTAAGGCATGGATATTCATGTTGTTTTTTTGCTGAGGTCCTGCCATTCTCTCAGACCTTCTATTATGGCATATAAACTGACAGGCTCCTGTCAGACCTCTGCGGCAAGCAGCTGCTTGAGGGGGTATTAATTTATTTATTTATTATTTTAAGTGCAAAGACCAAAGATACAGATTTCTTCAAGCTGCTAAAAAAAAGAAAAAAAATCAATGCTAATGAGATATCTTCCAGATTTATGAAAACAAAAATCTTCATTAACGAACATTTAACCCAGCTAAATAAGAAACTATTCTATGAAGTTAACAGTTTGGATATGAGCACAGTTACAAATATATATGGACTTAAGAAGGAAAGGTGTATATAAGAAAAATTGAGAATTCTCGAGTGTTACGTATAACAAACGTTAATGATTTAATTAATATTCCTTGAATTATGAATAATTTACATCATATAAATTATAAAATTTTTTCCATTCTATAATAATAAGTGTTCAATCTTTTTGAAAATATAATAGATTTTGTTAATTTCATTAGACATAATTTATACAATTGCTTTAATATACTTCACCTAAATAGTCGTAGTAAAGAGCACATTTTGATGAATTATTAATTTTATTTTCTACTGTGAATTACAACTTAGATGTAATAATATTAAGTGAAATATGGGTGAAGGATGATAAAATCATTTTATTTAATATAATAGGATTTCAAATGATTTTTAAATGTAGAGACTACAATAAATCAGGTGGCATAATCTTTTATTTTAAGAAAGATTTGTTTGATTTTCATAATATTAACATTGTAATGAATACTGCTGATAATATAAATGTATATGATAAAGTAAATGGAGCTGTAAAAAGACAGAATGAGAAATGGAAATGACAATGGAAATGTGTAAGGAAAATTTTAAATGAAAAAACTTCTGATTCACGGCGCCTGTGATGGTCCACCCATTCACTTTTACTTTTCCTTAACCAGTTTTGCTTAATTGGCGTTATATTTATCCTTATGGCATTATATAGGGATCATAATTATTCATTTCATGATTATCTGGAAGAACTAGATTCAATTGTGCATACTATTAAATGCAAAAATGCTTTATTTATTGGAGATATCAATATTCATCTAACTAATGATAACAATAATACAATGAATATTTCAATATATTATCAGCAAATGGATTTGAATCTTTCATAAACGACTATACAAGAATTAATAAATCAATCTAAAAGTTACATTGATCATATCTTTATTAGAGAAGGTAAGATATATGATTACAAATGTGCACTATTTCTAAATGATATAACAGATCACTATACTTTAATTTTAAAAATTCTTAAACCTAATATGAAAATAAAACAGAATCATGAAATATCTCAAAGAACTAGTATCAATTTAAAAAAATTGGAATCTAAGATGAAATGTTTAAATTTTAAATTAGATGAAATTGATAATTCAAATATTAATGATATATATCAAACTTTTATAGAGTTAGTTAATCATGCAATATTAAACAGCACAAAAACACATGGCATTGATGATAGAAACATAAAGATTAATGATAATCCTTGGATAACGAATAAAATTATTAATTTGATAAAAAAAGAGAAAAAGCATCTTTAAGACACAAAAAATATCCATTTATATTGCAATATAATGATGATTATAAAACAATTAGAAATAACAAAGTTTCAAAAAGAAGAAATTTTAAAAATAAATATTATGAAACTGAATTTAAAAAATGTAAAAAGGATGCAATAAAACGATGGAAATGTGTAAAGAAAATTTTAAATGAAAAAACTTCTGATTCAACATTACTAGTGTATACTCAGTACCGTCGACCGCGTGTAGCAGAGAGGCAGCCTGCCTCACGGCGCCTGTGATGGTCCACCCATTCACTTTTACTTTTCCTTAACCAGTTTTGCTTAATTGGACTTAATTAGACTCTTAGTCTTAGGTCCTTTCTTTGCTGCACAGGCTTCACATTGTCTACACCATATTTCAACGTCTGCCCTACTTTTCAACCAATGAAATCGTTCCCTGGCTTTGGCTAATGTCTTATTAACACCGAAGTGTCCTCCAGTGGCACTATCATGTACATCTTTCATCACAAGTTCCACTCGGGAGCGAGGAAGGATTATCTGCTAACGGATCAGCCGTCCAGTGGGATTCTCCCATCTTCTGTATAATACACCGTCTTTCATTTTTAAGGAGTCCCACTGTGCCCAGTAACTAATATACCTCGAGATTTGCTCCCAATTAGGGAAATCAATTACTATACCTCGAGAATTGCTCCCAATTAGGTCTCACATCAGATTTTTCAATCAATTCTAATATTGGTTTTATATCTTCATCATCTAGTTGGGCCTTTCTGATTTCAATTGGATTTCAGATGTTAGGGGTATCACTGTTTGCTTGTGTCGATACTATTTGTCTTATCGGCAATATCTCTTTAGTTCAAAATTTCAGTTCTGCATTATAGCAATGTTTACAGTTGTCAATACTTGGGCGTCTGGAAAGAGCATCTGCATTCTTATGCATTTTTCCACTTCGATGCTCGATGGAGAAATCGTATTCTTGTAACCGTTGTATCCACCTAGCGATTTGTCCTTCAGGGTTTTTGAAGTTTAATAACCATCTAAGCGCAGAATGATCAGTACGTATAAGGAATTTCTGGCCATAGAGATAATGATGGAAATGTTCTATTGCTTTTACTATTGCTAACAGTTCTTTGCGTGTTACACAATAATTCCGCTCGGTTTGGATAAAGTTTTACTAAAGTATGCAATAACTTTCTCTTGTCCGTATTGTTCTTGTGAAAGTACAGCACCAACTCCTGGGTTACTTGCGTCAGTATCTATTACAAATTGTTTTCCAGTTTGTGGGTACGCTAGCACTGGTGCTGTGGAAAGAGTTTTCTTTAGTTGTTGAAAGGCTATATCGCATTCGGTGGTCCACATAAACCGCTGGCCCTCTTCTGTCAGACGATGTAATGGCCTTGCGATGTTGGAGAAACCTTTGACAAATCTTCTATAGTAGGTGCAAAGTCCAATAAAACTACGAAGTTTATGAACATCTTGTGATGGAGGCCAGTCTCTTACAGCTTCTATCTTAATTAATATTCTATCTTAGTAAATCTTCTATCTTAGTATTATCTTATTAAACTTCTATCTTAGTAAATATTTGGAATATTTACTAGGATCAGTCTTAATCCCTGATGTAATGATCACATGACCAAGGTAATGAACTTCTTGCTGGAACAGTTTACACTTTGTCGGTCCCAATTTTAACTTGGCTGCCTTAAGTTTTTCAAATACTTGACGAAGATTTCTCAAATGTTCTTCGAAAGTTATTCAAAGAACTATGATGTCATCCAAGTAAACCAGGCAGACCTCCCAAGACAAACCTTTGAGCACTGACTCCATTAGTCACTCAAATGTGGCAGGTGCGTTACAAAGTCCAAATGGCATCACCTTAAACTGCCAAAGTCCATTCCCTGTGGTGAAAGCTGTTTTCTCACGGTCTTCAGGACGTATACCAACTTGCCAATAGCCGCTCTTTATGTCTAATGTTGAGAACCATTCTGACCCAGATGAAATGTCTAGTGTATCATCAATCCTGGGTAAAGGAAAGGAGTCTTTCTTTGTTACGTCATTTAATCTGCGATAATCTACACAAAATCTTGTAGATCCATCCTTTTTCTTGACAAGAACTACTGGTGATGTCCAGGGACTCTGTGATGGTTCTATAATACCCTGAGCTTCCATGTCCTTTATGAATTGTTCCGTCTACTCTCTTTTTGCCAATGGAAGCCTTCTTGCCGGCAGATGGATTGAAGGAGAATCACCAGTGTTGATTTTATGTTCTGTCAGGTTAGTACGGCCATAATCATTTGATGTGGCAGACAAAATGTCAGAAAATTATTTTAATAGGTTCTCTGCTTTAACAGCTTGGTTTTCAGTTAATATTCGTCTTGTTTCTCTCCATAATTCAGTAAGATGAGATGGAATGTCTGTGTGATTTTGATTTGAATCAGTAACTTCTATTTTTTTTATACTTGTTACACAGGTAACAGCTTCACATATTGCAAATTCTTCATCTTTTTTTAACATTCCATTGGATTTGTTACAGTTCATCACTCTGATAGGAATCTGTTCTTTATCTCTTCTGACTAAAGTCCTTGCAACCAGGATATTATGAGCCAAAGCTACTTTACCAGAGGCATCAGTAACTGCCAATCGGAAGGCCCCAGAAGTCCCCGCCCAATGTCCACGGACTATAACTTCACTTTGTGCTGGTATCTCTGTGTCTTCCGTCACTAATATTGGAGTTACGCTTGATAAAGAGTCAGACGTCCGGCTAAGCAGAGGAATCTCTTCTGTCTCATAGATGAGTAGGTTAACACTGGGTCTAATGTTGAATCCATGTTTCTTAAGAAAATCAAGGCCTAATATGCATTCATCGTAGATATCAGCGATGTAAACAGGATGGTGTAACCAGAGAGCTACCAACTCGGATGTTAAGTTCTATTTTTCCATGGACTTTTGCACTATCTCCAGTGGCTGTTTGTAGGTTTATTTTAGACTGTGTAATATTCAAGTTTGGGTGAGGTATTATTTTCTTTATTATATCCGTTCTGAGTAAAGTTACATTTGCACCAGTGTCGACTATCACACAGGCAAGGTATTCCATTTATGGCTCCATCAGCTACTAATCCATTATTATCACCATGTAATGTTGAAACGTGGGCGACTTCTCCTGGGGCCAACCAATCAACATCCAGCCTTTGCCCCGCAAGACTGACTAATTTCTGTTTCCCTGATCCTGTTGTCTAGTTGATGGACTTGGACTCCTCATTCGTCTCCTATTACAATTGGTACGAATGTGTCCGGTCTTGCCACAATTCCAACACTGAAGGTCTGTTGTAGTTTTTGAAGAAGAACCTCTTATGTCTTTCAAAACGGATAGCATCGCTTTAGTTAGCTCTTTCATTTCATTATCCTTTTCTACAGTTCCTTCTGCACTCACAAATCTCACTGTACGTTTGTTCGCTCGGGAAGAAAGCCTGGAGCACTCGTATTTCGTAGCATGTACCACAGCTGACTTTAAGGATTCACCTTCCAACATCCTCAGAGATTGTTGAGTGTCAGGGTCAGCAATAGCATCAATAAATTGTAATTGAGCTAAGTTATCTTGAATTTCTGGTGGACAGTTACTATAAGCCAATCTAGCTAGACCCTCGATATCACTAGCAAGCTCTTGCAAAGTTTCACCATTTTTCTACATGCGATGTTTAAATTGAGTAGTATAATATTGTTTTAAATAACTATCACCAAACCTAAGTTCTAATGCAGAAACTAGACTTTGATAATCAAGTCGTTTTTCTTCTGGAACTGACTGCAAAACTGCCGCAGCAGAATTTCTTAAGGAAGCTGCAAGAAAACTGGCCTTTTGGAATTCATTCCACTCATTGGCTCTAGCGATAACTTCAAATTGTGTTTTAAATACTGTCCAAGATGATTGACCATCATATGTAGAAGGTTTAGTTGTATCTCTAGCGATATGTGTAATAATATTATTTTCACTAGAATTGCTATTATCACAGGAAGAAGGTAACATTTCATTTCTCAAAATCTGAAACTGGCGTTCACAATCAGTTTTTACAATTTCAATTTCATGTTTATAATCTAACTTAACACTATCAAGATCATCTTTTACACTATTTAGTTCGGTCATAATGTCCTTACACTTATCAGAAATCTTATCAATTTGAGAAGCCACTTCAGCTCTCATCTCAGTATTTTGTGCGGCAATTTCGGCTTTCAAGTCATCTTTTTGAAAAACTATCTCAGTTCTCAACTCATTATTTTGTGCGGCTATTTCGGCTTTCAAGTCATGTTTTTGAGAAACTATCTCAGTTCTCAACTCATTATTTTGTGCGGCCATTTCGGCTTTCAAGTCATCTTTTTGAGAAACTATCTCAGCTCTCAACTCATTATTTTGTGCGGCCATTTCACTTCTCTGGGCAGCTATTTCACCTTTAATGTCTGTTATTAATTTCACTAACTCATCCATACTTCTAGTTAACAGAATTCAATAAATTATTCCACTTCTAGACACCAAATGTTGCGAATTACAAAATGGATAGGCACTGAGCGTGAGAATTAATAACTATATTTTAAAACCAATTACAATACAATGCAAATTGTTACAAAGAAAATATGGATGAAGTCCCTTATAAACAAATTAACTACTATCATGCATAAGTCATTAACCTTTTTGTACAGAGTATACAATATCAGCTCTGTCTGTTCTACTAAATATTACCTCTTCACTTAGTTTACCATGTCACTTCAATATCTTCAGACGTAAACAAACTCTCGTCCTGTGCTAGTTCACTAAACGTTTCACACTAGCAAAACAAAACGATCGCCCGCGCACACATCACATAAAAAAAAATACTTATTTTCACTTAACGCGCACTGACTCAGATCATCTGAACGTCCTTTCAGATCTCACAACTTTAACACACTGCACTGTTCTTCTTCTAATTCCTCCGAATCGTTCTAAGTTCCAAATCGTTGGCTAATTGAATCTTACGTAGAAGCACACACGAGGGCTCCAGTCACGTTAAGTCATGAAGTCACTGTTGCTCGTTCATCTGTCGTAACAATATCTTATTGCAGAAACTAAATTACATTGGTGTTAGAGGAAATAAGCTAAAATGGTTTAGTCATATATTACAGATAGAAAACAAATTGTAGACATAAGAAATACAAAAAGTTCACCCTTATTGCTTACTAAAGTAGTGCCTAGGGGCTCAGTTATAGGACCTATTTTATTCCTGATTTATTTCAATAATTTATTTTTAATAACTTAAAAGGATATCCTATATCCTATGATGATGATACTGATATAGTATATAGAAGTAATAATTTTGAAGAATTGAAATCAACAATATCTCATGATTTAAAAAAATTCGGTTATGGTTTCATCAAAATCATCTTACACTAAATATCGAAAAATCGTATTCAATGTATTTCGGTCTCACTAACAAGAGTTATTTCAAAGAAAAAAATAATATATTATAGATTTACTTGTAATAATAATATTGTCTGCACATGTGCAGAAATTAAACAAATTAAAACATACAAATATTTGCGAATTAATACATTGTATTGATAATAATTTGAAGTGGAATAGTCATACAAATATACGTTTAAGAAATTTCCTAATTTGAATATATTATCTAAAGAAAATTGTAAGTACATCCTTTCTCATAACTCTTTATTATTCATGGATTCAATCTACTTTACAATATTATTTAATTAGTTGGGAAGGAACATATTTAAATTCTTTAAATAAATTAATAACATTACAAAACAGAATTCTGAAGATTATTATGAATAACAATATTACGAATTTAAAAAATATGATTATTGAAAATAAAATTTTTGATTTAAGCAAATTATATATTTATAAAATCCTTATGTTTGTATTTAAAAACCCAGATTTCTTAAAATTGCAACATACAATAATAAATCTTAGAAATAGAGAACTTTATTATATACTTTTTTCAAGAAAAGAAATTATCCATACACATTTCATGATTCTAGCTCCACAAAATTTTAATAAATTGCCAAAAAGTATTAGGGAAGAAAAAAATGAAAATATCTCTAAAATAAAAATTAAGCAAAGATTATTACGCATAAACTATATTGAGTCTTTATTTCATTGTTAAGTGACTTACCTCATTTCATGTCATTGATGAATAAATCTAAAATTATTATTTTATTCACTCTTAAACCTTTAAAACTCTATTATAAAATGCATATCGAAAAAAATTATAATATAATTTGACAACCTGTAAGAGCATAAAGCTCATTGGTTGTTCTTGTATGGCTTCTATTTTATTGCATTTCATTTCAGAGTAAATGTTTTCCATTATATGGATTTATTTACATTCAATTGTATATTTTGTTCAATTTTATATATTTGCTCATACCGAATTGTGGATATATATTTTAACTCATTATTTTGTTTAAGCATTATTTATTTATTATTATATGTTATATATAGTCAATAAACAAACAAAAGAGTAGAGATTTGCGGAATTGAGCAAGAATAGGAGAAAAAGGAGAGGATCTTCTGGGAATAATGAAGAGTCTGGCAAAAGAGTTAAAAATTGAATAATTTTCTAAAGAGAGCATTAATGTGTTACATAGAATACGACCAAAAAAACAGGGACAGACTCCGAACATTTTGGTGCAAATCAAGGACACACAAAAGGACAAATGGATTGAAAAGAGAAAGATACCTTTGAGATGATGTGATGTCCTCCGTTTTCCGATGCTATACGGCTGCACCAGATGTGATGCCCTCGCGGTAATTCTGTTAGAGTACGCTAGATGTGATGTCCTTCTCCATATTCGGAACGCGATGGGGCTGGCCCAAATGTCGTGGCCGCCGGAAGACGATGAAATTCCTACTTAATCCTCTTCACCCTCACTTCGGCAAAATAATAGATTCGCAGGATTTTATGCCCGTAGCGCCGAATGCCTCAGATTCGCTGTGTTGAATGATGAATAAAACTAGTCCATCAATTAACTGCACAAGAGTTGTATAGGGACAACACAGTTTATTTACACTTTATACAATCACATGCTGGGGATGCGCTCAACTCCGTAGGCCTTTGCTGCTTTGCTGCCACAAACATTAACAATGAGGTGGAGAACCGCACACTCTGCAAGTTCTCACTATACAGACCTCCAACTCGGCGAAAGGATAATTAACCTTTGCCTACAATGTGGTTTACTCTGCATCCACAAGACTGTAATCAGATTCACCAAGAATCTCGATTCATTTGGAATCACTTAAGGTTTTCCTTCGAGTAAGAAGGCGTCCTTTTGATGCATGTCGAAAGTAACCTTCTTTGCTCGACAGCCACGCACAAACTGTTGTTTCCATCTCCCGCTCTAGCCTCCTGCGCTGACCTCGCACCTCAGGCTAGTCGTAAAAAGGCCATAAAAGACTTATGGAATCCGTCTCTCATGCAAGCAGCCAGCTTTATACCCAAAAACAACATCAGTGAATCACATCCTCCCACCATTGCTTCAAAGAATACACTTAATACATAAAATATCTACAGAAACAAAAATACAAAAAATACAGAAATAAATAAATAAATTAGAGGGACATGACATGTCCCTTCATCAAAGAATTTTATCAGTTTTTATTATACTTATAAAACTCATGTCCTTTTGTCACTCTAATTTTCGTGACACTCGGCAAGGCAATTGAGCAATGTCCCCACTGGAAGACTGTCCAGTGAATTAACTGTAGTGCTCAAAACGTCTCTGTCACTCACGAACAATTAACTTGAGTTCACTTTCACTGCTCACAGATCGGGTGACCTTGACTATCCGAACAGAACCTCTCCTCGCACCAGCAAGTCGGGTGACTTCCATCCCTTCAGATTTTTACACCCCTAGCCTAATTACCAACAACCCCCCGAAACTTCCCTAAAGACAGAGTGCTGTTGTATTAGGCCCAACTTTGATCGTTTAGAGTTTTTGCAGGTTCGCTGGCATCTGACCTTCACTCGATGCTCTGTATCGATGTGATGACACATCCAAAATACTTCACTTTAGTCTTCTGGGCATCTGGAAGTCTTTTCCCTCCTGCATAATTAAAGACTATTGATCGTGCTTTACCTCTCATTTCACAATTCTTCTTATTTATTAGGAATTCAAAAGTGCTATCACGTTCAAGCTTCATTCGTGCCTGTTTCCCTAAGGCCTTATTGCCTTTGCTTTCTAACCTTTTTCTAATAAATTTTCTATTTCTTTCATCATTGCTTTTAATTGAGCTTCCTCCATATTTGACTGAAACCTTATTCTTGAACGAGATGATGGCATCTCTTTAAAACAAATCTTTTTGCCTCGTCTCTGTTTACGTCGAATTTACGTTTACTATCAATACACTTTTTATTAATAGTCACCTTAGCATCTTTGTTTGGGCCATTCAGACAAAACTGCCTCTCCTTTCTTCCCATAACTTCGCCCACAATTAACTGACCTTTTAACACTTCCTCTCTCTCATGGATTATAGAATCCACTTCCTCAAGAACAATTCTGTCTAAAAAACTCTCACCAATCTGCTTTAACATTTTCTCTTTATCCTCATTATTCTAACAATCACCTATATTTCTGTCATATATTACGATCTCACATAATTTAAGAATCAGATTCTCACTTTTAATTATTTCCCTAATTTTCTCGAAACTATTTTTATCTGATATTCCTATACTATCTGTTACCTCAGAATTATGTACATCACCTTTTTGGTCCTTATCCAGCCTTACGTGGCAAATTTCTTCCGTCTTTTCGACACAGATGTCAATCGTGCTCTCTTCACAATTAATTTTATTATTCTTGTCGATTATGGTACAATAATCAACCTCTCTACCAGATAAATCCTTATCTAAATACATTTTAACCAAATCCTTCTGGCATTTAATTTCCTCACTCTCTACATTATTATGTACTTTGCTCTCAATCAAACCAGTATGCTCTAAATTTCTTTCTCTGAGATTAATATCATTACTAGCATCTTTCTCCTCATCAGGTATCTTACATAATATTTTACACTTATCATTTAAAGAAATATTTTCTTTACTAAATTTAGCCACATCTCTACTGCATAAATCCTTGTTTAAATCTGCCTTATCCTCAGCCTTCTAACATTTAATTTTGTCACTTTCTACAATACTATTTACTTTGCTCTCAATTAAATCACTAGGCTGTAAACTTCTTTCTCTGATATTAACACACTTACTATATCATCTTTCTCCTTAATAGGTACCTTACATAATATCTTACCTCTATCATCTATATAAATATTTTCTTCACTAAATGTAGCCACATCTCTACTATATAAATCCTTATTTAAATCTATCTTATCCTCAGTCTCCTCATATTTAATTATATCACTCTCTACATTATTATTTACTTCCGCTCTTAATGAAATCACTAGGCACTATCTCTCTTTCTCTGTTAATAATATTCTTACTATCACCTTTCTCCTTATCAGGTACTTTACAAAATATTTCACACTTATCAGCTAGATAAATATTTTCTTCAGTAAATTTAGGCACATCATTTTCCACCTTAAATTTAATTATATTAAGTGGACCATTGCTACACTTTTTCTCCTTATATACCTCAGATTTAATGACAAGCTTAACCTTTTTACTGAACACCTCGTTCGTATCATTTACCATATTATCGGCCTTTCCAGCCAACCTCTCTAGGGCAGCGAGAGAACTCAGAGTGATTAACATATCGTCACTCAATTCATCCATCATCACGCACAAAATTTCGCACTTTCCCCCATATATTCCTGCCTGGCTTCCGTCGGCAGCCCACTTGAGAGGGACAGTGATTAATGGAGCCTCTATTCTGTTTCCAAAAGCATTAACCAATACGATCTTCGTCCCTGCCTCCTTATATTTCTCCGGTACTAAAGAACTTCTAATGACTGAAATCTGAGCCACCGAACCCACAATAGCATCAAAAGTTTTACCCTCACACTGGATGCGAACTTTTTTTAGAGGATCTATGCCTCTGCATTTCCTGTTCTCTGCGTCACAGCCTGCCAATCTTGCTTCTAATTCTGGTGCCTTCATATATTGGCAACCAACTCTCGCATTAATTATTCCATGTCCAGAGGGCTCGCTGGAGTCATCGGAAGTGTTCACATTCAACGTTCTGGCCACTTTCTTATTCTTGCTACATTCTTTAGCCAAATGACTTTTCTGGTTACAGATGAAGCAAGATCCGGAAGAAAAGCTCTCATTCTGTTTTCTTTTAAAATCCGTATTTTTGTTTTCCACCAGTTTCTTTGTGGGTTCGAATTTTGTCCTAAATTCCTGTAACTGAAATTTAATTTTGCAGCTGATTGGACAAATCTGCTCTCCCTATTTTCCGATTTAAATTTTTCACGCGAATAAATCATGCAGGTTATTTGTGCCTGCAGAAAGTTCTTTGCAACTTCGGTGACTTCATGGCAATTTTTCCACGACAAGTTTTCCTGCAACATGACATGATTTTTTGCATCTGGTGGCAGTAGATACTTAATATTGTCGGCCAATATCAACTCTTTTAATTTTTGAAAATCGTCTACTTCCCAGCTCTTCAAATAGTAATAATATTTGAAGAGAGAATAGACTCTTCATTCGTGATGAAAACTGAGTCCAGGTCTCTGTAGGGAAGTTGAATATTAAGTCGAATTTCCTTTTATACTACAATGGAGTCAATTGGCTGTCTTTTAATATAGCAGATTTAATCCTCTCGTAGCTTTGAATCTCCTCGTCGCTTAGTAATGTAAAATGTTTCATGCCCTCTCCCCTAGAAAAGGATGCACTAATATTCCTTGCAGGTCATCCGCTATTTCATATTGTTTAAACAATTTCTTTCTTGTCTCGAAATACGCTGGTAATTCTTCCGCTTTTTGCGGTAAGGGATAGTTATTCGGGTTTAGAATTTGCTGAAGACTTTTTAATTTTAGATCTCCAGAATCCACTGAACTTTGACTTCCACAGCTACTATTATTTGCCCTTTCTATATCTAATCGTCTAAATTCTGTTTCCCTATCTCTTTCTTTCTCTCTTCTTTCTTTCCTATCCTTTTCTTCTTTCTCTCTTCTTTCTTTCCTATCCCTTTCTTCTTTCTCTCTTCTTTCTTTCCTATCCCTTTCTTCTTTCTCTCTTCTTTCTTTCCTATCCCTTTCTTCTTTCTCTCTTCTTTCTTTCCTATCCCTTTCTTCTTTCTCTCTTCGGTATTGTACTCCCTCTCCGAGGCTGATTTCGGACCTGAATCACTCATTTCAACCGGATTCGAAGCACATCCGCTAGCACCCTGTTCTACCCCAACATCGCTATCAATGCCATCAATTTCCGTAGTTTCCCCACTTTTTTCAGCCTCAATGTGTCTGGTTAGATCATCGCTTCTGTCCCGCTCAGTTCCACCCTTAGTTTTATCGCGACTCCTCAGCATCATTGGCAACTCAAATTAGTCTAAAAATAGAAACAACAAAAAAACCACAGACCTTTCCTTCCCGTGAAGATCGGCTCTGCTCACTGCATGCTGCACTTGGAGTCTCCTTCCAAAACTAGAAACCTCTTTCACAGTGACGATCTTGGCACACGGAATGTAAGCAAAGATCTCGATGACTTAGCACTTGGGAAAATTGCACTCTGTAGAAAGCTGCACTGGATGCAGCTTAGCCCACTGAGCTGCTTGTAGATTCCTCACTTTCACAGAATCACTGCCACAGAATCACAAATTCTAAAATTTTTCTTCTTTCCACAGAAATTTTCTTCTTCTTTTTCTTTTATAAAAATGGATCTCTTCTTCGGCATACGAATGCTAATCCTGTTGCAGACTGTGCCAGAATGTGATGTGCATCCTTTTCCGATTCTATTAGGCTGTGACAGATGTGATGCCCTCGCCGCAATTCTGTTAGACTGCGCTAGATGTGATGTCCTCCATATTCAGAATGCGATGGGGCTGAGCCAAATGTCGTGGCCGCCGAAAGACGATGAATGTTTTACTAATTATCTGTACCCTCACTTCGGTGAAATGACAGGTTCGAGGGCTTTTACGCCCGTACCGCCGTATGCTTCAGATTTGCTGGGTTAAATGACGAATGAAAATATGTCCAACAATTCACGCACGAACATACAACAATTCACGCACGAACGTTGTATAGGGATGACACAATTTGTTAACACTATATACAATTACGTGCTGGGGATGCGCTCAACTCCGTAGGCCTTTGCTGCTTCGCTGCTGCAAACATTTACGCAATGAGGTGATAACCGCACACTTTGCAGATTCTCATTTTACAGACCTCAAACTCGGCGAAAGGATAACTAACCTTTACCTACAATGTGGTTCACTCTGGATTCACAAGACTGTAATCAGATTCACAAAGAATCTCGATTCTCACTTGGAATAGCACCCTCTCCTTAAGGGTTTCCTTCGAGTAAGAGCGGCGTCCTTTTGATGTGTATCGAAACGATCTTCTCGCTCAACAGCCTTGCACCGAAACTGTTGTTCCAGTCTCCCGCTCTAGCTTCCAGCACTGACCTCGCGCCCCAGGCTTGTCCTAAAAGGCCATAAAAGACTTCTGGAACCCGCAATCTCGTACAGGCAGCCAGCTTAGACCCGATAACAACATTAGTGAGTTACAACCCAACTCAAGCACTTCCAACAACACACTCAATACATAAAAATATCTACAATAATAAAAATACAAAAACAAATACAACAATAAATAAAAATAAGTAAATTAGAGGAACATGACTGATGTGGAACAGTGTTTATAGGAAAAGGGGATTCACAAATCTACATAAATGAAAATTTGATGCAACTGAATCAGGATTTATTTTGGAGAGCAAATCAAGTGGCTAAGGATAAAAGTTATAAATTTGTTTCGTTCAAGAACAAATGACTTTTTATTAAAATGAATGAAAATGAGCATGTGATTATTTTTAACAGTGTTCAGAGCATAGATGATTTGGACAAAAAAGGCTAAAATAATTGTCTGTCATATATTTAAATAGGTTTTTTTTTGCTACTTTTAATGTTTATGCCGGATATTGTTCAGAACGATGAGGTAGAAAAGGAATTGTATTTTGATGACTTAACTGATGCTAATGTTTGGTTTCAAGGGTCGGGTGATTAAACATTAAAATTTATGTATTTAAATATTAGATCACTGAAAAAATATTGGGATAATTTACTAGTTCTTATTGAACTTTTTGAATTCTAGTTGGATCTGATCATTTTGGTTGAAACTATGGTAACTGAACAGGAATCATCTGCATTTAATATTGAAGGGTATAACAAGCTTGTTTTAAAGTCAAAAGAAACTAAACAACGTGGGATAATTATTTTTTATCTACACAAGATTAATTTAGTACAACTCGATGAAACTATTGGAGAATCAACAGAACCAATAATTGCTAAATTATTAATTAATAATAATGAAATTAATATCATCGCATTATATAGATCATCTAGTAAATATATTAATTGGTTCCTAAAACAAATTTCTGAATATTTATTAAAAAAGGCAGGAATCAAAAATTTTATTTTTGTACGTGATATTAATATTGATGTGGCAAATACTATTAAATATGGTTGTTATATGTATTTAAATACTTTGATTGAATTTTGTTTAGAAAAAATTGCTAAGGGTTTTACTAGAGAAAACGAAACATTAACTAAATTTACAAGGACGTTAATTGATCATGTTTTGGTTAAAACGAGCAGTTTTGATGTTAAAAGTAAAAAAATATAGAAAAAAGTTTGCAGACCATTATGGTATCTAAATTAAGATTTTGAAAGAGAATTTTAGCTCTAATGAAGTTACATTTTGAAAGAGTATTAAAACCTAGGTTTTAAAATTTTTTATAATGATACTCTTATTATTCAAAAATTGCAAATGACACAGTGGAATGATACAGTTGATGAAGACATGAGCACAGAATTAGTTATCAGAAAATATTAAGTAAAATTGATGAAATTCGGGAAAATATTTCTTGCTTTAAACAAATTAATAATTGCAAAACTAAGAGAATAAGAAGATAATGAATTGTTGATGACAATATTTTAGCACTTAAAAATACAGATAAACTATGGAAAAGATATACGCATAATGTTAATAATAAACAAAATTATGATTTATATAAAATAGAAGGAAATATGATAAACACCATTATAATGAACGAAAAACCCATATTTTATTCAAATAAATTAGCATTTAATAAAGATAATAATAGGAGGTTGTGGGAATTAATTAATGATATTATTGATGATAAAAAAACTATGTCAATCGACGAAAATGTTGATCTTTAGAGAAAATACTCCAAAAGAAATTCTAAACAATTTTGTTAAGTTTTTGGAACAACTATTGGTGAGAAGCAAACAGCATTTGCGACGATGAATACTAGATCAGATAATGTTTACAAATTGTTACTTAAATATGAATTCTATGCATTTTCCACTTGCTAAGTAACTTCGATGTTGCTAACATTATAGACTACTTAAAATATAAGTCATCTCCTGCATTTGACAATATTAAACCAAAATACATAAAAGAAAGTAAATGCAATTTTTTTCATGCATTAACAATTCTTACGAATAAAATTTTTGAAAACTCACAATGGCTATGAAAATTGGAATTCGTCCGGTATATAAAAGTGGATGAAAAAAGAGTTTTAATAATTATAGACCAATCACTTTATTAACAATTTTCGATAAGATAATGAAAAAATAAGTTGGAGATCGCCTGCAAATTTTTAAAATAAAGCAAATTTTCTGCCAAGTCCGCAATTTGTGTTTCGTAAAGGAATGGGAACGCAGTTCCTTTTGGAAGATATTATAAATTATATAAACATTAATTTAAATATAGGAAAGAAAGGTACTGCAGAATTTATGGAATTAAAGCATTTAATTCCGTTGACATTGACATCTTGCTACAGAAATTACATTTACGTGGTATTAGAGGGAATATTTTCGAATGGTTAAAAGTTACTCATTACATAGAGACAGAGTTATGAAAATAAGTGATAATAATACATAGTCAATACATAAATATGAATACATAATGATACATATTAATAATACATAATAATACATAATCAATTAGAATAAATAATAAATAAATGTCCGATCAATTTTGGAGTTCCACAAGATTCCGATCTATTCTCGGCCCTATGCTATTTCAAATATACATAAATGATATGGCTAATATTAATTTCAATAGTAAATTATATATCTATGCTGATGATATAGGGCTAATCAACTTCCATTAAGATTTAGAATACGCTATTTGCAATCTATCAAATGATTTTAATAAAACAGTTAAATGGTTTGCTCTTAACAAATTGAGAGTAAACGAGAAAAAAATTTAATTTATATGTATTGGTTTTCCACAAGCTACACGTAATAGAAGTAATATATCGAATCAGTTATTCTATGTTGGACGGTTTATTACCTGATATATGCAATTGTTCTAAAATAGAAGAAGTAAACGAAATAATTTTCCTAGGCTGGAAAATGACTTCAAAAATGAAATGGAATAAACATATTTGCTGGACGTGTTCAAGATTACGATTTGTAGCGTTTAAAATTAGGAAACCTCTTTGTTGATATACATTTAACTATTTTAGTATACAAAGCACTTTTTGAATCAATTTTTAATAAAATTAAAAGAATACAAATTAGTCTACTAAAAGGATTGTGCAATTCAGAAGTTAAAAATTCCCTTACAACAAAACATGATGTATTTAGTTTGTTCAAAATTTTACCTATTGAAATTTTATATGTGGTTGCTTGTGTCATCAATAAATTTGTGTCTTTGCTAATACCTGGAAGCAAAATATTGCCCACAATACGTTTACTAGAAAAAAGGCTAAGGGTTTTTTTTGAAACAAACAAAATATTATAATAATTACGGACGAAATTCCAAATAATGTCATATTCCCTACCTATTTACTTGCTTTCTAGAGAAGTTGTTAACTGAAGTAAAATTTGTGATGTTAAAGAAAACTTATTTCAGTGGTTGATGAAAAACTGTTATTTTTATTCAGAATCATTTATCAGTTTATTGGTTTTCTTTTTTATTTATTTTCCTTCTTCATTTATGCAATGATATTGATGTAATCTAGATCATATCTGCTAAAATCATATATGTACATTCCCACTGAACTTTCCACTCGCTTAGTGGGATTTTTTATGCCAAATAATTATAGATAATACTTGTTGAAAAAAATAAAAATTTGAATTTTACCTTAAGTCTGGTCCCCAGGATAGGTGAGCCATACTCTATGTATGCCAAAGAACACATTGGATGGCCTTGATGTATGTAGCACATGTATTCTTGAAAATTTTTGATATTGACAAATAAACCTCGATATCTTTACATCACTGTTGCTCCAAAAAGCATAAAAATTGACATATTGTAAGACACGTCTGTAAAGCGATTTAGTCAATATTATTATTATCCCACAAACGAGTTTACTCACTTTGGTATATCCTACAAAATATATTGTAAATGTGAGATATAAAAATATCACAATGCACCGTACTGGGAAAAAGTGAATAAATTATAGTTTATATAAAAATAATATAGGAAGAGCATTGTTTTTATACTGCAGAATAGGAGAAAATAACGAGAGAATATTATTTATCTTCTCTGAATTCGGGTTCCGTTGGGTTGTTCTACCTCTGAGCAGAACTCTTTTGAACACTATGAGCTGAAAAGTTAGGTCATAAGTTCCCCAAGACTCAGAGAAAGCTGGAGAAGGGGACCAACTATACAGGATACAGATGGAAGCCTCTCGTTAATGACATCCACCATGTTCTTTAATATGCACAGGTATGACTCTCCATGAAAGCATTCCATTCGACCGACGACGGATTTTCCAAGCATGTCGTTGCCCCCTTTCTAATGGAGAGCTGGGTGGAGGTAAATAACAACGATAACACAGAGGGGGGGGGGGAGTAATCCACTGAACAGCTGTTAAGAGACGGACACCTTTCGTCAAAGCCATCCAGCGAGTTCTTTAAAGTGCACAGGATATTTCTTCCTTGAACACGGAGACACAGCTTTGCGTCCCATCCGATGGGCGGCAACCTTCCAAAGCCCATCAGTGTCTCCTTTCTGATAGAGGGCAGTGTTTAGGTTTAGCGGGGGAAATTTTCAACGCTGGCAAAGTTGGAATTGGAACCTGTGAGCTGCAGATTACAACCCTGGTGCGCTACCGACTGAGCCAATCTCCACCCTCTCTAAGTTCGGAAAATGATAACAGTGATGAAAAATGAGGGTTGTGTGTTGGGGAGGAGTATTCATACACGTGTACTCATATATCTCCTCCTCCTCTTCTCCTACCTGCAAAGTTAATACGTATGATCAACTGCGAACTGATGATTTATCGTGATGAGCAACTAACTAGGGCGCTTCGGGTGTAATACAACAGGAAGCTCAACACTTTTTCTCTTGTGTGTTACTCCACCTCAGATCATCTCCCTTTTCACATCCGATCATTATAAGCCATTAGCGGAGCATCATGCATGAGAACCGATTTATGGCCGGCTAACTGTCGTAAGGTCACGTAAACACGTGCGGACAAGGCCAGCTGCTGCATGCGTGAGACCTCGTTATGGCCCTCGAGCGACCATCTCCCCAGCATCTGTGGAGCGGCGGAGTACAGAGAGTAGGGCAGTTGATTACTGACGTAAAAGGGACCTGATGACGTGAACAATAAGATATTAAAATAGTATTAATACCCGGAAAACCATTACGTGCTGTCGTGTGTCGGAATTTATTCCGTGGTGGCCACGTTGGATATTTTGGTGTTGACACTGTTCCGAGGTGTTCATTACTGCTGGAATTTGGCGGTAAATCACTTAAGTGGAAATAAATTACGTTGAGAAGTTTTCTGGGGAATCTGTTTATAAAAAAATGGAGTCATTTACTGTGTAGGTGAATTTTTTAACGGCTAATAAATTAAATTTATGCTGAGCATTTTATAATGTGTTTCTTTTAACAGTAACTGGGAATCGGAGTTATTGGTTCAGTCGGTAGCGCTCCAGGCCTTTAATTTGCAGTTCCCAGGTTCGAATCTATACTGTGCCTGTGTTTAGATTTATTCCAGTTCCGCCGTTTGGCGAGAAAGTAAACACCATTGGGCTTAGAAATACCACCGTTCCTCGCATGGGGCGTAAAACAGTGGTTCCGTGTACGGAAGAGTAACCCTGTGCATGTTAAAGAACACGCTGGATGATCTTGACCGGAGGCTATCATAAGTCTTTTAACAGTGATCAATGGATCTCCTTCGACAACATTCTCTAAGACCTTGGAGTCCTTGTGACTTGATCAGTTAGCTCAGTGTGTGCACAAAAGTGCCGCTAAAAAGTAAAACGATCCAACCTATAACTGCAATTTTGATGACTTAAATTAGAGCTAACACCATTGCATCAGCATTTTCTTTTTAATAATAGTGTTCTGGTTTCGGATTTATAAGTTTCAGATTTCTACTCTATGATTTGGAACGGTGGTTCCCAATAGTACATGGGAAATTACTCCTTAAATCCTCTTTTAAGAGCCATGGATCTTCTCATTAAACATAGATTGCTGCACTCCATCTGACTTAATGTGGTTTAATTGATGTTCTTATTGGCACACAGTGAAATAACAATAAATTTATTCAAAATCTGCATTAGTCATCGCATACTTTAAATGTTTGAGGGAAAGGGACAGGGTTTCATTTTATGGAGTCCAAACCCGTGCTTGCACTAAGTTACGATGAGATGATGGTGAATCCTGAATTTGGTGGAGAGCTAGACCCACTGGACAACTGTTAAGAGACAGATGGTAGCCTCCCATAAAGGCCATCCACAATGTTCTTTAACTTGCACAGGGTATGCCTCTCCTGCACACGGAGCCACGGCTTAACACTATTACTAGGTTTGGGTTGTTTAACCTCTGAGTGGCACTTTTTTGTACATAATGGGATAAATGGTCACGTCACAAGAACCCCGAGGGCTCAGAGAATGTTGGAGAAAGAGAACACCAGTGGACAGCTGTTAGGAGACAGATGGTAGCTTACCATCAAGGACATCCAGTATGTTTTTAATGTGCTTAGAACTAACTTTAAACCGTGGTTCCGTGTTTAAACCGTGGTTCCTCACACGGAACCACGGTTTAAAGTTATAACTAAGTCAAAAGGGCCCAGAGATGTTTGGGGAAAGCGATCCATTGAAAAAAGGTAAGATGAAAGCCTCCTGTCAAGGCCATGCGTGTTCTTTAGCGTACAACAGATTGTCCTGCATACCGCCGCACGGCTAAGCGACCCAACCGACGGACAGAAGTATTTCTCAGTCAATCAGTGTTCCCTTTCTTCGGAAATGGGAGATAAGAAAATTATCAACGCATGCACAGTTTAGACTGATTCAACTGACATCTTCTGCAATAGAAAAAAAAAGAAGAAAACATCCTTAGAACATGAATACAGCAACAGTGAAGAAAGTAAACTATTGCACTTAAAAAAAAACGCTTTCATCAGAAACAAATTCACCTTCCCATTTCATTAACATGATTTTTTTTCAAACACGCGAATTCCCTTTTTTTATTACTTATGTCGCTTAAAATTTCGGAAGATTCTTCATCCAAGATACGAAAGAATCGCGGGACAATGACACGATATCCACTCTTATTTAAGGCATTGTGCAACAACTCGCTTCTAGCCCTTTTCTCTCCATGGCAACACTTTTTACTCTAATGAAGGACAAAGAGCGCTATAATAAGGCGTACTGGAAAAAGAAAAATTCGCTGAAGAAGACTGCGGAACGGAACTCGCCTTTTCTCTTCTGTGGCTGAGCTTGCTTAGCTCGTATGACAAGAGAAAAAAGACTTGTGCATGCACGTGGGCACTGGAAGCGACGGAGTTCCACAAGAAGAGTCTCCTAGCTGTCGACTCCTGCCACAAGACACATTAAGGTTCTTCGCGTAAATGAGGCATAAGAGCTAAGAGGGAAAGACAAAAAAACCAACAAGAATGACGTGTTTTTATATAGAATGATGTAAATGTATGCATCTCTGTAATAATGAGTTTGGACACATGCATAGAGTAAATAGCTCAAAGCACCATATATTTCTTATACATACATAATGTATTTCGATTTGTATGAATTGCAACGAGAGAAAAACTCAAAGGAATTTAAGTACAATAATTAATGCTTTATTAGTTGTGCCGAATTAGCTTTAAAGTTTTAGGATCTAATCAGAATAACTCATGTCAAATGTACACTCTATTACGAGAAGCATTTAGACACGTCTATTTTGACAATGCAAATCCAAATAAAGTCGAATAGGGGTGGGAGGTTTTACCACTGAGCGGTACTTTTGTGTGCGTAATGGGCTAAATGGTTTGGTCCCATGGAGCACAAGATTATTGTTAAGACTATTATTAAGAGCAGTTGTTAGATTATTAAATATATTAATAAAAGAAGTTGTTAGAGCAGTGTTAGAAGAAGTTGTTAGAGCAGTGTTAGACGCAGTTTCACGCTAAGGCTATGCCTTAGCGTGAAACTGCGTCTAAAAACACTGTGTCCAACTAATGTGTTGGAAAGAAGAATAGACTTTGAATAATAAATGATAGAAGAGTGATAGATCGGACATCTACAGGAAAGAGAAAAGGCGAATTGTTTTAGTGTCTACTGTATCGTTAAAAGTTGTGGTTGACAGATTTCAAGTTGAAGTGTGTGTGTGTGTTCTTTAGAAAGATGCCTAAAGTTACTGCTGATATTAAGAAGCAAACTGGGAAAGCAAAACAAAATTGGTGACGGCGAGGTTGGTTGGTTGGTTGGTTGGTTGTTTGATTGTTTTATGGCGAATGGGCAATAGGAACATAATGCGCCAAGTGACGGCGAGGCGATGGATGCAAAGTGTAGAGGTTAATCAAACTTATAGGTATATCGACAAGGTTTCTGTGTTGCTTATGAAAAGGTTTTTAATAAAGTTCTATTTATGCGTTGAGTTGAGTTTGTAAGATTTGTTCAATACAAATATTTATAAATCAGATATCAAATGTGTATGATTCATCAGATGGTTTAATTGTTATGATCAATCTCATACTGATTATTATATCTGTTATTGTTATTTTATTTGTACTTAAATTAGCTAATTTATAGTTCGATTGTTCATTTTGAAATCACGCTAGGTTTACAACTAAAAATTTTCAACAACATATATGGAAATGATGAATATCGAATGTGATTGGAAATTGAAGAAAGAGAATATTGCGTAAAAATTCGCTTTCAGATTCTCCGAAAATGAAAAGGATATCAGTTTGTGTTTAGCTTTCTTACTTATCTGATTTATTTCAGGATTAGAATAATGTACCATGTCCAGATGTAAATAAAAACAAAGGAAAGGGGGAGGGGGGCACCTGACTCGATCGCGACAATAAAGACAAAGGGAGGTGAGGGCTAAGAAACCGGAATTACATTGTGGTATAGCATTTTCCTCTTTGTTTCAGAGAATTTAAAACATTTTAAAAAATGCTTGAAGTAATATATAATATTTATAATTTTTTGCCTTCATTACCATTATGAGCGTTTTCAAGGGGTGAGGGGTATGTCGAACCCTCTTTCCCCAGAACCCCCTTTCCCCTGGAATGTACCACAATGTTATGCCACAATGGTAGTAATCTAACATACACTGTTGTTCATAATTTAAAGTCGTTGAACAAAAATGCAAATGTCTCAAGAAATCCTTTTTATAATTTAACGAAAGTTTCAGAAAATATTTAATATCACATATATTAATAATTTACATTTGAAATAAAGAATATATCAGAACACTTTTCCAGTTGTGAAAAATTATAGATCACACAGATATTGAAGTTAACAATGATTACCCCTAACAGCAATACAGCTTGCACAACGAGATCTCATGATTTTAACAAGATTATCCAACAATGCGGAGGACAGCAAATCTCAATAAGAGCCTTTCTCAGCTCATGAAGAGTCCTTGGAGGGGGTTGAGGACTTTCAACTCCTCTTTCCAAAGCATTTCATGAATGTTCAAAAGGAATTAGGTCTGAGGACCTTGTTAGCCAATCCATCCTCTGGATATCTTCACTCTCAAGGTATTCCCCCACAATCTAAGCTCTATTTGGACTAAAGTTATCATTCATAAAAATGAATTCTGATCCAATGGCGCCTCTAAACCTTCTCACGTAAGGCTTTAGGATCTTGTCTCTGTATCGTAGGGGAGTTAGAGTCCCTCCCGAGAAGACATACTGGTTAGTGATGGTGATACCTCCCCAGTCCAAAAAAACCAATCCCACCAAAATAACCCCCTCCCGTTTCTACGATATTCAGGGAGTGATAAAGTGTCCTACGCTCTCTCTCAAGGTGCATTGGCGTTGAGAATCACTATTTACGCTATATCGTGATTCACCCGAAAACAGAACTTGTCCCCATTGATCATCAGTCCATTTGAGGTGCTGCTTGCTCCATTCCAGTCGTGCCCTCAGATGAGCTGAGATTAGTGGTATGCACATTACAGATCTTCCAGCATATAACCCTCTTTCATGAAGTCATCCAGAGTATCTGGACACAGTTACTCTGGATAATGTTCTTCCTGTGGCAGCTGACAGCTTCGATGGAAGTTGGCGTTTTGACATAATTCCATTGCACCTTGCAGTTAGGGACAGGAAACGACCATTTTGAACTGTTGCTCTGGGCCTATCCTGGCTCAGAGCAACAGTCCTTCTAGATCATGTTTCATTGTCTTAAAGACATCTCCAGAGTCAGGAAGTTACATTTCTGACAGATTTATGAATCTGGAAACCATTACTGCTTCTATCCGTCCGATGGCTCTCCTCTTCTGACCGACATCCAAATGGTTCTTCCTTTGCATTTTAACAAAACTGTAATCCGAAACGCTCGATAAAGCCGCTCTTAATCAGAAATGAGAAGCGCCCGTTAGTGAAGTTGCTTTTATCAACAGCATAATTTGTACATCGAAGAGCATTCGCATTGAGAAATGCAAATTTAATAGCAGATAAATGTCAGTTATTTCACTCTACATATCGTCTGAAACGTTCGTTAAATGAAAAAAAGCAACAATACATTTCTTTAGACATTTGTAATTTTGTTAAACTTCCTTGTATTAAAAACAGCACTTTATAACACATCTATCCCTCGATTTAACACGTTGACTGCCACAATGTTAACATTTTTTCGAGTTCTCGGGCCACATGTCTTTTTTTTTGTTAAATCATCTAAATACGGTTTTAAATTGCTATACAATATCAGTTTATATTATTTTTACAAATTTTTTGCTTAAAAACAAACTTTGAAAGTGTGAATCACTTGTGCTTCACGTGGCCTGAGCATGCCTTTTTTTACCTATAGGCCATGTGATACAAGGAAATAATAGAAAATATGCAGCTTCCAAAGCAACACAGACTCGTTGGAAATGTGTCCAATGCGACAAATATTATTGTGTTCCTTGTTTTACTGTTGTACACGAATGCACTTTATAAATTTTATTATTCGAGTATTCTTGACATATATAAAGTAAAATATTAATTCCATCCCTAATGAGGCAACAGAGTTGTCCACTTCCCGGATAGATGGCGCCACTGTGCGAATCAAATAAATAAATCCGTAAAGTTTATAACGTCACTAAGCTTAAAAAGGTTAACTATTGATGGTGTAATGGTTAGCATAACAGGCAGGTTTCCTAGAGACGTGCGTTCGAATCCCACTCATGACAAAAACAATTTTTTTTCAGCTCCTTATTTCATGAATTCCATGTCTACAGGACTTATCCTGTGATTCTTTACTACTGATAACAATACATGTTAGATTTCAATGTTTTTAGTTTTGGAATGTTTGCTTTTGTTTGAGATTGTATTTTCAGAGTACAATGTTTTGTTTAGTAAATAAACAGTATTTTCTTATCTTATTTAGCATTGCAATTCAATAAAGTAAGTACAAAATATCAGACTATTTCATTGACCCCTACAATATACTTTAGTTGAAATTTCGCCTCGCTAAGACCATGAATTTGTTCCTCAGGCCACACTCCCCCTAGCCCTCTCACACTACACCCTCCTACACAGCCCCTCCCACACTAGAATGCATTGCTTACCCATAAGCAATGCATTCTAGTGTAAGGAAAATATTTATTTATATTTCACTGTAGAATAATCTGAAGAGAGGCGTTGACTTATGATTTAGAAACTCCTAATATTTTGATTCTTTCATGTGATAGTTTTAAAAGGGTGCAGTCCTTTTGGGACTTTGTCCCTTGTGTCTTTTTCTGACAAAGAGCAACACCTTTTTTCTGCAATAAATATTTAAGAGAGCCATGATTTCAGTTGTTACTAACTGCAAAGGCATCCACTGATATGCTCTTAGTTCTTCAGCGTTGTTCTTTGTGTGCGCAATTGGGATCCTTGTCGGATATAAGAGATAAAAATGGTCTCAATTTGGATAGATGTACTGGTTGTAAACTCATACTAAACAACGATATTTCAAACTTTACGAAATTTGCATAGAGAAGGCTTGTTGTACAATCAAGCATTTTACCTTATTTTCCCTCCATAATCTGAAGAACCTAAATCTTCCACTTCGAAGGAAAAATCAAACTTTAATGGCCAATGAAGAAGTTATATTATACGATGATGAGCGAATAGAATCTTCTCTTTCATCACCACTACCATCAGCCACATCGAAATGACTGCCAAACCAAACACAACCACAACTCTACTTCAGACATCAGCTTTTTTCGGGTTAGTTACAATTATAGAACAGAAATAAAATATCACAGGAAATGTTCTGTTGACGAGAAACACTTAAAATAATGTTATGAATTAAAACGGATCGAAACTGAGCGTGAGTTCAAAAATAGTATTTAGCAATTATAATTCTAAAATGATGTATTTTTATTACAAAAGTATGGATGAAAACATTTATATAAACTAAATTCAACCAACACAAATCTTCATCAGTATAAAAATAAACCTTCTGAAGAACATAGCACCTTATTACTATTCCTACAAAGAGTTGCTTCCTTTATAATTCTTACTATCTCCACTGAAAGCATAAAATAAGGCTTATTACAACACTCGATAAGTTGCATGATCATATTTGTAAACAAACTTGCAATCTACTAAGAATATTAATTATCTACCAAAGAATCGTAATTAGTACCAATTCTTGTAAACAAGCTAAAGATAACTATGCATCAAACAATGAACCCTTCCTACAGAAAAGTTGAGATCAACGTTCGACTAACGTATAACCTCCTCAGTACACACCAAATAAAAACCAATCCTACATAGAATTTCCTCTGTAACACATGGCGTACTCACATTCCTTGCACGCCCTGTATTCTGCAAGCCACTGACAAAAGAGCCCATTTTGCACAGATACTGGTGCAATTGCTGAAAGGTTTTACGATCAGGCACACGTCTGGTCGGAAAGCGCTTCCGGTACAGTCTCTGGGCTTCCCTCGCATTCCCGTCTGCAACTCCATACGTGAAATGCATGTCCGCCTTCTCCTGATTCGTGAAACAATCCATTCATTCTGCAATCCACGGTAGAAATGACGACGAGTGCGAAAACCAGCGTTTGTAAGTGTTAACTGGAAAGCGCCCTCTAGCGCTTCACCGCTTGAGTTCCGACCATGCATTGTAGGACGAAAAGTGCTTCTTTAGGTGTGTTCTATCACCCCTTAATCCTATCGGTTTGTTTTCGCACCACAGTGCATCCAGGTGCCAACACTTCCCCAGGTAAATGACGCACACGTACTCGGCCATCCATGTGGTGCAATAGGAAACGAGATTCATTGGAGCAGATTACCTTCTTCCAATCATTCAAGGTCCAGTCATTCAGGTTTCCAGCAGTTTTGAATCACCCTGTATATAATAAGGTTCCTAAATAAATTTCGTTATTCTGAATGTTTCGTTACTCTGCCGTTCGTTATATCGATATTTTATTATGTTACACTCTAAATGCTTTTGTTGGCAGTAGCTAATACGAAAATAATTTTTAATTCAAAATTCTTCCATTTCTCGAATCTTGTAAAAAAGCATGCTAAGTGCAGCAAATTTAATGCTGCATCATAAACAGATCCATGAAACTGTCAGTCAAGGCCTTTGAAGTTGATTACTTTTCAAGTTGAAGAGTTTAAATGTCTTTCAAATGGATTTGGAGTGCCAGATAAATAAGCCAAATCGATCTGATAAACATTATCTTTCATTTCTTTATACAAAAAGCATTTTTTTACAGAAAATATACTGCCTAGCCAAATTATTATGAACACCCACCTAATACTTCGTCATATCACTTTCCAAATTTCAAATTTTGATTTGGATTGGAAATGTTGATTTTTTCAGATTTTGATTTTGGAAAGTGATGATTTTTCAAATTATATCACTTTCCAAATTTCACAGTTTCCAGTTCTTTGCAATAGTTCTCGATGAAAATGGCTTTGAATACAGCGAATGGGTTGGGGCAAAAATGTGGCGCTCAGAGGTAAATCTGAGCGCCACATTTTTGCACACAGTTGGTTAAATGGCCAGGACACAAGGATCTCGAAGGCTCAGAGAAGGTTTGGTGGAGGGAACCCACTGGACAGCTGTTAAGACACAGATGATAGCTTCCCGTCAAGGCCATCCAACGTGTTCTTCAATGTTGCAGAGGGTATAGCTTTCCAGCACTCGGACCCATGGCTTAACATCCCATCCGGCAGATGGTAAACTTTCTAAGCCCATCAGTGTTTCCTATTGACCAAGGGCACAGCAGGCAGTTTTGCGGAGATAAACCTCAGTGCTGTCTCAGGCGGGATCTTCAATGGGCACTCGAAGATTAAAACTGGACCTTGAATGATTGGAAGAAGGTAATCTGCTCCAATGAATCTCGTTTCCTATTGCACCACATGGATGGCCGAGTACGTGTGCGTCATTTACCTGGGGAAGTGTTGGCACCGGGATGCACTGTGGTGCGAAAACAAAAAGATGGGGTGTAATGCTTTGGGCAAAGTTCTGCTGGGAAACTCTGAGTCGTCATTCATATGCATGAAACTATGATGTTTACCACCTATCTAAACATCATTGCAGACCAGGCGCATCCTTTCATGGCAACGGTAGTGCCTTCTTTCAGTAGTGTAAAAAAGTAACTTTAAGTAGTGCCTTCTTTCAGCAGAATAATTCACCATGCCACACTGCCCAGATTGTTCGAGAATGGTTTATAGATCATGAGGAAGACTTCCAGGCCTGGCCTTCAAATTCCCAAGACATCAATCCAATCGAGCTTCTGTGGTTGGTGTTGGAACAACATATCCGATCAGTGGCGGTTCAACCACGTAATTCACAAGAATTAAAGAACCTGCTGGTAACGTGTTAGTACCAGATACCGCTAGACACCATTAGAAATCTTGTGCAGTACATGCCTCGCCGAGTAAGAGCTGTTTTGGTGGCACATGGAGGACCAACATCATATTAGGCAGGTGGTCAAAATGTTTTGGCTCTTCGGTGTATATGCCATGCAGCATTTTAGAAAAATGGCAAAATATTCAAAGAATTATTTTAGAACAGCAACGTTTAAGAACAGCTTCACTTGTACTAAACTGTCTGAAGTTGAGAACGAAGAATATCAGACGAATTCCTCAAGGAAGCTTATAAAAGCTACAGTATAAAATGTAGGTTTTGATATAAGAGTTATTATATATATTTATTATATAATAATTAACCAAATATAATAAGAAATATGCGAAAATGCAATAAAGACTCACTGAACTTGAGAAGTATTGCTTTGATCTGTATTGGTTTCTAAGTCCTTTTTTTAATATTTCACTTTTGAAGAAAATCTTTTTTCCTAAAAAATTATAACTTACAAAACACGCTATATCCTTTTCTTAGAACAGCTTCCAATTTACAAAACGAGCTTTTTTCTGAGGTTGATTGCGTTACATGGTATTGATTTCGTATTGAAATATATCTCGCTGCTGTGCTTCCCAAGAGGAATAAATGGTGCCGACAGTGTATGTGGCTCAGTAGTACCTATTTTTAAGCACGAACCTAGATATGTGCCACTGAGGATCGACAGGTTTTTGGAAGACTATGCATTTCTCATTCCTATCCCCAATATTACGAGTCACAATTTTAAAAATGTGCAAAGAATTTATCATTTACCGAAAGGGCATCTATGCAGTGCATCCGATCATAGGAGAGGTACTAGTTGCAGGTACCTCAAAAAAAGCATGGAGCGTCCAACAGCACATGAGGTTTAATTTTATTTTTATTTGTTCCCAAAATCGTATTAAATAACAGCGATACATGGTATTTTAGGAAATGAATATAATTATAATAGATAAAGACAAATGCAACAAATCCCAGTCAATAAAGTATCACAAATGCAACCTATCACAAATGGTACAGAGAATGTGCTGAAAGTTTTCCCTAAAGGTTTCGCGGTCATTGCTAGGTACATCTCTCACGGGAAGTTGAAATTACGGTCAATAAAAAAAAAAAACTTCCTCTACTATCAGACAAACGTCCTATAGCCAAAATAAACTTCCTCTACTATCAGACAAACGTCCTATAGCCAATATACCAAGAGAAATTACCTGTCTTGTATAATATGAATATCAACACCGTATGGTTGCATCAAAACAAAGCTTCGAGCCATACCTTAGCATCTACGCGGATATATCTTCAATGAATGGCATAGAAAATCGGAGTCTGCATATATCATTCAAGGACATTTCTGTGAAGTCATCTGGTGACTTTAGATGATAGATACATCCACGGACTTTTGAAATGTGCCCTATGTAAACGTCGACTGTGGACTGTTGACGGATTATGGAAAGCTTTAAAAAAGGAATGAGATTAATTACATATGACAATGCTTCACAGAGGTGTACTACTATGGAAGGTACGCTGCAGGGAAATTATTTCACAACGGTGGCACCAGATCGGGTAGATTCCACACTCCTCCAAAAACAGCGCCATATAAGGTAACAAAACCTAGCAAACCTTTCTTCAACGTTTTCAACTTAAAAAGTTATTAAATCCTTTTTTCAAAAATTATTCAAATCTTACAGAACATGGGATATATTTCTATAGAAATATACTTAATTTACAAATCGTTTTAAATCTCCTCCCATAATTTTCAATTTACAAAATACACTGTTCGACATAGAGAATGCCAGACTATGATGGAAAGCACGAAATGAGACGAAACTTAACACACGTAGACAAGTAGGTGGGAAAGAAGTCATTTAATTTCTGAGGGATTACATGAATGCGATGAGTGAGGGATGTAGCATAATGTGGCCTGAGTGAGTAGGTGTTATGACCGCCATGCTGGACCATACATTCGGCAACATCGCATGGTATCGAGTGGAAAAGCCGCTGGATGGTGTGCTGAGGTATTGCGGACCATGTGTCTACATGCTACCATGGACAATGAATTATGACCGATGTCCATAATTCATTGACATTGTGAGGGGGTCGTGCAGAGGCCTGAAGTCATCTGCCAATGACGTTTCACACGTTCTCTATTGGGGAGAAGTCTGGGAATCACTCTAGCCAAGGCAACACCTGGACACCTTATAGACACCCCTTCTGTTGATGTTGGAAGTGTGCAGTGGGTGATATCCTGTTGAAACTGGGCATCAGGAATACCAGTAAGATACAGGAATAAAACAGACTGCAGTACCTCATCAACGTATCGTCATGATGTCATTGTACCCATTATGTGTACGAGCAGTGAATGACTGTTGAAACTGATAGCACCCCAAACCATGACAACAGGCTGAGGAGCCATAGGACGCTCATGGATTGCAGCAAGATCAGCCCAGTGACCACGTCGTCTCCAGACTCTCAATCGGCGATGGTCGGCACTGAGACAGAAGCGAGACTCATTGCTGAATACGAGATGATTCCATTTGTTCTGCTACTCATGTCTGATACTGACTACTGCAACCTTGCGTGACCATGTGCTGTGGTGAGTGGCAATTCCGCAATGGCTGGGAAGAGAGCTAACCTGCCTTAGTCAATCTGCGATTTACAATCCGTGTCGACACTGGGATGTCTGTAGCTGCCTGTACACCATGTCGAATGTCGTCCACTGTGGATGCAATGCATGCAATGCAGCCATGCAATCGAGGCGTTTGTACGTCCGCCTATGTGCACTAGTACCACTACGGTGACACATGTTACCTTCCTCCAACCACTGTGGCCAAATTCGACTGACAGTTGTTGATCCTGAATCGTTTCCACCACGATGCGATGCAGGGACCAACCAGCTATGTGTAGCTCTATGATGAAGCCTCTGACAAAGATGTCCGTGGATGGTAAATTCCCGATGACGTCGCCCAGGCATTTCACTCCTTACACATGCTTTCTCCACCAAGATCAATCCGATGCAGTGGTTCACATGCCTAGGTGAGGTCGACCAAACTTAGCTAGGCCTAGCCGTTTTGCCCTGTTATCTCCCTCACCTCTCAAATGATTGGTTCGCCACTGCACTCATTTCCATAACCCGACTGTCGACACATACCCAGTTATTTGAATGGCGCTCCGACAAATACTTCTTGTTATGGCATTTTTTATATCGAGCAGTGTATATTACACTGGTGCTCAAAGGTTAAGCAACAAACACAAAAACAAGAATTACAAGCAAGTCCTTTATTATATTTCAATTAAACATACAGGTGAAGTCCAGGATCACATATATCCCACTAATACCTGAAAAACAAACAAGCTCCCAAAAATATTTAATGAGCTATTCAAATTAGAGAATCATTGCATCAAAATGACACTTAAAAGGTCAATGATAACATACTTTTAATATGGTGGTGATCACCTCGGACAGCGATACAGGTTGCATAACAACTCGCTGCAAATCAGGTGTCAGTGAGGGTTTGAGGGAGTAATTGTCATTCATACGTGAGTGCAAATCGGACTGACTTTGTTCGGCCTCGAGCCTTCCGATTGCTCTCCACCTCATTCTGCACTCAAAACATTTATTCTGGCCATATCTAAACGGTTTGATATCTCGGATGTCGTAGGTCAAGACTAACACGAATTGACTCGCAAGTACAAATAAAATGCTTTTTATACTATAAATATATTATAATATATATTTCTGTTCCGCATGTGCGGCTGTGTTAATATAATAATAATTTTTTTATTTCCATTTTATTATGCAATACAAAGATGTTATGCTTGTTAATATAATACAATTCACATAAAACAGAAAAGGGACACTCAGTTAAAAAATTCAAATACAGAATTTGACAAGACTGAGCACCATAACTAAAATACATTAAATTATACACTTGTGGCAAATATCTACTATATGATACACCAGTATTTTAAGCATTAAAAATATTAATGAGGTAAAGTAGTTAACAAATTATGTTTGAATGCAGAATATTTCTCAGCTCCTTTTAAATTATTATCTAAATTATCTTCAATGCAAATTCCGTGTGCAGATTTGACTCGGCGTAGCTTTTTATGCAAAAAAATCTTACTCTTGTTATTTATCGTCAATTATCACATAAGGTATTCCGGTTTTTGTATTGGTTGCTTAACTTTTGAGCACCAGTATAAGTCATTTTTCTCAAAACTATTTTACTTACATAATGTTGTAAAAAACTAACTATGTGCTGACACTCAACTCATTACAGAGCATTATTTGCTATTGGAATTTCCCTTTAAGCTATTTCTCTTCCTCCTTTTACATTGCTCAAGAGATTGGTCGGTCTTAATTCAGGTGGCCAATTCTAGTAATTGAGTAAGGCCTTTCTTCTTCTCCTTCAGTATGTGAGCATCAGTTTGTCACTCTAACGGATTCCCCATCTTTCCTTCCTCCAATGCAAGCTGCGACAGATTCCGTTTGTAAGTCCGTGCAGCGGAAACCAATCCTTACGTTTGGCTGCAATTCAATCAGGAAACAGCGTTCGTAAGGTGTCTGGGGAATAAACTGCTTAGCGACTCTATTAGAAGAAGAGTAGAAAGTAGTCTGGTGTCTGCTGTCTTTTGGACGTGCTCTTTTCTTTATCAGTCGAAATATTTCAACTCTGTTTCATTTTCGTTCTTTTCAGTTTTGCCAGGTCACAAGAATTTACACTGGGGCAAGAAAGGCGGCACTTTGCCATGATAGTCGGAGGTTATACCTTTGTTTTTGGAAAGAGTTCTATGCAAGACAAAAAAAAGTAGACCCACTCGAGTTTTAATGGGACTGTTCAGAAAATTGTTAATATAAATATTGTTAATATAAATCATTGGCTCATGTTGGGCTGCTTTGTAACCTCTGAATGGCATGTTAGGCATACAAAGGCCTAAATAGCCAGGTCACAAGGACCCCAAGGGTTCAGAGCTAGGTTGGGACATAGATTGATAAATTCTTAGAAGACAGATGTAAATCTCCTGTCAAGGCTATCGAGTGTAATGTAACAACAGCTTAATGTCTCATCCGATTGTTAGTGGCTTTTCCCAAGCCCATCAGTATTTTGTTTCACACCAAAGTCAAATATGAACTCTAACCTAAGGATATTAGTTGTTTCTATTATTTAAGAAAATAAAAGCTAGAAAGTCTAAGTGCAAATTGTAATATATATTAAAATCATTTATGTATTAGCTCGTTAATACTGATTGTATTAGGCGCCTGCCAAATTATTATGATATACTTACCTAATACTTCATCTTGTGTATCATGGTATAGTTTACAAAATTCAAAGTTTTCAATTATCTGCGCACAGTCTCGTTAAAATGGTTTTTGAGGCATTACTAGCGGTCATCTCTCTCGCAGCTGATGAACAGTAGTAGATTTGTTTTGCAGTACAATTATATAAAAATAATAATAATCTTTGTTTCTTCTCATAAATTTATATAAATATTACAGGATCAGTTTTTAAAATATTTTGTGAAGAAAAAAAGAATAAACGAAAAACTCCATGCCAACAATGTTCTCTGTCAGTAAGAACCTTTATCCTCGCGCATGTGCCACGACTGGCGGAATTTTGTTTTAGACCTCAGAGGCAGTTTTCCGTTCACTAGGGATATTATGTCCCGTGAATTTACGCTAAGTGTTGAGATTTATCTCCACAAACTCCCTCCCCCCCACACACATACACACCTTGTCGTTAGTCACTAAGAGACACTGATGGGCTTGGAAAGGCTGCCATTCATCAGATGGTACATAAAACCGGGGCTCCTTGTGAGGGGGAGTACACACTGGATGGCCTTGACAGGAGGTTACCATCTGTCTCTCAACAGCTGTCCAGTGTATCCCCTCCCCCAAGCTCCTCTGAGTCCTTGGAGTCGTTGTGACCTGACCATTTGGCCCATTGTATGCGCAAAAGTGCAGCTCAGAGGTAAAACAACCCAAAAAAAATTCCCGCTAAGTTCCATCACCTCCGGTATGGATGATGCTATCCATCGCGTTCCAACGTTGAACTTGTTTTCGAAGTTAGTCAGACCATCTTTTTTTCAATGTCGTACTTGACTTTTCTTTTCACTATGCCTTTACGGCTTTTATAGGATTTCGTAGTGCCGTAGAATACTTACGTCAATAAGATTATACCAGTTTATATCACGATAAGAAATATACGTGCTAGATTTAAGTATTTTTAAAATTGAAAGGAAAAACAATGAAAGGGCTAAGGAGTTCAAAAGGGTTAACCTAATTTTCTATCTCATTCACTAAAACTTACACAGAACAATAACAAGTACTGTCGCTCAAAAAAGTATCCGAACACTACGGTTGATTACAAAATTCAGAAAAAATATCTGGCAACGATTTTTTAGAAATTAGTGATCTGGCAACCTTCGTGTCACGTGACACGAATGTTGCCAGATCACTAATTTCTTAAAAAAATCGTTGCCAGCTGTTTTTACTGAATTTTGTAATCAACCGTAGTGTTCGGATACTTTTTTGAGCGAGTGTACAAACAAAGCTCCCCTTTCGGTTTTATGGAATAAGAGACACCGTGGTCATTAGATTCCTTCTCTCCTAATCAAATTGGCTTGATCTCAATGGGAGAGAAAAACAAACTCTTTAGTTTTCCTATTTTTGTTTCCCGTTCGAGTAGTCGGAAATGCAATAGAAACCGAGACAAAGTTTCTAACATTTCAAATTTGTTACTTTGTGAAGAATTTAAAAAGTTTGTTAAAAAGGGAAGAAAAAAATTTAGGTGTATCGCATTTCTTTTCTGCGACCTAAATGTAAAGATATAGGACATAATCGCGAAACGAAACTGTCTGGAAGAAGAACTGTTAAAATATTTGTCTTCTTAGAGAGAGTTAAGAGTTTATATGAAACTAATAGACTCTGCGTATTAGCAATCGTGGTTCAATCGGTGGAGTGCCGCGATCTTAATACTTGAATATTTCCGACTTCAGATAGTAGCCGAAATTAGTTTTTTATCTACTAATTGTGTCTGTTTTAAGTTAGAAAGAGTGTTGTTATTTTGCAATAACTAATTTCCGAAATAGTCAAGTTTATTTTTTATCTGCTTTCTAATGAAGTTGTAAAACATTCTTTAAAATTAAGAACGGGGAGTTGACTCAATTGGTAGCGTAATCTGCAGTTCCTAGGTTTGAGTCCCAGCTGGGTCTTCGTTGAGATTTTCTCCAGTAACTTTGTTCTGTAAGAAAGCCCATTTCTCATTGAAGGTTATTGGATTTATTTTTTTTATTTCAAGCACCGATGGTCTTGAGAGGTTGAGAGACTCCCCGTCCTTAATTTTAAAGAATGTTTTAAACGACCGTCCGTCGAATGGGATGTTATGCCGTAGCTCCGTGTGCTACCATACCTTACGCACGTTAAAGAACACATTTGATGGTTTTGATAGGAGGATTCCATCTGTCACATAACACACTCCAATGTATACTTTTTATCAGATTTCTCTAAATCTTTGAGTCCTTGTGCCTCACCATTTGGCCCACTGTATGCGAAATAGTGCAGTTGAGAAATAAAACAATTCAACTCCTTCAAAATATACATATATAATATACATATATACTCTACTATGGGTATAAACTGAGAATCTCCTCTAAGACCTCTGTGGCTAACAGCTGCTTGAGGGGATATTTATTTTTATTTTCTTTTTATATGATCACTATTTTTATCTTCTCTGTTCCGATTATTAAAATTATCCAAAAAGGTGGTTGGGTAGCTGGGAGGGGGGGCATGGTATTCTTGCCCTTCCACTACCTGAAATATTATTTCAGGCAAGTGGCAACGAAATGCTTCTTTTGTCATTAATGATTTTCAACATCTGCTTTATCGAATTAATTTTAACCGTTTTATTTTAATTTAACCGTTAATGTCAATAGGAAACCAACTTTGAAACTCTTTAACTTCTAAAATAAACTTTTTATGGTAAAATGTAAGGGATGAAGACAAAGATCTCAATCAAATAAATATGCAAGGAAATCTCGATTTTCAGCAGTAATAGCTGATATTTAAAGAATTATGGAAGCTGAAATATTTAACATTCAATATTCGTCATCCTAAAATGTTGACGAATATTGAAATAATTACTGACACAAACGTTTAAAAGATACACTTAATTTATTTAACGTCTTGAAACAATACTTACTATTTACGTTTTACATAAATTTTCAGGTGAAATTGCTATACAGGGTGAACCTGAAAAAGTGGGCAAAACGAGGTGGTAGAACGCAGCTATACGAGCAATATTCGTCATAGAATGTATGGTCGGAACGCAAGCGGTGAGAAGTTAAAAGGTAGTTTTCCACTGTCACATTTAAAGAATGAACACAAGAAGGAGAGGAAATACTCTGTGCCTCACTTGCATTCCCGTCCGCCGCACCGTACACAAAGTGCATATCCGCCATTTCGTGGTTAGTATAACCAGCCATCCTCTCGGCAATCCACGGTAGAAATGCCGTTGGGTGCGAGGACCGACCCTTTTATACCATTTCCAACGCCACCTAGCGGCTCACCGTTTGCGTTCCGCCCATACTTTCTATGACGAATATTGCTCGTATAGCTGCGTTCTACCACTCCGTAAAGTTTTGCCCACTTTTTCAGATTCACCCTGTATATCCACACATGCATAACACTTTAAATGCCTAACGAATATTACTGAAAACGAGATTTGGATAGTTTGAGATCGTTAATTTATCGTCACATATTTTACCATAAAAGGCTTATTTTAGAAGATACTGAGTTTCGAAGTTAGTTTCTTATTAACATGAAATGGGGTCGTGACTTAACTTTTGCTGACCAGTAGAGTACAACAAAGAAATACACTGGTTTCCATAAATTAAGGAAAAACCCTATGTTAAGTCAATGGCAATCTAACGCTAAAGCTCTATAACTTCTAAAATAATATTTTTTGTTTTCAAAAATGTGATTGCAGATAAAGATCTCAATCAAATAAATCAATATCTCGATTTTCAACAATATTCATTTAGTATTTAATGAGTTATGGAAGGTTGAATAGTTAACAACAGCAATGCGAGTCTTAAGGAACTTATACAATACTGAAGAATAGTGAAAGAATTCTTCACACAAAGTTCTAAAACATAAAACTTATTTTGTTAAACACTTTTATACAATACTTATTACTAAGTTTTAATTAACTTCTGAAGTCAATTTTTGTAGCTGGCATTGTTATTGTTAAATATTCAAACTTACATAACTCATTAAATACTGAACAAATATTGTTTAAAATCGAGATTTATTTGATTGAGATCTTTATCTGCAATCACAGTTTTAAAAACAAAAACAAAAAAAAACTTATGTTAGAAGTTACAGAGCTTTGACGTTAAGCTTCCCATTGACTTAACATAGGGATTTTCCTTAATTTATGGAAACCAGTGTATATTCGAGAACTAGGAGGCAAAAATTGAAGCCTATAATCTTGTATTATTCGCATCTGTAGACGTTCGAGGAATGAGTTTTCCTTCCTCCTACGGAAAGGTAGAGATGAACTTTCAGAAAAGCATCGAAGCGTGAAACAATTATATCACTCAATGCTGCACTTGGAGATAATTCTGGTGAGCAGAAATTTGCTCCTATGCTCAGAAGAATCGACATATTCAATGAAGTATTAACCACGATTATTCTTTCTAAGCTTTCGTGCAAAAAGAGGAAAAAGGAGATGTGATATAAATTTGGGGAAAGTATTCGTGTTTTATGATTGCGAAAGCATTTCGATGGAATGCAAAGAGCTGAATGTTACATTCAGCTTGATTTTAGATGAATGACAGTGTTTTAAATCTTATTACTGATTGTGGCTGCTATTTATACCTGTTATTTATGCCCTGCTCACGTTAAAGAACACACTGGATGGTCCTGACGGCAGGCTACCATCTGTCTACCAACAACTGTCGATTTCTTTGTGAACTTTAAATATCTAATTAGCAGATGATTACCAGGCGTGATTTAGTATTACTAAGATAAGATTGTTTAAAAACGGAGTTTTTAAACAGAGTCTTATCTCAGTTGCCAATTAGTTTCGTTTTAAGGCAGAAAATACATGTTGGGATTTTGATCAAATAAGATAGTTTCGTTTTAATGTGGAAAATACATGTTTGAATTTTGACCAAAAATGTCCAACATGCTGAACTGTTTAAATAAAGAGCTTTCATAGATAGGACCTAACTCGGTCAATCATCACATTATTAGCGCATTTTCAAAAAAACAAAAATAACCAATGTCTTCATTTTGTCGTCTGTAGACATTCAACCGTTTTTGTTTTAGAGATAATTTAAAACTCCTTTTTGGGTTGGATGAAATTAATTTTTGGGATTAATGAAATATTACGATAAGAATTTTCAGAATTTTCTAAAAGTTTTAACAGCATCGACTAAATGTGGAAAAAGTTCGAAAATAGCGAAATTGAGTGAAACTTTCCAACGATCTTTTATGCTAGAAATTTGGTGGTAGAAGTCATGGTCAAGAGGTTTTTGTGGCAGCAACGATTGGTCTTCTTACTACCAAGATGAGTGGTAAAATTCAATTTTATTTTTAACCTGGGGAGGTACACTATTAATGGACAACTTAATAAGATACACTGGGGGCATTAACCAACCCATGAATAATAAATATCGTTTAACAATATTTATTAACGAAAAAATATGCATTTATAAAACATGCCAAAAACAAATAATAATAAATATTGAACATTATTTGATGCCTTTTATGGCACACGATATGCGAGTGATCCCGGCAAGACTTGATGTGAACACAAAATGAGCTGCGAGTTTTTGTGTTCCTTTTGCCCTTATATATATGTGACATCTTCCACTCCAGATTAGTAGCTCAGCTGGTCGAAGCTTTTGGAAAACCAAATTGTGAACCTATGTCTGGAAGTTTTCAGTGTAATTATTTGTAGGCGTTTGTGGAGTTGGAGCAAGATCATAGCTTACCTGATTCATCAAACAGGAATACTGGGATCAGGTTGAGAAGGACCAGGCTAGCTTCCATTTATTCTAGAAGCTTCTCTAGGATTATCATATTTGTCTTCGCTTTCAGTTTCTTCAAACACCTCAGAATAAAGGTCTTCACTATCACAATCAGCAGGAATTAGGTCAATAATAATTTTTTCTTTGATTCCACACTCTACTTCATCCACATTTCAATCATCTGATGAAATATTGTCGTCAAAATCTTCGGACTCATTGATGTTGCCAATATTTCATCTATGTACACTTTTCTACTCATTGTGAAACTAGAATCTATAAAACATAGCACTATATATTAAAGTGGAAAAATCCGTTGAGCAAAGTTAAGCAAAACATAATCGATTCAGGTACACTGAGGAATTCTATACCCGAGAAGTTTGTGATTTGCGTGAGAGTTTGTGATTAGTCACTCTTGTGTGACGCTTTCAGTTTTTTTGACTAAAGCATCAGACTGAGAGCACAAGGATGACTAATCGCAAACAGTGTTAGGATATATAGAATTGTTAAGTGACGTTGAAGGAGACAAGTTCATATGTGGTTTTATTTATGTGCAAGCGAAATTAATATCTGTGGAGTAGGAAATTTCCCAATTTACTCTTCCAGGATTAAGAGATGAATGAAAAAATCTGTTTGTTATTTATAGTTACTAATAAAATATTATCATTTGCCTTTTCCGAACCATCCTATGGTTTCAATTTCCGCTATTAGAGGGTGCTAAATGCGCAAAATACAAATTTCATTCTCTTTGCAAACGAGCATTCCATATTTTGCGATGTTTTCGATTTTGCCATATTTTGCCATTTTTTGCCATATTTTGCGATGTATAAATGCGATGTTTTCTTTCAGTTTACCTATATTTTATGCACCAATATGGGCTTGGGAAAGCCGCCGTCTGTCGGACGGGACATTAAGCTGTGACCCCGTATGCGAGAAAGCCATGTCCTGTGCATGTTAAATTGCACGCTGTGGCAGACTCTCCAAACATATATTTAAAGCAGGGCTAAGCATGCGTGAAGCACGTCAGAAAAATCAAAAGAGTGACCGGCACATTAGATTCATCAGGTTACTTGTCATATGTTTTTCGTATTCGCTGTGCAGCCAATAAAAATTAACAATGTTTGTTCAAGATTTCTCGGTACACCACGTTCATCACTCAAATTGTGTGTAAGTTCATTTAATTTTTTTGCTTATTATTTGCCGATTAATATTTATAACTTCGGTGCCTTCTTAAAGCAGAGGTTCGAGTCCCATCTGGGAGAGCGTTGAGATTTATCTCCGCAAAACTACCCGCCCTGCCCACAATCAGTAGGGAACACCGGATGGGCTTGGAAAGGACGCCGTCCATCGGATGGGACGTTAAGCCTTAGCATCCTGTGCACATTAAAGAACACACTGGATGGCCTTGACGGGAGGCTACGATCTGTCTCCCAACAGCTGTTCCAGTGGGTCCCCTCCACCAATCTTCTCTGAGCCTTCGGGGTTCTTGTGACCCGACCATTTAGCCCATTGTGTGCAAAAAAAGTGCCGCTTAAAGGTAAAACAACCCAATCCAATCTTAATGCAGAGGCAGCTGGTCAAGTGAAGAAAGTGAATCTGATTTAATCATCACCTAACCATTATGGAATTAATTGAAGATCAATTTCAGGAAATCATATTGTGTGCATAATGCATTGGTCATATTAGGAAAGACAAATTAATTTTTCAGAAGGTTTGTACCTGAGATCTGGGCGTTATTGAAGTATAAGCACCAATATTTTCCCCTACGAATTAAAATGAGGGATAAAATGTTAAAAGTTTCAAGAGATTAATTTCAAAAGAGGTTTAAATTAGGAAGAAGGCATTACCTTACACAAAGGACGGAGATAACCTAGAATCTCTATTGGGCTTGTCCTGGCTTTTCATACAACATACTGTACAATATACAAACATATACACAAGGACATTGGTTTAGTAATAGGTACTCTAAACCACTAGACAAGGTTTGTTCTATTTTTAAAGAGATAAAATGTTGGATAAAAAAATCATCAAACTAACAGCACTACATTTGACTACCAGGAGGGTGCAGCGCTCTAGTCTCGTAATCTGGCGTTCCCAATTCCAGCCCTAATTTTACCAGCTTTGAAATTCATCTCTGCTAACGATGGGAAAGAGGACTCGATGTACTAAGAATGGCTGCTGTCCGTCGGATAGAATTTTAATTTGTGTGTTTAAATTCGTGAATAAAAAAATTCCTGAATTTTAAGTCGTAAATATTTGTGGAGTTGTTGTTTTACCTCTGAGCGATACTTTCTTTTTGCACACAATGAGCTAAATGGTCAGGTAACAAGGATTTCAAACGCTCAGAAAAGTTTGGCGGAAAGGACAGCTGTTAGGAAACAGATGATAGCCTTACTTCAAGGCCATTCAGTGTGGTCTTTTAACGTGCACAGGCTTTACCAAATACACGGCCACCGCTTAACCTCCCATCCGCGACGGACGGCTGCGCTTTTCCAAGCCCATCGGTGTCCTCTACTGACCGAGAGAAGGGTGGAAAGTTTTTCTGAAGATAAATATCAATGTTCCCCCAGAGGAAACTCGAACCTGAGAGCTGCAGATTACAAGCCTGTCCCACTACCTGTCATATCCACTCCTTATGACTCTCCTGTATAGAGGGACCACGGATTAAGGCTCCATCCATCGGACGGCGGCTTTTCCAAGCCCATCAATATCCACCATCTCATCGAAGACAGGGTATTAGTTTGCAGAGATAAATATCAAGCCTTGTCAGTTTGGACTCGAACCTGTTATTGCAGATTAGGAGACTGGGGAGCTACCTACTGAATCACCCTTATCTCCGCAAAATTCCCCGCCCTGCCCACGGTCAATAGGGGACACCGATGGGCTTGGAAAGGCCGCCGTCCGTCGGATGGGACGTTAAACCGTTGCTCCGTGTGCGGGAGAGCCATACCCTGTGCACGTTAAAGAACACGCTGGATGGCCTTGACGGGAGAAAACCATCTGTCTTCCAACAGCTGTTCCAGTGGGTCCCCTCCCCCAACCTTCTCTGACCTTGGGGTCCATGTGACCTGGCCATTTGGCCCATGGTGTGTAAAAAAGTGCCACTCAGAGGTAAAACAACCCAACCCAACTGAACCACCTGTTGCTCCTCGTATGCAGGAGAGCCCTGTGAACATCAATGAACACGTTTACAACTGTCCAGTGGGTTCTCTAACCATACCCAACACTATTCGTGATAGAACTTCAGACGATGCACATATTCTTTGAATTCCATTTTTTTATTTTTATGGCATTTTTCTAAATTGCAAGTCCAGTACAATCTATATGTATTTTAATTCAATGAAAAGAATGAAACTTAAATAGTTTCGTTGCTGAATTCTTCAGTTGAAACCTTTCATTAAGTATCTAGCAGCGAAATCAATTGCTTTCTTGAACGTCTCTTACGTCGAAGACATTTTCATGACGTGCCCAGTAATAGATATTAAGCGAAGTATTCTGAACAGATCTCGTCCGTTGTGATTAAACTGCAGCACGTGATTTCGCAGTTGTGATCGGGATAGCACGAGTGCCAGTCTCTTTTCACGCGAATATACAGATATCGTGCCACAAATGTATTGTTCCTCAGCCGAAGGAAACAGAACACCTAAATTTTCTGTCGATGACGTCAAAAGGCTTTGTCAAACTGTCTGGTACGAATTGCCTCGATAGTTTTGCATAGTAAGCTCGTTATCGAACCACAGTGCAGCTCTTAATTGGATGATTTGCATGGAATTAGTCAGCATAGGTTTATATCGAACAATAATCACGAAAGTTGGAAGTTTCGGCATAAGTTACAAGAGTGGGCTTTTTCGTTAGTTGGGAATTCGAGAAAATTTTTCGATTTTCGTTACTTCTCTCGCAACATGAAGAAACGAACTTTTTTCGCTTCGAACTTTTATTCTTTAAAAATATTTTTGTTGTATATTTTTAATCATTGGTTCATCCAATAATGCCTTTTGATGATAAAAAAATTTTCAGACGGATCTTTACCCTGTAATATGTTTTTTTCTCACATTATCAACGAAAAAGACAATAAATTCCTGTGTTTTAATGAAAAACTATTATTTGAAAATACCAACGTTTGCAAATTAAATTTTCTGTAATATAAACTAATAAATAATACATACATGCATAATAAAAAACAAGGAGACATAAATGTTGAAGAAAGTGTATAGACTTATTCATCTGCTTTGTACGGTATATTTTGAATCCATAGTGTTGCACAGAGTTGGACATTGTAGTACTTATAAATTAATCTTGTCTCGCTTCTTCTTTCATTCTCTCTCCCCTCAGAACAGCAAATATCACATTCTCAGAGAGATACGAGCTATCCCCATCATGTCTGTCACACTGAAAAATAACATATGGTAAACTGCGTTGATCTTCGCTTATCAACTACACAAAAAAATAAACGAAGACATAAACAAATCTTTCAAGTTTAAGTTGAAGAGTTTTTTTGTCGTATTTGATGAATTGCTAAGAAAGATATCACTTTGAATTTAACGTCGATCTATTTGATCGACGTTAAATTCAGAGTGATATCTTTCTTAATAAACCTTTCAAGGTTGCAAAATAGTTTAGAAACTCTACGGTACGGTACGGTTTTTCCATCTAGTCAGATATTTTTAAATAATAATAATAATAAATATATATGTTTTCTGGGGTCTCGGCCAAATCATGGAAGTCGTTAATTGCTTCAATTTGTTGTTTGAAAGTTTCCTCGATAACTTTTACATTACCTGTTTCAAACTGAAAAGAATTCATTTCACTATTTAAATGAGTTTTGGTATCAGTATATCAGCTATCACATCAGACTGATTTAATTCGCTTTAGTACTCCTTTCAGTTTTCACTTCACTATTTTGGCTTGATATCTGGACTTTCAGGTGGTTTATCCACATCATTTTACTGAACAGGTCTCTGCTTCATTTCAGTAATTTAACTAGTTCTTTTCCTACTTCTCTCTTAGTGACACAAACACATATATATCATTTCTGATGCTAATTTGCTACAAATTAAAACATAATGACAAAGAAAAGCATATTTTTAAAATATGATTTTATACCAAATATGATAAGCAACAAATAGCCATTAAGCAAATAATGTAACACGAAAAACAATTTTCAATAGAGATATCGTCAAAAACAATTATTCTATTCACAAAGAACTCTATGTGTACGCTATTCTACATACAATTTGAAATTAGGCTTAACAAGAACATTAAAAATTTCCAAGAGACCATTGGCCATGTAATACTTAAACAACTATTCCAGACAAGCAACATTTTGAAACATTAATCTCACAACTGGTTGTGTTTGATAAATGTCCTCTCTGCATTCAAGTTTACCTATTTTCCAAATAGGACTGAAATTTTCTCACTTTCCACCTTGCAGACATTAATTCAGACAATAATCGCTCAGACACAAACTAATTCGCTGGTAAATAACAACTAATGACCGAACTTTTGTGTGCAGTGTGATGGGGTACATGATAATGATGAAAATGAACAACTGCTGGATTGCTGAAAAGGTTTGAAAACCACCTTAAAAGGTTTGAAAAGGTTTGAAAACCACCTTAAAAGGTTTGAAAAGGTTTGAAAACCACCTTAAAAGGTTTGAAAAGGTTGAGATCCAGCATCGACTATCCAACGTATTCTTGTCTTAGTTGAGAAAGGGAACATCAATGGGGTTGGAAACGCAGCTATAACGGGCAGATGACCGTTAGCTCCTCCAAGCGCAAAAAACCAAAGTCTCTTGCTGCCGGATGTGGGAGTTCACAAAGGGCATCAATCTGCTCCCTTCCCCCCAAAAAAATAAATAAAATGAAATTTGCAGTAGAGCTCGAGTTTCTAGTTGAGGGTCGATGTATTTTTTTTTTGTAAATACAGTTATATAATCTTGTTAACAATAAGTTTGTTGTACATATCTGTACAGTCTTCTGTTAATCCATGCGACCACCCAGTTCGCCATATTCCTGATATCTACACTGCATTAGGTACCTTTCGAAATAATGCTCGGGACCCACGACAGTTCATAAAGATTTATGATCTCACGAAAACACCTGACAGCAGCCATGTTGCGAATGGGAATGTTAATGACTTTAATCCTTAGTCATATGAAAGAGAACTATACCCTGTGAACGTTAAAGAACCTATCTTGTCTAACTTTAAGAACCTACCTTGTCTTCCTATCTTATCTAACTGCTGTTCAGTGTATTTTCTTTTTCTTCCCTGAGAGTTTGTGTACTCGTGAACTGGATATTTAATTTAATGTGTGCAGAAATGTGCTTCTTAGAGGAAATAAAAGAAAAACTACAAATTACCAAGTTCTTTAAAAGAATTATAAATTACCCCTTAAGCAGCTGCTTGCCACAGAGGTCTGACTGGAGCCTGTCAGTTCATACGCCATAGTAGAAGATCTCAGCCTGTCAGTTCATACGCCATAGTAGAAGATCTCAGCCTGTCAGTTCATACGCCATAGTAGAAGATCTCAGCCTGTCAGTTCATACGCCATAGTAGAAGATCTCAGCCTGTCAGTTCATACGCCATAGTAGAAGATCTCAGCCTGTCAGTTCATACGCCATAGTAGAAGATCTGTGAGGATGGCGGGACTGCAGCAGAAAGGCAAACACAAACATCCATGCCTTACCTGGTGCTCCAACCCAGATCCCTTTTATCAGTAGCCAAGCACGCTAACCACTCTGCCACGGAACGGCTTACAAGTACTTTAACACAGCAAAATCTGAATTTAGGTCTCTAAATTCTAATGAGGTCGGTATTTGATCCCTGGTGGATTTCAAAATGTTTTTCCTGTCTAAAACTAGTTGAAACATTATTTACCATTTACACAATTTACTAGTATTTTGATACTGCAACCAGGAATTTCTAAGGTTTTTCTGTCGAAATATTACTACTCGATATTCTCTTCAATCTATTTCTACAAAAAAATTCAAGAATAATGTCCCTGTTGGAAACCACTGATCTACATCCTCTATTATCATCTTTTATCATCACACTATCATCTATACTCATTATCAACTACACCCATAAGTTATAGACTTTCACCTAACTTTCAGCAAGCCTCGTCATCAAAAGAAAATCAAATGCTGTGGAAATAAATGGAATCTTCATTTTACGTTATTTCCTCTATCGAATTCCATCACTTAAACCCAAAGAGCGAAAAAAGGAAGAATAAAAATTAATAGATCATAAATCATCAGGTGTCAAATTTGATAAAAATATGATTTTGGCTTTTCTTATTTCAGATATTTTGATGTATCGAAGCTGTTCCACTGGAAAAGTAATCGTTTTTTTCTTTTGACAGAAGGGAATGTTACACGTCTATTTCTCTCTCAAGTTTCGCCTTCGGAATAAAAAAAAAGTTTGATTTTATATCTATACATCATTCTCACCCTTGAGACCGTTTCGAACTATAGTGAACGTGTTCGCCTCCTTGATGTCCAACTTTCAAAGTTGTTTGATCGATTTTTGGCTCCGAACATTGTTTCTCACACCGCTCCTACCATGATTCTACTCTCCAGCGTCCCCCCCCCCCCTCCATCCCTAAGTCATCTCCTTACAGCCTCAATTCTACGCCAGGCACCCAAGGCCAGACAGGTGCACGAGGCACACAATAATAAAATAGTTTTTCGCAGATTCCTCGCGCTCACGTGAGGTGAAAATTGTGGTTCCGGAAAAGCGAGCGCTCGCGGTGAATTGTCATTTCACGTAAATGGAAGGCAGTATCGCAAATCGTTGAATTCTGGTCTGGAGCTCGCGCTGGCTGTTTCAATTTTCAGTCCGACTCACCTCAGAAAGTAATATTCGATGAAATGGGCTCAGATCTTTAATAGGATAAATGGTGCAGCTCTTCAATTTTTGCGCTCAATTTCAGGCAGCTATTAGGGAGACAGGGAAGGATTGGCTTGTTTTATATTAAGAGAGGAAAACGTAATATTTTTTTCCTGGAAGACATTGATTACAAATTATATTAAACCGAAATATTTTTGAAATATTAAACTTGTTTTAGAGATATTTGAAACAGAACATACTTTGCAACAACATTACATACATAAACGCAAGTATGGAATGCTTTGCGTAAACTATTCCATACTTGCATTTATGCATGTAATGTTGTTGCAAAGTATGTTCTGCTTCAAATATCTCTAAAACAAGTTTAATATTTCAAAAATATTTCGGTTTAAAATAATTTGTAATCAATAATTACTAATCAATGTCTTCCAGGAAAAAAATATTACATTTTCCTCTCTTAATATAAAACAATATGTAATGCTGTTGTAATGCTGTGATATATAAGCTGGGAATGAAATAAGTTTTGAGAAGAGATGTTTTGCTAATTGCACAGAATCAAAAAAGAAAAGCCATTAAAAATAAGGGTGACAGACTTTCTCCGGTGAAAGAATACTTTTTTATATTTTAATTATGTTGTACCTCCTTGTTCAAAGTGCTTGTGTTTTTGTAACAAGCAAAATATTGCCACTAAATTATGGATAAAGACAAAATAATCCATATCGTTTCAGAGTTGAGATATTTATTTTAGAATGTGAGAGTTTACAACTTTCTTTAAGATAAACGTTGTAATATTAAATGCTTTTTAAAAACTGCATTTTAATGTACTTGATTTCTATAGCATTGTGGGATGCGAATTCGTGATTAACGTAGAAATGCTTCGTTCTGTTGATATGCGTAAAGAATTGTTTCATGTTGTTATCTCTGACGGTTTTCCGCAAAATGGCCAGGTTATAAGGACCCCAAAGGATCAGAAAATGTTTGGGAAGGGAATTGTTTGCCTAGGCGACACAAGGTAGTGTTTCTTAAAGCCATTCAGCGTGTTACACGCTCTCTTGTGTATGGTGTCGCTGTTTAACATCCCATTCGATAGACGGATTGCTTCATGCAAAACGAAAGCTTAACTGTTTTCTGCAGAAATATCAAAGATACTCTTCTTGAAAAATCATGCAAATCGAAAGTTTGACCTTTTCGAAATGAATATTAAGATTCCTGTATGTGTGTGCAAAATTCCAAGTTTTTGAATGAATCCATGAATTTTTAAGATGTGTCTGTCGAAACAAAATGCTTCAATATGTTAAACAAAGAATTATTCGATATTCTGTTTAATTTATTCATACGATTTAAACAATTTCCCTTACATAACTAATTTAAACCTATCATTTCTTACAATAATTGTGAAAATCCTTATTTTAAGTGTGTTCCAACAGCTTATGGCATGCTCTGTTGGAACTGCAAAACAAGAAATTATGATGTGTTTCTTGAATTGAAGACTTTATAAGTTGTCTTTATCTGGGAAAGTATCGTTTTTCAAATGTGCATTTCGACTTTGCTATCTATTTATTTTCGAGTTAATTGACTTCGCTTAGTATGGTAAGATGAACTGTTTTTAAGGTCGTAAGCTAAATTTTAAATGTTTAAATATATGCATAAGTTCTGGTAAACGAAACGCTTATTGCATATTTTAATTCTTAGTAATTCAATTCTAATACACCCAGTCCTCGACTAATATGATGCGTTCTTCCAAATATTGGCGTAAAGTGAAATCGTGTTAGTCGGATAGGAATTTCTCATAATAAGTAATGTAAATAAGGGGAGGGGGGCTCCAAAATCATAATCGGATTAGAATATTTTTAATTGCGTTCCTTAAAAGCACAAAGCATTAACCAAAGTATAATCATAATAAGATTATACTTTGGTTAATGCTTTGTGCTTTTTATTTGTTTTTATATATTTTATTTTATACATGTAACTCATTTTTACTTAAGCAATGATAAAATGATTTTCGCTACTTAAAAAGGTAGGAACAAAACGACTGAATTCAATTTTATTTTAATACATAGAACGCATAGTTGATTGTCGAGTAATGAAGGTTGAAAAGGAGAAATTGATTATTGTAAAAATTGTTATCGAATAATGAAGATGATTAACCGTACATTTACAAGAGTTTCTACTCTGAACCTGAGAATGTATAATCTTTAGCCAATCAGAATGAATATGTTTAGGCTTACATTGTCATCGGTCAGAGAATATTAAGTTAATCTTTATTGTTCACAAATATATTGCATGTTATAGTTGTTTAAACACACCAATTTGTATAGCCAAATGTGATTTTTTTTTAAAGTACTGAAATTACGAACAAGGATAGATCAGATAGGTGAGACAAGGGAAACATCCAAAGTGACTTCTTATATAGTAAACATAGTAATATAAACGATTGTAGAGAAGTGGAAAATCATATTATTTCGAGCGATCAGTCCTATTAGTCCATTTTAATCCTGTTAGTCGTTTTTAAACAATTAACGTGAATCTGCTAAAACAATAAATTATGAATTAATAATTTTTACATTCTCTTGATTATCGCTGTCTCAAGTAATCGATGTTTCCTCTATCTAAACCAATACCACCTAGAGCTGAAAGTCAACCACCTTCGGAATACGTCACAACAATGGCTGTCCTAGTAGGCCGCATCACATGCAAGCGCTAGGAAATACGTCACAGATACCCATGCTTTGTTAGTGTAGATAAAGGTTGAGTGCAGGTTGAGTGTGTACCAGTTAACCTACACAGTGTTATTATTACAGTGTTATTATTACTAGGATTATACAGTGTATACCCTCTATATAAAAGATAATATGAATTATTAAGTAATTTCACATTGAGTTTTCGTATGAGTTGTACAAATAAATATATATATAATTTGTCTTACAAAGTTTTTGAACTAAGGATAAAGTAGCCTTGGATCATGAGGCAAAAGAACTTAAAGAGCTATGATTAGATAGCTGCCGTTAAGATAAATCAGTGTCCATTAGGTGTATTTCTAACGTAAACTATGAATAATACATGGAGATATACGAATTATGTAAATAGGTTTCTGAAGATAAGTTCCTAAAAATTAATTTTATAAAATATTTTGCTCCATGTAGTGTGGATCAAACAGTGTTATGCAGAGTTTTAACTATTTACGTTTATTGATGATATTTCATGTAACTAGTTTTATTTGCATAATAATTATTCCGCATTGCTTTCACAGGAATGTAATATCTAAATAAACTTAGGTAAAATGGTAAAACGTTTTTCTGGAAAGTGGCTGATTTTTTTTTATATTGATTGTAAATTTGAAATTATCTTTTCATTCCGTCTTTGATAGGAAATTTAGTATAAGAGCCAAAGAATCTCTTTCTTTCAGAGTAAGCTGTTAAATGATATTTCTCTGTTATCAGTTACTCTATGCTATTTATCTGAATCACTGTACTAAATTCTTTGCTTATTGACGTATCTAGAGGTCTATGTGCATGTATGTCATTATTTGGTTTAGTGTTTACAATATATATGTCAACTACTATTCTTCAACATTTATTTTCTTTTTTTAGTATATTGGGTATGCTATCACTTCATTTTGATTTATATTTTAATAATAACATTATTTCGTCTTCAGAAACATATATATGTAGGTTGTCATTACTTTATTTAATGCATAAACTTCATCTTGAGCATCTTTAGATGTTAATTTTTTTAAAACTAGGGAAAGACTATATTTGTGTACAAGTCCTCAAAGTTTGCACGATTCATTGGAATCACTAATCTTGTCAATTCTTTGCTTGTTTATTGACAATTATAACATTTATTTCTTGCATATATTCTATCACTTCATTTTGACGCATATGTTTATTACTTTAATGATATTTCGTCACTTCCAGATAATTATGTATATATATATATACACCGTTTCATTAATTAATTCACATACACTTAATCTAAATCGATTCACCATTTTTAAGTACCTTTTATACTTTTTTATTGACATATCTGGTAGTCTATGTGTTAGTGTATAATTCTGAATCACTACTCTGCAGCTTCTGTGTTATGTTTTCTGGATAAATCAACAATTAGTTTGTTCATATGATTTAATTGAATCACTAATCTTGTCCACTCTCTATCGTATATATATAACGAACCATTTCTCAGTTCTAAGAAAGCACATATATTTCTTCATCTAGTTCAAAGTATACGATTAAAATGTATCACTGAATTTGCTCATTTTGTGTTCTATTTACTAACTTTTATTTGCATCACTCACAGAAAAATTAATGTACATTTCAAAGTTATTTGAATAAATATATATGACTTAAATTAATCGTTTGCCCTGTTAATTTTCTATTTTCTTTTTATTTTTCCTTCAACTTTAGGAGTTTTAAACATTTCTTCATTTGAATTAGTGTATGATTTCATTAAATCACTCAGGCTAATTTTATGCGAATATTTCCTCACTTTAAAAGCTTATGCATTTCTGCATTAGGTTTATTATATATAAATTAATTGAATCACTCCCAATTTTATGCAATATTGAATATTTTTCCACTTGTCTTTGGAAAATTTATGTATCTTTTCAGTTGGTTTACTACATATGAATTAATTTATTTACTCCTAGTTTTGCGAAATTCTCAATTTTTCCCCCTCACCCTCTAGGATATTTATGAAGTTCTTCAACTGGTATAGTACATATCATTTCATAATTTATTTCTAAATATTTTGCAAGTTTTAATATTTTAATTTATGAATTTCTTCCTTTATGAATTTCTTCAATGAGGTTTAGCATATATGTTATAAATGAATCACTCATTTTGCTAGTTTTATGTATTTCTTTTCCAGGTATAGTTACTAATAGCGTTGATTATTTTTTTATGTAAATGTTTAGGAAAAATTACTTAAACTTGTAAGAGTTGATAATTTTCACGCTATTGTAATTTTGGTTTGTTTGAAATCGTGACAGATACATTGTTTTTGCCTCCGTTTTTATTTATTTGTTTCCGGTGAAAAAATGTTATTACGAGAGGAATTTTAGATAACTACTCTCCACATCAGAATATTCCAAAAGTCCCTTATTGTTTTTTGAAATTGTTATTAAAAAGGATACATCGATTGAATTCTAACTCTGTTTGTTTTACTTTAGTGCAAAATTCCGCAGACATATTTTCCGTTTTTTACTTTTTTGTCGAGGAATTATTTTTATTCAAAGATTGATAAATTGCATCTGCGTTAAAAATTGGTTCATTTGAAACCATCGGCAATAATTTTGCTTTCAACTTCATTCAAATGAAACGATGTACGGAAATAACCAGCAGTGAGCAAACACAGCGATATCCTATTGTACGTGACGTCAAAAACTGGTTGGTTGGCTTTGTTCTTTTTAGGAGGTATTGTCTGAACTGGTAACTTGAAAAAACAAAAAAAAAAAGTGCGAGACGTATTTTTGTACCATAAAATCATATCTTTAAACACTCTCACTAGCGGTTGACTTCCGTTGTTGAATCCGATACAGAAGGGGAGGAAGTTGCACACTCAGTAATGCAGCAGGCGCTTAATCTGTAGTTCCTAGGTTAAAGTCTAAATTGCCCCGGGGTCAGGCAGAGGGCCGGATGGGGATTTAGTGGTTTATCTCCGCTAAATTCCTACCCTGTTCTTTGTCAGAAAGAGGACACCCGTGGGCTTGGAATAGGATTTAAGCTGTGATCTATGTGCAAGAGAGCCATACCCTGTTCACGTTAAAGAATAGGCTAGATGGCCTTGACCGGGGACTGTCTCCTAACATTTGTTCAGTGGATCTGCTTCTCCGACCTTCTCTGAGCCCTTGGGGTCCTTGTGACCTAGCCATTTTGCCCATTGTGTGCAATAAAGTGTGACTATTCGTGTTAGTTAGTAGAGGCCGATGAACACACGGATAACCGAGAAACAATGATAGTCGGAACAACATAATTTTAAACGATTCCCTTTCGTTTCTTCAAAATTTCTTTTCGGGGATTTTTTACTTTAAAATCAATGTTATTAAATAATAGTTTTAAAGAGATTGAACTCAGCTACATGTTATTAATTTCCAAAAAGGACAAAGTGGTGGATAGCAATTAACACTAATGTATTCCTGAAATGTGTTTTATTCTATATCCCAAGCGAAATTAAGTGCCAATAGCTTCCTGATTGCATTAGACCGTCTCTTTGATCTTGGAGATGTGGCAGGAGTTATCAGTTATCGTCGGTTTTTAGAGTTCCACAGTACAACAGTTGCTGTGAAAGGAACTTACAAACCGGCAAAAGACGTTTAGAAATCTTGTTTTTCATTTTCATGATTTTATAAGTAGGCCGAGGCAGTAAAGCTAAGAGAGAAGGTGAATTTATTTAAAATCTTGAATTAAAAAATGATTTACACAGCATGTAATGAATTATTTTTCTTCACAAAATATAAGGGTTGAGTTACTTTAGCTCTGAGCGGCATACACAATGGGCTAAATGGTCAGGTCACAAGTAGTAAGTGGTTGAGGGAAGTTTGAGAAGGGGGACTACACTGGACAGCTTTTAGGAGACAGATAGATGATAGAATAGACCAACTGAGTTTCCTATTTCGGAAAACATTTCATTGCACATTATTACAATTTACTCTATTGGAGTCATAAAAAGTATCTTACGAACGTTTACTATGACGGTGCAGTCAAGTTGCCATTCATTGAAAACTAATCTTTTGATAACCTAGTAAATTACATTTCACCTATAATCAATTCATAATTTCTTCTGACGATATGTCAACAGGACTGCGTTACATACTGACAGAGATAGTGTCATATTATAATAGATAGGATCTCATCCAAAGGACTGCAGAATGTTTTAACGTGCCATCCAAAATATTGCAGAATGTCTTAACATGTCATCCAACGTATTGATGTATTCGCAGTTACATCAGTGTCACATTTATTCCTGAGGGAAAAATCTAAGTAAAAGCGATATCACACTTTGAAACCGGTAGTTAGACTCTGTCCCCATACATATACAAGTTGTCTTGTGGGCGAGTTGCTATTACTCTAAAATTATTAGAGGAAGAAATGTTGTACGAAATCACTCATCATTGTGTCAAGGGGGAACATAAACTTTGTGTTAAGATCTATCTCATCCTGCACTCCCTCTCCATTCTTAAATTTGAAATCTCTAATGGAGCACGGATCGTGGTTTTATCTCATTTGAAAATACTGCCGAAGACTAGTGAACTGCAAAAGGGATTTATAACAGCAGAACATGAACTACGGTTAAGTATGCATGCAATGAAACATTTTTCTTCAAAAAATATAAAAGTTGGGTTGCTTTACTTCTAAGCGGTACTATTTTTGCTCAAAATGGGATAATTGCCAGGTTGCCTCAGTTGGTAGCGCGCCAGGCTCCTAATCTGTAGTTACGAGGTTCGAGTCCCACCTGTTCCAGATTTGAGCACTCAGTCCTCGATCAGTAGGAGACACCCTAATTATTATTACAGAAGGTAGGGGGAAGTGGAGCCACTGGACATCTGAAAAAGAAATAGAGATGGTATCCTTCCGTCAAATCCATACAGCTTTCTCCTAAACCTGCACAGGGTGTGACTCCCCAAATAAAAGGGCTAAAGCTCAATGTTCCATCCGACGGACCGATCCTTTCAAGCCCATCGGTGTCTCCTACTGATCTAGAGCTGAGTGCTCATAGCTGTAATAGGTGAGATTCGAATCTCGTAACTACAGATTACGAGCCTGGCGCACTACCAACTGAGTCAACCTTTCCTCCTGACGATTTTTTAGGGGTCATATGAAATAGATATTTCACAAAACGAAACATCATTTACTGGGAGGTCCGAAAAAAAGAATAAGTAATACTCATCGACAAATCAACAATGAAACATCTTCCCATGGAAGCGAAGCACACCGTGGACTCTAACCTTATGGATGTTAAAAGATTTCATTTGGATAACTGATTATTTAGATAAAATGTATCTACCTTTCTTTCATTTCGATTGCCATTGAATTGATATCTTTGGTAAATTGGAGTAGGGGGTGGGGGTGGCTGTAATGTAACACGCCAGGCTCATAGTCTGTAGTTCCCAGTTTCGAATCTCACCTGAGTCAGAGTTGAGATTTATCTCCACAAAACTCTCCACTCTGCCCTCGGTTAGTAGGGGACACAAGATGGACTAGGAAATCCGTCGTCCGTCGGATGGGACGTTAAACCGTGGTTCAGTGAGTAGAGAGACATGCGCTGTGCACGTTGAAGAACACGCTGGATGGCCTTAACGAGAGGCTACCATCTCTCTCCTAACAATTGTCTAGTGTGTCCCCTCCCTCCAACTTTCTCTGAACCCTTTGGGTCCTTGTGCCCATGGTGTGCAGCAAACTGCTGCTCAGAGGTAACCCAACACTCTGGCGAATACGGGGATGTTTGTTTTCTGCGAAAATAAAGGTTTTTATTTTTCGAATTTTCCATCCATTAATAGTAGTAGTTCATATCAATGGGTGATTTGAAAATGTAAATAATAATATGTTATTATCCCTATTTATGTTATCGCATCAAACTCTTAAAATGAAAAAAGTTGGACTTTCTTATCCCCTATGGATAAGGGCAAATCATCCAGTGTATATAAAATAGAATTATTTATTTATTTATTATTACTATATTGAAATATTATTGAAAATTTTAAAATTAAGTGCCAGGTTTATAACAAATAGGACATCGGTTGAATTTTAATCAATTACTCAGTTATATTAAAGCCAAAGGTTTGGCGCGAAATCTATTAATAACACTTTCCATCGATAAGTTCATTCGCAGCTTTCTACACGTACACCCGTGATCGTCACATGTGTCTGTTCACCCGTTCGTCTCCGCCGTCCGTCGGTTGGGACGTTAAGCGTGCTCCCGTGTGCGGAGAGCCATACCCTGTGCACGTTAAAGAACACGCTGGATGGCCTTGACCGGAGGTTACCATCTGTCTCCCAACAGCTGTTCCAGTGGGTCCCCTCCCCCAACCTTCTCTGAGCATTCGGGTTCCATGTGACCTGGCCATTTAGTCCGTGGTGTGGAAAAAGGCCGCTCAGAGGAAAAAAAAAACCAACCCACCTGTTCGTCCACCCATCGCCCGCCCGGAATTACCCCTATTATATAATATGATAATACTTCAATTAAAACATAAATGACTATCAATTATTCCGTTATTCATCAACACACATTCGATCACCAGAATTTCCAAAAATACATCGTTTGCAAAATTACTTCAGTGTTACATTTTTTTACATTTAGCGCCCTCTAACGATGGCGCTAAACGTAAAATTTTTTGAAGGATTTCACAACTATGAATCATTATATTCCTTTAGTGCCTATTTACCCTGCTGAGGAATGGTCAACAACACAGGGTCCTGGTGCTGACCAAATAAACCCACTGGACTGAACTGAATTAAGGCTCTGAGGTTGATTATGGATCCTGAATTTGCTGCATTGGTGGGCATCTGTGGAGGAAAAATCTTCCACTGTGTTTTCTGTTTGTTTCTGGGTTGACAGCCCTAAATGAATAGATTCACAGGATATGTTTATCAGATGGTGGATAATCCTGAGCAGGGGTTATCGCAAGAACCTGAACTCTTTGATTTTACTGGCATCGTCAAATTCTACATTGGAGGAAGTCTTCCAGTGTAGATGGGCTTCAGCTTTTAGTGGTGGGGGAACGGGTCTTTGTTCCATGCTTGCGATTAGGGGGCTGTTTGATATTATTGGCATTTCCTCTCTCAATAAACATAGTTGCTTTAAACAACCCACTAACCATTTTCTCTCCGTAGGTAGTTGGCATGTGAGGACTCTGCACAGAGCTTTATCTCTTGATGTTCTCACACAAGAATTCCACCATTATAATTTAAAAATTCTCGCCTTGCAAGAGACCAGATGGACAGATAAAGATCAGATTCTTAAAAATAATTTTAAATTTCTCTTTTCAGGGAGGAAAGAGAATAACCATCACCTGCTTCTCAGCAGACACGCTAGTGATGCTCTTCTAGGATATAAGTGCATTAATGAAAGGTTGCTTACAGCAAAATTCCAGACAATCGTTAAAGACTTGAATGTTATCTGCTGTTATGCCTCCACTGAGGATGCTGATGAGGATGAGAAGGACAGGTTTTACGGACAACTTCAGGATATTTTGAATTCTGTCAAGAAAGAAGATATTACCCTTGTTCTAGGTGACTTCAATGCCAAAGTTTGTATCGACTCTGACCTTTGGGGAGGGGTGATAGGCCCTTTTGGCATTGGTAACTGCAATGGAAATGGGCAACGTCTCCTACAGGTAAGTAAACTCAATGGTTTCAGAATAACTAACACTTATTACAAACACCGCGATATACATAAGTACACATTGGTTTCATCTGATGGGCTTCATACGAATATGATTGATTATATATTAATTAACAGAAAATGGGCTAGTAATGTTAGGAATACCAGGTCATATAGGAGAGCTGAAATGGAATCTGACCATTACCTTGTTAAAAGTGTCTTGCAACTTAAACTCAAAAAGTGTTCTGCTAGGGTTGAAAAAATTACCTTTAATACCGAAGCTCTGAAAGATTCAGCTATAGCTAAAGCTTAGCATGATAGGTTACTTAGTCATTATGACAGTCTTGGTTTGCTTACTACTGAAGCTGAGGAAAAATGGGACCGTTTTAAACAGGCTTTTTTGGAAACTAACAGTACTCTTTTAGGAAAAAAGGAGCAGAAGAGACAGAATTATTTGAGTGATAAGGTAGTTGAGCTTATTTCAGAAAGAAAGAACTGCAGGAATGTCCTTAATCAATACCCTACTAGTCCTAATAGAAAGCATTACAGAGAACTTAATAAACGTGTAAAAGATCAGTTAGGTGCTGATAAGAATCTTTGGCTTGATGGCTTGGCTGACAAAGCCGATGAAGCAGTTAGACAGCACAACAGCAGAGAGCTCTACCAGATAGTAAATGTTTTGTGTGGTAGAAAACGAACAGGTATACAGGGATTGAAGGATAAACAAGGTTATAGAAGGTGAGGATTCTGTCATGTCTAGGTGGGCTAAGCATTTCAGTGATGTTCTAAACAATGTGGTTAGTTCTACTCCCATTCTTTGTAATGATGACAGATGCATTGGTGGCTTTAATGTTGGACCTATAACACAATCTGAAGTTAATTTGGCTGTTTCTAAACTTAAACTTCATAAATCCCCAGGGGTAGAAGAAATTACTACGGAAAATTATTAGAGCTGGGAATGTTTCTGTTACCACTTGGATGACTGAAATTTTTAATATCTATTACGATAAAGGCAGGCATGGTTCCTAAGAATTTTACCAGAGCTATTATTATCCCTATTTTCAAAAAAGGTGATCGCAGTTCTTGTGATAACTATAGGGGTATCAGCCTATTCTCTGTTCCAGGTAAAGTTCTTTCCATGATTGTGCTTAATAGAATTAAGAATCTGGTTGACAGGCAATGTGGATTCAGAAGTGGTAGGGGATGTGTAGATCAGATATTTTCATTTAGGCAGATTCTTGAGAAATGTTTAGAGTTTCAGAAACCTTTGGTTGCTAGCTCTGTTGATTTCCTAATTTATGGTTGATGGTGAGATCATATGGTATACCAAACAAGTTAGGTAACGTAATGAAAGCTGTCTATCATAACACTGAGTCGTTTGTGAAAGTTGGTAAGGCTTGTAGCAATTGGTTTAGCATTACTTCTGGTGTTCAAAAAGGTGCACTTTATCTCCTTTTCTCTGTAGTTTGGTTATTGGTTATGTTATGCGAAATTCACTTCAAGGGAAAGATTTTGGCTTAAATGGGCTGGAGATACAAAAATTTCTGATTTAGATTATGTTGATGATTTAGCCCTTTTGGAAAATGATATTGATGAGATGAACTCTTTGATGAAATTGGTACTAGAGTAGGTTTGGTTATAAACAGAGAGAAAATAAAGTGATGACAATTGGTCAGGCGGACTGTGATTCAGTTAGTCTGAGTGGTTTCAATCTTGAGCAGGTGTCTCAGTTTAATTATTTTGGGAGCTATGTAACAGATGCTGGTGATGTGCGGCATGAGATTAACAGACGGATAGGGATTGCTGCCGTGACTTTTAAGAATCTATGGAGAATGTGAAGAAATAGGCGTATACACCTAAAGACTGAAATTAGACTGTATAATAGTTTGGTTCTTTCTAGGGTTAGTTATGGTAGTGAAACTTGAACACTTTGTAAGCATGATAACAGGAAACTAGATGATTTTGATCTAGATGTTTACGCAGTATCTTGGGCATTAGGTGGTTCAACTTTGCTACTAATGATGAGGTTAGGCAAAAGAGTCGGCAACCTCCTTTAAGCAGCATATTGTGCAGTGAGAGACTCCGTTGGTTTGGCCATGTTGCCCGTATGGATAATTATAGATTCGCGAATAGGGTTATGAACAACGTACCTAAAGGCCTCAGAAAGAGGGGGAGACCTAAAGATGCGGTGGGCAGACAATATCAAACTGGACCTTGTTAGAATTGGTGTGCAGTGGCCGGAATCAATAGATGTAGCTCAGGACAGACTTGCTTGGAGAACTAAATTGCACGGTCTGGTTGGACCTCCGTAGCCCATGGCTGCGTGAGGATGATGATAATGATGAGTGCCTATTCAACTGAAAAGAATTTTCCATTAATTCCAGTTGCTTTTTCCCACCCACTCTGAGAGTTAAGGGGAAAATTGTTGCTGCCAATGTGAACCCCTTGATCATCACTCTCGATTACTAACATATAAAATTTCTAGCTCAAATAGATCATTTGCAATATTCCTCAGAAGGCGCAATTAAGGCTTTTGAGAGATTCTAGAAATGTAAAATATAATAATTTATCAATAATACCTATCCAATACATACGGAATTTTAAGTTTTCCTCTAAAAACTATTATCTCTGAAAACACAAAAATTGGGTTTTCCCACCACCTCTGTGGTAAAGTTGAAAATCATTGCTATCAATGCAAACTTCATGACAATCACATTTCACAACCAAACTTTTAAATTTCTGACGTAATTGCATCGTTTGCAATATTATAGTTTGAAACTTTGCAATTTGCAATCTGCACTAAATACAGAGAGGTTTTCATGTGACATATCTACCTCTAATACTTCTCAAAAAATAGTTTATGATAACTCTCCCACGAAGACTTCCATTATATATTAAGTTCAACGAACAAAATAATCTTTTTCAGCATCGACGCTGGTCCAGTTCAAGGATGAGACACGTGTTGCGTGACTTACATATTTCTGATTAGGAGGAGGATTTTTGGTAACGTATACACTGACCTCTTAAAATAAGAGGTTATAGAAAACGTTTATGACATTCATCTGCAGAAAAAACCCATAAAACGAACCTGAGCAAAAACTTGTACTGTCATTCAAACTACTCCCGTACAGCATCTATGCGAAGTTGCAGACGTTTACCCCAATTCTGGAACTCTTGGTGGTACTCCTGTTGGTAATATTCCGCAACTCTGACTGAACGCATTTGCAAGGGTTTGAAAAAGTCTGAAAAAGGATTTCCAGCAAATTTCTTTTTTAAAACCAAAAATCGCATGGTGCAAGGTCTGGGGAATATGCGGGATGATGTAGCTGTTCGATGTTTTTCCTATTCAAGAAAGGCCTCAACGTGATGAGTTTTGGGAGCATTTGCATAGTCATGAAGAAGGGGAAACCTTGACACGTCTGTTGTTGGACGCTGCTACTTCATTTCCTTAATTATCTTGGGGAAAACAATGTTGGTATAGTATTGGCCATTTGCAGTCATTTTTAAGGTAAGATTTTCATGGCTATCACTCCTTGGGAATAGAAAAAAATTGTGAACATCCTCTTCCTTGAGCAAAGTCTTGTCAGAGGATTTGCGGAAGCTATTCATCTCCCACAACCCAAACATAGTTGTCGATCTTCCTGGGGGTTGTATAGTAATAAAACCACGTCTTATCATCTGTGACGATGTCTGCTAACTGTTTTGGTCACTAAGTTCAAACATTGCCAGCATCTCCTTGCACGATTCGACTCTAGTCTTTTTTTGTTCTTCTGCCAGTTTATGGGATACCCTTTTACCCTTTTGGGACAAATATTTCGGTACTTTAAGTGTTGATGAATAATTGTTTCCACACTGCCAATCAATACACTGACATCTAAACGTATTACCTGAATTGTGATATGTGGGTTTTCCTTAATGAGTTAACGAACAGCATCAATGGTTCCGTCGATCATGGCCTCCTTAGGTCTTCCTGCACGCGGGAGGTCTTCGAAGCTCTGCCGTCCTTCTCTGAATTTGCCCATCCATCCCGTAACAGTGCCTCGATTTCCAACGATATTCGTTAAATATTCAAAAGGTTATGCAAACTAAAATGTTTAACAATAGCATTGCGTCGTGAGAATGTACCTTTAGAAACCAATTAAAACTTAAATATTAAATACCCTTTCAAAACATTTACAATATCAGTTAGTAATTTGCGTAATGATCATTTCAATTTTAGATAGGGATGATTTATACAAAACAAGAAAATTTATCATTAACTATTTCAGCTTCAATAACTCTTTAAATACTGAATGAATGTTATTAAAAATCAAGATTTAAACAGATTTGATTATGATCTTTAATTTACCATCAGTAACATTTTCCATCTAATGCATTTTCAGAAGATCGATTTCCATTAACATGGAAATTTTATATCTTAATGGGCAGTGCATAAACTTATATTTATGAGCCTTAATATTCGCGTCTATCTCACTGAAATGTTAACCTTCGAAATTTTTGCATTACAGAGACAATGAAAAAAGATGACGTAACTCGCATGCTGAATCAAATGGATGAAAACTGGACGTGAGTTCAAATAAATGGTGTATAAAAATTCTAATTCTAAAACAATGCAATTTATTACAAAAATATGGATAAAATCGTTTATATAAACTAAAGTCAACCAACAGCATTTTTATATCAGTATAAAAATAAACTTTCAGAAGAACATATCACCTATTTACTATTTCTACTCAAAGCGAAACAAAATAAAGTTTCTATAACAGTCTATAAATGGCACAATTATATTTGTGAACAAACCTGTATTCTATAAAGATTAACCTTACCAATTCCGAAAGAACTAAATGCAACTATGTAACAAATGATGAACTCTTCCAACAAAAAAGTTGAGATTAGATCTACCGTTCGACTTACATAAAACCTCTTCATAAACATTTTTAGTGTCCTAAACATCTTAATTTTTCTTACCGGTCCGCTAACTGGACCGCACTAATTAACATATTTATCTTTCCGGGAACACACCAAAGAAAAACACTTCTTATTCACTATACTGTATCGACTTAAATGAACTACGTATTCCTTCTCACTCCAATTCTTGTAACTAACACTTATTCCTTATCCTTTCAATCAAGTTCGTTCGATGTCTTTGGTGACGTAACTCGCATGCTGAAGATCATGCGAGCATCAAGACGACACATCACATCACAAGTTAATTTTAGCACGTTCATCTGTCGTAACAGTATAATAGTAGCTGTAGAAAGTTTAATACAATTGCGTAGAAATTGGTTTCTCACTTCACTTTATTTTGTGATGCGTCGTTCGATTAAAATGTGTTTCTCAGTGCTATCCCAATTCTTTGAACTGACAAGAGTTATCTATCAGAACTTGAATACTTATTTACGAAATATTCTCCTCACTGCATGTTTGAACATATAGTAATCGAAGTTTCCGTAAATAATTGTCAATATTGTTCCTGACAGCTTTCAATTTCAGCAGCCCTCTTTGCTGAAAAATACATAGTTGAATAGTGAAATGATATTAAATTTTGACTATAAAAATTAATTGAAAGCTAACCTTAGAATCCATGCACAATATAGGATAATTCTTTAACATAAAAAAAGGGCCTGAGTATTGTGAACTGTTTAGAAACGGTCTCATTAATGCGAACATTGACCTTGGTGATCGAAGGAGACGTGTTATATTGGATTAAACATGTGCTCAATTGAAAGTTAGCCTTGGAACAGCTCATGCCATAATGCACGACAAGCTACTATACCGTAAGCTGTGCTCTAATTATGTCACAAAGCAGCTATAGATGACGATACACACGTTTAAAATGCGGCTCATAATTGGCTATGCTGTTTAACAAGCAATAATGTTTCTCTGAAACAATTTAAAAGTCAGTCGCTGGAATAAATATATTGAAGTGGGATATGATTACATTGAAGAAGAGTGCATGTTTTCTTACTAGAAACAAATTTTTTGAATCTGTGCTAAAATTCACCTTATTTATTGAGTCGTTCTCGTACATCATATTTCGAGGAAAAGAAACAAATTACACAGGAGCTTTAATTAGGACTGGATGATCCATACCGTCATGTCAAGCAAGAAAAATTCTTTATTACAGGATAGTTTAGTGCACAATGCTTGGCTTGCAGTTAATACCTACCGCACAAAAAGTATCTCTTAATTACAGAAGTACTTTTGCGACTCCGATCTAACCTTCAGTCTCCCCTAATTCTTCTTTAATATGAAGTCTTTCGAACTACGAAACAGCCAATGAACAGAACAACGAGGAAGACATCAAGGGAAACAAAAATTTGCACTAACATACAAGAAGATAGTTAATTGACACTGCTGTTAGATCGCAAATCCAGAAGACTCTTTTTTAAGTGAACAAGGAAATTACGAAAAGGTTTAGGTTCTCTTTGTCGGATTATTATCATCGGAGTTATATGGGCAAGAATCCACATATGAAATGGAGGGAGGATACAAATCGTTATAAATCAAAGTTCGGTCGGAAAAGTTTAATGGGGTATTATATTTGTTTTATTATGAAATTTGAGGAATGTTGTTTGTATAAATTCTGCATATGAATCGGATCTTATATATGAGATCCAAATGGCTAATGTAATAAGTAAGATGGCGCACTTTTCGGACAACGAACTACAACAGTGTTAGAGAAACATGTTATAAAGATGTCATAACAAATACATACATTTCAAAGAACACAATATAGAGTTGTTAACAAACTTGTGAACATCCTCAGGTAATATTCGTTCAGATAATATTTGCTCTAAAGATGTAGTGTTTGTTTAAAGAGGAATTTTAAATTTTTGAAACATTGATCACCCAGATACTAGGCAACAGTAGGCTTACCAAGTGTGTGTGTGTGTGTTCCTAGTTAGATATATGTATATATATCTACAAGGATATTTGCATATATACATATATCTAACTAGGAAATTTACCCTGCCTTGTCCGGATTTGAAACCTTCTATAGTGGATGGCATTCCCCATTACACAAGTTTTCATTTCGTCCATTATCTTTTTTTTTTACTAAAAGATAATGGATGTTACACCGTGGCGCTTTTTGCATGAGACCATACCCTGTGCACTCTAAAGAGCATGCTGATGGCCTTGACTGGAGTATACCACCTGTCCAGTGGATCCCCTTCCTAAACATTTTCTGAGCCTTTGGGATCTTTGTGACATGACGGTATGGTTCATTGTGTGCATAAATGCGCGGCTCAGAGGTAAAAATACCGAACAAAAGGCGTAATAATCTGAGGATGAGTGGATTGTGTTCAAGGAAAGAATAAATCTTAAAAAATATCATTTGTTTTTAATATCATGATTACTGCTATATGTACGTATAAAATGTCCATACTTCCCGATTTTTGGGATCATGCCCCACTTTTTTCGTTAAGGCTGGTGGGGCGCCAAAATGTTTCCCTTTGAAATAACATCGTCAGAAAACATATTTTGTGTTAAAACAGGTACCGAGTTGTAAAATATTAAAGCTGCCATTTAGACTAAGCCGGAAAAAAAGCAGCGGAAAAACTTAATTAAAATTTAAATTTTTAAAGTTCAGACAGTGTAAATCAATTTTTACCCTTTTTAAATTTTCATTTTCGTTAAATTACCATGTCGCTTTTTTGCACTCTAACCGTCAGTGCATGCAGACTTGCAAACTAATTCAAGGATGCTTATATGCTCATGATCCGAAGTCTCATGATAGTTTGGCTATACACAGTCATATCATAATAATATGACCATCTACCTAATAATGGGAATAACCACCCTTGGCCCGGATGATAACGGCGAGACCGTGTGGCATGGACGTAATGAGACCCTGGCAGGTTGCCAGATTATTCTCCGATGAGGCACAAGTGCCCATTCGGACTCCAGCAGAGCACTGAGGTTCCGGAGATGACGTGGTTGTGGGTCCGCACGCCGAACCTATCGATCCAAATGGTCCCACAAGTGCTCTATCGGATTGAGGTCGGGCGATTTCGCCGGCCAAGGGAGAATGGAGATATCTCTGTTGTGTTCTGAAACCAGTCACGCACCACCTTAGTGACATGGCAGGGCGCATTGTCCTGTTGGTAGACACCATCACCACTAGGGTAAATGTCCAACATGAAGGGATGCATGTGGTCAGCGAGGGTGGACAGGTAGCCATTGGGGTTCGGACCCATCCAGTGGTACCAGCGGTCACAGGTCATACCAGTAAAACATCCCCCAGACATGGAGACTGCCACCGCCAACCTGTACTTGGCTGACAGGTGTGTCCGGTGTTGGTTCTCATGTGTCTGACGCCGTATCCGCCACCTCCCGTCACTTCTGTGGAGTAGAAACCTCGATTCGTCGGAAAAGGCAACCTTTTTCCACTCTTCCACTGTCCAATAACGGTAGTCCCGTGCGAACTGCAGGCGTCGTTGCCGATGGACCTTGGTTAACATGGGCGCCTTTACGCAGTGTCGACTCTGGAGACCAATGTATAACAGGGTTCGCTCTACTGTTATCGGGAACGCATACCTGGGTGCCCCAGCGTTCATTTGAGTGGTCAATTGCTGCACTGTTGCGTGTCGATTGTCCTTTACTAGTCGACGAAGGCGACGTTCTCCTCTGGGGTCGATGGCCTTTGGGATTCCACAGTTATGACGTCTGGGGGTACTCGATGTGCCAGCGGTCCATTCTTGCTACACCCTTACTACAGCACATCGCAAACAGCCCACGAAGTCTGCTGTTTCCGAGATGCTTCCAACCTTGGTGAGGTAGACGATGATCATTCCTTTTTGAACGTCCGTCAAATTAATACCTCTGTCCATTGTGCTCACGTTACGCACTATGACTCATCTGTCCTGGCCGGCCAGTTATATCACCGTGTGGTCGACCTTGTCATGTGCACTCTGTGACACGCCTGGGCGGGTACACTCTGATTCCGTGGGTGGTCATATTATTCTAATGCGACTGTGTATATGAACCTATGATAAGACTACTTTGGTCAGTCTTTTCAATTTGACGCTTGCTAATGATTTATGGAGTTTTTCCTTCATACGACGGGCGGCTGTCTTCCCAAGCTCATCGGAACCCCCTTCGATGGATGGCGGTCTTCCCAAGCTCATCGGTGTCTCCTTCGACGGGCGGCGGTCTTTCCATGCTCATCGGTATCTCATTTATTATCGAAGGCAGAGTGGTGGTTTGCGGAGATAAATCAAAACTCACGCACAGTTGGAACTCGAACCTGGGAAATGCAGATTACGAGCCTGGCGAGCGCTGCCGATTCACTTTACAAACGTACGCGCTTATATGCGCAATGAATTTAAGCTCTTGGGCTTTTTATGAATTTTCTTTCAATATTGTAGATTGTCTGTTTTACATGGGACAACTTTTTTCATAGAGAAAAATATTTACTTGGCAAAATTATGAAGGTTGAAATATTATACACAAAACCGTTACTGATGGCAATTCTGATGTCTTATTATGTATTCTTCAAATTACAAAGAAATGTTTTTACAACTATTTCAGTTCCGAAATGAGTCTAAATCATCGTAATGTAAACACAAGAGGGAAGTCGTAGATTGAAGTCGGAATTACACTCGAAATTCAACCTCTCTCTTGATACTCAAAATGGCATTACTTGTCGCTAAGGGCGACCTTGAGAAATTTGGTCATCGTTTTAACCCGAGCTAAATTTCAGAAATTGTAAGTTGTGGCTGTACAGAAATTTAATGTTCCTTTCCGCAATCATTTGTTTCATGGTTAACGTTTTTTTATGGTTTTTAAATGGCGAGGGGAAGTGTATTTAGCAATTTATTTTAATGAAATTGATGCACTAGTTAAAATACTCCGAATAAGGCCTGGATGCTGCTTTCCTTGTCTTTCTCTTGAGATCGCCGGCCTCCATACAGATATTCTCTGTGGAGTATTAAACTGACAGATTCTTGACAACCTCTGTATTAAACAGTTGTTTGAAAATAAAATTTTATTTTTGTTTCATTCTTTTTAATTGTTTAATACTACTTACATGACACACTGCTCTATCAAAATATGATTTCCCATATTATGTTAATGGGAATCTAACTTCGAAGATCTACAACTTCTAAAGATATTCATTTAATGGGAAGATGTGACTGAACATAAATTAAAGATCATAACCAAATCTTTTTAAATATCGATTTTAATCAATATTTGTCCAGTATTTAAAGAGTTATGGCAGCTGGAATATTTCACAATACTAATGCATAAGAATTTAGCTCAGAAATTATTTGGAATTTAAATAGTAAATAATGTTTTAAATCATTGAATAAAATAAATATACGTTTTAGAAGTTTATGTTATAATTATTTCAATATTAGACAATTATGAATGATTTTTATAAAACAAAATAATGTATTGGTGAATATTCCAAATTCCACAATTCTTTAAATACTGAAAGATATTTGATTATGATATTTAATTAATCTTCAATCAGTTTCATGAAATGTACATTTTAGACGTTATATAGATCTTCGAAGTTAATTTCCCATTGACATAATACGGAAATTCTCTAATATTTGGGTAGGGAAGTTTATTTCGTTAGTTTTAACTGTTGAAGTATCGTTCCAGGCAATTGAATGAAATGTATTTTTTTTTTGGAAACGATGTTGTTATGCTTTCCCACTGCTAAATGAATAGCTGGTTCCACTAAAATATATAACAGAAAAATTGAACCCAACGGCTATATGAGATGTCCTTTGCCATTTGATATCAAAATTATCCTCATTTAAACAACTCATTCACGACGGAAAGTAAAGAGAGCATGATTTGTATCGTACTGTAACCTCGAACTCCGCTTTATCTTTTGTAAGTTTCGTTTCTTCAACCGTTAAGCCATTACCCGTAGCTGATCATAATCCTAAAGCAATCTCCTGAATATTCGGCAGAGAAAATTGCTTATGAAGCTCTGAGGAATTACCTACCATATCAGAACTGAAGCTATTTTCTCTAACATCCCATAAGACTATAGTCAAGAAGTTTACTTCTGAAACTATTATTATTATGACCGTCCTCATTTCGCCCTGTGTTGTGATGATCACGTAAGACCTTTTCCTCTTCTTTCTGATGTTCAGATTCAGCAGGAGGCAGATACATTATATGATGCTGCATTTCCTCCTCAGCTTCCTCTGCATCTAAGTGTTCCCCTGGCGCCACGCTAATGGTTCCTTTGTGTGCGTTGACTCAAAGCAACCGGATCTGTTGTTATTCCGTAACAAATGGCTTTAATGTAACAGAAATTATCTAATGTCAAAAGCAGACGTTCGAGTAACATAAACAGGTCAAAAATATGTATATATATTTAATGATATTGAAGTGATTATTAAAACATTAATATGCCTATATATTTATATAGCATATCATTAAATTTATATAGCATATCCTTCTTATAGCATTTTATGCAATATATTACTATATAAGTATTGCGTTTTTATTTCAGTAATTTCCTTTTTTTTTAACTTTCATGCTTTAAAATGTTTAGCTTTTAACTAAAGCAGATTTCTTTTTGTTTATTTCATTCACTTCCGTTTTGGGTTTCTATTTCACTTAAAATTTTCCCATGCTGGTTACTCTTTTACAAAGATATACAATACCCGAGAAAAAGTAAGAAAACAAACGATAACTTATTGGTGGGACAAACGTTTTATATCCTTGTCAATAGCGATATGTAATATTATTAGGAGGGCTAACAGTTTAGGTACCCGTCGTAAAATAATAATCAATGTTTTTTTTTTAATTATTCGAGTCACGCTATGGATGCAGAGATTTAAATTTAATGCAAATTACGTATATATCAATGAGAATATAAATGCTAAATGCATTTTTTACTGGATTCACACATATCTCATTGGATGGGTTAAACGCTATTATTGGCCATAGTTCGCCCATCACTGCAATAGCAGGGAGGGAGTGACTCACTCGATAGCGCGCCAGGCAGACAATCTGCAGTTCCCAGGTTCGATTCCCAGCTGGGCCAGCGTTAAGATTATCTCTGCATAACTTCCCGCCATGCCCTCGGTCAGTACGGGACACCGATGAGCTTGGAAAGGCCGCCGCCCATCCGATGGAACGTTAAGCCGTGGTCCCCTGTGTGCGAGAGACATACCTTGTGCATGTTAAAGAACACACTGGAAAATGTTAAAGAACACACTTGAAAGGAGGCTATTGTCTTGTTCTCTAACAGCTATCCAGTGGGTCCCCTCCCCCAACCTTCTCTGAGCCATCGGGGACCTTGTGACATGGCATTTAGCCCATTGTGTGAAAAAAAGTACCGCTCATAGGTAAAACAATGCAATCTAACTGCAATAACCTTAATTAAACCCTTAATGCATATTCACCTGTGCGACATCACAGGCATAGAATCTAACATAGTTTAAACACCCGGTTGCAGTACTTCCTTCTTCAGTAAATGGAATCACGATTAGAATCCATTTTAAGTGGGGTGATTCGAGTTTTAAGGAGTTTATGTTTTACCCCTAAGAGGAAATTTTTCCTTGAACTCATTGAGATAAATGACCGAGTCCCAAGAACCATAAGGTCTCAAAGCGAGTAGATGAAATTACTCATTGGACAGTTGTTAGGAGACAAATGAAATGCATTCTTTAACGTGCAGAGGGTATTGTTTTCCTGCACATGGAACTACAACTCAACATCTGATCCGAGACAAGCGACCTTTTTTCACCAAGTGAGAACATTGGTTAAAGGCAGTGCCGGCTCAAGGTACCGGCAACTGGGCAGTTGCCCGGTACCTTGCAATTTTTGTATTAACTTTTCGTTTTATTATTTAATTTGCAGTTCTGAGTTTGCATATAACTTTGCGAATCTTGCTCCTAAACCTTCTTAGACAAGCTTCATACATCATATCTGATATGGTCCATGTGGTTGCTCCTTGAGCTGCCGTAGAAACCGAGATCGCATGAAACACAAGATATAGAATTAAATTTTGAAAGTGGATGCGTGTAATTAAAACGGAGTGCCTTTTTCTTATAATTAGGGAAAGTGGAAAGAAAGAGAGCTGGACGTGGGTTTGATATACTTGAAAGATTGATGTGTTGGGTTCTTTTACTTCTGAGTGGAACTCAGTCCGTTACGCGCCAGGCTCGCAATCTGCAGTTTCGAGTCTCGTCTTAGCCAGCATTTAGATTTATCTCCTCAAAACTCCCTTCCCTGCCCTCGGTCAGTAGAGGACACCGATGGGAGTGGAAAGACCGCCATCCGTCAAATGGGACGTTAAGCCGTGGTCCCGTATACAGGAGAGCTATATCCTGTACACGTTAAAAACACGCTGGATGGTTCTAATGAGAGAATAGCATCTGTCTCCTACCTCAACCTTTTCTGAGTACTTCGGTTCCTTGTGACTCTGCCATTTAGCCCATTGCGGACAAAAAATACCGCTCAGAGCTAAAACAACCTTCAAAAACTCCGAGCGGTATTTTTTTCGCACAAAATAGACTAAATGGCCAGGTCTCAAGAACTCCGAGAGCTCAGAGAAGGTTGGAGGGAGAGGAGCCGCTGGATAGCTGTTAGGGGACAGCCTTTCGTCATGGCCATCCAGTAAGTTCTTCAGCGTGTACTTGGTATGGCTCTCCCATACACGGGGCAGCTTTTCCAAGCCCATCGTATTCCCCTACTGACCGAAGGCAAGGGTGGGGTGTATTGCGGAGATTAATCTCAACGTTGACCCGGGTGCGACACAAACCTAGTTACTGCAGATTACAAGCCTAGCGCGCTCCAAACCTGATAACATCACAATATAAATTGCATACAGGGCAGCTTTTTTATGTGAGAGGGTTTTGATAGGCGTGGGAGGAGAAATAGTGGTGAGATAAATTTGAGTGTGTAAATTTTCACTTTAAAAATTATCGCATTAAAATCAAATCTTCAATTCAATGATACACAAAAAATAATAGCTTCCTTCTTTATTGGACCATGTGTCTGTGCAGGGGAGGCGGGATTGCTCAGTTGGTAGCACGCCAGGCTCGTAATCTGCAGTTCCCAGGTTCGAATCTCAGCTGGGCCAGCGTTTAGATTTATCTCCGCAAAACTCCCTGCACTATCCACGGTCAGTAGGAGACATCAATGGACTTGGAACGGTCGCCATCCGTCGGATGAAACGGTAAGCCGTATTCAGGAGAGCCTACACTGAGACTTTCTTTATAAGCTTCTGCGCCTATAAGACACTTTAATTCAAGATCGAGGTCTCAAATTTTCTCCTAAATAAGATATTCAGAAAACAAATAAGCTGTTATCTCTATAGTAACTTTATCTTAATCTCAATAATATTGGGTCAACAAAATTTATCCCTTTAAACTAAGATTTTATTCTCATCCTATCACCCCAGTAAAATTATAAAATTAAATTTAATAGGGTCTTATCGTCTTTTAGGCTTATATTAGCCTTTTTACTAGCTAATTAAATTCACTTAATAATAAAGAAACCGATTTAAAGCACGTTAAAGAACACGCTAGGTGGCCTTGACGGGAGGCTACCATCTGTCTCCCAACGTCTGTTCCAGTGGTTCCCCTTTCCCAACCTTTTCTGAACTCTCTAGGTCCATGTGACCTCTATTGTGCGAAAAAAGATCTCGCTCACTTGTTTCTTAATTTTCCTAGGACATTTGTTTTTTGAATAATGTTTTTCTTTTCAATACAGTAAAAAAAAAGCTTTGTACGTATTAACATTTAAATTGACATAATAAAAATATGTATCACTCATTGTTCAGTTTCCAATTAATTTTCCCTCGGGGATGATTGCATATTAATTTCAAGAATTCTAATTTCAACAGAATGTGTTCCTATTGATCAGTGGAAACAAATGCTTACGGGAAGTTTAGAGGCCGTGTTGGGAAGCGAGAGTTGCCTTGAGGGTCTGATTGCACTGTCGCAGTCTCATAAGAGTAGTTATTGAAAGCGACTGATGTACAAGCAAGTTATACGAGATAATAAGAGCCAATATCGTGCATATCAAGGCAATAATTGGCATTTGAGGTAGGTCGAAATTTAGCTCTCTTTGAGGAAGTTAGGAAGGGCGGTTGCTTAGCAACGAGAATTGACGGCAACAGAACATGAGACATGCAATCGAAGTTGAAAGTTCATAGTCTGGTGCTTGCACATTGTTACGTAGTACCAAACACTGTGAAGCGTAAGATTGGATTTGAATATACGTATGCTAATACATCCAAAGGAGCAAAGATCCCTGAAGGTCCAGACGTGCACTCTTTAATCCCGAATTCCTGAATATGTGGAAGTTAACTTCACTAGTAATCATTCCATGTCATAATTCTGATCGGCTGCAATTACAGAACTGGACTTGAGACCTGGAGGAACATGAGTAGATAAGAAGTTCCGGAACCGATGAATGAATGTTACAGCGGGATCGTTTTACCTCTGAGAAGCACCCTTTTGCAGAAGGACCCCCAAGGACTCAGAGAAAGTTGAGGGAAGTGACCCACTCGATCGACAATTGTTAGAAGACAGATGGTAGCCTCCCGCCAAGGCCATCTAGCGTGTTCTCACGTGCACAGGGTATGGCTCTCTCGCACACAGGGTTACAGCTTTACGTCCAATCCGACCGACTGAGGACTTTCCAAGCCCATCGGTGTTCCTATTGACCGAGGGTAGGGTTGAGATTTTGCGGAGATAAATAGCAACGCTGGCTCAGGCGGAACTAGAATCTGAGAATTGCAGATTATGAGCCTGGTGCGCTACCGACTGAGCCCCTGAATGTTACAAAAATTTATTTCGAACGAAAAGTGGACAATTCGTATATCTGGATCATGGACTTAATGATGATTGTATTGTCACATAGAAAAATGGATATATATAGAAGACACCGATAAATACCAGAAGCAGTGGAAAGTATCGGCTTGAATGTATCATGCCTCAAGGCCCTATGCGTCGTCCACGTTACACAGATCGTCTCCGCCGCAAGATTATTCCGGCTTTGCAAGAAAGAAATTGCTGAGACTCCATAACCTTCATGCAAGATGGGGCGCCACGCCATATTGCACGTACGACAACTCAACTGTTGCTTACCATATTTGGTGAGGACAGAATAATTTCTCGAACGATTTCCAACGCTTGGCCACCACGTTCCCCCGACCTAAACTCATGCGAATTTTGGTTATGGGGTTATTTGAAAAGCCTAGTTTACCAAGGCAATGATGAATCGCTTGCTGACCTGAAGGCAAGAATTACACAGTATGTTGCAACCATTCCCCGAGATATGTTTCAAACAACTGTGGACCATGCCGTATTACGTTTCGACCACATTTTGCATATGAATGGTTCACATATTGATAATCTTGATTTGGAAAATAAAGGTTAGGTTTGTTAAACTTGGTATTTTCTTTATTTTAGCGCACTCAGGTCACCTAGTGGCACTAACATTAACTATTTTTTTTGGCAAATTATCTACCCCGTGTTCTTTTTAAGGTATCCACCACTTTTCGCTGTGATCCGTCGAGTAGTCAGTAGTATCCGTCGAAGCGCTCAGGACGTTTGAGTAAAACAGTTGTTTTGCTGCATGATAACGTCGACTCCTATATTGACCAAATATCAGTAAGAACGTTGAACTGGTCTAGTTGAGAATGCCTTAAACATCCTTGCTATAATTCTGGACTCTCTCCTCTGTTAGATTTTCACATTTATAAACCTCTCAAAACCGCCGTTAAGGGAAGGAAGTCCGATAAAGAATGTTACAGAAATTTATTTCGAACGAAAAGTGGACAATTCGTATTTCTGGATCACTGTGTCTCACATAGGAAAAAGGGTATATATTGAAAGAACTCATAAATAACAGAATCAGTGGAAAGTATTGTCAGAGACCTCATACAACAGCCAAAGTCCGTCTAGGAAAGAGGTTGGAATTAGGTTGCTAATTTCTTATTGGGACAAATGTATCAATAGGCAGGACGAATTTGAACAGGTCAATAAAAGACACGCTTCATTTCCAAATTGTCCAATTTTCATTCGAACGATCCTTTTATATGAATGATTAATTGTTATTACGAAACAGTTTACTTTATTCTTTTATTCTTCGTATTTTTTCTGTGATATTGTGGTATTAAGATATTATTCTACGAGTCTCGATTATTTTTAAATCATTATCTTCACTGAAATAATTTGTTCACATTCTGGAAACTGATATATGTGCATGCATTTTACACATAGATATAGTAAAGAGAAATGGATAGTGCATTGGCAACAAAACCATGGCTCAAGCCTACCTTGCTACCGACCGCCATTTTCGTGGCAGAAAAAATCTCATTCTCGCAAGTAATTCCTAATTATTAAACTACTTTAAATGTTATTGAATTGGCATGAAATTTAAATATATCTTATGGCCGGTAAATATGGATCACAATAAGTGTTTTTCGCTTTCATTTTTAAAAGTACCCTATTACATTTTTTTTAAATTTAAATGATGCAATTTATCAAAAATAATTGGTTTGAAACTATTTTTATTGCATTAAACAGAGGGTAGGGATTAAATTCATCAGTGGTAAAGGATGTTATGGGAAAACTGAAGCTTTCGCTTAGTGCTGCAATATATTTGCTTTACTTTCGAATGCTTCGCAAAAGGAACATTCAGTGTAAAGTGACTTAGATGTAGTTGCTACTTAACATCCTATCCCAGTTATGTAGCGACTACATCTATCCCATTTGCATTTATTGTTTCCATACAGAGTATAATAATACTGGAAGACTGATAATTTTATCTTTTCAGCTATTTTGTCTAAAATCTTTAATTTCATATCTAATTTGGTCTTTTAGCTAAAAATCTAATTTTTATTACTCATTTTTCGTCTTCTGCCATTTATGTTGAAATTTGTTTTTTTTTTATTTCTGAAAAGTGCTAATATGGGAGCAGGAAGCGAGTCTTTCACCTTGCTCGCTTTAGGTTTAGAGGAAAGCAAGATGGGAATAAAAGTCTCAATATCCTTGATAGTAGTTAGGCTGGATGAGCTGCATTTTCTAGTGATAGATTCATTTTTAAGGGAAGGAAATTTATCCCAGTTATTATAAATGAACCAAATGGAAGGATTACAATGGCTGTAATAAGTTATTTACTGCTAAACTTCCAAGGTGGTGACGATATTTTTTTAAGTAATAAAATTTCATTTCGACTTATGTGATTGAACAGAACTAATTTAACTTTCTAAAGCTAAATCGTTATTGTTTTCAAACAAAGTTTAATATTTGTAATTAAACAGGATATACGTTTAAGAAAGTGAATTTTATTTTATCACATAAAAGGTTTCCAGCAAATATTAACTTAAATTGCATGCATTCTACTCTTAATTTATTTGGAAAACAGTTATTAATCCTTTTGAATGTCTTCTGATCCTGTTCCGATTTCTGAGACACGAACCCAGCAATCAGAAAAGCACACATTGTCGTCCACGAAAAGCCACTCTTCTAATCCTTGCACTTCGTGTTGCCATAGCAACCCTTGGTTGATGGGTTCATGCTGGTATCATAATTATGACGACAAACTAGGCTATTCGTTATGAGCAAATGTAGCAGTGACGTGAGCAGCAGGATTAACCTCCGTTCCCATGGCAACCGTCCCTTCGGACATCGTTGCGCCAGAAAGCAGCGATGTTTCTAATTCCCATCGTTGCATTGTGTATCGTAACAATGCCTTTCCTCTTGGCCTAGAATTAGATAAACAGCGATGCACTGAGGTCATTGCGGTGGGCGCGCGAAGGCGCTATTCCAGATTTGGACACATATGTGCGGTTAGAAGCGAGATTACGAATCGTATCACGTGACTTGGAGGTACAATATCGAAATCATTGGCAGCATAATGTGATCAACTAAAGCCAGTCTCGTTCAATCAAAATGGGTTATATAATCCTTCAACGTCTCGTGCTTGAACTGTTAACGGCATTCTTGGGGCTTATGTAAACGCAGCGGCAAACGTTAGTTAAATCTGATAGGTTCTTCCCTAAAATAACCTGTTTCGATGACTTTCTTTTAATATTCTGGTGGTAAACCACAAACTTTAAGAATTTATTCCCTTTCGTTAAGTATTGCAGCATAATGAATAACCTGTTTTGAATTAATGATTGCTAACCTCTTTTTTTCTCTGTTCTTTTTACTACGTCTTTAAAACTTAATAGTGATTAAATAATAAATAAACAAAATATCCCTAAAGCAGCGGCGTACCACAGATGCCTTACAGGAACCTGTCAGCATAATACTTCATAGAGAAGATCTGTGAGGAAGGCAAGTCGATATGCATAGCAGAACATGGAAAATGCCTTTGAAAAATAAAACAAAAATTCTTCTGGCTTAGCTCAGAAGCATCACAATTTATGGCAATTTTTTTACATTAAGGAAAATTTAAAGTATACGTTATAAAGATATACAGGATAATTATATATATATTGTTACGACAGATGAACGTGCTATAATAAAACCATGATTGATGTGTCATATGTCATTTACGCTCGCTTTGTATCTCAGTGTGAGAATTACGTTTACTTGCCTATTGGACCAGACAGACTTGAAAACAAGAACGGTGTTTAAGGAGAGATTGAAAAGTTTTCGGTTGTGGCTGAAAGTGTATATTTGTGTTCCTTTTAGTGAAGTAATTTTAAATTAATTTAAGTGAAGATTATTCAAGAGACTCGGAAATCAAACCGAATAGGGAATGTATTAGTCGAGTAAGTGGCTGGCTGGCTTTAATCTCTTCATAGGAAGAGTTCATCGTCTGATGCGTGATGATCTTAATACATTTTTACGACAGATGAAATTGCAATAATGAAACTGTGATGTGATGTATCATTTTGATGCTCGCGTTTACTTCAGCGTGAGAATTACGTCACACCATTTCGAACGAACTTGACTTAGAAATAAAGAATAAGTAAGTTGTAATTAAGAAGAATTTTTGTGAAAGAAAATGTAGTTTGTCTTAGTCTTTGCACTATAGTATAAAGAAGAAATGTTTTTATTTGGTGTGTAAGTGGGGGGTTAAATACGTTTATTAGTGTGGATCGTGTTAGCAAACTAGTAAGAAAAAAGAATTCATCATCTGCAGCGTGGTGATCAACATCTGAAAAGAATTGGTTTTGAGAAATCAGTATACCTAGATGCAGTTTTGGAATACTTGATGACTGAAACTTAGAAGTTAGAGTATAGTTAATTAGTTTGTTCATGAATTGGTAAAATTATTCTTGATAGATTGAAGGTTTGTTCACAAATATGATTGTGCCACTTATCGAGTGTTATAAAAAAGCCTTATTTTATGCTTTGAGTGGAATTAGTAAGAATTATAAAGGAAGCAAATCTTTGTAGGAATAGTAATAAGGTGCTATGTTCTTTTGAAGGTTTATTTTTATACTGATGAAGATTTGTGTTGGTTGAATTTAGTTTATATAAATGTTTTCATTCATACTTTTGTAATAAATTGCATTATTTTAGAATTATAATTGTTAAATATTATTTTTGAACTCATGCTCAGTTTCCATCCGTTTACTTTATAATTAGTGCATGAGTAACTGATTTAAGAAGAAAAATAGCTGCCCAAAGCAGTAAAATTGATGATCTAGTCAGTCAAAATAATGACATGAAAGTAAATTGGTGATCTAGCCAGTCAAAATAATGATATGAAAAGTAAAATTTGTTACATGAACAATAAAATTAGTGACATGAGAGCCGAAATATACTCTTAAAAATATGGATTGAAAACAGAAATAGCCTCACAAAATAATGAATTGAGAGCTGATATGGCAGCTCAAAGACATGAAATAATTGACCAGTAAAAAGACATTAAGACTGAACTCAACAGACAGTGTGATAGCTTAAAGGTCGAAATTGATAGTGTAAAAAATAATATTGATAGGATAATATAAATGAAATCACTTGTGATTTTATCACCAGACTTAATACTGTTAAAACTGATTGTGAACACCAGTTTCAGATTTTAAGAAATGAAATGTTACCTTCTTCTTGTGAAAATGGTAATTTTAGTGACAATAATGTTTTTACACATATCGCTAGAAATACAATTAGGAATAAAGTATAGTTGGATAATTTGAAATATTCTTTTGATTGTTTAGCTTCGTACTGATGAAGACAAGAATTTGTGTTAGTTTAATTTACTTTTTAAATATGTGGTTTTATACTTTTGCAATAAATTAGTTCATTTATAATTTTTGTTGATAAACATTCTTTTGAACTCACGCCCAAGATTTTCTATTAAAATCCATAACAATATATATTAAAGTGCTGTATTTTGCTAAATAATTAATCAATTAAGAAACAGAAGTAATTATATGTGGAAAACATCAAGAATTCTCAAAGTTTCGTTTCTGTTCAGCAGGCTTCAATGTCGAGGCCATTGGTGGTATGGGGATCAACTTCCGCCCCATACTCTCGGCTTGGCATGTTTGGTGTAACATTTGCAACAGCTGCAGAATTATTTAATTTAAATGCTGCAAATTGCGAAAATAGGGCTTCTCGAGGGCTACAGGATCTGTCCACCTCTATCAATCCAGCGATATGAAAATTTCGCATTTATAGCATTAACAGTGGTCTCTTCACTACATGGGTTATTTCTAGATGCTCTAATATAAAAACGAAACTTGAAGAGTTTACTGTCATTTGGAACACATAGCTACTTTTCCTACTTAATTATTTAATGAAATATAACACTTTAAAATATGAATATTGTTTTGCAATTATCCTTGATATATAGACCCAATTCTGTTTTTACATGGTAGATAGGTTCCCGAAAAAAAAACGTGTAAAAAATACAGTGCATATGAAAAAATAGAAGATTGATTTCAGACATGAAAACCCAGGTTGTTGTTGTTTTACCTCTGAGCGGCACTTTTCTGCACACCATGGGCTAAATGGCCAGGTAACATGGACCCCGAAGGCTCAGAGAAGGTTGGGGGAGGGGACCCACTGGAACAGCTGTTGGGAGACAGATGGTAGCCTCCCGTCAAGGCCATCCAGCGTGTTCTTTAACGTGCACAGGGTATATCTCTCCCGCACACGGGGCCACGGCTTAACGTCCCATCCGACGGACGGCGGCCTTTCCAAGCCCATCGGTGTCCCCTACTGACCGTGGGCAGGGCGGGGAATTTTGCGGAGATAAATCTCAACGCTGACCCAGCTGGGACTCGAACCTGGGAACTACAGATTACGAGCCTGGCGCGCTACCGACTGAGCCACCCCCGCCCCACGTGAAAACCCAGTACAAATAGCAAGTTGTTTTCAAACAATCATATCAAAATCTTCAATTAAATCTTTATTTATTTTTTATTCTTTTAAAAAACACATATTTTATTTTATAAACTTATAAAGATAATTATATCTACATATATAAATTATCCTTCATAAAGAAAATAATGTTACCAAATCAAGAATACAAAAGTGCAAAAAAATGTGACTTGTCACTTTCTAAACACTAGGCGTGTTCGTTTGTGTAAGACTGGAATTAAATCACTTGCATCGCTTGAAACAATTTGGCCGTCGTGTTCATATTCCAATGGAGAAATGCTCTCTGTGGCATAGGGAGCCAAATTAGCACTTGTTTCCAATGATTCTGAAGTTTGATTAGTTTTCACAACGAACTCTGTAATCAATCACTGAGATCGTGCTTTGATTAGATCTTTGTATAATTCTTGATAACATGACTTCAGTTCACGTTTAAACTGCTCAGTTCGTTCGACAATGTGATCATGTGTAAGAAAATGACTTTCCAATTTACTAGCCATTTGAAGCCTATTGAACTTCTAATTATTATCACTTCTAACTTTAAACACGAAATGAGAGACCAAGTCAAGATAAAATTCAGGGGAATTCCGGAATTCAATGCTGCCACTGTATTCCAAATGAAGTAAGTTTTGTACAATTTTTCCATAAAATAGATAATAAAATAGAGAAAACTTGTTGTGTAGTTAGTTATGTTAGTGTAGCTTTTATTTTGGGGATTTTACTGCACAAACTGTGTATCTATAGTACATTTTCAAAGTTAAAACTGCTTCGAAAAATGTGACCATAAAAGCGGCATTTTTGTTATAAATGTAAATTCTACGAATTTTTTCTTGAATAAGAATGTTTTTTCAGAATTAAATTCAAATTGGAAATTTTTTAAAAGGCGCCGTTTGAACCGTATTAGATCAAAATAAATCGTATAAAAAGTGAATCGGAATTCTTTTCTAAATCGTGTTAAATCAAAATCGTGTAGAAAAATCCGTGTAAAAACAGAATTGGGTGTATTAGTTAAATACAAGACAAAAGTTTGGTGCGAAACCTATGTCCATTGACAACTCTTCCTATCTATAAGTTCATTCAGAGCTTCCCACCGTTGACGTACTACTCATAATGTACGATTCAATTCGTAAGGAGGCGACGACAGATCCCCCAGATATTCGGTCACTTTTCGAGGGATCATTCCCGACCCACGGCAGCAAGAAACCCGATCTGTTACCCCTACAGGGCTAGAACTATGTAGGACCACCACACCAAATTTGGGAGGGATCGTTCAACTAGCCACGGAACCACAACGAAACTGCCAATTTCTGACAGCGACGACGTCACACTTGTCAGCAAGTTAGCCCGGAATTACGGCTATTATATAATATAACGATATTACATCCTAAGTGGTTTCCAAAGTAATTAAAGCGAAAAAAATGGCGCTGAAATGGCATTTTGTTATTTTGTTTCCAAAATCTCCATCACCCAGACCTATAAAGAGAGAAAAAAAAAGCGCAAAAATTGCCCCTTTACCAGTTTTCTGAAACAAGTGGCTGTAGAATCATTTATTACTGAAGCTTGTCAACGTGGACTGGTGATCATCGCCATCTGCAACAAGTAATTTAGCAAGAGACTTGTCTGGAAATGTTCCAATCGATAACGGGTTACGGAGTGTTGTTACGCCTGTGGCCAGAGAAGTTGGATTATCGATTGCTTCGAAAACCGGATCATTTTAGAAACGAAGCATCACATGATAACGCTTGTATAACATAAATATCTTATGATATGCACAAGACAAAGAGAGTTGCATCGTTATAAAATAACTGATAAATTAAAATACTTCAGGTTTGTTTTTCAGATTTTGAAATTTTGTCTAACTGTTCATTGCTGTTTCAGCGAATTCTCTTTCCTTTTATGTGAAGTGTGTCCATACCTTCATTAAGTACACTCGACCTTCCATGTGCGCGAGGGTTGCGTTCTCCAAAAATATCGCGCACATTAAATTCGCGCAAACGGAGTTTAAGAAACAGTAAGAAGTAAGGGGAATATAATAACGTAATAAATAAGGGGAATATAATAATATAATAAATAAGAGGAATATAATAATATAATAAATAAGGGGAATATAATAATATAATAAATAAGGGGAATATAATAATATAATAACTAAGGGGAATATAATAATATAATAAATAAGGGGAATATAATAATATAATAAATAAAGGAATATAATATATAAATAAATTCCGGAATCGTTTGCAATTACATCTATTTACCTTTCAGTACACTAATTACTTATGGAAATTGTGTGACGTAATACACATAAAAAGTGACAAAAATAAAGTTTAAAAGAAATTAGTTTTCTACATTTTTTCAAAAGGCAAATAAGTTACAATAGAAATTGGAAAATTTTAAAGAAATTTGAAAAACAGTCACATAGACTTATTCATAATTTGAATCAGATGTTATCCATCTCCTACTGGTGTGCTGGCTCTTAAGTTCCTGGCTGAGGAACATTGTTTCATTGACTGAAGAACACTATATAAGTGTTGGCTGCCGAGCATTTCCCATCATATCAGCCAACATAAAGTTATATGGGGATACTGCATCATTGACATTTCTCTGATGCACGTTCATAGTTGGCATCAAGGTTTTGCAGAAAATCGATGTTATCTTCAAACATCTTTAGCGCCTTTTGCAGGTTAGGAATTGTCAGCGACTTCGCAGATGCACTCTCATCCTCTTCGTTCTCCTCCGTTAGATTTCTTTTTGTCTCCTGTTTTTACCAGGTTTCTGCAGGAACATTTTCTTTCCTCATTATTAATAATAGCAGCGGTTATTAAACTTTTAATGTGATGTTTAACTGGCGTATATTTTAATTTGGGTTCGCGTACAAAAAAAAGCTTGATATTGGAAATTCTGAAGATGCCGACATTGTATCAGTTTTGGTGGTTGTTAATTCTTTGGTAATCATAATATCGAATATGCACTGTACATACTCCAATTAGTAACAATCTAAACTTATTGATCTATTCAAAATATATGACATGCCTTGTTTTTTTTTCGTGCTTTCACCGCTGCAATCACTAAAAAAAGTTCATTAGCTATTCCATTGATTCATTTTTTCAAACTACTATATTAAGAACAATGTCCCAGCAAAGTTGAATCTACCTATTCTGCGATTACCCAAATTTTCTTTCTAAACCATTACGTTAATGTGCGAATCGACTCAATATATCAGTACTGAGATAACACTGGACTATGTATATTTCCCCGTGTCTGCATCTGGATCATATTCCTCTATTGTTTGCAATATTTTTTCAAGAACTTTGAACCCTTCAGTAAACCTTACCTCCAGTCGTACTCAAGATTCTACAAAATGATTCATTTGACTCATTTGACTTTATCTATTCATGACTAATCCAAACAAAAATATGCCACATGAAAATAAAAGCAAACATCCCTCTTTGTGATAAAATTTTCTTCTCATGCTTTTCCGTTTGAGATCCACTACATTTCCTTTCAAGCTTTCCTATTCGTGATTCACTTTTTCGTGCTTTACTCTGTGAGATCCATACTTACTTTGCTTTTTATGCTTTCCTCTTCGTGATAACAACCTTTCTCGTTGTGATCATCATTTTTCTTTTCATGCTTTCCTCTTCGTGATAACAACACTACTCGTTGTGATCATCATTTTTCTTTTCATGCTTTACTCTTTGTGGTTCATCACTTTCGTACTTTACTTTTCGTTATTCACATTTCCTTTTATTCATTCATTCCTCTTCGTGATACACCACCTTACTTTTCGCACCTTCCTCTCCATGATGAACCAGCACTTTTCATGCTTTCCACTTTGTGGTTCACCACTTTCGTACTTTTCTTTATTCACATTTCCTTTCATTCATTCATTCCTCAGCCGTCCGTGTTCGAGAGGTTAGCACGCTTCGCTACTGATCTAAGGGACCTGGGTTTGAGCTCCGGGTAAGGCATGGATGTGTGCACAGACCTTTCGCTATGGCATATATAAACTGACCTGTCAGACCTCTGTGGCAAGCAGTTGCTTGCCACATAGGTCATTCCTCTTCATGATCCACTACCGTACTTTTTGCACTTTCCTCTCCATGATGCACCAGCACTTTTCCTTTCCTCTTTGTGGTTCAACACTTTCGTACTTTACTTTTCGTTATTCACATTTCCTTTCCTTTCATTCCTCTCCGTGATCCACCATCTTACGTTTGAACTTTCCTCTCCACGATGCACCAGCACTTTTCATTTCATGTTTTCCTCTTTCCGAGCTAGTACCTTTCTTTTCGTAATATCCTCTCCATGATCCAGTACTTTTTATTCCTTTCCTTTTTTGCGAGACATCACGTTTTTTTTCATGCTTTCCTCTTTTGCGATTCATTACTATTTTTTGTGCTTTCGTTTTCTACCACTTTTCCTGACTTCCTCAGTTTTTTTATGTTTAAAAAACTACTATGCCCCATGCTTATGATTTAGCTATGATACTTACTCCTGCAGTATTCAATATTGTTTTATAACTGAGCGTTTATTTATCTGTTTGATGAAAATATCGTATTTCAATAAACTGCAAAAATGTTTTTGTAATGTAATATAAAAGGGCAAAATATTATTATTTTCTGTGAAAACAACCTTTACACTATAAAAGAAATAATTCTTAAAGAACAGTAAACTGCCTGAAAATTAATTATTCACAAACGGCCTTTCCAAATCTTTCGGTGATATCTATCTCAACGGAGGGCAGAGTGAGGGTTAGCAGAGATTAATTTCAATGCTAGCACAGTTGAGGCTCGGACCTGGGAAATGAAAATTACGAGCCTGGCGCGCTACCAACTGAACCTTTCCTCCAAATGTTTGCAAGAAAAAGAAACAGCAAACTTACAAATATCGGTAAGAAAAAATATGTCTAAATCGTATATGCCCTATAAGTGTTGGCAGACAATGAATGTTCATAGGGCTTATTTGAAGCGTTGGCAATTAAAACAAGTGTCCCTCGGGCTTACTCCTAGTGCTAGAAGGGAAAATTAATATGCTGCTGTCTTCCAGGTGCTAGCAAGAAACACAAATATGCCCCGGCTTTTCCAAGCATAGAAAACTAATGTGCCGTGGTCTTCCAGACGCTGGCAAGAAAGAATTGTGCGTCCTGGCAAAGAAAAAATAACTGCTCCCTTGCAAGAAAAAACAAGTGTGCGATGTCTTCCTCCAAGCGTACCATGGAATTCCTCCAAACTTGGCAGGCAAAAAAAGTGTGTCGTGGAATTCATACAAATTTGACAGACAGAACAAAATAGTGTGTCGTGGAAAATGTGCTTGGGACTTCTTCTTCGCAAGCAAAATAAGTATACCACTGTTTTCCTCTTGGTGCAGGCAGGATAAACAAGTGCTCCTTCAGAATAAAAATATTTTAGATAGCTGATCTATGAGGAGATATAGAGAAATAGCTTTATATCAGTTTGTTCTGCAAATCCCCGAACACGAAACTACGACTCAAAATGCAGTCAGACGAACGACCCTTACTTCCTCGTGGAGGCACGAGAAAATATTTCACAATGCTGAGTAGCCATGACTGGAACCATACAGTTTGAAATTGCGATATTCCCTTTAGAGACTGATTCTACTTCCCTCCCACCGGCAAATGCGCGTGAGATTATTTTTCGAATTGTAGAAACGTTATTTCTTGAGCTTACACCTCTTTCGCTGGTAGCTAAGTACTTCTTTTCCCTCCGACTCTTGCTCTTGTAATGAGCATCGTCGGACACGAAAATCGATTTGGTAGGTTTCCTATTGACAAGAGAGAGTGTTTCTTCTCTTGTCATTTCTTTTTTTTTTTCTTTGACTTCTTCATATAACTCCACGTCTCCTGATTAAGTCTTTCTTAAGCTACTCTTCATAATTCTCCCAAAATGATAAAATGTTTTCGAAAATAATTTCTTTGCCAATGATCATAAAGTTGTATATGCATTTTTTTAAAAACTGCCCTTCCAAAATATTAGAGAATTTATATGTATGTCAATAATGGGAATTAATCTTTGAAGCTCTATAACGTATAAAATATGCATTTAATATGAAAATGTAAATGAAGGTAAATATCATAATCAAATCTACTCAAGTTTCGATTTTCAACAAACGCGTTCAGTATTTAAAGAGTTATGGAAGCTGGAATACTTAACATCGATTAAAAATCATTCTTAATTAGCTAATATTGAAATATCATTATGAAAACTTCTAAAATGTATTTTATTTTCTAAATGGTTTGAAACGATACTTACTATTTAAATTTTTATTAATTTCTGATGCAAATACTTATGACGCATTGTTAAATATTCCAGCTTCCATAACTCTTTAAATACTGAACAAATATTGTTAAAAATCCAGATCTGAATAGATTTGATTGTAATTTTTAATTTATCTTTAGTCATACATTTCTGTTAAACGCATCTACTATATATAGACGATTGAAAGTGATTGACGGCTGACAGGGATCACGCTAATTCTAATTATATGATGCAAAAATGGTAGATATCTGAAAATTTGCACCTAGGATTAATCCTTGTCGAAAATCTTGGAAAAAATGCAAATTCGGAAACGTTACAAAATTTCGGATCCGGAGGGTCCTTTGAAGTCACCGGTCAAATTTAGATCTATTGATGCTAGAGAGCTAAAAATTTTTTCTGGGGGTAGAGTCGTAGATCTCGGAAATGTTGTGGAATATTGGTTTCGATAGGTCCTGCGAGGTTAAAGGTCAAATATAAATCTACCAGGGCATAAGGTAAAATATTGGAAATCTCACCATGACGATTTCATAAAAAAAAATGTGACTACAGCAACTAAACAGGACATGACGACAACTGTTTATAATGCCTAAGATACTAATAATCTGCATTTTAGTTTAGATACTTCCTTAAAATATTTAAGGATGTCTTATGAATGTTTTGGGGCGGGTGTGCTCAGCTGGTAGCGCGCCAGGCTTGTAATCTGTAGTTCCCAGATTCGAGTCCCAAGCAGTCCAGTTTTAAGAATTATATCCGCAAAACTCCCTGCCAGTTGTTAGTAGGGAACACTAATATGCGTGGAAAGGCCGCCGTCCGTTGGATGGAACGTTAAGACGTGGTCGTGTGCAAGAGAGCCGTACCCTGTGCACATTAAAGAACACGCTCTGTGGCCTTGACGAGAGGCTACCATCTGTCTCCACTATTTGAGAGGTAATTTTTTTAACGTAAAATGCAGAAAGAAACTGTAACACAAATTCGGAGTGATAACCTCAATCAGATAAAATTGTAACTAAACTGATAGTGAGAGTATAAAGAATTAGTTGACTGTCGCTTCTAGTGAGAAATTCACTTGTAACTTGTGACGTCACGTGTTTTAATAAATATTAATTTATTATGTACACTTGAAACCCATAGTTGCAAAACAGGTGATGTGCACGTTTCAGCCATGCACGATTCCTACATGACGATTTCACATGACTGTAGTTCGTTTTCTATCATGTTGCGATCTTTTGAATACGAAGTATTAATTTGTACGGACTTTATTGGATGTGGTATTCAAAACCGCGTATTTTAAATTTTTTCCCGCTTTGTGTAAATAAATGTGACGTTTATATAAACGCATATGAGAAAATACGCATTAGATAAAGTGTTTCCTGTATTAAGGGCCTGTTTAACATCGTTTCCCTTCTCAAGTTTTTAATCAGCTCTTTACATTACACTTTTAGGTAGAGTGCGCTAAATTTTATTTCTCAGTTCTATTTCACCATGAAGGAAAGCAATATAATCGAACAACGCAATAGCTACTTATGTAGAATATGGCTTATAGACGGTTTATAGACGGCTGATGAATTAAAGTTTAATATCAACATTTACGAAATCGAAACGCTTAATAGCCTACGTTGGTCCAAAGTCCAATGAAAGGTCCAAGTTTCAAGACCATTCGTAAACTATTCGTCAACCGACGACTAAATCACTAGGATTGTTTTAGTCTTAGATTGTATCTGCCAATTTTTCCACACTCCAGAGATTATTAAAAGTTACAACAGCTGTTGTCAATTATTCTGTCTATTTCAAGCCTTGAGGCGGGATGGCTCAATGGGTAGCGCACTAGGCTCGAAATTTTCAGGTCCCAAGTTCGAATTCTGTCTGAGCCAGCGTTGAGATTTATCACCCCAAAACTCCCGTTCTGTCCTTGGTCAAAAGGAGACACCAATTGGCTTGGAAACGCTTCCGTCGATTGGATGGGACATTAAGCCGTAACCCCGTGTACGGGAGAACCATATCCTCTGCACGTTACAGAATATGCCGGATGGCCTTGACCGGAGGCTGAGGATGGGTCCCCTCCTCAAACCTTCTCTGACTCCTTGGGGTCCTTGTGACCTGGTCATTTAGCCCATATGTACGAAAAACGTACCTCTAAGTGGTAAAATTATCCAGCAGCAACCTCAACAAACTCCAAGGGGATTGGATTAATTGTTTGATTGGGTTGGATAATTTGTTTGCTAATAGGTAATTATTTAGTTTAGTTGTAAAATTATTTTTGTCAATAGCATCTATTGGTTGAATCATTTCTTTGAATTTTTACCATCTTCTTAATGAGTAGCTCACGAGTGAATTTTGATGAGAAGAAAGAAAAACAGAATCACAAATTTTCGCAGAAAAAGGAAATTTTGCCTTTTGGGCTCTGCCCCATAAAGGACTAGATTGAGAAAAATTAATCCTTACGCATTGGCAGTTCTTTTACTTCACGTGTTCACGGTCCGAAAGAGCACAAATGATTCACGAGATGGAACAAAATTGCGAATAAATAATTCTATTAACTCTGTTCAACATTAGCAAAACACAAATCTTGATGCCTCATAGCAACTGAAAGACTTAATCCATAATCTGAAAACATGTCAAATGTTCTTTTACTGAAAGAATTTAATGTAAATTAAAGGGAAATTATAAAATTAACTGACAATGAACTAGATAGGTTAGTTCAAGCGAAACGAGCACCTGACATCTTTCAGGTGGTTGTGGGTTGATTTACATCCGCCGAAACCTTATTTTTTCCCCAAAAATAATTCCACTCTTGAAATCATTTGTTTAAAATAGATCGTAACAAACAAAATTTCAATTTTTACGTCAAACTAATTGTCACGACAACAAACAATTGTCAACCTTCACATTATACTATAAAAATTTCTAATTTCTAGCTAAAATACATCCCTATCTCTGTTTCATTCAACTTATTATTTGGTTTAGGATAACATTGCTTACCTCTGCTAATCACTAATCCATTTCGTTCCTTTCTTCCTGGCTCGGGATCTTCAGCAGCTGCTCAATGTTTTCCTTTCTCATCAGATGAGTGCCGTCTGTTGTTATTATTTTTCTCCCATCCTCTCAGTAATGACTAGCTCTGTCAATCTCGATCAATACATCTCAGATGATTTCCTACGCACAGAAGAATATATATACAGTGAGATCGAAGCATATTTGTGCACTGGCAATATTTTTTTTTATTGTTTCTGGGATGGCTCAATGGGTAGTCATGAAAAGTGTAATTTTTTATGAAAGGAAAAATATAATCGATATTTCATTCTTAGGTTCTGGTATTGGTTGTAGTGGTGTGATGTGAGTGGTAATTATGGGACAGTCTCCCCATTTTTGCCCACATTCTCTGTAGATCCCAACGGTCTCTCCAGTTGTGCACACGGTCTTCCCAGTTTGCCCTCGGTCCCCCCAGTTTTTCTTACAGTCCTCCTCCAGTTTTGCCCACGTCCCTCCCAATTTTTGTCACAGTCCCCCCAGCTTTGCCCAAAGCCCCCCCCCCTCCAGTTCTGCTCACAATTTCCCCAGTTTTGCCCACGTCCCTCCCAATTTTTGTCACAGTCCCCCCAGCTTTGCCCAAAGCCCCCCCCCCTCCAGTTCTGCTCACAATTTCCCCAGTTTTGCCCACGTCCCTCCCAATTTTTGTCACAGTCCCCCCAGCTTTGCCCAAAGCCCCCCCCCCTCCAGTTCTGCTCACAATTTCCCTAGTTTTGCTCATAATCTTCTCCAGTTTTCTTCACAATCTCACCAGTTTTGCACACGTTCTTCCCAGTTGCCTTTGCTACGTCATTGATAAGCATAACATTTATCATTCGAATATGATAAACAATGTTTATATATAAAAAATTAATAAAAAATATTTATAAATTTGAAAAATAAAAGAAATCATGCATTTTTACTCTTGAGTTGCACTTTCTTCGTTTCGTAAAGGGCAATTGGTTTGAATGAGAACTAAAGACCCCGAACTCCGAACTGTATGAGGCAGGGATTTCCCATCATTCGCTGAAGGTGTTTTTAATCCGTCAATTATCTCATCCCTCCTTGACATAATGCATGTAAATCATTGTTTACATGGAACTTATATTTGTTGTTGATGCAATTAATTAGAACTATCTATTGAAGAACTGAAGGAAGAAGGAAATGGTCTATTACGTACTATTCCAAAAGCAAGAATGATTTCCTTTTGTTACGACATACTATAGTCAATAGGTTTGCATGTACGCCATTAAAGCCCAACCAATCTATATTATTAATATATAGTGTATATTAATATCTATATTTTTAAGTTTATTAGATAACCAATTCTACATCTATTTTTTTCCTATTTCACCAATAAAATACACTAAATTAATAACAGGAATTATTATAGCAAAACTAGAAGAACGCATGTCGCCTCTGGCGAATATGGGAATCTCATTTTCAAAGAGAATGAAGTTTTTCGCTTATCTACTTTTGTACTTTTTTAAAACTTTTAATTCGAACTACAGGATGGTTTGGAAAAGGCAAATAGTAGTATTTTAATTAGCAATTATACGACCTAAAAAGTGTTTGTCTTTTGTTCTTTAAAATTGAAAATTTGCTTTTCTCACACCCCTCTGAGAAAAGGGAGCAAGATTGTCGCTGTCAGTGGAATAGCGCTTGGCATTTTACAACAGAAATTTCAGATTTCTATCATAAATAAATCGCTTGGAATATTCGTTAGAAATATTGCTTTTTGCATATTTAGTGACCTCTAACGATATATTTTAAAAACACTTAAAGATTTGAAAAATGCGATTTTTATTTCGTTATTATTAATTCAACTGATAAAGATCTTTTTTTCCAAATGTCTCTTATTAAAACATTTGCTTTTCCCACCCCTCTGAGTGTAAGAGGAACACTTATTGTTAAAAATGCAAACCTCATGACCTTCACATTATACCATCAAAATTTCTAATTTCTAGTTTAAATATATCGCTTAAAGTTTGCAATTTTAAAACTTTTTCACATTGCAGAGCTCAATTTTTACTTTTTTTGAAGCTTCAAGAAGTGCAAATGTTAATATTTTATCAATACCTAACAAAACTTGTTTTTTAATTTATCTCTAAAAATTATTTCTCAAAACAAAAAGTTACATTATGCCACTCACCCTGGGGGTAAGGGTCATTGTTGTCAGTGCAACAATAATAAACTTCATATTCCATCAATGAATTCTAGCATAAATGCATCTTTTGTAATATTCTTTTAAATGTTTTTTAATTTTCAACTTTTTCCACCGTTAGAAAGTGCAAGTAGAGTTTTGGGAGATTCGGAAAGTAGTAATCGTGATATTTCATCAATACCTATCCAACCAAAAAATTATTTTAAAATTTCTCTCTGAAAGAAAAAAAAAAGTTTAATCTCTAGAGACCTACATACAGACAGAGTAATCATCAAATTGTTAATCATCAAATATCGAGAACTCAGTACCGAACCGAAAAGAGACAAAATGGCAAATTTTTTTCCAAATGTCTCTTAAAATGTTGCTTTTCCCCGTCCCCCTGAGTTAAAGTGGAAACTTATTGTTGCAAACGCAAACCTCGTGTCCTTCACATTATACCAATAAAAATTTCTAGCTAAAATACATCGATTGCAATATTCGCTAAAAGTTTGCAATTTTCAAAATTTTCACCATTACAGGGCGTAATTTTGACTTTTACAAGATTCGGGAAATTTACCAACTCTGAGTCTTAAACCTTAACTAAACATGTGAGGTCTGAGAGAACCCAAGGTAACAATGTAAAAATTAAAAGCATTGTTGTATCTTTGAACTGACTTCATAAATTATTGACTTTCCATTATCGACGGTTTAAATTGAATTTTCACTTTATTTCGTCATTTGTTGTGCTTACAATCGCAATTTTTGCTTATTTTTCGAACTTTGATGACATAATGTTAACTGTTCTCGCTTTAATTAAATTCAGTTGCTGAAATTGGTATTAACAGCTATAGAATTATACTTATGAAATAAATATTTCTCAGCAAGCATATTTCACGAATTGAGTTTTCGCAATTATAGATGTGATTAAGATCGATGTGCTTTATCTGCCCTTCTTACCCCGTTTAGGGTAAGATCTGGATATTCAGAAGACATGGAATTCTAAGAGAAATTACTTCAGATGTGAACTGATGCATTAAAAAATACATGGTGAATATGACAATGAATGATGAACAATGTATTTTTAATGAATTAATGTAATAATAAATGTTAGAATTGTGATAAGAATATTTTTTTTTAATAATTGCGAAATAATATTGTTTCATTTTCTCTCATCATTTTAGATGGAGAATGCATATGTTAAAAGTAACGAAAATATACAACATACAAACAGAATTAATAACCATAAAAATACATAGTGTGTTCGCCCAGCTAAATTTACAAGAAGGCCATTTTATTTTATATTTATCTCTAGAAAAAAATACCCACTATATTTCTTTATCTCTCTGTGTGTATGTGTATGGATAGGTGGTAGGGGTTGACCTCTGAGCTATATACACTGCTTTCCATAAATTAAGGAAAATCCCTATGTTAAGTCAATGGGAAGTTAATGTCAAAGCTCTATAACTTCTAACATAGGTTTTTTGTTTTGAAAAATGTGATTGCAGATAAAGATCTCAATGAAATAAATGAATATCTCGATTTTCAACAATATTCGTTCAGCATTTAATGAGTTATGGAAGTTTGAATATTTAGCGATAAAAATGCCAGCCACAAAAATTGACTTCAGAAGTTAATTAAAACTTAGTAATAAGTATTGTATCAAAGTGTTTAATAAAATGAGTTTGTATTTAGAACTTTGTGTAAAGAATTCTTTCACTATTCTTCAGTTTTGTTGGTTTCAGTTTCAGTTAGTTTCTTAAGACTGGCATTGCTGTTATTAAATATTCAAACTTCCATAACTCATTAAATACTGAACGAATATTGTTTGAAATCGAGATATTGATTTATTTGATTGAGATCTTTATCTGTAATCACATTTTTCAATAGAGAAAAAAAAACATTTTAGCAGTTATAGAGCTTTGACGTTAGCTTTCCATTGACTTAACATAGGAATTTTCCTTGATTTATGGAAACCAGTGTATTTTGTATAGTTATTGAGAAAATCCAGAGGAAGCAAAATCCTTTTCACATGGAGGGTGTAGTTGTCCATTCTTGAACACTTATACATTTAGCAAATTAATTCGTTCTGCGAAAAATCCTTCAAAATTGACGAAAATTAATAAAATTATTACACGAACTGCTAAAATTACTTTTGCACATGTTAGTCAAGTTTAGCATAACGGTCTCAGCTGCTACTTCCATGTCATGTCAATTGTAACTCAGATACATAACTCAGTAACTTCTTAAATAAGCTTTTAATGAAAAAAGGTGACTGAATATAATTTAAAGATCTCAATTAAATCTGTTCCAATCGCTTTGTTTAATGATATGGGTTCAATATTTAAAAAAGTTACGGAAATTGGAATATTTCACAGCAGCAGTATCAATTTAAGTAATTGCTTGAAAAGTTAATAAAAACAAGTTAAAATGAAAGCAATAATCATTATACTAAACTTTACTAACAAGTTTAAAGTTTAGTTTTAGCAGTCCGCGTAATAAGTATGTGAATTTTCGCCAATTTTGAATGATTTTCCGCAGAACGAGCTAACTGGGTAAACGTTTCAACTTCCATAACTCTTTAAATGCTGAACGTATATTGTTGGAAATCGAGATTTAAATAGATTTAACTGGGACTTCATTAATATTTTTTCATAAAAAGTTTGTTTAATAAGTTACTGAGTTTCACTGAGGTTCTTCTTATGGATTACTTCTAAGAGCTATCGATTTTTCAGGCGCTTGAAAAGACTCTTCTAGTGAAAGAGAGGATAACAGGCTACAAAGGTTAATGCAGGAGGGTTTTTCTCTGATATTTTAACCCAGGGAAAATAATGTGGAACATTGTTTATCATCCACTGTTGGGCAGTTATGCGTAGAATTGTATTATACGGTACCGAGATTTATTTCAAGTTTCGTTTTTTTCCTAACCTACAGTGTCTGAAACCGATTTCTTAACTAGCTTAATTTTCGAGAACAATTTGTTTCGCAACCTGAACATTCTATTTAAATATATACACTGCCTTAGCAAAATATTAGGGAAATTCCATGTTATGTCAATTGTCAATGGGGATCTAATTTCAAAACTCTGCAATTTTTAAAATATGCATTTAATGGAAAATTGTGACTGAAGATAAATTAAAGATCTCAATTAAATCTATTCAAATCTGAATTTTCAATCACATTCGTTCAGTAATTAAAGAGTTATGGAAACGAAAATTTCACATTAGTAATGCATCTTAAAAATTTATCTCAAAAATTAGTTGAAACGTCAATAATAAATATAGTTTCAAACCATTTAATTAAAGAAATATACATCTAAGTTTTCGTAATGATTGTTTTAAAATTAGACTATAAGGAAGGATTTTTTTGTGAAACAAGGTAATTTATTATAATTATCTTGTTACGTTGCAATTTCTTTTAATATTTTAGCTTCTATAACTATTTAAATGTTGAAAACTATTGTTGAAAATCGAGATTTAAATAAATCTGATTATATTTTTGAATTTATCGTCAGTAACATTTTCTTCATTAAATTCACATATTAGAATCAATAGTGCATCTCATGTCGTGTCATTCCCATTGACCTGAGAATTCTCTAATATTTTGGTACAATAGTGAATATAATTTCACAAATTCTATATTTAAGACCTATTTGTCGAAGAAATTAGAGTGTTTGGATTATTTATTGCTGAATGTTTTAAAGTAGTTCAGTAAGAGTATTTCAACCCTATTTGTTGAGTTAGACAACCCTATTTGTTGAATTAGACTATAAGGAAGGATTTTTTTGTGAAACAAGGTAATTTATTATAATTATCTTGTTACGTTGCAATTTCTTTTAATATTTTAGCTTCTATAACTATTTAAATATTGAGAAACATAGCTTTAATTATTTTTTTCCCCTCGCAAAATTTTTTTTAAGTGTTGACCCCTCAAAGTCGTTGCACATTAAGATTCATTATGACAAAATAGAAGTTTTGGTACAAAGAAACGATACTGATGAGCTTACATATTCAACAGTATTGTTGATTGAGAAAAACGGTGTAATATAATTTTTTTATAATATAAAGGTTTTCCTAAGGATTTTAATTGAGCTATTATTATCCCTATTTTTTTAAAAAAAGGTGATCACAGTTCTTGTGATAATTTTAGGGGAATTAGTCTTCTTTCTGCGATAATTAAAATTCTTTCCATTATAGTGCTTAATAGTATTATGAATTTCGTTGATGGATAATTGCATAATATATAGTTTAGATTCGGAAGTGATAAGGGATATGTAAATCAAATGTTTCACTTCGACGGATTCTTGAGAAATGTTTAGAGTTTCAAAAACTTGTGGTTATTAGCTTTTCAAAAAGCTTTTTGACTCTGTTGATCGCCATAATTTGTGGTTGATCATGAGATCGAATGGCATACCAGACAAGTTAGCATAATGAAAACTGTCTATTAATAAACTGAGTCGTGTGTGAGAGTTGGTAAGGCTTGTAGCTATTGGTTTAGTATGTTCGACAATGGTGCATTTTGTCTCATTTTCTCTTTAGTTTGGGTATTGATTGTTATAAGGAATTCTCTGCAAGAGGAATATTTTGCCTTGAATGTTGTAGACAATAAAAATGTTCGATTTAGATTATGATGATTTACTGATGTTGACTAATGATGTTAATGAGATTAATTCTTTCATTAGGGTTCTTGATGAGATTGGTAATATAGTAGGTATGGTGATAAACAGAAAGAGAAAACTGATGGTCGTCAGTTGTCTTGAAAGGTTGCGCTCTTGAGCAATTGTCAGTTTAATTATCCCATAAACTGAAAGACTAAAATTCGACTATATAATAGTTTAGTTCTTTCTAGGCTTATTTATAGTAGTGAAACATGCACCCATTATACACAAGATGACAGGAAACTTGATGCCTTTGATTCTAGATGCTTACACAGTATCTCAGAATAAAACAATCAATCTTATATGAATTTGTACAGATTAGGACAAATTCAAACGATGTTAGCGAATATTTGTCCACATTACGAGATTCTGTCGCCATGTAATTAAAAGTATTTTTAAAAGATATGAATTGCATTTAAACGAAAATATTTCTGCTTTCAATAATACAAGAAAGGCACTAAAAAGCGAAATGCAACAGTGCATCTGTTACAATGTAAATTTATCTATTTGTTTCTCACTAAAAATATGCTATAGTAATTGCATCGTCTGATTAGTATGCTGCGTGTTGTGGTTAGCGTGCTTGGCTTCTGATCAAAGGGTATTTCGAGTCCCGGAAAAGGTGTAGATGTTTCTTTCCTATGCGCCTTCCTCACAGATCATCTCTATGTCTTAGTATACTGACAGGCTCCTTTTAGTTCTCTGTGGCAAAGAAGCTGTTTGAGGGGTGACCTATTAATTATATAAGTAAATTTTTTCACTTTAATTAGAAGAAGGCGATATTCTCTATGAAACTATCTATTTTGAATGGACATGAAGAAGAATTATATATTTATATACAAGAGAACGACGGTTTATGGAAAGCACAGATTTAAAAACTATTATCTGTAAATGGTAGCTAGGTAGTCACTGGAAGGAGAGCTATGCACCAATCCCCTGTGATGATGCATAGAACCGGCCAGGCCTAGCACCTAATGTCCGACCCCGCCTTCTCGTGGTGCGGACCGTTAGTAACTTTCAAAAGAGATACTCTCTTGTGGAAGTGAACGGAAGGGGAGGGCTGCCAGATTAGTGTGGCCTACTGATCTGGACAACTATGGCTAGTTTTCTTTTTTTTCTACCCTGCTGAGGAGTGGTCAACCACACAGGGTCCTGGTGCTGACCATATAAACCTACTGGACTGGACAGATATATGGCTCTGAGCTTGATTATGGATCCTGATTTTGCTGCACTGCTGGGCTTCTGTGGAGGGAACGTCTTCCGCTGTGTTTTCTGTTTGTTTGTGGGTTGACAGCCCCAAGTGAATAGATTCACAGGATATGTTTATCAGCTGGTGGATAATCCTGAGCAGAGGTCATCGCAGGCACCTGAACTCTTTGCTTCTATTGGCATCGTCAAATTCTACATTGGAGGAAGTCTTCCAGTGTAGATGGCTTCAGCCTTTAGTAGTGGCGGAACGGATCTTTGCCCCACGTCTGCGATTAGGGGGCTGTTTGATATTGTCGGCATTCCCTCTCTCAATAAACATAGCTTCTTTAAACATCCCACTAACCATTTTCTCTCCATAGGTAGTTGGAATGTGAGGACTCTGCACAGAGCTTTTTCTCTTGATGTCCTCACACAAGAATTCCACCGTTATAATTTAGATATTCTCGGCTTGCAAGAGACCAGATGGACAGATAAAGGTCGGATTCTTAAAAATAATCTTAAATTTCTCTTTTCAGGGAGGGACGACAATAAGCATCACCAAGGCGTGGGTCTGCTTCTCAGCAGACACGCTAGCGATGCTCTTCTAGGATATGAGTGCATTGATGAAAGGTTTCTTACAGCAAAATTTCAGACAAGCGTTACAGACTTGAATGTTATCTGCTGTTATGCCCCCACTGAGGATGCCGATGAGGATGAGAAGGATAGGTTTTATGAACAACTTCAGGATATTTTGAATTCTGTCAAGAAAGGAGATATTACCCTTGTTCTTGGTGACTTCAATGCCAAAGTTGCTACTGACTCTGCCCTTTGGGGAGGAGTAATAGGCCCTTTTGGTATTGGTAGCTGCAATGGCAATGGGCAACGTCTCCTACAGGTAAGTAAACTCAATGGATTCAGAATAACTAACACTTATTACAAACACCGCGACATACATAAGTACACATGGGTTTCACCTGATGGGCTGCATAAGAATATGATTGATTACATATTAATTAACAGCAAATGGGCTACTTCTGTTAGGAATACCAGGGCATATAGGGGAGCTGAAATTGGATCTGACTATTACCTTGTTAAAAGTGTCTTGCAACTTAAACTTAAAAAGTGTTGTGCTAGGGTTAAAAAATTTACTTTTAATACTGAAGCTCTGAAAGATCCAGTTATAGCCAAAGCTTACCATGATAGGTTACTTAGTCATTATGACAGTCATGGTTTGCTTACTACTGAAGTTGAGGAAGAATGGGATCATTTTAAACAGGCTTTTTTGGACACTAACAGTACTCTTTTAGGAAAAAAGGAGCAGAAGAGGCAAAATTATCTGAGTGATAAGGCACTTGAGCTTATTTCTGAAAGAAAGAACTGCAGGAATACCCTTAATCAATACCCTACTAGTCCTAATAGAAAGCATTACAGAGACCTTAATAAACTTGTAAAGGATCAGTTAGCTGCTGATAAGAATCTTTGGCTTGATGGTTTGGCTGACAAAGCCGAGGAAGCGGTTAGACAGCATAACAGCAGAGAGCTGTACCAGATAGCTAAATTTTGTGTGGTAGAAAACGGACAGGCATACAAGGATTGAAGGATAAACAAGGTAAGGTTATAGAAGGGGAGGATTCTGTCATGGCTAGGTGGGCTGAGCTTTCAGTGATGTTCTAAACAATGTAGTTAGTTCTACTCCCATTGTCTGCAATGATGATAGATGCATTGGTGGCTTTAATGTTGGACCTATAACACAATCTGAAGTTATTTTGGCTGTTTCTAAACTTAAACTTCATAAATCCCCAGGGGTAGATGAAATTACTACGGAAATGCTTAGAGCTGGGAATGTTTCGGTTACCACTTGGATGACTGAAATTCTGAATATCTTTTATGATAAAGGCATGGTTCCTAAGGATTTTACCAGAGCTATTGTTATCCCTATTTTCAAAAAAGGTGATCGCAGTTCTTGTGATAACTATAGGGGTATCAGCCTACTCTCTGTTCCAGGTAAAGTTCTTTCCATGATTGTGCTTAATAGAATTAAGAATCTGGTTGACAGTCAATTGCGTGATGAGCAATGTGGATTCAGAAGTAGTAGGGGATGTGTGGATCAGATATTTTCACTTAGGCAGATTCTTGAGAAATGTTTAGAGTTTCAGAAACCTTTGGTTGCTAGCTTTGTTGATTTCAAAAAGGCTTTCGACTCTGTTGATCGTCATAATTTGTGGTTGATTGTGAGATCATATGGTATACCAGACAAGTTAGTTAACATAATGAAAGCTCTCTATAATAACACTGAGTCGTGTGTGAGAGTTGGTAAGGCTTGTAGTAATTGGTTTAGCATTACTTCTGGTGTTCGACAAGGGTGCATTTTGTCTCCTTTTCTCTTTAGCTTGGTTATTGATTATGTTATGCGAAATTCACTTCAAGGGAAAGATTTTGGCCTTAAAAGGGCTGGAGATACGAAAATTTCTGATTTGGATTATGCTGATGATTTAGCCCTTTTGGCAAATGATGTTGATGAGATGAACTCTTTCATTCGAGCTGTTGATGAGACTGGCAGTAGAGTAGGTTTGGTTATAAACAGAGAGAAAACTAAAGTGATGAAAATTGGTCAGGCAGGCTGTGATTCAGTTAATCTGAATGGTTGCAGTCTTGAGCAGGTGTCACAGTCGAATTATCTTGGGAGCTATGTAACAGATAATGGTGATGTGCGGCATGAGATTAACAGACGAATAGGGATTGCTGCCGGGACTTTTAAGAACCTATGGAGAGTGTGGAGAAATAGGCGTATACACCTAAAGACTAAAATTAGACTGTATAATAGTTTGGTTCTTTCTAGGGTTAGTTATGGTAGTGAAACTTGGACACTTTGTAAACAAGATAACAGGAAACTAGATGCTTTTGATTCCAGATGCTTACGCAGTATCTTGGGCATTAGGTAGTTGAACTTTGTAACTAATGATGAGATTAGGCAGAGGAGTTTGCAACCTCCTTTAAGCAGCATATTGTGCAGAGAGAGACTCCGTTGGTTTGGCCATGTTGCCCGTATGAATAATTATAGATTGGCGAATAGGGTTATGAACAGTGTGCCGAAAGGCCTCAGAAAGAAGGGGAGACCTAGGATGCGGTGGGCAGACAATGTCAAACAAGACCTTGTTAGAATTGGTGTGCAGTGGCCAGATGCAGTAGATGTAGCTCAGGATAGACTTGCTTGGAGAACTAAATTGCACGGTCTGGTTTGACCTCCGTAGCCCATGGCTGCTTGAGGATGATGATGATGATGATGATGATGATGAATGAAATGAGACACTATAGTATATGCAAAAACATGTTGAAGACAGAAAAAATGCGGAATATAATAATAAAAGTACCGAGAAAAATTTGGTATTCAGAGAAAGTTTCTTATTGTATAAAAAATGCTGACAAGAGATATTTTTATTTTTCCACAAAAAACGAAGTCTGTGATTGTGATTTGTTTCTTTGAAATCTGACCTTTCAATCGGAATTCCGATCTTCCCATATTACAAATAACATTTTATTATCTATCTTCAACAGCATCTGTTTAAATAAAGGTTTACGTCCCGTGACCGAGTGGTTGGCGAGCATTGTTACTTATCTAAGGGACCTGGGTTCGAGCCCCGGGTAAGGTATGGATGTTCGTTTTGTTTTTCTGCTGAGGTCCCGTCCTCTTCACAGACCTTCTACTATGGCGTATAAACTGACAGGTTTGTCAGCTATCTGTGGCAAGTAGCTGTTTGAGGGGTTATTTATTTATATTATTTCGAAAGCAGTTTATTCGTCAATAATTGTTGGAACGGGTTTCGGATTGAACACCGAAGTAACGAATTTTCCTGCTATGGAAAATATACCATTGGTTTCTCCAGGAAAATCGGTTACAAAAGTGTTCACGATGCTCATGGAACTCGGCAGATGGGAAAGATTCTGTTAGCACACATTTTGTTTGGGAGATGGAAAATATTCTATCAGTATGTGCTTTTGTTCAGGGGATATGAAAGATTACATTAATAGTATTCTGTCTGTAGGTCAGCGAACACAAGTAGTTCTGTTAGTGTGCATTACTGTTGGGGTAGATAAAAACTGTTCTATTGGGGTGTACATTTTGTTCGGCGGATATGAAGATTGTCTTCATGCACTTCTGTTGCGTAGATAAAAAATGTTGTATTGGCGTGCACTTTTTGTTTAGCGGATATTAAGGTTTTGTTCATGCTATTCTATTGTGTAATAAAAAAATGTTTCATTGGCATGTACTTTTTTTGTTTAGTGGATATGAGAATTTGTGCTCATGCACTACTGTTCTGTAGATAAAAAATGCTCTATAGTGTGTCAGTTTTGTTCACGCATATAAGTGATTCTGTTAGAACTATTAGCAGGATTTAAACGATGAAATCAATTTACGAAAATGTTAATAAATTATAGTTTTTGATTAAATGAAATATAGCTATCTACATTTTGCAGTTCCGTGACTTTTTTTTCGTGGAGTATTCTACATTACTTTATATTGAATTTATTATTTCATATTCAATGGAAAAAATATCCCCTCACGCAGCAGCTTTTCATAGTGGTCTGGCAGAAGCCTGTTAGACCACTATGACAAGCAGCTTGCGTATAAACTGACAGGCTTCTGACAGAAGCCTGTCAGTTTATAGGCTATAGATAATGTCTGTGACGAAGAGACCTCCGCAGAAAAACGACGCAAACATTCATGCCTTACCGTGTCTCGAATCCAGGTCCCTTTGATCAGCAAAGCAACGTACTAAGCATGCTAACCACCTGGTCACAGGTACGATGTAAAAAAAAACTCATATCTTTCTCATTTACACGTCCGAGAACAAAATTCGAAATGTTCATAATTTCGTATTGGAACTATAATTAAATTACAATTATGATTAAACAATCCCCCCCCGATTATTCTCAGTCAAAATTACAGCTTAATTAAACAGGGTAATTTTTTATTAATATCCATATTTTAAAATGTTATGTTCTATTTAACAGTTAAGCAGCAAAAGAACTTTGTTTACGAAATGTCAAGAAAAAATATGAGTTTCCTTGTTATGATAGCATAGTGGAATTTCTAGTATTGCATGTATTAGATTTTTTTCGGGGGGGGGGGGGTGATCCCATAAATATTCGTAATTTACAGCATTTGGTTACTTAAGTAGTATTGATGCGGTATTACTGTCAAGGGATTTTTATTTGAATTTACATTATCATTACTTGATCATATTGTAAATGAGAATTTCATCTTTCGTTATACTAGGTTGGGTTGCTTTACCTCTGAGTGGCATTTTTAGCACACACAATGGGCTAAATAGCCAAGACACAAAAACCCGAGGGCCCAGAGAGGGTTGGGAGGAGGGGACCCCTGAAAAGCTGTCAGGAGACAGATGGTAGCCTCCTGACAAGGCCATCCAACGTATTCTTTAACGTGTAAAGTGTATAGCTCTCACGCACACGGAGCCACGGCTTTGCTCCTCATCCGATGGACGGGGTCCTTTCCAAGCCCATGTCCCCTACTGACCGAGGGCAAGGTGGGAAGTTTAGCGTAGATAAATCTCAACGCTGGCCCAGGTGGGACTCGAACCTCGCAACTACAGATTGCGAGTCACCCCCACCCCTTTCGATATGCTGCTTTAATTTAAACGAATCTTATTGATTCGATATTTTTGTAATTTCCTTTTGACTCAATGAACTACCATATCACTGTGATAAAAAAAGGTTCCTCGTTACGTGTTTCAAACACTTGGTCCTAAATTCAATGATTCCGATTGTGCCAAAGTGATATAACGTTTTCAATAATAAAGTATCACAGGAAAATATTCTGTAGACAAGAAACACTTAAAATAATTAGCTGAAAAAATTTTTTTGAGAAAACGGTTACTCTGTGATGGTTTAGATGAGTAGTTCTCAACCTTTTATGCTTCACGTACCCCCTGGAAATGTGTATGCAACTGGCGTACCCCTTTGTTTACATTACTTTATATTGAATTTATTATTTCATATTCAATGGAAAAAATATCCCCTCAGGCAGCAGCTTTTCATAGTGGTCTGGCAGAAGCCTGTTAGACCACTATGAAATAGTGGTCTAACAGTAGTTGATATGTAGTAGTTTTATGTATTTGACCACTATGAAATAGTGGTCTAACCTGTAGACCTATAAAACTATAGTTATAGTATAACAATGGTAATAAAATAAAACATATATACTTACACATTAAATTTTGCATTCATAAATTACATATATCGATAAACACAAAAAATCACATAAACAATTTAACAAATCTTATAAAATTATAAACATTTTACTGGGAAATCGAAAAATGGGATCCTCAAAAAATTTTACCGCGTACCCCACGTTGAGAACCCCTAGTCTAGAGAATATGATGCCGGGTATATTTTTTGCAGACATGGTTTTGAATCGCACTCAAGGCAACAATTTTTTCCCCAGCTAATTATTTCCAGTGATATAACTTTGTTAGGATTAATTTCGATTTCACACTATTGGGCTTCTGCAAATTCTGGGGTTCAAGTTCGAGTCCTGGATTGATGGTATGATCTGTAGTTCTGTTAGAAGGTAGATTAGTCGGAGCGGGCTCAGGTTAATAATCTGCAGTTCTCAAGTTTAAGTTCAAGCAGTTCGCAGATTCAAATCTCTCCTGAACTAGTGTTGAGATTTATCACCGCAAAACTCCCCGCCCTGCCCTAGACCCGGCGACGGACTGTCGGCGACCTTTTGGAAAGCTTGCGATACTTCGGATGGTAGGTTAAGCGTGGTTCGTGTTTGGGAGAGCTATACCGCGGGCACGTTAAAAACATGCTGAATGGCGTTGGCAGGAGGCTACCATCTGTTTTCAAATAGCTGTCCAGTGGGCTCCTCCAGCCTTCCCGGGGTCCATGTGACCTGGACATTGTGTGCAAAAAAAGTGCCGCTCACAGGTAAAAACAATCAACTCTAAAAGATATAAATAAAAAATAAATCCCACTTCAATCAGCTGCTTGCCACAGAGATCTGACAGGATCCTGTCAGTTTAATACTCCACACAGAAGATCTGTGAGGAAGGCGACACTTCGCCATATTGAAGATGAATTCAAAATATCTTTAACGTTGGTAAGTTCAAGGGAACAGTAACCCACTGTGATATATTGCAAATTTGCCTGTCAATGATGCAATGCTATTGCATTGGCCCACGATAGTACTGCAGGACAATGGGTTCCGGGTTCGAGTCCTGGATTATGGTACAGTCTTCGGTTCTACAATCAACTATTAGTTTTATGTATTTGATCATTGATATAAATTTAATAAGGTAAAATGCTTAAAATAATGGCATTACATCCAATGCCCAGAAGTCATCTTCCTTAACGATATAAACAAAACAAATAAATATATAAATAGAAAAATTCCTGTTAGGTTCCGCTTTACTCTCGCTGAGATTTCTGTTCTTTCAGCAGAACTCAGGGAAGTGGCGGTTCCAAGGGGGAGGGAAGACCACAATAGTAGACCCCAAAAAAAATTAAAAATAAGAAAAAATGAAATGAAACTAAAATAAGGAATGAGAACCATTGCTCAGTTCTACTGAGATAAATTTTTTAGAGTTATTCACTGTCCCACCCCCAATACAAAATATGGTTCCTGACTCAGGGATATCCTGCAATAGGTTCTGCAAATCCGTTGTTAAAACCAGAATTGAGTTGAATTAAAAATTAGCATAAAACTATTTAAGGAGAAATAAAATGAAAGATGTGCATTAATGAACTTCATTTGCCCAAATAAAAGCTGTGTGAGCTCATTTTTACTTCACGTTATATTTATTTACACAAGAACAGCGAGTACATTACTAAAACGATATAATCCTTGGAAGAACTAGCTAAATAAATGACCGAATCAAAGTCTACCAAAAGCTTTTGCTTAAGGAAACATACAGATCAGCTTTGAGGATCAGTCATAGGTCATCCTTTAGGGTATTCATCAGCTTTAACGTGTAAGTGACTTGGCTCTGCCAAAACGAATGGCATTAAGTTCGAAATCCCATCTGATTAGACTGAAGTGCTCCCAAGCGAGTCTCTCTTCTTACCTTGACAGGGAAGGGTGACTGCAAAACTCAGGTTAAGAATCCAACAGATCATCTTTTTATTTTATAAGTTTACCCCTATTTTAATTATTCTCCCATTTTTCCCCTTTTTCCTAATTTCAATTTGAAAGTATTAAGCTCTGCAGTATACTTCTTTGTTTTCCTGTTATCCTATTAGCATTTTCTCTGTATTGTTATTTTTCTATTACACTCCACTATTTTACTTTGCTAACGATTTAATTTCATTTTCTTCAGATTAATGTTTTCCTTTATAGTTACGGTAATTAGCCTGCAGTTTACTCGTCGAAACAGATTTCGCTAAAAGTGTTATTGAAGATTTTGGCAAAACATTTTTTGCCATTTTAGTGTTTCCTTTGTTTTGTTATCCCCTTATTTGCCTTGCGTTCTTTCTTTCGACTTTTGTCTTGCCATCCACTTCTTTATATTTTGCTTTCTTTTTTTATTTCTCATCATCGTCTTTGTCTTCTTATCCTTCATTCTTCTTCTTTGCCTTTTTATCGCTTTATTTTTTTGCTTATCTTGCTACCTTTTTTGTTTTTCCATTGATATAATCTTTGACTTGCTATCATACTTTTATTACAAGAATTCTTGCTCTTTTCTTTCTTGGCTTCCCTACTCCTCTTATTCTCATGATGAGAATCTTTTTATCTGTTCTGCTACTTCTCTTATTTATAATGATGATTAGTCTCTCAGCTCTGATCCTCCTCTTCTGATATTTTCTTTCTCTGTTCCTCTACTCCTGTTATTTCTGATATTTTTCTCTATTTGTTCCGCTATTCCTCTTATTTCAACTGATGATTTCGTCCTCGATTCCGCTACCCCTCTTAATGTGTGTTGCTCTCCACTTCTTTGTTTTCCTGTTATTCTATTAACATTTTCTCTGTGTTGTTATTTTTCTATTACACTCCACTATTTTACCTTAACAACGTTCAATTCCAATTTTTTTCAGATTAATATTTTCTTTGCCGCATTCTTCGTTTTTGCATTATTTTTCTATTTTTTTTTTATATTTCTTTCTTTTATCTTTGTACTGTTAGCATTCTTGTTCCATTTTTCTTGATCAGTGGTTCATTTTGATACAATTTATATTTTTGTGTTGTTTCCTCATTCTCTTTTGCCTTCCCTTTCATTTCTTTCATTCTCCTTCACTTTCTTCTCTTTCAATCGTTACTGCTCTTCTAATCTCATCACTTACTACTGAGGCATGATCTTTCTCTTCATCTCTCATATTCTTGCACTCCCATTTGGTTTATTTTTTAAACACCTCCCTGCAACGCTAGGTACAACTGAACTCTAGCAACTTAAAGGCAATTTCTTTCAATGACTATAAAAAAAGCGAATTTAAAGTCTTACACTGGAGCTAACAAAGGCAAAAATGTTCGCTCTTTTCCTTTCTTGTCGAGAGGCACGTGCAAGTAACAGCACCCAAAGGCACGCACGGCTGGACCCACACTTATCAGCTCCTCCCCAGAAAGTCTCCCTTCTCTCTGCTCTTGATGAAGTAGCCGGAGACAAAGTACGATGTGAAACTAACTCCCTCGCCCCGGATATTACCATCTGGTGCTCAAGAGCCCACCCTACGCTTACCCACACACATATAAAGTAAGACCGCAGACAGGTAGTGCGGCTCCGTTGCGGTAAGATGAACTCGGCCGCGTCAAGATCAGAGGAAATAACTCGTAACGTGCGCCTTAATGACGTTTCACGCTGAACGAACGCAGGGCGTGAAATGAGAGATAGTGTTGCGTTCGGGCTCGAGGTCTGTCAGTGAAACTTCTTTTCAGAGCTCTTTCAGCAAGTGGATGTGGGGGGGGGGAAATGTCAAAGGGAATAGAGACAAGTAATGAAGTGGGCTTTACGCTGCACTTGGTTTTCTGGATAACGTCTTTTGACTAGATTGGACGATCATTAGAGGTTCTTGAATGAAAGTAGAATCGTTGCTTAGAAATAAAGCTATTTATTTACAATCTATATATTCTTTTCTTGCGTCCTTTTATGTGGGGAGATTTTAAGGGTAGTAAATGGCTCGGAGAGAGAGTTATAGTCAGCTCATCTATTAGGAAAAATATTCAACCTTCGTATTAAACATGATTATTCAAGGGTGTATTATTTAACTCGTAGACTACAATCTCCAACAATTGGCAGCATTATGTGCGAGTTAATACATGATAATGTGGCAACACAGCGACTCTTCAAAAGCAGTAGAAATGTGTGCAAGTTGAAACGGGTCGCGATACGGTCGTAAGTAACAGAAGAACTGCACGCAGTCGTTTCTCGCTTTGGAAAGGTGTTCGTTTTTGTGTTTAGGATTTTTTATAGGTTATGGCTGATCTGGAAAGTGAGTAGCGGTAGGTGATACGTTTGTGTGTTCCGCGAGGCCTAAGTGGTGCACAGACAATTGCAGAAATGACTGAAGTTTAAGGAGAAGAGTTCTTAGTTGCTGAGATCTTGGGTCGTCGTCCACAGAATCGCCCCGTCTGTAAAGTGTTTGTGCCACTTGAAAATGGCGCTTCGTTTCAAGCGCTGTTCTCCATACACTCGGTCATTTCTGCACCACTTAAGGCGCTTTGTACACAGAAAATATATCACATATCGTTGCTCATTTCCCAGATCATGCCAAAAAAATCACATACGCAAAAACGAACACTTTTCCAAAGCCAGAAAACAACAGAGAATGACTCCGTACTCTTTTGCTGTAACTTTCTACTATCGCAACGTATTTCAAATTGCTCACACCTCTACGTGCCCTTGAGGAGACGCTGTGTTGTCACATTATCATGTATTAACTCGCACGAAAAGCTACTGATTGTTGGAGACCGTAGTCCACAAAAAAGATCCAACTATTTACTTAGAAACATACCCAGAACTTTTCAAGCCGAAAAATTGCAAAAGGGTAAGCAGAAAGGTTCCTTCATTGGAAATCCAAGATTTTCAGTGCGGTTTAACATCCCTCCCCCTCCGTTTTACAGGTCTTTAAAATGTTTGAAAAATGCATCAAATATAAACAATTTTAATAATTTCTTGTCTCTATTACTGTGAAATATATATAAATACTGGTGATGTGCGGTATGAGATTAACAGACATATGGGCATTGCTACCGGGGCTTTTAAGAATCTATGGAGAGTGTGGAGAAAGGCTTATACACAAAAAGACTAAAATTAGACTCTATAAGAGTTTGGCTCTTTCTAGGGTTAGTTATGGTAATGAAACGTGACAGTTTGTAAACAAGATAAAGGAAACTTGATGCTTTTGATTCTAGATGCTTATGTAGTATCTTGGGCATTAGGTGGTTCAACTTTTTAAGTAATGATGAGGTTAGTCAAAGGAGTCTGCAACCTCCTTAAAGTTGCATATTTTGCAGACAGAGAGACTACGTTGATTTGGCCATGTTGCCCGTATGGATAATTATAGATTAGCGAATAGAGTTATGAACAGTGTGCCTAAAGGCCTCAAAAAGAGGGCAAGTTAGGATGCAGGAGGCAGATAATATCAAACAGGACCTTATTAGAATTGGTGTGCAGTGGCCAGATGCAGCAGGTGTAGCTCAGGACAGACTTGCTTGGAGAACTAAATTGCACAGTCTGGTTGGACTTCCGTAGCCCATGGCTGCTTGAGGATGATGATGATTACCATACTGGGATTTTGAAAGGGGGAGAATATTCACTTTTCCCTACCTCTTAGATCCGGCCTGATTACATACATATTTTGTACATATGTTACAGTTAAAACTCGATTTCAATTAATTCTAGTCTTACGTAGTGAATACTAGCAATGAGAAAGCTATTTAGGGAAACACGATTTCTTCTTAGGAATTGTAATATTCACTGAAATTGAGTTAAAACTAGTTTTCTTACAGGCATTATTAGTCAATACTAACTCAAACAAGTTGTAACACTCATAGCTGCTACATAGGTTTATCAGTTCAGTACCAGACACTGTGCTATGCAGTTTTGATTGCCAATACTGTTAGAACAGGGACGTACCCGCCCATCCACCCCCCGGCCCCGAAAATCCGGTTATCTTAAACGAAATCTCAAATTTGTCTACTTTCTTTTAAATTCAAAACAGTTGTCTTTGCATAATTTTGTTTTAGCCCCATATTTTATGTCCGACACTGAAATTGGATTAAAAAAACTGTCAAATCTTTTTCGATATAGAATATCATTTTAACATTCCTGTTCGGTGTAATGTTTTAGTAATTGCAAAATCCTACTCAAGTCCTATTCTCAGAAACCCCACCCCCGAAGATAACAGCTAATTCCTGGGTACGACCCTAGGTTAGAATATGTTTTTTTAATGAATGTTACTTAGTTGGATTGGAGCGGCACTTTTTGGGCACAATGGGCTAAGTGGCCAAGTCACAAAAACCTCGATGGCTCAGAGAAGATTGGATGGAGGAGTCTATTGGACAGCTGTTGGGAAACATATGGTAGCCTCACGTCAAGGCCATTCAATGTGTTCATTAACGTGCACAGGATATGGGTTTCCCACACACGGGACCACGGCTGAACGTCAATTTCCGATGGACGGCAGTCTTTTCGAATCCATAAGTGTCCCCTACTGACCAATGGAAGGTGGATAGTTTTCCGGAGATAAATCTCAACGCTGGTCCACCTGGGACTCAAACCTGGGAACGCAGATTTACGAGTCTGGCGCGATGCGACTGAGCCACCCCTGCCCCTACGTAGTTGTTAATGATCTTAGTAAATTATAACACCGATCGTTATGTCTTCTATAGATAATACAACTGATAATCATGAAAAGTAGGTATGTGGAAAGAAAAACATTTGCAAAAATTAATGGATGATGGAAAAATCAAAAATTCTTATTATAATATCCCCACCAAAGATAAGTACACAAAATCATTAAGGAAGGTGAAAGAGTCGAAAGTTGCTGAACAAATAAAGATTTTTACGATGCAAATGATCAAAGAAGTACGATATTGAGATTGGTGGTATCCAACAACTAATTGCTTACATTCTAAAGTGTAAAGAGTCGAAAGTTGCTGAACAAATAAAGATTTTTACGATGCAAATGATCAAAGAAGTACGATATTGAGATTGGTGGTATCCAACAACTAATTGCTTACATTCTAAAGTGTAAAGTGCGTTACTATTTAAGAGTGGATGAAACATTTGATATCAATAAATCAGCTCATTTTAGCACTAGGACATGGTGGTCGTGACAGATTAATATTGGAGACGTCAAGAAAATATGCTAGCGTAGCAACCAAAGTGATTAAACTTTACCTTTCTATGTGTGAAGTTTGCCATTGTAAAAAGAAAAGGAAAATGGGAATTAGTATTAAAACCTATTTTGCATTGCGAGTTGAATAGCCGATGTCAAGTCGACCTGATTAATATGCAAACTTAAGCACACGATCAGTCAAAATTTATTTTTGTTTACCAAAGCCAAGTTAGCAAAATTTATATTACTGCGAACATTAGCAAGTAAGCGTGTTCAAGAAGTTATTTATCAATTCAACGATTTTTTTTTAATGATTGGCGCTCCATATATCTTGGAATCTGATAATGCTAGAAAACTTTAGTTTTGTCGTTTTGATTAATAAAATCACAATTTATTTTTAAATCAAATTTTATTGCTTGTGACCTCGCTTTCCAGCAATTAATATTAACTGATAATGCCTGTCAGAAAACTAGTTTTAACCGAAATTTTAGAGAATACTACAATTCGGGTTTTTCCTGATAGCTTTCGTCATTTCTAGAATTGACCAGGCTAAATTAGAATTAACTAAAATCGTGTTTTACCTGTAACTTAAGTTAACCTAGTTCTTATAGTTAAGCGATAGGTGGGGGATTCTTGAAAAAGGCCGCGTAAATTCAAAACTTGTAAAAAGGTAGCTGTATAGAGTAATAATAATTTTAGATAATATTTACATTTTATTGTAATCGCAAAATATCGGAAAAGAACATTAATTTAAAACTATTACTACAATAAATTTGGCATTTTAAATCCGAATCAGAATTAAATATCCTGACTTAAGATTGCAATAATATTATAATTTAAAGTATCTTGGCTGGAAAAAACTTTTTTTTGCAGTAAAAACGAAAAACATATACGGTAGAATAAAGTATTCGAATTTAAATAATCTAGGGCCATAAAATGGCGCACTATCTGCATCAGGAGTAGGATGACTAGGTACTCAACCTCTTCCTTTCGCGGAAGCAATGAGATAATGGAATTAAATGTTAAACGTTCATCCTCCTCATCAGAAGACAAAGCACTGACACTTTCTTCCTGCAATTATTTTGAGACTAATATGAGGGTAAAGGGTATTTTAGATGAATGTGAGCCGTAAGCGAAGGTTGCCTTGGATAATATCGTGAACTAGACCCATCCGATCTCAGTGATTAAAAAAAATACTTCTTCTCTATCTCAGATGATAATATTTGGTCCGAGGCTTGACCTTCAATGACTTTTTGACATACCTGCAACCGTATCCTGGAGGTCCGTGTCCTTCACGCTGCTCTGCTGCACAGATGTCCTTTCGAAAAATTATAAATCCTCTGGCTTCGCACACCTTTATAACTTGTTACTCGGAATATTGGTCCTTCCCAGAACCTGCCTATCTTCGGTGTTTATTCAAACGGTTCGTGCTCACAAAACAGTATGCGTATAAATATTGAGCCACACATACCGTCGCTACAATTTATTTGCCGTGGGTTGCGCGTCAGCGAGGAACATTTGCATATGAAATCAGTTCCATGTAACGTAATCAACCTTAGTATTCAAAGAATTTTAACATGAACAGAGAATGGATTTCTTGGGCTATTTTGATCACATCTAACAAAGTGATACTTTTATACGTATGTTGCGATGACCCCCCTGTAGTATTTTAGGGCGGCACACACGCTTAGGCCGTGATCTGTCTACTTGCTGCCAAGTCTAAGGCAGTTCCTGAACCCAACATTAAGAATACAGACATTACCATAATGAAAACTGAGATAATTTGTAATTAACAAATAAAACACAACATTTATTAACAGGTTACTATTTTCGACAGTTTACATACAAAACTATTCCCACTTTCGGGATAATTTTCAAACAAGTGGCCCTTTTCAATCAAGGGTAAACTTTGTAGTGGTGGAGGCTAAAATCATTATCAAAGTTAATAAGAAGCGAGTCACTTGCTCTAAAAGGTACAGTTTATGGTCCCAGTTCGGGACAACGTGGCGGCAGCAGGTAGAAAAGCATCGATGTGGAAAATGCAACCAAATTTGACCAAAAACTTTCCCCTACCTTCTTTCATGCAGTCGTTGTTGGGGCGAAAACATCATCATTGGGCCGCCTTGACCGGTAGCTGTGGCACATACAGTCCATTATTCTGCCGGTTACTCTCTCACACTAACATACTTGGAATCGGCGCCGCTTCGCTGGAGAGGACCGTTAGTGTCGGGAGTTCGACTAGAAGAAGGCCGAAGTCGCAAGTCCGTTCTTTTTACTTACTGTTGCTCGTCCTCACGACCTCTGCCGGAGGTCACCTTGGTATCTGACGCGGTTGCTTTCTATTGGTTAGCGTGGCCAAAGCACGAAGGATGCACCCTTCCGTTGCTTTGATGCTGACCATGACGGGTCACGTCGACCATGGCTCAACACCTGAGGGGCCAACGGATCTGTCGCGAACCTTCCACACTGAAGGCGAAGCTCGTCCTCTGCTGGAGCTGGGCGCAGGAGAATTCACCAAAATGGAGGTCAGCCAGAAAGGTCATTGTCACTGCTGCTGGGACCAAATGTTCAAGAACCTTCCGGCCCACAGTCGTGTCCACAGGATAAGATCACTGTGGGCACGCACGTACAATGAGCTAAATGGCCAGATCGAAAGGACCCCAAGGGTTAAGAAAAGGTTGAGGAAGGGAATACATTGGATAACTTTTAGGGGACGGATGAAAGTCTCCCTTTAAAGCATTCAGCTTATTGTTTGACGTTCACAGGGTACGGCTCTCGTACACATGGAAATAGGGGGGAGCTCAGTCGGTAATGTGCCTGGCTTATAATCTGCAGTTCCCAGCTTCGAGTCCTACCTGGGCCAGCGTTAGATTTATTACTTCCCCTCGGTCAGTAAGGGATACCGATGGGCTTGGAAAGGCCGCCGTCTGTCGGATGAGACTTAAAGCCATGGTCCGTGTCCAGGAGAGCCAACCCTGTGCATGTTAAAGAATACGCTTTATGACCCTGAGAGGAGGATACCATATGTGTCCTAACAGCTGTCCAGTGGGTTCCCTCTCCCCAATCATCTCTGAGCCTTCGGGGTACTTGTGACCTGGTCATTTATCCCATTGTGTGCAAAAAGTGACGATCAGAAGTAAAAACAACCCATCCTGCACACGAGGCCACGAGTTAACGTCTCATTCGATGGACGGCAATTATCAAAGCACATAAATGTCCGATTTTCTACCGAGGATAGGACGATAGTTAAGAAAATTCTCAACCTAGACAAAATTGAGACTCGAATCTGGTAACTGAAGTTTACGAGACTGGCGAGCTACCGACTGAGTCAACCCCCGCCAACACAGCAAGGCTTCTTCCAGTACACGTTATTAGAATTTAAATCCCCCCCCCCCCCAGGAGAGTAACGGACCTTTGTACCGATCGTTGTTCTCTTTCTCTCCGGGGACAAGGCAGTCAAATGGCTAAAATTCCAAGGCTTCACTCTTGATAAAGCTCACGCAATATACAGTGCTCACAAAAATTAGGGGATATTTCTTCACTTCATATTCATTTTGAAATATCCCCTAATATTTGTGAGAAGTATATTTGTCAGTTGAAGCATCCTATTTCTTACACATAACAGGGTCAACTTTCCTGAAACTGTATTTAAAATTTTAATCCTTTTTAAGAACTAAGTTTTGCTATTCAACAAAAAGAGGAGTATTTTGTCTAAACGTCTTTATAGAGTACAATTCGAAAATTCTACAGTTTTCTTCCCTTCATAAAAATAAAAGTGTTGACGTGTTGTTCATAGACAATAGCGCAAAAAAGGGCTTAGGTGTTAGATTTAACTGGCTTATACAGATAAAAGATTTCGAAAACCGTTTTCTTCTGAAAGGTAGTGCCGTTGGAAACGAAATTCGATTTGATTGGCACCATCGAACAGGAATGTATGCAGAACGATCACTTCTTTTTCAACAGTCCAGCGATGCGATCAATAGCCTTGCCGTTCCGTTCGAAAACAACTAAACTTGGCATTTTTCAACTAAAATAAAAGCTACTTCTCCTTTTTACCCTCGAATGTCAGGGAGTAATTGCATCACGGACTACTGAATGAATAAATCAGTGCGAGAGAGAAAGAGATGGAAAAGAGGAAAGAAATAAATCTCACTTAAAATGAGTTAGATTTCTGTCATTGAGAAAATTTAGTTTTTCTGAGAAGCCTCCATTTCTTTACGTAGGGGACTCTTTTTCACGAGATAAATAACGAAAGACCTTAAAAAGCCCTCCATCTGACGTTAAGCCATGGTTCGTCGTAGAGAAAACATACTCTGACGAAATTAAGAAACATGACAAAAAATTTTAAAACGAGAAAAATCCTCCATAAACAAATTGGGCGTAACATCTTCGAAATGTACAAGCAGCGATCTCCCAACTCTCTTTTCTGTGGCTGGAGTTGGCTCAGTCGGTTGGGCGCTAGGATCGTGATCTGGAGTTCCAAGCTTCGAGTCCCAACTCTGCCTTAGTTGAGATTTATCTCCGCTAATCCCACAATGCCATTGATTAGAAGGGGGATATCAATGTGGTTGGAAAAGAGAAATATTTTCTTTCTTGACAGAATTCAAATTATCCTGAAGTTCCTCGTCTCATTCTCATCAGAGTCTTCTGTGGGGACACAATAACAGATAACATTCAAATATTTAATCTTAATTTTTAAATTTACGTGTAAGAAATATTTTCGTAATGCAGTCATATCCTTATGTAAAAGAGCATCATTGGGAGTGCTGAGAAGCAAACTGACGCCTTGAAGATGCTTTGCATCTTCCCTCCAAGCTTCCTATCAATCCATCCACTACCAAGCTGCATCCAAGCTTTCTCTCCGGGTCATCTGCATAATCTAAATCAGAAATTTTGAAATCTCTAGACCATTTAAGGCCAAAATCTTTCCCTTGAAAAGAATTTCGCATAACGTAATCAATAACCAAACTAAAAAGAAAAGGAGACAAAAAGCAACCTTGTTTAACTCCCACTAGCAATGCCCAATCAATTGCTACAATTCTTAACAACTCTCATACACGAGTCAATGTTATTTCAGAGAACTTTCATTACACTAACTAACTTGTCAGGTATTCCATATGATCTAACGATAAACCATAAATTATGTCGTTCAACAGAGTCAAAATCTTTTTTGAAATCTATAAAGCTAATGACCACAGGTTTCAGAAACTCTAAACATTTCTCGAGAATCTAAGTGAAAATATTTGATCAATATCCCCTATCACTTCTGAATTTACACTGTTCATCAGGCAGTTGTTTATCATTCAAATTCTTAATTCTATTAAGTATAATCATGCAAACAACTGTACCTGGAACAGAAAGTAAACTAATTGCCATATAATTATTACAAGAACTGCGATCAACTTGTTTAAAAATAGGAATGATAATAGCTGTAGTAAAATCCTTAGGAACAACACCTTTATAATAAAAAATATTCAATCAGCCAGGTGACGACACAAATATTCCCAGCTTAAGCATTTCAGTGGTGATTTTATCTACCCCTGAGAATTTATGCAGTTTTAGTTTAGAGATAGCCAAAGCGACTTAAGAATGTGATATATGGCCAACAAAAAATTTAAGTAATGCATCTAACCTCATTACAAACAATAGGAGTGTGATGTCCTCCCAGGTTCGGATCCTATCCGACTTTGACAAATGTGATGTTCTCGCTATCTGATTCCTTCAGACAGAGCTAGATGTGACGACTTGCCTATTCGGAAAGCGATGGGACTGGGCAAAATGTCGTGGCCGCCGGAGCAAGATGAAATTATTCTATTATTACTTCACCTGCTATTCGGTGAAAAGACAGGTCCGTGGGTTTTTAGGCCCATGGCACTGCACGCCTCTGAAGATACTGGTGTTGAATGATGAATAACAATAGTCCATCAAGTAATCGCATGAGAGTTACATAGGGACGACACAATTTATTCACATTAATACAGTTACATGCTGGGAATGCGCTCAACTCCGTGGGCCTTTGCTGCTTTGCTGCTGTAAACAATAATATAACGAGGTGGAGAATCGCACGCTATGCAAGTTCTCACTTTCATCATCATCATCATCCTCAAGCAGCCATGGGCTACGGAGGTCCAACCAGACCGTGCAATTTAGTTCTCCAAGCAAGTCTATCCTGAGCTACATCTACTGCATCTGGCCACTGCACACCAATTCTAACAAGGTCCTGTTTGACATTGTCTGCCCACCGCATCCTAGGTCTCCCCTTCTTTCTGAGGCCTTTAGGCACACTGTTCATAACCCTATTCGCCAATCTATAATTATTCATACGGGCAACATGGCCAAACCAACGGAGTCTCTCTCTGCACAATATGCTGCTTAAAGGAGGTTGCAAACTCCTTTCCCTAATCTCATCATTAGTTACAAAGTTGAACCACCTAATGCCCAAGATACTGCGTAAGCATCTGGAATCAAAAGCATCAAGTTTCCTGTTATCTTGTTTACAAAGTGTCCAAGTTTCACTACCATAACTAACCCTAGAAAGAACCAAACTATTTTACAGTCTAATTTTAGTCTTTAGGTGTATACGCCTATTTCTCCACACTCTCCATAGGTTATTAACAGCAGCAATCCCTATTCGGCATATATTACATTATCCCGGCAGCAATCCCTATTCGTCTGTTAATCTCAGACCGCACATCACCATTATCTGTTACATAGCTCCCAAGAAAATTAAACTGTGATACCTGCTCAAGACTGCAACCATTCAGATTAACTGAATCACAGCCTGCCTGACCAATTTTCATCACTTTAGTTTTCTCTCTGTTTATAACCAAACCTACTCTACTACTAGTCTCATCAACAGCTCGAATGAAAGAGTTCATCTCATCAACATCATTTGCCAAAATGGCTAAATCATCAGCATAATCTAAATCAGAAACTTTCGTATCTCCAGCCCATTTAAGGCCAAAATCTTTCCCTTGAAGTGAATTTCGCATAACATAATCAATAACCAAGCTAAAGAGAAAAGGAGACAAAATGCACCCTTGTCGAACACCAGAAGTAATGCTAAACCAATTGCTACAAGCCTTACCAACTCTCACACACGACTCAGTGTTATTAGAGAGAACTTTCATAATGTTAACTAACTTGTCTAGTATACCATATGATTTCACAATCAACCACAAATTATGACGATCAACAGAGTCGAAAGCCTTTTTGAAATCAACAAAGCTAGCAACCAAAGGTTTCTGAAACTCTAAACATTTCTCAAGAATCTGCCTAAGTGAAAATATATGATCCACACATCCACTACCACTTCTGAATCCGCATTGCTCATCACGCAATTGACTGTCAACCAGATTCTTAATTCCATTAAGCACAATCATGGAAAGAACTTTACCTGGAACAGAGAGTAGGCTGATACCCCTATAGTTATCACAAGAACTGCGATCACCTTTTTTGAAAATAGGGATAACAATAGCTCTGGTAAAATCCTTAGGAACCATGCCTTTATCATAAAAGATATTCAGAATTTCAGTCATCCAAGTGGTAACCGAAACATTCCCAGCTCTAAGCATTTCCGTAGTAATTTCATCTACCCCTGGGGATTTATGAAGTTTCAGTTTAGAAACAGCCAAAATAACTTCAGATTGTGTTATAGGGCCAACATTAAAGCCACCAATGCATCTATCATCATTGCAAACAATGGGAGTAGAACTAACTACATTGTTTAGAAGATCACTGAAATGCTCAGCCCACATAGCCATGACAGAATCCTCACCTTCTATAACCTTACCTTGTTTATCCTTCAATCCTTGTATGCCTGTCCGTTTTCTACCACACAAAACATTAATTATCTGGTACAGCTCTCCGCTGTTGTGCTGTCTAACTGCTTCCTCGGCTTTGTCAGCCAAACCATCAAGCCAAAGATTCTTATCAGCAGCTGACTAATCCTTTACAAGTTTATTAAGGTCTCTGTAATGCTTTCTATTAGGACTAGTAGGGTATTGATTAAGGGCATTCCTGCAGTTCTTTCTTTCCGAAACAAGCTCAAGTGCCATATCACTCAGATAATTTTGCCTCTTCTGCTACTTTTTTCCTAAAAGAGTACTGTTAGTATCCAAAAAAGCCTGTTTAAAATGATCCCATTCTTCCTCAACTTCAGTATTAAGCAAACCATGACTGTCATAATGACTAAGTAACCTATCATGGTAAGCTTTGGCTATAACTGGATCTTTCAGAGCTTCAGTATTAAAAGTAAATTTTTTAACCCTAGCACAACACTTTTTAAGTTTAAGTTGCAACACACTTTTAACAAGGTAATAGTCAGATCCAATTTCAGCTCCCCTATATACCCTGGTATTCCTAACAGAACTAGCCCATTTGCTGTTAATTAATATGTAATCAATCATATTCTTATGCAGCCCATCAGGTGAAACCCATGTATACTTATGTATGTCGCGGTGTTTGTAATAAGTGTTAGTTATTCTGAAACCATTGAGTTTGCTTACCTGTAGGAGACGTTGCCCATTGCCATTGCAGCTACCAATACCAAAAGGGCCTATTACTCCTCCCCAAAAGTCAGAGTCAGTACCAACTTTGGCATTGAAGTCACCAAGAACAAGGGTAATATCTCCTTTCTTGACAGAATTCAAAATATCCTGAAGTTGTTCATAAAACCTATCCTTCTCATCCTCATCGGCATCCTCAGTGGGGGCATAACAGCAGATAACATTCAAGTCTTTAACGCTTGTCTGAAATTTTGCTGTAAGAAACCTTTCATTAATGCACTCATATCCTAGAAGAGCATCGCTAGCGTGTCTGCTGAGAAGCAGACCTACGCCTTGGTGATGCTTATTGTCGACCCTCCCTGAAAAGAGAAATTTAAGATTATTTTTAAGAATCTGACCTTTATCTGTCCATCTGGTCTCTTGCAAGCCGAGAATATCTAAATTATAACGGTGGAATTCTTGTGTGAGGACATCAAGAGAAAAAGCTCTGTGCAGAGTCCTCACATTCCAACTACCTATGGAGAGAAAATGGTTAGTGGGATATTTAAAGAAACTATGTTTATTGAGAGAGGGAATGCCGACAATATCAAACAGCCCCCTAATCGCAGACATGGGGCAAAGACCCGTTCCCCCACTACTAAAGGCTGAAGCCATCTACACTGGAAGACTTCCTCCAATGTAGAATTTGACGATGCCAATAGAAGCAAAGAGTTCAGGTGCCTGCGATGACTTCTGCTCAGGATTATCCACCAGCTGATAAACATATCCTGTGAATCTATTCACTTGGGGCTGTCAACCCACAAACAAACAGAAAACACAGCGGAAGATTTTCCCTCCACAGAAGCCCACCAGTGCAGCAAAATCAGGATCCATAATCAAGCTCAGAGCCATATATCTGTCCAGTCCAGTAGGTTTATATGGTCAGCACCAGGACCCTGTGTGGTTGACCACTCCTCAGCAGGGTAGAAAAAAAAGAAAAGTAGCCATAGTTGTCCAGATCAGTAGGCCACACTAATCTGGCAGCCCTCCCCTTCCGTTCACTTCCACAAGAGAGTATCTCTTTTGAAAGTTACTAACGGTCCGCACCACGAGAAGGCGGGGTCGGACATTAGATGCTAGGCCTGGCCGGTTCTATGCATCATCACGGGGGATTGGTGCTACAGACCTCAAAACTCGGCGAAAGGATAACCAACCTTTGCCTACACTGTGGTTCCTTCTGAATCTACAAAACTCTTATCAGATTTACACAAGAATCTCGATTCCCTTTTGGAATTGCACCCTCCCTTTGTGGGTTACTTCGAGTAAGGGGCGTCGTCCTTCTGACGCTTGTCGAAACAACCTTCTCGTTCGACAGTTTACCCAAAACTGTTGTCTCAAATCTCCTGCCTAGCCTCCTCACTGCATTATCGCCCTAAGCTAGTCGTAAACGGCCATAAAAAGACTTCTGGAACTGTGAGCTAATGTGCGCAGCACTTGGACCCGAAAACAACAACAGTGAATCATCTCCAGCACAAACATTTCCAAGAACACATTCAATATATTAAAATATCTACAATAATAAATGTACAATAGGAATACATCAATAAATAATAAACAAAATTCGGGGGACATGACAAGGAGTAGAAATAATCACATTGTTTAAAACATCTCTGAAATGCTCAGCACACTAATCATCACAGAATCCTCACCTTGCCATGTTTGTCCCTCAATCCCTGTGTACCTGTCAGTTTCTTCGAACGCAAAAGATTGACTAACTGATACAATCCCCTGCTGTTGTGCTGTCTAACTGCTTCCTCTGCTTTATCATCCAAGCTATCAAGTCAAAAATTCTTATCAGTTGTTAACTGACCATTTTTACGTTTATTAAAGTCATTGTAATGCCATCTGTGAGAACAAGTACGGTCTTAATTCCTTTTATTCCTGCACTTTCTTATTTCGGAAATAAGTTCTTTAATCTTATCACTCAAATAATTTTGTATGTTCTGTACCTTTTTATCCAAAAGAGTACTGGTTTCAAGAAAAGTCTGTTTAAACTGATCTCATTCTTTCTCAACCTTAGTAGTAAGCAATCCACGATTGTCATAATGATTAAATAGCCTATCGTGATATTCTTTGGCTACATCTGGATATTTCAGACCTTCAGTGTTAAGGTAATTTTCTTAACCTTAGCACAACATTTCTTAAACTTCAGCTTTTGACCAGGTAATGGTCAGACTCAATTTCGGCTCACCTGTATGATCTAGTATTTCTAACTGAACTAGACCATTTGCTGTGAATTAAAATATAATCTCTCATATTCCTGTGCAACCCATAAGGTGAAACCCATGTATATGTCCCGGTGTTTATACTACGTGTTGATTATTAGCAAACCATTAAGTATACTTACCTATAGGAGACGTTCCCCATTGTCATTGGAACTATTAATCTCAAAGGGACCTAAAACCCCTGCCAAAGGTCATAGTCAGTACCAACTTCACCGTTGAAGTCAGCTAGCACAAAAGAAATACACTGGTTTCCATAAATTAAGAAAAATCCTTATGTTAGGTCAATGGGAAGCTAAAGTCAAAACTCTATAACTTCCAAAATAAGCTTTTTTTGTTTTGAAAAATGTAATTGCAGATAAAGATTTCAATCAAACAAATCAATATCTCGATTTTCAACAATATTCGTTCAGTATTTAATGAGTTATGGGAGTTTTAATATTTCATCATCATCATCATCATCATCATCATCATCATCATCATCATCATCATCATCATCATCATCATCATCATCATCATCATCCTCAAGCAGCCATGGGCTACGGAGGTCCAACCAGACGGTGCAATTTAGTTCTCCAAGCAAGTCTATCCTGAGCTACATCTACTGCATCTGGCCACTGCACACCAATTCTAACAAGGTCCTGTTTGACATTGTCCGCCCACCGCATCCTAGGTCTCCCCTTCTTTCTGAGACCTTTAGGCATATTGTTCATAACCCTATTCGCCAATCTATAATTATTCTACGGGCAACATGGCCAAACCAACGGAGTCTCTCTCTGCACAATATGCTGCTTAAAGGAGGTTGCAAACTCCTTTGCCTAACCTCATCATTAGTTACAAAGTTGAACCACCTAATGCCCAAGATACTGCGTAAGCATCTGGAATCAAAAGCATCTAGTTTCCTGTTATCATGTTTACAAAGTGTCCAAGTTTCACTATCATAACTAACCCTAGAAAGAACCAAACTATTATACAGCCTAATTTTAGTCTTTAGGTGTATACGCCTATTTCTCCACACTCTCCATAGATTCTTAAAAGTCCCGGCAGCAATCCCTATTCGTCTGTTAATCTCATGCCGCACATCACCATTATCTGTTACATAGCTCCCAAGATAATTAAAATGTGACACCTGCTCAAGACTGCAACCATTCAGATTAACTGAATCACAGCCTGCCTGACCAATTTTCATCACTTTAGTTTTCTCTCTGTTTATAACCAAACCTACTCCTACTACCAGTCTCATCAACAACTCGAATGAAAGAGTTCATCTCATCAACATCATTTGCCAAAAGGGCTAAATCATCAGCATGATGTAAATCAGAAATTTTCGTATCTCCAGTCCATTAAAGGCCAAAATCTTTCCCTTTAAGTGAATTTTGCATAACATAATCAATAACCAAACTAAAGAGAAAAGGAGACAAAATGCACCCTTGTCGAACACCAGAAGTAATGCTAAACCAATTGCTACAAGCCTTACCAACTCTCACACACGACTCAGTGTTATTCTAGAGAGCTTTCATTATGGTAACTAACTTCTCAGGTATACCATATGATTTCACAATCAACCACAAATTATGACGATCAACAGAGTCGAAAGCCTTTTTGAAATCAACAAAGCTAGCAACCAAAGGTTTCTGAAACTCTAAACATTTCTCAAGAATCTGCCTAAGTGAAAATATCTGATGCACACATCCCCTACCACTTCTGAATCCACATTGCTCATCACGCAATTGACTGTCAACCAGATTCTTAATTCTATTAAGCACAATCATGGAAAGAACTTTACCTGGAACAGAGAGTAGGCTGATACCCCTATAGTTATCACAAGAACTGCGATCATCTTTTTTGAAAATATGGATAACAATAGCTCTGGTAAAGTCCTTAGGAACCATGCCTTTATCATAAAAGATATTCAGAATTTCAGTCATCCAAGTGGTAACCGAAACATTTCCAGCTCTAAGCATTTCGGTAGTAATTTCATCTACCCCTGGGGATTTATGAAGTTTAAGTTTAGAAACAGCCAAAATAACTTCAGATTGTGTTAGAGGGCCAACATTAAAGCCACCAATGCATCTATCATCATTGCAAACAATGGGAATAGAACTAACCGCATTGTTCAGAATATCACTGAAATGCTCAGCCCACCTAGCCATGACAGAATCCTCACCTTCTATAACCTTACCCTGTTTATCCTTCAATCCCTGTATACCTGTCCGTTTTCTACCACAGAAAACATTAACTATCTGGTACAGCTCTCTGCTGTTGTGCTGTCTAACTGCTTCCTCGGCTTTGTCAGCCAAACCATCAAGCCAAAGATTCTTATCAGCAGCTAACTGATCTTTTACATGTTTATTAAGCTCTCTGTAATGCTTTCTATTAGTACTAGTAGGGTATTGATTAAGGACATTCCTGCAGTTCTTTCTTTCTGAAATAAGCTCAAGTGCCTTATCACTCTGATAATTCTGCCTCTTCTGCTCCTTTTTTCCTAAAAGAGTACTGTTAGTGTCCAAAAAAACCTGTTTAAAATGATCCCATTCTTCCTCAACTTCAGTAGTAAGCATACCATGACTGTCATAATGACTAAGTAACCTATCATGGTAAGCTTTGGCTATAACTGGGTCTTTCAGAGCTTCAGTATTAAAAGCAAATTTTTTAACCCTAGCACAACACTTTTTAAGTTTAAGTTGTAAGACACTTTTAACAAGGTAATGGTCAGATCCAATTTCAGCTCCCCTATATGCCCTGGTATTTCTAACAGAACTAGCCCATTTGCTGTTAATTAATATATAATCAATCATATTCCTATGCAGCCCATCAGGTGAAACCCATGTGTATTTATGTATGTCGCGGTGTTTGTAATATGTGTTAGTTATTCTGAAACCATTGAGTTTACTTACCTGTAGGAGACGTTGCCCATTGCCATTGCAGCTACCAATACCAAAAGGGCCTATTACTCCTGCCCAAAGGTCAGAGTTAGTACCAACTTTGGCATTGAAGTCACCAAGAACAAGGGTAAAATCTCCTTTCTTGACAGAATTCAAAATATCCTGAAGTTGTTCATAAAATCTATCCTTCTCATCCTCATCGGCATCCTCAGTGGGGGCATAACAGCAGATAACATTCAGGTCTTTAACGCTTGTCTGAAATTTTGCTGTAAGAAACCTTTCATTAATGCACTCATATCCTAGAAGAGCATCACTAGCGTGTCTGCTGAGAAGCAGACCCACGCCTTGGTGATGCTTATTGTCGTCCCTCCCTGAAAAGAGAAATTTAAGATTATTTTTAAGAATCTGACCTTTATCTGTCCATCTGGTCTCTTGCAAGCCGAGAATATCTAAATTATAACGGTGGAATTCTTGTGTGAGGACATCAAGAGAAAAAGCTCTGTGCAGAGTCCTCACATTCCAACTACCTATGGAGAGAAAATGGTTAGTGGGATGTTTAAAGAAACTATGTTTATTGAGAGAGGGAATGCCGACAATATCAAACAGCCCCCTAATCGCAGACATGGGGCAAAGACCCGTTCCCCCACTACTAAATGCTGAAGCCATCTACACTGGAAGACTTCGTCCAATGTAGAATTTGACGATGCCAATAGAAGCAAAGAGTTCAGGTGCCTGCGATGACTTCTGCTCAGGATTATCCACCAGCTGATAAACATATCCTGTGAATCTATTCACTTGGGGCTGTCAACCCACAAACAAACAGAAAACACAGCGGAAGATTTTCCCTCCACAGAAGCCCACCAGTGCAGCTAAATCAGGATCCATAATCAAGCTCAGAGCCATATATCTGTCCAGTCCAGTTGGTTTATACGGTCAGCACCAGGACCCTGTGTGGTTGACCACTCCTCAGCAGGGTAGAAAAAAAAAAGAAAAGTAGCCATAGTTGTCCAGATCAGTAGGCCACACTAATCTGGCAGCCCTCCCCTTCTAAACACTTTGATATAATACTTATTACTAAGTTTTAATTAACTTATGAAGTCAATTTTTGTGGCTGGCATTGTTATCGGTAAATATTCAAATTTCCAGAATTCATTAAATACCAAACGAATATTGTTGAAAATCGAGATATTGATTTATTTAATTGAGATCTTTATCGGCAATCACATTTTTCAAAACAAAAAACTTATGTTAGAAGTTATAGAGCTTTGACATTAGCTTCCCGTTGACTTAACATGGGGATTTTCCTTAATTTATGGAAACCACTGTATATTAACTCGGTCATAATTTGAATGCTGGTGACGGTAGTAATGTTTTCCACCTACCTAAACTCATCTCTCTGTGGGGGCGTAACAACAGATGACATTCAAGTATTTAATTTTTGTTTTAAATTTATCTGTAAGGAATCTTTCATTAATATCCTAGAAGAGCATCACTGGTATGTCTGCTGAGAAGCAAACCTACACCTTGGAGATAATTTCCATCCTCCCTCCCTGAAAAGAGAGATTTAGAATTATTTTTAAGTCTCTCGTCTTTACCTGTCCATCTGTTCTCTTGCAAGCCAGTAATATTTAGGTTATAACACTGGAATTCCTGCGTGAGGACATCAAGAGAATAATCTCTATGCAACGTCCTCACATTCCATGTACCTGCAGGGAGAATATGATTAGTACGATTTTTAAAAAAACTAGGTTTATTGAGAGAAGTAAGGCCAACAATATCAAACACCCCTAATCGCAGGCATGGGGCGAATACCTCTCCCCTCCCGCTAAAGGCTGAAGCCACTCGTGCTGGTAGAAACATCAGCACCAGCTTTTCAAGTGGACCTTTTCAATAACCAGAAACAAGATAGAAACTGGCTTGCTTCAGAGACATTGCTCCAGTGTAGGATTGGCGATGCCAAACTAGCTAAGTGAGAGTTCTTGTACCAGCGATGATGGTCTCTGATCAGGATTATTCACCAGCTGATATAAGGTATCCCGTGCCCCTGTTCACTTATGGCTGACAACTCACAGACAAACAGAAAACACAGCTTAAAATTTTCCCACAACAGAAGCCCACCAGTGTAACAAGTCCGATCCATAATCAAGCTGAAAGCCGTAAAGCAGTCCATTCTAGTGGGTATAAATAGTTGCACAGTACCCTGTGCAGTAGACCACTCTTCAGCAGGGCAGGGAAAAAAAGAAAAAAGTGGCCATAGATCAACAGATCAGTAGGCTTCACTGATCTGGCAGCACTACCCTTCGTTCCCTTTCAATAGAGAATATCTGTTTTGAAAGGTACTAATGGACTGCATCACGAGAACGCCGAGTCGGACATTAGATAATAGTTTTGGCCGGTTCTGTGCAACATCACTGGAAATTGGTACACAACTCTCCTTCCAGTTTATGTCTAGCTACTCTGTGTTGACAGATAATGAAAAGATAAAAATCATTCTTACCCACAACCAAAGAGAAAAACATGCACAAAAGAATGCATTTCAACATTATAAAGACCACAAAAATGTGAAAACAAAGTAATGGGTGTAAAAAAATCCTCATGTGCAAAAAGAACAAATTATTAAACACAATAATCCTAATGGTTGTAAAGGGCCTATGTGAAAAATCAATAAGTGTAAAATACAAACTAAAAAAATACAACAAATACATCATTAGTACAATAAAAACAACACTGAATAATGTATTAAACTACAAAATATACCAAAATGGGGGGTGAAGAAGTAGTTTTCACTTCCATAATACACAGCTTGCAATCAAAGAGTAAGTAAGTTTGTAGCGAAAGAAATTTAACTATTCAAAAAAATGTAAAATTTTGAGTTCACTTTTATATTTATGTACGTATTAAAAATAGACAATTCAGAGTTCTTAAATGATGCTATTAGTCTCAGTTTATACTTGAATTTGATGCTGAGAAAGCAATAAAACTTTGTGATCATTCAAACTGCCATTAACAGAGCTCAAATGACAGGATCCTCGTATCTAATGTGTTATTCACTGAGGGAGAGTGCTATAAACATATGTCAGCTCCTGCAAATTCACTGATTTGTTTCTATTTTCCCTTTTATATTTGAATAATTGGTAAAAGTCTAGAAATGCGCCAAGCTATTTTGTTTCTATGCAGGTTTTTGGGTCACTATTACGGAAGTGCAACCGTCCTCCTCCTACTTTTTGGTATATTTTGCGTTTAAAACAGCTTCAAGTCTTCTAAATTGTTTTCATCATTTATCGGATTTCTTACGAAAAGAAATATCTTTTTTTTCTAACACGTGACCAGCACCTAATAGTTGCAAAAGGTTTTTTTTTTTGGTTGAAACTCAGTGGTTATTAGACTGTGACACCTGACTGTGCAATTGTTAAAGATATTGCCGAATATTTGGCAAATACTGTTGTTAATTATTTATATTTTGTGTTTTGTGTGTTGCTCTTCATATGAATAAATGTTGCCCGAAAATGAAATCATTGGGTATCTTGATTAGGTCATTGTAACGAAAACTTTTTTCAAATAACACTTATTTTAGTACTATTTTTAATTAAATTGAAATAATTTAATTAACTAGCATTCATGTTTTGTCATTTAAAAAAAAAGGTTTTGTCGATTATTGTGAAGTTTAACTTTTCGGTAGCAATATCTAATACAAATTGATCTACAATGATTTGATTTAAATTTCAGCAGTTAAAAAAACTACATTTGCTTTGAAATATTTTCATTCACTTTTTTCGCAACTCCTTATCTCTTTTCAATTACATATTTTTCACTTTTTATTTAAATTATGTTGTTTTTAATGGAAATTAAATTTTTGCTATATTGCTACCTTAGTCTTGGAGTTTATCGATTGACAAAATATCCCAGCAACGCATTATGCGTTGTTTGAATAAAAATGCGGAGACTGAGACTGCGCAGTTTAAAAGTTCTCATATACCTTGTGTTAGCAAATATGTTGGGACACTTGCATTTTACATGGAAAGAGAGGCACATTCAATTTTTTTTGATTTGGGAAGTAAACTTTCTAACAAAAAATGACGTTGAAGTTAAGTTCAAGATCTCACTCAAATCTTCGTAAATTCTAAATTTTCAACAATATTCGTTTAATATTTGAAGCTTTACTGAAAATAGGACACTTTAGAGCACACGTTGCTGTTATTTCTCGCCCTAAACAATTTTTAAAATTAAATAAAATTGAAATACTCTTTGCACAAACTTCTGTAATTGTTTTATTTTAGTGAACGGTTTATTATAACAAATATTATTTGCGTTCTAATTAATTTTAAAGGTAATTTCCTATGATTTAACAGCGTTTGCCTGAAATACTCCATCTTTAATACGTCTTTAAATATGAAAAGAATATTTCTGAGGAATTTAGGGTGAAGGAGATTTGCGTAAATATATCGCGGTAAGATTTTCAGACAAACTCTTATTTTCAGAGTCATTGACCGTGGCGTTTCATTCACATAACATGGATGTATCCAGGGCCGAAAGTAGGGAAGAAATAACAGTAAAATATCATTCTAAATTTTAATTGAGTTAATAAATCGCAGTTTTCAAAAAGGTATTTTCTTCTCAAACTTAAAAATTGCTATTGCAAAACCTCTTTACAAAACTGGAGACAAAAATTGTTTTAATAATTATAGACCAATTTCCATTCTTCCCACCTTTTCAAAAGTTATTGAAACCATCATGAAAATAAAACTTAATAATTATTTAGAAAAAGTTTCCTTTTTGTACAAGTTTCAGTTTAGTTTTAGGAAAGGTTTAGGTACTGAACATGCTATCTTAAAGTTTACTACCAGATAAATAATTCTGAAAAAACACTAGCCCTATTTCTTGACATATCTAAAGCTTTTGATACAGTTTCATATGATTTTTTTAAAAAAGAAATTATAATTTTTAGGAATTAGGATAAATTTATGGAGATGGTTTAAATCTTATTTATCTGAACGATATCAAATAGTTTCTATTAATAACGTTGAAAGTACTAAAATACTGATTAATAAAGGAGTTCCACAAGGATCTTTTTAGGACCTATTATATTTTTAATTTATATAAACAATTTTTTAATCAAAATTTAAAAGGAAAATCAATTTTATATGCTGATGGTACGGTGCTTGTTTACAGAAAAGGAAATCAACATGATTAATTTCTTGATATTTCTAATAATTTAAATATTATTGTAACTTGGTTTAATAAAAATGGATTAAAAATTAACTCTGATGAAACTCCTCGACAACTTTTTTGAAATAAATTACAATTTCATAGTACGCATAATGTCAACAAAATTTCTTGTGAATGCCCTGAAATCAAACAACTTAAAACTACAAAATATTTGGAAGTTTTAACAGGCAGCAATCTGAAATGGAAATCACATCTTAATATGCTGGTAAATAAAGTACGATTTTATTCAGTCAGTTATTTAAGAAAAATTATCTCCGGTAGATTTTTAATTACTCTTTATTTTGCTTGGATAGTCTCTTTTAAAATATGCTGGGGGGGGCGTACTTACATGAATATTATTGAATGTGTTAGTAAAGTACAATATAAATTCTTAAAAGTTACGACATTTCATTATAAAGTACATATGACTAAAGTTATTTGTGATTATAAAATTCTTAGTTTGAGATCACTTATATATATATACTACAGCTGTTTTATATTTTTAAAAATCCAACACTTTTACAGGTTAAATATAAAGAGTATGCTACTCGTCAATCTGTCCTTTTATCTGTAATCCCTAGAGTAAAGAAAGAAATAGCTCATAAGCACTTTTTAATTTTAGCTCCTATAATATTTAATTCCTTACCTAATGAAATTAGAAATGAACGTTCATATAGCGTTTTTAAATTGAAAGTGAAAAATGTTATTATTACTGCTTGAAATATTGATGATTGCTTGAAAGCTATACAATAATATTTTGTTTTTAATATAAGGAGACATATTTTTTACCACTAAAGACAATTTTCTGAATGTAATACTTCAATTTGGATCCTAAATGAGCAAATTGCTCAAAGGTCTGCTAATATGTAACTTTTATTTTATTTATTTTGTTTATATTGTATTCTGTTTCTGACTTGTGCGAATATTGTTTTCTGTTTGTATATGCAAGTCTTTGTACTGTATTGTTATTTTGTTCTTATTAAAATCTTATTATTATTATTAAAAAAAAATTGTTAGACACGAGCACATTTTCTGCTGCAGGATAACCTAAAAGATCTTATTTAAAAAACACTCTTAAAGATTTATTTTTTTTCACGAATTCGAAATCATTTTTCCCATACTTTGTGCTAGGTGAGGGTGCTATCAAAACACCCATTCTCCAACAAATCGTGATGCAGCAGAAGTCTCGATAAGCCAATCTGATAAATGCAAGCAGTTTTTGTTTTCTTCCACAGTATTAAGAGAAAAAAAAATCTTCACAACTGTCTTTTCTCCGTCTGACGAGAAAGCACCCTAGAAGTATATTCACTTTCTTCGATTTAGTGTCCGTTTTAGGTGGCAGCCACGAGGACGTAAGCAACTTGTTTTTAGTTTGATCCTCCACTTTAATGTGCGACGTTTATTGCTTGTTCGCTTGAATAGAGGGAATTTGCGTAGGCAGCCGGATTTTGTTGATCTTTTGTGTTGCTGTTTCCTGTTAATGGTTCGATTTTTCGAAGGAGAAAAGAGAAAGAAAATGGGAGGTAATTTATGAAAAGAGGGTAAAGCTTGTTTTATGCCCTCTTTTAAAGTTTTTCTTTTATCTGTATATTTCATTTTTAAATTTCATGGCATAACTTCGGACTCTGTTCTTTTGTAGGTAATTTTTTTTAAATTAATCAATGGAAAACGTAAGCTTTACAATACAAACTGTTAAGAGGAATTAAATGCCGATGTAAATTTAATTAAAAATAGTGCAGTTATTCTTAGTGGTGATCTTAATATTGATCTTTTACTTGATAATGATTATGTAAACAGTTTTTTGGATATTCTTTCTTCATATGGATCCCAACGATATTTAGATGCAATTACAAGACAGACTCAAACTAGTGTTTCTTGTTTGGACCATGTATTTGTAAGACACAGATATAATATTGGAGTGAGAATAGTTGTTATACACACCGATATTGATGATCAATACCATGTAGGAATAAGAATTGATATACATGATCAGAAGAGGAACGAAGATCAGTCAATATTTCCGAATGTAGTGTATAAAATAAATTTCGTAGCATTAAGAGAAAAACTAATAAATTGTAGATGGGAAGAACTTAAAGAAACAAATGATGTCATTTTGTGCTACAAATGTGTATTGATAAATTCTCTGAATTGGTGGAAGATGCTAAACAATATACTATTAAAAAATCTAACGATAGAAGTAAAAATCAATGGATAATAGATGATATCAAAAAAAGATATTAAATTAAAAGATAAATTGTATAAGAAGCAAAAGAAATATTCTCACAATATTATACACGAAGATAATTACAAAATAGTTAGAAATAGACTTAATGCTTTATTGATATCTGCTAAAAATAATTATCATAAGACAGAATTCCTTTAATGCAACTGCAATAGTAGAAAGCAATGGAAATTTATTGATAATTAAATAGATAAAAAAATGCAATTTAAACATTTTATCTTCTTAATTAATTTAAACCAAATCTTCTTAATCCTGATCTAATAGAAAATAATAACTCTGCGAAAAGTTTTAATGGTTTTAATACATACTTCATTCATATTCCAGACAATGGCAGTGGAAACCAAGTTAACTCTAATTTAAATATTGTAACTATATTACTAGGAATAAAAGTTTTATTTTTTAATTCCAACTACTGAAAAGAAGATTCAAGATATCGTTAATCATATTAAAGAAAATAAGCGTCCAGGAGATGGTGGGCTCACTGCAACAATTATTAAAAAATGTTCAATTATATTGTTACACCATTGACATATATTTTTAATTTATCGCTTGCAAGTGGTGTATTTCCTGTTAGATTAAAAAAGGCAGTTGTGATTCCTATTTACAAGAAAGAAAATAAATATAGGTATATAATTTGAAAGAATATATATTATTCCGCTCTTTGAAATAGTAAAAAAAATGACTGAATAGTTATCTAGTGTAAGTAATGCTTTCTACTTCGATACATAATTTGGTTTCAGAGAGAATAAAAGCACCGAAGATGGTATGATAAGCTACACTAAACTTGTTTATGAGTCTGTTGGGAATAATTATATAACCTCAGCTATTTTTTAGTTATAAACAAGCATTTGACACTGTTTCCCATCAGATGTTATTGCATAAATTGGAATGTATTGGAGTCAGGGCGTTGCTTTTCGAGTTATTTATGTAAATGATTTTCTAGTTACTTATGCAATAGCGCAAACTGTGAAGATTAATGGAACTTTTAGCTCTGAGTTGGAAATGGAACACGGAATCCATCAGGACTATATCTTACGGCCAATTCTCTTTTTAATTTTTATCAATGATTTCTGCTCTTTAAAAATTAATGGTAAAATTCACAGTTTGCCGATGATACTGCTATTACATTACAGCAGAACCTCTTGCTAACCTACAAAGTATAATAAATAATAATTTAACAGATATTGTAAAATGGTTTAAAATAAATAAGCTAACTCTATGTCCTGTACACTCTAAAAACTAAATTTAATATTATAGATAATTTAACGGTAAAAATCCATGAAACTAATTGTGATATTAATAAAGACTGTTGCTATATGGCTATTGATAGAGTGGATGAAATAATGTATTTAGGAATAACAATGGATCAAAATCTGAATTGGAGGCTACACTTTCAAAAGTTAATCAAAAAACATAGAGCAATATTGTGTAAAGTGTACTATTTAAAAAAATTGTGAATCACCAAATGTTGGTAACAATTTATTATTCTTGGATTCATTCTGCAGTGTATTATGGGCTACTATGCTACGGTGGTACTTATAGGTCAACCCTGAAGCCACTGACTGCCCTTCAAAATAAAATTATTAAATAGATAACTGATGGGATTTATCAAAATCGAAATAACACACTTCAAAATTTGAAACTGCTGCCCTTCAGTCACTTGTTTGTTTATAAATTGATGATTTATATTTACAAGAATAGTCTTTTTTTAATTAAAAGCAGATAATAATAATTTTCGTTCAGATGGCAGAATATTTGTAGTTCCACTTGTAAATAAGGAAATATTACATAACATATTTTATATTTAGCACCTAAAATTTTTAATCTGTTACCTAGTGAGTTACGAAGTTGTATTGGTGGAGTATTTATCTTTGAGAAAAAAATAAAATAATACCCTTCATATACAATCGACTTGGATTTTATGCTTACAGTTCTACGATAAAAATTAGATATCTCATTTTTATTGCTTGTACACTTCTTTACTATATTGTACTGAACGTGTTTTATTTTCTGTTTTTCTTTGTTTTTAAATGAAAAACATTCATTTTTATATTTGCAAAAATACCAGAATTTAGTTTGTCACAATCAACCGATGTGTAGATCGTTAGGTTGTAATTAATTTGTGGTAAATAAGTTGAACCTTCTGTTTTGTTATTTCATGTAATGCTAATTATAACAACCTAGATAAGCAAATGTTTTTGGGTTGTTTATGTTGTACTAAATGTATGGTTTAACGTGGTTGAAAATAGAGTATTCTGATTAATCAATCAGAATACTTTCTATACTTGCTCCTGCTGATGAAATCCATGGTTACATTTACCATAGTTCACTCTAGTCATTATTTGCTTTAAATCTCTACAGGTCAATAATCAGTTCTTATATTTGCATTTGCTTCTCCCCAAGTCAAAAATTTATTCTGATACTTGCTTTGTCATCCAGATCAAAATCCATTCACACGCGTTCCCCTCTGCAATAAAAATCCATACTTAAAATTATTTTAGCTTCATCATGGTTAAAATCAAAACATTTTTAATTGCTTTTGTATCTCCCTGGTTAAATTCATTTTGATAATTGTTTTGATTGCCTTAAGTAAAAATCTAGTTTTATACTTTTTCCTATCAAAATCAGTTATTTTTTCTTGATCCACCTCATTAAAATCTATGATTATATTTGCTTTGATTCTCCCCTTGTTGAAAACACTGCGGGTGTTCTTAAATATATCTATATGGACATATTCTTGATCTTCATTAAATACAGGGCAATTACAAAGCAGATTTACAACTTCAAACATTTGTAACTACTGTTATTAACTACTGTATTAATTGTAACTACTGTATTAATGACAAAGAAGAGAAATACATCAAATTTACAGATTCTCGTTACGGACATCAGAGTTGATGCAGGAAACATCCCAACGTAATTCGATTTCCTCCTACAATCTATGGAGTACATAGGAAATGACTTTGACCGTAATAATTCTGGCTTTCAGTTCATTTGCGAATTGTTTAATGACATGATAAACTGATTCTACGACGAAACCCCAAAGGAAGAAATGTAATGGGGTTAGGTCTGGTGAACGAGTAGGGCACTTAAGCACCCCACCCGATCTATCCAGTAACTTGTGAATTTGTGATGTAAACAATATCTCACTTGCAGCAAGAAATACAGAATTCCATCATCTTGTTGAAATAAGCGGACATTGTGATTTCTCTAAACACATAACAATATGGTTTTCCCACAGCAGTGCTTCCCGTGGACAAAAAAATGCAATTAATCTCTTTCTTTTTACTGTCATGTCGTTTTTTTTTTCTTTTTTGTGGCTAATAAGTTAGATATACATGTTTGGAGCTGTAATGCTGCTTTATAATTACCCGATATATTAGGGCGTGGATTGGCTCAGTCGATGTAATATGCAATTCCCAGGTTTAATCCTACCTGTCCGATGATCTAGAAGAAGTCACTGTCCATCGGATGAGATGTAAATTGTGCAGGAGAGATATACTCATGTACATTAAAGAACACTCTGGACAGCCTCGACGATAGACTTCCATTTGTCTCCTAACAGCTGTCTAGTGGGTCTTCTTCCCTATACCCTGTTCATTTTGACCTGGATATAATACTGGACCAAACCCTTAAACATATATTATTTAAATCACTATAACCATCTGGAGCAGCCTTATTCTGATGGTAGGAGCGAATCATCCAATAACACTTCCAATGCCATGTTATTCAGATTTACCAGTATAATTAATCAATTCCTAATAAAAAGACTTCGTTTTTCTCACACACATTCAAGAAAATGTCTTTTCACTATTGCAAGCAAACGCACAATTTAAGCTACCTTTCTGCCAACAGAATATTTTTGAAACAATACATTATTACCAAGATTTTCGCTCGACATCTCATTCGCACTGCGATCATACAATTGATTATCATACTTCGTTATTAATCGAATGCTCTGCTGCATGAAATCGATGATATAATCGAAAACCAAATCCTTGTACTCAATTAGCATTAATTGTAAAGTCTCTGCTAACACCGAGTGCGATTCCCATCAACCTCTCATCAAGTAGCGATCACCTCCATGTGAGGAGGATACCATAAACGGAACCTTTCTTCGTAGTTGTATCTCTGACACTCTGACCTTCAGAATTTGTCGTTCCTAGTTTATACCCTCGATGTATTTGTCATCGAGCCGTTATCCAATATTTCAGAATGCAGTTTGCCGGACAATTTAGGAGACAGAACTTTAGTAATCTGGACTGTAATCCTCAGAACGATCACTATAAAGTTTAATGGCGAGCTCCAGTAATACGATATGAGAAAGGCTTTCTCAGAAAATTGATTGTGCATATTAATGCGCACAATCATGGTTTTATACAGCGATATAGTATTTTTTTGAATGTCTGTAAATATGTACGGTGAGCTTTGATTTGCATGTATTTGATTTAAGCGTGTTTGGAATAATGTGGTCACTGTATCTGCATATATTTTTAAATTTACGTTGTTTTTTTAATAACGTGGTTTGAACTCAGAAATTTGTAAAGAAAATGAAAGTCTCTCGAACATAATTTTGTTGATTCTGCCTTAAGAAAAATGAAAGCATAAAGCCTGAATATCATTTTCCAATTCGGCCTAACAGGTGCCAATAAATAAGGAGACATGTGCACCTTCGCCTAATTTGTCATCTAACCCAGATGGACGAACATGATGAACCCTGTAACTCCCACCTCCCTCTAATCGCACCACAATTAGCATGCCATCAGAGATAGCGCTCAGTGTTAGGAAAAATATAAACAATTATTATTTTCTTATTGTAAGCAAGCTGCATATCGTATTATTTTTTTTAGCTTTACTATATGTCTTTTATTGTAACAAATAAATACTGTATAGTGAAAAATAAAAGAGTGTTGGAAATGTATGCACGTATGAATTCTGCGGCAGCATTTCCTCTCCCTCTCCTTATTTCTACCATTTGTTTTATTTACTATTGGAAAATTATGATTTACGCGGACATTTTTAAAGAAGCAGTTGTTCTTGTTAGAACTCATGTGATGATGCAATCCTTTCATTGGTTGCTGCCTTCTTTGCTCTCCAGATATTGCCTCTCCATTCTTTACGTTAAATATAGATGTGCTCTATGCTACAAAGACTTCTCACATTGAATTGTATTATCTTTGCGAAAAAACGTCTTGAATTGGAATATCAAAGGCAGCACACTCCATCTCACTACAGGAAGAAGGAAGTTCTTTCTTTTTCGTTCAATTCAGTATTCAAAATGTCTAGTGTCTTTTGGCTCACCCTGTATATTGAGTTTTGTGGTTGTTTGTCGTAGAATACCATAAATCCTACTGCAGTGTTTTGCAACAAAGTTCGATCTAGACGCCACTGTGACGGCGCAATAAACTCTTGGATACTTGGCAATTGCCAGCACGTTCAACAATTAATTTTCCAAGGGAAGTGCACTATTACAGAGAAACTGGGTCTGTAGAGACAAGGGGGGAAAAAGCATTTACGAAACTTTGAACGTTAATGGAAAAAATGCAGCTCGAGGCACTTAGTGGCCCCTATCACTTTTCTTTCGGCTGCCGATCGATTAATTTTTGTTTAGGTAGTGTTACTTGAGATAGAAGTACTTAACTAATCGAACATTCTTGATATTCGAGGAAGTTAAGTGGAAGTGACTGAGACATACTGTGCGCAAATATTTTTTTTTCCGTTTAAAGAAAATCGTTCAACACAAAGAAGATCACCTTGACGCTTTATCTAAATCTTTTCTAGTGTTTTTATGCAAACTTGTACACTGAGTGCTCACTGAATAATGATCACCTCCCTCCATGTAATGTCGGTGGAAGCTAATTTCGAAGCTCTACACCTTCTAAAAAAAGAGTTTTCTGACATAATGAGATTGAAGGTAAATTAAAGATCTCAATCAAAGCTATCTATATCGCGATTTGCAACAATATTCCCTTAGTATTTAATGTGTTATATAAGTTTGAATATTTACCAATAGCAATGCCTAACCTTAGAATTTAACTAAGAAGTGAATTATAATTTGAATAAGAAGTATTATTTCACAAAATTTAATACAGCAGATGTATATTTGAAAAGTTAATGTAAATAATTTCTCGATATTTTTCAATTTTCCTAAGACTTGCATTGTTGCTGTTTTAATATTCAAAGTCCATAATTCTTTAATTACAAACGAACATTATTGAAAATCGAGATTTAGTTAGATTTAATTGAGATGTTTAATTTATCTTCCTCTATATGTTCTGATAAAACGCTTAGTTTAGAAGTGATAGAGCTTCGAAGTTAGCTTCCACTTATATAACATGGAGGAGGTGATCTTAATCAGTGAGCACTGAGTGTACACTATATAGCTTCATAGGATTAGGTTCTCTGACAGCAATACCAAATAGGGTTTGTTCTGGGTACCGCGTATATTTCGATCTCTAAAATATTTCCTGAACCAAGATGGATCAGGGATTTACTTAATCATTAGAGTATCAAGCTCGCAAACTTATGTTCCCATATTCGATCGCAACTCTCACTGCATTGAGCTTTATCTTCGCTAACTCCCAAAATGTCCTCGGTGAGAAATGGTACATTGATGGGCATGAAAAACCAGCCGTTCATCGGATGGGACCATAAGCCGTGTCACTGTGTACTGGAAAGCCATACCCAATGCACGTTAAAAACAGGATAGATGATCTTATTAGGAAACTTCCACGTGTCTCCTATCAACTGTGACTAACAGCGGATCTCATTCCCCAAACTACTTCTTACCCTTTGGAATCCTTGTATCCTGATCATTTCGTCCTTTGTGTGCAAAAAATAAAAAATATCTCTGAGAGGTATTTTTTTTTATTTAACTACAACTTAGCTCGCTGGATGAATCGGCTTGAAACAAACAAATGATTTATAAGTTATTGATATTGCCTTCTCAATTATTTGCACAATTCTTGTTTTGTCATGGAATATGTGACAAATGTGACTAGAGAATTGTTTAGACACTTCAAAAACCAACCACTGATTTTTAGATCAATTATTTTGCGAATAAATATAGAGACTCTCTTATATGCGTTATAAATGTAGTGAAACGCTCTTTGCGTAAATAAGTAATTATGCAAAGTTTGAAATCTGTCTCTAACAACTCTGCCTTTGGTGAATATTGAAATGCATCTTGGAACTGACACAAAAACACATTCCACCATTTTTGAAATTATTCAATCTCTAGGCATCTTATATCGCATTTACGAAGGTTTCCCGTTTTCACACTTTGTACCCGTATTTCAAAGGCGACACACTTAGTGCAAAGCCTGACAGACAGTTTGTTGGAATTTCTTTCGCCACACAGGGAGAAAATATCCCAGAAGACGGCGATAATTTCATCCGACAGACAACACCAACTCTATCACACCGTTCAGGATTCGAACCCAAAACGAAGCTACTGTAGAAAGACGTAGAAAAAATACGACCTCTATGATAAAAGAGGCTGCAGCTTTGCACTTAAACCGTCGAATAACATTAGTTTGTTGTTATGTGTCACTTTCTTGAAACAATATCATATCCAAGAGTTGTAACAATCTCAGATGTAGCATTGTTTAGCTTCAACAACAAAAGACGTATGATTGTGAAATTGGGTTTATTTGTAACTGGATAACAATGACAAATGCATTGCAAAAATCGAGTAGTTTCAAATCTTACTAAGTATCATCTGGACAAACACATCGTAACCGATGGTGAGTGTTTACCGTGCTTGGCTAGTATGGACCTGGGTTCAATCCCCGTATTTGTTAGGAATGTTTCTTTTAATACGTTTTTTTTTTTGGACGAGGTCTCGCTTTTTTACAAGGATCTTTTCTATGGCGTATTATACTGACAGGCTCCTTTCAGACCTCCGTATCAAGTAACTACTTGAGGGGTAATTTTTTATATCATCTGATTACTGTGTATAGCTTAGACCGCTATCATTGATATTTGTGTTCTGAAAAGCAAAATTAGCTCATCTATGAAATTGAGATATACTATTATGTGCAGGTTGGCCTTTTTAACTCTGAGAGCGCAGTTTTACTCACAATAGGCTATATTTCTGGATCACAATGGTCCTTGGAGCTCAGAATTGAGTAGGGGAATAGTAGCTTTCCAACAAGGACTTCCAGCGTGTTCTTTTTTAACCAGCACAAGACAGGAGGGCACTTAGAATTTCACGTCCCATCCGGAGGACGGCGGCCTGTCTAAACTTATCGGTGAGAAAGTGAATACCCCCTTTCTCGATCGCAGATTGTGGGCTTAGTAGAGATGAATCCCAAGGTAATCGAGTTTGAACCTTGGGACAGCAGATTATCAGCCTAGGTCGCTAATAACTGAGGCAACTCCCGTCCTCAACCACAGCGGGTTTACAACAATGAAGTTATATTTTTAAATATGTAAATAACTAAAATAAGAGAAAATTAACCCACAAACAACTGACAAAAGCCTATCAGTATCATACGCCATAGAAGATTTCTGTGAGGAAGGCAACACCCCACAGAAAGACAACACATAAAAGAACATCCGTACCTTAGCCGGAGCTCGAACGCAGGTCTCTTTGAACATGTTAGATGAGGATAAAGGATAAATGCGAATAATTATGAGGATAAATGCGAATATTATATAGAGACTCTCTATATAATAAAATAGAAGTATTTTCTTTTTACTGATAGCTACTTTTCTTTGAACAGTAGCCAAGCACACTCACCACAGGGAAGATTAATTTTCTTATTATAACTGCAGGAAGCATTTCATCGTGACAATAAACCCTACACTACTTCTCTATTGTACTTCCACGTTAATTTTACTAAAAGCCGCATTCAAAGCAATATAATTTTGGAAATGAGCATTTTTGTGGAAAAAGAAATTTCAGGGATAAAATGAACATCTCAGAAAAATTTCTCTAAATGTAGCTTTTTAATATTTTTTTTTACTTGCAAAATTATTACAGCTGGAATATTTCGTCCAAACAATGAAACTGGAAATATATAAATTATAATTTTGTTGAATAATAATTGGACCGATATCAAAAAATTGTTGTAATATTGTTTGTTAAACGAAATCTTTATCGCAAATGTATTTGTACCGAAATATGATACGTATCAAATTATAGTTGATATTCAACAGAAAACTATGGAAATAAATTTGAAACAGAAACTATCGTGATTAATGGAATTAAAAAAAATAAAGAAACAATAACTATTCCATTTTGGTTTCAAAGACCTTTAAGAACCCTAATAAGTAAATCACATTGTTAATTTAAACATTCCGATCATTCAATACATTTACAAGGATAATTAATTTCTTAGTAATGTTATCTACTTTTACAAATGCAGACAGATTTCGAAAGAAGGCTCTGATCTTTTGGTTCGACGAAATCTTTGTCCTGTAATGATATTTCACAGAAAATAAAAGATTATTTTTTCGATTCTCTTAAGATACCTTGATAAGGAATAAACAGTTTCATGAAACCAATCATAGCACCTATAGATGGCAACCTAGATTCTGAAACACAGATGAAACCTCATAATTACTTCAGACTAATTTTCCTAGTGCTCCAATTACTTGAGCTTTAATCACACAGAGATTAATTAAAGGCACAGATGCATCTTCACCTCTTACTCCTCCAGTCTCTCATTTCCTCCCATCCACTGTATTGCAACACTTGTATTAGCATTTGGCTTCGCACATCAATACATAAATTTCCCTGATTCATTTGCCAGCCCTATTATCACGCTTCGGGCTTTCACATTGCCAGCACATCCATTCTTGTCAGTTGTCGCTTAGTAATTGTTTGCTTGTTATTATTATCATTCCAGTTCCGATTGCTAAAACTCTTTCTGTTCATTTCTGGCTCGTTGAGAGAATCACGGATGGAAAGACAAAGTGCGGTCAGCTAGGTACTGATGTTTATCCTCTTGGATGGAGGAAGATGAGGAGAGGGAGGAAGATTGGAATGCACAGGGAAATCTCTCTGATCTAACTTCATTAAAAACAAATGATTTTTTTCTCTTAAGGTATTTGCGATTCGATGAAATTGGACTTGTCTTTTGTTTTTAGAGAAAGAAAATATTTCGAATTGCTTTCTGCGGAGACTTGCTTTTTTGACAAAAAGTTAAAAACTTAAACCTTTGAAAGTTCGCTTAAACAAATGACGGAACTTTTCTCGCTAATTGGAACCAAAATGAAAACCAAATTTAAAAAATGCACCGAGAACTTTGAAGTATTTTCTAAAATTATTTAAGATCTTTAGAAGAAACAGATTATACATTACAGAATGTATAAAAAACGTAAAATATTTTTTGTCCTCTAAAGAAAAACGACAGTTGCATGTTTAATAAGGAATTGTTAAAGAACTGAACTTTTTCGCAGGCAGATGGCCACCATCCGTGTATATCGATATGTACAGGGTTGCGATTTATGTCTTCCATCCATAGTTTAGTGCCTTTTTAATCTTCCCTAAAGTCTTATCACGCATTTTACTCGTCACTTTAGCAGTTATTGAAGTATCTGATGCCACGGCTTGACCAACTTCTCTCTTTGGAATCTTGATGGCACGGATGATAGATTTGCAATACCCCTATTTATGCACCACGTTGGAAACCTCCACACAGTCTCTCAATAGGTTCCACACAGCTAGTTTTTCCTCCAAGGTTCGAACAGATTTCGATTTCTTCGGTTGAGCCCCAGATGAAGTAGTTGGTTTGAGTTTAGGGGCATGTTGTACGAAAACTACACTGAAGTGTCATTGAATTAGGGATAGTAACCTAGTAACGTAATGGACCCCTAAGGCCCTGATAACGGCCGCCACACGACAAGGCTTGACTGACACGACAAGACTCCACAAGCTTGCTTAAATGGTGCACAAGTATGGCGACCCACTGTTCACAATTCTCTCAAGGTCGTCGCTGATGGGACACAGCTCCGAACATTGCTCGACGGTATCCAAAAGATTTTCGATGGGATTTAAATCTGGGCTTCTAGGTGGCCAATACATTATTTCAAAGTCAGCAGAAGGCTCCTGCAACCATGCAGTAACCAATCTGGACCTGTGAGATGAACAGTTGTCTTGCTGGTAGACGCCATCTCCATTGGGACGCATAATGGCCATAAATGGGTGTAAATGGTCAGCCATGAATTCTACGTACCGGGATGCATTAAGAGTCATCGGTAAACGTACAAAATGTCCCACAGACGTCCAACTGAAGACACCTCAGGACATCACTGAGTCACCACCAGCTTGTACTGTTCCGACCTGACATACAGGATGCATGGCTTTCATGGGGTTGGCACCATACCCTCAGTCTCCCATCGGCGTGATGTTTAAATCGGGATTCATCACTCCAGGCTATCTGTTGTCAATTTTCGATGATCAAGTTTCGATGTTCTATAGCCCAGGCTAGGCGTTGAGCCCAATGTCGTGCCGTTAGAAGTGGGACTCTCGTAGGTCAGCGGCTCCCAAAGCCGAGACGTTGAAGTGAGTGTTGCACGGTCCGTGCCCTGACCTCCCTGCTGGAACCTGCATTCAGATGGGAAGTGATTTCAGATAATGTCTGCCCCTATCGGTCCGTACGATGCGCGTCAGCGGCGATGCCCACGATCATTCAAGGCTGGTTGTCCTTTGCAGTTTGTTCAGGTGCTTTTTTTTCCGGAATTTTCGTATTCCAGAAACACTCTTGAAACTATCGTACGAGAAAATCCGAGTTCGTTGACAATTTCAGAGATCGAGTGTCCCATCTGTCGGGCACCTACGATCTGCCCTCTGTCAAATGCATCTACTATCCTTTCCCATTACGCTTCTCACGATGAATGTTTGGAGAAACCGAAGCTAGATAGTTATGTATGACCAGAGTTTCAGTCATGCATGCGCGCAAATGCGGGACTTGCGGAAGTTAATTTGGATAATGTCTCCTATCCCTAATTCAATGGCACTTCAGTGTATGTATCTATAAACACTAGAATCAAGTTCTGCGCGACGAGGTACTGAAAATATGAGAAGCACGCAAGAACTGAGATCAACTGAGGGAATAACAAATTCACCTCTATTATTTCATTCTCACTCCGGGACTGCTCATTGAGTGAAATGTCTGGCGGAATCCCCCTCACTAATTAAATTGTTATTTCTCTCTTTTATTTTTTTCCCAAGCGCGTATAGTTCAATTTGCTTAAATTAAATGCGCGTATGATGCGACTCCACTGTATTGTATTTGGTAAGTGAAGTATTATGATAAAATTTCTGTGTCATAGTGAAGAATACTGTCGCCAGGCATATCTAAAAATGCTATCAAAGCAGTTGATGATCTCGACCTATTTGGTTGCGTTGTTTTTTAACCGACCGTGTATGTGAATCAGGGGCGTAGATATAGAGGGTAGGCTCCCCCCAAAGTTAATTGGAGTTGGCAAAATTCGAAGCGACTTTATAAAATCTAGATGAATTCTGAAAAATCGATAATTTTTTTTGTAAAATTAACAGAAGTGAGCATAATCTAGAAACAACTTGGCAAAATCTAGGATAGTTGCCAAATCGAAGCAACTTGGCAAAATCTAGAACAGTTGGCAAAATTCGAAGCCACTTGGTAAAATGCAGGCAACTTGTGAAAATTGGGATTGGTTTCGTAAAATTAAGGAGAGTTGGAAAAATCTTGGAGATTTGGTTAAATTCGAAGTGACAAAATTAAGGTGAGATGCAAAAAATTGGATTTTTTTTCTCTACAATTATGGCAAGTTGATAAAATCTAGGGGAGTTGGCAAAATTCGAAGCCACTTGGTAAAATACAGGAAAGTTGTGAATATTGGGATTGGTTTTGTGCAATTAAGGAGAGTTGGTGAAATCGAGAAGGGTTGGTAATATTCGAAGTGACTTGGAAAATTCAGGAGAGATGTAAAAATTGGATTTTTTTCTGTAAAATTATGGTGAGTTGGCCAAACCAAGGAAACTTGGCAAAATATAGGGCAGTTGAAAAAACTCGAATTCACTTCATAAAATTCAGGCGAGTTGTAAAAAATGGAATTGGTTTTGTGAAATTAAGGAGAGTTGACAAAAGCTTCGGGAATTGGCAAAATTCGAAGTGAATTGGCAAAATTCAGGTGACATGTAAAAATTCGGATTTTTTTTCTCTAAGAATATTTCAAGTTGGCAAAATCTAGGGGAGTTGGAAAAATTCGAAGCCAAATGGTTAAATACAGTCAGCTAGGTAGTCACTGGAAGGAGAGCTCTGCCCCAATCCCCTCTGATGATGCATAGAACCGGCCAGGCCTAACACCTAATGTCCGACCCCTCCTTCTCGTGGTGCAGACCGTTTGTACCTTTCAAAAGAGATACTCTCTTCTGGAAGTGAACGGAAGTGGAGGGCTGTAAGATTAATGTGGCCGATATGGACAACTATGGCTACTTTTCTTTTTTTCTACCCTACTGAGGAGTGCAGACCGTTAGTACCTTTCAAAAGAAAAAACATTCTATCAAAGCAGTTGATAAACAGATGTCTTCTCGACCTATTTGGTTGCGTTGTTTTTAAACCGACCGTGTATGCGAATCAGGGGCGTAGCTATAGAGGGTAGGCTCCCCCCAAAGTTAATTGGAGTTGGCAAAATTCGAAGCGACTTTATAAATGTTATTCTCTTTATAAATGCTTCTCTCATACTAATTAAATTGTTATTTCTCTCTATTATTTTTTCCCAAGTGCGTATAGTTCAATTTCCTTAAATTAAATGCGCGTATGATGCGACTCCACTGTATTGTATTTGGTAAGTGAAGTATTATGATAAAATTTCTATGTCATAGTGAAGACTCTCTCTTCTTTCTCTTGTGGAAGTGAACGGAAGGGGAGGGCTGCCAGATTAGTGTGGCCTACTGATCTGGACAACTATGGCTACTTTTCTTTTTTTTCCTACCCTGCTGAGGAGTGGTCAACCACACAGGGTTCTGGTGCTGACCATAAACACCCACTGGACTGGACAGATATATGGCTCTGAGCTTGATTATGGATCCTGATTTTGCTGCACTGGTGGGCTTCTGTGGAAGGAAAATCTTCCGCTGTGTTTTCTGTTCGTTTGTGGGTTGACATCCCAAAGTGAATAGATTCAGAGGATATGTTTATCAGCTGGTGGATAATCCTGAGCAGAGGTCATCTCAGGCACCTGAACTCTTTGCTTCTATTGGCATCGTCAAATTCTACATTGGAGGAAGTCTTTCAGTGTAGATGGCTTCAGCCTTTAGTGATGGGGGAACGGGTCTTTGCCCCATGATTGCGATTAGGGGGCTGTTTTATATTGTCGGCATTCCCTCTCTCAATAAACAAAGTTTCTTTAAACATCCCACTAACCATTTTCTCTCCATAGGTAGTTGGAATGTGAGAACTCTGCACAGAGCTTTTTCTCTTGATGTCCTCACACAAGAATTCCACCATTATAATTTAGATATTCTCGGCTTGGAAGAGACCAGATGGACAGATAAAGGTCAGATTCTTAAAAATAATCTTAAATTTCTCTTTTCAGGGAGGGACGACATTAAGCACCACCAAGGCTTGGGTCTGCTTCTCACAGGACACGCTAGTGATGCTCTTCTAGGATATTAGTGCATTAATGAAAGGTTTCTTACAGCAATATTTCAGACAAGTGTTAAAGACTTGAATGTTATCTGCTGTTATATCCCCACTGAGGATGCC